>OZ020581.1:9834716-11222216 GCA_963971525.1 Cephus spinipes | reverse complement strand
AAACATGTCCCAGACCGTCCCAAACTGTCCTAGACTGTTCCAAACATGTCCCAGACTGTCCCAGACTGCTCCGAACATGTCCCAGACCGTCCCAAACTATCCTAGACTGTTCCAAACATGTCCCAGACCGTCCCAGACTGTTCCAAACAAGTCCCAGACTGTCCCAGACTGTCTCAGACTGTCCCACATTGCTCCAAACATGACCCAGACCGTCCCAAACTGTCCTAGACTGTTCCAAACATGTCCCAGACGGTCATAGACTGTCCCGCACTGTTCCAAACATGTCCCAGACAGTCTCAGACTGTCCCAGACTGCTCCAAACGTGTCCCAGACCGTCCCAAACTGTCCTAGACTGTTCCATAAAAGTCCCAGACTATCCCAGACTCTTCCAAACAAGTCCCAGACTGTCCCAGACTGTCCCAGGCTGTCCAGGACTGCTCCAAACATGTACCAGACCGTCCCAAACTGTCCTAGACTGTTCCAAACATGTCCCAGACGGTCATAGACTGTCCTAGACTGTTCCAAACATGTCCCAGACGGTCATAGACTGTCCCACACTGTTCCAAACATGTCCCAGACAGTCACAGACTGTCCCAGACTGGTCCAAACATGTCCCAGACCGTCCCAAACTGTCCTAGACTGTTCCAAACAAGTCCCAGACTGTCCCAGACTGTTCCAAACAAGTCCCAGACTGTCCCAGACTGTCCCAGACTGTTCCAAACATGTCCCAGACCGTCCCAAACTGTCCTAGACTGTTCCAAACAAGTCCCAGACTGTCCCAGACTGTTCCAAACAAGTCCCAGACTGTTCCAAACAAGTCCCAGACTGTCCCAGACTGTCCCAGACTGCCCCTGACTGTTCCAAACATGTCCTAGACTGTCCCAGACTGCCCCAGACTGTTCCAAACAAGTCCCAGAAGGTCCCAGACTGTTCCAAACAAGACCCAGGATGTCCTAAACTGCCCCATACTGTTACAAACATGTCCCAGACTGTCCTAGACTGTCCCAGGCTGTCCCAGACTGTCCCAGACTGTTCCAAACACGTCCCAGACTGTCCCAGACTGTTCCAAACAAGTCCCAGACTGTCACAGACTGTTCCAAACAAGTTCTAGACTCTTCCAGACTGTCCCAGACTGTTCCAAACAAGTCCCAGACAGTCCCAGACTGTCTTAGACTGTTCCAAACATGTCCCAGACTGTCCCAGACCGTCCCAGACAGTCCCAGACTGTTCCAAACAAGTCCCAGACTGTCCCAGACTGTCTCAGACTGTCCCAGACTGCTCCAAACATGACCCAGACCGTCCCAAACATGTCCCAGACGGTCATAGACTGTCCTGCACTGTTCCAAACAAGTCCCAGACTGTCCCAGACGGTCCCAGACTGTTCCAAACATGTCCCAGACCGTCCCAGGCTGCTCAAAACATGTTCCAGACCGTCCCAAACTGTCCTAGACTGTTCCAAACATGTCCCAGACCGTCCTAGGCTGTTCCAAACACGTCCAAGCCAGTCCCAGACTGTCCCAGACTGTTCCAAACATGCCCCAGACCGTCCCATACTGTCCTAGACTGTTCTAAACATGTCCCAGACCGTCCCAAACTGTCCTAGACTGTTCCAAACATGTCCCACACAGCCCCAGTCTGTCCCAGACTGATCCAAACATGTCCCAGTCCGTACCAAACTGTCCTAGACTATTCCATACATGTCCCAGGCTGTCCCAGACTGCTCCAAACATGTCCCAGACCGTCCCAAACTGTCCTAGACTGTTCCAAACATGTCCCAGGCAGTCCCAAACTGTCCTAGACTGTTCCAAACATGTCCCAGACAGTCCCAGACTGTTCCAAACATGTCCCGGACTGTCCCAGACTGTCCCTGACAGTCCCAGACTGTTCCAAACAAGTCCCAGACTGTCCCAGACTGTTCCAAACATGTCCCAGACTGTCCCAGACTGCCCCAGGCTGTCCCAGGCAGTCCCAGGCAGTCCCAGACTGTTCCAAACAAGTCCCAGTCTGTCCTAGACTGTCCCAGGCTGTCACAGACTGTCCCAGACTGTCCCAGGCTGTCCCAGACAGTCCCAGACTGTTCCAAACACCTCCCAGACTGTCCCAGACTGTTCACAACATGTCCCAGACTGTCCCAGACTGCTCCAGGCTGTCTCAGACAGTCCCAGATTGTTCCAAACAAGTCCCAGACTGTCTCAGACTGACCGAGACAGTTCCAAACATGTCCCAGACTGTCCCACTCTGTCCCAGACTGTTCCAAAGATGTCCTAGACTGTCCCAGACTGCCCCAGACTGTTCCAAACAAGTCCCAGACTCTCCCATACTGTCCCAGACTGTTATAAACAAGTCCCAGACAGCCCCAGACTGTCCCAGACTGTACCAAACATGTCCCACACTGTCCCACACCGTCCCAGATTGTTCCAAACAAGTCCCAGACTGTCTCAGACTGACCCAGAGTGTACCAAACAAGTCCCAGACAGTCCCAGACTATTCCAAACAAGTCCCAGATTCTCCCAGACTGTCCCAGACTGTCCCAAACAAGTCCCAGACAGTCCCAGACTGTTCCAAACATGTCCCAGACCGTCCCAGACAGTTCCAAAGATGTCCTAGACTGTCCCAGACTGCCCCAGACTGTTCCAAACAAGTCCCAGACTCTCCCAGACTGTCCCAGACTGCTCCAAACGTGTCCCAGACCGTCCCAAACTGTCCTAGACTGTTCCATATAAGTCCCAGACTATCCCAGACTCTTCCAAACAAGTCCCAGAATGTCCCAGACTGTCGCAGGCTGTCCAAGACTGTTCCAAACATGTACCAGACCGTCCCAAACTGTCATAGACTGTTCCAAACATGTCCCAGACGGTCATAGACTGTCCTAGACTGTTCCAAACATGTCCCAGACGGTCATAGACTGTCCCACGCTGTTCCAAACATGTCCCAGACAGTCCCAGACTGTCCCAGACTGCTCCAAACATGTCCCAGACCGTCCCAAACCGTCCTAGACTGTTCCATATAAGTCCCAGACTGTCCCAGACTGCTCCAAACAAGTCCCAGACTGTCCCAGACTGCTCCAAACAAGTCCCAGACTGTCCCAGACTCTCCCAGGCTGTCCAAGTCTGCTCCAAAAATGTCCCAGACCGTCCCAAACTATCCTAGACTGTTCCAAACATGTCCCAGACGGTCATAGACTGTCCCACACTGTTCCAAACATGTCCCAGACAGTCACAGACTGTCCCAGACTGGTCCAAACATGTCCCAGACCGTCCCAAACTGTCCTAGACTGTTCCAAACAAGTCCCAGACTGTCCCAGACTGTTCCAAACAAGTCCCAGACTGTCCCAGACTGTCCCAGACTGTTGCAAACATGTCCCAGACCGTCCCAAACTGTCCTAGACTGTTCCAAACAAGTCCCAGACTGTCCCAGACTGTTCCAAACAAGTCCCAGACTGTTCCAAACAAGTCCCAGACTGTCCCAGACTGTCCCAGACTGCCCCAGACTGTTCCAAACATGTCCGAGACTGTCCCAGACTGCCCCAGACTGTACCAAACAAGTCCCAGAAGGTCCCAGACTGTTCCAAACAAGTCCCAGGATGTCCTAAACTGCCCCAGACTGTTCCAAACATGTCCCAGACTGTCCTAGACTGTCCCAGGCTGTCCCAGACTGTCCCAGACTGTCCCAGACTGTTCCAAACACGTCCCAGACTGTCCCAGACTGTTCCAAACAAGTCCCAGACTGTCACAGACTGTTCCAAACAAGTTCTAGACTCTTCCAGACTGTCCCAGACTGTTCCAAACAGGTCCCAGACAGTCCCAGACTGTCTTAGACTGTTCCAAACATGTCCCAGACTGTCCCAGACTGTCGCAGACAGTCCCAGACTGTTCCAAACAAGTCCCAGACGGTCCCAAACTGTCGCAGACTGTTCCAAACAAGTCCCTGACTGTCCCAGAAGGTCCCAGATGGTCCCAGACTGTCCCAAACAAGTCCTAGACTGTCCCAGACGGCCACAGACTGTCCCAAACATGTCCTAGACTGTCCCAAACTGTCGCATACTGTTCCAAACAAGTGCCAGACGGTCTCAAACGGTCGCAGACTGTTCCAAACAAGTCCCAGACGGTCCCAAACTGTCGCAGACTGTTCCATACAAGTCCCAGACTGTTCCAGAAGGTCCCAGACGGTCCCAGATTTTTCCAAACAAGTCCTAGACTGTCCCAAACTGTCGCAGACTGTTCCAAACAAGTTCCAGACGGTCCCAAACTGTCGCAGACTGTTCCAAACAAGTCCCAGACGGTCCCAAACTGTCGCAGACTGTTCCAAACAAGTCCCTGACTGTCCCAGATGGTCCCAGAATGTCCCAAACAAGTCCTAGACGGTCCCAGACGGCCACAGACTGTCCCAAACAAGTCCTAGACTGTCCCAAACTGACGCATACTGTTCCAAACAAGTCCCAGACGGTCTCAAACGGTCGCAGACTGTTCCAAACAAGTCCCAGACGGGCCCAAACTGTCGCAGACTGTTCCATACAAGTCCCAGACTGTTCCAGAAGGTCCCAAACGGTCCCAGATTTTTCCAAACAAGTCCTAGACTGTCCCAAACTGTCGCAGACTGTTCCAAACAAGTCCCAGACGGTCCCAAACTGTCATAGACTGTTCCAAACAAGTCCCAGACTGTCCCAGACGGTCCCAGACTGTCCCAAACAAGTCCTATACTGTCCGAAACTATCGCAGACTGTTCCAAACAAGTCCCAGACGTTCCCAAACTGTCGCAGACTGTTCCAAACAAGTCCCAGACTATCCCAGACTGTCCCAGGCTGTTCCAAACAAGTCCCAGACTGTCCCAGATTGTCCCAGACTGTCCCAAACAAGTCCTAGACTGTACCAGACGGACCCAGACGTTACCAGACTGTCCCAAACAAGTTTTAGACTGTCCCAAACTGTCCCAGGCTGTTCCAAACAAGTCCCAGACTGTCCCAGATTGTCCCAGACTGACCCAAACAAGTCCTAGACTGTCCCAGACGGACCCAGACGTTACCAGACTGTCCCAAACAAGTCCCAGACTATCCCAGACTGTCGCAGACTGTTCCAAACAAGTCCCAGACGGTCCCAAACTGTCGCAGACTGTTCCAAACAAGTCCCAGACTGTCCCAGAAGGTCCCAGACGGTCCCAGACTGTCCCAAACAAGTCCTAGACTGTCCCAAACTGTCGCAGACTGTTCCAAACAAGTCCCAGACGGTCCCAAACTGTCCCAGGCTGTTCCAAACAAGTCCCAGACAGTCCCAGACTGTCCCAGACTGTTCCAAACAAGTCCCAGACTGTCCCAGACGGTCCCAGACGGTCCCAGACTGTCCCAAACAAGTCCTAGACTGTCACAAACTGATGCAGACTGTTCCAAACTATTCCCAGTCGGTCCCAAACTGTCGCAGACTGTTCCAAACAAGTCCCAGACGGTCCCAAACTGTCGCAGACTGTTCCAAACAAGTCCCAGACGGTCCCAAACTGTCGCAGACTGTTCCAAACAAGACCAAGACTGTCCCAGACGGTCCCAGACGTTACCAGACTGTCCCAAACAAGTCCTAGACTACCCCAGACTGACCCAGGCTGTTCCAAACAAGTCCCAGACAGTCTCAAACTGTCGCAGACTGTTCCAAACAAGTCCCTGACTGTCCCAGAAGGTCCCAGATGGTCCCAGACTGTCCCAAACAAGACCTAGACTGTCCCAGACGGCCACAGACTGTCCCAAACAAGTCCTAGACTGTCCCAAACTGTCGCAGACTGTTCCAAACAAGTGCCAGACGGTCTCAAACGGTCGCAGACTGTTCCAAACAAGTCCCAGACGGTCCCAAACTGTCGCAGACTGTTCCATACAAGTCCCAGACTGTTCCAGAAGGTCCCAGACGGTCCCAGATTTTTCCAAACAAGTCCTAGACTGTCCCAAACTGTCGCAGACTGTTCCAAACAAGTCCCAGACTGTCCCAAACTGTCATAGACTGTTCCAAACAAGTCCCAGACGGTCCCAGACTGTCCCAAACAAGTCCTAGACTGTCCGAAACTATCGCAGACTGTTCCAAACAAGTCCCAGACGTTCCCAAACTGTCGCAGACTGTTCCAAACAAGTCCCAAACAATCCCAGACTGTCCCAGGCTGTTCCAAACAAGTCCCAGACTGTCCCAAACAAGTCCGAGACTGTCCCAGACGGTCCCAGACGGTCCCAGACGGTCCCAGAATGTTCCAAACAAGTCCGAGACAGTCCCAGACGGTCCCAGACTGTCCCAAACAAGTCCTAGACTGTCCCAAACTGTCGCAGACTGTTCCAAACAAGTCCCAGACGGTCCCAAACTGTCGCAGACTGTTCTAAACAAGCCCGAGACTATCCCAGACTGTCCCAGGCTGTTCCAAACAAGTCCCAGACTGTCCCAGATTGTCCCAGAATGTTCCAAACAAGTCCGAGACAGTCCCAGACGGTCCCAGACTGTCCCAAACAAGTCCTAGACTGTCCCAAACTGTCGCAGACTGTTCCAAACAAGTCCCAGACGGTCCCAAACAGTCGCAGTCTGTTCCAAACAAGTCCCAGACTATCCCAGACTGTCCCAGACTGTTCCAAACAAGTCCCAGACTGTCCCAGGCTGTTCCAAACAAGTCCCAGACTGTCCCAGATTGTCCCAGACTGTTCCAAACAAGTCCCAGACTGTCCCAGGCTGTCCCAAACAAGTCCTAGACTATCCCAAACTGTCGCAGACTGACCCACACAAGTCCTAGACTGTCCCAAACTGTCGCAGACTGTTCCAAACAAGTCCCAGACGGTCCCAGACGGTCCGAGACTGTCTCAAACAAGTCCGAGACTGTCCCAGACGGTCCCAGATGTTCCCTGACTGACCCAGGCTGTTCCAAACAAGTCCCAGACTGTCCCAGATTGTCCCAGACTGTCCCAGATTGTCCCAGACTGTTCCAAACAAGTCCCAGACAGTCCAAGACGGTCCCAGATGGTCCCAGACGGTCCTAGACTGTCCCGAACAAGTCACAGACTGTCCCAAACAAGTCCTAGACTGTCCCAGACGGTCCCAGACGGTCCCAGACTGTCCCAAACAAGTCCCAGACTGTCCCAGACAGTCCCAGACTGTTCCAGACAGTCCCAGACTGTTCCAGACAGTCCAAGACTGTACCTAACAAGTCCCAGACTGTCCCAAACAAGTCCCAGACGGACCCAGGCGGTCCCAGACTGTTCCAAACAAGTCCCAGACAGTCCCAGATTGTCCCAGACTGTCCCAGATTGTCCCAGACTGTTCCAAACAAGTCCCAGACTGTCCCAAACAAGTCCTAGACTGTCCCAGACGGTCCCAGACTGTCCCAGACTGACCCAAACAAGTCCTAGACTGTCCCAGACTGTCGCAGACTGTTCCAAACAAGTCCCAGACGGTCCCAGACGGTCCCAGACTGTCTCAAACAAGTCCGAGACAGTCCCAGACGGTCCCAGACGGTCCCAGACTGACCCAAACAAGTCCTAGACTGTCCCAAACTGTCGCAGACTGTTCCAAACAAGTCCCAGACGGTCCCAAACTGTCGCAGACTGTTCCAAACAAGTCCCAGACTATCCCAGACTGTTCCAGGCTGTTCCAAACAAGTCCCAGACTGTCCCAGATTGTCCCAGACTGTTCCACACAAGTCCCAGACAGTCCCAGACGGTCCTAGACTGTCCCAAACAAGTCCTAGACTGTCCCAGACGGTCCCAGACTGTACCAGATTGTCCCAGACTGTTCCAAACAAGTCCCAGAATGTCCCAAACAAGCCCTAGACTGTTCCAGACGGTCCCAGACTGTCCCAAACAAGTCCCAGACTGTCCCAGACTGTCACAGACTGTTCCAAACAAGTCCCAGACTGTCCCAAACAAGTCCCAGACTATCCCAGACTGTTCCAAACAAGTCCCAGACGGTCCCAAACTGTCGCAGACTGTTCCAAACAAGTCCCAGGCGGTCCCAAACTGTCGCAGACTGTCCCAAACAAGTCCAAGACGGTCCCAGACGGCCACAGACTGTCCCAAACATGTCCTAGACTGTCCCAAACTGTCGCATACTGTTCCAAACAAGTCCCAGACGGTCTCAAACGGTCGCAGACTGTTCCATACAAGTCCCAGACTGTTCCAGAAGGTCCCAGACGGTCCCAGATTTTTCCAAACAAGTCCTAGACTGTCCCAAACTGTCGCAGACTGTTCCAAACAAGTCCCAGACGGTCCCAAACTGTCATAGACTGTTCCAAACAAGTCCCAGACTGTCCCAGACGGTCCCAGACTGTCCCAAACAAGTCCTAGACTGTCCGAAACTATCGCAGACTGTTCCAAACAAGTCCCAGACGTTCCCAAATTGTCGCAGACTGTTCCTAACAAGTCCCAGACTATGCCAGACTGTCCCAGGCTGTTCCAAACAAGACCAAGACTGTCCCAGACTGTCCCAGACTGTCCCAGACTGCCCCAGACTGTTCCAAACATGTCCGAGACTGTCCCAGACTGCCCCAGACTGTACCAAACAAGTCCCAGAAGGTCCCAGACTGTTCCAAACAAGTCCCAGGATGTCCTAAACTGCCCCAGACTGTTCCAAACATGTCCCAGACTGTCCTAGACTGTCCCAGGCTGTCCCAGACTGTCCCAGACTGTCCCAGACTGTTCCAAACACGTCCCAGACTGTCCCAGACTGTTCCAAACAAGTCCCAGACTGTCACAGACTGTTCCAAACAAGTTCTAGACTCTTCCAGACTGTCCCAGACTGTTCCAAACAGGTCCCAGACAGTCCCAGACTGTCTTAGACTGTTCCAAACATGTCCCAGACTGTCCCAGACTGTCGCAGACAGTCCCAGACTGTTCCAAACAAGTCCCAGACGGTCCCAAACTGTCGCAGACTGTTCCAAACAAGTCCCTGACTGTCCCAGAAGGTCCCAGATGGTCCCAGACTGTCCCAAACAAGTCCTAGACTGTCCCAGACGGCCACAGACTGTCCCAAACATGTCCTAGACTGTCCCAAACTGTCGCATACTGTTCCAAACAAGTGCCAGACGGTCTCAAACGGTCGCAGACTGTTCCAAACAAGTCCCAGACGGTCCCAAACTGTCGCAGACTGTTCCATACAAGTCCCAGACTGTTCCAGAAGGTCCCAGACGGTCCCAGATTTTTCCAAACAAGTCCTAGACTGTCCCAAACTGTCGCAGACTGTTCCAAACAAGTTCCAGACGGTCCCAAACTGTCGCAGACTGTTCCAAACAAGTCCCAGACGGTCCCAAACTGTCGCAGACTGTTCCAAACAAGTCCCTGACTGTCCCAGATGGTCCCAGAATGTCCCAAACAAGTCCTAGACGGTCCCAGACGGCCACAGACTGTCCCAAACAAGTCCTAGACTGTCCCAAACTGACGCATACTGTTCCAAACAAGTCCCAGACGGTCTCAAACGGTCGCAGACTGTTCCAAACAAGTCCCAGACGGGCCCAAACTGTCGCAGACTGTTCCATACAAGTCCCAGACTGTTCCAGAAGGTCCCAAACGGTCCCAGATTTTTCCAAACAAGTCCTAGACTGTCCCAAACTGTCGCAGACTGTTCCAAACAAGTCCCAGACGGTCCCAAACTGTCATAGACTGTTCCAAACAAGTCCCAGACTGTCCCAGACGGTCCCAGACTGTCCCAAACAAGTCCTATACTGTCCGAAACTATCGCAGACTGTTCCAAACAAGTCCCAGACGTTCCCAAACTGTCGCAGACTGTTCCAAACAAGTCCCAGACTATCCCAGACTGTCCCAGGCTGTTCCAAACAAGTCCCAGACTGTCCCAGATTGTCCCAGACTGTCCCAAACAAGTCCTAGACTGTACCAGACGGACCCAGACGTTACCAGACTGTCCCAAACAAGTTTTAGACTGTCCCAAACTGTCCCAGGCTGTTCCAAACAAGTCCCAGACTGTCCCAGATTGTCCCAGACTGACCCAAACAAGTCCTAGACTGTCCCAGACGGACCCAGACGTTACCAGACTGTCCCAAACAAGTCCCAGACTATCCCAGACTGTCGCAGACTGTTCCAAACAAGTCCCAGACGGTCCCAAACTGTCGCAGACTGTTCCAAACAAGTCCCAGACTGTCCCAGAAGGTCCCAGACGGTCCCAGACTGTCCCAAACAAGTCCTAGACTGTCCCAAACTGTCGCAGACTGTTCCAAACAAGTCCCAGACGGTCCCAAACTGTCCCAGGCTGTTCCAAACAAGTCCCAGACAGTCCCAGACTGTCCCAGACTGTTCCAAACAAGTCCCAGACTGTCCCAGACGGTCCCAGACGGTCCCAGACTGTCCCAAACAAGTCCTAGACTGTCACAAACTGATGCAGACTGTTCCAAACTATTCCCAGTCGGTCCCAAACTGTCGCAGACTGTTCCAAACAAGTCCCAGACGGTCCCAAACTGTCGCAGACTGTTCCAAACAAGTCCCAGACGGTCCCAAACTGTCGCAGACTGTTCCAAACAAGACCAAGACTGTCCCAGACGGTCCCAGACGTTACCAGACTGTCCCAAACAAGTCCTAGACTACCCCAGACTGACCCAGGCTGTTCCAAACAAGTCCCAGACAGTCCCAAACTGTCGCAGACTGTTCCAAACAAGTCCCTGACTGTCCCAGAAGGTCCCAGATGGTCCCAGACTGTCCCAAACAAGACCTAGACTGTCCCAGACGGCCACAGACTGTCCCAAACAAGTCCTAGACTGTCCCAAACTGTCGCAGACTGTTCCAAACAAGTGCCAGACGGTCTCAAACGGTCGCAGACTGTTCCAAACAAGTCCCAGACGGTCCCAAACTGTCGCAGACTGTTCCATACAAGTCCCAGACTGTTCCAGAAGGTCCCAGACGGTCCCAGATTTTTCCAAACAAGTCCTAGACTGTCCCAAACTGTCGCAGACTGTTCCAAACAAGTCCCAGACTGTCCCAAACTGTCATAGACTGTTCCAAACAAGTCCCAGACGGTCCCAGACTGTCCCAAACAAGTCCTAGACTGTCCGAAACTATCGCAGACTGTTCCAAACAAGTCCCAGACGTTCCCAAACTGTCGCAGACTGTTCCAAACAAGTCCCAAACAATCCCAGACTGTCCCAGGCTGTTCCAAACAAGTCCCAGACTGTCCCAAACAAGTCCGAGACTGTCCCAGACGGTCCCAGACGGTCCCAGACGGTCCCAGAATGTTCCAAACAAGTCCGAGACAGTCCCAGACGGTCCCAGACTGTCCCAAACAAGTCCTAGACTGTCCCAAACTGTCGCAGACTGTTCCAAACAAGTCCCAGACGGTCCCAAACTGTCGCAGACTGTTCTAAACAAGCCCGAGACTATCCCAGACTGTCCCAGGCTGTTCCAAACAAGTCCCAGACTGTCCCAGATTGTCCCAGAATGTTCCAAACAAGTCCGAGACAGTCCCAGACGGTCCCAGACTGTCCCAAACAAGTCCTAGACTGTCCCAAACTGTCGCAGACTGTTCCAAACAAGTCCCAGACGGTCCCAAACAGTCGCAGTCTGTTCCAAACAAGTCCCAGACTATCCCAGACTGTCCCAGACTGTTCCAAACAAGTCCCAGACTGTCCCAGGCTGTTCCAAACAAGTCCCAGACTGTCCCAGATTGTCCCAGACTGTTCCAAACAAGTCCCAGACTGTCCCAGGCTGTCCCAAACAAGTCCTAGACTATCCCAAACTGTCGCAGACTGACCCACACAAGTCCTAGACTGTCCCAAACTGTCGCAGACTGTTCCAAACAAGTCCCAGACGGTCCCAGACGGTCCGAGACTGTCTCAAACAAGTCCGAGACTGTCCCAGACGGTCCCAGATGTTCCCTGACTGACCCAGGCTGTTCCAAACAAGTCCCAGACTGTCCCAGATTGTCCCAGACTGTCCCAGATTGTCCCAGACTGTTCCAAACAAGTCCCAGACAGTCCAAGACGGTCCCAGATGGTCCCAGACGGTCCTAGACTGTCCCGAACAAGTCACAGACTGTCCCAAACAAGTCCTAGACTGTCCCAGACGGTCCCAGACGGTCCCAGACTGTCCCAAACACGTCCCAGACTGTCCCAGACAGTCCCAGACTGTTCCAGACAGTCCCAGACTGTTCCAGACAGTCCAAGACTGTACCTAACAAGTCCCAGACTGTCCCAAACAAGTCCCAGACGGACCCAGGCGGTCCCAGACTGTTCCAAACAAGTCCCAGACAGTCCCAGATTGTCCCAGACTGTCCCAGATTGTCCCAGACTGTTCCAAACAAGTCCCAGACTGTCCCAAACAAGTCCTAGACTGTCCCAGACGGTCCCAGACTGTCCCAGACTGACCCAAACAAGTCCTAGACTGTCCCAGACTGTCGCAGACTGTTCCAAACAAGTCCCAGACGGTCCCAGACGGTCCCAGACTGTCTCAAACAAGTCCGAGACAGTCCCAGACGGTCCCAGACGGTCCCAGACTGACCCAAACAAGTCCTAGACTGTCCCAAACTGTCGCAGACTGTTCCAAACAAGTCCCAGACGGTCCCAAACTGTCGCAGACTGTTCCAAACAAGTCCCAGACTATCCCAGACTGTTCCAGGCTGTTCCAAACAAGTCCCAGACTGTCCCAGATTGTCCCAGACTGTTCCACACAAGTCCCAGACAGTCCCAGACGGTCCTAGACTGTCCCAAACAAGTCCTAGACTGTCCCAGACGGTCCCAGACTGTACCAGATTGTCCCAGACTGTTCCAAACAAGTCCCAGAATGTCCCAAACAAGCCCTAGACTGTTCCAGACGGTCCCAGACTGTCCCAAACAAGTCCCAGACTGTCCCAGACTGTCACAGACTGTTCCAAACAAGTCCCAGACTGTCCCAAACAAGTCCCAGACTATCCCAGACTGTTCCAAACAAGTCCCAGACGGTCCCAAACTGTCGCAGACTGTTCCAAACAAGTCCCAGGCGGTCCCAAACTGTCGCAGACTGTCCCAAACAAGTCCAAGACGGTCCCAGACGGCCACAGACTGTCCCAAACATGTCCTAGACTGTCCCAAACTGTCGCATACTGTTCCAAACAAGTCCCAGACGGTCTCAAACGGTCGCAGACTGTTCCATACAAGTCCCAGACTGTTCCAGAAGGTCCCAGACGGTCCCAGATTTTTCCAAACAAGTCCTAGACTGTCCCAAACTGTCGCAGACTGTTCCAAACAAGTCCCAGACGGTCCCAAACTGTCATAGACTGTTCCAAACAAGTCCCAGACTGTCCCAGACGGTCCCAGACTGTCCCAAACAAGTCCTAGACTGTCCGAAACTATCGCAGACTGTTCCAAACAAGTCCCAGACGTTCCCAAATTGTCGCAGACTGTTCCTAACAAGTCCCAGACTATGCCAGACTGTCCCAGGCTGTTCCAAACAAGACCAAGACTGTCCCAGACGGACCCAGACGTTACCAGACTGTCCCAAACAAGTATTAGACTGTCCCAAACTGTCCCAGGCTGTTCCAAACAAGTCCCAGACTGTCCCAGATTGTCCCAGACTGACCCAAACAAGTCCTAGACTGTCCCAGGCGGACCCAGACGTTACCAGACTGTCCCAAACAAGTCCCAGACTATCCCAGACTGTCGCAGACTGTTCCAAACAAGTCCCAGACGGTCCCAAACTGTCGCATACTGTTCCAAACAAGTCCCAGACTGTCCCAGAAGGTCCCAGACGGTCCCAGACTGTCCCAAACAAGTCCTAGACTGTCCCAAACTGTCGCAGACTGTTCCAAGCAAGTCCCAGACGGTCCCAAACTGTCGCAGACTGTTCCAGATAGTCCCAGACTGTTCCAAACAAGTCCCAGACTGTTCCAAACAAGTCCCAGACTATCCCAGACGGTCCCAGACTTTCCCAAACAAGTCTTAGATTGTCCAAAACTGCTGCAGACTGTTCCAAACAAGTCCCAGACTGTCCCAGACGGTCCCAGACGGTCTCAGACTGTCCCAAACAAGTCCTAGACTGTCCCAAACTGATGCAGACTATTCCAAACAATTCCCAGTCGGTCCCAAACTGTCGCAGACTGTTTCAGATTGTCCCAGACTGTTCCAAACAAGTCCCAGACTGTTCCAAACAACTCCCAGACTATCCCAGACGGTCCCAGACTTTCCCAAACAAGTCTTAGATTGTCCAAAACTGTTGCAGACTGTTCCAAACATGGCCCAGACTGTCCCAGACTGTCCGAAACTGTTCCAAACAAGTCCCAGACTGTCCCAGACAGTCCCAGACTGTCCCAGACTGTCCCAGACTGTGCCAATCAAGTCCCAGACTGTCCCAGACGGTCCCAGACTGGCCCAAACAAGTCCTAGGCTGTCCCAAACTGATGCAGACAGTTCCAAACAAGTCCCAGTCGGTCCCAAACTGTCACAGACTGTTCCAAACAAGTCCCAGACTATCCCAGACTTTCCCAGGCTGTTCCAAACAAGTCCCAGACTGTCCCAGATTGTACCAGACTGTGCCAAACAAGTCCCAGACTGTCCCAAACAAGTCCTAGACTGTCCAAAACTGTCGCAGACTGTTCCAAACAAGACCCAGACTGTCCCAGATTGTCCCAGACAGTCGCAAACAAGACCTAGACTGTCCCAAACTGTCGCAGACTGTTCCAAACAAGTCCCAGACGGTCCCAAACTGTCGCAGACTGTTCAAACAAGTCCCAGACGGTCCCAAACTGTCGCAGACTGTTCCAAACAAGTCCCTGACTGTCCCAGAAGGTCCCAGATGGTCCCAGACTGTCCCAAACAAGTCCTAGACTGTCCCAGACGGCCACAGACTGTCCCAAACATGTCCTAGACTGTCCCAAACTGTCGCATACTGTTCCAAACAAGTGCCAGACGGTCTCAAACGGTCGCAGACTGTTCCAAACAAGTCCCAGACGGTCCCAAACTGTCGCAGACTGTTCCATACAAGTCCCAGACTGTTCCAGAAGGTCCCAGACGGTCCCAGATTTTTCCAAACAAGTCCTAGACTGTCCCAAACTGTCGCAGACTGTTCCAAACAAGTTCCAGACGGTCCCAAACTGTCGCAGACTGTTCCAAACAAGTCCCAGACGGTCCCAAACTGTCGCAGACTGTTCCAAACAAGTCCCTGACTGTCCCAGATGGTCCCAGAATGTCCCAAACAAGTCCTAGACGGTCCCAGACGGCCACAGACTGTCCCAAACAAGTCCTAGACTGTCCCAAACTGACGCATACTGTTCCAAACAAGTCCCAGACGGTCTCAAACGGTCGCAGACTGTTCCAAACAAGTCCCAGACGGTCCCAAACTGTCGCAGACTGTTCCATACAAGTCCCAGACTGTTCCAGAAGGTCCCAGACGGTCCCAGATTTTTCCAAACAAGTCCTAGACTGTCCCAAACTGTCGCAGACTGTTCCAAACAAGTCCCAGACGGTCCCAAACTGTCATAGACTGTTCCAAACAAGTCCCAGACTGTCCCAGACGGTCCCAGACTGTCCCAAACAAGTCCTATACTGTCCGAAACTATCGCAGACTGTTCCAAACAAGTCCCAGACGTTCCCAAACTGTCGCAGACTGTTCCAAACAAGTCCCAGACTATCCCAGACTGTCCCAGGCTGTTCCAAACAAGTCCCAGACTGTCCCAGATTGTCCCAGACTGTCCCAAACAAGTCCTAGACTGTACCAGACGGACCCAGACGTTACCAGACTGTCCCAAACAAGTTTTAGACTGTCCCAAACTGTCCCAGGCTGTTCCAAACAAGTCCCAGACTGTCCCAGATTGTCCCAGACTGACCCAAACAAGTCCTAGACTGTCCCAGACGGACCCAGACGTTACCAGACTGTCCCAAACAAGTCCCAGACTATCCCAGACTGTCGCAGACTGTTCCAAACAAGTCCCAGACGGTCCCAAACTGTCGCAGACTGTTCCAAACAAGTCCCAGACTGTCCCAGAAGGTCCCAGACGGTCCCAGACTGTCCCAAACAAGTCCTAGACTGTCACAAACTGATGCAGACTGTTCCAAACTATTCCCAGTCGGTCCCAAACTGTCGCAGACTGTTCCAAACAAGTCCCAGACGGTCCCAAACTGTCGCAGACTGTTCCAAACAAGTCCCAGACGGTCCCAAACTGTCGCAGACTGTTCCAAACAAGACCAAGACTGTCCCAGACGGTCCCAGACGTTACCAGACTGTCCCAAGCAAGTCCTAGACTACCCCAGACTGACCCAGGCTGTTCCAAACAAGTCCCAGACAGTCCCAGACTGTCCCAGACTGTTCCAAACAAGTCCCAGACGGTCCCAAACTGTCGCAGACTGTTCCAAACAAGTCCCAGACGGTCCCAAACTGTCGCAGACTGTTCAAACAAGTCCCAGACGGTCCCAAACTGTCGCAGACTGTTCCAAACAAGTCCCTGACTGTCCCAGAAGGTCCCAGATGGTCCCAGACTGTCCCAAACAAGACCTAGACTGTCCCAGACGGCCACAGACTGTCCCAAACAAGTCCCAGACTGTCCCAAACAAGTCCTAGACTGTCCGAAAGTATCGCAGACTGTTCCAAACAAGTCCCAGACGTTCCCAAACTGTCGCAGACTGTTCCAAACAAGTCCCAGACTATCCCAGACTGTCCCAGGCTGTTCCAAACAAGTCCCAGACTGTCCCAGATTGTCCCAGACTGTCCCAAACAAGTCCTAGACTGTCCCAGACGGACCCAGACGTTACCAGACTGTCCCAAACAAGTCCCACACTACCCCAGACTGTCGCAGACTGTTCCAAACAAGTCCCAGACGGTCCCAAACTGTCGCAGACTGTTCCAAACAAGTCCCAGACTGTCCCAGAAGGTCCCAGACGGTCCCAGAATGTCCCAAACAAGTCCTAGACTGTCCCAAACTGTCGCAGACTGTTCCAAACAAGTCCCAGACGGTCCCAAACTGTCCCAGGCTGTTCCAAACAAGTCCCAGACAGTCCCAGACTGTCCCAGACTGTTCCAAACAAGTCCCAGACTGTCCCAGACGGTCCCAGACGGTCTCAGACTGTCCCAAACAAGTCCTAGACTGTCCCAGGAGGTCCCAGATGGTCCCAGACTGTCCCAAACAAGTCCTAGACTGTCCCAGACGGCCACAGACTGTCCCAAACATGTCCTAGACTGTCCCAAACTGTCGCATACTGTTCCAAACAAGTGCCAGACGGTCTCAAACGGTCGCAGACTGTTCCAAACAAGTCCCAGACGGTCCCAAACTGTCGCAGACTGTTCCATACAAGTCCCAGACTGTTCCAGAAGGTCCCAGACGGTCCCAGATTTTTCCAAACAAGTCCTAGACTGTCCCAAACTGTCGCAGACTGTTCCAAACAAGTTCCAGACGGTCCCAAACTGTCGCAGACTGTTCCAAACAAGTCCCAGACGGTCCCAAACTGTCGCAGACTGTTCCAAACAAGTCCCTGACTGTCCCAGATGGTCCCAGAATGTCCCAAACAAGTCCTAGACGGTCCCAGACGGCCACAGACTGTCCCAAACAAGTCCTAGACTGTCCCAAACTGACGCATACTGTTCCAAACAAGTCCCAGACGGTCTCAAACGGTCGCAGACTGTTCCAAACAAGTCCCAGACGGTCCCAAACTGTCGCAGACTGTTCCATACAAGTCCCAGACTGTTCCAGAAGGTCCCAGACGGTCCCAGATTTTTCCAAACAAGTCCTAGACTGTCCCAAACTGTCGCAGACTGTTCCAAACAAGTCCCAGACGGTCCCAAACTGTCATAGACTGTTCCAAACAAGTCCCAGACTGTCCCAGACGGTCCCAGACTGTCCCAAACAAGTCCTATACTGTCCGAAACTATCGCAGACTGTTCCAAACAAGTCCCAGACGTTCCCAAACTGTCGCAGACTGTTCCAAACAAGTCCCAGACTATCCCAGACTGTCCCAGGCTGTTCCAAACAAGTCCCAGACTGTCCCAGATTGTCCCAGACTGTCCCAAACAAGTCCTAGACTGTACCAGACGGACCCAGACGTTACCAGACTGTCCCAAACAAGTTTTAGACTGTCCCAAACTGTCCCAGGCTGTTCCAAACAAGTCCCAGACTGTCCCAGATTGTCCCAGACTGACCCAAACAAGTCCTAGACTGTCCCAGACGGACCCAGACGTTACCAGACTGTCCCAAACAAGTCCCAGACTATCCCAGACTGTCGCAGACTGTTCCAAACAAGTCCCAGACGGTCCCAAACTGTCGCAGACTGTTCCAAACAAGTCCCAGACTGTCCCAGAAGGTCCCAGACGGTCCCAGACTGTCCCAAACAAGTCCTAGACTGTCACAAACTGATGCAGACTGTTCCAAACTATTCCCAGTCGGTCCCAAACTGTCGCAGACTGTTCCAAACAAGTCCCAGACGGTCCCAAACTGTCGCAGACTGTTCCAAACAAGTCCCAGACGGTCCCAAACTGTCGCAGACTGTTCCAAACAAGACCAAGACTGTCCCAGACGGTCCCAGACGTTACCAGACTGTCCCAAGCAAGTCCTAGACTACCCCAGACTGACCCAGGCTGTTCCAAACAAGTCCCAGACAGTCCCAGACTGTCCCAGACTGTTCCAAACAAGTCCCAGACGGTCCCAAACTGTCGCAGACTGTTCCAAACAAGTCCCAGACGGTCCCAAACTGTCGCAGACTGTTCAAACAAGTCCCAGACGGTCCCAAACTGTCGCAGACTGTTCCAAACAAGTCCCTGACTGTCCCAGAAGGTCCCAGATGGTCCCAGACTGTCCCAAACAAGACCTAGACTGTCCCAGACGGCCACAGACTGTCCCAAACAAGTCCCAGACTGTCCCAAACAAGTCCTAGACTGTCCGAAAGTATCGCAGACTGTTCCAAACAAGTCCCAGACGTTCCCAAACTGTCGCAGACTGTTCCAAACAAGTCCCAGACTATCCCAGACTGTCCCAGGCTGTTCCAAACAAGTCCCAGACTGTCCCAGATTGTCCCAGACTGTCCCAAACAAGTCCTAGACTGTCCCAGACGGACCCAGACGTTACCAGACTGTCCCAAACAAGTCCCACACTACCCCAGACTGTCGCAGACTGTTCCAAACAAGTCCCAGACGGTCCCAAACTGTCGCAGACTGTTCCAAACAAGTCCCAGACTGTCCCAGAAGGTCCCAGACGGTCCCAGAATGTCCCAAACAAGTCCTAGACTGTCCCAAACTGTCGCAGACTGTTCCAAACAAGTCCCAGACGGTCCCAAACTGTCCCAGGCTGTTCCAAACAAGTCCCAGACAGTCCCAGACTGTCCCAGACTGTTCCAAACAAGTCCCAGACTGTCCCAGACGGTCCCAGACGGTCTCAGACTGTCCCAAACAAGTCCTAGACTGTCCCAGACGGTCCCAGACGTTACCAGACTGTCCCAAACAAGTCCTAGACTGTCACAAACTGATGCAGACTGTTCCAAACAATTCCCAGTCGGTCCCAGACTGTCCCAGACTGTCCGAAACTGTTCCAAACAAGTCCCAGACTGTCCCAGACAGTCCCAGACTGTCCCAGACTGTCCCAGACTGTGCCAATCAAGTCCCAGACTGTCCCAGACGGTCCCAGACTGGCCCAAACAAGTCCTAGACTGTCCCAAACTGATGCAGACAGTTTTAAACAAGTCCCAGTCGGTCCCAAACTGTCACAGACTGTTCCAAACAAGTCCCAGACTATCCCAGACTTTCCCAGGCTGTTCCAAACAAGTCCCAGACTGTCCCAGATTGTACCAGACTGTGCCAAACAAGTCCCAGACTGTCCCAAACAAGTCCTAGACTGTCCAAAACTGTCGCAGACTGTTCCAAACAAGACCCAGACTGTCCCAGATTGTCCCAGACAGTCGCAAACAAGACCTAGACTGTCCCAAACTGTCGCAGACTGTTCCAAACAAGTCCCAGACGGTCCCAAACTGTCGCAGACTGTTCAAACAAGTCCCAGACGGTCCCAAACTGTCGCAGACTGTTCCAAACAAGTCCCTGACTGTCCCAGAAGGTCCCAGATGGTCCCAGACTGTCCCAAACAAGTCCTAGACTGTCCCAGACGGCCACAGACTGTCCCAAACATGTCCTAGACTGTGCCAAACTGTCGCATACTGTTCCAAACAAGTGCCAGACGGTCTCAAACGGTCGCAGACTGTTCCAAACAAGTCCCAGACGGTCCCAAACTGTCGCAGACTGTTCCATACAAGTCCCAGACTGTTCCAGAAGGTCCCAGACGGTCCCAGATTTTTCCAAACAAGTCCTAGACTGTCCCAAACTGTCGCAGACTGTTCCAAACAAGTTCCAGACGGTCCCAAACTGTCGCAGACTGTTCCAAACAAGTCCCAGACGGTCCCAAACTGTCGCAGACTGTTCCAAACAAGTCCCTGACTGTCCCAGATGGTCCCAGAATGTCCCAAACAAGTCCTAGACGGTCCCAGACGGCCACAGACTGTCCCAAACAAGTCCTAGACTGTCCCAAACTGACGCATACTGTTCCAAACAAGTCCCAGACGGTCTCAAACGGTCGCAGACTGTTCCAAACAAGTCCCAGACGGTCCCAAACTGTCGCAGACTGTTCCATACAAGTCCCAGACTGTTCCAGAAGGTCCCAGACGGTCCCAGATTTTTCCAAACAAGTCCTAGACTGTCCCAAACTGTCGCAGACTGTTCCAAACAAGTCCCAGACGGTCCCAAACTGTCATAGACTGTTCCAAACAAGTCCCAGACTGTCCCAGACGGTCCCAGACTGTCCCAAACAAGTCCTATACTGTCCGAAACTATCGCAGACTGTTCCAAACAAGTCCCAGACGTTCCCAAACTGTCGCAGACTGTTCCAAACAAGTCCCAGACTATCCCAGACTGTCCCAGGCTGTTCCAAACAAGTCCCAGACTGTCCCAGATTGTCC
Organism: Cephus spinipes; assembly: GCA_963971525.1. NCBI lineage: Eukaryota > Metazoa > Arthropoda > Insecta > Hymenoptera > Cephidae > Cephus > Cephus spinipes. The sequence goes on along the minus strand of OZ020581.1, from coordinate 11,201,375 downwards.
CAGACTGTCCCAAACAAGTCCTAGACTGTACCAGACGGACCCAGACGTTACCAGACTGTCCCAAACAAGTTTTAGACTGTCCCAAACTGTCCCAGGCTGTTCCAAACAAGTCCCAGACTGTCCCAGATTGTCCCAGACTGACCCAAACAAGTCCTAGACTGTCCCAGACGGACCCAGACGTTACCAGACTGTCCCAAACAAGTCCCAGACTATCCCAGACTGTCGCAGACTGTTCCAAACAAGTCCCAGACGGTCCCAAACTGTCGCAGACTGTGCCAAACAAGTCCCAGACTGTCCCAAACAAGTCCTAGACTGTCCAAAACTGTCGCAGACTGTTCCAAACAAGACCCAGACTGTCCCAGATTGTCCCAGACAGTCGCAAACAAGACCTAGACTGTCCCAAACTGTCGCAGACTGTTCCAAACAAGTCCCAGACGGTCCCAAACTGTCGCAGACTGTTCAAACAAGTCCCAGACGGTCCCAAACTGTCGCAGACTGTTCCAAACAAGTCCCTGACTGTCCCAGAAGGTCCCAGATGGTCCCAGACTGTCCCAAACAAGTCCTAGACTGTCCCAGACGGCCACAGACTGTCCCAAACATGTCCTAGACTGTCCCAAACTGTCGCATACTGTTCCAAACAAGTGCCAGACGGTCTCAAACGGTCGCAGACTGTTCCAAACAAGTCCCAGACGGTCCCAAACTGTCGCAGACTGTTCCATACAAGTCCCAGACTGTTCCAGAAGGTCCCAGACGGTCCCAGATTTTTCCAAACAAGTCCTAGACTGTCCCAAACTGTCGCAGACTGTTCCAAACAAGTTCCAGACGGTCCCAAACTGTCGCAGACTGTTCCAAACAAGTCCCAGACGGTCCCAAACTGTCGCAGACTGTTCCAAACAAGTCCCTGACTGTCCCAGATGGTCCCAGAATGTCCCAAACAAGTCCTAGACGGTCCCAGACGGCCACAGACTGTCCCAAACAAGTCCTAGACTGTCCCAAACTGACGCATACTGTTCCAAACAAGTCCCAGACGGTCTCAAACGGTCGCAGACTGTTCCAAACAAGTCCCAGACGGTCCCAAACTGTCGCAGACTGTTCCATACAAGTCCCAGACTGTTCCAGAAGGTCCCAGACGGTCCCAGATTTTTCCAAACAAGTCCTAGACTGTCCCAAACTGTCGCAGACTGTTCCAAACAAGTCCCAGACGGTCCCAAACTGTCATAGACTGTTCCAAACAAGTCCCAGACTGTCCCAGACGGTCCCAGACTGTCCCAAACAAGTCCTATACTGTCCGAAACTATCGCAGACTGTTCCAAACAAGTCCCAGACGTTCCCAAACTGTCGCAGACTGTTCCAAACAAGTCCCAGACTATCCCAGACTGTCCCAGGCTGTTCCAAACAAGTCCCAGACTGTCCCAGATTGTCCCAGACTGTCCCAAACAAGTCCTAGACTGTACCAGACGGACCCAGACGTTACCAGACTGTCCCAAACAAGTTTTAGACTGTCCCAAACTGTCCCAGGCTGTTCCAAACAAGTCCCAGACTGTCCCAGATTGTCCCAGACTGACCCAAACAAGTCCTAGACTGTCCCAGACGGACCCAGACGTTACCAGACTGTCCCAAACAAGTCCCAGACTATCCCAGACTGTCGCAGACTGTTCCAAACAAGTCCCAGACGGTCCCAAACTGTCGCAGACTGTTCCAAACAAGTCCCAGACTGTCCCAGAAGGTCCCAGACGGTCCCAGACTGTCCCAAACAAGTCCTAGACTGTCACAAACTGATGCAGACTGTTCCAAACTATTCCCAGTCGGTCCCAAACTGTCGCAGACTGTTCCAAACAAGTCCCAGACGGTCCCAAACTGTCGCAGACTGTTCCAAACAAGTCCCAGACGGTCCCAAACTGTCGCAGACTGTTCCAAACAAGACCAAGACTGTCCCAGACGGTCCCAGACGTTACCAGACTGTCCCAAGCAAGTCCTAGACTACCCCAGACTGACCCAGGCTGTTCCAAACAAGTCCCAGACAGTCCCAGACTGTCCCAGACTGTTCCAAACAAGTCCCAGACGGTCCCAAACTGTCGCAGACTGTTCCAAACAAGTCCCAGACGGTCCCAAACTGTCGCAGACTGTTCAAACAAGTCCCAGACGGTCCCAAACTGTCGCAGACTGTTCCAAACAAGTCCCTGACTGTCCCAGAAGGTCCCAGATGGTCCCAGACTGTCCCAAACAAGACCTAGACTGTCCCAGACGGCCACAGACTGTCCCAAACAAGTCCCAGACTGTCCCAAACAAGTCCTAGACTGTCCGAAAGTATCGCAGACTGTTCCAAACAAGTCCCAGACGTTCCCAAACTGTCGCAGACTGTTCCAAACAAGTCCCAGACTATCCCAGACTGTCCCAGGCTGTTCCAAACAAGTCCCAGACTGTCCCAGATTGTCCCAGACTGTCCCAAACAAGTCCTAGACTGTCCCAGACGGACCCAGACGTTACCAGACTGTCCCAAACAAGTCCCACACTACCCCAGACTGTCGCAGACTGTTCCAAACAAGTCCCAGACGGTCCCAAACTGTCGCAGACTGTTCCAAACAAGTCCCAGACTGTTCCAGAAGGTCCCAGACGGTCCCAGAATGTCCCAAACAAGTCCTAGACTGTCCCAAACTGTCGCAGACTGTTCCAAACAAGTCCCAGACGGTCCCAAACTGTCCCAGGCTGTTCCAAACAAGTCCCAGACAGTCCCAGACTGTCCCAGACTGTTCCAAACAAGTCCCAGACTGTCCCAGACGGTCCCAGACGGTCTCAGACTGTCCCAAACAAGTCCTAGACTGTCCCAGACGGTCCCAGACGTTACCAGACTGTCCCAAACAAGTCCTAGACTGTCACAAACTGATGCAGACTGTTCCAAACAATTCCCAGTCGGTCCCAGACTGTCCCAGACTGTCCGAAACTGTTCCAAACAAGTCCCAGACTGTCCCAGACAGTCCCAGACTGTCCCAGACTGTCCCAGACTGTGCCAATCAAGTCCCAGACTGTCCCAGACGGTCCCAGACTGGCCCAAACAAGTCCTAGACTGTCCCAAACTGATGCAGACAGTTCCAAACAAGTCCCAGTCGGTCCCAAACTGTCACAGACTGTTCCAAACAAGTCCCAGACTATCCCAGACTTTCCCAGGCTGTTCCAAACAAGTCCCAGACTGTCCCAGATTGTACCAGACTGTGCCAAACAAGTCCCAGACTGTCCCAAACAAGTCCTAGACTGTCCAAAACTGTCGCAGACTGTTCCAAACAAGACCCAGACTGTCCCAGATTGTCCCAGACAGTCGCAAACAAGACCTAGACTGTCCCAAACTGTCGCAGACTGTTCCTAACAAGTCCCAGACTATGCCAGACTGTCCCAGGCTGTTCCAAACAAGACCAAGACTGTCCCAGACGGACCCAGACGTTACCAGACTGTCCCAAACAAGTATTAGACTGTCCCAAACTGTCCCAGGCTGTTCCAAACAAGTCCCAGACTGTCCCAGATTGTCCCAGACTGACCCAAACAAGTCCTAGACTGTCCCAGGCGGACCCAGACGTTACCAGACTGTCCCAAACAAGTCCCAGACTATCCCAGACTGTCGCAGACTGTTCCAAACAAGTCCCAGACGGTCCCAAACTGTCGCATACTGTTCCAAACAAGTCCCAGACTGTCCCAGAAGGTCCCAGACGGTCCCAGACTGTCCCAAACAAGTCCTAGACTGTCCCAAACTGTCGCAGACTGTTCCAAGCAAGTCCCAGACGGTCCCAAACTGTCGCAGACTGTTCCAGATAGTCCCATACTGTTCCAAACAAGTCCCAGACTGTTCCAAACAAGTCCCAGACTATCCCAGACGGTCCCAGACTTTCCCAAACAAGTCTTAGATTGTCCAAAACTGCTGCAGACTGTTCCAAACAAGTCCCAGACTGTCCCAGACGGTCCCAGACGGTCTCAGACTGTCCCAAACAAGTCCTAGACTGTCCCAAACTGATGCAGACTGTTCCAAACAATTCCCAGTCGGTCCCAAACTGTCGCAGACTGTTTCAGATTGTCCCAGACTGTTCCAAACAAGTCCCAGACTGTTCCAAACAACTCCCAGACTATCCCAGACGGTCCCAGACTTTCCCAAACAAGTCTTAGATTGTCCAAAACTGTTGCAGACTGTTCCAAACATGGCCCAGACTGTCCCAGACTGTCCGAAACTGTTCCAAACAAGTCCCAGACTGTCCCAGACAGTCCCAGACTGTCCCAGACTGTCCCAGACTGTGCCAATCAAGTCCCAGACTGTCCCAGACGGTCCCAGACTGGCCCAAACAAGTCCTAGACTGTCCCAAACTGATGCAGACAGTTCCAAACAAGTCCCAGTCGGTCCCAAACTGTCACAGACTGTTCCAAACAAGTCCCAGACTATCCCAGACTTTCCCAGGCTGTTCCAAACAAGTCCCAGACTGTCCCAGATTGTACCAGACTGTGCCAAACAAGTCCCAGACTGTCCCAAACAAGTCCTAGACTGTCCAAAACTGTCGCAGACTGTTCCAAACAAGACCCAGACTGTCCCAGATTGTCCCAGACAGTCGCAAACAAGACCTAGACTGTCCCAAACTGTCGCAGACTGTTCCAAACAAGTCCCAGACGGTCCCAAACTGTCGCAGACTGTTCAAACAAGTCCCAGACGGTCCCAAACTGTCGCAGACTGTTCCAAACAAGTCCCTGACTGTCCCAGAAGGTCCCAGATGGTCCCAGACTGTCCCAAACAAGTCCTAGACTGTCCCAGACGGCCACAGACTGTCCCAAACATGTCCTAGACTGTCCCAAACTGTCGCATACTGTTCCAAACAAGTGCCAGACGGTCTCAAACGGTCGCAGACTGTTCCAAACAAGTCCCAGACGGTCCCAAACTGTCGCAGACTGTTCCATACAAGTCCCAGACTGTTCCAGAAGGTCCCAGACGGTCCCAGATTTTTCCAAACAAGTCCTAGACTGTCCCAAACTGTCGCAGACTGTTCCAAACAAGTTCCAGACGGTCCCAAACTGTCGCAGACTGTTCCAAACAAGTCCCTGACTGTCCCAGATGGTCCCAGAATGTCCCAAACAAGTCCTAGACGGTCCCAGACGGCCACAGACTGTCCCAAACAAGTCCTAGACTGTCCCAAACTGACGCATACTGTTCCAAACAAGTCCCAGACGGTCTCAAACGGTCGCAGACTGTTCCAAACAAGTCCCAGACGGTCCCAAACTGTCGCAGACTGTTCCATACAAGTCCCAGACTGTTCCAGAAGGTCCCAGACGGTCCCAGATTTTTCCAAACAAGTCCTAGACTGTCCCAAACTGTCGCAGACTGTTCCAAACAAGTCCCAGACGGTCCCAAACTGTCATAGACTGTTCCAAACAAGTCCCAGACTGTCCCAGACGGTCCCAGACTGTCCCAAACAAGTCCTATACTGTCCGAAACTATCGCAGACTGTTCCAAACAAGTCCCAGACGTTCCCAAACTGTCGCAGACTGTTCCAAACAAGTCCCAGACTATCCCAGACTGTCCCAGGCTGTTCCAAACAAGTCCCAGACTGTCCCAGATTGTCCCAGACTGTCCCAAACAAGTCCTAGACTGTACCAGACGGACCCAGACGTTACCAGACTGTCCCAAACAAGTTTTAGACTGTCCCAAACTGTCCCAGGCTGTTCCAAACAAGTCCCAGACTGTCCCAGATTGTCCCAGACTGACCCAAACAAGTCCTAGACTGTCCCAGACGGACCCAGACGTTACCAGACTGTCCCAAACAAGTCCCAGACTATCCCAGACTGTCGCAGACTGTTCCAAACAAGTCCCAGACGGTCCCAAACTGTCGCAGACTGTTCCAAACAAGTCCCAGACTGTCCCAGAAGGTCCCAGACGGTCCCAGACTGTCCCAAACAAGTCCTAGACTGTCACAAACTGATGCAGACTGTTCCAAACTATTCCCAGTCGGTCCCAAACTGTCGCAGACTGTTCCAAACAAGTCCCAGACGGTCCCAAACTGTCGCAGACTGTTCCCAACAAGTCCCAGACGGTCCCAAACTGTCGCAGACTGTTCCAAACAAGACCAAGACTGTCCCAGACGGTCCCAGACGTTACCAGACTGTCCCAAGCAAGTCCTAGACTACCCCAGACTGACCCAGGCTGTTCCAAACAAGTCCCAGACAGTCCCAGACTGTCCCAGACTGTTCCAAACAAGTCCCAGACGGTCCCAAACTGTCGCAGACTGTTCCAAACAAGTCCCAGACGGTCCCAAACTGTCGCAGACTGTTCAAACAAGTCCCAGACGGTCCCAAACTGTCGCAGACTGTTCCAAACAAGTCCCTGACTGTCCCAGAAGGTCCCAGATGGTCCCAGACTGTCCCAAACAAGACCTAGACTGTCCCAGACGGCCACAGACTGTCCCAAACAAGTCCCAGACTGTCCCAAACAAGTCCTAGACTGTCCGAAAGTATCGCAGACTGTTCCAAACAAGTCCCAGACGTTCCCAAACTGTCGCAGACTGTTCCAAACAAGTCCCAGACTATCCCAGACTGTCCCAGGCTGTTCCAAACAAGTCCCAGACTGTCCCAGATTGTCCCAGACTGTCCCAAACAAGTCCTAGACTGTCCCAGACGGACCCAGACGTTACCAGACTGTCCCAAACAAGACCCACACTACCCCAGACTGTCGCAGACTGTTCCAAACAAGTCCCAGACGGTCCCAAACTGTCGCAGACTGTTCCAAACAAGTCCCAGACTGTCCCAGAAGGTCCCAGACGGTCCCAGAATGTCCCAAACAAGTCCTAGACTGTCCCAAACTGTCGCAGACTGTTCCAAACAAGTCCCAGACGGTCCCAAACTGTCCCAGGCTGTTCCAAACAAGTCCCAGACAGTCCCAGACTGTCCCAGACTGTTCCAAACAAGTCCCAGACTGTCCCAGACGGTCCCAGACGGTCTCAGACTGTCCCAAACAAGTCCTAGACTGTCCCAGACGGTCCCAGACGTTACCAGACTGTCCCAAACAAGTCCTAGACTGTCACAAACTGATGCAGACTGTTCCAAACAATTCCCAGTCGGTCCCAGACTGTCCCAGACTGTCCGAAACTGTTCCAAACAAGTCCCAGACTGTCCCAGACAGTCCCAGACTGTCCCAGACTGTCCCAGACTGTGCCAATCAAGTCCCAGACTGTCCCAGACGGTCCCAGACTGGCCCAAACAAGTCCTAGACTGTCCCAAACTGATGCAGACAGTTCCAAACAAGTCCCAGTCGGTCCCAAACTGTCACAGACTGTTCCAAACAAGTCCCAGACTATCCCAGACTTTCCCAGGCTGTTCCAAACAAGTCCCAGACTGTCCCAGATTGTACCAGACTGTGCCAAACAAGTCCCAGACTGTCCCAAACAAGTCCTAGACTGTCCAAAACTGTCGCAGACTGTTCCAAACAAGACCCAGACTGTCCCAGATTGTCCCAGACAGTCGCAAACAAGACCTAGACTGTCCCAAACTGTCGCAGACTGTTCCAAACAAGTCCCAGACGGTCCCAAACTGTCGCAGACTGTTCAAACAAGTCCCAGACGGTCCCAAACTGTCGCAGACTGTTCCAAACAAGTCCCTGACTGTCCCAGAAGGTCCCAGATGGTCCCAGACTGTCCCAAACAAGTCCTAGACTGTCCCAGACGGCCACAGACTGTCCCAAACATGTCCTAGACTGTGCCAAACTGTCGCATACTGTTCCAAACAAGTGCCAGACGGTCTCAAACGGTCGCAGACTGTTCCAAACAAGTCCCAGACGGTCCCAAACTGTCGCAGACTGTTCCATACAAGTCCCAGACTGTTCCAGAAGGTCCCAGACGGTCCCAGATTTTTCCAAACAAGTCCTAGACTGTCCCAAACTGTCGCAGACTGTTCCAAACAAGTTCCAGACGGTCCCAAACTGTCGCAGACTGTTCCAAACAAGTCCCAGACGGTCCCAAACTGTCGCAGACTGTTCCAAACAAGTCCCTGACTGTCCCAGATGGTCCCAGAATGTCCCAAACAAGTCCTAGACGGTCCCAGACGGCCACAGACTGTCCCAAACAAGTCCTAGACTGTCCCAAACTGACGCATACTGTTCCAAACAAGTCCCAGACGGTCTCAAACGGTCGCAGACTGTTCCAAACAAGTCCCAGACGGTCCCAAACTGTCGCAGACTGTTCCATACAAGTCCCAGACTGTTCCAGAAGGTCCCAGACGGTCCCAGATTTTTCCAAACAAGTCCTAGACTGTCCCAAACTGTCGCAGACTGTTCCAAACAAGTCCCAGACGGTCCCAAACTGTCATAGACTGTTCCAAACAAGTCCCAGACTGTCCCAGACGGTCCCAGACTGTCCCAAACAAGTCCTATACTGTCCGAAACTATCGCAGACTGTTCCAAACAAGTCCCAGACGTTCCCAAACTGTCGCAGACTGTTCCAAACAAGTCCCAGACTATCCCAGACTGTCCCAGGCTGTTCCAAACAAGTCCCAGACTGTCCCAGATTGTCCCAGACTGTCCCAAACAAGTCCTAGACTGTACCAGACGGACCCAGACGTTACCAGACTGTCCCAAACAAGTTTTAGACTGTCCCAAACTGTCCCAGGCTGTTCCAAACAAGTCCCAGACTGTCCCAGATTGTCCCAGACTGACCCAAACAAGTCCTAGACTGTCCCAGACGGACCCAGACGTTACCAGACTGTCCCAAACAAGTCCCAGACTATCCCAGACTGTCGCAGACTGTTCCAAACAAGTCCCAGACGGTCCCAAACTGTCGCAGACTGTTCCAAACAAGTCCCAGACTGTCCCAGAAGGTCCCAGACGGTCCCAGACTGTCCCAAACAAGTCCTAGACTGTCACAAACTGATGCAGACTGTTCCAAACTATTCCCAGTCGGTCCCAAACTGTCGCAGACTGTTCCAAACAAGTCCCAGACGGTCCCAAACTGTCGCAGACTGTTCCAAACAAGTCCCAGACGGTCCCAAACTGTCGCAGACTGTTCCAAACAAGACCAAGACTGTCCCAGACTTTCCCAGACGTTACCAGACTGTCCCAAGCAAGTCCTAGACTACCCCAGACTGACCCAGGCTGTTCCAAACAAGTCCCAGACAGTCCCAGACTGTCCCAGACTGTTCCAAACAAGTCCCAGACGGTCCCAAACTGTCGCAGACTGTTCCAAACAAGTCCCAGACGGTCCCAAACTGTCGCAGACTGTTCAAACAAGTCCCAGACGGTCCCAAACTGTCGCAGACTGTTCCAAACAAGTCCCTGACTGTCCCAGAAGGTCCCAGATGGTCCCAGACTGTCCCAAACAAGACCTAGACTGTCCCAGACGGCCACAGACTGTCCCAAACAAGTCCCAGACTGTCCCAAACAAGTCCTAGACTGTCCGAAAGTATCGCAGACTGTTCCAAACAAGTCCCAGACGTTCCCAAACTGTCGCAGACTGTTCCAAACAAGTCCCAGACTATCCCAGACTGTCCCAGGCTGTTCCAAACAAGTCCCAGACTGTCCCAGATTGTCCCAGACTGTCCCAAACAAGTCCTAGACTGTCCCAGACGGACCCAGACGTTACCAGACTGTCCCAAACAAGTCCCACACTACCCCAGACTGTCGCAGACTGTTCCAAACAAGTCCCAGACGGTCCCAAACTGTCGCAGACTGTTCCAAACAAGTCCCAGACTGTCCCAGAAGGTCCCAGACGGTCCCAGAATGTCCCAAACAAGTCCTAGACTGTCCCAAACTGTCGCAGACTGTTCCAAACAAGTCCCAGACGGTCCCAAACTGTCCCAGGCTGTTCCAAACAAGTCCCAGACAGTCCCAGACTGTCCCAGACTGTTCCAAACAAGTCCCAGACTGTCCCAGACGGTCCCAGACGGTCTCAGACTGTCCCAAACAAGTCCTAGACTGTCACAAACTGATGCAGACTGTTCCAAACAATTCCCAGTCGGTCCCAAACTGTCGCAGACTGTTCCAAACAAGTCCCAGACGGTCCCAAACTGTCGCAGACTGTTCCAAACAAGTCCCAGACGGTCCCAAACTGTCGCAGACTGTTCCAAACAAGACCAAGACTGTCCCAGACGGTCCCAGACGTTACCAGACTGTCCCAAACAAGTCCTAGACTACCCCAGACTGTCCCAGGCTGTTCCAAACAAGTCCCAGACAGTCCCAGACTGTCCCAGACTGTCCCAAACAAGTCCTAGACTGTCCCAAACTGTCGCAGACTGTTCCAAACAAGTCCCAGACGGTCCCAAACTGTCCCAGGCTGTTCCAAACAAGTCCCAGACAGTCCCAGACTGTCCCAGACTGTTCCAAACAAGTCCCAGACTGACCCAGACGGTCCCAGACGGTCTCAGACTGTCCCAAACAAGTCCTAGACTGTCCCCGACGGTCCCAGACGTTACCAGACTGTCCCAAACAAGTCCTAGACTGTCACAAACTGATGCAGACTGTTCCAAACAATTCCCAGTCGGTCCCAAACTGTCGCAGACTGTTCCAAACAAGTCCCAGACTGTCCCAGAAGGTCCCAGACGGTCCCAGACTGTCCCAAACAAGTCCTAGACTGTCCCAAACTGTCGCAGACTGTTCCAAACAAGTCCCAGACGGTCCCAAACTGTCCCAGGCTGTTCCAAACAAGTCCCTGACAGTCCCAGACTGTCCCAGACTGTTCCAAACAAGTCCCAGACTGTCCCAGACGGTCCCAGACGGTCTCAGACTGTCCCAAACAAGTCCTAGACTGTCACAAACTGATGCAGACTGTTCCAAACAATTCCCAGTCGGTCCCAAACTGTCGCAGACTGTTCCAAACAAGTCCCAGACGGTCCCAAACTGTCGCAGACTGTTCCAAACAAGTCCCAGACGGTCACAAACTGTCGCAGACTGTTCCAAACAAGACCAAGACTGTCCCAGACGGTCCCAGACGTTACCAGACTGTCCCAAACAAGTCCTAGACTACCCCAGACTGTCCCAGGCTGTTCCAAACAAGTCCCAGACAGTCCCAGACTGTCCCAGACTGTTCCAAACAAGTCCCAGACGGTCCCAAACTGTCGCAGACTGTTCCAAACAAGTCCCAGACGGTCCCAAACTGTCGCAGACTGTTCAAACAAGTACCAGACTGTCCCAAACTGTCGCAGACTGTTCCAAACAAGTCCCTGACTGTCCCAGAAGGTCCCAGATGGTCCCAGACTGTCCCAAACAAGACCTAGACTGTCCCAGACGGCCACAGACTGTCCCAAACAAGTCCTAGACTGTCCCAAACTGTCGCAGACTGTTCCAAACAAGTGCCAGACGGTCTCAAACGGTCGCAGACTGTTCCAAACAAGTCCAAGACGGTCCCAAACTGTCGCAGACTGTTCCATACAAGTCTCAGACTGTTCCAGAGGGTCCCAGACGGTCCCAGATTTTTCCAAACAAGTCCTAGACTGTCCCAAACTGTCGCAGACTGTTCCAAACAAGTCCCTGACTGTCCCGGATGGTCCCAGACTGTCCCAAACAAGTCCTAGACGGTCCCAGACGGCCACAGACTGTCCCAAACAAGTCCTAGACTGTCCCAAACTGTCGCATACTGTTCCAAACAAGTCTCAGACGGTCTCAAACGGTCGCAGACTGTTCCGAAAAAGTCCCAGACGGTCCCAAACTGTCGCAGACTGTTCCAAACAAGTCCCAGACGGTCCCGAACTGTCGCAGACTGTTCCAAACAAGTCCCAGACTACCCCAGACTGTCCCAGGCTGTTCCAGATTGTCCCAGACAGTCGCAAACAAGTCCTAGACAGTCACAAACTGTCGCAGACTGTTCCAAACAAGTCCCAGACGGTCCCAAACTGTCGCAGACTGTTCCAAACAAGTCCCAGACTGTCCCAGAAGGTCCCAGACGGTCCCAGACTGTCCCAAACAAGTCTTAGATTGTCCAAAGCTGTTGCAGACTGTTCCAAACATGTCCCAGACTGTCCCAGACTGTCCGAAACTGTTCCAAACAAGTCCCAGACAGTCCCAGACTGTCCCAGACTGTTCCAAACAAGTCCCAGACTGTCCCAAACAAGTGCTAGACTGTCCCAGACGGTCCCAGACGGTCCCAGACTGGCCCAAACAAGTCCTAGACTGTCCAAAACTGTCGCAGACTGTTCCAAACAAGACCCAGACTCTCCCAGATTGTCCCAGACAGTCGCAAACAAGTCCTAGACAGTCCCAAACTGTCGCAGACTGTTCCAAACAAGTCCCGGACGGTCCCAATCTGTAGCAGACTGTTCCAAACAAGTCCCAGACTGTCCCAGACGGCCGCAGACTGTCCCAAACAAGTCCCAGACGGTCCCAGACTGTCCCAAACAAGTCCTAGACTGTCCCAAACTGTCGCAGACTCTTCCAAACAATTCCCAGACGGTCCCAAACTGTTGCAGACTATTCCAAACAAGTCCCAGACAGTCCCAGACTGTCCCAGACTGTTCCAAACAAGTCCCAGACTGTCCCAGACGGTCCCAGACGGTGCCAGACTGTCCCAAACAAGTCCTAGAATGTCCCAAACTGTCGCAGACTCTTCCAAACAAGTCCCAGACGGTCCCAAACTGTCGCAGACTATTCCAAACAAGTCCCAGACAGTCCCAGACTGTCCCAGACTGTTCCAAACAAGTCCCAGACTGTCCCAGACGGTCCCAGACGGTGCCAGACTGTCCCAAACAAGTCCTAGACTGTCCCAGACGGTCCCACACGGTCCCAGACTGTCCCAAACAAGTCCTAGACTGTCCCAAACTGATGCAGACTGTTCCAAACAATTCCCAGTCGGGCCCAAACTGTCGCAGACTGTTCCAGACAGTCCCAGACTGTTTTAAACAAGTCCCAGACTGTTCCAAACAAGTCCCAGACTATCGCAGACGGTCCCAGACTTTCCCAAACAAGTCTTAGATTGTCCAAAACTGTTGCAGACTGTTCCAAACATGTCCCAGACTGTCCCAGACTGTCCGAAACTGTTCCAAACAAGTCCCAGACGGTCCCAAACTGTCGCAGACTGTTCCAAACAAGTCCCAGACTACCCCAGACTGTCCCAGGCTGTTCCAAACAAGTCCCAGACTATCCCAGACTGTCGCAGACTGTTCCAAACAAGTCCCGGACGGTCCCAATCTGTAGCAGACTGTTCCAAACAAGTCCCAGACTGTCCCAGACGGCCGCAGACTGTCCCAAACAAGTCCCAGTCGGTCCCAGACGGTCCTAGACTGTCCCAAACTGATGCAGACAGTTCCAAACAAGTCCCAGTCGGTCCCAAACTGTCACAGACTGTTCCAAACAAGTCCCAGACTATCCCAGACTTTCCCAGGCTGTTCCAAACAAGTCCCAGACTGTCCCAGATTGTACCAGACTGTGCCAAACAAGTCCCAGACTGTCCCAAACAAGTCCTAGACTGTCCAAAACTGTCGCAGACTGTTCCAAACAAGACCCAGACTGTCCCAGATTGTCCCAGACAGTCGCAAACAAGACCTAGACTGTCCCAGACGGCCACAGACTGTCCCAAACAAGTCCTAGACTGTCCCAAACTGTCGCAGACTGTTCCAAACAAGTGCCAGACGGTCTCAAACGGTCGCAGACTGTTCCAAACAAGTCCCAGACGGTACCAAACTGTCGCAGACTGTTTCATACAAGTCCCAGACTGTTCGAGAATGTCCCAGACGGTCCCAGATTTTTCCAAACAAGTCCTAGACTGTCCCAAACTGTCGCAGACTGTTCCAAACAAGTCCCAGACGGTCCCAAACTGTCGCAGACTGTTCCAAACAAGTCCCAGACAGTCCCAGACTGTCCCAGACTGTTCCAAACAAGTCCCAGACTGTCTCAGACGGTCCCAGACGGTGCCAGACTGTCCCAAACAAGTCCTAGACCGTCCCAGACGGTCCCACACGGTCCCAGACTGTCCCAAACTGATGCAGACTGTTCCAAACAATTCCCAGTCGGGCCCAAACTGTCGCAGACTGTTCCAGACAGTCCCAGACTGTTTTAAACAAGTCCCAGACTGTTCCAAACAAGTCCCAGACTATCGCAGACGGTCCCAGACTTTCCCAAACAAGTCTTAGATTGTCCAAAACTGTTGCAGACTGTTCCAAACATGTCCCAGACAGTCCCAGACTGTCCGAAACTGTTCCAAACAAGTCCCAGACGGTCCCAAACTGTCGCAGACTGTTCCAAACAAGTCCCAGACTACCCCAGACTGTCCCAGGCTGTTCCAAACAAGTCCCAGACAGTCCCAGACTGTCCCAGGCTGTTCCAAACAAGTCCCAGACAGTCCCAGACTGTCCCAGACTGTTCCAAACAAGTCCCAGACGGTCCCAAACTGTCGCGGACTGTTCCAAACAAGTCCCAGACGGTCCAAAACTGTCGCAGACTGTTCCAAACAAGTCCCAGACTATCCCAGACTGTCCCAGGCTGTTCCAAACAAGTCCCAGACTATCCCAGACTGTCGCAGACTGTTCCAAACAAGTCCCGGACGGTCCCAATCTGTAGCAGACTGTTCCAAACAAGTCCCAGACTGTCCCAGACGGCCGCAGACTGTCCCAAACAAGTCCCAGTCGGTCCCAGACGGTCCTAGACTGTCCCAAACTGATGCAGACAGTTCCAAACAAGTCCCAGTCGGTCCCAAACTGTCACAGACTGTTCCAAACAAGTCCCAGACTATCCCAGACTTTCCCAGGCTGTTCCAAACAAGTCCCAGACTGTCCCAGATTGTACCAGACTGTGCCAAACAAGTCCCAGACTGTCCCAAACAAGTCCTAGACTGTCCAAAACTGTCGCAGACTGTTCCAAACAAGACCCAGACTGTCCCAGATTGTCCCAGACAGTCGCAAACAAGACCTAGACTGTCCCAGACGGCCACAGACTGTCCCAAACAAGTCCTAGACTGTCCCAAACTGTCGCAGACTGTTCCAAACAAGTGCCAGACGGTCTCAAACGGTCGCAGACTGTTCCAAACAAGTCCCAGACGGTACCAAACTGTCGCAGACTGTTTCATACAAGTCCCAGACTGTTCGAGAATGTCCCAGACGGTCCCAGATTTTTCCAAACAAGTCCTAGACTGTCCCAAACTGTCGCAGACTGTTCCAAACAAGTCCCAGACGGTCCCAAACTGTCGCAGACTGTTCCAAACAAGTCCCAGACAGTCCCAGACTGTCCCAGACTGTTCCAAACAAGTCCCAGACTGTCTCAGACGGTCCCAGACGGTGCCAGACTGTCCCAAACAAGTCCTAGACCGTCCCAGACGGTCCCACACGGTCCCAGACTGTCCCAAACTGATGCAGACTGTTCCAAACAATTCCCAGTCGGGCCCAAACTGTCGCAGACTGTTCCAGACAGTCCCAGACTGTTTTAAACAAGTCCCAGACTGTTCCAAACAAGTCCCAGACTATCGCAGACGGTCCCAGACTTTCCCAAACAAGTCTTAGATTGTCCAAAACTGTTGCAGACTGTTCCAAACATGTCCCAGACAGTCCCAGACTGTCCGAAACTGTTCCAAACAAGTCCCAGACGGTCCCAAACTGTCGCAGACTGTTCCAAACAAGTCCCAGACTACCCCAGACTGTCCCAGGCTGTTCCAAACAAGTCCCAGACAGTCCCAGACTGTCCCAGGCTGTTCCAAACAAGTCCCAGACAGTCCCAGACTGTCCCAGACTGTTCCAAACAAGTCCCAGACGGTCCCAAACTGTCGCGGACTGTTCCAAACAAGTCCCAGACGGTCCAAAACTGTCGCAGACTGTTCCAAACAAGTCCCAGACTATCCCAGACTGTCCCAGGCTGTTCCAAACAAGTCCCAGACTATCCCAGACTGTCGCAGACTGTTCCAAACAAGTCCCGGACGGTCCCAATCTGTAGCAGACTGTTCCAAACAAGTCCCAGACTGTCCCAGACGGCCGCAGACTGTCCCAAACAAGTCCCAGTCGGTCCCAGACGGTCCTAGACTGTCCCAAACTGATGCAGACAGTTCCAAACAAGTCCCAGTCGGTCCCAAACTGTCACAGACTGTTCCAAACAAGTCCCAGACTATCCCAGACTGTCCCAGACTGTTCCAAACAAGTCCCAGACTGTCCCAGACGGTCCCAGACGGTGCCAGACTGTCCCAAACAAGTCCTAGAATGTCCCAAACTGTCGCAGACTCTTCCAAACAAGTCCCAGACGGTCCCAAACTGTCGCAGACTATTCCAAACAAGTCCCAGACAGTCCCAGACTGTCCCAGACTGTTCCAAACAAGTCCCAGACTGTCCCAGACGGTCCCAGACGGTGCCAGACTGTCCCAAACAAGTCCTAGACTGTCCCAGACGGTCCCAAACAAGTCCTAGACTGTCCCAGACGGTCCCACACGGTCCCAGACTGTCCCAAACAAGTCCTAGACTGTCCCAAACTGATGCAGACTGTTCCAAACAATTCCCAGTCGGGCCCAAACTGTCGCAGACTGTTCCAGACAGTCCCAGACTGTTTTAAACAAGTCCCAGACTGTTCCAAACAAGTCCCAGACTATCGCAGACGGTCCCAGACTTTCCCAAACAAGTCTTAGATTGTCCAAAACTGTTGCAGACTGTTCCAAACATGTCCCAGACTGTCCCAGACTGTCCGAAACTGTTCCAAACAAGTCCCAGACGGTCCCAAACTGTCGCAGACTGTTCCAAACAAGTCCCAGACTACCCCAGACTGTCCCAGGCTGTTCCAAACAAGTCCCAGACTATCCCAGACTGTCGCAGACTGTTCCAAACAAGTCCCGGACGGTCCCAATCTGTAGCAGACTGTTCCAAACAAGTCCCAGACTGTCCCAGACGGCCGCAGACTGTCCCAAACAAGTCCCAGTCGGTCCCAGACGGTCCTAGACTGTCCCAAACTGATGCAGACAGTTCCAAACAAGTCCCAGTCGGTCCCAAACTGTCACAGACTGTTCCAAACAAGTCCCAGACTATCCCAGACTTTCCCAGGCTGTTCCAAACAAGTCCCAGACTGTCCCAGATTGTACCAGACTGTGCCAAACAAGTCCCAGACTGTCCCAAACAAGTCCTAGACTGTCCAAAACTGTCGCAGACTGTTCCAAACAAGACCCAGACTGTCCCAGATTGTCCCAGACAGTCGCAAACAAGACCTAGACTGTCCCAGACGGCCACAGACTGTCCCAAACAAGTCCTAGACTGTCCCAAACTGTCGCAGACTGTTCCAAACAAGTGCCAGACGGTCTCAAACGGTCGCAGACTGTTCCAAACAAGTCCCAGACGGTACCAAACTGTCGCAGACTGTTTCATACAAGTCCCAGACTGTTCGAGAATGTCCCAGACGGTCCCAGATTTTTCCAAACAAGTCCTAGACTGTCCCAAACTGTCGCAGACTGTTCCAAACAAGTCCCAGACGGTCCCAAACTGTCGCAGACTGTTCCAAACAAGTCCCAGACAGTCCCAGACTGTCCCAGACTGTTCCAAACAAGTCCCAGACTGTCTCAGACGGTCCCAGACGGTGCCAGACTGTCCCAAACAAGTCCTAGACCGTCCCAGACGGTCCCACACGGTCCCAGACTGTCCCAAACTGATGCAGACTGTTCCAAACAATTCCCAGTCGGGCCCAAACTGTCGCAGACTGTTCCAGACAGTCCCAGACTGTTTTAAACAAGTCCCAGACTGTTCCAAACAAGTCCCAGACTATCGCAGACGGTCCCAGACTTTCCCAAACAAGTCTTAGATTGTCCAAAACTGTTGCAGACTGTTCCAAACATGTCCCAGACAGTCCCAGACTGTCCGAAACTGTTCCAAACAAGTCCCAGACGGTCCCAAACTGTCGCAGACTGTTCCAAACAAGTCCCAGACTACCCCAGACTGTCCCAGGCTGTTCCAAACAAGTCCCAGACAGTCCCAGACTGTCCCAGGCTGTTCCAAACAAGTCCCAGACAGTCCCAGACTGTCCCAGACTGTTCCAAACAAGTCCCAGACGGTCCCAAACTGTCGCGGACTGTTCCAAACAAGTCCCAGACGGTCCAAAACTGTCGCAGACTGTTCCAAACAAGTCCCAGACTATCCCAGACTGTCCCAGGCTGTTCCAAACAAGTCCCAGACTATCCCAGACTGTCGCAGACTGTTCCAAACAAGTCCCGGACGGTCCCAATCTGTAGCAGACTGTTCCAAACAAGTCCCAGACTGTCCCAGACGGCCGCAGACTGTCCCAAACAAGTCCCAGTCGGTCCCAGACGGTCCTAGACTGTCCCAAACTGATGCAGACAGTTCCAAACAAGTCCCAGTCGGTCCCAAACTGTCACAGACTGTTCCAAACAAGTCCCAGACTATCCCAGACTTTCCCAGGCTGTTCCAAACAAGTCCCAGACTGTCCCAGATTGTACCAGACTGTGCCAAACAAGTCCCAGACTGTCCCAAACAAGTCCTAGACTGTCCAAAACTGTCGCAGACTGTTCCAAACAAGACCCAGACTGTCCCAGATTGTCCCAGACAGTCGCAAACAAGACCTAGACTGTCCCAGACGGCCACAGACTGTCCCAAACAAGTCCTAGACTGTCCCAAACTGTCGCAGACTGTTCCAAACAAGTGCCAGACGGTCTCAAACGGTCGCAGACTGTTCCAAACAAGTCCCAGACGGTACCAAACTGTCGCAGACTGTTTCATACAAGTCCCAGACTGTTCGAGAATGTCCCAGACGGTCCCAGATTTTTCCAAACAAGTCCTAGACTGTCCCAAACTGTCGCAGACTGTTCCAAACAAGTCCCAGACGGTCCCAAACTGTCGCAGACTGTTCCAAACAAGTCCCAGACAGTCCCAGACTGTCCCAGACTGTTCCAAACAAGTCCCAGACTGTCTCAGACGGTCCCAGACGGTGCCAGACTGTCCCAAACAAGTCCTAGACCGTCCCAGACGGTCCCACACGGTCCCAGACTGTCCCAAACTGATGCAGACTGTTCCAAACAATTCCCAGTCGGGCCCAAACTGTCGCAGACTGTTCCAGACAGTCCCAGACTGTTTTAAACAAGTCCCAGACTGTTCCAAACAAGTCCCAGACTATCGCAGACGGTCCCAGACTTTCCCAAACAAGTCTTAGATTGTCCAAAACTGTTGCAGACTGTTCCAAACATGTCCCAGACAGTCCCAGACTGTCCGAAACTGTTCCAAACAAGTCCCAGACGGTCCCAAACTGTCGCAGACTGTTCCAAACAAGTCCCAGACTACCCCAGACTGTCCCAGGCTGTTCCAAACAAGTCCCAGACAGTCCCAGACTGTCCCAGGCTGTTCCAAACAAGTCCCAGACAGTCCCAGACTGTCCCAGACTGTTCCAAACAAGTCCCAGACGGTCCCAAACTGTCGCGGACTGTTCCAAACAAGTCCCAGACGGTCCAAAACTGTCGCAGACTGTTCCAAACAAGTCCCAGACTATCCCAGACTGTCCCAGGCTGTTCCAAACAAGTCCCAGACTATCCCAGACTGTCGCAGACTGTTCCAAACAAGTCCCGGACGGTCCCAATCTGTAGC
This sequence comes from Cephus spinipes, assembly GCA_963971525.1. Classification (NCBI taxonomy): domain Eukaryota; kingdom Metazoa; phylum Arthropoda; class Insecta; order Hymenoptera; family Cephidae; genus Cephus; species Cephus spinipes. The sequence goes on along the minus strand of OZ020581.1, from coordinate 11,181,893 downwards.
AGACTGTTCCAAACAAGTCCCAGACTGTCCCAGACGGCCGCAGACTGTCCCAAACAAGTCCCAGTCGGTCCCAGACGGTCCTAGACTGTCCCAAACTGATGCAGACAGTTCCAAACAAGTCCCAGTCGGTCCCAAACTGTCACAGACTGTTCCAAACAAGTCCCAGACTATCCCAGACTTTCCCAGGCTGTTCCAAACAAGTCCCAGACTGTCCCAGATTGTACCAGACTGTGCCAAACAAGTCCCAGACTGTCCCAAACAAGTCCTAGACTGTCCAAAACTGTCGCAGACTGTTCCAAACAAGACCCAGACTGTCCCAGATTGTCCCAGACAGTCGCAAACAAGACCTAGACTGTCCCAGACGGCCACAGACTGTCCCAAACAAGTCCTAGACTGTCCCAAACTGTCGCAGACTGTTCCAAACAAGTGCCAGACGGTCTCAAACGGTCGCAGACTGTTCCAAACAAGTCCCAGACGGTACCAAACTGTCGCAGACTGTTTCATACAAGTTTCAGACTGTTCGAGAATGTCCCAGACGGTCCCAGATTTTTCCAAACAAGTCCTAGACTGTCCCAAACTGTCGCAGACTGTTCCAAACAAGTCCCAGACGGTCCCAAACTGTCGCAGACTGTTCCAAATAAGTCCCAGACGGTCCCAAACTGTCGCAGACTGTTCCAAACAAGTCCCTGACTGTCCCGGATGGTCCCAGACTGTCCCAAACAAGTCCTAGACGGTCCCAGACGGCCACAGACTGTCCCAAACAAGTCCTAGACTGTCCCAAACTGTCGCATACTGTTCCAAACAAGTCTCAGACGGTCTCAAACGGTCGCAGACTGTTCCGAAAAAGTCCCAGACGGTCCCAAACTGTCGCAGACTGTTCCAAACAAGTCCCAGACGGTCCCGAACTGTCGCAGACTGTTCCAAACAAGTCCCAGACTACCCCAGACTGTCCCAGGCTGTTCCAGATTGTCCCAGACAGTCGCAAACAAGTCCTAGACAGTCACAAACTGTCGCAGACTGTTCCAAACAAGTCCCAGACGGTCCCAAACTGTCGCAGACTGTTCCAAACAAGTCCCAGACGGTCCCAAACTGTCGCAGACTGTTCCAAACAAGTCCCAGACTGTCCCAGAAGGTCCCAGACGGTCCCAGACTGTCCCAAACAAGTCCTAGACTGTCCCAAACTGTCACAGACTGTTACAAACAAGTCCCAGACGGTCCCAAACTGTCGCAGACTGTTCCAAACAATTCCCAGACTACCCCAGACTGTCCCAGGCTGTTCCAAACAAGTCCCAGACAGTCCCAGACTGTCCCAGACTGTTCCAAACAAGTCCCAGACTATCCCAGACTATCCCAGACTGTCCCAGGCTGTTCCAAACAAGTCTCAGACAGTCCCAGACGGTCCCGGACGGTCCCAGACTGTCCCAAACAAGTCCTAGACTGTCCCAAACTGTCGCAGACTGTTCCAGACAGTCCCAGACTGTCCCAGACGGTCCCAGACTGTCCCAAACAAGTCTTAGATTGTCCAAAACTGTCGCAGACTGTTCCAAACATGTCCCAGACTGTACCAAACAAGTCCCAGACTGTTCCAAACAAGTCTTAGATTGTCCAAAGCTGTTGCAGACTGTTCCAAACATGTCCCAGACTGTCCCAGACTGTCCGAAACTGTTCCAAACAAGTCCCAGACAGTCCCAGACTGTCCCAGACTGTTCCAAACAAGTCCCAGACTGTCCCAGACTGTCCCAGACTGTTCCAAACAAGTCCCAGACGGTCCCAAACTGTCGCGGACTGTTCCAAACAAGTCCCAGACGGTCCAAAACTGTCGCAGACTGTTCCAAACAAGTCCCAGACTATCCCAGACAGTCCCAGGCTGTTCCAAACAAGTCCCAGACTATCCCAGACTGTCGCAGACTGTTCCAAACAAGTCCCGGACGGTCCCAATCTGTAGCAGACTGTTCCAAACAAGTCCCAGACTGTCCCAGACGGCCGCAGACTGTCCCAAACAAGTCCCAGTCGGTCCCAGACGGTCCTAGACTGTCCCAAACTGATGCAGACAGTTCCAAACAAGTCCCAGTCGGTCCCAAACTGTCACAGACTGTTCCAAACAAGTCCCAGACTATCCCAGACTTTCCCAGGCTGTTCCAAACAAGTCCCAGACTGTCCCAGATTGTACCAGACTGTGCCAAACAAGTCCCAGACTGTCCCAAACAAGTCCTAGACTGTCCAAAACTGTCGCAGTCTGTTCCAAACAAGACCCAGACTGTCCCAGATTGTCCCAGACAGTCGCAAACAAGACCTAGACTGTCCCAGACGGCCACAGACTGTCCCAAACAAGTCCTAGACTGTCCCAAACTGTCGCAGACTGTTCCAAACAAGTGCCAGACGGTCTCAAACGGTCGCAGACTGTTCCAAACAAGTCCCAGACGGTACCAAACTGTCGCAGACTGTTTCATACAAGTCCCAGACTGTTCCAGAATGTCCCAGACGGTCCCAGATTTTTCCAAACAAGTCCTAGACTGTCCCAAACTGTCGCAGACTGTTCCAAACAAGTCCCAGACGGTCCCAAACTGTCGCAGACTGTTCCAAACAAGTCCCAGACGGTCCCAAACTGTCGCAGACTGTTCCAAACAAGTCCCAGACTGTCCCAGAAGGTCCCAGACGGTCCCAGACTGTCCCAAACAAGTCCTAGACTGTCCCAAACTGTCACAGACTGTTACAAACAAGTCCCAGACGGTCCCAAACTGTCGCAGACTGTTCCAAACAATTCCCAGACTACCCCAGACTGTCCCAGGCTGTTCCAAACAAGTCCCAGACAGTCCCAGACTGTCCCAGACTGTTCCAAACAAGTCCCAGACTATCCCAGACGGTCCCAGACTGTTCCAAAGAGTCTTAGATTGTCCAAAACTGTCGCAGACTGTTCCAAACAATTCCCAGACTACCCCAGACTGTCCCAGGCTGTTCCAAACAAGTCCCAGACAGTCCCAGACTGTCCCAGACTGTTCCAAACAAGTCCCAGACTATCCCAGACTATCCCAGACTGTCCCAGGCTGTTCCAAACAAGTCTCAGACAGTCCCAGACGGTCCCGGACGGTCCCAGACTGTCCCAAACAAGTCCTAGACTGTCCCAAACTGTCGCAGACTGTTCCAGACAGTCCCAGACTGTCCCAGACGGTCCCAGACTGTCCCAAACAAGTCTTAGATTGTCCAAAACTGTCGCAGACTGTTCCAAACATGTCCCAGACTGTACCAAACAAGTCCCAGACTGTTCCAAACTAGTCCCAGACTATCCCAGACGGTCCCAGACTTTCCCAAACAAGTCTTAGATTGTCCAAAGCTGTTGCAGACTGTTCCAAACATGTCCCAGACTGTCCCAGACTGTCCGAAACTGTTCCAAACAAGTCCCAGACAGTCCCAGACTGTCCCAGACTGTTCCAAACAAGTCCCAGACTGTCCCAGACTGTCCCAGACTGTTCCAAACAAGTCCCAGACGGTCCCAAACTGTCGCGGACTGTTCCAAACAAGTCCCAGACGGTCCAAAACTGTCGCAGACTGTTCCAAACAAGTCCCAGACTATCCCAGACAGTCCCAGGCTGTTCCAAACAAGTCCCAGACTATCCCAGACTGTCGCAGACTGTTCCAAACAAGTCCCGGACGGTCCCAATCTGTAGCAGACTGTTCCAAACAAGTCCCAGACTGTCCCAGACGGCCGCAGACTGTCCCAAACAAGTCCCAGTCGGTCCCAGACGGTCCTAGACTGTCCCAAACTGATGCAGACAGTTCCAAACAAGTCCCAGTCGGTCCCAAACTGTCACAGACTGTTCCAAACAAGTCCCAGACTATCCCAGACTTTCCCAGGCTGTTCCAAACAAGTCCCAGACTGTCCCAGATTGTACCAGACTGTGCCAAACAAGTCCCAGACTGTCCCAAACAAGTCCTAGACTGTCCAAAACTGTCGCAGTCTGTTCCAAACAAGACCCAGACTGTCCCAGATTGTCCCAGACAGTCGCAAACAAGACCTAGACTGTCCCAGACGGCCACAGACTGTCCCAAACAAGTCCTAGACTGTCCCAAACTGTCGCAGACTGTTCCAAACAAGTGCCAGACGGTCTCAAACGGTCGCAGACTGTTCCAAACAAGTCCCAGACGGTACCAAACTGTCGCAGACTGTTTCATACAAGTCCCAGACTGTTCCAGAATGTCCCAGACGGTCCCAGATTTTTCCAAACAAGTCCTAGACTGTCCCAAACTGTCGCAGACTGTTCCAAACAAGTCCCAGACGGTCCCAAACTGTCGCAGACTGTTCCAAACAAGTCCCAGACGGTCCCAAACTGTCGCAGGCTGTTCCAAACAAGTCCCTGACTGTCCCGGATGGTCCCAGACTGTCCCAAACAAGTCCTAGACGGTCCCAGACGGCCACAGACTGTCCCAAACAAGTCCTAGACTGTCCCAAACTGTCGCATACTGTTCCAAACAAGTCTCAGACGGTCTCAAACGGTCGCAGACTGTTCCGAAAAAGTCCCAGACGGTCCCAAACTGTCGCAGACTGTTCCAAACAAGTCCCAGACGGTCCCGAACTGTCGCAGACTGTTCCAAACAAGTCCCAGACTACCCCAGACTGTCCCAGGCTGTTCCAGATTGTCCCAGACAGTCGCAAACAAGTCCTAGACAGTCACAAACTGTCGCAGACTGTTCCAAACAAGTCCCAGACGGTCCCAAACTGTCGCAGACTGTTCCAAACAAGTCCCAGACGGTCCCAAACTGTCGCAGACTGTTCCAAACAAGTCCCAGACTGTCCCAGAAGGTCCCAGACGGTCCCAGACTGTCCCAAACAAGTCCTAGACTGTCCCAAACTGTCACAGACTGTTACAAACAAGTCCCAGACGGTCCCAAACTGTCGCAGACTGTTCCAAACAATTCCCAGACTACCCCAGACTGTCCCAGGCTGTTCCAAACAAGTCCCAGACAGTCCCAGACTGTCCCAGACTGTTCCAAACAAGTCCCAGACTATCCCAGACGGTCCCAGACTGTTCCAAAGAGTCTTAGATTGTCCAAAACTGTCGCAGACTGTTCCAAACAATTCCCAGACTACCCCAGACTGTCCCAGGCTGTTCCAAACAAGTCCCAGACAGTCCCAGACTGTCCCAGACTGTTCCAAACAAGTCCCAGACTATCCCAGACTATCCCAGACTGTCCCAGGCTGTTCCAAACAAGTCTCAGACAGTCCCAGACGGTCCCGGACGGTCCCAGACTGTCCCAAACAAGTCCTAGACTGTCCCAAACTGTCGCAGACTGTTCCAGACAGTCCCAGACTGTCCCAGACGGTCCCAGACTGTCCCAAACAAGTCTTAGATTGTCCAAAACTGTCGCAGACTGTTCCAAACATGTCCCAGACTGTACCAAACAAGTCCCAGACTGTTCCAAACTAGTCCCAGACTATCCCAGACGGTCCCAGACTTTCCCAAACAAGTCTTAGATTGTCCAAAGCTGTTGCAGACTGTTCCAAACATGTCCCAGACTGTCCCAGACTGTCCGAAACTGTTCCAAACAAGTCCCAGACAGTCCCAGACTGTCCCAGACTGTTCCAAACAAGTCCCAGACTGTCCCAGACTGTCCCAGACTGTTCCAAACAAGTCCCAGACGGTCCCAAACTGTCGCGGACTGTTCCAAACAAGTCCCAGACGGTCCAAAACTGTCGCAGACTGTTCCAAACAAGTCCCAGACTATCCCAGACAGTCCCAGGCTGTTCCAAACAAGTCCCAGACTATCCCAGACTGTCGCAGACTGTTCCAAACAAGTCCCGGACGGTCCCAATCTGTAGCAGACTGTTCCAAACAAGTCCCAGACTGTCCCAGACGGCCGCAGACTGTCCCAAACAAGTCCCAGTCGGTCCCAGACGGTCCTAGACTGTCCCAAACTGATGCAGACAGTTCCAAACAAGTCCCAGTCGGTCCCAAACTGTCACAGACTGTTCCAAACAAGTCCCAGACTATCCCAGACTTTCCCAGGCTGTTCCAAACAAGTCCCAGACTGTCCCAGATTGTACCAGACTGTGCCAAACAAGTCCCAGACTGTCCCAAACAAGTCCTAGACTGTCCAAAACTGTCGCAGTCTGTTCCAAACAAGACCCAGACTGTCCCAGATTGTCCCAGACAGTCGCAAACAAGACCTAGACTGTCCCAGACGGCCACAGACTGTCCCAAACAAGTCCTAGACTGTCCCAAACTGTCGCAGGCTGTTCCAAACAAGTGCCAGACGGTCTCAAACGGTCGCAGACTGTTTCATACAAGTCCCAGACTGTTCCAGAATGTCCCAGACGGTCCCAGATTTTTCCAAACAAGTCCTAGACTGTCCCAAACTGTCGCAGACTGTTCCAAACAAGTCCCAGACGGTCCCAAATTGTCGCAGACTGTTCCAAACAAGTCCCAGACGGTCCCAAACTGTCGCAGGCTGTTCCAAACAAGTCCCTGACTGTCCCGGATGGTCCCAGACTGTCCCAAACAAGTCCTAGACGGTCCCAGACGGCCACAGACTGTCCCAAACAAGTCCTAGACTGTCCCAAACTGTCGCATACTGTTCCAAACAAGTCTCAGACGGTCTCAAACGGTCGCAGACTGTTCCGAAAAAGTCCCAGACGGTCCCAAACTGTCGCAGACTGTTCCAAACAAGTCCCAGACGGTCCCGAACTGTCGCAGACTGTTCCAAACAAGTCCCAGACTACCCCAGACTGTCCCAGGCTGTTCCAGATTGTCCCAGACAGTCGCAAACAAGTCCTAGACAGTCACAAACTGTCGCAGACTGTTCCAAACAAGTCCCAGACGGTCCCAAACTGTCGCAGACTGTTCCAAACAAGTCCCAGACGGTCCCAAACTGTCGCAGACTGTTCCAAACAAGTCCCAGACTGTCCCAGAAGGTCCCAGACGGTCCCAGACTGTCCCAAACAAGTCCTAGACTGTCCCAAACTGATGCAGACTGTTCCAAACAATTCCCAGTCGGGCCCAAACTGTCGCAGACTGTTCCAGACAGTCCCAGACTGTTCCAACAAGTCCCAGACTGTTCCAAACAAGTCCCAGACTATCGCAGACGGTCCCAGACTTTCCCAAACAAGTCTTAGATTGTCCAAAACTGTTGCAGACTGTTCCAAACATGTCCCAGACTGTCCCAGACTGTCCGAAACTGTTCCAAACAAGTTCCAGACAGTCCCAGACTGTCCCAAACAAGTGCTAGACTGTCCCAGACGGTCCCAGACGGTCCCAGACTGGCCCAAACAAGTCCTAGACTGTCCAAAACTGTCGCAGACTGTTCCAAACAAGACCCAGACTGTCCCAGATTGTCCCAGACAGTCGCAAACAAGACCTAGACAGTCCCAAACTGTCGCAGACTGTTCCAAACGAGTCCCAGACGGTCCCAAACTGTCGCAGACTGTTCCAAACAAGTCCCAGACGGTCCCAAACTGTCGCAGACTGTTCCAAACAAGTCCCTGACTGTCCCAAACTGTCGCAGACTGTTCCAAACAAGTCCCAGACGGTCCCAAACTGTCGCAGACTGTTCCAAACAAGTCCCAGACTGTCCCAGAAGGTCCCAGACGGTCCCAGACTGTTCCAAGCAAGTCCCAGACTACCCCAGACTGTCCCAGGCTGTTGCAAACAAGTCCCAGACAGTCCCAGACTGTTCCAAACAAGTCCCAGACTGTCCCAGACGGTCCCAGACGGTCCCAGACTGTCCCAAACAATTCCTAGACTGTCCCAGAAGGTCCCAGACGGTCCCAGACTGTCCCAAACAAGTCCTAGACTGTCCCAAACTGTCGCAGACTGTTCCAAACAAGTCCCAGACTGTCCCAAACTGTCGCAGACTGTTCCAAACAAGTCCCAGACTGCCCCAGACGGTCCCAGACGGTCCCAGACTGTCCCAAACAAGTCCTAGACTGTCCCCAACTGTCGCAGACTGTTCCAAACAAGACCCAGACTATCCCAGACTTTCCCAGGCTGTTCCAAACAAGTCCCAGACTGTCCCAGATTGTACCAGACTGTGCCAAACAAGTCCCAGACTGTCCCAAACAAGTCCTAGACTGTCCAAAACTGTCGCAGACTGTTCCAAACAAGACCCAGACTGCCCCAGATTGTCCCAGACAGTCGCAAACAAGTCCTAGACTGTCCCAAACTGTCGCAGACTGTTCCAAACAAGTCCCAGACGGTCCCAAACTGTCGCAGACTGTTCCAAACAAGTCCCAGACGGTCCCAGACTGGCCCAAACAAGTCCTAGACTGTCCCAAACTGATGCAGACAGTTCCAAACAAGTCCCAGTCGGTCCCAAACTGTCACAGACTGTTCCAAACAAGTCCCAGACGGTCCCAAACTGTCGCAGACTGTTCCAAACAAGTCCCTGACTGTCCCAGAAGGTCCCAGATGGTCCCAGTCTGTCCCAAACAAGTCGTAGACTGTCCCAGACGGCCACAGACTGTCCCAAACAAGTCCTAGACTGTCCCAAACTGTCGCAGACTGTTCCACACAAGTCCCAGACGGTCTCAAACGGTCGCAGACTGTTCCAAACAAGTCCCAGACTGTCCCAGACGGTCCCAGACGGTGCCAGACTGTCCCAAACAAGTCCTAGACTGTCCCAAACTGTCGCAGACTCTTCCAAACAAGTCCCAGACGGTCCCAAACTGTCGCAGACTATTCCAAACAAGTCCCAGACAGTCCCAGACTGTCCCAGACTGTTCCAAACAAGTCCCAGACTGTCCCAGACGGTCCCAGACGGTGCCAGACTGTCCCAAACAAGTCCTAGACTGTCCCAGACGGTCCCACACGGTCCCAGACTGTCCCAAACAAGTCCTAGACTGTCCCAAACTGATGCAGACTGTTCCAAACAATTCCCAGTCGGGCCCAAACTGTCGCAGACTGTTCCAGACAGTCCCAGACTGTTCCAAACAAGTCCCAGACTGTTCCAAACAAGTCCCAGACTATCGCAGACGGTCCCAGACTTTCCCAAACAAGTCTTAGATTGTCCAAAACTGTTGCAGACTGTTCCAAACATGTCCCAGACTGTCCCATACTGTCCGAAACTGTTCCAAACAAGTCCCAGACAGTCCCAGACTGTCCCAAACAAGTGCTAGACTGTCCCAGACGGTCCCAGACGGTCCCAGACTGGCCCAAACAAGTCCTAGACTGTCCAAAACTGTCGCAGACTGTTCCAAACAAGACCCAGACTGTCCCAGATTGTCCCAGACAGTCGCAAACAAGTCCTAGACAGTCCCAAACTGTCGCAGACTGTTCCAAACGAGTCCCAGACGGTCCCAAACTGTCGCAGACTGTTCCAAACAAGTCCCAGACGGTCCCAAACTGTCGCAGACTGTTCCAAACAAGTCCCTGACTGTCCCAAACTGTCGCAGACTGTTCCAAACAAGTCCCAGACGGTCCCAAACTGTCGCAGACTGTTCCAAACAAGTCCCAGACTGTCCCAGAAGGTCCCAGACGGTCCCAGACTGTTCCAAACAAGTCCCAGACTACCCCAGACTGTCCCAGGCTGTTGCAAACAAGTCCCAGACAGTCCCAGACTGTTCCAAACAAGTCCCAGACTGTCCCAGACGGTCCCAGACGGTCCCAGACTGTCCCAAACAATTCCTAGACTGTCCCAGAAGGTCCCAGACGGTCCCAGACTGTCCCAAACAAGTCCTAGACTGTCCCAAACTGTCGCAGACTGTTCCAAACAAGTCCCAGACTGTCCCAAACTGTCGCAGACTGTTCCAAACAAGTCCCAGACTGTCCCAGACGGTCCCAGACGGTCCCAGACTGTCCCAAACAAGTCCTAGACTGTCCCCAACTGTCGCAGACTGTTCCAAACAAGACCCAGACTATCCCAGACTTTCCCAGGCTGTTCCAAACAAGTCCCAGACTGTCCCAGATTGTACCAGACTGTGCCAAACAAGTCCCAGACTGTCCCAAACAAGTCCTAGACTGTCCAAAACTGTCGCAGACTGTTCCAAACAAGACCCAGACTGCCCCAGATTGTCCCAGACAGTCGCAAACAAGTCCTAGACTGTCCCAAACTGTCGCAGACTGTTCCAAACAAGTCCCAGACGGTCCCAAACTGTCGCAGACTGTTCCAAACAAGTCCCAGACGGTCCCAGACTGGCCCAAACAAGTCCTAGACTGTCCCAAACTGATGCAGACAGTTCCAAACAAGTCCCAGTCGGTCCCAAACTGTCACAGACTGTTCCAAACAAGTCCCAGACGGTCCCAAACTGTCGCAGACTGTTCCAAACAAGTCCCAGACGGTCCCAAACTGTCGCAGACTGTTCCAAACAAGTCCCTGACTGTCCCAGAAGGTCCCAGATGGTCCCAGTCTGTCCCAAACAAGTCGTAGACTGTCCCAGACGGCCACAGACTGTCCCAAACAAGTCCTAGACTGTCCCAAACTGTCGCAGACTGTTCCACACAAGTCCCAGACGGTCTCAAACGGTCGCAGACTGTTCCAAACAAGTCCCAGACTGTCCCAAACTGTCGCAGACTGTTCGAAACAAGTCCCAGACTGTCCCAAACTGTCGCAGACTGTTCCAAACAAGTCCCAGACTGTCCCAGACGGTCCCAGACGGTCCCAGACTGTCCCAAACAAGTCCTAGACTGTCCCAAACTATCGCAGACTGTTCCAAACAAGTCCCAGACGGTCCCAAACTGTCGCAGAATGTTCCAAACAAGTCCCAGACTATCCCAGACTTTCCCAGGCTGTTCCAAACAAGTCCCAGACTGTCCCAGATTGTACCAGACTGTGCCAAACAAGTCCCAGACTGTCCCAAACAAGTCCTAGACTGTCCAAAACTGTCGCAGACTGTTCCAAACAAGAACCAGACTGTCCCAGATTGTCCCAGACGGTCGCAAACAAGTCCTAGACTGTCCCAAACTGTCGCAGACTGTTCCAAACAAGTCCCAGACGGTCCCAAACTGTCGCAGACTGTTCCAAACAAGTCCCAGACGGACCCAGACTGGCCCAAACAAGTCCTAGACTGTCCCAGAAGGTCCCAGACGGTCCCAGACTGTCCCAAAGAAGTCCTAGACTGTCCCAAACTGTCGCAGACTGTTCCAAACAAGTCCCAGACTGTCCCAAACTGTCGCAGACTGTTCCAAACAAGTCCCAGACTGTCCCAGACGGTCCCAGACGGTCCCAGACTGTCCCAAACAAGTCCTAGACTGTCCCCAACTGTCGCAGACTGTTCCAAACAAGTCCCAGACTGTCCCAAACTGATGCAGACAGTTCCAAACAAGTCCCAGTCGGTCCCAAACTGTCACAGACTGTTCCAAACAAGTCCCAGACTATCCCAGACTTTCCCAGGCTGTTCCAAACAAGTCCCAGACTGTCCCAGATTGTCCCAGACTGTCCCAAACAAGTCCTAGACTGTCCAAAACTGTCGCAGACTGTTCCAAACAAGACCCAGACTGCCCCAGATTGTCCCAGACAGTCGCAAACAAGTCCTAGACTGTCCCAAACTGTCGTAGATTGTTCCAAACAAGTCCCAGACGATCCCAAACTGTCGCAGACTGTTCCAAACAAGTCCCAGACAGTCCCAAACTGTCGCAGACTGTTCCAAACAAGTCCCAGACTGTCCCAGAAGGTCCCAGACTGTCTCAAACAAGTCCTAGAATGTCCCAAACTGTCGCAGACTTTTCCAAACAAGTCCCAGACGGTCCCAAACTGTCGCAGACTGTTCCAAACAAGTCCCAGACAGTCCCAGACTGTTCCAAACAAGTCCCAAACTGTCCCAGACGGTCCCAGACGGTCCCAGACTGTCCCAAACAATTCCTAGACTGTCCCAGAAGGTCCCAGACGGTCCCAGACTGTCCCAAACAAGTCCTAGACTGTCCCAAACTGTCGCAGACTGTTCCAAACAAGTCCCAGACTGTCCCAAACTGTCGCAGACTGTTCCAAACAAGTCCCAGACTGTCCCAGACGGTCCCAGACGGTCCCAGACTGTCCCAAACAAGTCCTAGACTGTCCCAAACTGTCGCAGACTGTTCCAAACAAGTCCCAGACTATCCCAGACTTTCCCAGGCTGTTCCAAACAAGTCCCAGACTGTCCCAGATTGTACCAGACTGTCCCAAACAAGTCCTAGACTGTCCAAAACTGTCGCAGACTGTTCCAAACAAGACCCAGACTGCCCCAGATTGTCCCAGACAGTCGCAAACAAGTCCTAGACTGTCCCAAACTGTCGTAGATTGTTCCAAACAAGTCCCAGACGATCCCAAACTGTCGCAGACTGTTCCAAACAAGTCCCAGACGGTCCCAGACTGGCCCAAACAAGTCCAAGACTGTCCCAAACTGATGCAGACAGTTCCAAACAAGTCCCAGTCGGTCCCAAAATGTCACAGACTGTTCCAAACAAGTCCCAGACTATCCCAGACTTTCCCAAGCTGCTCCAAACAAGTCCCAGACTGTCCCAGATTGTGCCAGACTGTCCCAGATTGTCCCAGACAGTCGCAAACAAGTCCGAGACTGTCCCAAACTGTCGCAGACTGTTCCAAACAAGTCCCAGACGGTCCCAAACTGTCGCAGACTGTTCCAAACAAGTCCCAGACGGTCCCAAACTGTCGCAGACTGTTCCAAACAAGTCCCTGACTGTCCCAGAAGGTCCCAGATGGTCCCAGTCTGTCCCAAACAAGTCGTAGACTGTCCCAGACGGCCACAGACTGTCCCAAACAAGTCCTAGACTGTCCCAAACTGTCGCAGACTGTTCCACACAAGTCCCAGACGGTCTCAAACGGTCGCAGACTGTTCCAAATAAGTCCCAGACTGTCCCAAACTGTCGCAGACTGTTCGAAACAAGTCCCAGACTGTCCCAAACTGTCGCAGACTGTTCCAAACAAGTCCCAGACTGTCCCAGACGGTCCCAGACGGTCCCAGACGGTCCCAGACTGTCCCAAACAAGTCCTAGACTGTCCCAAACTATCGCAGACTATTCCAAACAAGTCCCAGGCGGTCCCAAACTGTCGCAGACTGTTCCAAACAAGTCCCAGACTATCCCAGACTTTCCCAGGCTGTTCCAAACAAGTCCCAGACTGTCCCAGATTGTACCAGACTGTCCCAAACAAGTCCTAGACTGTCCCAAACTGTCGCAGACTGTTCCAAACAAGTCCCAGACGGTCCCAAACTGTCGCAGACTGTTCCAAACAAGTCCCAGACGGTCCCAAACTGTCGCAGACTGTTCCAAACAAGTCCCTGACTGTCCCAGAAGGTCCCAGATGGTCCCAGTCTGTCCCAAACAAGTCGTAGACTGTCCCAGACGGCCACAGACTGTCCCAAACAAGTCCTAGACTGTCCCAAACTGTCGCAGACTGTTCCACACAAGTCCCAGACGGTCTCAAACGGTCGCAGACTGTTCCAAACAAGTCCCAGACTGTCCCAAACTGTCGCAGACTGTTCGAAACAAGTCCCAGACTGTCCCAAACTGTCGCAGACTGTTCCAAACAAGTCCCAGACTGTCCCAGACGGTCCCAGACGGTCCCAGACTGTCCCAAACAAGTCCTAGACTGTCCCAAACTATCGCAGACTGTTCCAAACAAGTCCCAGGCGGTCCCAAACTGTCGCAGACTGTTCCAAACAAGTCCCAGACTATCCCAGACTTTCCCAGGCTGTTCCAAACAAGTCCCAGACTGTCCCAGATTGTACCAGACTGTCCCAAACAAGTCCTAGACTGTCCCAAACTGTCGCAGACTGTTCCAAACAAGTCCCAGACGGTCCCAAACTGTCGCAGACTGTTCCAAACAAGACCCAGACGGACCCAGACTGGCCCAAACAAGTCCTAGACTGTCCCAAACTGATGCAGACAGTTCCAAACAAGTCCCAGTCGGTCCCAAACTGTCACAGACTGTTCCAAACAAGTCCCAGACTATCCCAGACTTTCCCAGGCTGTTCCAAACAAGTCCCAGACTGTCCCAGATTGTCCCATACAGTCGCAAACAAGTCCTAGACTGTCCCAAACTGTCGCAGACTGTCCCAAACAAGTCCCAGACGGTCCCAAACTGTCGCAGACTGTTCCAAACAAGTCCCAGACTGTCCCAGAAGGTCCCAGACGGTCCCAGACTGTCCCAAACAAGTCCTATACTGTCCCAAACTGTCGCGGACTGTTCCAAACAAGTCCCAGACTGTCCCAAACTGTCGCACACTGTTCCAAACAAGTCCCAGACTATCCCAGACTTTCCCAGGCTGTTCCAAACAAGTCCCAGACTGTCCCAGATTGTACCAGACTGTGCCAAACAAGTCCCAGACTGTCCCAAACAAGTCCTAGACTGTCCAAAACTGTCGCAGACTGTTCCAAACAAGAACCAGACTGTCCCAGATTGTCCCAGACGGTCGCAAACAAGTCCTAGACTGTCCCAAACTGTCGCAGACTGTTCCAAACAAGTCCCAGACGGTCCCAAACTGTCGCAGACTGTTCCAAACAAGTCCCAGACGGACCCAGACTGGCCCAAACAAGTCCTAGACTGTCCCAGAAGGTCCCAGACGGTCCCAGACTGTCCCAAAGAAGTCCTAGACTGTCCCAAACTGTCGCAGACTGTTCCAAACAAGTCCCAGACTGTCCCAAACTGTCGCAGACTGTTCCAAACAAGTCCCAGACTGTCCCAGACGGTCCCAGACGGTCCCAGACTGTCCCAAACAAGTCCTAGACTGTCCCCAACTGTCGCAGACTGTTCCAAACAAGTCCCAGACTGTCCCAAACTGATGCAGACAGTTCCAAACAAGTCCCAGTCGGTCCCAAACTGTCACAGACTGTTCCAAACAAGTCCCAGACTATCCCAGACTTTCCCAGGCTGTTCCAAACAAGTCCCAGACTGTCCCAGATTGTCCCAGACTGTCCCAAACAAGTCCTAGACTGTCCAAAACTGTCGCAGACTGTTCCAAACAAGACCCAGACTGCCCCAGATTGTCCCAGACAGTCGCAAACAAGTCCTAGACTGTCCCAAACTGTCGTAGATTGTTCCAAACAAGTCCCAGACGCTCCCAAACTGTCGCAGACTGTTCCAAACAAGTCCCAGACGGTCCCAGACTGGCCCAAACAAGTCCTAGACTGTCCCAAACTGATGCAGACAGTTCCAAACAAGTCCCAGTCGGTCCCAAACTGTCACAGACTGTTCCAAACAAGTCCCAGACTATCCAAGACTTTCCCAGGCTGCTCCAAACAAGTCCCAGACTGTCCCAGATTGTGCCAGACTGTCCCAGATTGTCCCAGACAGTCGCAAACAAGTCCGAGTCTGTCCCAAACTGTCGCAGACTGTTCCAAACAAGTCCCAGACGGTCCCAAACTGTCGCAGACTGTTCCAAACAAGTCCCAGACGGTCCCAAACTGTCGCAGACTGTTCCAAACAAGTCCCTGACTGTCCCAGAAGGTCCCAGATGGTCCCAGTCTGTCCCAAACAAGTCGTAGACTGTCCCAGACGGCCACAGACTGTCCCAAACAAGTCCTAGACTGTCCCAAACTGTCGCAGACTGTTCCACACAAGTCCCAGACGGTCTCAAACGGTCGCAGACTGTTCCAAACAAGTCCCAGACTGTCCCAAACTGTCGCAGACTGTTCGAAACAAGTCCCAGACTGTCCCAAACTGTCGCAGACTGTTCCAAACAAGTCCCAGACTGTCCCAGACGGTCCCAGACGGTCCCAGACTGTCCCAAACAAGTCCTAGACTGTCCCAAACTATCGCAGACTGTTCCAAACAAGTCCCAGGCGGTCCCAAACTGTCGCAGACTGTTCCAAACAAGTCCCAGACTGTCCCAGACGGTCCCAGACGGTCCCAGACTGTCCCAAACAAGTCCTAGACTGTCCCAAACTATCGCAGACTGTTCCAAACAAGTCCCAGGCGGTCCCAAACTGTCGCAGACTGTTCCAAACAAGTCCCAGACTATCCCAGACTTTCCCAGGCTGTTCCAAACAAGTCCCAGACTGTCCCAGATTGTACCAGACTGTCCCAAACAAGTCCTAGACTGTCCCAAACTGTCGCAGACTGTTCCAAACAAGTCCCAGACGGTCCCAAACTGTCGCAGACTGTTCCAAACAAGACCCAGACGGACCCAGACTGGCCCAAACAAGTCCTAGACTGTCCCAAACTGATGCAGACAGTTCCAAACAAGTCCCAGTCGGTCCCAAACTGTCACAGACTGTTCCAAACAAGTCCCAGACTATCCCAGACTTTCCCAGGCTGTTCCAAACAAGTCCCAGACTGTCCCAGATTGTCCCATACAGTCGCAAACAAGTCCTAGACTGTCCCAAACTGTCGCAGACTGTCCCAAACAAGTCCCAGACGGTCCCAAACTGTCGCAGACTGTTCCAAACAAGTCCCAGACTGTCCCAGAAGGTCCCAGACGGTCCCAGACTGTCCCAAACAAGTCCTATACTGTCCCAAACTGTCGCGGACTGTTCCAAACAAGTCCCAGACTGTCCCAAACTGTCGCACACTGTTCCAAACAAGTCCCAGACTATCCCAGACTTTCCCAGGCTGTTCCAAACAAGTCCCAGACTGTCCCAGATTGTACCAGACTGTGCCAAACAAGTCCCAGACTGTCCCAAACAAGTCCTAGACTGTCCAAAACTGTCGCAGACTGTTCCAAACAAGAACCAGACTGTCCCAGATTGTCCCAGACGGTCGCAAACAAGTCCTAGACTGTCCCAAACTGTCGCAGACTGTTCCAAACAAGTCCCAGACGGTCCCAAACTGTCGCAGACTGTTCCAAACAAGTCCCAGACGGACCCAGACTGGCCCAAACAAGTCCTAGACTGTCCCAGAAGGTCCCAGACGGTCCCAGACTGTCCCAAAGAAGTCCTAGACTGTCCCAAACTGTCGCAGACTGTTCCAAACAAGTCCCAGACTGTCCCAAACTGTCGCAGACTGTTCCAAACAAGTCCCAGACTGTCCCAGACGGTCCCAGACGGTCCCAGACTGTCCCAAACAAGTCCTAGACTGTCCCCAACTGTCGCAGACTGTTCCAAACAAGTCCCAGACTGTCCCAAACTGATGCAGACAGTTCCAAACAAGTCCCAGTCGGTCCCAAACTGTCACAGACTGTTCCAAACAAGTCCCAGACTATCCCAGACTTTCCCAGGCTGTTCCAAACAAGTCCCAGACTGTCCCAGATTGTCCCAGACTGTCCCAAACAAGTCCTAGACTGTCCAAAACTGTCGCAGACTGTTCCAAACAAGACCCAGACTGCCCCAGATTGTCCCAGACAGTCGCAAACAAGTCCTAGACTGTCCCAAACTGTCGTAGATTGTTCCAAACAAGTCCCAGACGCTCCCAAACTGTCGCAGACTGTTCCAAACAAGTCCCAGACGGTCCCAGACTGGCCCAAACAAGTCCTAGACTGTCCCAAACTGATGCAGACAGTTCCAAACAAGTCCCAGTCGGTCCCAAACTGTCACAGACTGTTCCAAACAAGTCCCAGACTATCCCAGACTTTCCCAGGCTGTTCCAAACAAGTCCCAGACTGTCCCAGATTGTCCCAGACTGTCCCAAACAAGTCCTAGACTGTCCAAAACTGTCGCAGACTGTTCCAAACAAGACCCAGACTGCCCCAGATTGTCCCAGACAGTCGCAAACAAGTCCTAGACTGTCCCAAACTGTCGTAGATTGTTCCAAACAAGTCCCAGACGCTCCCAAACTGTCGCAGACTGTTCCAAACAAGTCCCAGACGGTCCCAGACTGGCCCAAACAAGTCCTAGACTGTCCCAAACTGATGCAGACAGTTCCAAACAAGTCCCAGTCGGTCCCAAACTGTCACAGACTGTTCCAAACAAGTCCCAGACTATCCAAGACTTTCCCAGGCTGCTCCAAACAAGTCCCAGACTGTCCCAGATTGTGCCAGACTGTCCCAGATTGTCCCAGACAGTCGCAAACAAGTCCGAGTCTGTCCCAAACTGTCGCAGACTGTTCCAAACAAGTCCCAGACGGTCCCAAACTGTCGCAGACTGTTCCAAACAAGTCCCAGACGGTCCCAAACTGTCGCAGACTGTTCCAAACAAGTCCCTGACTGTCCCAGAAGGTCCCAGATGGTCCCAGTCTGTCCCAAACAAGTCGTAGACTGTCCCAGACGGCCACAGACTGTCCCAAACAAGTCCTAGACTGTCCCAAACTGTCGCAGACTGTTCCACACAAGTCCCAGACGGTCTCAAACGGTCGCAGACTGTTCCAAACAAGTCCCAGACTGTCCCAAACTGTCGCAGACTGTTCGAAACAAGTCCCAGACTGTCCCAAACTGTCGCAGACTGTTCCAAACAAGTCCCAGACTGTCCCAGACGGTCCCAGACGGTCCCAGACTGTCCCAAACAAGTCCTAGACTGTCCCAAACTATCGCAGACTGTTCCAAACAAGTCCCAGGCGGTCCCAAACTGTCGCAGACTGTTCCAAACAAGTCCCAGACTATCCCAGACTTTCCCAGGCTGTTCCAAACAAGTCCCAGACTGTCCCAGATTGTACCGGACTGTCCCAAACAAGTCCTAGACTGTCCCAAACTGTCGCAGACTGTTCCAAACAAGTCCCAGACGGTCCCAAACTGTCGCAGACTGTTCCAAACAAGTCCCAGACGGACCCAGACTGGCCCAAACAAGTCCTAGACTGTCCCAAACTGATGCAGACAGTTCCAAACAAGTCCCAGTCGGTCCCAAACTGTCACAGACTGTTCCAAACAAGTCCCAGACTATCCCAGACTTTCCCAGGCTGTTCCAAACAAGTCCCTGACTGTCCCAGATTGTCCCAGACAGTCGCAAACAAGTCCTAGACTGTCCCAAACTGTCGCAGACTGTCCCAAACAAGTCCCAGACGGTCCCAAACTGTCGCAGACTGTTCCAAACAAGTCCCAGACTGTCCCAGTAGGTCCCAGACGGTCCCAGACTGTCCCAAACAAGTCCTATACTGTCCCAAACTGTCGCGGACTGTTCCAAACAAGTCCCAGACTGTCCCAAACTGTCGCAGACTGTTCCAAACAAGTCCCAGACTATCCCAGACTTTCCCAGGCTGTTCCAAACAAGTCCCAGACTGTCCCAGATTGTACCAGACTGTGCCAAACAAGTCCCAGACTGTCCCAAACAAGTCCTAGACTGTCCAAAACTGTCGCAGACTGTTCCAAACAAGAACCAGACTGTCCCAGATTGTCCCAGACGGTCGCAAACAAGTCCTAGACTGTCCCAAACTGTCGCAGACTGTTCCAAACAAGTCCCAGACGGTCCCAAACTGTCGCAGACTGTTCCAAACAAGTCCCAGACGGACCCAGACTGGCCCAAACAAGTCCTAGACTGTCCCAGAAGGTCCCAGACGGTCCCAGACTGTCCCAAAGAAGTCCTAGACTGTCCCAAACTGTCGCAGACTGTTCCAAACAAGTCCCAGACTGTCCCAAACTGTCGCAGACTGTTCCAAACAAGTCCCAGACTGTCCCAGACGGTCCCAGACGGTCCCAGACTGTCCCAAACAAGTCCTAGACTGTCCCCAACTGTCGCAGACTGTTCCAAACAAGTCCCAGACTGTCCCAAACTGATGCAGACAGTTCCAAACAAGTCCCAGTCGGTCCCAAACTGTCACAGACTGTTCCAAACAAGTCCCAGACTATCCCAGACTTTCCCAGGCTGTTCCAAACAAGTCCCAGACTGTCCCAGATTGTCCCAGACTGTCCCAAACAAGTCCTAGACTGTCCAAAACTGTCGCAGACTGTTCCAAACAAGACCCAGACTGCCCCAGATTGTCCCAGACAGTCGCAAACAAGTCCTAGACTGTCCCAAACTGTCGTAGATTGTTCCAAACAAGTCCCAGACGATCCCAAACTGTCGCAGACTGTTCCAAACAAGTCCCAGACGGTCCCAGACTGGCCCAAACAAGTCCTAGACTGTCCCAAACTGATGCAGACAGTTCCAAACAAGTCCCAGTCGGTCCCAAACTGTCACAGACTGTTCCAAACAAGTCCCAGACTATCCAAGACTTTCCCAGGCTGCTCCAAACAAGTCCCAGACTGTCCCAGATTGTGCCAGACTGTCCCAGATTGTCCCAGACAGTCGCAAACAAGTCCGAGACTGTCCCAAACTGTCGCAGACTGTTCCAAACAAGTCCCAGACGGTCCCAAACTGTCGCAGACTGTTCCAAACAAGTCCCAGACGGTCCCAAACTGTCGCAGACTGTTCCAAACAAGTCCCTGACTGTCCCAGAAGGTCCCAGATGGTCCCAGTCTGTCCCAAACAAGTCGTAGACTGTCCCAGACGGCCACAGACTGTCCCAAACAAGTCCTAGACTGTCCCAAACTGTCGCAGACTGTTCCACACAAGTCCCAGACGGTCTCAAACGGTCGCAGACTGTTCCAAACAAGTCCCAGACTGTCCCAAACTGTCGCAGACTGTTCGAAACAAGTCCCAGACTGTCCCAAACTGACGCAGACTGTTCCAAACAAGTCCCAGACTGTCCCAGACGGTCCCAGACGGTCCCAGACTGCCCCAAACAAGTCCTAGACTGTCCCAAACTATCGCAGACTGTTCCAAACAAGTCCCAGGCGGTCCCAAACTGTCGCAGACTGTTCCAAACAAGTCCCAGACGGACCCAGACTGGCCCAAACAAGTCCTAGACTGTCCCAAACTGATGCAGACAGTTCCAAACAAGTCCCAGTCGGTCCCAAACTGTCACAGACTGTTCCAAACAAGTCCCAGACTATCCCAGACTTTCCCAGGCTGTTCCAAACAAGTCCCAGACTGTCCCAGATTGTCCCATACAGTCGCAAACAAGTCCTAGACTGTCCCAAACTGTCGCAGACTGTCCCAAACAAGTCCCAGACGGTCCCAAACTGTCGCAGACTGTTCCAAACAAGTCCCAGACTGTCCCAGAAGGTCCCAGACGGTCCCAGACTGTCCCAAACAAGTCCTATACTGTCCCAAACTGTCGCGGACTGTTCCAAACAAGTCCCAGACTGTCCCAAACTGTCGCAGACTGTTCCAAACAAGTCCCAGACTATCCCAGACTTTCCCAGGCTGTTCCAAACAAGTCCCAGACTGTCCCAGATTGTACCAGACTGTGCCAAACAAGTCCCAGACTGTCCCAAACAAGTCCTAGACTGTCCAAAACTGTCGCAGACTGTTCCAAACAAGAACCAGACTGTCCCAGATTGTCCCAGACGGTCGCAAACAAGTCCTAGACTGTCCCAAACTGTCGCAGACTGTTCCAAACAAGTCCCAGACGGTCCCAAACTGTCGCAGACTGTTCCAAACAAGTCCCAGACGGACCCAGACTGGCCCAAACAAGTCCTAGACTGTCCCAGAAGGTCCCAGACGGTCCCAGACTGTCCCAAAGAAGTCCTAGACTGTCCCAAACTGTCGCAGACTGTTCCAAACAAGTCCCAGACTGTCCCAAACTGTCGCAGACTGTTCCAAACAAGTCCCAGACTGTCCCAGACGGTCCCAGACGGTCCCAGACTGTCCCAAACAAGTCCTAGACTGTCCCCAACTGTCGCAGACTGTTCCAAACAAGTCCCAGACTGTCCCAAACTGATGCAGACAGTTCCAAACAAGTCCCAGTCGGTCCCAAACTGTCACAGACTGTTCCAAACAAGTCCCAGACTATCCCAGACTTTCCCAGGCTGTTCCAAACAAGTCCCAGACTGTCCCAGATTGTCCCAGACTGTCCCAAACAAGTCCTAGACTGTCCAAAACTGTGGCAGACTGTTCCAAACAAGACCCAGACTGCCCCAGATTGTCCCAGACAGTCGCAAACAAGTCCTAGACTGTCCCAAACTGTCGTAGATTGTTCCAAACAAGTCCCAGACGATCCCAAACTGTCGCAGACTGTTCCAAACAAGTCCCAGACGGTCCCAGACTGGCCCAAACAAGTCCTAGACTGTCCCAAACTGATGCAGACAGTTCCAAACAAGTCCCAGTCGGTCCCAAACTGTCACAGACTGTTCCAAACAAGTCCCAGACTATCCAAGACTTTCCCAGGCTGCTCCAAACAAGTCCCAGACTGTCCCAGATTGTGCCAGACTGTCCCAGATTGTCCCAGACAGTCGCAAACAAGTCCGAGACTGTCCCAAACTGTCGCAGACTGTTCCAAACAAGTCCCAGACGGTCCCAAACTGTCGCAGACTGTTCCAAACAAGTCCCAGACGGTCCCAAACTGTCGCAGACTGTTCCAAACAAGTCCCTGACTGTCCCAGAAGGTCCCAGATGGTGCCAGTCTGTCCCAAACAAGTCGTAGACTGTCCCAGACGGCCACAGACTGTCCCAAACAAGTCCTAGACTGTCCCAAACTGTCGCAGACTGTTCCACACAAGTCCCAGACGGTCTCAAACGGTCGCAGACTGTTCCAAACAAGTCCCAGACTGTCCCAAACTGTCGCAGACTGTTCGAAACAAGTCCCAGACTGTCCCAAACTGTCGCAGACTGTTCCAAACAAGTCCCAGACTGTCCCAGACGGTCCCAGACGGTCCCAGACTGTCCCAAACAAGTCCTAGACTGTCCCAAACTATCGCAGACTGTTCCAAACAAGTCCCAGGCGGTCCCAAACTGTCGCAGACTGTTCCAAACAAGTCCCAGACTATCCCAGACTTTCCCAGGCTGTTCCAAACAAGTCCCAGACTGTCCCAGATTGTACCGGACTGTCCCAAACAAGTCCTAGACTGTCCCAAACTGTCGCAGACTGTTCCAAACAAGTCCCAGACGGTCCCAAACTGTCGCAGACTGTTCCAAACAAGTCCCAGACGGACCCAGACTGGCCCAAACAAGTCCTAGACTGTCCCAAACTGATGCAGACAGTTCCAAACAAGTCCCAGTCGGTCCCAAACTGTCACAGACTGTTCCAAACAAGTCCCAGACTATCCCAGACTTTCCCAGGCTGTTCCAAACAAGTCCCTGACTGTCCCAGATTGTCCCAGACAGTCGCAAACAAGTCCTAGACTGTCCCAAACTGTCGCAGACTGTCCCAAACAAGTCCCAGACGGTCCCAAACTGTCGCAGACTGTTCCAAACAAGTCCCAGACTGTCCCAGTAGGTCCCAGACGGTCCCAGACTGTCCCAAACAAGTCCTATACTGTCCCAAACTGTCGCGGACTGTTCCAAACAAGTCCCAGACTGTCCCAAACTGTCGCAGACTGTTCCAAACAAGTCCCAGACTATCCCAGACTTTCCCAGGCTGTTCCAAACAAGTCCCAGACTGTCCCAGATTGTACCAGACTGTGCCAAACAAGTCCCAGACTGTCCCAAACAAGTCCTAGACTGTCCAAAACTGTCGCAGACTGTTCCAAACAAGAACCAGACTGTCCCAGATTGTCCCAGACGGTCGCAAACAAGTCCTAGACTGTCCCAAACTGTCGCAGACTGTTCCAAACAAGTCCCAGACGGTCCCAAACTGTCGCAGACTGTTCCAAACAAGTCCCAGACGGACCCAGACTGGCCCAAACAAGTCCTAGACTGTCCCAGAAGGTCCCAGACGGTCCCAGACTGTCCCAAACTGTCGCAGACTGTTCCAAACAAGTCCCAGACTGTCCCAAACTGTCGCAGACTGTTCCAAACAAGTCCCAGACTGTCCCAGACGGTCCCAGACGGTCCCAGACTGTCCCAAACAAGTCCTAGACTGTCCCCAACTGTCGCAGACTGTTCCAAACAAGTCCCAGACTGTCCCAAACTGATGCAGACAGTTCCAAACAAGTCCCAGTCGGTCCCAAACTGTCACAGACTGTTCCAAACAAGTCCCAGACTATCCCAGACTTTCCCAGGCTGTTCCAAACAAGTCCCAGACTGTCCCAGATTGTCCCAGACTGTCCCAATCAAGTCCTAGACTGTCCAAAACTGTCGCAGACTGTTCCAAACAAGACCCAGACTGCCCCAGATTGTCCCAGACAGTCGCAAACAAGTCCTAGACTGTCCCAAACTGTCGTAGATTGTTCCAAACAAGTCCCAGACGATCCCAAACTGTCGCAGACTGTTCCAAACAAGTCCCAGACGGTCCCAGACTGGCCCAAACAAGTCCTAGACTGTCCCAAACTGATGCAGACAGTTCCAAACAAGTCCCAGTCGGTCCCAAACTGTCACAGACTGTTCCAAACAAGTCCCAGACTATCCAAGACTTTCCCAGGCTGCTCCAAACAAGTCCCAGACTGTCCCAGATTGTGCCAGACTGTCCCAGATTGTCCCAGACAGTCGCAAACAAGTCCGAGACTGTCCCAAACTGTCGCAGACTGTTCCAAACAAGTCCCAGACGGTCCCAAACTGTCGCAGACTGTTCCAAACAAGTCCCAGACGGTCCCAAACTGTCGCAGACTGTTCCAAACAAGTCCCTGACTGTCCCAGAAGGTCCCAGATGGTCCCAGTCTGTCCCAAACAAGTCGTAGACTGTCCCAGACGGCCACAGACTGTCCCAAACAAGTCCTAGACTGTCCCAAACTGTCGCAGACTGTTCCACACAAGTCCCAGACGGTCTCAAACGGTCGCAGACTGTTCCAAACAAGTCCCAGACTGTCCCAAACTGTCGCAGACTGTTCGAAACAAGTCCCAGACTGTCCCAAACTGACGCAGACTGTTCCAAACAAGTCCCAGACTGTCCCAGACGGTCCCAGACGGTCCCAGACTGCCCCAAACAAGTCCTAGACTGTCCCAAACTATCGCAGACTGTTCCAAACAAGTCCCAGGCGGTCCCAAACTGTCGCAGACTGTTCCAAACAAGTCCCAGACTATCCCAGACTTTCCCAGGCTGTTCCAAACAAGTCCCAGACTGTCCCAGATTGTACCGGACTGTCCCAAACAAGTCCTAGACTGTCCCAAACTGTCGCAGACTGTTCCAAACAAGTCCCAGACGGTCCCAAACTGTCGCAGACTGTTCCAAACAAGTCCCAGACGGACCCAGACTGGCCCAAACAAGTCCTAGACTGTCCCAAACTGATGCAGACAGTTCCAAACAAGTCCCAGTCGGTCCCAAACTGTCACAGACTGTTCCAAACAAGTCCCAGACTATCCCAGACTTTCCCAGGCTGTTCCAAACAAGTCCCTGACTGTCCCAGATTGTCCCAGACAGTCGCAAACAAGTCCTAGACTGTCCCAAACTGCCGCAGACTGTCCCAAACAAGTCCCAGATGGTCCCAAACTGTCGCAGACTGTTCCAAACAAGTCCCAGACTGTCCCAGAAGGTCCCAGACGGTCCCAGACTGTCCCAAACAAGTCCTATACTGTCCCAAACTGTCGCGGACTGTTCCAAACAAGTCCCAGACTGTCCCAAACTGTCGCAGACTGTTCCAAACAAGTCCCAGACTATCCCAGACTTTCCCAGGCTGTTCCAAACAAGTCCCAGACTGTCCCAGATTGTACCAGACTGTGCCAAACAAGTCCCAGACTGTCCCAAACAAGTCCTAGACTGTCCAAAACTGTCGCAGACTGTTCCAAACAAGAACCAGACTGTCCCAGATTGTCCCAGACGGTCGCAAACAAGTCCTAGACTGTCCCAAACTGTCGCAGACTGTTCCAAACAAGTCCCAGACGGTCCCAAACTGTCGCAGACTGTTCCAAACAAGTCCCAGACGGACCCAGACTGGCCCAAACAAGTCCTAGACTGTCCCAGAAGGTCCCAGACGGTCCCAGACTGTCCCAAACAAGTCCTAGACTGTCCCAAACTGTCGCAGACTGTTCCAAACAAGTCCCAGACTGTCCCAAACTGTCGCAGACTGTTCCAAACAAGTCCCAGACTGTCCCAGACGGTCCCAGACTGTCCCAAACAAGTCCTAGACTGTCCCCAACTGTCGCAGACTGTTCCAAACAAGTCCCAGACTGTCCCAAACTGATGCAGACAGTTCCAAACAAGTCCCAGTCGGTCCCAAACTGTCACAGACTGTTCCAAACAAGTCCCAGACTATCCCAGACTTTCCCAGGCTGTTCCAAACAAGTCCCAGACTGTCCCAGATTGTCCCAGACTGTCCCAAACAAGTCCTAGACTGTCCCAGACGGACCCAGACGTTACCAGACTGTCTCAAACAAGTCCCAGACTATCCCAGACTGTCGCAGACTGTTCCAAACAAGTCCCAGACGGTCCCAAACTGTCACAGACTGTTCCAAACAAGTCCCAGACTGTCCCAGAAGGTCCCAGACGGTCCCAGACTGTCCCAAACAAGTCCTATACTGTCCCAAACTGTCGCGGACTGTTCCAAACAAGTCCCAGACTGTCCCAAACTGTCGCAGACTGTTCCAAACAAGTCCCAGACTGTCCCAGACGGTCCCAGACGGTCCCAGACTGTCCCAAACAAGTCCTAGACTGTCCCAAACTATCGCAGACTGTTCCAAACAAGACCCAGACGGTCCCAAACTGTCGCAGACTGTTCCAAACAAGTCCCAGACTATCCCAGACTTTCCCAGGCTGTTCCAAACAAGTCCCAGACTGTCCCAGATTGTACCAGACTGTGCCAAACAAGTCCCAGACTGTCCCAAACAAGTCCTAGACTGTCCAAAACTGTCGCAGACTGTTCCAAACAAGAACCAGACTGTCCCAGATTGTCCCAGACAGTCGCAAACAAGTCCTAGACTGTCCCAAACTGTCGCAGACTGTTCCAAACAAGTCCCAGACGGTCCCAAACTGTCGCAGACTGTTCCAAACAAGTCCCAGACGGACCCAGACTGGCCCAAACAAGTCCTAGACTGTCCCAAACTGATGCAGACAGTTCCAAACAAGTCCCAGTCGGTCCCAAACTGTCACAGACTGTTCCAAACAAGTCCCAGACTATCCCAGACTTTCCCAGGCTGTTCCAAACAAGTCCCAGACTGTCCCAGATTGTCCCAGACTGTCCCAAACAAGTCCTAGACTGTCCCAGACGGACCCAGACGTTACCAGACTGTCTCAAACAAGTCCCAGACTATCCCAGACTGTCGCAGACTGTTCCAAACAAGTCCTATACTGTCCCAAACTGTCGCGGACTGTTCCAAACAAGTCCCAGACGGTCTCAAACTGTCCCAGACTGTTCCAAACAAGTCCCAGACTATCCCAGACTGTCTCAGACTGTTCCAAACAAGTCCCAGACAGTCCCAAACTGTCGCAGACTGTTCCAAACAAGTCCCAGACTGTCCCAGAAGGTCCCAGACTGTCTCAAACAAGTCCTAGACTGTCCCAAACTGTCGCAGACTTTTCCAAACAAGTCCCAAACGGTCCCAAACTGTCGCAGACTGTTCCAAACAAGTCCCAGACTACCCCAGACTGTCCCAGGCTGTTGCAAACAAGTCCCAGACAGTCCCAGACTGTTCCAAACAAGTCCCAGACTGTCCCAGACGGTCCCAGACGGTCCCAGACTGTCCCAAACAATTCCTAGACTGTCCCAGAAGGTCCCAGACGGTCCCAGACTGTCCCAAACAAGTCCTAGACTGTCCCAAACTGTCGCAGACTGTTCCAAACAAGTCCCAGACTGTCCCAAACTGTCGCAGACTGTTCCAAACAAGTCCCAGACGGTCCCAAACTGTCGCAGACTGTTCCAAACAAGTCCCAGACGGACCCAGACTGGCCCAAACAAGTCCTAGACTGTCCCAAACTGATGCAGACAGTTCCAAACAAGTCCCAGTCGGTCCCAAACTGTCACAGACTGTTCCAAACAAGTCCCAGACTATCCCAGACTTTCCCAGGCTGTTCCAAACAAGTCCCTGACTGTCCCAGATTGTCCCAGACAGTCGCAAACAAGTCCTAGACTGTCCCAAACTGCCGCAGACTGTCCCAAACAAGTCCCAGATGGTCCCAAACTGTCGCAGACTGTTCCAAACAAGTCCCAGACTGTCCCACAAGGTCCCAGACGGTCCCAGACTGTCCCAAACAAGTCCTATACTGTCCCAAACTGTCGCGGACTGTTCCAAACAAGTCCCAGACTGTCCCAAACTGTCGCAGACTGTTCCAAACAAGTCCCAGACTATCCCAGACTTTCCCAGGCTGTTCCAAACAAGTCCCAGACTGTCCCAGATTGTACCAGACTGTGCCAAACAAGTCCCAGACTGTCCCAAACAAGTCCTAGACTGTCCAAAACTGTCGCAGACTGTTCCAAACAAGAACCAGACTGTCCCAGATTGTCCCAGACGGTCGCAAACAAGTCCTAGACTGTCCCAAACTGTCGCAGACTGTTCCAAACAAGTCCCAGACGGTCCCAAACTGTCGCAGACTGTTCCAAACAAGTCCCAGACGGACCCAGACTGGCCCAAACAAGTCCTAGACTGTCCCAGAAGGTCCCAGACGGTCCCAGACTGTCCCAAACAAGTCCTAGACTGTCCCAAACTGTCGCAGACTGTTCCAAACAAGTCCCAGACTGTCCCAAACTGTCGCAGACTGTTCCAAACAAGTCCCAGACTGTCCCAGACGGTCCCAGACTGTCCCAAACAAGTCCTAGACTGTCCCCAACTGTCGCAGACTGTTCCAAACAAGTCCCAGACTGTCCCAAACTGATGCAGACAGTTCCAAACAAGTCCCAGTCGGTCCCAAACTGTCACAGACTGTTCCAAACAAGTCCCAGACTATCCCAGACTCTCCCAGGCTGTTCCAAACAAGTCCCAGACTGTCCCAGATTGTCCCAGACTGTCCCAAACAAGTCCTAGACTGTCCCAGACGGACCCAGACGTTACCAGACTGTCTCAAACAAGTCCCAGACTATCCCAGACTGTCGCAGACTGTTCCAAACAAGTCCCAGACGGTCCCAAACTGTCACAGACTGTTCCAAACAAGTCCCAGACTGTCCCAGAAGGTCCCAGACGGTCCCAGACTGTCCCAAACAAGTCCTATACTGTCCCAAACTGTCGCGGACTGTTCCAAACAAGTGCCAGACTGTCCCAAACTGTCGCAGACTGTTCCAAACAAGTCCCAGACTGTCCCAGACGGTCCCAGACGGTCCCAGACTGTCCCAAACAAGTCCTAGACTGTCCCAAACTATCGCAGACTGTTCCAAACAAGACCCAGACGGTCCCAAACTGTCGCAGACTGTTCCAAACAAGTCCCAGACTATCCCAGACTTTCCCAGGCTGTTCCAAACAAGTCCCAGACTGTCCCAGATTGTACCAGACTGTGCCAAACAAGTCCCAGACTGTCCCAAACAAGTCCTAGACTGTCCAAAACTGTCGCAGACTGTTCCAAACAAGTCCCAGACGGTCCCAAACTGTCGCAGACTGTTCCAAACAAGTCCCAGACGGACCCAGACTGGCCCAAACAAGTCCTAGACTGTCCCAAACTGATGCAGACAGTTCCAAACAAGTCCCAGTCGGTCCCAAACTGTCACAGACTGTTCCAAACAAGTCCCAGACTATCCCAGACTTTCCCAGGCTGTTCCAAACAAGTCCCAGAGTGTCCCAGATTGTCCCAGACTGTCCCAAACAAGTCCTAGACTGTCCCAGACGGACCCAGACGTTACCAGACTGTCTCAAACAAGTCCCAGACTATCCCAGACTGTCGCAGACTGTTCCAAACAAGTCCTATACTGTCCCAAACTGTCGCGGACTGTTCCAAACAAGTCCCAGACGGTCTCAAACTGTCCCAGACTGTTCCAAACAAGTCCCAGACTATCCCAGACTGTCTCAGACTGTTCCAAACAAGTCCCAGACAGTCCCAAACTGTCGCAGACTGTTCCAAACAAGTCCCAGACTGTCCCAGAAGGTCCCAGACTGTCTCAAACAAGTCCTAGACTGTCCCAAACTGTCGCAGACTTTTCCAAACAAGTCCCAAACGGTCCCAAACTGTCGCAGACTGTTCCAAACAAGTCCCAGACTACCCCAGACTGTCCCAGGCTGTTGCAAACAAGTCCCAGACAGTCCCAGACTGTTCCAAACAAGTCCCAGACTGTCCCAGACGGTCCCAGACGGTCCCAGACTGTCCCAAACAATTCCTAGACTGTCCCAGAAGGTCCCAGACGGTCCCAGACTGTCCCAAACAAGTCCTAGACTGTCCCAAACTGTCGCAGACTGTTCCAAACAAGTCCCAGACTGTCCCAAACTGTCGCAGACTGTTCCAGACGGTCCCAGACGGTCCCAGACTGTCCCAAACAAGTCCTAGACTGTCCCAAACTATCGCAGACTGTTCCAAACAAGTCCCAGGCGGTCCCAAACTGTCGCAGACTGTTCCAAACAAGTCCCAGACTATCCCAGACTTTCCCAGGCTGTTCCAAACAAGTCCCAGACTGTCCCAGATTGTACCAGACTGTGCCAAACAAGTCCCAGACTGTCCCAAACAAGTCCTAGACTGTCCAAAACTGTCGCAGACTGTTCCAAACAAGAACCAGACTGTCCGAGATTGTCCCAGACAGTCGCAAACAAGTCCTAGACTGTCCCAAACTGTCGCAGACTGTTCCAAACAAGTCCCAGACGGTCCCAAACTGTCGCAGACTGTTCCAAACAAGTCCCAGACGGACCCAGACTGGCCCAAACAAGTCCTAGACTGTCCCAAACTGATGCAGACAGTTCCAAACAAGTCCCAGTCGGTCCCAAACTGTCACAGACTGTTCCAAACAAGTCCCAGACTATCCCAGACTTTCCCAGGCTGTTCCAAACAAGTCCCAGACTGTCCCAGATTGTCCCAGACAGTCGCAAACAAGTCCTAGACTGTCCTAAACTGTCGCAGACTGTCCCAAACAAGTCCCAGACGGTCCCAAACTGTCGCAGACTGTTCCAAACAAGAACCAGACTGTCCCAGATTGTCCCAGACGGTCGCAAACAAGTCCTAGACTGTCCCAAACTGTCGCAGACTGTTCCAAACAAGTCCCAGACGGTCCCAAACTGTCGCAGACTGTTCCAAACAAGTCCCAGACTGTCCCAGACGGTCCCAGACGGTCCCAGACTGCCCCAAACAAGTCCTAGACTGTCCCAAACTATCGCAGACTGTTCCAAACAAGTCCCAGGCGGTCCCAAACTGTCGCAGACTGTTCCAAACAAGTCCCAGACTATCCCAGACTTTCCCAGGCTGTTCCAAACAAGTCCCAGACTGTCCCAGATTGTACCGGACTGTCCCAAACAAGTCCTAGACTGTCCCAAACTGTCGCAGACTGTTCCAAACAAGTCCCAGACGGTCCCAAACTGTCGCAGACTGTTCCAAACAAGTCCCAGACGGACCCAGACTGGCCCAAACAAGTCCTAGACTGTCCCAAACTGATGCAGACAGTTCCAAACAAGTCCCAGTCGGTCCCAAACTGTCACAGACTGTTCCAAACAAGTCCCAGACTATCCCAGACTTTCCCAGGCTGTTCCAAACAAGTCCCTGACTGTCCCAGATTGTCCCAGACAGTCGCAAACAAGTCCTAGACTGTCCCAAACTGTCGCAGACTGTTCCAAACAAGTCCCAGACTGTCCCAGAGGGTCCCAGACGGTCCCAGACTGTCCCAAACAAGTCCTATACTGTCCCAAACTGTCGCGGACTGTTCCAAACAAGTCCCAGACTGTCCCAAACTGTCGCAGACTGTTCCAAACAAGTCCCAGACTATCCCAGACTTTCCCAGGCTGTTCCAAACAAGTCCCAGACTGTCCCAGATTGTACCAGACTGTGCCAAACAAGTCCCAGACTGTCCCAAACAAGTCCTAGACTGTCCAAAACTGTCGCAGACTGTTCCAAACAAGAACCAGACTGTCCCAGATTGTCCCAGACGGTCGCAAACAAGTCCTAGACTGTCCCAAACTGTCGCAGACTGTTCCAAACAAGTCCCAGACGGTCCCAAACTGTCGCAGACTGTTCCAAACAAGTCCCAGACGGACCCAGACTGGCCCAAACAAGTCCTAGACTGTCCCAGAAGGTCCCAGACGGTCCCAGACTGTCCCAAACAAGTCCTAGACTGTCCCAAACTGTCGCAGACTGTTCCAAACAAGTCCCAGACTGTCCCAAACTGTCGCAGACTGTTCCAAACAAGTCCCAGACTGTCCCAGACGGTCCCAGACTGTCCCAAACAAGTCCTAGACTGTCCCCAACTGTCGCAGACTGTTCCAAACAAGTCCCAGACTGTCCCAAACTGATGCAGACAGTTCCAAACAAGTCCCAGTCGGTCCCAAACTGTCACAGACTGTTCCAAACAAGTCCCAGACTATCCCAGACTTTCCCAGGCTGTTCCAAACAAGTCCCAGACTGTCCCAGATTGTCCCAGACTGTCCCAAACAAGTCCTAGACTGTCCCAGACGGACCCAGACGTTACCAGACTGTCTCAAACAAGTCCCAGACTATCCCAGACTGTCGCAGACTGTTCCAAACAAGTCCCAGACGGTCCCAAACTGTCACAGACTGTTCCAAACAAGTCCCAGACTGTCCCAGAAGGTCCCAGACGGTC
Organism: Cephus spinipes; assembly: GCA_963971525.1. Lineage (NCBI taxonomy): Eukaryota > Metazoa > Arthropoda > Insecta > Hymenoptera > Cephidae > Cephus > Cephus spinipes. The sequence goes on along the minus strand of OZ020581.1, from coordinate 11,149,663 downwards.
CCAGACTGTCCCAAACAAGTCCTATACTGTCCCAAACTGTCGCGGACTGTTCCAAACAAGTCCCAGACTGTCCCAAACTGTCGCAGACTGTTCCAAACAAGTCCCAGACTGTCCCAGACGGTCCCAGACGGTCCCAGACTGTCCCAAACAAGTCCTAGACTGTCCCAAACTATCGCAGACTGTTCCAAACAAGACCCAGACGGTCCCAAACTGTCGCAGACTGTTCCAAACAAGTCCCAGACTATCCCAGACTTTCCCAGGCTGTTCCAAACAAGTCCCAGACTGTCCCAGATTGTCCCAGACTGTCCCAAACAAGTCCTAGACTGTCCCAGACGGACCCAGACGTTACCAGACTGTCTCAAACAAGTCCCAGACTATCCCAGACTGTCGCAGACTGTTCCAAACAAGTCCTATACTGTCCCAAACTGTCGCGGACTGTTCCAAACAAGTCCCAGACGGTCTCAAACTGTCGCAGACTGTTCCAAACAAGTCCCAGACTATCCCAGACTGTCTCAGACTGTTCCAAACAAGTCCCAGACAGTCCCAAACTGTCGCAGACTGTTCCAAACAAGTCCCAGACTGTCCCAGAAGGTCCCAGACTGTCTCAAACAAGTCCTAGACTGTCCCAAACTGTCGCAGACTTTTCCAAACAAGTCCCAGACGGTCCCAAACTGTCGCAGACTGTTCCAAACAAGTCCCAGACTACCCCAGACTGTCCCAGGCTGTTGCAAACAAGTCCCAGACAGTCCCAGACTGTTCCAAACAAGTCCCAGACTGTCCCAGACGGTCCCAGACGGTCCCAGACTGTCCCAAACAATTCCTAGACTGTCCCAGAAGGTCCCAGACGGTCCCAGACTGTCCCAAACAAGTCCTAGACTGTCCCAAACTGTCGCAGACTGTTCCAAACAAGTCCCAGACTGTCCCAAACTGTCGCAGACTGTTCCAGACGGTCCCAGACGGTCCCAGACTGTCCCAAACAAGTCCTAGACTGTCCCAAACTATCGCAGACTGTTCCAAACAAGTCCCAGGCGGTCCCAAACTGTCGCAGACTGTTCCAAACAAGTCCCAGACTATCCCAGACTTTCCCAGGCTGTTCCAAACAAATCCCAGACTGTCCCAGATTGTACCAGACTGTGCCAAACAAGTCCCAGACTGTCCCAAACAAGTCCTAGACTGTCCAAAACTGTCGCAGACTGTTCCAAACAAGAACCAGACTGTCCGAGATTGTCCCAGACAGTCGCAAACAAGTCCTAGACTGTCCCAAACTGTCGCAGACTGTTCCAAACAAGTCCCAGACGGTCCCAAACTGTCGCAGACTGTTCCAAACAAGTCCCAGACGGACCCAGACTGGCCCAAACAAGTCCTAGGCTGTCCCAAACTGATGCAGACAGTTCCAAACAAGTCCCAGTCGGTCCCAAACTGTCACAGACTGTTCCAAACAAGTCCCAGACTATCCCAGACTTTCCCAGGCTGTTCCAAACAAGTCCCAGACTGTCCCAGATTGTCCCAGACAGCCGCAAACAAGTCCTAGACTGTCCTAAACTGTCGCAGACTGTCCCAAACAAGTCCCAGACGGTCCCAAACTGTCGCAGACTGTTCCAAACAAGAACCAGACTGTCCCAGATTGTCCCAGACGGTCGCAAACAAGTCCTAGACTGTCCCAAACTGTCGCAGACTGTTCCAAACAAGTCCCAGACGGTCCCAAACTGTCGCAGACTGTTCCAAACAAGTCCCAGACGGACCCAGACTGGCCCAAACAAGTCCTAGACTGTCCCAAACTGATGCAGACAGTTCCAAACAAGTCCCAGTCGGTCCCAAACTGTCACAGACTGTTCCAAACAAGTCCCAGACTATCCCAGACTTTCCCAGGCTGTTCCAAACAAGTCCCAGACTGTCCCAGAAGGTCCCAGACGGTCCCAGACTGTCCCAAACAAGTCCTATACTGTCCCAAACTGTCGCGGACTGTTCCAAACATGTCCCAGACTGTCCCAAACTGTCGCAGACTGTTCCAAACAACTCCCAGACTGTCCCAGACGGTCCCAGATGGTCCCAGACTGTCCCAAACAAGTCATAGACTGTCCCAAACTATCGCAGACTGTTCCAAACAAGTCCCAGACTGTCGCAGATTGTACCAGACTGTGCCAAACAAGTCCCAGACTGTCCCAAACAAGTCCTAGACTGTCCAAAACTGTCGCAGACTGTTCCAAACAAGAACCAGACTGTCCCAGATTGTCCCAGACAGTCGCAAACAAGTCCTAGACTGTCCCAAACTGTCGCAGACTGTTCCAAACAAGTCCCAGACGGTCCCAAACTGTCGCAGACTGTTCCAAACAAGTCCCAGACGGACCCAGACTGGCCCAAACAAGACCTAGACTGTCCCAAACTGATGCAGACAGTTCCAAACAAGTCCCAGTCGGTCCCAAACTGTCACAGACTGTTCCAAACAAGTCCCAGACTATCCCAGACTTTCCCAGGCTGTTCCAAACAAGTCCCAGACTGTCCCAGACTGTCCCAAACAAGTCCTAGACTGTCCCAGACGGACCCAGACGTTACCAGACTGTCTCAAACAAGTCCCAGACTATCCCAGACTGTCGCAGACTGTTCCAAACAAGTCCCAGACGGTCCCAAACTGTCGCAGACTGTTCCAAACAAGTCCGAGACTGTCCCAGAAGGTCCCAGACGGTCCCAGACTGTCCCAAACAAGTCCTATACTGTCCCAAACTGTCGCAGACTGTTCCAAACAAGTCCCAGACTATCCCAGACTTTCCCAGGCTGTTCCAAACAAATCCCAGACTGTCCCAGATTGTACCAGACTGTGCCAAACAAGTCCCAGACTGTCCCAAACAAGTCCTAGACTGTCCAAAACTGTCGCAGACTGTTCCAAACAAGAACCAGACTGTCCGAGATTGTCCCAGACAGTCGCAAACAAGTCCTAGACTGTCCCAAACTGTCGCAGACTGTTCCAAACAAGTCCCAGACGGTCCCAAACTGTCGCAGACTGTTCCAAACAAGTCCCAGACGGACCCAGACTGGCCCAAACAAGTCCTAGGCTGTCCCAAACTGATGCAGACAGTTCCAAACAAGTCCCAGTCGGTCCCAAACTGTCACAGACTGTTCCAAACAAGTCCCAGACTATCCCAGACTTTCCCAGGCTGTTCCAAACAAGTCCCAGACTGTCCCAGATTGTCCCAGACAGCCGCAAACAAGTCCTAGACTGTCCTAAACTGTCGCAGACTGTCCCAAACAAGTCCCAGACGGTCCCAAACTGTCGCAGACTGTTCCAAACAAGAACCAGACTGTCCCAGATTGTCCCAGACGGTCGCAAACAAGTCCTAGACTGTCCCAAACTGTCGCAGACTGTTCCAAACAAGTCCCAGACGGTCCCAAACTGTCGCAGACTGTTCCAAACAAGTCCCAGACGGACCCAGACTGGCCCAAACAAGTCCTAGACTGTCCCAAACTGATGCAGACAGTTCCAAACAAGTCCCAGTCGGTCCCAAACTGTCACAGACTGTTCCAAACAAGTCCCAGACTATCCCAGACTTTCCCAGGCTGTTCCAAACAAGTCCCAGACTGTCCCAGAAGGTCCCAGACGGTCCCAGACTGTCCCAAACAAGTCCTATACTGTCCCAAACTGTCGCGGACTGTTCCAAACATGTCCCAGACTGTCCCAAACTGTCGCAGACTGTTCCAAACAACTCCCAGACTGTCCCAGACGGTCCCAGATGGTCCCAGACTGTCCCAAACAAGTCATAGACTGTCCCAAACTATCGCAGACTGTTCCAAACAAGTCCCAGACTGTCGCAGATTGTACCAGACTGTGCCAAACAAGTCCCAGACTGTCCCAAACAAGTCCTAGACTGTCCAAAACTGTCGCAGACTGTTCCAAACAAGAACCAGACTGTCCCAGATTGTCCCAGACAGTCGCAAACAAGTCCTAGACTGTCCCAAACTGTCGCAGACTGTTCCAAACAAGTCCCAGACGGTCCCAAACTGTCGCAGACTGTTCCAAACAAGTCCCAGACGGACCCAGACTGGCCCAAACAAGACCTAGACTGTCCCAAACTGATGCAGACAGTTCCAAACAAGTCCCAGTCGGTCCCAAACTGTCACAGACTGTTCCAAACAAGTCCCAGACTATCCCAGACTTTCCCAGGCTGTTCCAAACAAGTCCCAGACTGTCCCAGACTGTCCCAAACAAGTCCTAGACTGTCCCAGACGGACCCAGACGTTACCAGACTGTCTCAAACAAGTCCCAGACTATCCCAGACTGTCGCAGACTGTTCCAAACAAGTCCCAGACGGTCCCAAACTGTCGCAGACTGTTCCAAACAAGTCCGAGACTGTCCCAGAAGGTCCCAGACGGTCCCAGACTGTCCCAAACAAGTCCTATACTGTCCCAAACTGTCGCAGACTGTTCCAAACAAGTCCCAGACGGTCTCAAACTGTCGCAGACTGTTCCAAACAAGTCCCAGACGGTCCCAAACTGTCGCAGACTGTTCCAAACAAGTCCCAGACTACCCCAGACTGTCCCAGGCTGTCGCAAACAAGTCCCAGACAGTCCCAGACTGTTCCAAACAAGTCCCAGACTGTCCCAGACGGTCCCAGACGGTCCCAGACTGTCCCAAACAATTCCTAGACTGTCCCAGAAGGTCCCAGACGGTCCCAGACTGTCCCAAACAAGTCCTAGACTGTCCCAAACTGTCGCAGACTGTTCCAAACAAGTCCCAGACTGTCCCAAACTGTCGCAGACTGTTCCAAACAAGTCCCAGACTGTCCCAGACGGTCCCAGGCGGTCCCAGACTGTCCCAAAAAAGTCCTAGACTGTCCCAAACTGTCGCAGACTGTTCCAAACAAGTCCCAGACTATCCCAGACTTTCCCAGGCTGTTCCAAACAAGTCCCAGACTGTCCCAGATTGTACCAGACTGTGCCAAACAAGTCCCAGACTGTCCCAAACAAGTCCTAGACTGTCCCAAACTGTCGCAGACTGTTCCAAACAAGTCCCAGAAGATCCCAAACTGTCGCAGACTGTTCCAAACAAGTCCCAGACGGTCCCAGACTGGCCCAAACAAGTCCTAGACTGTCCCAAACTGATGCAGACAGTTCCAAACAAGTCCCAGTCGGTCCCAAACTGTCACAGACTGTTCCAAACAAGTCCCAGACTATCCCAGACTTTCCCAGGCTGTTCCAAACAAGTCCCAGACTGTCCCAGATTGTCCCAGACTGTCCCAAACAAGTCCTAGACTGTCCCAGACGGACCCAGACGTTACCAGACTGTCTCAAACAAGTCCCAGACTATCCCAGACTGTCGCAGACTGTTCCAAACAAGTCCCAGACGGTCCCAAACTGTCGCAGACTGTTCCAAACAAGTCCGAGACTGTCCCAGAAGGTCCCAGACGGTCCCAGACTGTCCCAAACAAGTCCTATACTGTCCCAAACTGTCGCGGACTGTTCCAAACAAGTCCCAGACGGTCTCAAACTGTCGCAGACTGTTCCAAACAAGTCCCAGACTATCCCAGACTGTCGCAGACTGTTCCAAACAAGTCCTAGACTGTCCCAAACTGTCGCAGACTGTTCCAAACAAGTCCCAGACGGTCCCAAACTGTCGCAGACTGTTCCAAACAAGTCCCAGACTACCCCAGACTGTCCCAGGCTGTTGCAAACAAGTCCCAGACAGTCCCAGACTGTTCCAAACAAGTCCCAGACTGTCCCAGACGGTCCCAGACGGTCCCAGACGGTCCCAGACTGTCCCAAACAATTCCTAGACTGTCCCAGAAGGTCCCAGACGGTCCCAGACTGTCCCAAACAAGTCCTAGACTGTCCCAAACTGTCGCAGACTGTTCCAAACAAGTCCCAGACTGTCCCAAACTGTCGCAGACTGTTCCAAACAAGTTCCAGACTGTCCCAGACGGTCCCAGGCGGTCCCAGACTGTCCCAAACAAGTCCTAGACTGTCCCAAACTGTCGCAGACTGTTCCAAACAAGTCCCAGACTATCCCAGACTTTCCCAGGCTGTTCCAAACAAGTCCCAGACTGTCCCAGATTTTGCCAGACTGTGCCAAACAAGTCCCAGACTGTCCCAAACAAGTCCTAGACTGTCCAAAACTGTCGCAGACTGTTCCAAACAAGACCCAGACTGCCCCAGATTGTCCCAGACAGTCGCAAACAAGTCCTAGACTGTCCCAAACTGTCGCAGACTGTTCCAAACAAGTCCCAGACTATCCCAGACTTTCCCAGGCTGTTCCAAACAAGTCCCAGACTGTCCCAGATTGTACCAGACTGTGCCAAACAAGTCCCAGACTGTCCCAAACAAGTCCTAGACTGTCCCAAACTGTCGCAGACTGTTCCAAACAAGTCCCAGAAGATCCCAAACTGTCGCAGACTGTTCCAAACAAGTCCCAGACGGTCCCAGACTGGCCCAAACAAGTCCTAGACTGTCCCAAACTGATGCAGACAGTTCCAAACAAGTCCCAGTCGGTCCCAAACTGTCACAGACTGTTCCAAACAAGTCCCAGACTATCCCAGACTTTCCCAGGCTGTTCCAAACAAGTCCCAGACTGTCCCAGATTGTCCCAGACTGTCCCAAACAAGTCCTAGACTGTCCCAGACGGACCCAGACGTTACCAGACTGTCTCAAACAAGTCCCAGACTATCCCAGACTGTCGCAGACTGTTCCAAACAAGTCCCAGACGGTCCCAAACTGTCGCAGACTGTTCCAAACAAGTCCGAGACTGTCCCAGAAGGTCCCAGACGGTCCCAGACTGTCCCAAACAAGTCCTATACTGTCCCAAACTGTCGCGGACTGTTCCAAACAAGTCCCAGACGGTCTCAAACTGTCGCAGACTGTTCCAAACAAGTCCCAGACTATCCCAGACTGTCGCAGACTGTTCCAAACAAGTCCTAGACTGTCCCAAACTGTCGCAGACTGTTCCAAACAAGTCCCAGACGGTCCCAAACTGTCGCAGACTGTTCCAAACAAGTCCCAGACTACCCCAGACTGTCCCAGGCTGTTGCAAACAAGTCCCAGACAGTCCCAGACTGTTCCAAACAAGTCCCAGACTGTCCCAGACGGTCCCAGACGGTCCCAGACGGTCCCAGACTGTCCCAAACAATTCCTAGACTGTCCCAGAAGGTCCCAGACGGTCCCAGACTGTCCCAAACAAGTCCTAGACTGTCCCAAACTGTCGCAGACTGTTCCAAACAAGTCCCAGACTGTCCCAAACTGTCGCAGACTGTTCCAAACAAGTTCCAGACTGTCCCAGACGGTCCCAGGCGGTCCCAGACTGTCCCAAACAAGTCCTAGACTGTCCCAAACTGTCGCAGACTGTTCCAAACAAGTCCCAGACTATCCCAGACTTTCCCAGGCTGTTCCAAACAAGTCCCAGACTGTCCCAGATTTTGCCAGACTGTGCCAAACAAGTCCCAGACTGTCCCAAACAAGTCCTAGACTGTCCAAAACTGTCGCAGACTGTTCCAAACAAGACCCAGACTGCCCCAGATTGTCCCAGACAGTCGCAAACAAGTCCTAGACTGTCCCAAACTGTCGCAGACTGTTCCAAACAAGTCCCAGAAGATCCCAAACTGTCGCAGACTGTTCCAAACAAGTCCCAGACGGTCCCAGACTGGCCCAAACAAGTCCTAGACTGTCCCAAACTGATGCAGACAGTTCCAAACAAGTCCCAGTCGGTCCCAAACTGTCACAGACTGTTCCAAACAAGTCCCAGACTATCCCAGACTTTCCCAGGCTGCTCCAAACAAGTCCCAGACTGTCCCAGATTGTACCAGACTGTCCCAGATTGCCCCAGACAGTCGCAAACAAGTCCGAGACTGTCCCAAACTGTCGCAGACTGTTCCAAACAAGTCCCAGACTGTCCCAAACAAGTCCTAGACTGTCCCAGACGGACCCAGACGTTACCAGACTGTCTCAAACAAGTCCCAGACTATCCCAGACTGTCGCAGAATGTTCCAAACAAGTCCCAGACGGTCCCAAACTGTCGCAGACTGTTCCAAACAAGTCCCAGATGGTCCCAAACTGTCGCAGACTGTTCCAAACAAGTCCCAGACTACCCCAGACTGTCCCAGGCTGTTGCAAACAAGTCCCAGACTGTCCCAGACGGTCCCAGACGGTCCCAGACGGTCCCAGACGGTCCCAGACGGTCCCAGACTGTCCCAAACAAGTCCTAGACTGTCCCAAACTATCGCAGACTGATCCAAACAAGACGCAGACGGTCCCAAACTGTCGCAGACTGTTCCAAACAAGTCCCAGACTATCCCAGACTTTCCCAGGCTGTTCCAAACAAGTCCCAGACTGTCCCAAACAAGTCCTAGACTGTCCAAAACTGTCGCAGACTGTTCCAAACAAGAACCAGACTGTCCCAGATTGTCCCAGACAGTCGCAAACAAGTCCTAGACTGTCCCAAACTGTCGCAGACTGTTCCAAACAAGTCCCAGACGGTCCCAAACTGTCGCAGACTGTTCCAATCTAGTCCCAGACGGACCCAGACTGGCCCAAACAAGTCCTAGACTGTCCCAAACTGATGCAGACAGTTCCAAACAAGTCCCAGACGGTCCCAAACTGTCGCAGACTGTTCCAAACAAGTCCCAGACTGTCCCAGAAGGTCCCAGACGGTCCCAGACTGTCCCAAACAAGTCCTATACTGTCCCAAACTGTCGCGGACTGTTCCAAACAAGTCCCAGACTGTCCCAAACTGTCGCAGACTGTTCCAAACAAGTCCCAGACTGTCCCAGACGGTCCCAGACGGTCCCAGACTGTCCCAAACAAGTCCTAGACTGTCCCAAACTATCGCAGACTGTTCCAAACAAGACCCAGACGGTCCCAAACTGTCGCAGACTGTTCCAAACAAGTCCCAGACTATCCCAGACTTTCCTAGGCTGTTCCAAACAAGTCCCAGACTGTCCCAAACAAGTCCTAGACTGTCCAAAACTGTCGCAGACTGTTCCAAACAAGTCCCAGACGGTCCCAAACTGTCGCAGACTGTTCCAAACTAGTCCCAGACGGACCCAGACTGGCCCAAACAAGTCCTAGACTGTCCCAAACTGATGCAGACAGTTCCAAACAAGTCCCAGTCGGTCCCAAACTGTCACAGACTGTTCCAAACAAGTCCCAGACTATCCCAGACTTTCCCAGGCTGTTCCAAACAAGTCCCAGACTGTCCCAGATTATCCCAGACTGTCCCAAACAAGTCCTAGACTGTCCCAGACGGACCCAGACGTTACCAGACTGTCTCAAACAAGACCCAGACTATCCCAGACTGTCGCAGACTGTTCCAAACAAGTCCCAGACGGTCCCAAACTGTCGCAGACTGCTCCAAACAAGTCCCAGACTGTCCCAGAAGGTCCCAGACGGTCCCAGGCTGACCCAAACAAGTCCTATACTGTCCCAAACTGTCGCGGACTGTTCCAAACAAGTCCCAGACGGTCTCAAACTGTCGCAGACTGTTCCAAACAAGTCCCAGACTATCCCAGACTGTCGCAGACTGTTCCAAACAAGTCCCAGACGGTCCCAAACTGTCGCAGACTGTTCCAAACAAGTCCCAGACTGTCCCAGAAGGTCCCAGACTGTCTCAAACAAGTCCTAGACTGTCCCAAACTGTCGCAGACTTTTCCAAACAAGTCCCAGACGGTCCCAAACTGTCGCAGACTGTTCCAAACAAGTCCCAGACTACCCCAGACTGTCCCAGGCTGTTGCAAACAAGTCCCAGACAGTCCCAGACTGTTCCAAACAAGTCCCAGACTGTCCCAGACGGTCCCAGACGGTCCCAGACTGTCCCAAACAATTCCTAGACTGTCCCAGAAGGTCCCAAACGGTCCCAGACTGTCCCAAACAAGTCCTAGACTGTCCCAAACTGTCGCAGACTGTTCCAAACAAGTCCCAGACTGTCCCAAACTGTCGCAGACTGTTCCAAACAAGTACCAGACTGTCCCAGACGGTCCCAGACTGTCCCAAACAAGTCCTAGACTGTCCCAAACTGTCGCAGACTGTTCCAAACAAGTCCCAGACTATCCCAGACTTTCCCAGGCTGTTCCAAACAAGTCCCAGACTGTCCCAGATTGTACCAGACTGTGCCAAACAAGTCCCAGACTGTCCCAAACAAGTCCTAGACTGTCCAAAACTGTCGCAGACTGTTCCAAACAAGACCCAGACTGCCCCAGATTGTCCCAGACAGTCGCAAACAAGTCCTAGACTGTCCCAAACTGTCGCAGACTGTTCCAAACAAGTCCCAGACGATCCCAAACTGTCGCAGACTGTTCCAAACAAGTGCCAGACGGTCCCAGACTGGCCCAAACAAGTCCTAGACTGTCCCAAACTGATGCAGACAGTTCCAAACAAGTCCCAGTCGGTCCCAAACTGTCACAGACTGTTCCAAACAAGTCCCAGACTATCCCAGACTTTCCCAGGCTGCTCCAAACAAGTCCCAGACTGTCCCAGATTGTACCAGACTGTCCCAGATTGTCCCAGACAGTCGCAAACAAGTCCGAGACTGTCCCAAACTGTCGCAGACTGTTCCAAACAAGTCCCAGACTGTCCCAAACAAGTCCTAGACTGTCCCAGACGGACCCAGACGTTACCAGACTGTCTCAAACAAGTCCCAGACTATCCCAGACTGTCGCAGACTGTTCCAAACAAGTCCCAGACGGTCCCAAACTGTCGCAGACTGTTCCAAACAAGTCCCAGACTGTCCCAGAAGGTCCCAGACGGTCCCAGACTGTCCCAAACAAGTCCTATACTGTCCCAAACTGTCGCGGACTGTTCCAAACAAGTCCCAGACTGTCCCAGACGGTCCCAGACGGTCCCAGACTGTCCCAAACAAGTCCTAGACTGTCCCAAACTATCGCAGACTGTTCCAAACAAGACCCAGACGGTCCCAAACTGTCGCAGACTGTTCCAAACAAGTCCCAGACTATCCCAGACTTTCCCAGGCTGTTCCAAACAAGTCCCAGACTGTCCCAAACAAGTCCTAGACTGTCCAAAACTGTCGCAGACTGTTCCAAACAAGAACCAGACTGTCCCAGATTGTCCCAGACAGTCGCAAACAAGTCCTAGACTGTCCCAAACTGTCGCAGACTGTTCCAAACAAGTCCCAGACGGTCCCAAACTGTCGCAGACTGTTCCAAACAAGTCCCAGACGGACCCAGACTGGCCCAAACAAGTCCTAGACTGTCCCAAACTGATGCAGACAGTTCCAAACAAGTCCCAGTCGGTCCCAAACTGTCACAGACTGTTCCAAACAAGTCCCAGACTGTCCCAGATTGTCCCAGACTGTCCCAAACAAGTCCTAGACTGTCCCAGACGGACCCAGACGTTACCAGACTGTCTCAAACAAGTCCCAGACTATCCCAGACTGTCGCAGACAGTTCCAAACAAGTCCCAGACGGTCCCAAACTGTCGCAGACTGTTCCAAACAAGTCCCAGACTGTCCCAGAAGGTCCCAGACGGTCCCAGGCTGTCCCAAACAAGTCCTATACTATCCCAAACTGTCGCGGACTGTTCCAAACAAGTCCCAGACGGTCTAAAACTGTCGCAGAGTGTTCCAAACAAGTCCAAGACTATCCCAGACTGTCGCAGACTGTTCCAAACAAGTCCCAGACGGTCCCAAACTGTCGCAGACTGTTCCAAACAAGTCCCAGACTGTCCCAGAAGGTCCCAGACTGTCTCAAACAAGTCCTAGACTGTCCCAAACTGTCGCAGACTTTTCCAAACAAGTCCCAGACGGTCCCAAACTGTCGCAGACTGTTCCAAACAAGTCCCAGACTGTCCCAGATTGTCCCAGACTGTCCCAAACAAGTCCTAGACTGCCCTAGACGGACCCAGACGTTACCAGACTGTCTCAAACAAGTCCCAGACTATCCCAGACTGTCGCAGACTGTTCCAAACAAGTCCCAGACGGTCCCAAACTGTCGCAGACTGTTCCAAACAAGTCCCAGACTGTCCCAGAAGGTCCCAGACGGTCCCAGACTGTCCCAAACAAGTCCTATACTGTCCCAAACTGTCGCGGACTGTTCCAAACAAGTCCCAGACTGTCCCAAACTGTCGCAGACTGTTCCAAAGAAGTCCCAGACTGTCCCAGACGGTCCCAGACGGTCCCAGACTGTCCCAAACAAGTCCTAGACTGTCCCAAACTATCGCAGACTGTTCCAAACAAGACCCAGACGGTCCCAAACTGTCGCAGACTGTTCCAAACAAGTCCCAGACGGTCCCAAACTGTCGCAGGCTGTTCCAAACAAGTCCCAGACTGTCCCAGATTGTACCAGACTGTGCCAAACAAGTCCCAGACTGTCCCAGACGGTCCCAGACGGTCCCAGACTGTCCCAAACAAGTCCTAGACTGTCCCAAACTATCGCAGACTGTTCCAAACAAGTCCCAGACGGTCCCAAACTGTCGCAGACTGTTCCAAACAAGTCCCAGACTATCCCAGACTTTCCCAGGCTGTTCCAAACAAGTCCCAGACTGTCCCAGATTGTAACAGACTGTGCCAAACAAGACCCAGACTGTCCCAGACGGCCACAGACTGTCCCAAACAAGTCCTAGACTGTCCAAAACTGTCGCAGACTGTTCCAAACAAGACCCAGACTGTCCCAGACGGCCACAGACTGTCCCAAACAAGTCCTAGACTGTCCCAAACTGTCGCAGACTGTTCCAAACAAGTGCCAGACGGTCTCAAACGGTCGCAGCCTGTTCCAAACAAGTCCCAGACGGTACCAAACTGTCGCAGACTGTTTCATACAAGTCCCAGACTGTTCGAGAATGTCCCAGACGGTCCCAGATTTTTCCAAACAAGTCCTAGACTGTCCCAAACTGTCGCAGACTGTTCCAAACAAGTCCCAGACGGTCCCAAACTGTCGCAGACTGTTCCAAACAAGTCCCAGACGGTCCCAAACTGTCGCAGACTGTTCCAAACAAGTCCCTGACTGTCCCGGATGGTCCCAGACTGTCCCAAACAAGTCCTAGACGGTCCCAGACGGCCACAGACTGTCCCAAACAAGTCCTAGACTGTCCCAAACTGTCGCATACTGTTCCAAACAAGTCTCAGACGGTCTCAAACGGTCGCAGACTGTTCCGAAAAAGTCCCAGACGGTCCCAAACTGTCGCAGACTGTTCCAAACAAGTCCCAGACGGTCCCGAACTGTCGCAGACTGTTCCAAACAAGTCCCAGACTACCCCAGACTGTCCCAGGCTGTTCCAGATTGTCCCAGACAGTCGCAAACAAGTCCTAGACAGTCACAAACTGTCGCAGACTGTTCCAAACAAGTCCCAGACGGTCCCAAACTGTCGCAGACTGTTCCAAACAAGTCCCAGACGGTCCCAAACTGACGCAGACTGTTCCAAACAAGTCCCAGACTGTCCCAGAAGGTCCCAGACGGTCCCAGACTGTCCCAAACAAGTCTTAGATTGTCCAAAGCTGTTGCAGACTGTTCCAAACATGTCCCAGACTGTCCCAGACTGTCCGAAACTGTTCCAAACAAGTCCCAGACAGTCGCAGACTGTCCCAGACTGTTCCAAACAAGTCCCAGACTGTCCCAAACAAGTGCTAGACTGTCCCAGACGGTCCCAGACGGTCCCAGACTGGCCCAAACAAGTCCTAGACTGTCCAAAACTGTCGCAGACTGTTCCAAACAAGACCCAGACTCTCCCAGATTGTCCCAGACAGTCGCAAACAAGTCCTAGACAGTCCCAAACTGTCGCAGACTGTTCCAAACAAGTCCCGGACGGTCCCAATCTGTAGCAGACTGTTCCAAACAAGTCCCAGACTGTCCCAGACGGCCGCAGACTGTCCCAAACAAGTCCCAGACGGTCCCAGACGGTCCCAGACTGTCCCAAACAAGTCCTAGACTGTCCCAAACTGTCGCAGACTCTTCCAAACAATTCCCAGACGGTCCCAAACTGTTGCAGACTATTCCAAACAAGTCCCAGACAGTCCCAGACTGTCCCAGACTGTTCCAAACAAGTCCCAGACTGTCCCAGACGGTCCCAGACGGTGCCAGACTGTCCCAAACAAGTCCTAGACTGTCCCAAACTGTCGCAGACTCTTCCAAACAAGTCCCAGACGGTCCCAAACTGTCGCAGACTATTCCAAACAAGTCCCAGACAGTCCCAGACTGTCCCAGACTGTTCCAAACAAGTCCCAGACTGTCCCAGACGGTCCCAGACGGTGCCAGACTGTCCCAAACAAGTCCTAGACTGTCCCAGACGGTCCCACACGGTCCCAGACTGTCCCAAACAAGTCCTAGACTGTCCCAAACTGATGCAGACTGTTCCAAACAATTCCCAGTCGGGCCCAAACTGTCGCAGACTGTTCCAGACAGTCCCAGACTGTTTTAAACAAGTCCCAGACTGTTCCAAACAAGTCCCAGACTATTGCAGACGGTCCCAGACTTTCCCAAACAAGTCTTAGATTGTCCAAAACTGTTGCAGACTGTTCCAAACATGTCCCAGACTGTCCCAGACTGTCCGAAACTGTTCCAAACAAGTCCCAGACGGTCCCAAACTGTCACAGACTGTTCCAAACAAGTCCCAGACTATCCCAGACTTTCCCAGGCTGTTCCAAACAAGTCCCAGACTGTCCCAGATTGTACCAGACTGTGCCAAACAAGTCCCAGACTGTCCCAAACAAGTCCTAGACTGTCCAAAACTGTCGCAGACTGTTCCAAACAAGACCCGGACTGTCCCAGATTGTCCCAGACAGTCGCAAACAAGACCTAGACTGTCCCAGACGGCCACAGACTGTCCCAAACAAGTCCTAGACTGTCCCAAACTGTCGCAGACTGTTCCAAACAAGTGCCAGACGGTCTCAAACGGTCGCAGACTGTTCCAAACAAGTCCCAGACGGTACCAAACTGTCGCAGACTGTTTCATACAAGTCCCAGACTGTTCCAGAATGTCCAAGACGGTCCCAGATTTTTCCAAACAAGTCCTAGACTGTCCCAAACTGTCGCAGACTATTCCAAACAAGTCCCAGACAGTCCCAAACTGTCGCAGACTGTTCCAAACAAGTCCCAGACTGTCCCAAACTGTCGCAGACTGTTCCAAACAAGTCCCTGACTGTCCCGGATGGTCCCAGAGTGTCCCAAACAAGTCCCAGACGGTCCCAAACTGTCGCAGACTGTTCCAAACAAGTCCCAGATGGTCCCAAACTGTCGCAGACTGTTCCAAACAAGTCCCAGACTACCCCAGACTGTCCCAGGCTGTTGCAAACAAGTCCCAGACAGTCCCAGACTGTTCCAAACAAGTCCCAGACTGTCCCAGACGGTCCCAGACTGTTCCAAACAAGTCCCAGACTGTCCCAAACAAGTGCTAGACTGTCCCAGACGGTCCCAGACGGTCCCAGACTGGCCCAAACAAGTCCTAGACTGTCCAAAACTGTCGCAGACTGTTCCAAACAAGACCCAGACTCTCCCAGATTGTCCCAGACAGTCGCAAACAAGTCCTAGACAGTCCCAAACTGTCGCAGACTGTTCCAAACAAGTCCCGGACGGTCCCAATCTGTAGCAGACTGTTCCAAACAACTCCCAGACTGTCCCAGACGGCCGCAGACTGTCCCAAACAAGTCCCAGACGGTCCCAGACGGTCCCAGACTGTCCCAAACAAGTCCTAGACTGTCCCAAACTGTCGCAGACTCTTCCAAACAATTCCCAGACGGTCCCAAACTGTTGCAGACTATTCCAAACAAGTCCCAGACAGTCCCAGACTGTCCCAGACTGTTCCAAACAAGTCCCAGACTGTCCCAGACGGTCCCAGACGGTGCCAGACTGTCCCAAACAAGTCCTAGACTGTCCCAAACTGTCGCAGACTCTTCCAAACAAGTCCCAGACGGTCCCAAACTGTCGCAGACTATTCCAAACAAGTCCCAGACTGTCCCAGAAGGTCCCAGACTGTCTCAAACAAGTCCTAGACTGTCCCAAACTGTCGCAGACTTTTCCAAACAAGTCCCAGACGGTCCCAAACTGTCGCAGACTGTTCCAAACAAGTCCCAGACTGTCCCAGATTGTCCCAGACTGTCCCAAACAAGTCCTAGACTGCCCTAGACGGACCCAGACGTTACCAGACTGTCTCAAACAAGTCCCAGACTATCCCAGACTGTCGCAGACTGTTCCAAACAAGTCCCAGACGGTCCCAAACTGTCGCAGACTGTTCCAAACAAGAACCAGACTGTCCCAGATTGTCCCAGACAGTCGCAAACAAGTCCTAGACTGTCCCAAACTGTCGCAGACTGTTCCAAACAAGTCCCAGACGGTCCCAAACTGTCGCAGACTGTTCCAAACTAGTCCCAGACGGACCCAGACTGGCCCAAACAAGTCCTAGACTGTCCCAAACTGATGCAGACAGTTCCAAACAAGTCCCAGTCGGTCCCAAACTGTCACAGACTGTTCCAAACAAGTCCCAGACTATCCCAGACTTTCCCAGGCTGTTCCAAACAAGTCCCAGACTGTCCCAGATTATCCCAGACTGTCCCAAACAAGTCCTAGACTGTCCCAGACGGACCCAGACGTTACCAGACTGTCTCAAACAAGACCCAGACTATCCCAGACTGTCGCAGACTGTTCCAAACAAGTCCCAGACTGTCCCAGAAGGTCCCAGACGGTCCCAGGCTGTCCCAAACAAGTCCTATACTGTCCCAAACTGTCGCGGACTGTTCCAAACAAGTCCCAGACGGTCTCAAACTGTCGCAGACTGTTCCAAACAAGTCCCAGACTATCCCAGACTGTCGCAGACTGTTCCAAACAAGTCCCAGACGGTCCCAAACTGTCGCAGACTGTTCCAAACAAGTCCCAGACTGTCCCAGAAGGTCCCAGACTGTCTCAAACAAGTCCTAGACTGTCCCAAACTGTCGCAGACTTTTCCAAACAAGTCCCAGACGGTCCCAAACTGTCGCAGACTGTTCCAAACAAGTCCCAGACTACCCCAGACTGTCCCAGGCTGTTGCAAACAAGTCCCAGACAGTCCCAGACTGTTCCAAACAAGTCCCAGACTGTCCCAGACGGTCCCAGACGGTCCCAGACTGTCCCAAACAATTCCTAGACTGTCCCAGAAGGTCCCAGACGGTCCCAGACTGTCCCAAACAAGTCCTAGACTGTCCCAAACTGTCGCAGACTGTTCCAAACAAGTCCCAGACTGTCCCAAACTGTCGCAGACTGTTCCAAACAAGTACCAGACTGTCCCAGACGGTCCCAGACTGTCCCAAACAAGTCCTAGACTGTCCCAAACTGTCGCAGACTGTTCCAAACAAGTCCCAGACTATCCCAGACTTTCCCAGGCTGTTCCAAACAAGTCCCAGACTGTCCCAGATTGTACCAGACTGTGCCAAACAAGTCCCAGACTGTCCCAAACAAGTCCTAGACTGTCCAAAACTGTCGCAGACTGTTCCAAACAAGACCCAGACTGCCCCAGATTGTCCCAGACAGTCGCAAACAAGTCCTAGACTGTCCCAAACTGTCGCAGACTGTTCCAAACAAGTCCCAGACGATCCCAAACTGTCGCAGACTGTTCCAAACAAGTCCCAGACGGTCCCAGACTGGCCCAAACAAGTCCTAGACTGTCCCAAACTGATGCAGACAGTTCCAAACAAGTCCCAGTCGGTCCCAAACTGTCACAGACTGTTCCAAACAAGTCCCAGACTATCCCAGACTTTCCCAGGCTGCTCCAAACAAGTCCCAGACTGTCCCAGATTGTACCAGACTGTCCCAGATTGTCCCAGACAGTCGCAAACAAGTCCGAGACTGTCCCAAACTGTCGCAGACTGTTCCAAACAAGTCCCAGACTGTCCCAAACAAGTCCTAGACTGTCCCAGACGGACCCAGACGTTACCAGACTGTCTCAAACAAGTCCCAGACTATCCCAGACTGTCGCAGACTGTTCCAAACAAGTCCCAGACGGTCCCAAACTGTCGCAGACTGTTCCAAACAAGTCCCGGACTGTCCCAGAAGGTCCCAGACGGTCCCAGACTGTCCCAAACAAGTCCTATACTGTCCCAAACTGTCGCGGACTGTTCCAAACAAGTCCCAGACTGTCCCAGACGGTCCCAGACGGTCCCAGACTGTCCCAAACAAGTCCTAGACTGTCCCAAACTATCGCAGACTGTTCCAAACAAGACCCAGACGGTCCCAAACTGTCGCAGACTGTTCCAAACAAGTCCCAGACTATCCCAGACTTTCCCAGGCTGTTCCAAACAAGTCCCAGACTGTCCCAAACAAGTCCTAGACTGTCCAAAACTGTCGCAGACTGTTCCAAACAAGAACCAGACTGTCCCAGATTGTCCCAGACAGTCGCAAACAAGTCCTAGACTGTCCCAAACTGTCGCAGACTGTTCCAAACAAGTCCCAGACGGTCCCAAACTGTCGCAGACTGTTCCAAACAAGTCCCAGACGGACCCAGACTGGCCCAAACAAGTCCTAGACTGTCCCAAACTGATGCAGACAGTTCCAAACAAGTCCCAGTCGGTCCCAAACTGTCACAGACTGTTCCAAACAAGTCCCAGACTGTCCCAGATTGTCCCAGACTGTCCCAAACAAGTCCTAGACTGTCCCAGACGGACCCAGACGTTACCAGACTGTCTCAAACAAGTCCCAGACTATCCCAGACTGTCGCAGACTGTTCCAAACAAGTCCCAGACGGTCCCAAACTGTCGCAGACTGTTCCAAACAAGTCCCAGACTGTCCCAGAAGGTCCCAGACGGTCCCAGGCTGTCCCAAACAAGTCCTATACTATCCCAAACTGTCGCGGACTGTTCCAAACAAGTCCCAGACGGTCTAAAACTGTCGCAGAGTGTTCCAAACAAGTCCCAGACTATCCCAGACTGTCGCAGACTGTTCCAAACAAGTCCCAGACGGTCCCAAACTGTCGCAGACTGTTCCAAACAAGTCCCAGACTGTCCCAGAAGGTCCCAGACTGTCTCAAACAAGTCCTAGACTGTCCCAAACTGTCGCAGACTTTTCCAAACAAGTCCCAGACGGTCCCAAACTGTCGCAGACTGTTCCAAACAAGTCCCAGACTGTCCCAGATTGTCCCAGACTGTCCCAAACAAGTCCTAGACTGCCCTAGACGGACCCAGACGTTACCAGACTGTCTCAAACAAGTCCCAGACTATCCCAGACTGTCGCAGACTGTTCCAAACAAGTCCCAGACGGTCCCAAACTGTCGCAGACTGTTCCAAACAAGTCCCAGACTGTCCCAAAAGGTCCCAGACGGTCCCAGACTGTCCCAAACAAGTCCTATACTGTCCCAAACTGTCGCGGACTGTTCCAAACAAGTCCCAGACTGTCCCAAACTGTCGCAGACTGTTCCAAACAAGTCCCAGACTGTCCCAGACGGTCCCAGACGGTCCCAGACTGTCCCAAACAAGTCCTAGACTGTCCCAAACTATCGCAGACTGTTCCAAACAAGACCCAGACGGTCCCAAACTGTCGCAGACTGTTCCAAACAAGTCCCAGACGGTCCCAAACTGTCGCAGGCTGTTCCAAACAAGTCCCAGACTGTCCCAGATTGTACCAGACTGTGCCAAACAAGTCCCAGACTGTCCCAGACGGTCCCAGACGGTCCCAGACTGTCCCAAACAAGTCCTAGACTGTCCCAAACTATCGCAGGCTGTTCCAAACACGTCCCAGACTGTCCCAGATTGTAACAGACTGTGCCAAACAAGTCCCAGACTGTCCCAAACAAGTCCTAGACTGTCCAAAACTGTCGCAGACTGTTCCAAACAAGACCCAGACTGTCCCAGACGGCCACAGACTGTCCCAAACAAGTCCTAGACTGTCCCAAACTGTCGCAGACTGTTCCAAACAAGTGCCAGACGGTCTCAAACGGTCGCAGACTGTTCCAAACAAGTCCCAGACGGTACCAAACTGTCGCAGACTGTTTCATACAAGTCCCAGACTGTTCGAGAATGTCCCAGACGGTCCCAGATTTTTCCAAACAAGTCCTAGACTGTCCCAAACTGTCTCAGACTGTTCCAAACAAGTCCCAGACGGTCCCAAACTGTCGCAGACTGTTCCAAACAAGTCCCAGACGGTCCCAAACTGTCGCAGACTGTTCCAAACAAGTCCCTGACTGTCCCGGATGGTCCCAGACTGTCCCAAACAAGTCCTAGACGGTCCCAGACGGCCACAGACTGTCCCAAACAAGTCCTAGACTGTCCCAAACTGTCGCTTACTGTTCCAAACAAGTCTCAGACGGTCTCAAACGGTCGCAGACTGTTCCGAAAAAGTCCCAGACGGTCCCAAACTGTCGCAGACTGTTCCAAACAAGTCCCAGACGGTCCCGAACTGTCGCAGACTGTTCCAAACAAGTCCCAGACTACCCCAGACTGTCCCAGGCTGTTCCAGATTGTCCCAGACAGTCGCAAACAAGTCCTAGACAGTCACAAACTGTCGCAGACTGTTCCAAACAAGTCCCAGACGGTCCCAAACTGTCGCAGACTGTTCCAAACAAGTCACAGACGGTCCCAAACTGACGCAGACTGTTCCAAACAAGTCCCAGACTATCCCAGAAGGTCCCAGACGGTCCCAGACTGTCCCAAACAAGTCTTAGATTGTCCAAAGCTGTTGCAGACTGTTCCAAACATGTCCCAGACTGTCCCAGACTGTCCGAAACTGTTCCAAACAAGTCCCAGACAGTCCCAGACTGTCCCAGACTGTTCCAAACAAGTCCCAGACTGTCCCAAACAAGTGCTAGACTGTCCCAGACGGTCCCAGACGGTCCTAGACTGGCCCAAACAAGTCCTAGACTGTCCAAAACTGTCGCAGACTGTTCCAAACAAGACCCAGACTCTCCCAGATTGTCCCAGACAGTCGCAAACAAGTCCTAGACAGTCCCAAACTGTCGCAGACTGTTCCAAACAAGTCCCGGACGGTCCCAATCTGTAGCAGACTGTTCCAAACAAGTCCCAGACTGTCCCAGACGGCCGCAGACTGTCCCAAACAAGTCCCAGACGGTCCCAGACGGTCCCAGACTGTCCCAAACAAGTCCTAGACTGTCCCAAACTGTCGCAGACTCTTCCAAACAATTCCCAGACGGTCCCAAACTGTTGCAGACTATTCCAAACAAGTCCCAGACAGTCCCAGACTGTCCCAGACTGTTCCAAACAAGTCCCAGACTGTCCCAGACGGTCCCAGACGGTGCCAGACTGTCCCAAACAAGTCCTAGACTGTCCCAAACTGTCGCAGACTCTTCCAAACAAGTCCCAGACGGTCCCAAACTGTCGCAGACTATTCCAAACAAGTCCCAGACTGTCCCAGAAGGTCCCAGACTGTCTCAAACAAGTCCTAGACTGTCCCAAACTGTCGCAGACTTTTCCAAACAAGTCCCAGACGGTCCCAAACTGTCGCAGACTGTTCCAAACAAGTCCCAGACGGTCCCAAACTGTCGCAGACTGTTCCAAACAAGTCCCAGACGGTCCCAAACTGTCGCAGGCTGTTCCAAACAAGTCCCAGACTGTCCCAGATTGTAACAGACTGTGCCAAACAAGTCCCAGACTGTCCCAAACAAGTCCTAGACTGTCCAAAACTGTCGCAGACTGTTCCAAACAAGACCCAGACTGTCCCAGACGGCCACAGACTGTCCCAAACAAGTCCTAGACTGTCCCAAACTGTCGCAGACTGTTCCAAACAAGTGCCAGACGGTCTCAAACGGTCGCAGACTGTTCCAAACAAGTCCCAGACGGTACCAAACTGTCGCAGACTGTTTCATACAAGTCCCAGACTGTTCGAGAATGTCCCAGACGGTCCCAGATTTTTCCAAACAAGTCCTAGACTGTCCCAAACTGTCTCAGACTGTTCCAAACAAGTCCCAGACGGTCCCAAACTGTCGCAGACTGTTCCAAACAAGTCCCAGACGGTCCCAAACTGTCGCAGACTGTTCCAAACAAGTCCCTGACTGTCCCGGATGGTCCCAGACTGTCCCAAACAAGTCCTAGACGGTCCCAGACGGCCACAGACTGTCCCAAACAAGTCCTAGACTGTCCCAAACTGTCGCTTACTGTTCCAAACAAGTCTCAGACGGTCTCAAACGGTCGCAGACTGTTCCGAAAAAGTCCCAGACGGTCCCAAACTGTCGCAGACTGTTCCAAACAAGTCCCAGACGGTCCCGAACTGTCGCAGACTGTTCCAAACAAGTCCCAGACTACCCCAGACTGTCCCAGGCTGTTCCAGATTGTCCCAGACAGTCGCAAACAAGTCCTAGACAGTCACAAACTGTCGCAGACTGTTCCAAACAAGTCCCAGACGGTCCCAAACTGTCGCAGACTGTTCCAAACAAGTCACAGACGGTCCCAAACTGACGCAGACTGTTCCAAACAAGTCCCAGACTATCCCAGAAGGTCCCAGACGGTCCCAGACTGTCCCAAACAAGTCTTAGATTGTCCAAAGCTGTTGCAGACTGTTCCAAACATGTCCCAGACTGTCCCAGACTGTCCGAAACTGTTCCAAACAAGTCCCAGACAGTCCCAGACTGTCCCAGACTGTTCCAAACAAGTCCCAGACTGTCCCAAACAAGTGCTAGACTGTCCCAGACGGTCCCAGACGGTCCTAGACTGGCCCAAACAAGTCCTAGACTGTCCAAAACTGTCGCAGACTGTTCCAAACAAGACCCAGACTCTCCCAGATTGTCCCAGACAGTCGCAAACAAGTCCTAGACAGTCCCAAACTGTCGCAGACTGTTCCAAACAAGTCCCGGACGGTCCCAATCTGTAGCAGACTGTTCCAAACAAGTCCCAGACTGTCCCAGACGGCCGCAGACTGTCCCAAACAAGTCCCAGACGGTCCCAGACGGTCCCAGACTGTCCCAAACAAGTCCTAGACTGTCCCAAACTGTCGCAGACTCTTCCAAACAATTCCCAGACGGTCCCAAACTGTTGCAGACTATTCCAAACAAGTCCCAGACAGTCCCAGACTGTCCCAGACTGTTCCAAACAAGTCCCAGACTGTCCCAGACGGTCCCAGACGGTGCCAGACTGTCCCAAACAAGTCCTAGACTGTCCCAAACTGTCGCAGACTCTTCCAAACAAGTCCCAGACGGTCCCAAACTGTCGCAGACTATTCCAAACAAGTCCCAGACTGTCCCAGAAGGTCCCAGACTGTCTCAAACAAGTCCTAGACTGTCCCAAACTGTCGCAGACTTTTCCAAACAAGTCCCAGACGGTCCCAAACTGTCGCAGACTGTTCCAAACAAGTCCCAGACTGTCCCAGATTGTCCCAGACTGTCCCAAACAAGTCCTAGACTGCCCTAGACGGACCCAGACGTTACCAGACTGTCTCAAACAAGTCCCAGACTATCCCAGACTGTCGCAGACTGTTCCAAACAAGTCCCAGACGGTCCCAAACTGTCGCAGACTGTTCCAAACAAGTCCCAGACTGTCCCAGAAGGTCCCAGACGGTCCCAGACTGTCCCAAACAAGTCCTATACTGTCCCAAACTGTCGCGGACTGTTCCAAACAAGTCCCAGACTGTCCCAAACTGTCGCAGACTGTTCCAAACAAGTCCCAGACTGTCCCAGACGGTCCCAGACGGTCCCAGACTGTCCCAAACAAGTCCTAGACTGTCCCAAACTATCGCAGACTGTTCCAAACAAGACCCAGACGGTCCCAAACTGTCGCAGACTGTTCCAAACAAGTCCCAGACGGTCCCAAACTGTCGCAGGCTGTTCCAAACAAGTCCCAGACTGTCCCAGATTGTACCAGACTGTGCCAAACAAGTCCCAGACTGTCCCAGACGGTCCCAGACGGTCCCAGACTGTCCCAAACAAGTCCTAGACTGTCCCAAACTATCGCAGACTGTTCCAAACAAGTCCCAGACGGTCCCAAACTGTCGCAGACTGTTCCAAACAAGTCCCAGACTATCCCAGACTTTCCCAGGCTGTTCCAAACAAGTCCCAGACTGTCCCAGATTGTACCAGACTGTGCCAAACAAGTCCCAGACTGTCCCAAACAAGTCCTAGACTGTCCAAAACTGTCGCAGACTGTTCCAAACAAGACCCAGACTGTCCCAGACGGCCACAGACTGTCCCAAACAAGTCCTAGACTGTCCCAAACTGTCGCAGACTGTTCCAAACAAGTGCCAGACGGTCTCAAACGGTCGCAGACTGTTCCAAACAAGTCCCAGACGGTACCAAACTGTCGCAGACTGTTTCATACAAGTCCCAGACTGTTCGAGAATGTCCCAGACGGTCCCAGATTTTTCCAAACAAGTCCTAGACTGTCCCAAACTGTCGCAGACTGTTCCAAACAAGTCCCAGACGGTCCCAAACTGTCGCAGACTGTTCCAAACAAGTCCCAGACGGTCCCAAACTGTCGCAGACTGTTCCAAACAAGTCCCTGACTGTCCCGGATGGTCCCAGACTGTCCCAAACAAGTCCTAGACGGTCCCAGACGGCCACAGACTGTCCCAAACAAGTCCTAGACTGTCCCAAACTGTCGCATACTGTTCCAAACAAGTCTCAGACGGTCTCAAACGGTCGCAGACTGTTCCGAAAAAGTCCCAGACGGTCCCAAACTGTCGCAGACTGTTCCAAACAAGTCCCAGACGGTCCCGAACTGTCGCAGACTGTTCCAAACAAGTCCCAGACTACCCCAGACTGTCCCAGGCTGTTCCAGATTGTCCCAGACAGTCGCAAACAAGTCCTAGACAGTCATAAACTGTCGCAGACTGTTCCAAACAAGTCCCAGACGGTCCCAAACTGTCGCAGACTGTTCCAAACAAGTCCCAGACAGTCCCAGACTGTCCCAGACTGTTCCAAACAAGTCCCAGACTGTCCCAGACGGTCCCAGACGGTGCCAGACTGTCCCAAACAAGTCCTAGACTGTCCCAAACTGTCGCAGACTCTTCCAAACAAGTCCCAGACGGTCCCAAACTGTCGCAGACTATTCCAAACAAGTCCCAGACTGTCCCAGAAGGTCCCAGACTGTCTCAAACAAGTCCTAGACTGTCCCAAACTGTCGCAGACTTTTCCAAACAAGTCCCAGACGGTCCCAAACTGTCGCAGACTGTTCCAAACAAGTCCCAGACGGTCCCAAACTGTCGCAGGCTGTTCCAAACAAGTCCCAGACTGTCCCAGATTGTACCAGACTGTGCCAAACAAGTCCCAGACTGTCCCAGACGGTCCCAGACGGTCCCAGACTGTCCCAAACAAGTCCTAGACTGTCCCAAACTATCGCAGACTGTTCCAAACAAGTCCCAGACGGTCCCAAACTGTCGCAGACTGTTCCAAACAAGTCCCAGACGGTCCCAGATTGTAACAGACTGTGCCAAACAAGTCCCAGACTGTCCCAAACAAGTCCTAGACTGTCCAAAACTGTCGCAGACTGTTCCAAACAAGACCCAGACTGTCCCAGACGGCCACAGACTGTCCCAAACAAGTCCTAGACTGTCCCAAACTGTCGCAGACTGTTCCAAACAAGTGCCAGACGGTCTCAAACGGTCGCAGACTGTTCCAAACAAGTCCCAGACGGTACCAAACTGTCGCAGACTGTTTCATACAAGTCCCAGACTGTTCGAGAATGTCCCAGACGGTCCCAGATTTTTCCAAACAAGTCCTAGACTGTCCCAAACTGTCTCAGACTGTTCCAAACAAGTCCCAGACGGTCCCAAACTGTCGCAGACTGTTCCAAACAAGTCCCTGACTGTCCCGGATGGTCCCAGACTGTCCCAAACAAGTCCTAGACGGTCCCAGACGGCCACAGACTGTCCCAAACAAGTCCTAGACTGTCCCAAACTGTCGCTTACTGTTCCAAACAAGTCTCAGACGGTCTCAAACGGTCGCAGACTGTTCCGAAAAAGTCCCAGACGGTCCCAAACTGTCGCAGACTGTTCCAAACAAGTCCCAGACGGTCCCGAACTGTCGCAGACTGTTCCAAACAAGTCCCAGACTACCCCAGACTGGCCCAGGCTGTTCCAGATTGTCCCAGACAGTCGCAAACAAGTCCTAGACAGTCACAAACTGTCGCAGACTGTTCCAAACAAGTCCCAGACGGTCCCAAACTGTCGCAGACTGTTCCAAACAAGTCACAGACGGTCCCAAACTGACGCAGACTGTTCCAAACAAGTCCCAGACTATCCCAGAAGGTCCCAGACGGTCCCAGACTGTCCCAAACAAGTCTTAGATTGTCCAAAGCTGTTGCAGACTGTTCCAAACATGTCCCAGACTGTCCCAGACTGTCCGAAACTGTTCCAAACAAGTCCCAGACAGTCCCAGACTGTCCCAGACTGTTCCAAACAAGTCCCAGACTGTCCCAAACAAGTGCTAGACTGTCCCAGACGGTCCCAGACGGTCCCAGACAGGCCCAAACAAGTCCTAGACTGTCCAAAACTGTCGCAGACTGTTCCAAACAAGACCCAGACTCTCCCAGATTGTCCCAGACAGTCGCAAACAAGTCCTAGACAGTCCCAAACTGTCGCAGACTGTTCCAAACAAGTCCCGGACGGTCCCAATCTGTAGCAGACTGTTCCAAACAAGTCCCAGACTGTCCCAGACGGCCGCAGACTGTCCCAAACAAGTCCCAGACGGTCCCAGACGGTCCCAGACTGTCCCAAACAAGTCCTAGACTGTCCCAAACTGTCGCAGACTCTTCCAAACAATTCCCAGACGGTCCCAAACTGTTGCAGACTATTCCAAACAAGTCCCAGACAGTCCCAGACTGTCCCAGACTGTTCCAAACAAGTCCCAGACTGTCCCAGACGGTCCCAGACGGTGCCAGACTGTCCCAAACAAGTCCTAGACTGTCCCAAACTGTCGCAGACTCTTCCAAACAAGTCCCAGACGGTCCCAAACTGTCGCAGACTATTCCAAACAAGTCCCAGACTGTCCCAGAAGGTCCCAGACTGTCTCAAACAAGTCCTAGACTGTCCCAAACTGTCGCAGACTTTTCCAAACAAGTCCCAGACGGTCCCAAACTGTCGCAGACTGTTCCAAACAAGTCCCAGACTGTCCCAGATTGTCCCAGACTGTCCCAAACAAGTCCTAGACTGCCCTAGACGGACCCAGACGTTACCAGACTGTCTCAAACAAGTCCCAGACTATCCCAGACTGTCGCAGACTGTTCCAAACAAGTCCCAGACGGTCCCAAACTGTCGCAGACTGTTCCAAACAAGTCCCAGACTGTCCCAGAAGGTCCCAGACGGTCCCAGACTGTCCCAAACAAGTCCTATACTGTCCCAAACTGTCGCGGACTGTTCCAAACAAGTCCCAGACTGTCCCAAACTGTCGCAGACTGTTCCAAACAAGTCCCAGACTGTCCCAGACGGTCCCAGACGGTCCCAGACTGTCCCAAACAAGTCCCAGACTGTCCCAAACTGTCGCAGACTGTTCCAAACAAGACCCAGACGGTCCCAAACTGTCGCAGACTGTTCCAAACAAGTCCCAGACGGTCCCAAACTGTCGCAGGCTGTTCCAAACAAGTCCCAGACTGTCCCAGATTGTACCAGACTGTGCCAAACAAGTCCCAGACTGTCCCAGACGGTCCCAGACGGTCCCAGACTGTCCCAAACAAGTCCTAGACTGTCCCAAACTATCGCAGACTGTTCCAAACAAGTCCCAGACGGTCCCAAACTGTCGCAGACTGTTCCAAACAAGTCCCAGACTATCCCAGACTTTCCCAGGCTGTTCCAAACAAGTCCCAGACTGTCCCAGATTGTACCAGACTGTGCCAAACAAGTCCCAGACTGTCCCAAACAAGTCCTAGACTGTCCAAAACTGTCGCAGACTGTTCCAAACAAGACCCAGACTGTCCCAGACGGCCACAGACTGTCCCAAACAAGTCCTAGACTGTCCCAAACTGTCGCAGACTGTTCCAAACAAGTGCCAGACGGTCTCAAACGGTCGCAGACTGTTCCAAACAAGTCCCAGACGGTACCAAACTGTCGCAGACTGTTTCATACAAGTCCCAGACTGTTCGAGAATGTCCCAGACGGTCCCAGATTTTTCCAAACAAGTCCTAGACTGTCCCAAACTGTCGCAGACTGTTCCAAACAAGTCCCAGACGGTCCCAAACTGTCGCAGACTGTTCCAAACAAGTCCCAGACGGTCCCAAACTGTCGCAGACTGTTCCAAACAAGTCCCTGACTGTCCCGGATGGTCCCAGACTGTCCCAAACAAGTCCTAGACGGTCCCAGACGGCCACAGACTGTCCCAAACAAGTCCTAGACTGTCCCAAACTGTCGCATACTGTTCCAAACAAGTCTCAGACGGTCTCAAACGGTCGCAGACTGTTCCGAAAAAGTCCCAGACGGTCCCAAACTGTCGCAGACTGTTCCAAACAAGTCCCAGACGGTCCCGAACTGTCGCAGACTGTTCCAAACAAGTCCCAGACTACCCCAGACTGTCCCAGGCTGTTCCAGATTGTCCCAGACAGTCGCAAACAAGTCCTAGACAGTCATAAACTGTCGCAGACTGTTCCAAACAAGTCCCAGACGGTCCGAAACTGTCGCAGACTGTTCCAAACAAGTCCCAGACAGTCCCAGACTGTCCCAGACTGTTCCAAACAAGTCCCAGACTGTCCCAGACGGTCCCAGACGGTGCCAGACTGTCCCAAACAAGTCCTAGACTGTCCCAAACTGTCGCAGACTCTTCCAAACAAGTCCCAGACGGTCCCAAACTGTCGCAGACTATTCCAAACAAGTCCCAGACTGTCCCAGAAGGTCCCAGACTGTCTCAAACAAGTCCTAGACTGTCCCAAACTGTCGCAGACTTTTCCAAACAAGTCCCAGACGGTCCCAAACTGTCGCAGACTGTTCCAAACAAGTCCCAGACTGTCCCAGATTGTCCCAGACTGTCCCAAACAAGTCCTAGACTGCCCTAGACGGACCCAGACGTTACCAGACTGTCTCAAACAAGTCCCAGACTATCCCAGACTGTCGCAGACTGTTCCAAACAAGTCCCAGACGGTCCCAAACTGTCGCAGACTGTTCCAAACAAGTCCCAGACTGTCCCAGACGGTCCCAGACGGTCCCAGACTGTCCCAAACAAGTCCTAGACTGTCCCAAACTATCGCAGACTGTTCCAAACAAGACCCAGACGGTCCCAAACTGTCGCAGACTGTTCCAAACAAGTCCCAGACGGTCCCAAACTGTCGCAGGCTGTTCCAAACAAGTCCCAGACTGTCCCAGATTGTACCAGACTGTGCCAAACAAGTCCCAGACTGTCCCAGACGGTCCCAGACGGTGCCAGACTGTCTCAAACAAGTCCTAGACTGTCCCAAACTGTCGCAGACTTTTCCAAACAAGTCCCAGACGGTCCCAAACTGTCGCAGACTGTTCCAAACAAGTCCCAGACTGTCCCAGATTGTCCCAGACTGTCCCAAACAAGTCCTAGACTGCCCTAGACGGACCCAGACGTTACCAGACTGTCTCAAACAAGTCCCAGACTATCCCAGACTGTCGCAGACTGTTCCAAACAAGTCCCAGACGGTCCCAAACTGTCGCAGACTGTTCCAAACAAGTCCCAGACTGTCCCAGAAGGTCCCAGACGGTCCCAGACTGTCCCAAACAAGTCCTATACTGTCCCAAACTGTCGCGGACTGTTCCAAACAAGTCCCAGACTGTCCCAAACTGTCGCAGACTGTTCCAAACAAGTCCCAGACTGTCCCAGACGGTCCCAGACGGTCCCAGACTGTCCCAAACAAGTCCTAGACTGTCCCAAACTATCGCAGACTGTTCCAAACAAGACCCAGACGGTCCCAAACTGTCGCAGACTGTTCCAAACAAGTCCCAGACGGTCCCAAACTGTCGCAGGCTGTTCCAAACAAGTCCCAGACTGTCCCAGATTGTACCAGACTGTGCCAAACAAGTCCCAGACTGTCCCAGACGGTCCCAGACGGTCCCAGACTGTCCCAAACAAGTCCTAGACTGTCCCAAACTATCGCAGACTGTTCCAAACAAGTCCCAGACGGTCCCAAACTGTCGCAGACTGTTCCAAACAAGTCCCAGACTATCCCAGACTTTCCCAGGCTGTTCCAAACAGGTCCCAGACTGTCCCAGATTGTACCAGACTGTGCCAAACAAGTCCCAGACTGTCCCAAACAAGTCCTAGACTGTCCAAAACTGTCGCAGACTGTTCCAAACAAGACCCAGACTGTCCCAGACGGCCACAGACTGTCCCAAACAAGTCCTAGACTGTCCCAAACTGTCGCAGACTGTTCCAAACAAGTCCCAGACGGTCCCAAACTGTCGCAGACTGTTCCAAACAAGTCCCAGACGGTCCCAAACTGTCGCAGACTGTTCCAAACAAGTCCCTGACTGTCCCGGATGGTCCCAGACTGTCCCAAACAAGTCCTAGACGGTCCCAGACGGCCACAGACTGTCCCAAACAAGTCCTAGACTGTCCCAAACTGTCGCATACTGTTCCAAACAAGTCTCAGACGGTCTCAAACGGTCGCAGACTGTTCCGAAAAAGTCCCAGACGGTCCCAAACTGTCGCAGACTGTTCCAAACAAGTCCCAGACGGTCCCGAACTGTCGCAGACTGTTCCAAACAAGTCCCAGACTACCCCAGACTGTCCCAGGCTGTTCCAGATTGTCCCAGACAGTCGCAAACAAGTCCTAGACAGTCACAAACTGTCGCAGACTGTTCCAAACAAGTCCCAGACGGTCCCAAACTGTCGCAGACTGTTCCAAACAAGTCCCAGACAGTCCCAGACTGTCCCAGACTGTTCCAAACAAGTCCCAGACTGTCCCAGACGGTCCCAGACGGTGCCAGACTGTCCCAAACAAGTCCTAGACTGTCCCAAACTGTCGCAGACTCTTCCAAACAAGTCCCAGACGGTCCCAAACTGTCGCAGACTATTCCAAACAAGTCCCAGACTGTCCCAGAAGGTCCCAGACTGTCTCAAACAAGTCCTAGACTGTCCCAAACTGTCGCAGACTTTTCCAAACAAGTCCCAGACGGTCCCAAACTGTCGCAGACTGTTCCAAACAAGTCCCAGACTGTCCCAGATTGTCCCAGACTGTCCCAAACAAGTCCTAGACTGCCCTAGACGGACCCAGACGTTACCAGACTGTCTCAAACAAGTCCCAGACTATCCCAGACTGTCGCAGACTGTTCCAAACAAGTCCCAGACGGTCCCAAACTGTCGCAGACTGTTCCAAACAAGTCCCAGACTGTCCCAGAAGGTCCCAGACGGTCCCAGACTGTCCCAAACAAGTCCTATACTGTCCCAAACTGTCGCGGACTGTTCCAAACAAGTCCCAGACTGTCCCAAACTGTCGCAGACTGTTCCAAACAAGTCCCAGACTGTCCCAGACGGTCCCAGACGGTCCCAGACTGTCCCAAACAAGTCCTAGACTGTCCCAAACTATCGCAGACTGTTCCAAACAAGACCCAGACGGTCCCAAACTGTCGCAGACTGTTCCAAACAAGTCCCAGACGGTCCCAAACTGTCGCAGGCTGTTCCAAACAAGTCCCAGACTGTCCCAGATTGTACCAGACTGTGCCAAACAAGTCCCAGACTGTCCCAGACGGTCCCAGACGGTCCCAGACTGTCCCAAACAAGTCCTAGACTGTCCCAAACTATCGCAGACTGTTCCAAACAAGTCCCAGACGGTCCCAAACTGTCGCAGACTGTTCCAAACAAGTCCCAGACTATCCCAGACTTTCCCAGGCTGTTCCAAACAAGTCCCAGACTGTCCCAGATAGTACCAGACTGTGCCAAACAAGTCCCAGACTGTCCCAAACAAGTCCTAGACTGTCCAAAACTGTCGCAGACTGTTCCAAACAAGACCCAGACTGTCCCAGACGGCCACAGACTGTCCCAAACAAGTCCTAGACTGTCCCAAACTGTCGCACACTGTTCCAAACAAGTGCCAGACGGTCTCAAACGGTCGCAGACTGTTCCAAACAAGTCCCAGACGGTACCAAACTGTCGCAGACTGTTTCATACAAGTCCCAGACTGTTCGAGAATGTCCCAGACGGTCCCAGATTTTTCCAAACAAGTCCTAGACTGTCCCAAACTGTCGCAGACTGTTCCAAACAAGTCCCAGACGGTCCCAAACTGTCGCAGACTGTTCCAAACAAGTCCCAGACGGTCCCAAACTGTCGCAGACTGTTCCAAACAAGTCCCTGACTGTCCCGGATGGTCCCAGACTGTCCCAAACAAGTCCTAGACGGTCCCAGACGGCCACAGACTGTCCCAAACAAGTCCTAGACTGTCCCAAACTGTCGCATACTGTTCCAAACAAGTCTCAGACGGTCTCAAACGGTCGCAGACTGTTCCGAAAAAGTCCCAGACGGTCCCAAACTGTCGCAGACTGTTCCAAACAAGTCCCAGACGGTCCCGAACTGTCGCAGACTGTTCCAAACAAGTCCCAGACGGTCCCAAACTGACGCAGACTGTTCCAAACAAGTCCCAGACTGTCCCAGAAGGTCCCAGACGGTCCCAGACTGTCCCAAACAAGTCTTAGATTGTCCAAAGCTGTTGCAGACTGTTCCAAACATGTCCCAGACTGTCCCAGACTGTCCGAAACTGTTCCAAACAAGTCCCAGACAGTCCCAGACTGTCCCAGACTGTTCCAAACAAGTCCCAGACTGTCCCAAACAAGTGCTAGACTGTCCCAGACGGTCCCAGACGGTCCCAGACTGGCCCAAACAAGTCCTAGACTGTCCAAAACTGTCGCAGACTGTTCCAAACAAGACCCAGACTCTCCCAGATTGTCCCAGACAGTCGCAAACAAGTCCTAGACAGTCCCAAACTGTCGCAGACTGTTCCAAACAAGTCCCGGACGGTCCCAATCTGTAGCAGACTGTTCCAAACAAGTCCCAGACTGTCCCAGACGGCCGCAGACTGTCCCAAACAAGTCCCAGACGGTCCCAGACGGTCCCAGACTGTCCCAAACAAGTCCTAGACTGTCCCAAACTGTCGCAGACTCTTCCAAACAATTCCCAGACGGTCCCAAACTGTTGCAGACTATTCCAAACAAGTCCCAGACAGTCCCAGACTGTCCCAGACTGTTCCAAACAAGTCCCAGACTGTCCCAGACGGTCCCAGACGGTGCCAGACTGTCCCAAACAAGTCCTAGACTGTCCCAAACTGTCGCAGACTCTTCCAAACAAGTCCCAGACGGTCCCAAACTGTCGCAGACTATTCCAAACAAGTCCCAGACAGTCCCAGACTGTCCCAGACTGTTCCAAACAAGTCCCAGACTGTCCCAGACGGTCCCAGACGGTGCCAGACTGTCCCAAACAAGTCCCAGACTATCCCAGACTGTCGCAGACTGTTCCAAACAAGTCCCAGACGGTCCCAAACTGTCGCAGACTGTTCCAAACAAGAACCAGACTGTCCCAGATTGTCCCAGACAGTCGCAAACAAGTCCTAGACTGTCCCAAACTGTCGCAGACTGTTCCAAACAAGTCCCAGACGGTCCCAAACTGTCGCAGACTGTTCCAAACTAGTCCCAGACGGACCCAGACTGGCCCAAACAAGTCCTAGACTGTCCCAAACTGATGCAGACAGTTCCAAACAAGTCCCAGTCGGTCCCAAACTGTCACAGACTGTTCCAAACAAGTCCCAGACTATCCCAGACTTTCCCAGGCTGTTCCAAACAAGTCCCAGACTGTCCCAGATTATCCCAGACTGTCCCAAACAAGTCCTAGACTGTCCCAGACGGACCCAGACGTTACCAGACTGTCTCAAACAAGACCCAGACTATCCCAGACTGTCGCAGACTGTTCCAAACAAGTCCCAGACTGTCCCAGAAGGTCCCAGACGGTCCCAGGCTGTCCCAAACAAGTCCTATACTGTCCCAAACTGTCGCGGACTGTTCCAAACAAGTCCCAGACGGTCTCAAACTGTCGCAGACTGTTCCAAACAAGTCCCAGACTATCCCAGACTGTCGCAGACTGTTCCAAACAAGTCCCAGACGGTCCCAAACTGTCGCAGACTGTTCCAAACAAGTCCCAGACTGTCCCAGAAGGTCCCAGACTGTCTCAAACAAGTCCTAGACTGTCCCAAACTGTCGCAGACTTTTCCAAACAAGTCCCAGACGGTCCCAAACTGTCGCAGACTGTTCCAAACAAGTCCCAGACTACCCCAGACTGTCCCAGGCTGTTGCAAACAAGTCCCAGACAGTCCCAGACTGTTCCAAACAAGTCCCAGACTGTCCCAGACGGTCCCAGACGGTCCCAGACTGTCCCACACAATTCCTAGACTGTCCCAGAAGGTCCCAGACGGTCCCAGACTGTCCCAAACAAGTCCTAGACTGTCCCAAACTGTCGCAGACTGTTCCAAACAAGTCCCAGACTGTCCCAAACTGTCGCAGACTGTTCCAAACAAGTACCAGACTGTCCCAGACGGTCCCAGACTGTCCCAAACAAGTCCTAGACTGTCCCAAACTGTCGCAGACTGTTCCAAACAAGTCCCAGACTATCCCAGACTTTCCCAGGCTGTTCCAAACAAGTCCCAGACTGTCCCAGATTGTACCAGACTGTGCCAAACAAGTCCCAGACTGTCCCAAACAAGTCCTAGACTGTCCAAAACTGTCGCAGACTGTTCCAAACAAGACCCAGACTGCCCCAGATTGTCCCAGACAGTCGCAAACAAGTCCTAGACTGTCCCAAACTGTCGCAGACTGTTCCAAACAAGTCCCAGACGATCCCAAACTGTCGCAGACTGTTCCAAACAAGTCCCAGACGGTCCCAGACTGGCCCAAACAAGTCCTAGACTGTCCCAAACTGATGCAGACAGTTCCAAACAAGTCCCAGTCGGTCCCAAACTGTCACAGACTGTTCCAAACAAGTCCCAGACTATCCCAGACTTTCCCAGGCTGCTCCAAACAAGTCCCAGACTGTCCCAGATTGTACCAGACTGTCCCAGATTGTCCCAGACAGTCGCAAACAAGTCCGAGACTGTCCCAAACTGTCGCAGACTGTACCAAACAAGTCCCAGACTGTCCCAAACAAGTCCTAGACTGTCCCAGACGGACCCAGACGTTACCAGACTGTCTCAAACAAGTCCCAGACTATCCCAGACTGTCGCAGACTGTTCCAAAGAAGTCCCAGACGGTCCCAAACTGTCGCAGACTGTTCCAAACAAGTCCCGGACTGTCCCAGAAGGTCCCAGACGGTCCCAGACTGTCCCAAACAAGTCCTATACTGTCCCAAACTGTCGCGGACTGTTCCAAACAAGTCCCAGACTGTCCCAGACGGTCCCAGACGGTCCCAAACAAGTCCTAGACTGTCCCAAACTATCGCAGACTGTTCCAAACAAGACCCAGACGGTCCCAAACTGTCGCAGACTGTTCCAAACAAGTCCCAGACTATCCCAGACTTTCCCAGGCTGTTCCAAACAAGTCCCAGACTGTCCCAAACAAGTCCTAGACTGTCCAAAACTGTCGCAGACTGTTCCAAACAAGAACCAGACTGTCCCAGATTGTCCCAGACAGTCGCAAACAAGTCCTAGACTGTCCCAAACTGTCGCAGACTGTTCCAAACAAGTCCCAGACGGTCCCAAACTGTCGCAGACTGTTCCAAACAAGTCCCAGACGGACCCAGACTGGCCCAAACAAGTCCTAGACTGTCCCAAACTGATGCAGACAGTTCCAAACAAGTCCCAGTCGGTCCCAAACTGTCACAGACTGTTCCAAACAAGTCCCAGACTGTCCCAGATTGTCCCAGACTGTCCCAAACAAGTCCTAGACTGTCCCAGACGGACCCAGACGTTACCAGACTGTCTCAAACAAGTCCCAGACTATCCCAGACTGTCGCAGACTGTTCCAAACAAGTCCCAGACGGTCCCAAACTGTCGCAGACTGTTCCAAACAAGTCCCAGACTGTCCCAGAAGGTCCCAGACGGTCCCAGGCTGTCCCAAACAAGTCCTATACTATCCCAAACTGTCGCGGACTGTTCCAAACAAGTCCCAGACGGTCTAAAACTGTCGCAGAGTGTTCCAAACAAGTCCCAGACTATCCCAGACTGTCGCAGACTGTTCCAAACAAGTCCCAGACTGTCCCAGATTGTCCCAGACTGTCCCAAACAAGTCCTAGACTGCCCTAGACGGACCCAGACGTTACCAGACTGTCTCAAACAAGTCCCAGACTATCCCAGACTGTCGCAGACTGTTCCAAACAAGTCCCAGACGGTCCCAAACTGTCGCAGACTGTTCCAAACAAGTCCCAGACTGTCCCAGAAGGTCCCAGACGGTCCCAGACTGTCCCAAACAAGTCCTATACTGTCCCAAACTGTCGCGGACTGTTCCAAACAAGTCCCAGACTGTCCCAAACTGTCGCAGACTGTTCCAAACAAGTCCCAGACTGTCCCAGACGGTCCCAGACGGTCCCAGACTGTCCCAAACAAGTCCTAGACTGTCCCAAACTATCGCAGACTGTTCCAAACAAGACCCAGACGGTCCCAAACTGTCGCAGACTGTTCCAAACAAGTCCCAGACGGTCCCAAACTGTCGCAGGCTGTTCCAAACAAGTCCCAGACTGTCCCAGATTGTACCAGACTGTGCCAAACAAGTCCCAGACTGTCCCAGACGGTCCCAGACGGTCCCAGACTGTCCCAAACAAGTCCTAGACTGTCCCAAACTATCGCAGACTGTTCCAAACAAGTCCCAGACGGTCCCAAACTGTCGCAGACTGTTCCAAACAAGTCCCAGACTATCCCAGACTTTCCCAGGCTGTTCCAAACAAGTCCCAGACTGTCCCAGATTGTACCAGACTGTGCCAAACAAGTCCCAGACTGTCCCAAACAAGTCCTAGACTGTCCAAAACTGTCGCAGACTGTTCCAAACAAGACCCAGACTGTCCCAGACGGCCACAGACTGTCCCAAACAAGTCCTAGACTGTCCCAAACTGTCGCAGACTGTTCCAAACAAGTGCCAGACGGTCTCAAACGGTCGCAGACTGTTCCAAACAAGTCCCAGACGGTACCAAACTGTCGCAGACTGTTTCATACAAGTCCCAGACTGTTCGAGAATGTCCCAGACGGTCCCAGATTTTTCCAAACAAGTCCTAGACTGTCCCAAACTGTCGCAGACTGTTCCAAACAAGTCCCAGACGGTCCCAAACTGTCGCAGACTGTTCCAAACAAGTCCCAGACGGTCCCAAACTGTCGCAGACTGTTCCAAACAAGTCCCTGACTGTCCCGGATGGTCCCAGACTGTCCCAAACAAGTCCTAGACGGTCCCAGACGGCCACAGACTGTCCCAAACAAGTCCTAGACTGTCCCAAACTGTCGCATACTGTTCCAAACAAGTCTCAGACGGTCTCAAACGGTCGCAGACTGTTCCGAAAAAGTCCCAGACGGTCCCAAACTGTCGCAGACTGTTCCAAACAAGTCCCAGACGGTCCCGAACTGTCGCAGACTGTTCCAAACAAGTCCCAGACTACCCCAGACTGTCCCAGGCTGTTCCAGATTGTCCCAGACAGTCGCAAACAAGTCCTAGACAGTCATAAACTGTCGCAGACTGTTCCAAACAAGTCCCAGACGGTCCCAAACTGTCGCAGACTGTTCCAAACAAGTCCCAGACAGTCCCAGACTGTCCCAGACTGTTCCAAACAAGTCCCAGACTGTCCCAGACGGTCCCAGACGGTGCCAGACTGTCCCAAACAAGTCCTAGACTGTCCCAAACTGTCGCAGACTCTTCCAAACAAGTCCCAGACGGTCCCAAACTGTCGCAGACTATTCCAAACAAGTCCCAGACTGTCCCAGAAGGTCCCAGACTGTCTCAAACAAGTCCTAGACTGTCCCAAACTGTCGCAGACTTTTCCAAACAAGTCCCAGACGGTCCCAAACTGTCGCAGACTGTTCCAAACAAGTCCCAGACTGTCCCAGATTGTCCCAGACTGTCCCAAACAAGTCCTAGACTGCCCTAGACGGACCCAGACGTTACCAGACTGTCTCAAACAAGTCCCAGACTATCCCAGACTGTCGCAGACTGTTCCAAACAAGTCCCAGACGGTCCCAAACTGTCGCAGACTGTTCCAAACAAGTCCCAGACTGTCCCAGAAGGTCCCAGACGGTCCCAGACTGTCCCAAACAAGTCCTATACTGTCCCAAACTGTCGCGGACTGTTCCAAACAAGTCCCAGACTGTCCCAAACTGTCGCAGACTGTTCCAAACAAGTCCCAGACTGTCCCAGACGGTCCCAGACGGTCCCAGACTGTCCCAAACAAGTCCTAGACTGTCCCAAACTATCGCAGACTGTTCCAAACAAGACCCAGACGGTCCCAAACTGTCGCAGACTGTTCCAAACAAGTCCCAGACGGTCCCAAACTGTCGCAGGCTGTTCCAAACAAGTCCCAGACTGTCCCAGATTGTACCAGACTGTGCCAAACAAGTCCCAGACTGTCCCAGACGGTCCCAGACGGTGCCAGACTGTCCCAAACAAGTCCTAGACTGTCCCAAACTGTCGCAGACTCTTCCAAACAAGTCCCAGACGGTCCCAAACTGTCGCAGACTATTCCAAACAAGTCCCAGACTGTCCCAGAAGGTCCCAGACTGTCTCAAACAAGTCCTAGACTGTCCCAAACTGTCGCAGACTATTCCAAACAAGTCCCAGACGGTCCCAAACTGTCGCAGACTGTTCCAAACAAGTCCCAGACTGTCCCAGATTGTCCCAGACTGTCCCAAACAAGTCCTAGACTGCCCTAGACGGACCCAGACGTTACCAGACTGTCTCAAACAAGTCCCAGACTATCCCAGACTGTCGCAGACTGTTCCAAACAAGTCCCAGACGGTCCCAAACTGTCGCAGACTGTTCCAAACAAGTCCCAGACTGTCCCAGAAGGTCCCAGACGGTCCCAGACTGTCCCAAACAAGTCCTATACTGTCCCAAACTGTCGCGGACTGTTCCAAACAAGTCCCAGACTGTCCCAAACTGTCGCAGACTGTTCCAAACAAGTCCCAGACTGTCCCAGACGGTCCCAGACGGTCCCAGACTGTCCCAAACAAGTCCTAGACTGTCCCAAACTATCGCAGACTGTTCCAAACAAGACCCAGACGGTCCCAAACTGTCGCAGACTGTTCCAAACAAGTCCCAGACGGTCCCAAACTGTCGCAGGCTGTTCCAAACAAGTCCCAGACTGTCCCAGATTGTACCAGACTGTGCCAAACAAGTCCCAGACTGTCCCAGACGGTCCCAGACGGTCCCAGACTGTCCCAAACAAGTCCTAGACTGTCCCAAACTATCGCAGACTGTTCCAAACAAGTCCCAGACGGTCCCAAACTGTCGCAGACTGTTCCAAACAAGTCCCAGACTATCCCAGACTTTCCCAGGCTGTTCCAAACAAGTCCCAGACTGTCCCAGATTGTACCAGACTGTGCCAAACAAGTCCCAGACTGTCCCAAACAAGTCCTAGACTGTCCAAAACTGTCGCAGACTGTTCCAAACAAGACCCAGACTGTCCCAGACGGCCACAGACTGTCCCAAACAAGTCCTAGACTGTCCCAAACTGTCGCAGACTGTTCCAAACAAGTCCCAGACGGTCCCAAACTGTCGCAGACTGTTCCAAACAAGTCCCAGACGGTCCCAAACTGTCGCAGACTGTTCCAAACAAGTCCCTGACTGTCCCGGATGGTCCCAGACTGTCCCAAACAAGTCCTAGACGGTCCCAGACGGCCACAGACTGTCCCAAACAAGTCCTAGACTGTCCCAAACTGTCGCATACTGTTCCAAACAAGTCTCAGACGGTCTCAAACGGTCGCAGACTGTTCCGAAAAAGTCCCAGACGGTCCCAAACTGTCGCAGACTGTTCCAAACAAGTCCCAGACGGTCCCGAACTGTCGCAGACTGTTCCAAACAAGTCCCAGACTACCCCAGACTGTCCCAGGCTGTTCCAGATTGTCCCAGACAGTCGCAAACAAGTCCTAGACAGTCACAAACTGTCGCAGACTGTTCCAAACAAGTCCCAGACGGTCCCAAACTGTCGCAGACTGTTCCAAACAAGTCCCAGACAGTCCCAGACTGTCCCAGACTGTTCCAAACAAGTCCCAGACTGTCCCAGACGGTCCCAGACGGTGCCAGACTGTCCCAAACAAGTCCTAGACTGTCCCAAACTGTCGCAGACTCTTCCAAACAAGTCCCAGACGGTCCCAAACTGTCGCAGACTATTCCAAACAAGTCCCAGACTGTCCCAGAAGGTCCCAGACTGTCTCAAACAAGTCCTAGACTGTCCCAAACTGTCGCAGACTTTTCCAAACAAGTCCCAGACGGTCCCAAACTGTCGCAGACTGTTCCAAACAAGTCCCAGACTGTCCCAGATTGTCCCAGACTGTCCCAAACAAGTCCTAGACTGCCCTAGACGGACCCAGACGTTACCAGACTGTCTCAAACAAGTCCCAGACTATCCCAGACTGTCGCAGACTGTTCCAAACAAGTCCCAGACGGTCCCAAACTGTCGCAGACTGTTCCAAACAAGTCCCAGACTGTCCCAGAAGGTCCCAGACGGTCCCAGACTGTCCCAAACAAGTCCTATACTGTCCCAAACTGTCGCGGACTGTTCCAAACAAGTCCCAGACTGTCCCAAACTGTCGCAGACTGTTCCAAACAAGTCCCAGACTGTCCCAGACGGTCCCAGACGGTCCCAGACTGTCCCAAACAAGTCCTAGACTGTCCCAAACTATCGCAGACTGTTCCAAACAAGACCCAGACGGTCCCAAACTGTCGCAGACTGTTCCAAACAAGTCCCAGACGGTCCCAAACTGTCGCAGGCTGTTCCAAACAAGTCCCAGACTGTCCCAGATTGTACCAGACTGTGCCAAACAAGTCCCAGACTGTCCCAGACGGTCCCAGACGGTCCCAGACTGTCCCAAACAAGTCCTAGACTGTCCCAAACTATCGCAGACTGTTCCAAACAAGTCCCAGACGGTCCCAAACTGTCGCAGACTGTTCCAAACAAGTCCCAGACTATCCCAGACTTTCCCAGGCTGTTCCAAACAAGTCCCAGACTGTCCCAGATTGTACCAGACTGTGCCAAACAAGTCCCAGACTGTCCCAAACAAGTCCTAGACTGTCCAAAACTGTCGCAGACTGTTCCAAACAAGACCCAGACTGTCCCAGACGGCCACAGACTGTCCCAAACAAGTCCTAGACTGTCCCAAACTGTCGCAGACTGTTCCAAACAAGTGCCAGACGGTCTCAAACGGTCGCAGACTGTTCCAAACAAGTCCCAGACGGTACCAAACTGTCGCAGACTGTTTCATACAAGTCCCAGACTGTTCGAGAATGTCCCAGACGGTCCCAGATTTTTCCAAACAAGTCCTAGACTGTCCCAAACTGTCGCAGACTGTTCCAAACAAGTCCCAGACGGTCCCAAACTGTCGCAGACTGTTCCAAACAAGTCCCAGACGGTCCCAAACTGTCGCAGACTGTTCCAAACAAGTCCCTGACTGTCCCGGATGGTCCCAGACTGTCCCAAACAAGTCCTAGACGGTCCCAGACGGCCACAGACTGTCCCAAACAAGTCCTAGACTGTCCCAAACTGTCGCATACTGTTCCAAACAAGTCTCAGACGGTCTCAAACGGTCGCAGACTGTTCCGAAAAAGTCCCAGACGGTCCCAAACTGTCGCAGACTGTTCCAAACAAGTCCCAGACGGTCCCGAACTGTCGCAGACTGTTCCAAACAAGTCCCAGACGGTCCCAAACTGACGCAGACTGTTCCAAACAAGTCCCAGACTGTCCCAGAAGGTCCCAGACGGTCCCAGACTGTCCCAAACAAGTCTTAGATTGTCCAAAGCTGTTGCAGACTGTTCCAAACATGTCCCAGACTGTCCCAGACTGTCCGAAACTGTTCCAAACAAGTCCCAGACAGTCCCAGACTGTCCCAGACTGTTCCAAACAAGTCCCAGACTGTCCCAAACAAGTGCTAGACTGTCCCAGACGGTCCCAGACGGTCCCAGACTGGCCCAAACAAGTCCTAGACTGTCCAAAACTGTCGCAGACTGTTCCAAACAAGACCCAGACTCTCCCAGATTGTCCCAGACAGTCGCAAACAAGTCCTAGACAGTCCCAAACTGTCGCAGACTGTTCCAAACAAGTCCCAGACTGTCCCAGACGGCCGCAGACTGTCCCAAACAAGTCCCAGACGGTCCCAGACGGTCCCAGACTGTCCCAAACAAGTCCTAGACTGTCCCAAACTGTCGCAGACTCTTCCAAACAATTCCCAGACGGTCCCAAACTGTTGCAGACTATTCCAAACAAGTCCCAGACAGTCCCAGACTGTCCCAGACTGTTCCAAACAAGTCCCAGACTGTCCCAGACGGTCCCAGACGGTGCCAGACTGTCCCAAACAAGTCCTAGACTGTCCCAAACTGTCGCAGACTCTTCCAAACAAGTCCCAGACGGTCCCAAACTGTCGCAGACTATTCCAAACAAGTCCCAGACAGTCCCAGACTGTCCCAGACTGTTCCAAACAAGTCCCAGACTGTCCCAGACGGTCCCAGACGGTGCCAGACTGTCCCAAACAAGTCCTAGACTGTCCCAGACGGTCCCACACGGTCCCAGACTGTCCCAAACAAGTCCTAGACTGTCCCAAACTGATGCAGACTGTTCCAAACAATTCCCAGTCGGGCCCAAACTGTCGCAGACTGTTCCAGACAGTCCCAGACTGTTTTAAACAAGTCCCAGACTGTTCCAAACAAGTCCCAGACTATCGCAGACGGTCCCAGACTTTCCCAAACAAGTCTTAGATTGTCCAAAACTGTTGCAGACTGTTCCAAACATGTCCCAGACTGTCCCAGACTGTCCGAAACTGTTCCAAACAAGTCCCAGACGGTCCCAAACTGTCACAGACTGTTCCAAACAAGTCCCAGACTATCCCAGACTT
Source organism: Cephus spinipes (assembly GCA_963971525.1). Lineage (NCBI taxonomy): Eukaryota > Metazoa > Arthropoda > Insecta > Hymenoptera > Cephidae > Cephus > Cephus spinipes. The sequence goes on along the minus strand of OZ020581.1, from coordinate 11,106,909 downwards.
TCCCAGGCTGTTCCAAACAAGTCCCAGACTGTCCCAGATTGTACCAGACTGTGCCAAACAAGTCCCAGACTGTCCCAAACAAGTCCTAGACTGTCCAAAACTGTCGCAGACTGTTCCAAACAAGTGCCAGACGGTCTCAAACGGTCGCAGACTGTTCCAAACAAGTCCCAGACGGTACCAAACTGTCGCAGACTGTTTCATACAAGTCCCAGACTGTTCCAGAATGTCCAAGACGGTCCCAGATTTTTCCAAACAAGTCCTAGACTGTCCCAAACTGTCGCAGACTATTCCAAACAAGTCCCAGACAGTCCCAAACTGTTGCAGACTGTTCCAAACAAGTCCCAGACGGTCCCAAACTGTCGCAGACTGTTCCAAACAAGTCCCTGACTGTCCCGGATGGTCCCAGAGTGTCCCAAACAAGTCCTAGACGGTCCCAGACGGCCACAGACTGTCCCAAACAAGTCCGAGACTGTCCCAAACTGTCGCATACTGTTCCAAACAAGTCTCAGACGGTCTCAAACGGTCGCAGACTGTTCCGAAAAAGTCCCAGACGGTCCCAAACTGTCGCAGACTGTTCCAAACAAGTCCCAGACGGTCCCGAACTGTCGCAGACTGTTCCAAACAAGTCCCAGACTACCCCAGACTGTCCCAGGCTGTTCCAGATTGTCCCAGACAGTCGCAAACAAGTCCTAGACAGTCACAAACTGTCGCAGACTGTTCCAAACAAGTCCCAGACGGTCCCAAACTGTCGCAGACTGTTCCAAACAAGTCCCAGACGGTCCCAAACTGTCGCAGACTGTTCCAAACAAGTCCCAGACTGTCCCAGAAGGTCCCAGACGGTCCCAGACTGTCCCAAACAAGTCCTAGACTGTCCCAAACTGTCACAGACTGTTACAAACAAGTCCCAGACGGTCCCAAACTGTCGCAGACTGTTCCAAACAATTCCCAGACTACCCCAGACTGTCCCAGGCTGTTCCAAACAAGTCCCAGACAGTCCCAGACTGTCCCAGACTGTTCCAAACAAGTCCCAGACTATCCCAGACGCTCCCAGACTGTCCCAAAGAAGTCTTAGATTGTCCAAAACTGTCGCAGACTGTTCCAAACAATTCCCAGACTACCCCAGACTGACCCAGGCTGTTCCAAACAAGTCCCAGACAGTCCCAGACTGTCCCAGACTGTTCCAAACAAGTCCCAGACAGTCCCAGACGGTCCCGGACTGTCCCAAAGAAGTCTTAGATTGTCCAAAACTGTGGCAGACTGTTCCAAACAATTCCCAGACTTACCCAGACTGACCCAGGCTGTTCCAAACAAGACCCAGACGGTCCCAAACTGTCGCAGACTGTTCCAAACAAGTCCCAGACGGTCCCAAACTGTCGCATGCTGTTCCAAACAAGTCCCAGACTGTCCCAGATTGTACCAGACTGTGCCAAACAAGTCCCAGACTGTCCCAGACGGTCCCAGACGGTCCCAGACTGTCCCAAACAAGTCCTAGACTGTCCCAAACTATCGCAGACTGTTCCAAACAAGTCCCAGACGGTCCCAAACTGTCGCAGACTGTTCCAAACAAGTCCCAGACGGTCCCAAACTGTCGCAGGCTGTTCCAAACAAGTCCCAGACTGTCCCAGATTGTAACAGACTGTGCCAAACAAGTCCCAGACTGTCCCAAACAAGTCCTAGACTGTCCAAAACTGTCGCAGACTGTTCCAAACAAGACCCAGACTGTCCCAGACGGCCACAGACTGTCCCAAACAAGTCCTAGACTGTCCCAAACTGTCGCAGACTGTTCCAAACAAGTGCCAGACGGTCTCAAACGGTCGCAGACTGTTCCAAACAAGTCCCAGACGGTACCAAACTGTCGCAGACTGTTTCATACAAGTCCCAGACTGTTCGAGAATGTCCCAGACGGTCCCAGATTTTTCCAAACAAGTCCTAGACTGTCCCAAACTGTCTCAGACTGTTCCAAACAAGTCCCAGACGGTCCCAAACTGTCGCAGACTGTTCCAAACAAGTCCCAGACGGTCCCAAACTGTCGCAGACTGTTCCAAACAAGTCCCTGACTGTCCCGGATGGTCCCAGACTGTCCCAAACAAGTCCTAGACGGTCCCAGACGGCCACAGACTGTCCCAAACAAGTCCTAGACTGTCCCAAACTGTCGCTTACTGTTCCAAACAAGTCTCAGACGGTCTCAAACGGTCGCAGACTGTTCCGAAAAAGTCCCAGACGGTCCCAAACTGTCGCAGACTGTTCCAAACAAGTCCCAGACGGTCCCGAACTGTCGCAGACTGTTCCAAACAAGTCCCAGACTACCCCAGACTGTCCCAGGCTGTTCCAGATTGTCCCAGACAGTCGCAAACAAGTCCTAGACAGTCACAAACTGTCGCAGACTGTTCCAAACAAGTCCCAGACGGTCCCAAACTGTCGCAGACTGTTCCAAACAAGTCACAGACGGTCCCAAACTGACGCAGACTGTTCCAAACAAGTCTTAGATTGTCCAAAGCTGTTGCAGACTGTTCCAAACATGTCCCAGACTGTCCCAGACTGTCCGAAACTGTTCCAAACAAGTCCCAGACAGTCCCAGACTGTCCCAGACTGTTCCAAACAAGTCCCAGACTGTCCCAAACAAGTGCTAGACTGTCCCAGACGGTCCCAGACGGTCCCAGACTGGCCCAAACAAGTCCTAGACTGTCCAAAACTGTCGCAGACTGTTCCAAACAAGACCCAGACTCTCCCAGATTGTCCCAGACAGTCGCAAACAAGTCCTAGACAGTCCCAAACTGTCGCAGACTGTTCCAAACAAGTCCCGGACGGTCCCAATCTGTAGCAGACTGTTCCAAACAAGTCCCAGACTGTCCCAGACGGCCGCAGACTGTCCCAAACAAGTCCCAGACGGTCCCAGACGGTCCCAGACTGTCCCAAACAAGTCCTAGACTGTCCCAAACTGTCGCAGACTCTTCCAAACAATTCCCAGACGGTCCCAAACTGTTGCAGACTATTCCAAACAAGTCCCAGACAGTCCCAGACTGTCCCAGACTGTTCCAAACAAGTCCCAGACTGTCCCAGACGGTCCCAGACGGTGCCAGACTGTCCCAAACAAGTCCTAGACTGTCCCAAACTGTCGCAGACTCTTCCAAACAAGTCCCAGACGGTCCCAAACTGTCGCAGACTATTCCAAACAAGTCCCAGACTGTCCCAGAAGGTCCCAGACTGTCTCAAACAAGTCCTAGACTGTCCCAAACTGTCGCAGACTTTTCCAAACAAGTCCCAGACGGTCCCAAACTGTCGCAGACTGTTCCAAACAAGTCCCAGACTGTCCCAGATTGTCCCAGACTGTCCCAAACAAGTCCTAGACTGCCCTAGACGGACCCAGACGTTACCAGACTGTCTCAAACAAGTCCCAGACTATCCCAGACTGTCGCAGACTGTTCCAAACAAGTCCCAGACGGTCCCAAACTGTCGCAGACTGTTCCAAACAAGTCCCAGACTGTCCCAGACGGTCCCAGACGGTCCCAGACTGTCCCAAACAAGTCCTAGACTGTCCCAAACTATCGCAGACTGTTCCAAACAAGACCCAGACGGTCCCAAACTGTCGCAGACTGTTCCAAACAAGTCCCAGACGGTCCCAAACTGTCGCAGGCTGTTCCAAACAAGTCCCAGACTGTCCCAGATTGTACCAGACTGTGCCAAACAAGTCGCAGACTGTCCCAGACGGTCCCAGACGGTCCCAGACTGTCCCAAACAAGTCCTAGACTGTCCCAAACTATCGCAGACTGTTCCAAACAAGTCCCAGACGGTCCCAAACTGTCGCAGACTGTTCCAAACAAGTCCCAGACTATCCCAGACTTTCCCAGGCTGTTCCAAACAAGTCCCAGACTGTCCCAGATTGTACCAGACTGTGCCAAACAAGTCCCAGACTGTCCCAAACAAGTCCTAGACTGTCCAAAACTGTCGCAGACTGTTCCAAACAAGACCCAGACTGTCCCAGACGGCCACAGACTGTCCCAAACAAGTCCTAGACTGTCCCAAACTGTCGCAGACTGTTCCAAACAAGTGCCAGACGGTCTCAAACGGTCGCAGACTGTTCCAAACAAGTCCCAGACGGTACCAAACTGTCGCAGACTGTTTCATACAAGTCCCAGACTGTTCGAGAATGTCCCAGACGGTCCCAGATTTTTCCAAACAAGTCCTAGACTGTCCCAAACTGTCGCAGACTGTTCCAAACAAGTCCCAGACGGTCCCAAACTGTCGCAGACTGTTCCAAACAAGTCCCAGACGGTCCCAAACTGTCGCAGACTGTTCCAAACAAGTCCCTGACTGTCCCGGATGGTCCCAGACTGTCCCAAACAAGTCCTAGACGGTCCCAGACGGCCACAGACTGTCCCAAACAAGTCCTAGACTGTCCCAAACTGTCGCATACTGTTCCAAACAAGTCTCAGACGGTCTCAAACGGTCGCAGACTGTTCCGAAAAAGTCCCAGACGGTCCCAAACTGTCGCAGACTGTTCCAAACAAGTCCCAGACGGTCCCGAACTGTCGCAGACTGTTCCAAACAAGTCCCAGACTACCCCAGACTGTCCCAGGCTGTTCCAGATTGTCCCAGACAGTCGCAAACAAGTCCTAGACAGTCACAAACTGTCGCAGACTGTTCCAAACAAGTCCCAGACGGTCCCAAACTGTCGCAGACTGTTCCAAACAAGTCCCAGACAGTCCCAGACTGTCCCAGACTGTTCCAAACAAGTCCCAGACTGTCCCAGACGGTCCCAGACGGTGCCAGACTGTCCCAAACAAGTCCTAGACTGTCCCAAACTGTCGCAGACTCTTCCAAACAAGTCCCAGACGGTCCCAAACTGTCGCAGACTATTCCAAACAAGTCCCAGACTGTCCCAGAAGGTCCCAGACTGTCTCAAACAAGTCCTAGACTGTCCCAAACTGTCGCAGACTTTTCCAAACAAGTCCCAGACGGTCCCAAACTGTCGCAGACTGTTCCAAACAAGTCCCAGACTGTCCCAGATTGTCCCAGACTGTCCCAAACAAGTCCTAGACTGCCCTAGACGGACCCAGACGTTACCAGACTGTCTCAAACAAGTCCCAGACTATCCCAGACTGTCGCAGACTGTTCCAAACAAGTCCCAGACGGTCCCAAACTGTCGCAGACTGTTCCAAACAAGTCCCAGACTGTCCCAGAAGGTCCCAGACGGTCCCAGACTGTCCCAAACAAGTCCTATACTGTCCCAAACTGTCGCGGACTGTTCCAAACAAGTCCCAGACTGTCCCAAACTGTCGCAGACTGTTCCAAACAAGTCCCAGACTGTCCCAGACGGTCCCAGACGGTCCCAGACTGTCCCAAACAAGTCCTAGACTGTCCCAAACTATCGCAGACTGTTCCAAACAAGACCCAGACGGTCCCAAACTGTCGCAGACTGTTCCAAACAAGTCCCAGACGGTCCCAAACTGTCGCAGGCTGTTCCAAACAAGTCCCAGACTGTCCCAGATTGTACCAGACTGTGCCAAACAAGTCCCAGACTGTCCCAGACGGTCCCAGACGGTCCCAGACTGTCCCAAACAAGTCCTAGACTGTCCCAAACTATCGCAGACTGTTCCAAACAAGTCCCAGACGGTCCCAAACTGTCGCAGACTGTTCCAAACAAGTCCCAGACTATCCCAGACTTTCCCAGGCTGTTCCAAACAAGTCCCAGACTGTCCCAGATTGTACCAGACTGTGCCAAACAAGTCCCAGACTGTCCCAAACAAGTCCTAGACTGTCCAAAACTGTCGCAGACTGTTCCAAACAAGACCCAGACTGTCCCAGACGGCCACAGACTGTCCCAAACAAGTCCTAGACTGTCCCAAACTGTCGCAGACTGTTCCAAACAAGTGCCAGACGGTCTCAAACGGTCGCAGACTGTTCCAAACAAGTCCCAGACGGTACCAAACTGTCGCAGACTGTTTCATACAAGTCCCAGACTGTTCGAGAATGTCCCAGACGGTCCCAGATTTTTCCAAACAAGTCCTAGACTGTCCCAAACTGTCGCAGACTGTTCCAAACAAGTCCCAGACGGTCCCAAACTGTCGCAGACTGTTCCAAACAAGTCCCAGACGGTCCCAAACTGTCGCAGACTGTTCCAAACAAGTCCCTGACTGTCCCGGATGGTCCCAGACTGTCCCAAACAAGTCCTAGACGGTCCCAGACGGCCACAGACTGTCCCAAACAAGTCCTAGACTGTCCCAAACTGTCGCATACTGTTCCAAACAAGTCTCAGACGGTCTCAAACGGTCGCAGACTGTTCCGAAAAAGTCCCAGACGGTCCCAAACTGTCGCCGACTGTTCCAAACAAGTCCCAGACGGTCCCGAACTGTCGCAGACTGTTCCAAACAAGTCCCAGACGGTCCCAGACTGTCCGAAACTGTTCCAAACAAGTCCCAGACAGTCCCAGACTGTCCCAGACTGTTCCAAACAAGTCCCAGACTGTCCCAAACAAGTCCTAGACTGTCCCAGACGGTCCCAGACGGTCCCAGACTGGCCCAAACAAGTCCTAGACTGTCCAAAACTGTCGCAGACTGTTCCAAACAAGACCCAGACTCTCCCAGATTGTCCCAGACAGTCGCAAACAAGTCCTAGACAGTCCCAAACTGTCGCAGACTGTTCCAAACAAGTCCCGGACGGTCCCAATCTGTAGCAGACTGTTCCAAACAAGTCCCAGACTGTCCCAGACGGCCGCAGACTGTCCCAAACAAGTCCCAGACGGTCCCAGACGGTCCCAGACTGTCCCAAACAAGTCCTAGACTGTCCCAAACTGTCGCAGACTCTTCCAAACAATTCCCAGACGGTCCCAAACTGTTGCAGACTATTCCAAACAAGTCCCAGACAGTCCCAGACTGTCCCAGACTGTTCCAAACAAGTCCCAGACTGTCCCAGACGGTCCCAGACGGTGCCAGACTGTCCCAAACAAGTCCTAGACTGTCCCAAACTGTCGCAGACTCTTCCAAACAAGTCCCAGACGGTCCCAAACTGTCGCAGACTATTCCAAACAAGTCCCAGACAGTCCCAGACTGTCCCAGACTGTTCCAAACAAGTCCCAGACTGTCCCAGACGGTCCCAGACGGTGCCAGACTGTCCCAAACAAGTCCTAGACTGTCCCAGACGGTCCCACACGGTCCCAGACTGTCCCAAACAAGTCCTAGACTGTCCCAAACTGATGCAGACTGTTCCAAACAATTCCCAGTCGGGCCCAAACTGTCGCAGACTGTTCCAGACAGTCCCAGACTGTTTTAAACAAGTCCCAGACTGTTCCAAACAAGTCCCAGACTATCGCAGACGGTCCCAGACTTTCCCAAACAAGTCTTAGATTGTCCAAAACTGTTGCAGACTGTTCCAAACATGTCCCAGACTGTCCCAGACTGTCCGAAACTGTTCCAAACAAGTCCCAGACGGTCCCAAACTGTCACAGACTGTTCCAAACAAGTCCCAGACTATCCCAGACTTTCCCAGGCTGTTCCAAACAAGTCCCAGACTGTCCCAGATTGTACCAGACTGTGCCAAACAAGTCCCAGACTGTCCCAAACAAGTCCTAGACTGTCCAAAACTGTCGCAGACTGTTCCAAACAAGTGCCAGACGGTCTCAAACGGTCGCAGACTGTTCCAAACAAGTCCCAGACGGTACCAAACTGTCGCAGACTGTTTCATACAAGTCCCAGACTGTTCCAGAATGTCCAAGACGGTCCCAGATTTTTCCAAACAAGTCCTAGACTGTCCCAAACTGTCGCAGACTATTCCAAACAAGTCCCAGACAGTCCCAAACTGTCGCAGACTGTTCCAAACAAGTCCCAGACGGTCCCAAACTGTCGCAGACTGTTCCAAACAAGTCCCTGACTGTCCCGGATGGTCCCAGAGTGTCCCAAACAAGTCCTAGACGGTCCCAGACGGCCACAGACTGTCCCAAACAAGTCCTAGACTGTCCCAAACTGTCGCATACTGTTCCAAACAAGTCTCAGACGGTCTCAAACGGTCGCAGACTGTTCCGAAAAAGTCCCAGACGGTCCCAAACTGTCGCAGACTGTTCCAAACAAGTCCCAGACGGTCCCGAACTGTCGCAGACTGTTCCAAACAAGTCCCAGACTACCCCAGACTGTCCCAGGCTGTTCCAGATTGTCCCAGACAGTCGCAAACAAGTCCTAGACAGTCACAAACTGTCGCAGACTGTTCCAAACAAGTCCCAGACGGTCCCAAACTGTCGCAGACTGTTCCAAACAAGTCCCAGACGGTCCCAAACTGTCGCAGACTGTTCCAAACAAGTCCCAGACTGTCCCAGAAGGTCCCAGACGGTCCCAGACTGTCCCAAACAAGTCCTAGACTGTCCCAAACTGTCACAGACTGTTACAAACAAGTCCCAGACGGTCCCAAACTGTCGCAGACTGTTCCAAACAATTCCCAGACTACCCCAGACTGTCCCAGGCTGTTCCAAACAAGTCCCAGACAGTCCCAGACTGTCCCAGACTGTTCCAAACAAGTCCCAGACTATCCCAGACGCTCCCAGACTGTCCCAAAGAAGTCTTAGATTGTCCAAAACTGTCGCAGACTGTTCCAAACAATTCCCAGACTACCCCAGACTGACCCAGGCTGTTCCAAACAAGTCCCAGACAGTCCCAGACTGTCCCAGACTGTTCCAAACAAGTCCCAGACAGTCCCAGACGGTCCCGGACGGTCCCAGACTGTCCCAAACAAGTCCTAGACTGTCCCAAACTGTCGCAGACTGTTCCAGACAGTCCCAGACTGTCCCAGACGGTCCCAGACTGTCCCAAACAAGTCTTAGATTGTCCAAAACTGTCGCAGACTGTTCCAAACATGTCCCAGACTGTACCAAACAAGTCCCAGACTGTTCCAAACAAGTCCCAGACTATCCCAGACGGTCCCAGACTTTCCCAAACAAGTCTTAGATTGTCCAAAGATGTTGCAGACTGTTCCAAACATGTCCCAGACTGTCCCAGACTGTCCGAAACTGTTCCAAACAAGTCCCAGACAGTCCCAGACTGTCCCAGACTGTTCCAAACAAGTCCCAGACTGTCCCAAACAAGTGCTAGACTGTCCCAGACGGTCCCAGACGGTCCTAGACTGTCCAAAACTGTCGCAGACTGTTCCAAACAAGACCCAGACTATCCCAGATTGTCCCAGACAGTCGCAAACAAGTCCTAGACAGTCCCAAACTGTCGCAGACTCTTCCAAACAATTCCCAGACGGTCCCAAACTGTTGCAGACTATTCCAAACAAGTCCCAGACAGTCCCAGACTGTCCCAGACTGTTCCAAACAAGTCCCAGACTGTCCCAGACGGTCCCAGACGGTGCCAGACTGTCCCAAACAAGTCCTAGACTGTCCCAAACTGTCGCAGACTATTCCAAACAAGTCCCAGACAGTCCCAGACTGTCCCAGACTGTTCCAAACAAGTCCCAGACTGTCCCAGACGGTCCCAGACGGTGCCAGACTGTCCCAAACAAGTCCTAGACTGTCCCAGACGGTCCCACACGGTCCCAGACTGTCCCAAACAAGTCCTAGACTGTCCCAAACTGATGCAGACTGTTCCAAACAATTCCCAGTCGGGCCCAAACTGTCGCAGACTGTTCCAGACAGTCCCAGACTGTTCCAAACAAGTCCCAGACTGTTCCAAACAAGTCCCAGACTATCGCAGACGGTCCCAGACTTTCCCAAACAAGTCTTAGATTGTCCAAAACTGTTGCAGACTGTTCCAAACATGTCCCAGACTGTCCCAGACTGTCCGAAACTGTTCCAAACAAGTCCCAGACAGTCCCAGACTGTCCCAAACAAGTGCTAGACTGTCCCAGACGGTCCCAGACGGTCCCAGACTGGCCCAAACAAGTCCTAGACTGTCCAAAACTGTCGCAGACTGTTCCAAACAAGACCCAGACTGTCCCAGATTGTCCCAGACAGTCGCAAACAAGTCCTAGACAGTCCCAAACTGTCGCAGACTGTTCCATACGAGTCCCAGACGGTCCCAAACTGTCGCAGACTGTTCCAAACAAGTCCCTGACTGTCCCAAACTGTCGCAGACTGTTCCAAACAAGTCCCAGACGGTCCCAAACTGTCGCAGACTGTTCCAAACAAGTCCCAGACTGTCCCAGAAGGTCCCAGACGGTCCCAGACTGTTCCAAACAAGTCCCAGACTACCCCAGACTGTCCCAGGCTGTTGCAAACAAGTCCCAGACAGTCCCAGACTGTTCCAAACAAGTCCCAGACTGTCCCAGACGGTCCCAGACGGTCCCAGACTGTCCCAAACAATTCCTAGACTGTCCCAGAAGGTCCCAGACGGTCCCAGACTGTCCCAAACAAGTCCTAGACTGTCCCAAACTGTCGCAGACTGTTCCAAACAAGTCCCAGACTGTCCCAAACTGTCGCAGACTGTTCCAAACAAGTCCCAGACTGTCCCAGACGGTCCCAGACGGTCCCAGACTGTCCCAAACAAGTCCTAGACTGTCCCCAACTGTCGCAGACTGTTCCAAACAAGACCCAGACTATCCCAGACTTTCCCAGGCTGTTCCAAACAAGTCCCAGACTGTCCCAGATTGTACCAGACTGTGCCAAACAAGTCCCAGACTGTCCCAAACAAGTCCTAGACTGTCCAAAACTGTCGCAGACTGTTCCAAACAAGACCCAGACTGCCCCAGATTGTCCCAGACAGTCGCAAACAAGTCCTAGACTGTCCCAAACTGTCGCAGACTGTTCCAAACAAGTCCCAGACGGTCCCAAACTGTCGCAGACTGTTCCAAACAAGTCCCAGACGGTCCCAGACTGGCCCAAACAAGTCGTAGACTGTCCCAAACTGATGCAGACAGTTCCAAACAAGTCCCAGTCGGTCCCAAACTGTCACAGACTGTTCCAAACAAGTCCCAGACGGTCCCAAACTGTCGCAGACTGTTCCAAACAAGTCCCAGACGGTCCCAAACTGTCGCAGACTGTTCCAAACAAGTCCCTGACTGTCCCAGAAGGTCCCAGATGGTCCCAGTCTGTCCAAAACAAGTCGTAGACTGTCCCAGACGGCCACAGACTGTCCCAAACAAGTCCTAGACTGTCCCAAACTGTCGCAGACTGTTCCACACAAGTCCCAGACGGTCTAAAACGGTCGCAGACTGTTCCAAACAAGTCCCAGACTGTCCCAAACTGTCGCAGACTGTTCGAAACAAGTCCCAGACTGTCCCAAACTGTCGCAGACTGTTCCAAACAAGTCCCAGACTGTCCCAGACGGTCCCAGACGGTCCCAGACTGTCCCAAACAAGTCCTAGACTGTCCCAAACTATCGCAGACTGTTCCAAACAAGTCCCAGACGGTCCCAAACTGTCGCAGAATGTTCCAAACAAGTCCCAGACTATCCCAGACTTTCCCAGGCTGTTCCAAACAAGTCCCAGACTGTCCCAGATTGTACCAGACTGTGCCAAACAAGTCCCAGACTGTCCCAAACAAGTCCTAGACTGTCCAAAACTGTCGCAGACTGTTCCAAACAAGAACCAGACTGTCCCAGATTGTCCCAGACGGTCGCAAACAAGTCCTAGACTGTCCCAAACTGTCGCAGACTGTTCCAAACAACTCCCAGACGGTCCCAAACTGTCGCAGACTGTTCCAAACAAGTCCCAGACGGACCCAGACTGGCCCAAACAAGTCCTAGACTGTCCCAAACTGATGCAGACAGTTCCAAACAAGTCCTAGACTGTCCAAAACTGTCGCAGACTGTTCCAAACAAGACCCAGACTGTCCCAGATTGTCCCAGACAGTCGCAAACAAGTCCTAGACAGTCCCAAACTGTCGCAGACTGTTCCAAACGAGTCCCAGACGGTCCCAAACTGTCGCAGACTTTTCCAAACAAGTCCCTGACTGTCCCAAACTGTCGCAGACTGTTCCAAACAAGTCCCAGACGGTCCCAAACTGTCGCAGACTGTTCCAAACAAGTCCCAGACTGTCCCAGAAGGTCCCAGACGGTCCCAGACTGTTCCAAACAAGTCCCAGACTACCCCAGACTGTCCCAGGCTGTTGCAAACTAGTCCCAGACAGTCCCAGACTGTTCCAAACAAGTCCCAGACTGTCCCAGACGGTCCCAGACGGTCCCAGACTGTCCCAAACAATTCCTAGACTGTCCCAGAAGGTCCCAGACGGTCCCAGACTGTCCCAGGCTGTTCCAAACAAGTCCCTGACTGTCCCAAACTGTCGCAGACTGTTCCAAACAAGTCCCAGACGGTCCCAGAAGGTCCCAGACTGTTCCAAACAAGTCCCAGACTACCCCAGACTGTCCCAGGCTGTTGCAAACAAGTCCCAGACAGTCCCAGACTGTTCCAAACAAGTCCCAGACTGTCCCAGACGGTCCCAGACGGTCCCAGACTGTCCCAAACAATTCCTAGACTGTCCCAGAAGATCCCAGACGGTCCCAGACTGTCCCAAACAAGTCCTAGACTGTCCCAAACTGTCGCAGACTGTTCCAAACAAGTCCCAGACTGTCCCAAACTGTCGCAGACTGTTCCAAACAAGTCCCAGACTGTCCCAGACGGTCCCAGACGGTCCCAGACTGTCCCAAACAAGTCCTAGACTGTCCCCAACTGTCGCAGACTGTTCCAAACAAGTCCCAGACTGTCCCAAACTGATGCAGACAGTTCCAAACAAGTCCCAGTCGGTCCCAAACTGTCACAGACTGTTCCAAACAAGTCCCAGACTATCCCAGACTTTCCCAGGCTGTTCCAAACAAGTCCCAGACTGTCCCAGATTGTCCCAGACTGTCCCAAACAAGTCCTAGACTGTCCCAGACGGACCCAGACGTTACCAGACTGTCTCAAACAAGTCCCAGACTATCCCAGACTGTCGCAGACTGTTCCAAACAAGTCCCAGATGGTCCCAAACTGTCGCAGACTGTTCCAAACAAGTCCCAGACTGTCCCAGAAGGTCCCAGACGGTCCCAGACTGTCCCAAACAAGTCCTACACTGTCCCAAACTGTCGCGGACTGTTCCAAACAAGTCCCAGACTGCCCAAACTGTCGCAGACTGTTCAAAACAAGTCCCAGACTGTCCCAGACGGTCCCAGACGGTCCCAGACTGTCCCAAACAAGTCCTAGACTGTCCCAAACTATCGCAGACTGTTCCAAACAAGACCCAGACGGTCCCAAACTGTCGCAGACTGTTCCAAACAAGTCCCAGACTATCCCAGACTTTCCCAGGCTGTTCCAAACAAGCCCCAGACTGTCCCAGATTGTACCAGACTGTGCCAAACAAGTCCCAGACTGTCCCAAACAAGTCCTAGACTGTCCAAAACTGTCGCAGACTGTTCCAAACAAGAACCAGACTGTCCCAGATTGTCCCAGACAGTCGCAAACAAGTCCTAGACTGTCCCAAACTGTCGCAGACTGTTCCAAACAAGTCCCAGACGGTCCCAAACTGTCGCAGACTGTTCCAAACAAGTCCCAGACGGACCCAGACTGGCCCAAACAAGTCCTAGACTGTCCCAAACTGATGCAGACAGTTCCAAACAAGTCCCAGTCGGTCCCAAACTGTCACAGACTGTTCCAAACAAGTCCCAGACTATCCCAGACTTTCCCAGGCTGTTCCAAACAAGTCCCAGACTGTCCCAGACGGACCCAGACGTTACCAGACTGTCTCAAACAAGTCCCAGACTATCCCAGACTGTCGCAGACTGTTCCAAACAAGTCCCAGACGGTCCCAAACTGTCGCAGACTGTTCCAAACAAGTCCCAGACTGTCCCAGAAGGTCCCAGACGGTCCCAGACTGTCCCAAACAAGTCCTATACTGTCCCAAACTGTCGCGGACTGTTCCAAACAAGTACCAGACTGCCCAAACTGTCGCAGACTGTTCCAAACAAGTCGCAGACTGTCCCAGAAGGTCCCAGACTGTCTCAAACAAGTCCTAGACTGTCCCAAACTGTCGCAGACTTTTCCAAACAAGTCCCAGACGGTCCCAAACTGTCGCAGACTGTTCCAAACAAGTCCCAGACTACCCCAGACTGTCCCAGGCTGTTGCAAACAAGTCCCAGACAGTCCCAGACTGTTCCAAACAAGTCCCAGACTGTCCCAAACGGTCCCAGACGGTCCCAGACTGTCCCAAACAATTCCTAGACTGTCCCAGAAGGTCCCAGACGGTCCCAGACTGTCCCAAACAAGTCCTAGACTGTCCCAAACTGTCGCAGACTGTTCCAAACAAGTCCCAGACTGTCCCAAACTGTCGCAGACTGTTCCAAACAAGTCCCAGACTGTCCCAGACGGTCCCAGACGGTCCCAGACTATCCCAAACAAGTCCTAGACTGTCCCAAACTGTCGCAGACTGTTCCAAACAAGTCCCAGACTATCCCAGACTTTCCCAGGCTGTTCCAAACAAGTCCCAGACTGTCCCAGATTGTACCAGACTGTCCCAAACAAGTCCTAGACTGTCCAAAACTGTCGCAGACTGTTCCAAACAAGACCCAGACTGCCCCAGATTGTCCCAGACAGTCGCAAACAAGTCCTAGACTGTCCCAAACTGTCGTAGATTGTTCCAAACAAGTCCCAGACGATCCCAAACTGTCGCAGACTGTTCCAAACAAGTCCCAGACGGTCCCAGACTGGCCCAAACAAGTCCTAGACTGTCCCAAACTGATGCAGACAGTTCCAAACAAGTCCCAGTCGGTCCCAAACTGTCACAGACTGTTCCAAACAAGTCCCAGACTATCCCAGACTTTCCCAGGCTGCTCCAAACAAGTCCCAGACTGTCCCAGATTGTGCCAGACTGTCCCAGATTGTCCCAGACAGTCGCAAACAAGTCCGAGACTGTCCCAAACTGTCGCAGACTGTTCCAAACAAGTCCCAGACGGTCCCAAACTGTCGCAGACTGTTCCAAACAAGTCCCTGACTGTCCCAGAAGGTCCCAGATGGTCCCAGTCTGTCCCAAACAAGTCGTAGACTGTCCCAGACGGCCACAGACTGTCCCAAACAAGTCCTAGACTGTCCCAAACTGTCGCAGACTGTTCCACACAAGTCCCAGACGGTCTCAAACGGTCGCAGACTGTTCCAAACAAGTCCCAGACTGTCCCAAACTGTCGCAGACTGTTCGAAACAAGTCCCAGACTGTCCCAAACTGTCGCAGACTGTTCCAAACAAGTCCCAGACTGTCCCAGACGGTCCCAGACGGTCCCAGACTGTCCCAAACAAGTCCTAGACTGTCCCAAACTATCGCAGACTGTTCCAAACAAGTCCCAGGCTATCCCAGACTTTCCCAGGCTGTTCCAAACAAGTCCCAGACTGTCCCAGATTGTACCAGACTGTGCCAAACAAGTCCCAGACTGTCCCAGACAAGTCCTAGACTGTCCAAAACTGTCGCAGACTGTTCCAAACAAGAACCAGACTGTCCCAGATTGTCCCAGACAGTCGCAAACAAGTCCTAGACTGTCCCAAACTGTCGCAGACTGTTCCAAACAAGTCCCAGACGGTCCCAAACTGTCGCAGACTGTTCCAAACAAGTCCCAGACGGACCCAGACTGGCCCAAACAAGTCCTAGACTGTCCCAAACTGATGCAGACAGTTCCAAACAAGTCCCAGTCGGTCCCAAACTGTCACAGACTGTTCCAAACAAGTCCCAGACTATCCCAGACTTTCCCAGGCTGTTCCAAACAAGTCCCAGACTGTCCCAGATTGTCCCAGACAGTCGCAAACAAGTCCTAGACTGTCCCAAACTGTCGCAGACTGTCCCAAACAAGTCCCAGACGGTCCCAAACTGTCGCAGACTGTTCCAAACAAGTCCCAGACTGTCCCAGAAGGTCCCAGACGGTCCCAGACTGTCCCAAACAAGTCCTATACTGTCCCAAACTGTCGCGGACTGTTCCAAACAAGTCCCAGACTGTCCCAAACTGTCGCAGACTGTTCCAAACAAGTCCCAGACTATCCCAGACTTTCCCAGGCTGTTCCAAACAAGTCCCAGACTGTCCCAGATTGTACCAGACTGTGCCAAACAAGTCCCAGACTGTCCCAAACAAGTCCTAGACTGTCCAAAACTGTCGCAGACTGTTCCAAACAAGAACCAGACTGTCCCAGATTGTCCCAGACGGTCGCAAACAAGTCCTAGACTGTCCCAAACTGTCGCAGACTGTTCCAAACAAGTCCCAGACGGTCCCAAACTGTCGCAGACTGTTCCAAACAAGTACCAGACGGACCCAGACTGGCCCAAACAAGTCCTAGACTGTCCCAGAAGGTCCCAGACGGTCCCAGACTGTCCCAAACAAGTCCTAGACTGTCCCAAACTGTCGCAGACTGTTCCAAACAAGTCCCAGACTGTCCCAAACTGTCGCAGACTGTTCCAAACAAGTCCCAGACTGTCCCAGACGGTCCCAGACGGTCCCAGACTGTCCCAAACAAGTCCTAGACTGTCCCCAACTGTCGCAGACTGTTCCAAACAAGTCCCAGACTGTCCCAAACTGATGCAGACAGTTCCAAACAAGTCCCAGTCGGTCCCAAACTGTCACAGACTGTTCCAAACAAGTCCCAGACTATCCCAGACTTTCCCAGGCTGTTCCAAACAAGTCCCAGACTGTCCCAGATTGTCCCAGACTGTCCCAAACAAGTCCTAGACTGTCCCAGACGGACCAAGACGTTACCAGACTGTCTCAAACAAGTCCCAGACTATCCCAGACTGTCGCAGACTGTTCCAAACAAGTCCCAGACGGTCCCAAACTGTCACAGACTGTTCCAAACAAGTCCCAGACTGTCCCAGAAGGTCCCAGACGGTCCCAGACTGTCCCAAACAAGTCCTATACTGTCCCAAACTGTCGCGGACTGTTCCAAACAAGTCCCAGACTGTCCCAAACTGTCGCAGACTGTTCCAAACAAGTCCCAGACTGTCCCAGACGGTCCCAGACGGTCCCAGACTGTCCCAAACAAGTCCTAGACTGTCTCAAACTATCGCAGACTGTTCCAAACAAGACCCAGACGGTCCCAAACTGTCGCAGACTGTTCCAAACAAGTCCCAGACTATCCCAGACTTTCCCAGGCTGTTCCGAACAAGTCCCAGACTGTCCCAGATTGTACCAGACTGTTCCAAACAAGTCCCAGACTGTCCCAAACTGTCGCAGACTGTTCCAAACAAGTCCCAGACTATCCTAGACTTTCCCAGGCTGTTCCAAACAAGTCCCAGACTGTCCCAGATTGTACCAGACTGTGCCAAACAAGTCCCAGACTGTCCCAAACAAGTCCTAGACTGTCCAAAACTGTCGCAGACTGTTCCAAACAAGAACCAGACTGTCCCAGATTGTCCCAGACGGTCGCAAACAAGTCCTAGACTGTCCCAAACTGTCGCAGACTGTTCCAAACAAGTCCCAGACGGTCCCAAACTGTCGCAGACTGTTCCAAACAAGTACCAGACGGACCCAGACTGGCCCAAACAAGTCCTAGACTGTCCCAGAAGGTCCCAGACGGTCCCAGACTGTCCCAAACAAGTCCTAGACTGTCCCAAACTGTCGCAGACTGTTCCAAACAAGTCCCAGACTGTCCCAAACTGTCGCAGACTGTTCCAAACAAGTCCCAGACTGTCCCAGACGGTCCCAGACGGTCCCAGACTGTCCCAAACAAGTCCTAGACTGTCCCCAACTGTCGCAGACTGTTCCAAACAAGTCCCAGACTGTCCCAAACTGATGCAGACAGTTCCAAACAAGTCCCAGTCGGTCCCAAACTGTCACAGACTGTTCCAAACAAGTCCCAGACTATCCCGACTTTCCCAGGCTGTTCCAAACAAGTCCCAGACTGTCCCAGATTGTCCCAGACTGTCCCAAACAAGTCCTAGACTGTCCCAGACGGACCAAGACGTTACCAGACTGTCTCAAACAAGTCCCAGACTATCCCAGACTGTCGCAGACTGTTCCAAACAAGTCCCAGACGGTCCCAAACTGTCACAGACTGTTCCAAACAAGTCCCAGACTGTCCCAGAAGGTCCCAGACGGTCCCAGACTGTCCCAAACAAGTCCTATACTGTCCCAAACTGTCGCGGACTGTTCCAAACAAGTCCCAGACTGTCCCAAACTGTCGCAGACTGTTCCAAACAAGTCCCAGACTGTCCCAGACGGTCCCAGACGGTCCCAGACTGTCCCAAACAAGTCCTAGACTGTCCCAAACTATCGCAGACTGTTCCAAACAAGACCCAGACGGTCCCAAACTGTCGCAGACTGTTCCAAACAAGTCCCAGACTATCCCAGACTTTCCCAGGCTGTTCCGAACAAGTCCCAGACTGTCCCAGATTGTACCAGACTGTGCCAAACAAGTCCCAGACTGTCCCAGATTGTCCCAGACAGTCGCAAACAAGTCCTAGACTGTCCCAAACTGTCGCAGACTGTTCCAAACAAGTCCCAGACGGTCCCAAACTGTCGCAGACTGTTCCAAACAAGTCCCAGACGGACCCAGACTGGCCCAAACAAGTCCTAGACTGTCCCAAACTGATGCAGACAGTTCCAAACAAGTCCCAGACGGACCCAGACTGTTCCAAACAAGTCCCAGACTATCCCAGACTTTCCCAGGCTGTTCCAAACAAGTCCCAGACTGTCCCAAACAAGTCCTAGACTGTCCCAGACGGACCCAGACGTTACCAGACTGTCTCAAACAAGTCCCAGACTATCCCAGACTGTCGCAGACTGTTCCAAACAAGTCCCAGACGGTCCCAAACTGTCGCAGACTGTTCCAAACAAGTCCCAGACTGTCCCAGAAGGTCCCAGACGTTCCCAGACTGTCCCAAACAAGTCCTATACTGTCCCAAACTGTCGCGGACTGTTCCAAACAAGTCCCAGACGGTCTCAAACTGTCGCAGACTGTTCCAAAACAGTCCCAGACTATCCCAGACTGTCTCAGACTGTTCCAAACAAGTCCCAGACAGTCCCAAACTGTCGCAGACTGTTCCAAACAAGTCCCAGACTGTCCCAGAAGGTCCCAGACCGTCTCAAACAAGTCCTAGACTGTCCCAAACTGTCGCAGACTTTTCCAAACAAGTCCCAGACGGTCCCAAACTGTCGCAGACTGTTCCAAACAAGTCCCAGACTACCCCAGACTGTCCCAGGCTGTTGCAAACAAGTCCCAGACAGTCCCAGACTGTTCCAAACAAGTCCCAGACTGTCCCAGACGGTCCCAGACGGTCCCAGACTGTCCCAAACAATTCCTAGACTGTCCCAGAAGGTCCCAGACGGTCCCAGACTGTCCCAAACAAGTCGTAGACTGTCCCAAACTGTCGCAGACTGTTCCAAACAAGTCCCAGACTGTCCCAAACTGTCGCAGACTGTTCCAAACATGTCCCAGACTGTCCCAGACGGTCCCAGACGGTCCCAGACTGTCCCAAACAAGTCCTAGACTGTCCCAAACTATCGCAGACTGTTCCAAACAAGTCCCAGACGGTCCCAAACTGTCGCAGACTGTTCCAAACAAGTCCCAGACGGACCCAGACTGGCCCAAACAAGTCCTAGACTGTCCCAAACTGATGCAGACAGTTCCAAACAAGTCCCAGTCGGTCCCAAACTGTCACAGACTGTTCCAAACAAGTCCCAGACTATCCCAGACTTTCCCAGGCTGTTCCAAACAAGTCCCAGACTGTCCCAGATTGTCCCAGACAGTCGCAAACAAGTCCTATACTGTCCCAAACTGTCGCGGACTGTTCCAAACAAGTACCAGACTGCCCAAACTGTCGCAGACTGTTCCAAACAAGTCGCAGACTGTCCCAGAAGGTCCCAGACTGTCTCAAACAAGTCCTAGACTGTCCCAAACTGTCGCAGACTTTTCCAAACAAGTCCCAGACGGTCCCAAACTGTCGCAGACTGTTCCAAACAAGTCCCAGACTACCCCAGACTGTCCCAGGCTGTTGCAAACAAGTCCCAGACAGTCCCAGACTGTTCCAAACAAGTCCCAGACTGTCCCAGACGGTCCCAGACGGTCCCAGACTGTCCCAAACAATTCCTAGACTGTCCCAGAAGGTCCCAGACGGTCCCAGACTGTCCCAAACAAGTCCTAGACTGTCCCAAACTGTCGCAGACTGTTCCAAACAAGTCCCAGACTGTCCCAAACTGTCGCAGACTGTTCCAAACAAGTCCCAGACTGTCCCAGACGGTCCCAGACGGTCCCAGACTATCCCAAACAAGTCCTAGACTGTCCCAAACTGTCGCAGACTGTTCCAAACAAGTCCCAGACTATCCCAGACTTTCCCAGGCTGTTCCAAACAAGTCCCAGACTGTCCCAGATTGTACCAGACTGTCCCAAACAAGTCCTAGACTGTCCAAAACTGTCGCAGACTGTTCCAAACAAGACCCAGACTGCCCCAGATTGTCCCAGACAGTCGCAAACAAGTCCTAGACTGTCCCAAACTGTCGTAGATTGTTCCAAACAAGTCCCAGACGATCCCAAACTGTCGCAGACTGTTCCAAACAAGTCCCAGACTACCCCAGACTGTCCCAGGCTGTTGCAAACAAGTCCCAGACAGTCCCAGACTGTTCCAAACAAGTCCCAGACTGTCCCAGACGGTCCCAGACGGTCCCAGACTGTCCCAAACAATTCCTAGACTGTCCCAGAAGGTCCCAGACGGTCCCAGACTGTCCCAAACAAGTCGTAGACTGTCCCAAACTGTCGCAGACTGTTCCAAACAAGTCCCAGACTGTCCCAAACTGTCGCAGACTGTTCCAAACAAGTCCCAGACGGACCCAGACTGGCCCAAACAAGTCCTAGACTGTCCCAAACTGATGCAGACAGTTCCAAACAAGTCCCAGTCGGTCCCAAACTGTCACAGACTGTTCCAAACAAGTCCCAGACTATCCCAGACTTTCCCAGGCTGTTCCAAACAAGTCCCAGACTGTCCCAGATTGTCCCAGACAGTCGCAAACAAGTCCTATACTGTCCCAAACTGTCGCGGACTGTTCCAAACAAGTACCAGACTGCCCAAACTTTCGCAGACTGTTCCAAACAAGTCGCAGACTGTCCCAGAAGGTCCCAGACTGTCTCAAACAAGTCCTAGACTGTCCCAAACTGTCGCAGACTTTTCCAAACAAGTCCCAGACGGTCCCAAACTGTCGCAGACTGTTCCAAACAAGTCCCAGACTACCCCAGACTGTCCCAGGCTGTTGCAAACAAGTCCCAGACAGTCCCAGACTGTTCCAAACAAGTCCCAGACTGTCCCAGACGGTCCCAGACGGTCCCAGACTGTCCCAAACAATTCCTAGACTGTCCCAGAAGGTCCCAGACGGTCCCAGACTGTCCCAAACAAGTCCTAGACTGTCCCAAACTGTCGCAGACTGTTCCAAACAAGTCCCAGACTGTCCCAAACTGTCGCAGACTGTTCCAAACAAGTCCCAGACTGTCCCAGACGGTCCCAGACGGTCCCAGACTATCCCAAACAAGTCCTAGACTGTCCCAAACTGTCGCAGACTGTTCCAAACAAGTCCCAGACTATCCCAGACTTTCCCAGGCTGTTCCAAACAAGTCCCAGACTGTCCCAGATTGTACCAGACTGTCCCAAACAAGTCCTAGACTGTCCAAAACTGTCGCAGACTGTTCCAAACAAGACCCAGACTGCCCCAGATTGTCCCAGACAGTCGCAAACAAGTCCTAGACTGTCCCAAACTGTCGTAGATTGTTCCAAACAAGTCCCATACGATCCCAAACTGTCGCAGACTGTTCCAAACAAGTCCCAGACGGTCCCAGACTGGCCCAAACAAGTCCTAGACTGTCCCAAACTGATGCAGACAGTTCCAAACAAGTCCCAGTCGGTCCCAAACTGTCACAGACTGTTCCAAACAAGTCCCAGACTATCCCAGACTTTCCCAGGCTGCTCCAAACAAGTCCCAGACTGTCCCAGATTGTGCCAGACTGTCCCAGATTGTCCCAGACAGTCGCAAACAAGTCCGAGACTGTCCCAAACTGTCGCAGACTGTTCCAAACAAGTCCCAGACGGTCCCAAACTGTCGCAGACTGTTCCAAACAAGTCCCTGACTGTCCCAGAAGGTCCCAGATGGTCCCAGTCTGTCCCAAACAAGTCGTAGACTGTCCCAGACGGCCACAGACTGTCCCAAACAAGTCCTAGACTGTCCCAAACTGTCGCAGACTGTTCCACACAAGTCCCAGACGGTCTCAAACGGTCGCAGACTGTTCCAAACAAGTCCCAGACTGTCCCAAACTGTCGCAGACTGTTCGAAACAAGTCCCAGACTGTCCCAAACTGTCGCAGACTGTTCCAAACAAGTCCCAGACTGTCCCAGACGGTCCCAGACGGTCCCAGACTGTCCCAAACAAGTCCTAGACTGTCCCAAACTATCGCAGACTGTTCCAAACAAGTCCCAGGCTATCCCAGACTTTCCCAGGCTGTTCCAAACAAGTCCCAGACTGTCCCAGATTGTACCAGACTGTGCCAAACAAGTCCCAGACTGTCCCAAACAAGTCCTAGACTGTCCAAAACTGTCGCAGACTGTTCCAAACAAGAACCAGACTGTCCCAGATTGTCCCAGACAGTCGCAAACAAGTCCTAGACTGTCCCAAACTGTCGCAGACTGTTCCAAACAAGTCCCAGACGGACCCAGACTGGCCCAAACAAGTCCTAGACTGTCCCAAACTGATGCAGACAGTTCCAAACAAGTCCCAGTCGGTCCCAAACTGTCACAGACTGTTCCAAACAAGTCCCAGACTATCCCAGACTTTCCCAGGCTGTTCCAAACAAGTCCCAGACTGTCCCAGATTGTCCCAGACAGTCGCAAACAAGTCCTAGACTGTCCCAAACTGTCGCAGACTGTCCCAAACAAGTCCCAGACGGTCCCAAACTGTCGCAGACTGTTCCAAACAAGTCCCAGACTGTCCCAGAAGGTCCCAGACGGTCCCAGACTGTCCCAAACAAGTCCTATACTGTCCCAAACTGTCGCGGACTGTTCCAAACAAGTCCCAGACTGTCCCAAACTGTCGCAGACTGTTCCAAACAAGTCCCAGACTATCCCAGACTTTCCCAGGCTGTTCCAAACAAGTCCCAGACTGTCCCAGATTGTACCAGACTGTGCCAAACAAGTCCCAGACTGTCCCAAACAAGTCCTAGACTGTCCAAAACTGTCGCAGACTGTTCCAAACAAGAACCAGACTGTCCCAGATTGTCCCAGACGGTCGCAAACAAGTCCTAGACTGTCCCAAACTGTCGCAGACTGTTCCAAACAAGTCCCAGACGGTCCCAAACTGTCGCAGACTGTTCCAAACAAGTACCAGACGGACCCAGACTGGCCCAAACAAGTCCTAGACTGTCCCAGAAGGTCCCAGACGGTCCCAGACTGTCCCAAACAAGTCCTAGACTGTCCCAAACTGTCGCAGACTGTTCCAAACAAGTCCCAGACTGTCCCAAACTGTCGCAGACTGTTCCAAACAAGTCCCAGACTGTCCCAGACGGTCCCAGACGGTCCCAGACTGTCCCAAACAAGTCCTAGACTGTCCCCAACTGTCGCAGACTGTTCCAAACAAGTCCCAGACTGTCCCAAACTGATGCAGACAGTTCCAAACAAGTCCCAGTCGGTCCCAAACTGTCACAGACTGTTCCAAACAAGTCCCAGACTATCCCAGACTTTCCCAGGCTGTTCCAAACAAGTCCCAGACTGTCCCAGATTGTCCCAGACTGTCCCAAACAAGTCCTAGACTGTCCCAGACGGACCAAGACGTTACCAGACTGTCTCAAACAAGTCCCAGACTATCCCAGACTGTCGCAGACTGTTCCAAACAAGTCCCAGACGGTCCCAAACTGTCACAGACTGTTCCAAACAAGTCCCAGACTGTCCCAGAAGGTCCCAGACGGTCCCAGACTGTCCCAAACAAGTCCTATACTGTCCCAAACTGTCGCGGACTGTTCCAAACAAGTCCCAGACTGTCCCAAACTGTCGCAGACTGTTCCAAACAAGTCCCAGACTGTCCCAGACGGTCCCAGACGGTCCCAGACTGTCCCAAACAAGTCCTAGACTGTCCCAAACTATCGCAGACTGTTCCAAACAAGACCCAGACGGTCCCAAACTGTCGCAGACTGTTCCAAACAAGTCCCAGACTATCCCAGACTTTCCCAGGCTGTTCCGAACAAGTCCCAGACTGTCCCAGATTGTACCAGACTGTTCCAAACAAGTCCCAGACTGTCCCAAACTGTCGCAGACTGTTCCAAACAAGTCCCAGACTATCCCAGACTTTCCCAGGCTGTTCCAAACAAGTCCCAGACTGTCCCAGATTGTACCAGACTGTGCCAAACAAGTCCCAGACTGTCCCAAACAAGTCCTAGACTGTCCAAAACTGTCGCAGACTGTTCCAAACAAGAACCAGACTGTCCCAGATTGTCCAAGACGGTCGCAAACAAGTCCTAGACTGTCCCAAACTGTCGCAGACTGTTCCAAACAAGTCCCAGACGGTCCCAAACTGTCGCAGACTGTTCCAAACAAGTACCAGACGGACCCAGACTGGCCCAAACAAGTCCTAGACTGTCCCAGAAGGTCCCAGACGGTCCCAGACTGTCCCAAACAAGTCCTAGACTGTCCCAAACTGTCGCAGACTGTTCCAAACAAGTCCCAGACTGTCCCAAACTGTCGCAGACTGTTCCAAACAAGTCCCAGACTGTCCCAGACGGTCCCAGACGGTCCCAGACTGTCCCAAACAAGTCCTAGACTGTCCCCAACTGTCGCAGACTGTTCCAAACAAGTCCCAGACTGTCCCAAACTGATGCAGACAGTTCCAAACAAGTCCCAGTCGGTCCCAAACTGTCACAGACTGTTCCAAACAAGTCCCAGACTATCCCAGACTTTCCCAGGCTGTTCCAAACAAGTCCCAGACTGTCCCAGATTGTCCCAGACTGTCCCAAACAAGTCCTAGACTGTCCCAGACGGACCAAGACGTTACCAGACTGTCTCAAACAAGTCCCAGACTATCCCAGACTGTCGCAGACTGTTCCAAACAAGTCCCAGACGGTCCCAAACTGTCACAGACTGTTCCAAACAAGTCCCAGACTGTCCCAGAAGGTCCCAGACGGTCCCAGACTGTCCCAAACAAGTCCTATACTGTCCCAAACTGTCGCGGACTGTTCCAAACAAGTCCCAGACTGTCCCAAACTGTCGCAGACTGTTCCAAACAAGTCCCAGACTGTCCCAGACGGTCCCAGACGGTCCCAGACTGTCCCAAACAAGTCCTAGACTGTCCCAAACTGTCGCAGACTGTTCCAAACAAGTCCCAGACTGTCCCAAACTGTCGCAGACTGTTCCAAACAAGTCCCAGACTGTGCCAGACGGTCCCAGACGGTCCCAGACTATCCCAAACAAGTCCTAGACTGTCCCAAACTGTCGCAGACTGTTCCAAACAAGTCCCAGACTATCCCAGACTTTCCCAGGCTGTTCCAAACAAGTCCCAGACTGTCCCAGATTGTACCAGACTGTCCCAAACAAGTCCTAGACTGTCCAAAACTGTCGCAGACTGTTCCAAACAAGACCCAGACTGCCCCAGATTGTCCCAGACAGTCGCAAACAAGTCCTAGACTGTCCCAAACTGTCGTAGATTGTTCCAAACAAGTCCCATACGATCCCAAACTGTCGCAGACTGTTCCAAACAAGTCCCAGACGGTCCCAGACTGGCCCAAACAAGTCCTAGACTGTCCCAAACTGATGCAGACAGTTCCAAACAAGTCCCAGTCGGTCCCAAACTGTCACAGACTGTTCCAAACAAGTCCCAGACTATCCCAGACTTTCCCAGGCTGCTCCAAACAAGTCCCAGACTGTCCCAGATTGTGCCAGACTGTCCCAGATTGTCCCAGACAGTCGCAAACAAGTCCGAGACTGTCCCAAACTGTCGCAGACTGTTCCAAACAAGTCCCAGACGGTCCCAAACTGTCGCAGACTGTTCCAAACAAGTCCCTGACTGTCCCAGAAGGTCCCAGATGGTCCCAGTCTGTCCCAAACAAGTCGTAGACTGTCCCAGACGGCCACAGACTGTCCCAAACAAGTCCTAGACTGTCCCAAACTGTCGCAGACTGTTCCACACAAGTCCCAGACGGTCTCAAACGGTCGCAGACTGTTCCAAACAAGTCCCAGACTGTCCCAAACTGTCGCAGACTGTTCGAAACAAGTCCCAGACTGTCCCAAACTGTCGCAGACTGTTCCAAACAAGTCCCAGACTGTCCCAGACGGTCCCAGACGGTCCCAGACTGTCCCAAACAAGTCCTAGACTGTCCCAAACTATCGCAGACTGTTCCAAACAAGTCCCAGGCTATCCCAGACTTTCCCAGGCTGTTCCAAACAAGTCCCAGACTGTCCCAGATTGTACCAGACTGTGCCAAACAAGTCCCAGACTGTCCCAAACAAGTCCTAGACTGTCCAAAACTGTCGCAGACTGTTCCAAACAAGAACCAGACTGTCCCAGATTGTCCCAGACAGTCGCAAACAAGTCCTAGACTGTCCCAAACTGTCGCAGACTGTTCCAAACAAGTCCCAGACGGTCCCAAACTGTCGCAGACTGTTCCAAACAAGTCCCAGACGGACCCAGACTGGCCCAAACAAGTCCTAGACTGTCCCAAACTGATGCAGACAGTTCCAAACAAGTCCCAGTCGGTCCCAAACTGTCACAGACTGTTCCAAACAAGTCCCAGACTATCCCAGACTTTCCCAGGCTGTTCCAAACAAGTCCCAGACTGTCCCAGATTGTCCCAGACAGTCGCAAACAAGTCCTAGACTGTCCCAAACTGTCGCAGACTGTCCCAAACAAGTCCCAGACGGTCCCAAACTGTCGCAGACTGTTCCAAACAAGTCCCAGACTGTCCCAGAAGGTCCCAGACGGTCCCAGACTGTCCCAAACAAGTCCTATACTGTCCCAAACTGTCGCGGACTGTTCCAAACAAGTCCCAGACTGTCCCAAACTGTCGCAGACTGTTCCAAACAAGTCCCAGACTATCCCAGACTTTCCCAGGCTGTTCCAAACAAGTCCCAGACTGTCCCAGATTGTACCAGACTGTGCCAAACAAGTCCCAGACTGTCCCAAACAAGTCCTAGACTGTCCAAAACTGTCGCAGACTGTTCCAAACAAGAACCAGACTGTCCCAGATTGTCCCAGACGGTCGCAAACAAGTCCTAGACTGTCCCAAACTGTCGCAGACTGTTCCAAACAAGTCCCAGACGGTCCCAAACTGTCGCAGACTGTTCCAAACAAGTACCAGACGGACCCAGACTGGCCCAAACAAGTCCTAGACTGTCCCAGAAGGTCCCAGACGGTCCCAGACTGTCCCAAACAAGTCCTAGACTGTCCCAAACTGTCGCAGACTGTTCCAAACAAGTCCCAGACTGTCCCAAACTGTCGCAGACTGTTCCAAACAAGTCCCAGACTGTCCCAGACGGTCCCAGACGGTCCCAGACTGTCCCAAACAAGTCCTAGACTGTCCCCAACTGTCGCAGACTGTTCCAAACAAGTCCCAGACTGTCCCAAACTGATGCAGACAGTTCCAAACAAGTCCCAGTCGGTCCCAAACTGTCACAGACTGTTCCAAACAAGTCCCAGACTATCCCAGACTTTCCCAGGCTGTTCCAAACAAGTCCCAGACTGTCCCAGATTGTCCCAGACTGTCCCAAACAAGTCCTAGACTGTCCCAGACGGACCAAGACGTTACCAGACTGTCTCAAACAAGTCCCAGACTATCCCAGACTGTCGCAGACTGTTCCAAACAAGTCCCAGACGGTCCCAAACTGTCACAGACTGTTCCAAACAAGTCCCAGACTGTCCCAGAAGGTCCCAGACGGTCCCAGACTGTCCCAAACAAGTCCTATACTGTCCCAAACTGTCGCGGACTGTTCCAAACAAGTCCCAGACTGTCCCAAACTGTCGCAGACTGTTCCAAACAAGTCCCAGACTGTCCCAGACGGTCCCAGACGGTCCCAGACTGTCCCAAACAAGTCCTAGACTGTCCCAAACTATCGCAGACTGTTCCAAACAAGACCCAGACGGTCCCAAACTGTCGCAGACTGTTCCAAACAAGTCCCAGACTATCCCAGACTTTCCCAGGCTGTTCCGAACAAGTCCCAGACTGTCCCAGATTGTACCAGACTGTTCCAAACAAGTCCCAGACTGTCCCAAACTGTCGCAGACTGTTCCAAACAAGTCCCAGACTATCCCAGACTTTCCCAGGCTGTTCCAAACAAGTCCCAGACTGTCCCAGATTGTACCAGACTGTGCCAAACAAGTCCCAGACTGTCCCAAACAAGTCCTAGACTGTCCAAAACTGTCGCAGACTGTTCCAAACAAGAACCAGACTGTCCCAGATTGTCCCAGACGGTCGCAAACAAGTCCTAGACTGTCCCAAACTGTCGCAGACTGTTCCAAACAAGTCCCAGACGGTCCCAAACTGTCGCAGACTGTTCCAAACAAGTACCAGACGGACCCAGACTGGCCCAAACAAGTCCTAGACTGTCCCAGAAGGTCCCAGACGGTCCCAGACTGTCCCAAACAAGTCCTAGACTGTCCCAAACTGTCGCAGACTGTTCCAAACAAGTCCCAGACTGTCCCAAACTGTCGCAGACTGTTCCAAACAAGTCCCAGACTGTCCCAGACGGTCCCAGACGGTCCCAGACTGTCCCAAACAAGTCCTAGACTGTCCCCAACTGTCGCAGACTGTTCCAAACAAGTCCCAGACTGTCCCAAACTGATGCAGACAGTTCCAAACAAGTCCCAGTCGGTCCCAAACTGTCACAGACTGTTCCAAACAAGTCCCAGACTATCCCAGACTTTCCCAGGCTGTTCCAAACAAGTCCCAGACTGTCCCAGATTGTCCCAGACTGTCCCAAACAAGTCCTAGACTGTCCCAGACGGACCAAGACGTTACCAGACTGTCTCAAACAAGTCCCAGACTATCCCAGACTGTCGCAGACTGTTCCAAACAAGTCCCAGACGGTCCCAAACTGTCACAGACTGTTCCAAACAAGTCCCAGACTGTCCCAGAAGGTCCCAGACGGTCCCAGACTGTCCCAAACAAGTCCTATACTGTCCCAAACTGTCGCGGACTGTTCCAAACAAGTCCCAGACTGTCCCAAACTGTCGCAGACTGTTCCAAACAAGTCCCAGACTGTCCCAGACGGTCCCAGACGGTCCCAGACTGTCCCAAACAAGTCCTAGACTGTCCCAAACTATCGCAGACTGTTCCAAACAAGACCCAGACGGTCCCAAACTGTCGCAGACTGTTCCAAACAAGTCCCAGACTATCCCAGACTTTCCCAGGCTGTTCCGAACAAGTCCCAGACTGTCCCAGATTGTACCAGACTGTGCCAAACAAGTCCCAGACTGTCCCAGATTGTCCCAGACAGTCGCAAACAAGTCCTAGACTGTCCCAAACTGTCGCAGACTGTTCCAAACAAGTCCCAGACGGTCCCAAACTGTCGCAGACTGTTCCAAACAAGTCCCAGACGGACCCAGACTGGCCCAAACAAGTCCTAGACTGTCCCAAACTGATGCAGACAGTTCCAAACAAGTCCCAGACGGACCCAGACTGTTCCAAACAAGTCCCAGACTATCCCAGACTTTCCCAGGCTGTTCCAAACAAGTCCCAGACTGTCCCAGATTGTCCCAGACTGTCCCAAACAAGTCCTAGACTGTCCCAGACGGACCCAGACGTTACCAGACTGTCTCAAACAAGTCCCAGACTATCCCAGACTGTCGCAGACTGTTCCAAACAAGTCCCAGACGGTCCCAAACTGTCGCAGACTGTTCCAAACAAGTCCCAGACTGTCCCAGAAGGTCCCAGACGTTCCCAGACTGTCCCAAACAAGTCCTATACTGTCCCAAACTGTCGCGGACTGTTCCAAACAAGTCCCAGACGGTCTCAAACTGTCGCAGACTGTTCCAAAACAGTCCCAGACTATCCCAGACTGTCTCAGACTGTTCCAAACAAGTCCCAGACAGTCCCAAACTGTCGCAGACTGTTCCAAACAAGTCCCAGACTGTCCCAGAAGGTCCCAGACCGTCTCAAACAAGTCCTAGACTGTCCCAAACTGTCGCAGACTTTTCCAAACAAGTCCCAGACGGTCCCAAACTGTCGCAGACTGTTCCAAACAAGTCCCAGACTACCCCAGACTGTCCCAGGCTGTTGCAAACAAGTCCCAGACAGTCCCAGACTGTTCCAAACAAGTCCCAGACTGTCCCAGACGGTCCCAGACGGTCCCAGACTGTCCCAAACAATTCCTAGACTGTCCCAGAAGGTCCCAGACGGTCCCAGACTGTCCCAAACAAGTCGTAGACTGTCCCAAACTGTCGCAGACTGTTCCAAACAAGTCCCAGACTGTCCCAAACTGTCGCAGACTGTTCCAAACATGTCCCAGACTGTCCCAGACGGTCCCAGACGGTCCCAGACTGTCCCAAACAAGTCCTAGACTGTCCCAAACTATCGCAGACTGTTCCAAACAAGTCCCAGACGGTCCCAAACTGTCGCAGACTGTTCCAAACAAGTCCCAGACGGACCCAGACTGGCCCAAACAAGTCCTAGACTGTCCCAAACTGATGCAGACAGTTCCAAACAAGTCCCAGTCGGTCCCAAACTGTCACAGACTGTTCCAAACAAGTCCCAGACTATCCCAGACTTTCCCAGGCTGTTCCAAACAAGTCCCAGACTGTCCCAGATTGTCCCAGACAGTCGCAAACAAGTCCTAGACTGTCCCAAACTGTCGCAGACTGTCCCAAACAAGTCCCAGACGGTCCCAAACTGTCGCAGACTGTTCCAAACAAGTCCCAGACTGTCCCAGAAGGTCCCAGACGGTCCCAGACTGTCCCAAACAAGTCCTATACTGTCCCAAACTGTCGCGGACTGTTCCAAACAAGTCCCAGACGGACCCAGACTGGCCCAAACAAGTCCTAGACTGTCCCAAACTGATGCAGACAGTTCCAAACAAGTCCCAGTCGGTCCCAAACTGTCACAGACTGTTCCAAACAAGTCCCAGACTATCCCAGACTTTCCCAGGCTGTTCCAAACAAGTCCCAGACTGTCCCAGATTGTCCCAGACAGTCGCAAACAAGTCCTAGACTGTCCCAAACTGTCGCAGACTGTCCCAAACAAGTCCCAGACGGTCCCAAACTGTCGCAGACTGTTCCAAACAAGTCCCAGACTGTCCCAGAAGGTCCCAGACGGTCCCAGACTGTCCCAAACAAGTCCTATACTGTCCCAAACTGTCGCGGACTGTTCCAAACAAGTCCCAGACGGTCCCAAACTGTCACAGACTGTTCCAAACAAGTCCCAGACTGTCCCAGAAGGTCCCAGACGGTCCCAGACTGTCCCAAACAAGTCCTATACTGTCCCAAACTGTCGCGGACTGTTCCAAACAAGTCCCAGACTGTCCCAAACTGTCGCAGACTGTTCCAAACAAGTCCCAGACTGTCCCAGACGGTCCCAGACGGTCCCAGACTGTCCCAAACAAGTCCTAGACTGTCCCAAACTATCGCAGACTGTTCCAAACAAGACCCAGACGGTCCCAAACTGTCGCAGACTGTTCCAAACAAGTCCCAGACTATCCCAGACTTTCCCAGGCTGTTCCGAACAAGTCCCAGACTGTCCCAGATTGTACCAGACTGTGCCAAACAAGTCCCAGACTGTCCCAGATTGTCCCAGACAGTCGCAAACAAGTCCTAGACTGTCCCAAACTGTCGCAGACTGTTCCAAACAAGTCCCAGACGGTCCCAAACTGTCGCAGACTGTTCCAAACAAGTCCCAGACGGACCCAGACTGGCCCAAACAAGTCCTAGACTGTCCCAAACTGATGCAGACAGTTCCAAACAAGTCCCAGACGGACCCAGACTGTTCCAAACAAGTCCCAGACTATCCCAGACTTTCCCAGGCTGTTCCAAACAAGTCCCAGACTGTCCCAGATTGTCCCAGACTGTCCCAAACAAGTCCTAGACTGTCCCAGACGGACCCAGACGTTACCAGACTGTCTCAAACAAGTCCCAGACTATCCCAGACTGTCGCAGACTGTTCCAAACAAGTCCCAGACGGTCCCAAACTGTCGCAGACTGTTCCAAACAAGTCCCAGACTGTCCCAGAAGGTCCCAGACGTTCCCAGACTGTCCCAAACAAGTCCTATACTGTCCCAAACTGTCGCGGACTGTTCCAAACAAGTCCCAGACGGTCTCAAACTGTCGCAGACTGTTCCAAAACAGTCCCAGACTATCCCAGACTGTCTCAGACTGTTCCAAACAAGTCCCAGACAGTCCCAAACTGTCGCAGACTGTTCCAAACAAGTCCCAGACTGTCCCAGAAGGTCCCAGACCGTCTCAAACAAGTCCTAGACTGTCCCAAACTGTCGCAGACTTTTCCAAACAAGTCCCAGACGGTCCCAAACTGTCGCAGACTGTTCCAAACAAGTCCCAGACTACCCCAGACTGTCCCAGGCTGTTGCAAACAAGTCCCAGACAGTCCCAGACTGTTCCAAACAAGTCCCAGACTGTCCCAGACGGTCCCAGACGGTCCCAGACTGTCCCAAACAATTCCTAGACTGTCCCAGAAGGTCCCAGACGGTCCCAGACTGTCCCAAACAAGTCGTAGACTGTCCGAAACTGTCGCAGACTGTTCCAAACAAGTCCCAGACTGTCCCAAACTGTCGCAGACTGTTCCAAACATGTCCCAGACTGTCCCAGACGGTCCCAGACGGTCCCAGACTGTCCCAAACAAGTCCTAGACTGTCCCAAACTATCGCAGACTGTTCCAAACAAGTCCCAGACGGTCCCAAACTGTCGCAGACTGTTCCAAACAAGTCCCAGACGGACCCAGACTGGCCCAAACAAGTCCTAGACTGTCCCAAACTGATGCAGACAGTTCCAAACAAGTCCCAGTCGGTCCCAAACTGTCACAGACTGTTCCAAACAAGTCCCAGACTATCCCAGACTTTCCCAGGCTGTTCCAAACAAGTCCCAGACTGTCCCAGATTGTCCCAGACAGTCGCAAACAAGTCCTAGACTGTCCCAAACTGTCGCAGACTGTCCCAAACAAGTCCCAGACGGTCCCAAACTGTCGCAGACTGTTCCAAACAAGTCCCAGACTGTCCCAGAAGGTCCCAGACGGTCCCAGACTGTCCCAAACAAGTCCTATACTGTCCCAAACTGTCGCGGACTGTTCCAAACAAGTCCCAGACTGTCCCAAACTGTCGCAGACTGTTCCAAACAAGTCCCAGACTATCCCAGACTTTCCCAGGCTGTTCCAAACAAGTCCCAGACTGTCCCAGATTGTACCAGACTGTGCCAAACAAGTCCCAGACTGTCCCAAACAAGTCCTAGACTGTCCAAAACTGTCGTAGACTGTTCCAAACAAGAACCAGACTGTCCCAGATTGTCCCAGACGGTCGCAAACAAGTCCTAGACTGTCCCAAACTGTCGCAGACTGTTCCAAACAAGTCCCAGACGGTCCCAAACTGTCGCAGACTGTTCCAAACAAGTACCAGACGGACCCAGACTGGCCCAAACAAGTCCTAGACTGTCCCAGAAGGTCCCAGACGGTCCCAGACGGTCCCAGACTGTCCCAAACAAGTCCTAGACTGTCCCCAACTGTCGCAGACTGTTCCAAACAAGTCCCAGACTGTCCCAAACTGTCGCAGACTGTTCCAAACAAGTCCCAGACTGTCCCAGACGGTCCCAGACGGTCCCAGACTGTCCCAAACAAGTCCTAGACTGTCCCCAACTGTCGCAGACTGTTCCAAACAAGTCCCAGACTGTCCCAAACTGATGCAGACAGTTCCAAACAAGTCCCAGTCGGTCCCAAACTGTCACAGACTGTTCCAAACAAGTCCCAGACTATCCCAGACTTTCCCAGGCTGTTCCAAACAAGTCCCAGACTGTCCCAGATTGTCCCAGACTGTCCCAAACAAGTCCTAGACTGTCCCAGACGGACCAAGACGTTACCAGACTGTCTCAAACAAGTCCCAGACTATCCCAGACTGTCGCAGACTGTTCCAAACAAGTCCCAGACGGTCCCAAACTGTCACAGACTGTTCCAAACAAGTCCCAGACTGTCCCAGAAGGTCCCAGACGGTCCCAGACTGTCCCAAACAAGTCCTATACTGTCCCAAACTGTCGCGGACTGTTCCAAACAAGTCCCAGACTGTCCCAAACTGTCGCAGACTGTTCCAAACAAGTCCCAGACTGTCCCAGACGGTCCCAGACGGTCCCAGACTGTCCCAAACAAGTCCTAGACTGTCCCAAACTATCGCAGACTGTTCCAAACAAGACCCAGACGGTCCCAAACTGTCGCAGACTGTTCCAAACAAGTCCCAGACTATCCCAGACTTTCCCAGGCTGTTCCGAACAAGTCCCAGACTGTCCCAGATTGTACCAGACTGTGCCAAACAAGTCCCAGACTGTCCCAGATTGTCCCAGACAGTCGCAAACAAGTCCTAGACTGTCCCAAACTGTCGCAGACTGTTCCAAACAAGTCCCAGACGGTCCCAAACTGTCGCAGACTGTTCCAAACAAGTCCCAGACGGACCCAGACTGGCCCAAACAAGTCCTAGACTGTCCCAAACTGATGCAGACAGTTCCAAACAAGTCCCAGTCGGTCCCAAACTGTCACAGACTGTTCCAAACAAGTCCCAGACTATCCCAGACTTTCCCAGGCTGTTCCAAACAAGTCCCAGACTGTCCCAGATTGTCCCAGACTGTCCCAAACAAGTCCTAGACTGTCCCAGACGGACCCAGACGTTACCAGACTGTCTCAAACAAGTCCCAGACTATCCCAGACTGTCGCAGACTGTTCCAAACAAGTCCCAGACGGTCCCAAACTGTCGCAGACTGTTCCAAACAAGTCCCAGACTGTCCCAGAAGGTCCCAGACGTTCCCAGACTGTCCCAAACAAGTCCTATACTGTCCCAAACTGTCGCGGACTGTTCCAAACAAGTCCCAGACGGTCTCAAACTGTCGCAGACTGTTCCAAAACAGTCCCAGACTATCCCAGACTGTCTCAGACTGTTCCAAACAAGTCCCAGACAGTCCCAAACTGTCGCAGACTGTTCCAAACATGTCCCAGACTGTCCCAGACGGTCCCAGACGGTCCCAGACTGTCCCAAACAATTCCTAGACTGTCCCAGAAGGTCCCAGACGGTCCCAGACTGTCCCAAACAAGTCGTAGACTGTCCCAAACTGTCGCAGACTGTTCCAAACAAGTCCCAGACTGTCCCAAACTGTCGCAGACTGTTCCAAACATGTCCCAGACTGTCCCAGACGGTCCCAGACGGTCCCAGACTGTCCCAAACAAGTCCTAGACTGTCCCAAACTATCGCAGACTGTTCCAAACAAGTCCCAGGCGGTCCCAAACTGTCGCAGACTGTTCCAAACAAGTCCCAGACTATCCCAGACTTTCCCAGGCTGTTCCAAACAAGTCCCAGACTGTCCCAGATTGTACCAGACTGTGCCAAACAAGTCCCAGACTGTCCCAAACAAGTCCTAGACTGTCCAAAACTGTCGCAGACTGTTCCAAACAAGAAC
Source organism: Cephus spinipes (assembly GCA_963971525.1). NCBI lineage: Eukaryota > Metazoa > Arthropoda > Insecta > Hymenoptera > Cephidae > Cephus > Cephus spinipes. Next base: position 11,071,450 of record OZ020581.1, on the reverse strand, counting down.
CAGACTGTCCGAGATTGTCCCAGACAGTCGCAAACAAGTCCTAGACTGTCCCAAACTGTCGCAGACTGTTCCAAACAAGTCGCAGACGGTCCCAAACTGTCGCAGACTGTTCCAAACAAGTCCCAGACGGACCCAGACTGGCCCAAACAAGTCCTAGACTGTACCAAACTGATGCAGACAGTTCCAAACAAGTCCCAGTCGGTCCCAAACTGTCACAGACTGTTCCAAACAAGTCCCAGACTATCCCAGACTTTCCGAGGCTGTTCCAAACAAGTCCCAGACTGTCCCAGATTGTCCCAGACAGTCGCAAACAAGTCCTAGACTGTCCTAAACTGTCGCAGACTGTCCCAAACAAGTCCCAGACGGTCCCAAACTGTCGCAGACTGTTCCAAACAAGAACCAGACTGTCCCAGATTGTCCCAGACGGTCGCAAACAAGTCCTAGACTGTCCCAAACTGTCGCAGACTGTTCCAAACAAGTCCCAGACGGTCCCAAACTGTCGCAGACTGTTCCAAACAAGTCCCAGACGGACCCAGACTGGCCCAAACAAGTCCTAGACTGTCCCAAACTGATGCAGACAGTTCCAAACAAGTCCCAGTCGGTCCCAAACTGTCACAGACTGTTCCAAACAAGTCCCAGACTATCCCAGACTTTCCCAGGCTGTTCCAAACAAGTCCCAGACTGTCCCAGATTGTCCCAGACTGTCCCAAACAAGTCCTAGACTGTCCCAGACGGACCCAGACGTTACCAGACTGCCTCAAACAAGTCCCAGACTATCCCAGACTGTCGCAGACTGTTCCAAACAAGTCCCAGACGGTCCCAAACTGTCGCAGACTGTTCCAAACAAGCCCCAGACTGTCCCAGAAGGTCCCAGACGGTCCCAGACTGTCCCAAACAAGTCCTATACTGTCCCAAACTGTCGCGGACTGTTCCAAACATGTCCCAGACTGTCCCAAACTGTCGCAGACTGTTCCAAACAACTCCCAGACTGTCCCAGACGGTCCCAGATGGTCCCAGACTGTCCCAAACAAGTCATAGACTGTCCCAAACTATCGCAGACTGTTCCAAACAAGACCCAGACGGTCCCAAACTGTCGCAGACTGTTCCAAACAAGTCCCAGACTATCCCAGACTTTCCCAGGCTGTTCCAAACAAGTCCCAGACTGTCGCAGATTGTACCAGACTGTGCCAAACAAGTCCCAGACTGTCCCAAACAAGTCCTAGACTGTCCAAAACTGTCGCAGACTGTTCCAAACAAGAACCAGACTGTCCCAGATTGTCCCAGACAGTCGCAAACAAGTCCTAGACTGTCCCAAACTGTCGCAGACTGTTCCAAACAAGTCCCAGACGGTCCCAAACTGTCGCAGACTGTTCCAAACAAGTCCCAGACGGACCCAGACTGGCCCAAACAAGTCCTAGACTGTCCCAAACTGATGCAGACAGTTCCAAACAAGTCCCAGTCGGTCCCAAACTGTCACAGACTGTTCCAAACAAGTCCCAGACTATCCCAGACTTTCCCAGGCTGTTCCAAACAAGTCCCAGACTGTCCCAGATTGTCCCAGACTGTCCCAAACAAGTCCCAGACTGTCCCAGACGGACCCAGACGTTACCAGACTGTCTCAAACAAGTCCCAGACTATCCCAGACTGTCGCAGACTGTTCCAAACAAGTCCCAGACGGTCCCAAACTGTCGCAGACTGTTCCAAACAAGTCCCAGACTGTCCCAGAAGGTCCCAGACGGTCCCAGACTGTCCCAAACAAGTCCTATACTGTCCCAAACTGTCGCGGACTGTTCCAAACAAGTCCCAGACGGTCTCAAACTGTCGCAGACTGTTCCAAACAAGTCCCAGACTATCCCAGACTGTCGCAGACTGTTCCAAACAAGTCCCAGACGGTCCCAAACTGTCGCAGACTGTTCCAAACAAGTCCCAGACTGTCCCAGAAGGTCCCAGACTGTCTCAAACAAGTCCTAGACTGTCCCAAACTGTCGCAGACTTTTCCAAACAAGTCCCAGACGGTCCCAAACTGTCGCAGACTGTTCCAAACAAGTCCCAGACTGTCCCAGATTGTCCCAGACTGTCCCAAACAAGTCCTAGACTGCCCCAGACGGACCCAGACGTTACCAGACTGTCTCAAACAAGTCCCAGACTATCCCAGACTGTCGCAGACTGTTCCAAACAAGTCCCAGACGGTCCCAAACTGTCGCAGACTGTTCCAAACAAGTCCCAGACTGTCCCAGAAGGTCCCAGACGGTCCCAGACTGTCCCAAACAAGTCCTATACTGTCCCAAACTGTCGCGGACTGTTCCAAACAAGTCCCAGACTGTCCCAAACTGTCGCAGACTGTTCCAAACAAGTCCCAGACTGTCCCAGACGGTCCCAGACGGTCCCAGACTGTCCCAAACAAGTCCTAGACTGTCCCAAACTATCGCAGACTGTTCCAAACAAGACCCAGACGGTCCCAAACTGTCGCAGACTGTTCCAAACAAGACCCAGACGGTCCCAAACTGTCGCAGACTGTTCCAAACAAGTCCCAGACTATCCCAGACTTTCCCAGGCTGTTCCAAACAAGCCCCAGACTGTCCCAGATTGTACCAGACTGTGCCAAACAAGTCCCAGACTGTCCCAAACAAGTCCTAGACTGTCCAAAACTGTCGCAGACTGTTCCAAACAAGAACCAGACTGTCCCAGATTGTCCCAGACAGTCGCAAACAAGTCCTAGACTGTCCCAAACTGTCGCAGACTGTTCCAAACAAGTCCCAGACGGTCCCAAACTGTCGCAGACTGTTCCAAACAAGTCCCAGACGGACCCAGACTGGCCCAAACAAGTCCTAGACTGTCCCAAACTGATGCAGACAGTTCCAAACAAGTCCCAGTCGGTCCCAAACTGTCACAGACTGTTCCAAACAAGTCCCAGACTATCCCAGACTTTCCCAGGCTGTTCCAAACAAGTCCCAGACTGTCCCAGACGGACCCAGACGTTACCAGACTGTCTCAAACAAGTCCCAGACTATCCCAGACTGTCGCAGACTGTTCCAAACAAGTCCCAGACGGTCCCAAACTGTCGCAGACTGTTCCAAACAAGTCCCAGACTGTCCCAGAAGGTCCCAGACGGTCCCAGACTGTCCCAAACAAGTCCTATACTGTCCCAAACTGTCGCGGACTGTTCCAAACAAGTCCCAGACTATCCCAGACTGCCGCAGACTGTTCCAAACAAGTCCCAGACGGTCCCAAACTGTCGCAGACTGTTCCAAACAAGTCCCAGACTGTCCCAGAAGGTCCCAGACGGTCCCAGACTGTCCCAAACAAGTCCTATACTGTCCCAAACTGTCGCGGACTGTTCCAAACAAGTCCCAGACGGTCTCAAACTGTCGCAGACTGTTCCAAACAAGTCCCAGACTATCCCAGACTGTCGCAGACTGTTCCAAACAAGTCCCAGACGGTCCCAAACTGTCGCAGACTGTTCCAAACAAGTCCCAGACTGTCCCAGAAGGTCCCAGACTGTCTCAAACAAGTCCTAGACTGTCCCAAACTGTCGCAGACTTTTCCAAACAAGTCCCAGACGGTCCCAAACTGTCGCAGACTGTTCCAAACAAGTCTCAGACTGTCCCAGATTGTCCCAGACTGTCCCAAACAAGTCCTAGACTGCCCCAGACGGACCCAGACGTTACCAGACTGTCTCAAACAAGTCCCAGACTATCCCAGACTGTCGCAGACTGTTCCAAACAAGTCCCAGACGGTCCCAAACTGTCGCAGACTGTTCCAAACAAGTCCCAGACTGTCCCAGAAGGTCCCAGACGGTCCCAGACTGTCCCAAACAAGTCCTATACTGTCCCAAACTGTCGCGGACTGTTCCAAACAAGTCCCAGACTGTCCCAAACTGTCGCAGACTGTTCCAAACAAGTCCCAGACTGTCCCAGACGGTCCCAGACGGTCCCAGACTGTCCCAAACAAGTCCTAGACTGTCCCAAACTATCGCAGACTGTTCCAAACAAGACCCAGACGGTCCCAAACTGTCGCAGACTGTTCCAAACAAGACCCAGACGGTCCCAAACTGTCGCAGACTGTTCCAAACAAGTCCCAGACTATCCCAGACTTTCCCAGGCTGTTCCAAACAAGCCCCAGACTGTCCCAGATTGTACCAGACTGTGCCAAACAAGTCCCAGACTGTCCCAAACAAGTCCTAGACTGTCCAAAACTGTCGCAGACTGTTCCAAACAAGAACCAGACTGTCCCAGATTGTCCCAGACAGTCGCAAACAAGTCCTAGACTGTCCCAAACTGTCGCAGACTGTTCCAAACAAGTCCCAGACGGTCCCAAACTGTCGCAGACTGTTCCAAACAAGTCCCAGACGGACCCAGACTGGCCCAAACAAGTCCTAGACTGTCCCAAACTGATGCAGACAGTTCCAAACAAGTCCCAGTCGGTCCCAAACTGTCACAGACTGTTCCAAACAAGTCCCAGACTATCCCAGACTTTCCCAGGCTGTTCCAAACAAGTCCCAGACTGTCCCAGACGGACCCAGACGTTACCAGACTGTCTCAAACAAGTCCCAGACTATCCCAGACTGTCGCAGACTGTTCCAAACAAGTCCCAGACGGTCCCAAACTGTCGCAGACTGTTCCAAACAAGTCCCAGACTGTCCCAGAAGGTCCCAGACGGTCCCAGACTGTCCCAAACAAGTCCTATACTGTCCCAAACTGTCGCGGACTGTTCCAAACAAGTCCCAGACGGTCTCAAACTGTCGCAGACTGTTCCAAACAAGTCCCAGACTATCCCAGACTGTCGCAGACTGTTCCAAACAAGTCCCAGACAGTCCCAAACTGTCGCAGACTGTTCCAAACAAGTCCCAGACTGTCCCAGAAGGTCCCAGACTGTCTCAAACAAGTCCTAGACTGTCCCAAACTGTCGCAGACTTTTCCAAACAAGTCCCAGACGGTCCCAAACTGTCGCAGACTGTTCCAAACAAGTCCCAGACTACCCCAGACTGTCCCAGGCTGTTGCAAACAAGTCCCAGACAGTCCCAGACTGTTCCAAACAAGTCCCAGACTGTCCCAGACGGTCCCAGACGGTCCCAGACTGTCCCAAACAATTCCTAGACTGTCCCAGAAGGTCCCAGACGGTCCCAGACTGTCATAAACAAGTCCTAGACTGTCCCAAACTGTCGCAGACTGTTCCAAACAAGTCCCAGACTGTCCCAAACTGTCGCAGACTGTTCCAAACAAGTCCCAGACTGTCCCAGACGGTCCCAGACGGTCCCAGACTGTCCCAAACAAGTCCTAGACTGTCCCAAACTGTCGCAGACTGTTCCAAACAAGTCCCAGACTATCCCAGACTTTCCCAGGCTGTTCCAAACAAGTCCCAGACTGTCCCAGATTGTACCAGACTGTCCCAAACAAGTCCTAGACTGTCCAAAACTGTCGCAGACTGTTCCAAACAAGACCCAGACTGCCCCAGATTGTTCCAGACAGTCGCAAACAAGTCCTAGACTGTCCCAAACTGTCGTAGATTGTTCCAAACAAGTCCCAGACGATCCCAAACTGTCGCAGACTGTTCCAAACAAGTCCCAGACGGTCCCAGACTGGCCCAAACAAGTCCTAGACTGTCCCAAACTGATGCAGACAGTTCCAAACAAGTCCCAGTCGGTCCCAAACTGTCACAGACTGTTCCAAACAAGTCCCAGACTATCCCAGACTTTCCCAGGCTGCTCCAAACAAGTCCCAGACTGTCCCAGATTGTGCCAGACTGTCCCAGATTGTCCCAGACAGTCGCAAACAAGTCCGAGACTGTCCCAAACTGTCGCAGACTGTTCCAAACAAGTCCCAGACGGTCGCAAACTGTCGCAGACTGTTCCAAACAAGTCCCAGACTGTCCCAGACGGTCCCAGACGGTCCCAGACTGTCCCAAACAATTCCTAGACTGTCCCAGAAGGTCCCAGACGGTCCCAGACTGTCATAAACAAGTCCTAGACTGTCCCAAACTGTCGCAGACTGTTCCAAACAAGTCCCAGACTGTCCCAAACTGTCGCAGACTGTTCCAAACAAGTCCCAGACTGTCCCAGACGGTCCCAGACGGTCCCAGACTGTCCCAAACAAGTCCTAGACTGTCCCAAACTGTCGCAGACTGTTCCAAACAAGTCCCAGACTATCCCAGACTTTCCCAGGCTGTTCCAAACAAGTCCCAGACTGTCCCAGATTGTACCAGACTGTCCCAAACAAGTCCTAGACTGTCCAAAACTGTCGCAGACTGTTCCAAACAAGACCCAGACTGCCCCAGATTGTTCCAGACAGTCGCAAACAAGTCCTAGACTGTCCCAAACTGTCGTAGATTGTTCCAAACAAGTCCCAGACGATCCCAAACTGTCGCAGACTGTTCCAAACAAGTCCCAGACGGTCCCAGACTGGCCCAAACAAGTCCTAGACTGTCCCAAACTGATGCAGACAGTTCCAAACAAGTCCCAGTCGGTCCCAAACTGTCACAGACTGTTCCAAACAAGTCCCAGACTATCCCAGACTTTCCCAGGCTGCTCCAAACAAGTCCCAGACTGTCCCAGATTGTGCCAGACTGTCCCAGATTGTCCCAGACAGTCGCAAACAAGTCCGAGACTGTCCCAAACTGTCGCAGACTGTTCCAAACAAGTCCCAGACGGTCGCAAACTGTCGCAGACTGTTCCAAACAAGTCCCAGACTGTCCCAAACTGTCGCAGACTGTTCCACACAAGTCCCTGACTGTCCCAGAAGGTCCCAGATGGTCCCAGTCTGTCCCAAACAAGTCGTAGACTGTCCCAGACGGCCACAGACTGTCCCAAACAAGTCCTAGACTGTCCCAAACTGTCGCAGACTGTTCCACACAAGTCCCAGACGGTCTCAAACGGTCGCAGACTGTTCCAAACAAGTCCCAGACTGTCCCAAACTGTCGCAGACTGTTCGAAACAAGTCCCAGACTGTCCCAAACTGTCGCAGACTGTTCCAAACAAGTCCCAGACTGTCCCAGACGGTCCCAGACGGTCCCAGACTGTCCCAAACAAGTCCTAGACTGTCCCAAACTATCGCAGACTGTTCCAAACAAGTCCCAGGCGGTCCCAAACTGTCGTAGACTGTTCCAAACAAGTCCCAGACTATCCCAGACTTTCCCAGGCTGTTCCAAACAAGTCCCAGACTGTCCCAGATTGTACCAGACTGTGCCAAACAAGTCCCAGACTGTCCCAAACAAGTCCTAGACTGTCCAAAACTGTCGCAGACTGTTCCAAACAAGAACCAGACTGTCCCAGATTGTCCCAGACAGTCGCAAACAAGTCCTAGACTGTCCCAAACTGTCGCAGACTGTTCCAAACAAGTCCCAGACGGTCCTAAACTGTCGCAGACTGTTCCAAACAAGTCCCAGACGGACCCAGACTGGCCCAAACAAGTCCTAGACTGTCCCAAACTGTCGTAGACTGTTCCAAACAAGTCCCAGACTATCCCAGACTTTCCCAGGCTGCTCCAAACAAGTCCCAGACTGTCCCAGATTGTGCCAGACTGTCCCAGATTGTCCCAGACAGTCGCAAACAAGTCCGAGACTGTCCCAAACTGTCGCAGACTGTTCCAAACAAGTCCCAGACGGTCGCAAACTGTCGCAGACTGTTCCAAACAAGTCCCAGACTGTCCCAAACTGTCGCAGACTGTTCCACACAAGTCCCTGACTGTCCCAGAAGGTCCCAGATGGTCCCAGTCTGTCCCAAACAAGTCGTAGACTGTCCCAGACGGCCACAGACTGTCCCAAACAAGTCCTAGACTGTCCCAAACTGTCGCAGACTGTTCCACACAAGTCCCAGACGGTCTCAAACGGTCGCAGACTGTTCCAAACAAGTCCCAGACTGTCCCAAACTGTCGCAGACTGTTCGAAACAAGTCCCAGACTGTCCCAAACTGTCGCAGACTGTTCCAAACAAGTCCCAGACTGTCCCAGACGGTCCCAGACGGTCCCAGACTGTCCCAAACAAGTCCTAGACTGTCCCAAACTATCGCAGACTGTTCCAAACAAGTCCCAGGCGGTCCCAAACTGTCGTAGACTGTTCCAAACAAGTCCCAGACTATCCCAGACTTTCCCAGGCTGTTCCAAACAAGTCCCAGACTGTCCCAGATTGTACCAGACTGTGCCAAACAAGTCCCAGACTGTCCCAAACAAGTCCGAGACTGTCCCAAACTGTCGCAGACTGTTCCAAACAAGTCCCAGACGGTCGCAAACTGTCGCAGACTGTTCCAAACAAGTCCCAGACTGTCCCAAACTGTCGCAGACTGTTCCACACAAGTCCCTGACTGTCCCAGAAGGTCCCAGATGGTCCCAGTCTGTCCCAAACAAGTCGTAGACTGTCCCAGACGGCCACAGACTGTCCCAAACAAGTCCTAGACTGTCCCAAACTGTCGCAGACTGTTCCACACAAGTCCCAGACGGTCTCAAACGGTCGCAGACTGTTCCAAACAAGTCCCAGACTGTCCCAAACTGTCGCAGACTGTTCGAAACAAGTCCCAGACTGTCCCAAACTGTCGCAGACTGTTCCAAACAAGTCCCAGACTGTCCCAGACGGTCCCAGACGGTCCCAGACTGTCCCAAACAAGTCCTAGACTGTCCCAAACTATCGCAGACTGTTCCAAACAAGTCCCAGGCGGTCCCAAACTGTCGTAGACTGTTCCAAACAAGTCCCAGACTATCCCAGACTTTCCCAGGCTGTTCCAAACAAGTCCCAGACTGTCCCAGATTGTACCAGACTGTGCCAAACAAGTCCCAGACTGTCCCAAACAAGTCCTAGACTGTCCAAAACTGTCGCAGACTGTTCCAAAAAAGAACCAGACTGTCCCAGATTGTCCCAGACAGTCGCAAACAAGTCCTAGACTGTCCCAAACTGTCGCAGACTGTTCCAAACAAGTCCCAGACGGTCCTAAACTGCCGCAGACTGTTCCAAACAAGTCCCAGACGGACCCAGACTGGCCCAAACAAGTCCTAGACTGTCCCAAACTGATGCAGACAGTTCCAAACAAGTCCCAGTCGGTCCCAAACTGTCACAGACTGTTCCAAACAAGTCCCAGACTATCCCAGACTTTTGCAGGCTGTTCCAAACAAGTCCCAGACTGTCCCAGATTGTCCCAGACAGTCGCAAACAAGTCCTAGACTGTCCCAAACTGTCGCAGACTGTCCCAAACAAGTCCCAGACGGTCCCAAACTGTCGCAGACTGTTCCAAACAAGTCCCAGACTGTCCCAGAAGGTCCCAGACGGTCCCAGACTGTCCCAAACAAGTCCTATACTGTCCCAAACTGTCGCGGACTGTTCCAAACAAGTCCCAGACTGTCCCAAACTGTCGCAGACTGTTCCAAACAAGTCCCAGACTATCCCAGACTTTCCCAGGCTGTTCCAAACAAGTCCCAGACTGTCCCAGATTGTACCAGACTGTGCCAAACAAGTCCCAGACTGTCCCAAACAAGTCCTAGACTGTCCAAAACTGTCGCAGACTGTTCCAAACAAGAACCAGACTGTCCCAGATTGTCCCAGACGGTCGCAAACAAGTCCTAGACTGTCCCAAACTGTCGCAGACTGTTCCAAACAAGTCCCAGACGGTCCCAAACTGTCGCAGACTGTTCCAAACAAGTCCCAGACGGACCCAGACTGGCCCAAACAAGTCCTAGACTGTCCCAGAAGGTCCCAGACGGTCCCAGACTGTCCCAAACAAGTCCTAGACTGTCCCAAACTGTCGCAGACTGTTCCAAACAAGTCCCAGACTGTCCCAAACTGTCGCAGACTGTTCCAAACAAGTCCCAGACTGTCCCAGACGGTCCCAGACGGTCCCAGACTGTCCCAAACAAGTCCTAGACTGTCCCCAATTGTCGCAGACTGTTCCAAACAAGTCCCAGACTGTCCCAAACTGATGCAGACAGTTCCAAACAAGTACCAGTCGGTCCCAAACTGTCACAGACTGTTCCAAACAAGTCCCAGACTATCCCAGACTTTCCCAGGCTGTTCCAAATAAGTCCCAGACTGTCCCAGATTGTCCCAGACTGTCCCAAACAAGTCCTAGACTGTCCCAGACGGACCCAGACGTTACCAGACTGTCTCAAACAAGTCCCAGACTATCCCAGACTGTCGCAGACTGTTCCAAACAAGTCCCAGACGGTCCCAAACTGTCACAGACTGTTCCAAACAAGTCCCAGACTGTCCCAGAAGGTCCCAGACGGTCCCAGACTGTCCCAAACAAGTCCTATACTGTCCCAAACTGTCGCGGACTGTTCCAAACAAGTCCCAGACTGTCCCAAACTGTCGCAGACTGTTCCAAACAAGTCCCAGACTGTCCCAGACGGTCCCAGACGGTCCCAGACTGTCCCAAACAAGTCCTAGACTGTCCCAAACTATCGCAGACTGTTCCAAACAAGACCCAGACGGTCCCAAACTGTCGCAGACTGTTCCAAACAAGTCCCAGACTATCCCAGACTTTCCCAGGCTGTTCCAAACAAGTCCTAGACTGTCCAAAACTGTCGCAGACTGTTCCAAACAAGAACCAGACTGTCCCAGATTGTCCCAGACAGTCGCAAACAAGTCCTAGACTGTCCCAAACTGTCGCAGACTGTTCCAAACAAGTCCCAGACGGTCCCAAACTGTCGCAGACTGTTCCAAACAAGTCCCAGACGGACCCAGACTGGCCCAAACAAGTCCTAGACTGTCCCAAACTGATGCAGACAGTTCCAAACAAGTCCCAGACGGTCTCAAACTGTCGCAGACTGTTCCAAACAAGTCCCAGACGGTCGCAAACTGTCGCAGACTGTTCCAAACAAGTCCCAGACTGTCCCAAACTGTCGCAGACTGTTCCACACAAGTCCCTGACTGTCCCAGAAGGTCCCAGATGGTCCCAGTCTGTCCCAAACAAGTCGTAGACTGTCCCAGACGGCCACAGACTGTCCCAAACAAGTCCTAGACTGTCCCAAACTGTCGCAGACTGTTCCACACAAGTCCCAGACGGTCTCAAACGGTCGCAGACTGTTCCAAACAAGTCCCAGACTGTCCCAAACTGTCGCAGACTGTTCGAAACAAGTCCCAGACTGTCCCAAACTGTCGCAGACTGTTCCAAACAAGTCCCAGACTGTCCCAGACGGTCCCAGACGGTCCCAGACTGTCCCAAACAAGTCCTAGACTGTCCCAAACTATCGCAGACTGTTCCAAACAAGTCCCAGGCGGTCCCAAACTGTCGTAGACTGTTCCAAACAAGTCCCAGACTATCCCAGACTTTCCCAGGCTGTTCCAAACAAGTCCCAGACTGTCCCAGATTGTACCAGACTGTGCCAAACAAGTCCCAGACTGTCCCAAACAAGTCCTAGACTGTCCAAAACTGTCGCAGACTGTTCCAAACAAGAACCAGACTGTCCCAGATTGTCCCAGACAGTCGCAAACAAGTCCTAGACTGTCCCAAACTGTCGCAGACTGTTCCAAACAAGTCCCAGACGGTCCTAAACTGTCGCAGACTGTTCCAAACAAGTCCCAGACGGACCCAGACTGGCCCAAACAAGTCCTAGACTGTCCCAAACTGTCGTAGACTGTTCCAAACAAGTCCCAGACTATCCCAGACTTTCCCAGGCTGCTCCAAACAAGTCCCAGACTGTCCCAGATTGTGCCAGACTGTCCCAGATTGTCCCAGACAGTCGCAAACAAGTCCGAGACTGTCCCAAACTGTCGCAGACTGTTCCAAACAAGTCCCAGACGGTCGCAAACTGTCGCAGACTGTTCCAAACAAGTCCCAGACTGTCCCAAACTGTCGCAGACTGTTCCACACAAGTCCCTGACTGTCCCAGAAGGTCCCAGATGGTCCCAGTCTGTCCCAAACAAGTCGTAGACTGTCCCAGACGGCCACAGACTGTCCCAAACAAGTCCTAGACTGTCCCAAACTGTCGCAGACTGTTCCACACAAGTCCCAGACGGTCTCAAACGGTCGCAGACTGTTCCAAACAAGTCCCAGACTGTCCCAAACTGTCGCAGACTGTTCGAAACAAGTCCCAGACTGTCCCAAACTGTCGCAGACTGTTCCAAACAAGTCCCAGACTGTCCCAGACGGTCCCAGACGGTCCCAGACTGTCCCAAACAAGTCCTAGACTGTCCCAAACTATCGCAGACTGTTCCAAACAAGTCCCAGGCGGTCCCAAACTGTCGTAGACTGTTCCAAACAAGTCCCAGACTATCCCAGACTTTCCCAGGCTGTTCCAAACAAGTCCCAGACTGTCCCAGATTGTACCAGACTGTGCCAAACAAGTCCCAGACTGTCCCAAACAAGTCCGAGACTGTCCCAAACTGTCGCAGACTGTTCCAAACAAGTCCCAGACGGTCGCAAACTGTCGCAGACTGTTCCAAACAAGTCCCAGACTGTCCCAAACTGTCGCAGACTGTTCCACACAAGTCCCTGACTGTCCCAGAAGGTCCCAGATGGTCCCAGTCTGTCCCAAACAAGTCGTAGACTGTCCCAGACGGCCACAGACTGTCCCAAACAAGTCCTAGACTGTCCCAAACTGTCGCAGACTGTTCCACACAAGTCCCAGACGGTCTCAAACGGTCGCAGACTGTTCCAAACAAGTCCCAGACTGTCCCAAACTGTCGCAGACTGTTCGAAACAAGTCCCAGACTGTCCCAAACTGTCGCAGACTGTTCCAAACAAGTCCCAGACTGTCCCAGACGGTCCCAGACGGTCCCAGACTGTCCCAAACAAGTCCTAGACTGTCCCAAACTATCGCAGACTGTTCCAAACAAGTCCCAGGCGGTCCCAAACTGTCGTAGACTGTTCCAAACAAGTCCCAGACTATCCCAGACTTTCCCAGGCTGTTCCAAACAAGTCCCAGACTGTCCCAGATTGTACCAGACTGTGCCAAACAAGTCCCAGACTGTCCCAAACAAGTCCTAGACTGTCCAAAACTGTCGCAGACTGTTCCAAACAAGAACCAGACTGTCCCAGATTGTCCCAGACAGTCGCAAACAAGTCCTAGACTGTCCCAAACTGTCGCAGACTGTTCCAAACAAGTCCCAGACGGTCCTAAACTGCCGCAGACTGTTCCAAACAAGTCCCAGACGGACCCAGACTGGCCCAAACAAGTCCTAGACTGTCCCAAACTGATGCAGACAGTTCCAAACAAGTCCCAGTCGGTCCCAAACTGTCACAGACTGTTCCAAACAAGTCCCAGACTATCCCAGACTTTTGCAGGCTGTTCCAAACAAGTCCCAGACTGTCCCAGATTGTCCCAGACAGTCGCAAACAAGTCCTAGACTGTCCCAAACTGTCGCAGACTGTCCCAAACAAGTCCCAGACGGTCCCAAACTGTCGCAGACTGTTCCAAACAAGTCCCAGACTGTCCCAGAAGGTCCCAGACGGTCCCAGACTGTCCCAAACAAGTCCTATACTGTCCCAAACTGTCGCGGACTGTTCCAAACAAGTCCCAGACTGTCCCAAACTGTCGCAGACTGTTCCAAACAAGTCCCAGACTATCCCAGACTTTCCCAGGCTGTTCCAAACAAGTCCCAGACTGTCCCAGATTGTACCAGACTGTGCCAAACAAGTCCCAGACTGTCCCAAACAAGTCCTAGACTGTCCAAAACTGTCGCAGACTGTTCCAAACAAGAACCAGACTGTCCCAGATTGTCCCAGACGGTCGCAAACAAGTCCTAGACTGTCCCAAACTGTCGCAGACTGTTCCAAACAAGTCCCAGACGGTCCCAAACTGTCGCAGACTGTTCCAAACAAGTCCCAGACGGACCCAGACTGGCCCAAACAAGTCCTAGACTGTCCCAGAAGGTCCCAGACGGTCCCAGACTGTCCCAAACAAGTCCTAGACTGTCCCAAACTGTCGCAGACTGTTCCAAACAAGTCCCAGACTGTCCCAAACTGTCGCAGACTGTTCCAAACAAGTCCCAGACTGTCCCAGACGGTCCCAGACGGTCCCAGACTGTCCCAAACAAGTCCTAGACTGTCCCCAATTGTCGCAGACTGTTCCAAACAAGTCCCAGACTGTCCCAAACTGATGCAGACAGTTCCAAACAAGTACCAGTCGGTCCCAAACTGTCACAGACTGTTCCAAACAAGTCCCAGACTATCCCAGACTTTCCCAGGCTGTTCCAAATAAGTCCCAGACTGTCCCAGATTGTCCCAGACTGTCCCAAACAAGTCCTAGACTGTCCCAGACGGACCCAGACGTTACCAGACTGTCTCAAACAAGTCCCAGACTATCCCAGACTGTCGCAGACTGTTCCAAACAAGTCCCAGACGGTCCCAAACTGTCACAGACTGTTCCAAACAAGTCCCAGACTGTCCCAGAAGGTCCCAGACGGTCCCAGACTGTCCCAAACAAGTCCTATACTGTCCCAAACTGTCGCGGACTGTTCCAAACAAGTCCCAGACTGTCCCAAACTGTCGCAGACTGTTCCAAACAAGTCCCAGACTGTCCCAGACGGTCCCAGACGGTCCCAGACTGTCCCAAACAAGTCCTAGACTGTCCCAAACTATCGCAGACTGTTCCAAACAAGACCCAGACGGTCCCAAACTGTCGCAGACTGTTCCAAACAAGTCCCAGACTATCCCAGACTTTCCCAGGCTGTTCCAAACAAGTCCTAGACTGTCCAAAACTGTCGCAGACTGTTCCAAACAAGAACCAGACTGTCCCAGATTGTCCCAGACAGTCGCAAACAAGTCCTAGACTGTCCCAAACTGTCGCAGACTGTTCCAAACAAGTCCCAGACGGTCCCAAACTGTCGCAGACTGTTCCAAACAAGTCCCAGACGGACCCAGACTGGCCCAAACAAGTCCTAGACTGTCCCAAACTGATGCAGACAGTTCCAAACAAGTCCCAGACGGTCTCAAACTGTCGCAGACTGTTCCAAACAAGTCCCAGACGGTCTCAAACTGTCGCAGACTGTTCCAAACAAGTCCCAGACTATCCCAGACTGTCTCAGACTGTTCCAAACAAGTCCCAGACTGTCCCAGAAGGTCCCAGACTGTCTCAAACAAGTCCTAGACTGTCCCAAACTGTCGCAGACTTTTCCAAACAAGTCCCAGACGGTCCCAAACTGTCGCAGACTGTTCCAAACAAGTCCCAGACTACCCCAGACTGTCCCAGGCTGTTGCAAACAAGTCCCAGACAGTCCCAGACTGTTCCAAACAAGTCCCAGACTGTCCCAGACGGTCCCAGACGGTCCCAGACTGTCCCAAACAATTCCTAGACTGTCCCAGAAGGTCCCAGACGGTCCCAGACTGTCCCAAACAAGTCCTAGACTGTCCCAAACTGTCGCAGACTGTTCCAAACAAGTCCCAGGCGGTCCCAAACTGTCGCAGACTGTTCCAAACAAGTCCCAGACTATCCCAGACTTTCCCAGGCTGTTCCAAACAAGTCCCAGACTGTCCCAGATTGTACCAGACTGTGCCAAACAAGTCCCAGACTGTCCCAAACAAGTCCTAGACTGTCCAAAACTGTCGCGGACTGTTCCAAACAAGAACCAGACTGTCCGAGATTGTCCCAGACAGTCGCAAACAAGTCCTAGACTGTCCCAAACTGTCGCAGACTGTTCCAAACAAGTCCCAGACGGTCCCAAACTGTCGCAGACTGTTCCAAACAAGTCCCAGACGGACCCAGACTGGCCCAAACAAGTCCTAGACTGTCCCAAACTGATGCAGACAGTTCCAAACAAGTCCCAGTCGGTCCCAAACTGTCACAGACTGTTCCAAACAAGTCCCAGACTATCCCAGACTTTCCCAGGCTGTTCCAAACAAGTCCCAGACTGTCCCAGATTGTCCCAGACAGTCGCAAACAAGTCCTAGACTGTCCTAAACTGTCGCAGACTGTCCCAAACAAGTCCCAGACGGTCCCAAACTGTCGCAGACTGTTCCAAACAAGAACCAGACTGTCCCAGATTGTCCCAGACGGTCGCAAACAAGTCCTAGACTGTCCCAAACTGTCGCAGACTGTTCCAAACAAGTCCCAGACGGTCCCAAACTGTCGCAGACTGTTCCAAACAAGTCCCAGACGGACCCAGACTGGCCCAAACAAGTCCTAGACTGTCCCAAACTGATGCAGACAGTTCCAAACAAGTCCCAGTCGGTCCCAAACTGTCACAGACTGTTCCAAACAAGTCCCAGACTATCCCAGACTTTCCCAGGCTGTTCCAAACAAGTCCCAGACTGTCCCAGATTGTCCCAGACTGTCCCAAACAAGTCCTAGACTGTCCCAGACGGACCCAGACGTTACCAGACTGCCTCAAACAAGTCCCAGACTATCCCAGACTGTCGCAGACTGTTCCAAACAAGTCCCAGACGGTCCCAAACTGTCGCAGACTGTTCCAAACAAGTCCCAGACTGTCCCAGAAGGTCCCAGACGGTCCCAGACTGTCCCAAACAAGTCCTATACTGTCCCAAACTGTCGCGGACTGTTCCAACCATGTCCCAGACTGTCCCAAACTGTCGCAGACTGTTCCAAACAACTCCCAGACTGTCCCAGACGGTCCCAGATGGTCCCAGACTGTCCCAAACAAGTCATAGACTGTCCCAAACTATCGCAGACTGTTCCAAACAAGACCCAGACGGTCCCAAACTGTCGCAGACTGTTCCAAACAAGTCCCAGACTATCCCAGACTTTCCCAGGCTGTTCCAAACAAGTCCCAGACTGTCGCAGATTGTACCAGACTGTGCCAAACAAGTCCCAGACTGTCCCAAACAAGTCCCAGACTGTCCCAGACGGACCCAGACGTTACCAGACTGTCTCAAACAAGTCCCAGACTATCCCAGACTGCCATCGAGCAGGTACCAATGGTTACGACCGAGGAACTGATAAGGGCATGTAGCAAATTTGGAAGTGACAAGGCACCTGGATTGGATGGCATTCCCAACGTGGCCCTCAAGACTGCCGTCCAATCTAAGCCCAAGATGTTCGTCGACATGTACAACTCGTGTCTGAGAGAAGGAGTATTTCCAAATCAATGGAAAAGACAGAGACTAGTGCTGCTTCCCAAGGGCAAGAAGCCTCCAGAGGAACCATCGTCATACCGGCCGCTGTGCATGCTGGATACAGCAGGTAAAATATTGGAGCGTATCATCTGCAACAGGCTAGAAGAAGCCGTTGAAGAGGCAGGAGGCCACGCGCAACACCAATACGGTTTTCGGAAGGCACATTCGACCGTGGACCCTGTTAACACGGTGATTAACATCGCTCGCAATGCAATAGAGGGCAAAAGATGGAGGAGAGGCAGCAAAAAATATTGCGCTATTGTAACCTTGGATATCAAGAACGCTTTTAATTCAGCAAAATGGAAGTGTATACATGAGGCTCTTCAAAAACTGGGAGTCCCGTTTTACATCAGAAGAATAGTCGAGGATTACTTCAGCCACCGAATTTTGAAGTACGATACGGATGATGGTCCTAAGGAGTATAAGATCACCGGTGGTGTACCACAGGGCTCAGTATTGGGGCCCCTACTATGGAACATCATGTACGATGATATCTTTAGGCTTCGGGTACCTGCAGAGGCAAAGGTCATAGGCTTTGCAGATGATGTTGCAATAGTGGTGGTTGCAAAATACGTGGAAGAAGTGGTCCAGATCTGCAACGAGACGACCCAGGTCATCCAACGGTGGCTGCGATCGGTGGGCCTGTGCCTTGCTGAGCATAAGACGGAGGCGGTCCTAATAACAAGTAGGAAGAAGACTGAGACTATATCTCTCACGGTCGGTGAACACACGATCATGTCACAGCCGTCCATAAAATACTTGGGAATTATGATCGACGCAAGGTTGACATTCATGAAGCACCTTGAGTACATTAGCAGCAAAGCAGCGAGCGTAAGTGCTGCTCTTGCTCGGATAATGCCGAACCATGGAGGACCAAGACAGAGCCGAAGGGTACTCCTAGCCAGCGTAGTCACATCCGTAATCCTGTACGGAGCGCCGGTCTGGGCCGAAGCAATGACAGTTCAGGCATACGGACGAAAGGTAATAGCGGCACACCGGCGGATTGCCATACGAGTGACCAGTGCTTTTCGTACCGTATCGGATGACGCAGTGTGCGTCATAGCAGGGCTACTACCCGTTGACCTTCTAGCTATGGAGAGGCAGACATTATACCAACATGGAAGACACGGTACACAGGCCCAACGAGCGGAAGACCGCAAAAAGGAGCGAACCGCATCCATCGAACAGTGGCAAGTCAGATGGACGGCATCTGACAAAGGCAGATGGACGTTCCGCCTAATTCCTCAGATAGATATATGGGTGAACAGGAAACACGGCGAAGTGGACCACTACCTAACACAAATGCTGACCGGACACGGGTGCTTTCGAGCTTACCTGAAAAGATTCAAACTGGAAGAAGCCGCAGCATGTCCGGCGTGCCCGAAGATAGCAGAGGATGCCGAGCATGTATTCTTCCACTGCCCACGCTTCATCGACGCTCGCAAAGAGCTAGAGGAGGTGCTTGGTGAGGAACCATCTACGGAGAATATTGTCAGACACATGCTGACTACAAATATAAGATGGAGGGCGGTCAGCAAATTTGCCGCACAAACCATGACAGAACTCCGACGATTAGAACGGGAGAGAACACGACACGCACGAAATAAATAATTTGGTACATTGGAGGAAGAGCCGAGGCTAAATCCCTTCCTGCGAAGTTATGCCTAAAGGCGGTACCGCAGGAAATAGGGACGGGAAGGGAGGTGGTTTTAGTGGGTAAAAATCCCACACGCCGCGGAACACGGGTTCCTCGGTGTCTTTCGAAGATTTCCACCTACCCTCGGAAAAAAAAAAAAAAAAAAAAAAAAAAAAAAAAAAAAGTCATAGACTGTCCCAAACTATCGCAGACTGTTCCAAACAAGACCCAGACGGTCCCAAACTGTCGCAGACTGTTCCAAACAAGTCCCAGACTATCCCAGACTTTCCCAGGCTGTTCCAAACAAGTCCCAGACTGTCGCAGATTGTACCAGACTGTGCCAAACAAGTCCCAGACTGTCCCAAACAAGTCCCAGACTGTCCCAGACGGACCCAGACGTTACCAGACTGTCTCAAACAAGTCCCAGACTATCCCAGACTGTCGCAGACTGTTCCAAACAAGTCCCAGACGGTCCCAAACTGTCGCAGACTGTTCCAAACAAGTCCCAGACTGTCCCAGAAGGTCCCAGACGGTCCCAGACTGTCCCAAACAAGTCCTATACTGTCCCAAACTGTCGCGGACTGTTCCAAACAAGTCCCAGACGGTCTCAAACTGTCGCAGACTGTTCCAAACAAGTCCCAGACTATCCCAGACTGTCGCAGACTGTTCCAAACAAGTCCCAGACGGTCCCAAACTGTCGCAGACTGTTCCAAACAAGTCCCAGACTGTCCCAGAAGGTCCCAGACTGTCTCAAACAAGTCCTAGACTGTCCCAAACTGTCGCAGACTTTTCCAAACAAGTCCCAGACGGTCCCAAACTGTCGCAGACTGTTCCAAACAAGTCCCAGACTGTCCCAGATTGTCCCAGACTGTCCCAAACAAGTCCTAGACTGCCCCAGACGGACCCAGACGTTACCAGACTGTCTCAAACAAGTCCCAGACTATCCCAGACTGTCGCAGACTGTTCCAAACAAGTCCCAGACGGTCCCAAACTGTCGCAGACTGTTCCAAACAAGTCCCAGACTGTCCCAGAAGGTCCCAGACGGTCCCAGACTGTCCCAAACAAGTCCTATACTGTCCCAAACTGTCGCGGACTGTTCCAAACAAGTCCCAGACTGTCCCAAACTGTCGCAGACTGTTCCAAACAAGTCCCAGACTGTCCCAGACGGTCCCAGACGGTCCCAGACTGTCCCAAACAAGTCCTAGACTGTCCCAAACTATTGCAGACTGTTCCAAACAAGACCCAGACGGTCCCAAACTGTCGCAGACTGTTCCAAACAAGTCCCAGACGGTCCCAAACTGTCGCAGACTGTTCCAAACAAGTCCCAGACTGTCCCAGATTGTACCAGACTGTGCCAAACAAGTCCCAGACTGTCCCAGACGGTCCCAGACGGTCCCAGACTGTCCCAAACAAGTCCTAGACTGTCCCAAACTATCGCAGACTGTTCCAAACAAGTCCCAGACGGTCCCAAACTGTCGCAGACTGTTCCAAACAAGTCCCAGACTATCCCAGACTTTCCCAGGCTGTTCCAAACAAGTCCCAGACTGTCCCAGATTGTACCAGACTGTGCCAAACAAGTCCCAGACTGTCCCAAACAAGTCCTAGACTGTCCAAAACTGTCGCAGACTGTTCCGAACAAGAACCAGACTGTCCCAAACAAGTCCTAGACTGTCCAAAACTGTCGCAGACTGTTCCAAACAAGACCCAGACTGCCCCAGATTGTCCCAGACAGTCGCAAACAAGTCCTAGACTGTCCCAAACTGTCGCAGACTGTTCCAAACAAGTCCCAGACGGTCCCAAACTGTCGCAGACTGTTCCAAACAAGTCCCAGACGGACCCAGACTGGCCCAAACAAGTCCTAGACTGTCCCAAACTGATGCAGACAGTTCCAAACAAGTCCCAGTCGGTCCCAAACGGTCACAGACTGTTCCAAACAAGTCCCAGACTATCCCAGACTTTCCCAGGCTGTTCCAAACAAGTCCCAGACTGTCCCAGATTGTCCCAGACTGTCCCAAACAAGTCCTAGACTGCCCCAGACGGACCCAGACGTTACCAGACTGTCTCAAACAAGTCCCAGACTATCCCAGACTGTCGCAGACTGTTCCAAACAAGTCCCAGACGGTCCCAAACTGTCGCAGACTGTTCCAAACAAGTCCCAGACTGTCCCAGAAGGTCCCAGACGGTCCCAGACTGTCCCAAACAAGTCCTATACTGTCCCAAACTGTCGCGGACTGTTCCAAACAAGTCCCAGACTGTCCCAAACTGTCGCAGACTGTTCCAAACAAGTCCCAGACTGTCCCAGATTGTAACAGACTGTGCCAAACAAGTCCCAGACTGTCCCAGACGGTCCCAGACGGTCCCAGACTGTCCCAAACAAGTCCTAGACTGTCCCAAACTATCGCAGACTGTTCCAAACAAGTCCCAGACGGTCCCAAACTGTCGCAGACTGTTCCAAACAAGTCCCAGACTATCCCAGACTTTCCCAGGCTGTTCCAAACAAGTCCCAGACTGTCCCAGATTGTACCAGACTGTGCCAAACAAGTCCCAGACTGTCCCAAACAAGTCCTAGACTGTCCAAAACTGTCGCAGACTGTTCCAAACAAGAACCAGACTGTCCCAAACAAGTCCTAGACTGTCCAAAACTGTCGCAGACTGTTCCAAACAAGACCCAGACTGCCCCAGATTGTCCCAGACAGTCGCAAACAAGTCCTAGACTGTCCCAAACTGTCGCAGACTGTTCCAAACATGTCCCAGACGGTCCCAAACTGCCGCAGACTGTTCCAAACAAGTCCCAGACGGTCCCAGACTGGCCCAAACAAGTCCTAGACTGTCCCAAACTGATGCAGACAGTTCCAAACAAGAACCAGACTGTCCCAGATTGTCCCAGACAGTCGCAAACAAGTCCTAGACTGTCCCAAACTGTCGCAGACTGTTCCAAACAAGTCCCAGACGGTCCCAAACTGTCGCAGACTGTTCCAAACAAGTCCCAGACGGACCCAGACTGGCCCAAACAAGTCCTAGACTGTCCCAAACTGATGCAGACAGTTCCAAACAAGTCCCAGTCGGTCCCAAACTGTCACAGACTGTTCCAAACAAGTCCCAGACTATCCCAGACTTGTGAGATGAGATAAGTCAAAGGACTTATTAACGTCTTATCCGGTCAGTTAAATCAATCTCTTTGGAGATTATTTTTATGGACTAGGACTCCTCTAGGAGTCACTCATCAGCCCAAGAAATAGTTAATCGAGCGAATTTTTAATAATTATAGATCGTGAAAAAATTCTGCCACAGCCCGGATTTGAACCAGGAACTACAGGGGTCTAACCTGTCGCGTTACCAGTTTCGCCACCGTGGCTCTGACAGAATGTCTCCACGATCCTTAATTCGCTACAACTACAGTGTTTATAGACAATCTTTACATATTAATCTTTTAAAGTGTAATGTCGACGGTACTTTTTAATTGTGAGATGAGATAAGTCAAAGGACTTATTAACGTCTTATCCGGTCAGTTAAATCAATCTCTTTGGAGATTATTTTTATGGACTAGGACTCCTCTAGGAGTCACTCATCAGCCCAAGAAATAGTTAATCGAGCGAATTTTTAATAATTATAGATCGTGAAAAAATTCTGCCACAGCCCGGATTTGAACCAGGAACTACAGGGGTCTAACCTGTCGCGTTACCAGTTTCGCCACCGTGGCTCTGACAGAATGTCTCCACGATCCTTAATTCGCTACAACTACAGTGTTTATAGACAATCTTTACATATTAATCTTTTAAAGTGTAATGTCGACGGTACTTTTTAATTGTGAGATGAGATAAGTCAAAGGACTTATTAACGTCTTATCCGGTCAGTTAAATCAATCTCTTTGGAGATTATTTTTATGGACTAGGACTCCTCTAGGAGTCACTCATCAGCCCAAGAAATAGTTAATCGAGCGAATTTTTAATAATTATAGATCGTGAAAAAATTCTGCCACAGCCCGGATTTGAACCAGGAACTACAGGGGTCTAACCTGTCGCGTTACCAGTTTCGCCACCGTGGCTCTGACAGAATGTCTCCACGATCCTTAATTCGCTACAACTACAGTGTTTATAGACAATCTTTACATATTAATCTTTTAAAGTGTAATGTCGACGGTACTTTTTAATTGTGAGATGAGATAAGTCAAAGGACTTATTAACGTCTTATCCGGTCAGTTAAATCAATCTCTTTGGAGATTATTTTTATGGACTAGGACTCCTCTAGGAGTCACTCATCAGCCCAAGAAATAGTTAATCGAGCGAATTTTTAATAATTATAGATCGTGAAAAAATTCTGCCACAGCCCGGATTTGAACCAGGAACTACAGGGGTCTAACCTGTCGCGTTACCAGTTTCGCCACCGTGGCTCTGACAGAATGTCTCCACGATCCTTAATTCGCTACAACTACAGTGTTTATAGACAATCTTTACATATTAATCTTTTAAAGTGTAATGTCGACGGTACTTTTTAATTGTGAGATGAGATAAGTCAAAGGACTTATTAACGTCTTATCCGGTCAGTTAAATCAATCTCTTTGGAGATTATTTTTATGGACTAGGACTCCTCTAGGAGTCACTCATCAGCCCAAGAAATAGTTAATCGAGCGAATTTTTAATAATTATAGATCGTGAAAAAATTCTGCCACAGCCCGGATTTGAACCAGGAACTACAGGGGTCTAACCTGTCGCGTTACCAGTTTCGCCACCGTGGCTCTGACAGAATGTCTCCACGATCCTTAATTCGCTACAACTACAGTGTTTATAGACAATCTTTACATATTAATCTTTTAAAGTGTAATGTCGACGGTACTTTTTAATTGTGAGATGAGATAAGTCAAAGGACTTATTAACGTCTTATCCGGTCAGTTAAATCAATCTCTTTGGAGATTTTTTTTTTTTTTTTTTTTTTTTTTTTTTTTTTTTTTTTTTTTTTTTTTTTTTTTTTTTTTTTTTATGGACTAGGACTCCTCTAGGAGTCACTCATCAGCCCAAGAAATAGTTAATCGAGCGAATTTTTAATAATTATAGATCGTGAAAAAATTCTGCCACAGCCCGGATTTGAACCAGGAACTACAGGGGTCTAACCTGTCGCGTTACCAGTTTCGCCACCGTGGCTCTGACAGAATGTCTCCACGATCCTTAATTCGCTACAACTACAGTGTTTATAGACAATCTTTACATATTAATCTTTTAAAGTGTAATGTCGACGGTACTTTTTAATTGTGAGATGAGATAAGTCAAAGGACTTATTAACGTCTTATCCGGTCAGTTAAATCAATCTCTTTGGAGATTATTTTTATGGACTAGGACTCCTCTAGGAGTCACTCATCAGCCCATTACACTTTAAAAGATTAATATGTAAAGATTGTCTATAAACACTGTAGTTGTAGCGAATTAAGGATCGTGGAGACATTCTGTCAGAGCCACGGTGGCGAAACTGGTAACGCGACAGGTTAGACCCCTTTAGTTCCTGGTTCAAATCCGGGCTGTGGCAGAATTTTTTCACGATCTATAATTATTAAAAATTCGCTCGATTAACTATTTCTTGGGCTGATGAGTGACTCCTAGAGGAGTCCTAGTCCATAAAAATAATCTCCAAAGAGATTGATTTAACTGACCGGATAAGACGTTAATAAGTCCTTTGACTTATCTCATCTCACAATTAAAAAGTACCGTCGACATTACACTTTAAAAGATTAATATGTAAAGATTGTCTATAAACACTGTAGTTGTAGCGAATTAAGGATCGTGGAGACATTCTGTCAGAGCCACGGTGGCGAAACTGGTAACGCGACAGGTTAGACCCCTGTAGTTCCTGGTTCAAATCCGGGCTGTGGCAGAATTTTTTCACGATCTATAATTATTAAAAATTCGCTCGATTAACTATTTCTTGGGCTGATGAGTGACTCCTAGAGGAGTCCTAGTCCATAAAAATAATCTCCAAAGAGATTGATTTAACTGACCGGATAAGACGTTAATAAGTCCTTTGACTTATCTCATCTCACAATTAAAAAGTACCGTCGACATTACACTTTAAAAGATTAATATGTAAAGATTGTCTATAAACACTGTAGTTGTAGCGAATTAAGGATCGTGGAGACATTCTGTCAGAGCCACGGTGGCGAAACTGGTAACGCGACAGGTTAGACCCCTGTAGTTCCTGGTTCAAATCCGGGCTGTGGCAGAATTTTTTCACGATCTATAATTATTAAAAATTCGCTCGATTAACTATTTCTTGGGCTGATGAGTGACTCCTAGAGGAGTCCTAGTCCATAAAAATAATCTCCAAAGAGATTGATTTAACTGACCGGATAAGACGTTAATAAGTCCTTTGACTTATCTCATCTCACAATTAAAAAGTACCGTCGACATTACACTTTAAAAGATTAATATGTAAAGATTGTCTATAAACACTGTAGTTGTAGCGAATTAAGGATCGTGGAGACATTCTGTCAGAGCCACGGTGGCGAAACTGGTAACGCGACAGGTTAGACCCCTGTAGTTCCTGGTTCAAATCCGGGCTGTGGCAGAATTTTTTCACGATCTATAATTATTAAAAATTCGCTCGATTAACTATTTCTTGGGCTGATGAGTGACTCCTAGAGGAGTCCTAGTCCATAAAAATAATCTCCAAAGAGATTGATTTAACTGACCGGATAAGACGTTAATAAGTCCTTTGACTTATCTCATCTCACAATTAAAAAGTACCGTCGACATTACACTTTAAAAGATTAATATGTAAAGATTGTCTATCCCAGACTTTCCCAGGCTGTTCCAAACAAGTCCCAGACTGTCCCAGATTGTCCCAGACTGTCCCAAACAAGTCCTAGACTGTCCCAGACGGACCCAGACGTTACCAGACTGTCTCAAACAAGTCCCAGACTATCCCAGACTGTCGCAGACTGTTCCAAACAAGACCCAGACGGTCCCAAACTGTCGCAGACTGTTCCAAACAAGTCCCAGACGGTCCCAAACTGTCGCAGACTGTTCCAAACAAGTCCCTGACTGTTCCAGAAGGTCCCAGATGGTCCCAGTCTGTCCCAAACAAGTCGTAGACTGTCCCAGACGGCCACAGACTGTCCCAAACAAGTCCTAGACTGTCCCAAACTGTCGCAGACTGTTCCACACAAGTTCCAGACGGTCTCAAACGGTCGCAGACTGTTCCAAACAAGTCCCAGACTGTCCCAAACTGTCGCAGACTGTTCGAAACAAGTCCCAGACTGTCCAAAACTGTCGCAGACTGTTCCAAACAAGTCCCAGACTGTCCCAGACGGTCCCAGACGGTCCCAGACTGTCCCAAACAAGTCCTAGACTGTCCCAAACTATCGCAGACTGTTCCAAACAAGTCCCAGACGGTCCCAAACTGTCGCAGACTGTTCCAAACAAGTCCCAGACTATCCCAGACTTTCCCAGGCTGTTCCAAACAAGTCCCAGACTGTCCCAGATTGTCCCAGACTGTCCCAAACAAGTCCTAGACTGTCCCAGACGGACCCAGACGTTACCAGACTGTCCCAAACAAGTCCTAGACTGTCCCAAACTGTCGCAGACTGTTCCAAACAAGTCCCAGACTATCCCAGACTTTCCCAGGCTGTTCCAAACAAGTCCCAGACTGTCCCAGATTGTACCAGACTGTGCCAAACAAGTCCCAGACTGTCCCAAACAAGTCCTAGACTGTCCAAAACTGTCGCAGACTGTTCCAAACAAGACCCAGACTGCCCCAGATTGTCCCAGACAGTCGCAAACAAGTCCTAGACTGTCCCAAACTGATGCAGACAGTTCCAAACAAGACCCAGTCGGTCCCAAACTGTCACAGACTGTTCCAAACAAGTCCCAGACTATCCCAGACTTTCCCAGGCTGCTCCAAACAAGTCCCAGACTGTCCCAGATTGTACCAGACTGTCCCAGATTGTCCCAGACAGTCGCAAACAAGTCCGAGACTGTCCCAAACTGTCGCAGACTGTTCCAAACAAGTCCCAGACGGTCCCAAACTGTCGCAGACTGTTCCAAACAAGTCCCAGACGGTCCCAAACTGTCGCAGACTGTTCCAAACAAGTCCCTGACTGTCCCAGAAGGTCCCAGATGGTCCCAGTCTGTCCCAAACAAGTCGTAGACTGTCCCAGACGGCCACAGACTGTCCCAAACAAGTCCTACACTGTCCCAAACTGTCGCAGACTGTTCCACACAAGTCCCAGACGATCTCAAACGGTCGCA
The DNA here is from genome assembly GCA_963971525.1 of Cephus spinipes. Lineage (NCBI taxonomy): Eukaryota > Metazoa > Arthropoda > Insecta > Hymenoptera > Cephidae > Cephus > Cephus spinipes. The sequence goes on along the minus strand of OZ020581.1, from coordinate 11,044,593 downwards.
GACTGTTCCAAACAAGTCCCAGACTGTCCCAAACTGTCGCAGACTGTTCGAAACAAGTCCCAGACTGTCCCAAACTGTCGCAGACTGTTCCAAACAAGTCCCAGACTGTCCCAGACGGTCCCAGACGGTCCCAGACTGTCCCAAACAAGTCCTAGACTGTCCCAAACTGTCGCAGACTATTCCAAACAAGTCCCAGACTATCCCAGACTTTCCCAGGCTGTTCCAAACAAGTCCCAGACTGTCCCAGATTGTACCAGACTGTGCCAAACAAGTCCCAGACTGTCCCAAACAAGTCCTAGACTGTCCAAAACTGTCGCAGACTGTTCCAAACAAGACCCAGACTGCCCCAGATTGCCCCAGACAGTCGCAAATAAGTCCTAGACTGTCCCAAACTGTCGTAGACTGTTCCAAACAAGTCCCAGACGATCCCAAACTGTCGCAGACTGTTCCAAACAAGTCCCAGACGGTCCCAGACTGGCCCAAACAAGTCCTAGACTGTCCCAAACTGATGCAGACAGTTCCAAACAAGTCCCAGTCGGTCCCAAACTGTCACAGACTGTTCCAAACAAGTCCCAGACTATCCCAGACTTTCCCAGGCTGCTCCAAACAAGTCCCAGACTGTCCCAGATTGTACCAGACTGTCCCAGATTGTCCCAGACTGGCCCAAACAAGTCCTAGACTGTCCCAAACTGATGCAGACAGTTCCAAACAAGTCCCGGACGGTCCCAAACTGTCGCAGACTGTTCCAAACAAGTCCCAGACGGACCCAGACTGGCCCAAACAAGTCCTAGACTGTCCCAAACTGATGCAGACAGTTCCAAACAAGTCCCAGTCGGTCCCAAACTGTCACAGACTGTTCCAAACAAGTCCCAGACTATCCCAGACTTTCCCAGGCTGTTCCAAACAAGTCCCAGACTGTCCCAGATTGTCCCAGACTGTCCCAAACAAGTCCTAGACTGTCCCAGACGGACCCAGACGTTACCAGACTGTCTCAAACAAGTCCCAGACTATCCCAGACTGTCGCAGACTGTTCCAAACAAGACCCAGACGGTCCCAAACTGTCGCAGACTGTTCCAAACAAGTCCCAGACGGTCCCAAACTGTCGCAGACTGTTCCAAACAAGTCCCTGACTATTCCAGAAGGTCCCAGATGGTCCCAGTCTGTCCCAAACAAGTCGTAGACTGTCCCAGACGGCCACAGACTGTCCCAAACAAGTCCTAGACTGTCCCAAACTGTCGCAGACTGTTCCACACAAGTTCCAGACGGTCTCAAACGGTCGCAGACTGTTCCAAACAAGTCCCAGACTGTCCCAAACTGTCGCAGACTGTTCGAAACAAGTCCCAGACTGTCCAAAACTGTCGCAGACTGTTCCAAACAAGTCCCAGACTGTCCCAGACGGTCCCAGACGGTCCCAGACTGTCCCAAACAAGTCCTAGACTGTCCCAAACTATCGCAGACTGTTCCAAACAAGTCCCAGACGGTCCCAAACTGTCGCAGACTGTTCCAAACAAGTCCCAGACTATCCCAGACTTTCCCAGGCTGTTCCAAACAAGTCCCAGACTGTCCCAGATTGTCCCAGACTGTCCCAAACAAGTCCTAGACTGTCCCAGACGGACCCAGACGTTACCAGACTGTCCCAAACAAGTCCTAGACTGTCCCAAACTGTCGCAGACTGTTCCAAACAAGTCCCAGACTATCCCAGACTTTCCCAGGCTGTTCCAAACAAGTCCCAGACTGTCCCAGATTGTACCAGACTGTGCCAAACAAGTCCCAGACTGTCCCAAACAAGTCCTAGACTGTCCAAAACTGTCGCAGACTGTTCCAAACAAGACCCAGACTGCCCCAGATTGTCCCAGACAGTCGCAAACAAGTCCTAGACTGTCCCAAACTGATGCAGACAGTTCCAAACAAGACCCAGTCGGTCCCAAACTGTCACAGACTGTTCCAAACAAGTCCCAGACTATCCCAGACTTTCCCAGGCTGCTCCAAACAAGTCCCAGACTGTCCCAGATTGTACCAGACTGTCCCAGATTGTCCCAGACAGTCGCAAACAAGTCCGAGACTGTCCCAAACTGTCGCAGACTGTTCCAAACAAGTCCCAGACGGTCCCAAACTGTCGCAGACTGTTCCAAACAAGTCCCAGACGGTCCCAAACTGTCGCAGACTGTTCCAAACAAGTCCCTGACTGTCCCAGAAGGTCCCAGATGGTCCCAGTCTGTCCCAAACAAGTCGTAGACTGTCCCAGACGGCCACAGACTGTCCCAAACAAGTCCTACACTGTCCCAAACTATCGCAGACTGTTCCACACAAGTCCCAGACGATCTCAAACGGTCGCAGACTGTTCCAAACAAGTCCCAGACTGTCCCAAACTGTCGCAGACTGTTCGAAACAAGTCCCAGACTGTCCCAAACTGTCGCAGACTGTTCCAAACAAGTCCCAGACTGTCCCAGACGGTCCCAGACGGTCCCAGACTGTCCCAAACAAGTCCTAGACTGTCCCAAACTGTCGCAGACTATTCCAAACAAGTCCCAGACTATCCCAGACTTTCCCAGGCTGTTCCAAACAAGTCCCAGACTGTCCCAGATTGTACCAGACTGTGCCAAACAAGTCCCAGACTGTCCCAAACAAGTCCTAGACTGTCCAAAACTGTCGCAGACTGTTCCAAACAAGACCCAGACTGCCCCAGATTGCCCCAGACAGTCGCAAATAAGTCCTAGACTGTCCCAAACTGTCGTAGACTGTTCCAAACAAGTCCCAGACGATCCCAAACTGTCGCAGACTGTCCCAAACAAGTCCTAGACTGTCCAAAACTGTCGCAGACTGTTCCAAACAAGAACCAGACTGTCCCAGATTGTCCCAGACAGTCGCAAACAAGTCCTAGACTGTCCCAAACTGTCGCAGACTGTTCCAAACAAGTCCCAGACGGTCCCAAACTGTCGCAGACTGTTCCAAACAAGTCCCAGACGGACCCAGACTGGCCCAAACAAGTCCTAGACTGTCCCAAACTGATGCAGACAGTTCCAAACAAGTCCCAGTCGGTCCCAAACTGTCACAGACTGTTCCAAACAAGTCCCAGACTATCCCAGACTTTCCCAGGCTGTTCCAAACAAGTCCCAGACTGTCCCAGATTGTCCCAGACTGTCCCAAACAAGTCCTAGACTGTCCCAGACGGACCCAGACGTTACCAGACTGTCTCAAACAAGTCCCAGACTATCCCAGACTGTCGCAGACTGTTCCAAACAAGACCCAGACGGTCCCAAACTGTCGCAGACTGTTCCAAACAAGTCCCAGACGGTCCCAAACTGTCGCAGACTGTTCCAAACAAGTACCTGACTGTTCCAGAAGGTCCCAGATGGTCCCAGTCTGTCCCAAACAAGTCGTAGACTGTCCCAGACGGCCACAGACTGTCCCAAACAAGTCCTAGACTGTCCCAAACTGTCGCAGACTGTTCCACACAAGTTCCAGACGGTCTCAAACGGTCGCAGACTGTTCCAAACAAGTCCCAGACTGTCCCAAACTGTCGCAGACTGTTCGAAACAAGTCCCAGACTGTCCAAAACTGTCGCAGACTGTTCCAAACAAGTCCCAGACTGTCCCAGACGGTCCCAGACGGTCCCAGACTGTCCCAAACAAGTCCTAGACTGTCCCAAACTATCGCAGACTGTTCCAAACAAGTCCCAGACGGTCCCAAACTGTCGCAGACTGTTCCAAACAAGTCCCAGACTATCCCAGACTTTCCCAGGCTGTTCCAAACAAGTCCCAGACTGTCCCAGATTGTCCCAGACTGTCCCAAACAAGTCCTAGACTGTCCCAGACGGACCCAGACGTTACCAGACTGTCCCAAACAAGTCCTAGACTGTCCCAAACTGTCGCAGACTGTTCCAAACAAGTCCCAGACTATCCCAGACTTTCCCAGGCTGTTCCAAACAAGTCCCAGACTGTCCCAGATTGTACCAGACTGTGCCAAACAAGTCCCAGACTGTCCCAAACAAGTCCTAGACTGTCCAAAACTGTCGCAGACTGTTCCAAACAAGACCCAGACTGCCCCAGATTGTCCCAGACAGTCGCAAACAAGTCCTAGACTGTCCCAAACTGATGCAGACAGTTCCAAACAAGACCCAGTCGGTCCCAAACTGTCACAGACTGTTCCAAACAAGTCCCAGACTATCCCAGACTTTCCCAGGCTGCTCCAAACAAGTCCCAGACTGTCCCAGATTGTACCAGACTGTCCCAGATTGTCCCAGACAGTCGCAAACAAGTCCGAGACTGTCCCAAACTGTCGCAGACTGTTCCAAACAAGTCCCAGACGGTCCCAAACTGTCGCAGACTGTTCCAAACAAGTCCCAGACTGTCCCAAACTGTCGCAGACTGTTCCAAACAAGTCCCTGACTGTCCCAGAAGGTCCCAGATGGTCCCAGTCTGTCCCAAACAAGTCGTAGACTGTCCCAGACGGCCACAGACTGTCCCAAACAAGTCCTAGACTGTCCCAAACTGTCGCAGACTGTTCCACACAAGTCCCAGACGGTCTCAAACGGTCGCAGACTGTTCCAAACAAGTCCCAGACTGTCCCAAACTGTCGCAGACTGTTCGAAACAAGTCCCAGACTGTCCCAAACTGTCGCAGACTGTTCCAAACAAGTCCCAGACTGTCCCAGACGGTCCCAGACGGTCCCAGACTGTCCCAAACAAGTCCTAGACTGTCCCAAACTATCGCAGACTGTTCCAAACAGGTCCCAGACGGTCCCAAACTGTCGCAGACTGTACCAAACAAGTCCCAGACTATCCCAGACTTTCCCAGGCTGTTCCAAACAAGTCCCAGACTGTCCCAGATTGTACCAGACTGTGCCAGACAAGTCCCAGACTGTCCCAAACAAGTCCTAGACTGTCCAAAACTGTCGCAGACTGTTCCAAACAAGAACCAGACTGTCCCAGATTGTCCCAGACAGTCGCAAACAAGTCCTAGACTGTCCCAAACTGTCGCAGACTGTTCCAAACAAGTCCCAGACGGTCCCAAACTGTCGCAGACTGTTCCAAACAAGTCCCAGACGGACCCAGACTGGCCCAAACAAGTCCTAGACTGTCCCAAACTGATGCAGACAGTTCCAAACAAGTCCCAGTCGGTCCCAAACTGTCACAGACTGTTCCAAACAAGTCCCAGACTATCCCAGACTTTCCCAGGCTGTTCCAAACAAGTCCCAGACTGTCCCAGATTGTCCCAGACTGTCCCAAACAAGTCCTAGACTGTCCCAGACGGACCCAGACGTTACCAGACTGTCTCAAACAAGTCCCAGACTATCCCAGACTGTCGCAGACTGTTCCAAACAAGTCCCAGACGGTCCCAAACTGTCGCAGACTGTTCCAAACAAGTCCCAGACTGTCCAAAACTGTCGCAGACTGTTCCAAACAAGTCCCAGACTGTCCCAGACGGTCCCAGACTGTCCCAAACAAGTCCTAGACTGTCCCAAACTATCGCAGACTGTTCCAAACAAGTCCCAGACGGTCCCAAACTGTCGCAGACTGTTCCAAACAAGTCCCAGACTATCCCAGACTTTCCCAGGCTGTTCCAAACAAGTCCCAGACTGTCCCAGATTGTCCCAGACTGTCCCAAACAAGTCCTAGACTGTCCCAGACGGACCCAGACGTTACCAGACTGTCCCAAACAAGTCCTAGACTGTCCCAAACTGTCGCAGACTGTTCCAAACAAGTCCCAGACTATCCCAGACTTTCCCAGGCTGTTCCAAACAAGTCCCAGACTGTCCCAGATTGTACCAGACTGTGCCAAACAAGTCCCAGACTGTCCCAAACAAGTCCTAGACTGTCCAAAACTGTCGCAGACTGTTCCAAACAAGACCCAGACTGCCCCAGATTGTCCCAGACAGTCGCAAACAAGTCCTAGACTGTCCCAAACTGATGCAGACAGTTCCAAACAAGACCCAGTCGGTCCCAAACTGTCACAGACTGTTCCAAACAAGTCCCAGACTATCCCAGACTTTCCCAGGCTGCTCCAAACAAGTCCCAGACTGTCCCAGATTGTACCAGACTGTCCCAGATTGTCCCAGACAGTCGCAAACAAGTCCGAGACTGTCCCAAACTGTCGCAGACTGTTCCAAACAAGTCCCAGACGGTCCCAAACTGTCGCAGACTGTTCCAAACAAGTCCCAGACGGTCCCAAACTGTCGCAGACTGTTCCAAACAAGTCCCTGACTGTCCCAGAAGGTCCCAGATGGTCCCAGTCTGTCCCAAACAAGTCGTAGACTGTCCCAGACGGCCACAGACTGTCCCAAACAAGTCCTACACTGTCCCAAACTGTCGCAGACTGTTCCACACAAGTCCCAGACGATCTCAAACGGTCGCAGACTGTTCCAAACAAGTCCCAGACTGTCCCAAACTGTCGCAGACTGTTCGAAACAAGTCCCAGACTGTCCCAAACTGTCGCAGACTGTTCCAAACAAGTCCCAGACTGTCCCAGACGGTCCCAGACGGTCCCAGACTGTCCCAAACAAGTCCTAGACTGTCCCAAACTGTCGCAGACTATTCCAAACAAGTCCCAGACTATCCCAGACTTTCCCAGGCTGTTCCAAACAAGTCCCAGACTGTCCCAGATTGTACCAGACTGTGCCAAACAAGTCCCAGACTGTCCCAAACAAGTCCTAGACTGTCCAAAACTGTCGCAGACTGTTCCAAACAAGACCCAGACTGCCCCAGATTGCCCCAGACAGTCGCAAATAAGTCCTAGACTGTCCCAAACTGTCGTAGACTGTTCCAAACAAGTCCCAGACGATCCCAAACTGTCGCAGACTGTTCCAAATAAGTCCCAGACGGTCCCAGACTGGCCCAAACAAGTCCTAGACTGTCCCAAACTGATGCAGACAGTTCCAAACAAGTCCCAGTCGGTCCCAAACTGTCACAGACTGTTCCAAACAAGTCCCAGACTATCCCAGACTTTCCCAGGCTGCTCCAAACAAGTCCCAGACTGTCCCAGATTGTACCAGACTGTCCCAGATTGTCCCAGACAGTCGCAAACAAGTCCGAGACTGTCCCAAACTGTCGCAGACTGTTCCAAACAAGTCCCTGACTGTCCCAGAAGGTCCCAGATGGTCCCAGTCTGTCCCAAACAAGTCGTAGACTGTCCCAGACGGCCACAGACTGTCCCAAACAAGTCCTAGACTGTCCCAAACTGTCGCAGACTGTTCCACACAAGTCCCAGACGGTCTCAAACGGTCGCAGACTGTTCCAAACAAGTCCCAGACTGTCCCAAACTGTCGCAGACTGTTCGAAACAAGTCCCAGACTGTCCCAAACTGTCGCAGACTGTTCCAAACAAGTCCCAGACTGTCCCAGACGGTCCCAGACGGTCCCAGACTGTCCCAAACAAGTCCTAGACTGTCCCAAACTATCGCAGACTGTTCCAAACAAGTCCCAGACGGTCCCAAACTGTCGCAGACTGTTCCAAACAAGTCCCAGACTATCCCAGACTTTCCCAGGCTGTTCCAAACAAGTCCCAGACTGTCCCAGATTGTACCAGACTGTGCCAGACAAGTCCCAGACTGTCCCAAACAAGTCCTAGACTGTCCAAAACTGTCGCAGACTGTTCCAAACAAGAACCAGACTGTCGCAGATTGTCCCAGACAGTCGCAAACAAGTCCTAGACTGTCCCAAACTGTCGCAGACTGTTCCAAACAAGTCCCAGACGGTCCCAAACTGTCGCAGACTGTTCCAAACAAGTCCCAGACGGACCCAGACTGGCCCAAACAAGTCCTAGACTGTCCCAAACTGATGCAGACAGTTCCAAACAAGTCCCAGTCGGTCCCAAACTGTCACAGACTGTTCCAAACAAGTCCCAGACTATCCCAGACTTTCCCAGGCTGTTCCAAACAAGTCCCAGACTGTCCCAGATTGTCCCAGACTGTCCCAAACAAGTCCTAGACTGTCCCAGACGGACCCAGACGTTACCAGACTGTCTCAAACAAGTCCCAGACTATCCCAGACTGTCGCAGACTGTTCCAAACAAGTCCCAGACGGTCCCAAACTGTCGCAGACTGTTCCAAACAAGTCCCAGACTGTCCCAGAAGGTCCCAGACGGACCCAGACTGTCCCAAACAAGTCCTATACTGTCCCAAACTGTCGCGGACTGTTCCAAACAAGTCCCAGACTGTCCCAAACTGTCGCAGACTGTTCCAAACAAGTCCCAGACTATCCCAGACTTTCCCAGGCTGTTCCAAACAAGTCCCAGACTGTCCCAGATTGTACCAGACTGTGCCAAACAAGTCCCAGACTGTCCCAAACAAGTCCTAGACTGTCCAAAACTGTCGCAGACTGTTCCAAACAAGAACCAGACTGTCCCAGATTGTCCCAGACGGTCGCAAACAAGTCCTAGACTGTCCCAAACTGTCGCAGACTGTTCCAAACAAGTCCCAGACGGTCCCAAACTGTCGCAGACTGTTCCAAACAAGTCCCAGACGGACCCAGACTGGCCCAAACAAGTCCTAGACTGTCCCAAACTGATGCAGACAGTTCCAAACAAGTCCCAGTCGGTCCCAAACTGTCACAGACTGTTCCAAACAAGTCCCAGACTATCCCAGACTTTCTCAGGCTGTTCCAAACAAGTCCCAGACTGTCCCAGATTGTCCCAGACTGTCCCAAACAAGTCCTAGACTGTCCCAGACGGACCCAGACGTTACCAGACTGTCTCAAACAAGTCCCAGACTATCCCAGACTGTCGCGGACTGTTCCAAACAAGTCCCAGACTGTCCCAAACTGTCGCAGACTGTTCCAAACAAGTCCCAGACTGTCCCAGACGGTCCCAGACGGTCCAAGACTGTCCCAAACAAGTCCTAGACTGTCCCAAACTATCGCAGACTGTTCCAAACAAGACCCAGACGGTCCCAAACTGTCGCAGACTGTTCCAAACAAGTCCCAGACGGTCCCAAACTGTCGCAGACTGTTCCAAACAAGTCCCTGACTGTCCCAGAAGGTCCCAGATGGTCCCAGTCTGTCCCAAACAAGTCGTAGACTGTCCCAGACGGCCACAGACTGTCCCAAACAAGTCCTAGACTGTCCCGAACTGTCGCAGACTGTTCCACACAAGTCCCAGACGGTCTCAAACGGTCGCAGACTGTTCCAAACAAGTCCCAGACTGTCCCAAACTGTCGCAGACTGTTCGAAACAAGTCCCAGACTGTCCCAAACTGTCGCAGACTGTTCCAAACAAGTTCCAGACTGTCCCAGACGGTCCCAGACGGTCCCAGACTGTCCCAAACAAGTCCTAGACTGTCCCAAACTATCGCAGACTGTTCCAAACAAGTCCCAGACGGTCCCAAACTGTCGCAGACTGTTCCAAACAAGTCCCAGACTATCCCAGACTTTCCCAGGCTGTTCCAAACAAGTCCCAGACTGTCCCAGATTGTACCAGACTGTGCCAAACAAGTCCCAGACTGTCCCAAACAAGTCCTAGACTGTCCAAAACTGTCGCAGACTGTTCCAAACAAGAACCAGACTGTCCCAGATTGTCCCAGACAGTCGCAAACAAGTCCTAGACTGTCCCAAACTGTCGCAGACTGTTCCAAACAAGTCCCAGACGGTCCCAAACTGTCGCAGACTGTTCCAAACAAGTCCCAGACGGTCCCAAACTGATGCAGACAGTTCCAAACAAGTCCCAGTCGGTCCCAAACTGTCACAGACTGTTCCAAACAAGTCCCAGACTATCCCAGACTTTCCCAGGCTGTTCCAAACAAGTCCCAGACTGTCCCAGATTGTCCCAGACTGTCCCAAACAAGTCCTAGACTGTCCCAGACGGACCCAGACGTTACCAGACTGTCTCAAACAAGTCCCAGACTATCCCAGACTGTCGCAGACTGTTCCAAACAAGTCCCAGACGGTCCCAAACTGTCGCAGACTGTTCCAAACAAGTCCCAGACTGTCCCAGAAGGTCCCAGACGGTCCCAGACTGTCCCAAACAAGTCCTATACTGTCCCAAACTGTCGCGGACTGTTCCAAACAAGTCCCAGACTGTCCCAAACTGTCGCAGACTGTTCCAAACAAGTCCCAGACTGTCCCAGACAGTCCCAGACGGTCCCAGACTGTCCCAAACAAGTCCTAGACAGTCCCAAACTATCGCAGACTGTTCCAAACAAGACCCAGACGGTCCCAAACTGTCGCAGACTGTTCCAAACAAGTCCCAGACGGTCCCAAACTGTCGCAGACTGTTCCAAACAAGTCCCTGACTGTCCCAGAAGGTCCCAGATGGTCCCAGTCTGTCCCAAACAAGTCGTAGACTGTCCCAGACGGCCACAGACTGTCCCAAACAAGTCCTAGACTGTCCCAAACTGTCGCAGACTGTTCCACACAAGTCCCAGACGGTCTCAAACGGTCGCAGACTGTTCCAAACAAGTCCCAGACTGTCCCAAACTGTCGCAGACTGTTCGAAACAAGTCCCAGACTGTCCCAAACTGTCGCAGACTGTTCCAAACAAGTCCCAGACTGTCCCAGACGGTCCCAGACGGTCCCAGACTGTCCCAAACAAGTCCTAGACTGTCCCAAACTATCGCAGACTGTTCCAAACAAGTCCCAGACGGTCCCAAACTGTCGCAGACTGTTCCAAACAAGTCCCAGACTATCCCAGACTTTCCCAGGCTGTTCCAAACAAGTCCCAGACTGTCCCAGATTGTACCAGACTGTGCCAAACAAGAACCAGACTGTCCCAGATTGTCCCAGACAGTCGCAAACAAGTCCTAGACTGTCCCAAACTGTCGCAGACTGTTCCAAACAAGTCCCAGACGGTCCCAAACTGTCGCAGACTGTTCCAAACAAGTCCCAGTCGGTCCCAAACTGTCACAGACTGTTCCAAACAAGTCCCAGACTATCCCAGACTTTCCCAGGCTGTTCCAAACAAGTCCCAGACTGTCCCAGATTGTCCCAGACTGTCCCAAACAAGTCCTAGACTGTCCCAAACTGATGCAGACAGTTCCAAACAAGTCCCAGTCGGTCCCAAACTGTCACAGACTGTTCCAAACAAGTCCCAGACTGTCCCAGACATTCCCAGGCTGTTCCAAACAAGTCCCAGACTGTCCCAGATTGTCCCAGACTGTCCCAAACAAGTCCTAGACTGTCCCAGACGGACCCAGACGTTACCAGACTGTCTCAAACAAGTCCCAGACTATCCCAGACTGTCGCAGACTGTTCCAAACAAGATCCAGACGGTCGCAAACTGTCGCAGACTGTTCCAAACAAGTCCCAGACGGTCCCAAACTGTCGCAGACTGTTCCAAACAAGTCCCTGACTGTCCCAGAAGGTCCCAGATGGTCCCAGTCTGTCCCAAACAAGTCGTAGACTGTCCCAGACGGCCACAGACTGTCCCAAACAAGTCCTAGACTGTCCCAAACTGTCGCAGACTGTTCCACACAAGTCCCAGACGGTCTCAAACGGTCGCAGACTGTTCCAAACAATTCCCAGACTGTCCCAAACTGTCGCAGACTGTTCGAAACAAGTCCCAGACTGTCCCAAACTGTCGCAGACTGTTCCAAACAAGTCCCAGACTGTCCCAGACGGTCCCAGACGGTCCCAGACTGTCCCAAACAAGTCCTAGACTGTCCCAAACTATCGCAGACTGTTCCAAACAAGTCCCAGACGGTCCCAAACTGTCGCAGACTGTTCCAAACAAGTCCCAGACTATCCCAGACTTTCCCAGGCTGTTCCAAACAAGTCCCAGACTGTCCCAGATTGTACCAGACTGTGCCAAACAAGTCCCAGACTGTCCCAAACAAGTCCTAGACTGTCCAAAACTGTCGCAGACTGTTCCAAACAAGAACCAGACTGTCCCAGATTGTCCCAGACAGTCGCAAACAAGTCCTAGACTGTCCCAAACTGTCGCAGACTGTTCCAAACAAGTCCCAGACGGTCCCAAACTGTCATAGACTGTTCCAAACAAGTCCCAGACGGACCCAGACTGGCCCAAACAAGTCCTAGACTGTCCCAAACTGATGCAGGCAGTTCCAAACAAGTCCCAGTCGGTCCCAAACTGTCACAGACTGTTCCAAACAAGTCCCAGACTATCCCAGACTTTCCCAGGCTGTTCCAAACAAGTCCCAGACTGTCCCAGATTGTCCCAGACTGTCCCAAACAAGTCCTAGACTGTCCCGGACGGACCCAGACGTTACCAGACTGTCTCAAACAAGTCCCAGACTATCCCAGACTGTCGCAGACTGTTCCAAACAAGTCCCAGACGGTCCCAAACTGTCGCAGTCTGTTCCAAACAAGTCCCAGACTGTCCCAGAAGGTCCCAGACGGTCCCAGACTGTCCCAAACAAGTCCTATACTGTCCCAAACTGTCGCGGACTGTTCCAAACAAGTCCCAGACTGTCCCAAACTGTCGCAGACTGTTCCAAACAAGTCCCAGACTATCCCAGACTTTCCCAGGCTGTACCAAACAAGTCCCAGACTGTCCCAGATTGTACCAGACTGTGCCAAACAAGTCCCAGACTGTCCCAGACATTCCCAGGCTGTTCCAAACAAGTCCCAGACTGTCCCAGATTGTCCCAGACTGTCCCAAACAAGTCCTAGACTGTCCCAGACGGACCCAGACGTTACCAGACTGTCTCAAACAAGTCCCAGACTATCCCAGACTGTCGCAGACTGTTCCAAACAAGATCCAGACGGTCGCAAACTGTCGCAGACTGTTCCAAACAAGTCCCAGACGGTCCCAAACTGTCGCAGACTGTTCCAAACAAGTCCCTGACTGTCCCAGAAGGTCCCAGATGGTCCCAGTCTGTCCCAAACAAGTCGTAGACTGTCCCAGACGGCCACAGACTGTCCCAAACAAGTCCTAGACTGTCCCAAACTGTCGCAGACTGTTCCACACAAGTCCCAGACGGTCTCAAACGGTCGCAGACTGTTCCAAACAATTCCCAGACTGTCCCAAACTGTCGCAGACTGTTCGAAACAAGTCCCAGACTGTCCCAAACTGTCGCAGACTGTTCCAAACAAGTCCCAGACTGTCCCAGACGGTCCCAGACGGTCCCAGACTGTCCCAAACAAGTCCTAGACTGTCCCAAACTATCGCAGACTGTTCCAAACAAGTCCCAGACGGTCCCAAACTGTCGCAGACTGTTCCAAACAAGTCCCAGACTATCCCAGACTTTCCCAGGCTGTTCCAAACAAGTCCCAGACTGTCCCAGATTGTACCAGACTGTGCCAAACAAGTCCCAGACTGTCCCAAACAAGTCCTAGACTGTCCAAAACTGTCGCAGACTGTTCCAAACAAGAACCAGACTGTCCCAGATTGTCCCAGACAGTCGCAAACAAGTCCTAGACTGTCCCAAACTGTCGCAGACTGTTCCAAACAAGTCCCAGACGGTCCCAAACTGTCATAGACTGTTCCAAACAAGTCCCAGACGGACCCAGACTGGCCCAAACAAGTCCTAGACTGTCCCAAACTGATGCAGGCAGTTCCAAACAAGTCCCAGTCGGTCCCAAACTGTCACAGACTGTTCCAAACAAGTCCCAGACTATCCCAGACTTTCCCAGGCTGTTCCAAACAAGTCCCAGACTGTCCCAGATTGTCCCAGACTGTCCCAAACAAGTCCTAGACTGTCCCGGACGGACCCAGACGTTACCAGACTGTCTCAAACAAGTCCCAGACTATCCCAGACTGTCGCAGACTGTTCCAAACAAGTCCCAGACGGTCCCAAACTGTCGCAGTCTGTTCCAAACAAGTCCCAGACTGTCCCAGAAGGTCCCAGACGGTCCCAGACTGTCCCAAACAAGTCCTATACTGTCCCAAACTGTCGCGGACTGTTCCAAACAAGTCCCAGACTGTCCCAAACTGTCGCAGACTGTTCCAAACAAGTCCCAGACTATCCCAGACTTTCCCAGGCTGTACCAAACAAGTCCCAGACTGTCCCAGATTGTACCAGACTGTGCCAAACAAGTCCCAGACTGTCCCAAACAAGTCCCAGACGGTCCCAAACTGTCGCAGTCTGTTCCAAACAAGTCCCAGACTGTCCCAGAAGGTCCCAGACGGTCCCAGACTGTCCCAAACAAGTCCTATACTGTCCCAAACTGTCGCGGACTGTTCCAAACAAGTCCCAGACGGTCTCAAACTGTCGCAGACTGTTCCAAACAAGTCCCAGACTATCCCAGACTGTCGCAGACTGTTCCAAACCAGTCCCAGACGGTCCGAAACTGTCGCAGACTGTTCCAAACAAGTCCCAGACTGTGCCAGAAGGTCCCAGACTGTCTCAAACAAGTCCTAGACTGTCCCAAACTGTCGCAGACTGTTCCAAACAAGTCCCAGACGGTCCCAAACTGTCGCAGACTGTTCCAAACAAGTCACAGACTACCCCAGACTGTCCCAGGCTGTTGCAAACAAGTCCCAGACAGTCCCAGACTGTTCCAAACAAGTCCCAGACTGTCCCAGACGGTCCCAGACGGTCCCAGACTGTCCCAAACAATTCCTAGACTGTCCCAGAAGGTCCCAGACGGTCCCAGACTGTCCCAAACAAGTCCTAGACTGTCCCAAACTGTCGCAGACTGTTCCAAACAATTCCCAGACTGTCCCAAACTGTCGCAGACTGTTCCAAACAAGTCCCAGACTGTCCCAGACGGTCCCAAACGGTCCCAGACTGTCCCAAACAAGTCCTAGACTGTCCCAAACTGTCGCAGACTGTTCCAAACAAGTCCCAGACTATCCCAGACTTTCCCAGGCTGTTCCAAACAAGTCCCAGACTGTCCCAGATTGTACCAGACTGTGCCAAACAAGTCCCAGACTGTCCCAAACAAGTCCTAGACTGTCCAAAACTGTCGCAGACTGTTCCAAACAAGACCCAGACTGCCCCAGATTGTCCCAGACAGTCGCAAACAAGTCCTAGACTGTCCCAAACTGTCGCAGACTGTTCCAAACAAGTCCCAGACGATCCCAAACTGTCGCAGACTGTTCCAAACAAGTCCCAGACTGTCCCAGACTGGCCCAAACAAGTCCTAGACTGTCCCAAACTGATGCAGACAGTTCCAAACAAGTCCCAGTCGGTCCCAAACTGTCACAGACTGTTCCAAACAAGTCCCAGACTATCCCAGACTTTCCCAGGCTGCTCCAAACAAGTCCCAGACTGTCCCAGATTGTACCAGACTGTCCCAGATTGTCCCAGACAGTCGCAAACAAGTCCGAGACTGTCCCAAACTGTCGCAGACTGTTCCAAACAAGTCCCAGACGGTCCCAAACTGTCGCAGACTGTTCCAAACAAGTCCCAGACGGTCCCAAACTGTCGCAGACTGTTCCAAACAAGTCCCTGACTGTCCCAGAAGGTCCCAGATGGTCCCAGTCTGTCCCATACAAGTCGTAGACTGTCCCAGACGGCCACAGACTGTCCCAAACAAGTCCTAGACTGTCCCAAACTGTCGCAGACTCTTCCACACAAGTCCCAGACGGTCTCAAACGGTCGCAGACTGTTCCAAACAAGTCCCAGACTGTCCCAAACTGTCGCAGACTGTTCGAAACAAGTCCCAGACTGTCCCAAACTGTCGCAGACTGTTCCAAACAAGTCCCAGACTGTCCCAGACGGTCCCAGGCGGTCCCAGACTGTCCCAAACAAGTCCTAGACTGTCCCAAACTATCGCAGACTGTTCCAAACAAGTCCCAGACGGTCCCAAACTGTCGCAGACTGTTCCAAACAAGTCCCAGACTATCCCAGACTTTCCCAGGCTGTTCCAAACAAGTCCCAGACTGTCCCAGATTGTACCAGACTGTGCCAAACAAGTCCCACACTGTCCCAAACAAGTCCTAGACTGTCCAAAACTGTCGCAGACTGTTCCAAACAAGAACCAGACTGTCCCAGATTGTCCCAGACAGTCGCAAACAAGTCCTAGACTGTCCCAAACTGTCGCAGACTGTTCCAAACAAGTCCCAGACGGTCCCAAACTGTCGCAGACTGTTCCAAACAAGTCCCAGTCGGTCCCAAACTGTCACAGACTGTTCCAAACAAGTCCCAGACTATCCCAGACTTTCCCAGGCTGTTCCAAACAAGTCCCAGACTGTCCCAGATTGTCCCAGACTGTCCCAAACAAGTCCTAGACTGTCCCAAACTGATGCAGACAGTTCCAAACAAGTCCCAGTCGGTCCCAAACTGTCACAGACTGTTCCAAACAAGTCCCAGACTATCCCAGCCTTTCCCAGGCTGTTCCAAACAAGTCCCAGACTGTCCCAGATTGTCCCAGACTGTCCCAAACAAGTCCTAGACTGTCCCAGACGGACCCAGACGTTACCAGACTGTCTCAAACAAGTCCCAGACTATCCCAGACTGTCGCAGACTGTTCCAAACAAGACCCAGACGGTCGCAAACTGTCGCAGACTGTTCCAAACAAGTCCCAGACGGTCCCAAACTGTCGCAGACTGTTCCAAACAAGTCCCTGACTGTCCCAGAAGGTCCCAGATGGTCCCAGTCTGTCCCAAACAAGACGTAGACTGTCCCAGACGGCCACAGACTGTCCCAAACAAGTCCTAGACTGTCCCAAACTGTCGCAGACTGTTCCACACAAGTCCCAGACGGTCTCAAACGGTCGCAGACTGTTCCAAACAATTCCCAGACTGTCCCAAACTGTCGCAGACTGTTCGAAACAAGTCCCAGACTGTCCCAAACTGTCGCAGACTGTTCCAAACAAGTCCCAGACTGTCCCAGACGGTCCCAGACGGTCCCAGACTGTCCCAAACAAGTCCTAGACTGTCCCAAACTATCGCAGACTGTTCCAAACAAGTCCCAGACGGTCCCAAACTGTCGCAGACTGTTCCAAACAAGTCCCAGACTATCCCAGACTTTCCCAGGCTGTTCCAAACAAGTCCCAGACTGTCCCAGATTGTACCAGACTGTGCCAAACAAGTCCCAGACTGTCCCAAACAAGTCCTAGACTGTCCAAAACTGTCGCAGACTGTTCCAAACAAGAACCAGACTGTCCCAGATTGTCCCAGACAGTCGCAAACAAGTCCTAGACTGTCCCAAACTGTCGCAGACTGTTCCAAACAAGTCCCAGACGGTCCCAAACTGTCGCAGACTGTTCCAAACAAGTCCCTGACTGTCCCAGAAGGTCCCAGATGGTCCCAGGCTGTCCCAAACAAGTCGTAGACTGTCCCAGACGGCCACAGACTGTCCCAAACAAGTCCTAGACTGTCCCAAACTGTCGCAGACTGTTCCACACAAGTCCCAGACGGTCTCAAACGGTCGCAGACTGTTCCAAACAAGTCCCAGACTGTCCCAAACTGTCGCAGACTGTTCGAAACAAGTCCCAGACTGTCCCAAACTGTCGCAGACTGTTCCAAACAAGTCCCAGACTGTCCCAGACGGTCCCAGACGGTCCCAGACTGTCCCAAACAAGTCCTAGACTGTCCCAAACTATCGCAGACTGTTCCAAACAAGTCCCAGACGGTCCCAAACTGTCGCAGACTGTTCCAAACAAGTCCCAGACTATCCCAGACTTTCCCAGGCTGTTCCAAACAAGTCCCAGACTGTCCCAGATTGTACCAGACTGTGCCAAACAAGTCCCAGACTGTCACAAACAAGTCCTAGACTGTCCAAAACTGTCGCAGACTGTTCCAAACAAGAACCAGACTGTCCCAGATTGTCCCAGACAGTCGCAAACAAGTCCTAGACTGTCCCAAACTGTCGCAGACTGTTCCAAACAAGTCCCAGACGGTCCCAAACTGTCGCAGACTGTTCCAAACAAGTCCCAGACGGACCCAGACTGGCCCAAACAAGTCCTAGACTGTCCCAAACTGATGCAGACAGTTCCAAACAAGTCCCAGTCGGTCCCAAACTGTCACAGACTGTTCCAAACAAGTCCCAGACTATCCCAGACTTTCCCAGGCTGTTCCAAACAAGTCCCAGACTGTCCCAGATTGTCCCAGACTGTCCCAAACAAGTCCTAGACTGTCCCAGACGGACCCAGACGTTACCAGACTGTCTCAAACAAGTCCCAGACTATCCCAGACTGTCGCAGACTGTTCCAAACAAGTCCCAGACGGTCCCAAACTGTCGCAGACTGTTCCAAACAAGTCCCAGACTGTCCCAGAAGGTCCCAGACGGTCCCAGACTGTCCCAAACAAGTCCTAGACTGTCCCAAACTATCGCAGACTGTTCCAAACAAGTCCCAGACGGTCCCAAACTGTCGCAGACTGTTCCAAACAAGTCCCAGACTATCCCAGACTTTCCCAGGCTGTTCCAAACAAGTCCCAGACTGTCCCAGATTGTACCAGACTGTGCCAAACAAGTCCCAGACTGTCCCAAACAAGTCCTAGACTGTCCAAAACTGTCGCAGACTGTTCCAAACAAGAACCAGACTGTCCCAAACTGTCGCAGACTGTTCCAAACAAGTCCCAGACGGACCCAGACTGGCCCAAACAAGTCCTAGACTGTCCCAAACTGATGCAGACAGTTCCAAACAAGTCCCAGTCGGTCCCAAACTGTCACAGACTGTTCCAAACAAGTCCCAGACTATCCCAGACTTTCCCAGGCTGTTCCAAACAAGTCCCAGACTGTCCCAGATTGTCCCAGACTGTCCCAAACAAGTCCTAGACTGTCCCAGACGGACCCAGACGTTACCAGACTGTCTCAAACAAGTCCCAGACTATCCCAGACTGTCGCAGACTGTTCCAAACAAGTCCCAGACGGTCCCAAACTGTCGCAGACTGTTCCAAACAAGTCCCAGACTGTCCCAGAAGGTCCCAGACGGTCCCAAACTGTCCCAAACAATTCCTAGACTGTCCCAGAAGGTCCCAGACGGTCCCAGACTGTCCCAAACAAGTCCTAGACTGTCCCAAACTGTCGCAGACTGTTCCAAACGTGTCCCAGACTGTCCCAAACTGTCGCAGACTGTTCCAAACAAGTCCCAGACTGTCCCAGACGGTCCCAGACGGTCCCAGACTGTCCCAAACAAGTCCTAGACTGTCCCAAACTGTCGCAGACTGTTCCAAACAAGTCCCAGACTATCCCAGACTTTCCCAGGCTGTTCCAAACAAGTCCCAGACTGTCCCAGATTGTACCAGACTGTGCCAAACAAGTCCCAGACTGTCCCAAACAAGTCCTAGACTGTCCAAAACTGTCGCAGACTGTTCCAAACAAGACCCAGAATGCCCGAGACTGTCCCAGACAGTCGCAAACAAGTCCTAGACTGTCCCAAATTGTCGCAGACTGTTCCAAACAAGTCCCAGACGGTCCCAAACTGTCGCAGACTGTTCCAAACAAGTCCCAGACGGTCCCAAACTGTCGCAGACTGTTCCAAACAAGTCCTAGACTGTCCCAGACGGCCACAGACTGTCCCAAACAAGTCCTAGACTGTCCCAAACTGTCGCAGACTGTTCCAAACAAGCCCCAGACGGTCTCAAACGGTCGCAGACTGTTCCAAACAAGTCCCAGACGGTCCCAATCTGTCGCAGACTGTTTCAAACAAGTCCCAGACTATCCCAGACTGTCATAGACTGTTCCAAACAAGTCCCGGACGGTCCCAAACTGTCGCAGACTGTTCCAAACAAGTCCCAGACTACCCCAGACTGTCCCAGGCTGTTCCAAACAAGTCCCAGACAGTCCCAGACTGTCCCAGACTGTTCCAAACAAGTCCCAGACTGTCCCAGACGGTCCCAGACGGTCCCAGACTGTCCCAAACAAGTCCTAGAGTGTCCCACAAGGACCCAGACGGTCCCAGACTGTCCCAAACAAGTCCTAGACTGTCCCAAACTGTCGCAGACTGTTCCAAACAAGTCCCAGACGGTCCCAAACTGTCGCAGACTGTTCCAAACAAGACCCAGCCTATCCCAGACTGCCCCAGGCTGTTCCAAACAAGTCCTAGACTGTCCCAAACTGTCGCAGACTGTTCCAAACAAGTCCCAGATGGTCCCAAACTGTCGCAGACTGTTCCAAACAAGTCCCAGACAGTCCCAGACTGGCCCAAACAAGTCCCAGACGGTCTCAAACTGTCGCAGACTGTTCCAAACAAGTCCCAGACTGTCCCAAACTGTCGCAGACTGTTCCAAACAAGTCCCAGACTGTCCCAAACTGTCGCAGACTGTTCCAAACAAGTCCCAGACTGTCTCAGGCGGTCCCAGACGGTCACAGACTGTCCCAAACAAGTCCTAGACTGTCCCAAACTATCGCAGACTGTTCCAAACAAGTCCCAGACGGTCTCAAACTGTCGCAGACTGTTCCAAACAAGTCCCAGTCTATCCCAGACTTTCCCAGGCTGTTCCAAACAAGTCCCAGACTGTCCCAGATTGTACCAGACTGTGCCAAACAAGTCCCAGACTGTCCCAAACAAGTCCTAGACTGTCCAAAACTGTCAGAGACTGTTCCAAACAAGACCCAGACTGTCCCAGATTGTCCCAGACAGTCGCAAACAAGTCCTAGACTGTCCCAAACTGTCGCAGACTGTTCCAAACAAGTCCCAGACGGTCCCAAACTGTCGCAGACTGTTCCAAACAAGTCCCAGACGGTCCCAGACTGGCCCAAACAAGTCCTAGACTGTCCCAAACTGATGCAGACAGTTCCAAACAAGTCCCAGTCGGTCCCAAACTGTCATAGACTGTTCCAAACAAGTCCCAGACTATCCCAGACTTTCCCAGGCTGTTCCAAACAAGTCCCAGTCTGTCCCAGATTGTATCAGACTGTCCCATATTGTCCCAGACAGTCGCAAACAAGTCCGAGACTGTCCCAAACTGTCGCAGACTGTTCCAAACAAGTCCCAGACGGTCCCAAACTGTCGCAGACTGTTCCAAACAAGTCCCAGACGGTCCCAAACTGTTGCAGACTGTCCCAAACAAGTCCTAGACTGTCCCAAACTGTCGCAGACTGTTCCACACAAGTCCCAGACGGTCTCAAACGGTCGCAGACTGTTCCAAACAAGTCCCAGACGGTCCCAAACTGTCGCAGACTGTTCCATACAAGTCCCAGACTGTTCCAGAAGGTCTCAGACGATCCCAGATTTTTCCAAACAAGTCCTAGACTGTCCCAGACTGTCCCAGGCTGTTCCAAACAAGTTCCAGACTGACCCAGATTGTCCCAGACTGTCCCAAACAAGTCCTAGACTGTCCCAGACGGACCCAGACGTTACCAGACTGTCCCAAACAAGTCCCAGACTATCCCAGACTGTCGCGGACTGTTCCAAACAAGTCCCAGACGGTTCCAAACTGTCGCAGACTGTCCCAAACAAGTCCCAGACGGTCCCAGACGGTCCCAGACTTGCCCAAACAAGTCCTAGACTGTCCCAGACTGTCCCAGGCTGTTCCAAACAAGTCCCAGACTGTCCCAGATTGTCCCAGACTGTCCCAAACAAGTCCTAGACTGTCCCAGACGGACCCAGACGTTACCAGACTGTCCCAAACAAGTCCCAGACTATCCCAAACTGATGCAGACTGTTCCATACAAGTCCCAGTCGGTCCCAAACTGTCACAGACTGTTCCAAACAAGTCCCAGACTATCCCAGACTTTCCCAGGCTGTTCCAAACAAGTCCCAGACTGTCCCAGATTGTACCAGTCTGTGCCAAACAAGTCCCAGACTGTCCCAAACAAGTCCCAGACTGTCCAAAACTGTCGCAGACTGTTCCAAACAAGACCCAGACTGTCCCAGATTGTCCCAGACAGTCGCAAAACAAGTCCTAGACTGTCCCAGACGGCCACAGACAGTCCCAAACAAGTCCTAGACTGTCCCAAACTGTCGCAGACTGTTCCACACAAGTCCCAGACGGTCTCAAACGGTCGCAGACTGTTCCAAACAAGTCCCAGACGGTCCCAAACTGTCGCAGACTGTTCCATACAAGTCCCAGACTGTCCCAGATTGTACCAGACTGTGCCAAACAAGTCCCAGACTGTCCCAAACAAGTCCTAGACTGTCCAAAACTGTCGCAGACTGTTCCAAACAAGACCCAGACTGTCCCAGATTGTCCCAGACAGTCGCAAACAAGTCCTAGACTGTCCCAGACTGTCCCAGGCTGTTCCAAACAAGTCCCAGACGGTCTCTCAGACTGTCCCAAACTGTCGCAGACTGTTCCAAACAAGTCCCAGAAGGTCCCAAACTGTCGCAGACTGTTCAAAACAAGTCCCAGACTACCCCAGACTGTCCCAGGCTGTTCCAAACAATTCCCAGACAGTCCCAGACTGTCCCAGACTGTTCCAAACAAGTCCCAGACTGTCCCAGACGGTCCCAGACGGTCCAAGACTGTCTCAAACAAGTCCTAGACTGTCCCAGAAGGTCCCAGACGGTCCCAGACTGTCCCAAACAAGTCCTAGACTGTCCCAAACTGTCGCAGACTGTTCCAAACAACTCCCAGACGGTCCCAAACTGTCGCAGACTGTTCGAAACAAGTCCCAGACTGTCCCAGACGGCCGCAGACTGTCCCAAACAAGTCCCAGACGGTCCCAGACGGTCCCAGACTGGCCCAAACAAGTCCTAGACTGTCCCAGACGGACCCAGACGTTACCAGACTGTCCCAAACAAGTCCCAGACTATCCCAGACTGTCGCAGACTGTTCCAAACAAGTCCCAGACGGTTCCAAACTGTCGCAGACTGTTCCAAACAAGTCCCAGACTGACCCAGACGGCCGCAGACTGTCCCAAACAAGTCCCAGACGGTCCCAGACGGTCACAGACTGGCCCAAACAAGTCCTAGACTGTCCCAAACTGATGCAGACAGTTCCATACAAGTCCCAGTCGGTCCCAAACAAGTCCTAGACTGTCCAAAACTGTCGCAGACTGTTCCAAACAAGAACCAGACTGTCCCAGATTGTCCCAGACAGTCGCAAACAAGTCCTAGACTGTCTCAAACTGTCGCAGACTGTTCCAAACAAGTCCCAGACGGTCCCAAACTGTCGCAGACTGTTCCAAACAAGTCCCAGACGGTCCCAGACTGGCCCAAACAAGTCCTAGACTGTCCCAAACTGATGCAGACAGTTCCAAACAAGTCCCAGTCGGTCCCAAACTGTCACAGACTGTTCCAAACAAGTCCCAGACTATCCCAGACTTTCCCAGGCTGTTCCAAACAAGTCCCAGACTGTCCCAGATTGTCCCAGACTGTCCTAAACAAGTCCTAGACTGTCCCAGACGGACCCAGACGTTACCAGACTGTCCCAAACAAGTCCCAGACTATCCCAGACTGTCGCAGACTGTTCCAAACAAGTCGCAGACGGTCCCAAACTGTCGCAGACTGTTCCAAACAAGTCCCAGACTATCCCAGACTGTCGCAGACTGTTCCAAACAAGTCCCAGACGGTCCCAAACTGTCGCAGACTGTTCCAAACGAGTCCCAGACTGTCCCAGAAGGTCCCAGACTGTTCCAAACAAGTCCCAGACAGTCCCAGACTGTTCCAAACAAGTCCCAGACTGTCCCAGACGGTCCCAGACGATCCCAGATTTTTCCAAACAAGTCCTAGACTGTGCCAGACTGTCCCAGGCTGTTCCAAACAAGTCCCAGACTGTCCCAGATTGTCCCAGACTGTCCCAAACAAGTCCTAGACTGTCCCAGACGGACCCAGACGTTACCAGACTGTCCCAAACAAGTCCCGGACTATCCCAGACTGTCGCAGACTGTTCCAAACAAGTCTCAGACTGTCCCAAACTGTCGCAGACTGTTCCAAACAAGTCCCAGACTGTCCCAGACGGTCCCAGACTGTCCAAGACTGTCTCAAACAAGTCCTAGACTGTCCCAGAAGGTCCCAGACGGTCCCAGACTGTCCCAAACAAGTCCTAGACTGTCCCAAACTGTCGCAGACTGTTCCAAACAAGTCCCAGACGGTCCCAAACTGTCGCAGACTGTTCCAAACAAGTCCCAGACTATCCCAGACTGTCGCAGACTGTTCCAAACAAGTCCCAGACGGTCCCAAACTGTCCCAAACAAGTCCTATACTGTCCCAAACTGTCGCGGACTGTTCCAAACAAGTCCCAGACGGTCTCAAACTGTCGCAGACTGTTCCAAACAAGTCCCAGACTATCCCAGACTGTCGCAGACTGTTCCAAACAAGTCCCAGACGGTCCCAAACTGTCGCAGACTGTACCAAACAAGTCCCCGACTGTCCCAGAAGGTCCCAGACTGTCTCAAACAAGTCCTAGACTGTCCCAAACTGTCGCAGACTGTTCCAAATAAGTCCCAGACGGTCCCAAACTGTCGCAGACTGTTCCAAACAAGTCCCAGACTACCCCAGACTGTCCCAGGCTGTTGCAAACAAGTCCCAGACAGTCCCAGACTGTTCCAAACAAGTCCCAGACTGTCCCAGACGGTCCCAGACGGTCCCAGACTGTCCCAAACAATTCCTAGACTGTCCCAGAAGGTCCCAGACGGTCCCAGACTGTCCCAAACAAGTCCTAGACTGTCCCAAACTGTCGCAGACTGTTCCAAACAAGTCCCAGACTGTCCCAAACTGTCGCAGACTGTTCCAAACAAGTCCCAGACTGTCCCAGACGGTCCCAGACGGTCCCAGACTGTCCCAAACAAGTCCTAGACAGTCCCAAACTGTCGCAGACTGTTCCAAACAAGTCCCAGACTATCCCAGACTTTCCCAGGCTGTTCCAAACAAGTCCCAGACTGTCCCAGATTGTACCAGACTGTGCCAAACAAGTCCCAGACTGTCCCAGATTGTCCCAGACAGTCGCAAACAAGTCCTAGACTGTCCCAAACTGTCGCAGACTGTTCCAAACAAGTCCCAGACGGTCCCAAACTGTCGCAGACTGTTCCAAACAAGTCCCAGACGGTCCCAGACTGGCCCAAACAAGTCCTAGACTGTCCCAAACTGATGCAGACTGTTCCATACAAGTCCCAGTCGGTCCCAAACTGTCACAGACTGTTCCAAACAAGTCCCAGACTATCCCAGACTTTCCCAGGCTGTTCCAAACAAGTCCCAGACTGTCCCAGATTGTACCAGACTGTGCCAAACAAGTCCCAGACTGTCCCAAACAAGTCCTAGACTGTCCAAAACTGTCGCAGACTGTTCCAAACAAGACCCAGACTGCCCCAGATTGTCCCAGACAGTCGCAAACAAGTCCTAGACTGTCCCAAACTGTCGCAGACTGTTCCAAACAAGTCCCAGACGGTCCCAAACTGTCGCAGACTGTTCCAAACAAGTCCCAGACGGTCCCAGACTGGCCCAAACAAGTCCTAGACTGTCCCAAACTGATGCAGACTGTTCCATACAAGTCCCAGTCGGTCCCAAACTGTCACAGACTGTTCCAAACAAGTCCCAGACTATCCCAGACTTTCCCAGGCTGTTCCAAACAAGTCCCAGACTGTCCCAGATTGTACCAGACTGTGCCAAACAAGTCCCAGACTGTCCCAAACAAGTCCTAGACTGTCCAAAACTGTCGCAGACTGTTCCAAACAAGACCCAGACTGCCCCAGATTGTCCCAGACAGTCGCAAACAAGTCCTAGACTGTCCCAAACTGTCGCAGACTGTTCCAAACAAGTCCCAGACGGTCCCAAACTGTCGCAGACTGTTCCAAACAAGTCCCAGACGGTCCCAGACTGGCCCAAACAAGTCCTAGACTGTCCCAAACTGATGCAGACTGTTCCATACAAGTCCCAGTCGGTCCCAAACTGTCACAGACTGTTCCAAACAAGTCCCAGACTATCCCAGACTTTCCCAGGCTGTTCCAAACAAGTCCCAGACTGTCCCAGATTGTACCAGACTGTGCCAAACAAGTCCCAGACTGTCCCAAACAAGTCCTAGACTGTCCAAAACTGTCGCAGACTGTTCCAAACAAGACCCAGACTGTCCCAGATTGTCCCAGACAGTCGCAAAACAAGTCCTAGTCTGTCCCAGACGGCCACAGACTGTCCCAAACAAGTCCTAGACTGTCCCAAACTGTCGCAGACTGTTCCACACAAGTCCCAGACTGTTCCAGCAGGTCCCAGACGATCCCAGATTTTTCCAAACAAGTCCTAGACTGTGCCAGACTGTCCCAGGCTGTTCCAAACAAGTCCCAGACTGTCCCAGATTGTCCCAGACTGTCCCAAACAAGTCCTAGACTGTCCCAGACGGACCCAGACGTTACCAGACTGTCCCAAACAAGTCCCGGACTATCCCAGACTGTCGCAGACTGTTCCAAACAAGTCTCAGACTGTCCCAAACTGTCGCAGACTGTTCCAAACAAGTCTCAGACGGTCCCAAACTGTCGCAGACTGTTCCAAACAAGTCCCAGACGGTCCCAGACTGGCCCAAACAAGTCCTAGACTGTCCCAAACTGATGCAGACTGTTCCATACAAGTCCCAGTCGGTCCCAAACTGTCACAGACTGTTCCAAACAAGTCCCAGACTATCCCAGACTTTCCCAGGCTGTTCCAAACAAGTCCCAGACTGTCCCAGATTGTACCAGACTGTGCCAAACAAGTCCCAGACTGTCCCAAACAAGTCCTAGACTGTCCAAAACTGTCGCAGACTGTTCCAAACAAGACCCAGACTGTCCCAGATTGTCCCAGACAGTCGCAAAACAAGTCCTAGTCTGTCCCAGACGGCCACAGACTGTCCCAAACAAGTCCTAGACTGTCCCAAACTGTCGCAGACTGTTCCACACAAGTCCCAGACTGTTCCAGCAGGTCCCAGACGATCCCAGATTTTTCCAAACAAGTCCTAGACTGTGCCAGACTGTCCCAGGCTGTTCCAAACAAGTCCCAGACTGTCCCAGATTGTCCCAGACTGTCCCAAACAAGTCCTAGACTGTCCCAGACGGACCCAGACGTTACCAGACTGTCCCAAACAAGTCCCGGACTATCCCAGACTGTCGCAGACTGTTCCAAACAAGTCTCAGACTGTCCCAAACTGTCGCAGACTGTTCCAAACAAGTCCCAGACTGTCCCAGACGGTCCCAGACGGTCCAAGACTGTCTCAAACAAGTCCTAGACTGTCCCAGAAGGTCCCAGACGGTCCCAGACTGTCCCAAACAAGTCCTAGACTGTCCCAAACTGTCGCAGACTGTTCCAAACAAGTCCCAGACGGTCCCAAACTGTCGCAGACTGTTCAAAACAAGTCCCAGACTACCCCAGGCTGTTCCAAACAAGTCCCAGATAGTCCCAGACTGTCCCAGACTGTTCCAAACAAGTCCCAGACTGTCCCAGACGGTCCCAGACGGTCCAAGACTGTCTCAAACAAGTCCTAGACTGTCCCAGAAGGTCCCAGACGGTCCCAGACTGTCCCAAACAAGTCCTAGACTGTCCCAAACTGTCGCAGACTGTTCCAAACAAGTCCCAGACGGTCCCAAACTGTCGCAGACTGTTCCAAACAAGTCCCAGACTGTCCCAGACGGCCGCAGACTGTCCCAAACAAGTCCCAGACGGTCCCAGACGGTCCCAGACTGGCCCAAACAAGTCCTAGACTGTCCCAGACGGACCCAGACGTTACCAGACTGTCCCAAACAAGTCCCAGACTATCCCAGACTGTCGCAGACTGTTCCAAACAAGTCCCAGACGGTTCCAAACTGTCGCAGAATGTTCCAAACAAGTCCCAGACTGACCCAGACGGCCGCAGACTGTCCCAAACAAGTCCCAGACGGTCCCAGACGGTCACAGACTGGCCCAAACAAGTCCTAGACTGTCCCAAACTGATGCAGACAGTTCCAAACAAGTCCCAGTCGGTCCCAAACTGTCACAGACTGTTCCAAACAAGTCCCAGACTATCCCAGACTTTCCCAGGCTGTTCCAAACAAGTCCCAGACTGTCCCAGATTGTCCCAGACTGTCCCAAACAAGTCCTAGACTGTCCCAGACGGACCCAGACGTTACCAGACTGTCCCAAACAAGTCCCAGACTATCCCAGACTGTCGCAGACTGTTCCAAACAAGTCCCAGACGGTCCCAAACTGTTGCAGACTATTCCAAACAAGTCCCAGACTGTCCCAGAAGGTCCCAGACGGTCCCAGACTGTCCCAAACAAGTCCTATACTGTCCCAAACTGTCGCGGACTGTTCCAAACAAGTCCCAGACGGTCTCAAACTGTCGCAGACTGTTCCAAACAAGTCCCAGACTATCCCAGACTGTCGCAGACTGTTCCAAACAAGTCCCAGACGGTCCCAAACTGTCGCAGACTGTTCCAAACAAGTCCCAGACTGTCCCAGAAGGTCCCAGACTGTCTCAAACAAGTCCTAGACTGTCCCAAACTGTCGCAGACTGTTCCAAACAAGTCCCAGACTACCCCAGACTGTACCAGGCTGTTGCAAACAAGTCCCAGACAGTCCCAGACTGTTCCAAACAAGTCCCAGACTGTCCCAGACGGTCCCAGACGGTCCCAGACTGTCCCAAACAATTCCTAGACTGTCCCAGAAGGTCCCAGACGGTCCCAGACTGTCCCAAACAAGTCCTAGACTGTCCCAAACTGTCGCAGACTGTTCCAAACAAGTCCCAGACTGTCCCAAACTGTCGCAGACTGTTCCAAACAAGTCCCAGACTGTCCCAGACCGTTCCAGACGGTCCCAGACTGTCCCAAACAAGTCCTAGACTGTCCCAAACTGTCGCAGACTGTTCCAAACAAGTTCCAGACTATCCCAGACTTTCCCAGGCTGTTCCATACAAGTCCCAGACTGTCCCAGATTGTACCAGACTGTGCCAAACAAGTCCCAGACTGTGCCAAACAAGTCCCAGACTGTCCCAAACAAGTCCTAGACTGTCCAAAACTGTCGCAGACTGTTCCAAACAAGACCCAGACTGCCCCAGATTGTCCCAGACAGTCGCGAACAAGTCCTAGACTGTCCCAAACTGTCGCAGACTGTTCCAAACAAGTCCCAGACGGTCCCAAACTGTCGCAGACTGTTCCAAACAAGTCCCAGACGGTCCCAGACTGGCCCAAACAAGTCCTAGACTGTCACAAACTGATGCAGACAGTACCAAACAAGTCCCAGTCGGTCCCAAACTGTCACAGACTGTTCCAAACAAGTCCCAGACTATCCCAGACTTTCCCAGGCTGCTCCAAACAAGTTCCAGACTGTCCCAGATTGTACCAGATAGTCCCAGATTGTCCCAGACAGTCGCAAACAAGTCCGAGACTGTCTCAAACTGTCGCAGACTGTTCCAAACAAGTCCCAGACGGTCCCAAACTGTCGCAGACTGTTCCAAACAAGTCCCTGACTGTCCCAGAAGGTCCCAGATGGTCCCAGACTGTCCCAAACAAGTCGTAGACTGTCCCAAACTGTCGCAGACTGTTCCACACAAGTCCCAGACGGTCCCAGACTGGCCCAAACAAGTCCTAGACTGTCCCAAACTGATGCAGACTGTTCCATACAAGTCCCAGTCGGTCCCAAACTGTCACAGACTGTTCCAAACAAGTCCCAGACTATCCCAGACTTTCCCAGGCTGTTCCAAACAAGTCCCAGACTGTCCCAGATTGTACCAGACTGTGCCAAACAAGTCCCAGACTGTCCCAAACAAGTCCTAGACTGTCCAAAACTGTCGCAGACTGTTCCAAACAAGACCCAGACTGCCCCAGATTGTCCCAGACAGTCGCAAACAAGTCCTAGACTGTCCCAAACTGTCGCAGACTGTTCCAAACAAGTCCCAGACGGTCCCAAACTGTCGCAGACTGTTCCAAACAAGTCCCAGACGGTCCCAGACTGGCCCAAACAAGTCCTAGACTGTCCCAAACTGATGCAGACTGTTCCATACAAGTCCCAGTCGGTCCCAAACTGTCACAGACTGTTCCAAACAAGTCCCAGACTATCCCAGACTTTCCCAGGCTGTTCCAAACAAGTCCCAGACTGTCCCAGATTGTACCAGACTGTGCCAAACAAGTCCCAGACTGTCCCAAACAAGTCCTAGACTGTCCAAAACTGTCGCAGACTGTTCCAAACAAGACCCAGACTGTCCCAGATTGTCCCAGACAGTCGCAAAACAAGTCCTAGTCTGTCCCAGACGGCCACAGACTGTCCCAAACAAGTCCTAGACTGTCCCAAACTGTCGCAGACTGTTCCACACAAGTCCCAGACTGTTCCAGCAGGTCCCAGACGATCCCAGATTTTTCCAAACAAGTCCTAGACTGTGCCAGACTGTCCCAGGCTGTTCCAAACAAGTCCCAGACTGTCCCAGATTGTCCCAGACTGTCCCAAACAAGTCCTAGACTGTCCCAGACGGACCCAGACGTTACCAGACTGTCCCAAACAAGTCCCGGACTATCCCAGACTGTCGCAGACTGTTCCAAACAAGTCTCAGACTGTCCCAAACTGTCGCAGACTGTTCCAAACAAGTCTCAGACGGTCCCAAACTGTCGCAGACTGTTCCAAACAAGTCCCAGACGGTCCCAGACTGGCCCAAACAAGTCCTAGACTGTCCCAAACTGATGCAGACTGTTCCATACAAGTCCCAGTCGGTCCCAAACTGTCACAGACTGTTCCAAACAAGTCCCAGACTATCCCAGACTTTCCCAGGCTGTTCCAAACAAGTCCCAGACTGTCCCAGATTGTACCAGACTGTGCCAAACAAGTCCCAGACTGTCCCAAACAAGTCCTAGACTGTCCAAAACTGTCGCAGACTGTTCCAAACAAGACCCAGACTGTCCCAGATTGTCCCAGACAGTCGCAAAACAAGTCCTAGTCTGTCCCAGACGGCCACAGACTGTCCCAAACAAGTCCTAGACTGTCCCAAACTGTCGCAGACTGTTCCACACAAGTCCCAGACTGTTCCAGCAGGTCCCAGACGATCCCAGATTTTTCCAAACAAGTCCTAGACTGTGCCAGACTGTCCCAGGCTGTTCCAAACAAGTCCCAGACTGTCCCAGATTGTCCCAGACTGTCCCAAACAAGTCCTAGACTGTCCCAGACGGACCCAGACGTTACCAGACTGTCCCAAACAAGTCCCGGACTATCCCAGACTGTCGCAGACTGTTCCAAACAAGTCTCAGACTGTCCCAAACTGTCGCAGACTGTTCCAAACAAGTCCCAGACTGTCCCAGACGGTCCCAGACGGTCCAAGACTGTCTCAAACAAGTCCTAGACTGTCCCAGAAGGTCCCAGACGGTCCCAGACTGTCCCAAACAAGTCCTAGACTGTCCCAAACTGTCGCAGACTGTTCCAAACAAGTCCCAGACGGTCCCAAACTGTCGCAGACTGTTCAAAACAAGTCCCAGACTACCCCAGGCTGTTCCAAACAAGTCCCAGACAGTCCCAGACTGTCCCAGACTGTTCCAAACAAGTCCCAGACTGTCCCAGACGGTCCCAGACGGTCCAAGACTGTCTCAAACAAGTCCTAGACTGTCCCAGAAGGTCCCAGACGGTCCCAGACTGTCCCAAACAAGTCCTAGACTGTCCCAAACTGTCGCAGACTGTTCCAAACAAGTCCCAGACGGTCCCAAACTGTCGCAGACTGTTCCAAACAAGTCCCAGACTGTCCCAGACGGCCGCAGACTGTCCCAAACAAGTCCCAGACGGTCCCAGACGGTCCCAGACTGGCCCAAACAAGTCCTAGACTGTCCCAGACGGACCCAGACGTTACCAGACTGTCCCAAACAAGTCCCAGACTATCCCAGACTGTCGCAGACTGTTCCAAACAAGTCCCAGACGGTTCCAAACTGTCGCAGAATGTTCCAAACAAGTCCCAGACTGACCCAGACGGCCGCAGACTGTCCCAAACAAGTCCCAGACGGTCCCAGACGGTCACAGACTGGCCCAAACAAGTCCTAGACTGTCCCAAACTGATGCAGACAGTTCCAAACAAGTCCCAGTCGGTCCCAAACTGTCACAGACTGTTCCAAACAAGTCCCAGACTATCCCAGACTTTCCCAGGCTGTTCCAAACAAGTCCCAGACTGTCCCAGATTGTCCCAGACTGTCCCAAACAAGTCCTAGACTGTCCCAGACGGACCCAGACGTTACCAGACTGTCCCAAACAAGTCCCAGACTATCCCAGACTGTCGCAGACTGTTCCAAACAAGTCCCAGACGGTCCCAAACTGTTGCAGACTATTCCAAACAAGTCCCAGACTGTCCCAGAAGGTCCCAGACGGTCCCAGACTGTCCCAAACAAGTCCTATACTGTCCCAAACTGTCGCGGACTGTTCCAAACAAGTCCCAGACGGTCTCAAACTGTCGCAGACTGTTCCAAACAAGTCCCAGACTATCCCAGACTGTCGCAGACTGTTCCAAACAAGTCCCAGACGGTCCCAAACTGTCGCAGACTGTTCCAAACAAGTCCCAGACTGTCCCAGAAGGTCCCAGACTGTCTCAAACAAGTCCTAGACTGTCCCAAACTGTCGCAGACTGTTCCAAACAAGTCCCAGACTACCCCAGACTGTACCAGGCTGTTGCAAACAAGTCCCAGACAGTCCCAGACTGTTCCAAACAAGTCCCAGACTGTCCCAGACGGTCCCAGACGGTCCCAGACTGTCCCAAACAATTCCTAGACTGTCCCAGAAGGTCCCAGACGGTCCCAGACTGTCCCAAACAAGTCCTAGACTGTCCCAAACTGTCGCAGACTGTTCCAAACAAGTCCCAGACTGTCCCAAACTGTCGCAGACTGTTCCAAACAAGTCCCAGACTGTCCCAGACCGTTCCAGACGGTCCCAGACTGTCCCAAACAAGTCCTAGACTGTCCCAAACTGTCGCAGACTGTTCCAAACAAGTTCCAGACTATCCCAGACTTTCCCAGGCTGTTCCATACAAGTCCCAGACTGTCCCAGATTGTACCAGACTGTGCCAAACAAGTCCCAGACTGTGCCAAACAAGTCCCAGACTGTCCCAAACAAGTCCTAGACTGTCCAAAACTGTCGCAGACTGTTCCAAACAAGACCCAGACTGCCCCAGATTGTCCCAGACAGTCGCGAACAAGTCCTAGACTGTCCCAAACTGTCGCAGACTGTTCCAAACAAGTCCCAGACGGTCCCAAACTGTCGCAGACTGTTCCAAACAAGTCCCAGACGGTCCCAGACTGGCCCAAACAAGTCCTAGACTGTCACAAACTGATGCAGACAGTACCAAACAAGTCCCAGTCGGTCCCAAACTGTCACAGACTGTTCCAAACAAGTCCCAGACTATCCCAGACTTTCCCAGGCTGCTCCAAACAAGTTCCAGACTGTCCCAGATTGTACCAGATAGTCCCAGATTGTCCCAGACAGTCGCAAACAAGTCCGAGACTGTCTCAAACTGTCGCAGACTGTTCCAAACAAGTCCCAGACGGTCCCAAACTGTCGCAGACTGTTCCAAACAAGTCCCTGACTGTCCCAGAAGGTCCCAGATGGTCCCAGACTGTCCCAAACAAGTCGTAGACTGTCCCAAACTGTCGCAGACTGTTCCACACAAGTCCCAGACGGTCTCAAACGGTCGCAGACTGTTCCAAACAAGTCCCAGACGGTCCCAAACTGTCGCAGACTGTTCCATACAAGTCCCAGACTGTTCCAGAAGGTCCCAGACGATCCCAGATTTTTCCAAACAAGTCCTAGACTGTCCCAGACTGTCCCAGGCTGTTCCAAACAAGTCCCAGACTGTCCCAGATTGTCCCAGACTGTCCCAAACAAGTCCTAGACTGTCCCAGACGGACCCAGACGTTACCAGACTGTCCCAAACAAGTCCCAGACTATCCCAGACTGTCGCAGACTGTTCCAAACAAGTCCCAGACGGTTCCAAACCGTCACAGACTGTTCCAAACAAGTCCCAGACTGTCCCAGACTTTCCCAGGCTGTTCCAAACAAGTCTCAGACTGTCCCAAACTGATGCAGACTGTTCCAAACAAGTCCCAGACTATCCCAGACTTTCCCAGGCTGTTCCAAACAAGTCCCAGACTGTCCCAGATTGTACCAGACTGTGCCAAACAAGTCCCAGACTGTCCCAAACAAGTCCTAGACTGTCCAAAACTGTCGCAGACTGTTCCAAACAAGACCCAGACTGCCCCAGATTGTCCCAGACAGTCGCAAACAAGTCCTAGACTGTCCCAAACTGTCGCAGACTGTTCCAAACAAGTCCCAGACGGTCCCAAACTGTCGCAGACTGTTCCAAACAAGTCCCAGACGGTCCCAGACTGGCCCAAACAAGTCCTAGACTGTCCCAAACTGATGCAGACTGTTCCATACAAGTCCCAGTCGGTCCCAAACTGTCACAGACTGTTCCAAACAAGTCCCAGACTATCCCAGACTTTCCCAGGCTGTTCCAAACAAGTCCCAGACTGTCCCAGATTGTACCAGACTGTGCCAAACAAGTCCCAGACTGTCCCAAACAAGTCCTAGACTGTCCAAAACTGTCGCAGACTGTTCCAAACAAGACCCAGACTGTCCCAGATTGTCCCAGACAGTCGCAAAACAAGTCCTAGTCTGTCCCAGACGGCCACAGACTGTCCCAAACAAGTCCTAGACTGTCCCAAACTGTCGCAGACTGTTCCACACAAGTCCCAGACTGTTCCAGCAGGTCCCAGACGATCCCAGATTTTTCCAAACAAGTCCTAGACTGTGCCAGACTGTCCCAGGCTGTTCCAAACAAGTCCCAGACTGTCCCAGATTGTCCCAGACTGTCCCAAACAAGTCCTAGACTGTCCCAGACGGACCCAGACGTTACCAGACTGTCCCAAACAAGTCCCGGACTATCCCAGACTGTCGCAGACTGTTCCAAACAAGTCTCAGACTGTCCCAAACTGTCGCAGACTGTTCCAAACAAGTCCCAGACTGTCCCAGACGGTCCCAGACGGTCCAAGACTGTCTCAAACAAGTCCTAGACTGTCCCAGAAGGTCCCAGACGGTCCCAGACTGTCCCAAACAAGTCCTAGACTGTCCCAAACTGTCGCAGACTGTTCCAAACAAGTCCCAGACGGTCCCAAACTGTCGCAGACTGTTCCAAACAAGTCCCAGACTGTCCCAGACGGCCGCAGACTGTCCCAAACAAGTCCCAGACGGTCCCAGACGGTCCCAGACTGGCCCAAACAAGTCCTAGACTGTCCCAGACGGACCCAGACGTTACCAGACTGTCCCAAACAAGTCCCAGACTATCCCAGACTGTCGCAGACTGTTCCAAACAAGTCCCAGACGGTTCCAAACTGTCGCAGAATGTTCCAAACAAGTCCCAGACTGACCCAGACGGCCGCAGACTGTCCCAAACAAGTCCCAGACGGTCCCAGACGGTCACAGACTGGCCCAAACAAGT
Source organism: Cephus spinipes (assembly GCA_963971525.1). Lineage (NCBI taxonomy): Eukaryota > Metazoa > Arthropoda > Insecta > Hymenoptera > Cephidae > Cephus > Cephus spinipes. The sequence goes on along the minus strand of OZ020581.1, from coordinate 11,009,550 downwards.
TCTAGACTGTCCCAAACTGATGCAGACAGTTCCAAACAAGTCCCAGTCGGTCCCAAACTGTCACAGACTGTTCCAAACAAGTCCCAGACTATCCCAGACTTTCCCAGGCTGTTCCAAACAAGTCCCAGACTGTCCCAGATTGTCCCAGACTGTCCCAAACAAGTCCTAGACTGTCCCAGACGGACCCAGACGTTACCAGACTGTCCCAAACAAGTCCCAGACTATCCCATACTGTCGCAGACTGTTCCAAACAAGTCCCAGACGGTCCCAAACTGTTGCAGACTATTCCAAACAAGTCCCAGACTGTCCCAGAAGGTCCCAGACGGTCCCAGACTGTCCCAAACAAGTCCTATACTGTCCCAAACTGTCGCGGACTGTTCCAAACAAGTCCCAGACGGTCTCAAACTGTCGCAGACTGTTCCAAACAAGTCCCAGACTATCCCAGACTGTCGCAGACTGTTCCAAACAAGTCCCAGACGGTCCCAAACTGTCGCAGACTGTTCCAAACAAGTCCCAGACTGTCCCAGAAGGTCCCAGACTGTCTCAAACAAGTCCTAGACTGTCCCAAACTGTCGCAGACTGTTCCAAACAAGTCCCAGACTACCCCAGACTGTACCAGGCTGTTGCAAACAAGTCCCAGACAGTCCCAGACTGTTCCAAACAAGTCCCAGACTGTCCCAGACGGTCCCAGACGGTCCCAGACTGTCCCAAACAATTCCTAGACTGTCCCAGAAGGTCCCAGACGGTCCCAGACTGTCCCAAACAAGTCCTAGACTGTCCCAAACTGTCGCAGACTGTTCCAAACAAGTCCCAGACTGTCCCAAACTGTCGCAGACTGTTCCAAACAAGTCCCAGACTGTCCCAGACCGTTCCAGACGGTCCCAGACTGTCCCAAACAAGTCCTAGACTGTCCCAAACTGTCGCAGACTGTTCCAAACAAGTCCCAGACTATCCCAGACTTTCCCAGGCTGTTCCATACAAGTCCCAGACTGTCCCAGATTGTACCAGACTGTGCCAAACAAGTCCCAGACTGTGCCAAACAAGTCCCAGACTGTCCCAAACAAGTCCTAGACTGTCCAAAACTGTCGCAGACTGTTCCAAACAAGACCCAGACTGCCCCAGATTGTCCCAGACAGTCGCGAACAAGTCCTAGACTGTCCCAAACTGTCGCAGACTGTTCCAAACAAGTCCCAGACGGTCCCAAACTGTCGCAGACTGTTCCAAACAAGTCCCAGACGGTCCCAGACTGGCCCAAACAAGTCCTAGACTGTCACAAACTGATGCAGACAGTACCAAACAAGTCCCAGTCGGTCCCAAACTGTCACAGACTGTTCCAAACAAGTCCCAGACTATCCCAGACTTTCCCAGGCTGCTCCAAACAAGTTCCAGACTGTCCCAGATTGTACCAGATAGTCCCAGATTGTCCCAGACAGTCGCAAACAAGTCCGAGACTGTCTCAAACTGTCGCAGACTGTTCCAAACAAGTCCCAGACGGTCCCAAACTGTCGCAGACTGTTCCAAACAAGTCCCTGACTGTCCCAGAAGGTCCCAGATGGTCCCAGACTGTCCCAAACAAGTCGTAGACTGTCCCAAACTGTCGCAGACTGTTCCACACAAGTCCCAGACGGTCTCAAACGGTCGCAGACTGTTCCAAACAAGTCCCAGACGGTCCCAAACTGTCGCAGACTGTTCCATACAAGTCCCAGACTGTTCCAGAAGGTCCCAGACGATCCCAGATTTTTCCAAACAAGTCCTAGACTGTCCCAGACTGTCCCAGGCTGTTCCAAACAAGTCCCAGACTGTCCCAGATTGTCCCAGACTGTCCCAAACAAGTCCTAGACTGTCCCAGACGGACCCAGACGTTACCAGACTGTCCCAAACAAGTCCCAGACTATCCCAGACTGTCGCAGACTGTTCCAAACAAGTCCCAGACGGTTCCAAACCGTCACAGACTGTTCCAAACAAGTCCCAGACTGTCCCAGACTTTCCCAGGCTGTTCCAAACAAGTCTCAGACTGTCCCAAACTGATGCAGACTGTTCCAAACAAGTCCCAGACTATCCCAGACTTTCCCAGGCTGTTCCAAACAAGTCCCAGACTGTCCCAGATTGTACCAGACTGTGCCAAACAAGTCCCAGACTGTCCCAAACAAGTCCTAGACTGTCCAAAACTGTCGCAGACTGTTCCAAACAAGACCCAGACTGCCCCAGATTGTCCCAGACAGTCGCAAACAAGTCCTAGACTGTCCCAAACTGTCGCAGACTGTTCCAAACAAGTCCCAGACGGTCCCAAACTGTCGCAGACTGTTCCAAACAAGTCCCAGACGGTCCCAGACTGGCCCAAACAAGTCCTAGACTGTCCCAAACTGATGCAGACTGTTCCATACAAGTCCCAGTCGGTCCCAAACTGTCACAGACTGTTCCAAACAAGTCCCAGACTATCCCAGACTTTCCCAGGCTGTTCCAAACAAGTCCCAGACTGTCCCAGATTGTACCAGACTGTGCCAAACAAGTCCCAGACTGTCCCAAACAAGTCCTAGACTGTCCAAAACTGTCGCAGACTGTTCCAAACAAGACCCAGACTGTCCCAGATTGTCCCAGACAGTCGCAAAACAAGTCCTAGTCTGTCCCAGACGGCCACAGACTGTCCCAAACAAGTCCTAGACTGTCCCAAACTGTCGCAGACTGTTCCACACAAGTCCCAGACTGTTCCAGCAGGTCCCAGACGATCCCAGATTTTTCCAAACAAGTCCTAGACTGTGCCAGACTGTCCCAGGCTGTTCCAAACAAGTCCCAGACTGTCCCAGATTGTCCCAGACTGTCCCAAACAAGTCCTAGACTGTCCCAGACGGACCCAGACGTTACCAGACTGTCCCAAACAAGTCCCGGACTATCCCAGACTGTCGCAGACTGTTCCAAACAAGTCTCAGACTGTCCCAAACTGTCGCAGACTGTTCCAAACAAGTCCCAGACTGTCCCAGACGGTCCCAGACGGTCCAAGACTGTCTCAAACAAGTCCTAGACTGTCCCAGAAGGTCCCAGACGGTCCCAGACTGTCCCAAACAAGTCCTAGACTGTCCCAAACTGTCGCAGACTATTCCAAACAAGTCCCAGACGGTCCCAAACTGTCGCAGACTGTTCCAAACAAGTCCCAGACTGTCCCAGACGGCCGCAGACTGTCCCAAACAAGTCCCAGACGGTCCCAGACGGTCCCAGACTGGCCCAAACAAGTCCTAGACTGTCCCAGACGGACCCAGACGTTACCAGACTGTCCCAAACAAGTCCCAGACTATCCCAGACTGTCGCAGACTGTTCCAAACAAGTCCCAGACGGTTCCAAACTGTCGCAGAATGTTCCAAACAAGTCCCAGACTGACCCAGACGGCCGCAGACTGTCCCAAACAAGTCCCAGACGGTCCCAGGCGGTCACAGACTGGCCCAAACAAGTTCTAGACTGTCCCAAACTGATGCAGACAGTTCCAAACAAGTCCCAGTCGGTCCCAAACTGTCACAGACTGTTCCAAACAAGTCCCAGACTATCCCAGACTTTCCCAGGCTGTTCCAAACAAGTCCCAGACTGTCCCAGATTGTCCCAGACTGTCCCAAACAAGTCCTAGACTGTCCCAGACGGACCCAGACGTTACCAGACTGTCCCAAACAAGTCCCAGACTATCCCAGACTGTCGCAGACTGTTCCAAACAAGTCCCAGACGGTCCCAAACTGTTGCAGACTATTCCAAACAAGTCCCAGACTGTCCCAGAAGGTCCCAGACGGTCCCAGACTGTCCCAAACAAGTCCTATACTGTCCCAAACTGTCGCGGACTGTTCCAAACAAGTCCCAGACGGTCTCAAACTGTCGCAGACTGTCTCAAACAAGTCCTAGACTGTCCCAAACTGTCGCAGACTGTTCCAAACAAGTCCCAGACTACCCCAGACTGTACCAGGCTGTTGCAAACAAGTCCCAGACAGTCCCAGACTGTTCCAAACAAGTCCCAGACTGTCCCAGACGGTCCCAGACGGTCCCAGACTGTCCCAAACAATTCCTAGACTGTCCCAGAAGGTCCCAGACGGTCCCAGACTGTCCCAAACAAGTCCTAGACTGTCCCAAACTGTCGCAGACTGTTCCAAACAAGTCCCAGACTGTCCCAAACTGTCGCAGACTGTTCCAAACAAGTCCCAGACTGTCCCAGACCGTTCCAGACGGTCCCAGACTGTCCCAAACAAGTCCTAGACTGTCCCAAACTGTCGCAGACTGTTCCAAACAAGTCCCAGACTATCCCAGACTTTCCCAGGCTGTTCCATACAAGTCCCAGACTGTCCCAGATTGTACCAGACTGTGCCAAACAAGTCCCAGACTGTGCCAAACAAGTCCCAGACTGTCCCAAACAAGTCCTAGACTGTCCAAAACTGTCGCAGACTGTTCCAAACAAGACCCAGACTGCCCCAGATTGTCCCAGACAGTCGCGAACAAGTCCTAGACTGTCCCAAACTGTCGCAGACTGTTCCAAACAAGTCCCAGACGGTCCCAAACTGTCGCAGACTGTTCCAAACAAGTCCCAGACGGTCCCAGACTGGCCCAAACAAGTCCTAGACTGTCACAAACTGATGCAGACAGTACCAAACAAGTCCCAGTCGGTCCCAAACTGTCACAGACTGTTCCAAACAAGTCCCAGACTATCCCAGACTTTCCCAGGCTGCTCCAAACAAGTTCCAGACTGTCCCAGATTGTACCAGATAGTCCCAGATTGTCCCAGACAGTCGCAAACAAGTCCGAGACTGTCTCAAACTGTCGCAGACTGTTCCAAACAAGTCCCAGACGGTCCCAAACTGTCGCAGACTGTTCCAAACAAGTCCCTGACTGTCCCAGAAGGTCCCAGATGGTCCCAGACTGTCCCAAACAAGTCGTAGACTGTCCCAAACTGTCGCAGACTGTTCCACACAAGTCCCAGACGGTCTCAAACGGTCGCAGACTGTTCCAAACAAGTCCCAGACGGTCCCAAACTGTCGCAGACTGTTCCATACAAGTCCCAGACTGTTCCAGAAGGTCCCAGACGATCCCAGATTTTTCCAAACAAGTCCTAGACTGTCCCAGACTGTCCCAGGCTGTTCCAAACAAGTCCCAGACTGTCCCAGATTGTCCCAGACTGTCCCAAACAAGTCCTAGACTGTCCCAGACGGACCCAGACGTTACCAGACTGTCCCAAACAAGTCCCAGACTATCCCAGACTGTCGCAGACTGTTCCAAACAAGTCCCAGACGGTTCCAAACCGTCACAGACTGTTCCAAACAAGTCCCAGACTGTCCCAGACTTTCCCAGGCTGTTCCAAACAAGTCTCAGACTGTCCCAAACTGATGCAGACTGTTCCAAACAAGTCCCAGACTATCCCAGACTTTCCCAGGCTGTTCCAAACAAGTCCCAGACTGTCCCAGATTGTACCAGACTGTGCCAAACAAGTCCCAGACTGTCCCAAACAAGTCCTAGACTGTCCAAAACTGTCGCAGACTGTTCCAAACAAGACCCAGACTGCCCCAGATTGTCCCAGACAGTCGCAAACAAGTCCTAGACTGTCCCAAACTGTCGCAGACTGTTCCAAACAAGTCCCAGACGGTCCCAAACTGTCGCAGACTGTTCCAAACAAGTCCCAGACGGTCCCAGACTGGCCCAAACAAGTCCTAGACTGTCCCAAACTGATGCAGACTGTTCCATACAAGTCCCAGTCGGTCCCAAACTGTCACAGACTGTTCCAAACAAGTCCCAGACTATCCCAGACTTTCCCAGGCTGTTCCAAACAAGTCCCAGACTGTCCCAGATTGTACCAGACTGTGCCAAACAAGTCCCAGACTGTCCCAAACAAGTCCTAGACTGTCCAAAACTGTCGCAGACTGTTCCAAACAAGACCCAGACTGTCCCAGATTGTCCCAGACAGTCGCAAAACAAGTCCTAGTCTGTCCCAGACGGCCACAGACTGTCCCAAACAAGTCCTAGACTGTCCCAAACTGTCGCAGACTGTTCCACACAAGTCCCAGACTGTTCCAGCAGGTCCCAGACGATCCCAGATTTTTCCAAACAAGTCCTAGACTGTGCCAGACTGTCCCAGGCTGTTCCAAACAAGTCCCAGACTGTCCCAGATTGTCCCAGACTGTCCCAAACAAGTCCTAGACTGTCCCAGACGGACCCAGACGTTACCAGACTGTCCCAAACAAGTCCCGGACTATCCCAGACTGTCGCAGACTGTTCCAAACAAGTCTCAGACTGTCCCAAACTGTCGCAGACTGTTCCAAACAAGTCCCAGACTGTCCCAGACGGTCCCAGACGGTCCAAGACTGTCTCAAACAAGTCCTAGACTGTCCCAGAAGGTCCCAGACGGTCCCAGACTGTCCCAAACAAGTCCTAGACTGTCCCAAACTGTCGCAGACTGTTCCAAACAAGTCCCAGACGGTCCCAAACTGTCGCAGACTGTTCAAAACAAGTCCCAGACTACCCCAGGCTGTTCCAAACAAGTCCCAGACTGTCCCAGACTGTTCCAAACAAGTCCCAGACTGTCCCAGACGGTCCCAGACGGTCCAAGACTGTCTCAAACAAGTCCTAGACTGTCCCAGAAGGTCCCAGACGGTCCCAGACTGTCCCAAACAAGTCCTAGACTGTCCCAAACTGTCGCAGACTGTTCCAAACAAGTCCCAGACGGTCCCAAACTGTCGCAGACTGTTCCAAACAAGTCCCAGACTGTCCCAGACGGCCGCAGACTGTCCCAAACAAGTCCCAGACGGTCCCAGACGGTCCCAGACTGGCCCAAACAAGTCCTAGACTGTCCCAGACGGACCCAGACGTTACCAGACTGTCCCAAACAAGTCCCAGACTATCCCAGACTGTCGCAGACTGTTCCAAACAAGTCCCAGACGGTTCCAAACTGTCGCAGAATGTTCCAAACAAGTCCCAGACTGACCCAGACGGCCGCAGACTGTCCCAAACAAGTCCCAGACGGTCCCAGACGGTCACAGACTGGCCCAAACAAGTTCTAGACTGTCCCAAACTGATGCAGACAGTTCCAAACAAGTCCCAGTCGGTCCCAAACTGTCACAGACTGTTCCAAACAAGTCCCAGACTATCCCAGACTTTCCCAGGCTGTTCCAAACAAGTCCCAGACTGTCCCAGATTGTCCCAGACTGTCCCAAACAAGTCCTAGACTGTCCCAGACGGACCCAGACGTTACCAGACTGTCCCAAACAAGTCCCAGACTATCCCAGACTGTCGCAGACTGTTCCAAACAAGTCCCAGACGGTCCCAAACTGTTGCAGACTATTCCAAACAAGTCCCAGACTGTCCCAGAAGGTCCCAGACGGTCCCAGACTGTCCCAAACAAGTCCTATACTGTCCCAAACTGTCGCGGACTGTTCCAAACAAGTCCCAGACGGTCTCAAACTGTCGCAGACTGTTCCAAACAAGTCCCAGACTATCCCAGACTGTCGCAGACTGTTCCAAACAAGTCCCAGACGGTCCCAAACTGTCGCAGACTGTTCCAAACAAGTCCCAGACTGTCCCAGAAGGTCCCAGACTGTCTCAAACAAGTCCTAGACTGTCCCAAACTGTCGCAGACTGTTCCAAACAAGTCCCAGACTACCCCAGACTGTACCAGGCTGTTGCAAACAAGTCCCAGACAGTCCCAGACTGTTCCAAACAAGTCCCAGACTGTCCCAGACGGTCCCAGACGGTCCCAGACTGTCCCAAACAATTCCTAGACTGTCCCAGAAGGTCCCAGACGGTCCCAGACTGTCCCAAACAAGTCCTAGACTGTCCCAAACTGTCGCAGACTGTTCCAAACAAGTCCCAGACTGTCCCAAACTGTCGCAGACTGTTCCAAACAAGTCCCAGACTGTCCCAGACCGTTCCAGACGGTCCCAGACTGTCCCAAACAAGTCCTAGACTGTCCCAAACTGTCGCAGACTGTTCCAAACAAGTCCCAGACTATCCCAGACTTTCCCAGGCTGTTCCATACAAGTCCCAGACTGTCCCAGATTGTACCAGACTGTGCCAAACAAGTCCCAGACTGTGCCAAACAAGTCCCAGACTGTCCCAAACAAGTCCTAGACTGTCCAAAACTGTCGCAGACTGTTCCAAACAAGACCCAGACTGCCCCAGATTGTCCCAGACAGTCGCGAACAAGTCCTAGACTGTCCCAAACTGTCGCAGACTGTTCCAAACAAGGCCCAGACGGTCCCAAACTGTCGCAGACTGTTCCAAACAAGTCCCAGACGGTCCCAGACTGGCCCAAACAAGTCCTAGACTGTCACAAACTGATGCAGACAGTACCAAACAAGTCCCAGTCGGTCCCAAACTGTCACAGACTGTTCCAAACAAGTCCCAGACTATCCCAGACTTTCCCAGGCTGCTCCAAACAAGTTCCAGACTGTCCCAGATTGTACCAGATAGTCCCAGATTGTCCCAGACAGTCGCAAACAAGTCCGAGACTGTCTCAAACTGTCGCAGACTGTTCCAAACAAGTCCCAGACGGTCCCAAACTGTCGCAGACTGTTCCATACAAGTCCCAGACTGTTCCAGAAGGTCCCAGACGATCCCAGATTTTTCCAAACAAGTCCTAGACTGTCCCAGACTGTCCCAGGCTGTTCCAAACAAGTCCCAGACTGTCCCAGATTGTCCCAGACTGTCCCAGACGGACCCAGACGTTACCAGACTGTCCCAAACAAGTCCCAGACTATCCCAGACTGTCGCAGACTGTTCCAAACAAGTCCCAGACGGTTCCAAACCGTCACAGACTGTTCCAAACAAGTCCCAGACTGTCCCAGACTTTCCCAGGCTGTTCCAAACAAGTCTCAGACTGTCCCAAACTGATGCAGACTGTTCCAAACAAGTCCCAGACTATCCCAGACTTTCCCAGGCTGTTCCAAACAAGTCCCAGACTGTCCCAGATTGTACCAGACTGTGCCAAACAAGTCCCAGACTGTCCCAAACAAGTCCTAGACTGTCCAAAACTGTCGCAGACTGTTCCAAACAAGACCCAGACTGTCCCAGATTGTCCCAGACAGTCGCAAACAAGTCCTAGACTGTCCCAGACGGCCACAGACTGTCCCAAACAAGTCCTAGACTGTCCCAAACTGTCGCAGACTGTTCCATACAAGTCCCAGACGGTCTCAAACTTTCGCAGACTGTTCCAAACAAGTCCGAGACGGTCCCAAACTGTCGCAGACTGTTCCATACAAGTCCCAGACTGTTCCAGAAGGTCCCAGACGATCCCAGATTTTTCCAAACAAGCCCTAGACTGTCCCAGACTGTCCCAGGCTGTTCCAAACAAGTCCCAGACTGTCCCAGATTGTCCCAGACTGTCCCAAACAAGTCCTAGACTGTCCCAGACGGACCCAGACGTTACCAGGCTGTCCCAAACAAGTCCCAGACTATCCCAGACTGTCGCAGACTGTTCCAAACAAGTCTCAGACGGTCCCAAACTGTCGCAGACTGTTCCAAACAAGTCCCAGACTGTCCCAGACGGTCCAAGACTGTCCCAAACAAGTCCTAAACTGTCCCAGAAGGTCCCAGACGGTCCCAGACTGTTCCAAACAAGTCCCAGACTGTCCCAAACTGTCGCAGACTGTTCCAAACAAGTCCCAGACTGTCCCAGACGGTCCCAGACGGTCCCAGACTGTCCCAAACAAGTCCTAGACAGTCCCAAACTGTCGCAGACTGTTCCAAACAAGTCCCAGACTATCCCAGACTTTCCCAGGCTGTTCCAAACAAGTCCCAGACTGTCCCATATTGTACCAGACTGTGCCAAACAAGTCCCAGACTGTCCCAAACAAGTCCTAGACTGTCCAAAACTGTCGCAGACTGTTCCAAACAAGACCCAGACTGTCCCAGATTGTCCCAGACAGTCGCAAAACAAGTCATAGACTGTCCCAGACGGCCACAGACTGTCCCAAACAAGTCCTAGACTGTCCCAAACTGTCGCAGACTGTTCCACACAAGTCCCAGACTGTTCCAGAAGGTCCCAGACGATCCCAGATTTTTCCAAACAAGTCCTAGACTGTGCCAGACTGTCCCAGGCTGTTCCCAACAAGTCCCAGACTGTCCCAGATTGTCCCAGACTGTCCCAAACAAGTCCTAGACTGTCCCAGACGGACCCAGACGTTACCAGACTGTCCCAAACAAGTCCCAGACTATCCCAGACTGTCGCAGACTGTTCCAAACAAGTCTCAGACTGTCCCAAACTGTCGCAGACTGTTCCAAACAAGTCCCAGACGGTCCCAAACTGTCGCAGACTGTTCAAAACAAGTCCCAGACTACCCCAGGCTGTTCCAAACAAGTCCCAGACAGTCCAAGACTGTCCCAGACTGTTGCAAACAAGTCCCAGACTGTCCCAGACGGTCCCAGACGGTCCAAGACTGTCTTAAACAAGTCCTAGACTGTCCCAGAAGGTCCCAGACGGTCCCAGACTGTCCCAAACAAGTCCTAGACTGTCCCAAACTGTCGCAGACTGTTCCAAACAAGTCCCAGACGGTCCCAAACTGTCGCAGACTGTTCCAAACAAGTCCCAGACTGTCCCAGACGGCCGCAGACTGTCCCAAACAAGTCCCAGACGGTCCCAGACGGTCCCAGACTGGCCTAAACAAGTCCTAGACTGTCCCAGACGGACCCAGACGTTACCAGACTGTCCAAAACAAGTCCCAGACTATCCCAGACTGTCGCAGACTGTTCCAAACAAGTCCCAGACGGTTCCAAACTGTCGCAGAATGGTCCAAACAAGTCCCAGACTGACCCAGACGGCCGCAGACTGTCCCAAACAAGTCCCAGATGGTCCCAGACGGTCACAGACTGGCCCAAACAAGTCCTAGACTGTCCCAAACTGATGCAGACAGTTCCAAACAAGTCCCAGTCGGTCCCAAACTGTCACAGACTGTTCCAAACAAGACCCAGACTATCCCAGACTTTCCCAGGCTGTTCCAAACAAGTCCCAGACTGTCCCAGATTGTCCCAGACTGTCCCAAACAAGTCCTAGACTGTCCCAGACGGACCCAGACGTTACCAGACTGTGCCAAACAAGTCCCAGACTGTCCCAAACAAGTCCTAGACTGTCCAAAACTGCCGCAGACTGTTCCAAACAAGACCCAGACTGCCCCAGACTGTCCCAGACAGTCGCAAACAAGTCCTAGACTGTCCCAAACTGTCGCAGACTGTTCCAAACAAGTTCCAGACGGTCCCAAACTGTCGGAGACTGTTCCAAACAAGTCCCAGACGGTCCCAAACTGTCGCAGACTGTTCCAAACAAGTCCTAGACTGTCCCAGACGGCCACAGACTGTCCCAAACAAGTCCTAGACTGTCCCAAACTGTCGCAGACTGTTCCAAACAAGCCCCAGACGGTCTCAAACGGTCGCAGACTGTTCCAAACAAGTCCCAGACGGTCCCAATCTGTCGCAGACTGTTCCAAACAAGTCCCAGACTATCCCAGACTGTCGCAGACTGTTCCAAACAAGTCCCGGACGGTCCCAAACTGTCGCAGACTGTTCCAAACAAGTCCCAGACTACCCCAGACTGTCCCAGGCTGTTCCAAACAAGTCCCAGACGGTCCCAAACTGTCGCAGACTGTTCCAAACAAGTCCCAGACTGTCCCAGACTGTCCCAGACGGTCCCAGACTGTTCCAAACAAGTCCCAGACGGTCCCAGACAGTCCCAGACTGTTCCAAACAAGTCCCAGACTGTCCCAAACTGTCCCAGGCTGTCCCAGACGGTCCCAGACTGTCCCAAACAAGTCCTAGACTGTCCCAAACTGTCGCAGACTGTTCCAAACAAGTCCCAGACGGTCCCAAACTGTCGCAGACTGTTCCAAACAAGTCCCAGACTGTCCCAGACGGTCCCAGACGGTCCCAGACTGTCCCAAACAAGTCCTAGACTGTCCCAAACTATCGCAGACTGTTCCAAACAAGTCCCAGACGGTCCCAAACTGTCGCAGATTGTTCCAAACAAGACCCAGACTATCCCAGACTGCCCCAGACTGTTCCAAACAAGTCCTAGACTGTCCCAAACTGTCGCAGACTGTTCCAAACAAGTCCCAGACGGTCCGAAACTGTCGCAGACTGTTCCAAACAAGTCCCAGACAGTCCCAGACTGGCCCAAACAAGTCCCAGACGGTCTCAAACTGTCGCAGACTGTTCCAAACAAGTCCCAGACTGTCCCAAACTGTCGCAGACTGTTCCAAACAAGTCCCAGACTGTCCCAAACTGTCGCAGACAGTTCCAAACAAGTCCCAGACTGTCTCAGACGGTCCCAGACGGTCACAGACTGTCCCAAACAAGTCCTAGACTGTCCCAAACTATCGCAGACTGTTCCAAACAAGTCCCAGACGGTCTCAAACTGTCGCAGACTGTTCCAAACAAGTCCCAGTCTATCCCAGACTTTCCCAGGCTGTTCCAAACAAGTCCCAGACTGTCCCAGATTGTACCAGACTGTGCCAAACAAGTCCCAGACTGTCCCAAACAAGTCCTAGACTGTCCAAAACTGTCGCAGACTGTTCCAAACAAGACCCAGACTGTCCCAGATTGTCCCAGACAGTCGCAAACAAGTCCTAGACTGTCCTAAACTGTCGCAGACTGTTCCAAACAAGTCCCAGACGGTCCCAGACTGGCCCAAACAAGTCCTAGACTGTCCCAAACTGATGCAGACAGTTCCAAACAAGTCCCAGTCGGTCCCAAACTGTCACAGACTGTTCCAAACAAGTCCCAGACTATCCCAGACTTTTCCAGGCTGTTCCAAACAAGTCCCAGTCTGTCCCAGATTGTATCAGACTGTCCCAGATTGTCCCAGACAGTCGCAAACAAGTCCGAGACTGTCCCAAACTGTCGCAGACTGTTCCAAACAAGTCCCAGACGGTCCCAAACTGTCGCAGACTGTTCCAAACAAGTCCCAGACGGTCCCAAACTGTTGCAGACTGTTCCAAACAAGTCCCTGACTGTCCCAGAAGGTCCCAGATGGTCCCAGACTGTCCCAAACAAGTCCTAGACTGTCCCAGACGGCCACAGACTGTCCCAAACAAGTCCTAGACTGTCCCAAACTGTCGCAGACTGTTCCACACAAGTCCCAGACGGTCTCAAACGGTCGCAGACTGTTCCAAACAAGTCCCAGACGGTCCCAAACTGTCGCAGACTGTTCCATACAAGTCCCAGACTGTTCCAGAAGGTCCCAGACGATCCCAGATTTTTCCAAACAAGTCCTAGACTGTCCCAGACTGTCCCAGGCTGTTCCAAACAAGTCCCAGACTGACCCAGATTGTCCCAGACTGTCCCAAACAAGTCCTAGTCTGTCCCAGACGGACCCAGACGTTACCAGACTGTCCCAAACAAGTCCCAGACTATCCCAGACTGTCGCAGACTGTTCCAAACAAGTCCCAGACTGTCCCAGACGGTCCCAGACTGTCCCAAACAAGTCCTAGACAGTCCCAAACTGTCGCAGACTGTTCCAAACAAGTCCCAGACTATCCCAGACTTTCCCAGGCTGTTCCAAACAAGTCCCAGACTGTCCCAGATTGTACCAGACTGTGCCAAACAAGTCCCAGACAGTCGCAAACAAGTCCTAGACTGTCCCAAACTGTCGCAGACTGTTCCAAACAAGTCCCAGACGGTCCCAGACTGGCCCAAACAAGTCCTAGACTGTCCCAAACTGATGCAGACTGTTCCATACAAGTCCCAGTCGGTCCCAAACTGTCACAGACTGTTCCAAACAAGTCCCAGACTATCCCAGACTTTCCCAGGCTGTTCCAAACAAGTCCCAGACTGTCCCAGACGGCCGCAGACTGTCCCAAACAAGTCCCAGACGGTCCCAGACGGTCCCAGACTGGCCCAAACAAGTCCTAGACTGTCCCAGACGGACCCAGACGTTACCAGACTGTCCCAAACAAGTCCCAGACTATCCCAGACTGTCGCAGACTGTTCCAAACAAGTCCCAGACGGTTCCAAACTGTCGCAGACTGTTCCAAACAAGTCCCAGACTGACCCAGACGGCCGCAGACTGTCCCAAACAAGTCCCAGACGGTCCCAGACGGTCACAGACTGGCCCAAACAAGTCCTAGACTGTGCCAAACTGATGCAGACAGTCGCAAACAAGTCCGAGACTGTCCCAAACTGTCGCAGACTGTTCCAAACAAGTCCCAGACGGTCCCAAACTGTCGCACACTGTTCCAAACAAGTCCCAGACGGTCCCAAACTGTTGCAGACTGTTCCAAACAAGTCCCTGACTGTCCCAGATGGTCCCAGATGGTCCCAGACTGTCCCAAACAAGTCCTAGACTGTCCCAGACGGCCACAGACTGTCCCAAACAAGTCCTAGACTGTCCCAAACTGTCGCAGACTGTTCCACACAAGTCCCAGACGGTCTCAAACGGTCGCAGACTGTTCCAAACAAGTCCCAGACGGTCCCAAACTGTCGCAGACTGTTCGATACAAGTCCCAGACTGTTCCAGAAGGTCCCAGACGATCCCAGATTTTTCCAAACAAGTCCTAGACTGTCCCAGACTGTCCCAGGCTGTTCCAAACAAGTCCCAGACTGTCCCAGATTGTCCCAGACTGTCCCAAACAAGTCCTAGACTGTCCCAGACGGACCCAGACGTTACCAGACTGTCCCAAACAAGTCCCAGACTATCCCAGACTGTCGCAGACTGTTCCAAACAAGTCCCAGACGGTTCCAAACCGTCACAGACTGTTCCAAACAAGTCCCAGACTGTCCCAGACTTTCCCAGGCTGTTCCAAACAAGTCTCAGACTGTCCCAAACTGATGCAGACTGTTCCAAACAAGTCCCAGACTATCCCAGACTTTCCCAGGCTGTTCCAAACAAGTCCCAGACTGTCCCAGATTGTACCAGACTGTGCCAAACAAGTCCCAGACTGTCCCAAACAAGTCCTAGACTGTCCAAAACTGTCGCAGACTGTTCCAAACAAGACCCAGACTGTCCCAGATTGTCCCAGACAGTCGCAAACAAGTCCTAGACTGTCCCAGACGGCCACAGACTGTCCCAAACAAGTCCTAGACTGTCCCAAACTGTCGCAGACTGTTCCATACAAGTCCCAGACGGTCTCAAACTTTCGCAGACTGTTCCAAACATGTCCGAGACGGTCCCAAACTGTCGCAGACTGTTCCATACAAGTCCCAGACTGTTCCAGAAGGTCCCAGACGATCCCAGATTTTTCCAAACAAGTCCTAGACTGTCCCACACTGTCCCAGGCTGTTCCAAACAAGTCCCAGACTGTCCCAGATTGTCCCAGACTGTCCCAAACAAGTCCTAGACTGTCCCAGACGGACCCAGACGTTACCAGACTGTCCCAAACAAGTCCCAGACTATCCCAGACTGTCGCAGACTGTTCCAAACAAGTCTCAGACGGTCCCAAACTGTCGCAGACTGTTCCAAACAAGTCCCAGACTGTCCCAGACGGTCCAAGACTGTCCCAAACAAGTCCTAAACTGTCCCAGAAGGTCCCAGACGGTCCCAGACTGTTCCAAACAAGTCCCAGACTGTCCCAAACTGTCGCAGACTGTTCCAAACAAGTCCCAGACTGTCCCAGACGGTCCCAGACGGTCCCAGACTGTCCCAAACAAGTCCTAGACAGTCCCAAACTGTCGCAGACTGTTCCAAACAAGTCCCAGACTATCCCAGACTTTCCCAGGCTGTTCCAAACAAGTCCCAGACTGTCCCAGATTGTACCAGACTGTGCCAAACAAGTCCCAGACTGTCCCAAACAAGTCCTAGACTGTCCAAAACTGTCGCAGACTGTTCCAAACAAGACCCAGACTGCCCCAGATTGTCCCAGACAGTCGCAAACAAGTCCTAGACTGTCCCAAACCGTCGCAGACTGTTCCAAACAAGTCCCAGACGGTCCCAAACTGTCGCAGACTGTTCCAAACAAGTCCCAGACGGTCCCAGACTGGCCCAAACAAGTCCTAGACTGTCCCAAACTGATGCAGACTGTTCCATACAAGTCCCAGTCGGTCCCAAACTGTCACAGACTGTTCCAAACAAGTCCCAGACTATCCCAGACTTTCCCAGGCTGTTCCAAACAAGTCCCAGACTGTCCCATATTGTACCAGACTGTGCCAAACAAGTCCAAAAATAATCTCCAAAGAGATTGATTTAACTGACCGGATAAGACGTTAATAAGTCCTTTGACTTATCTCATCTCACAAGTCCCAGACTGTCCCAAACAAGTCCTAGACTGTCCAAAACTGTCGCAGACTGTTCCAAACAAGACCCAGACTGTCCCAGATTGTCCCAGACAGTCGCAAAACAAGTCATAGACTGTCCCAGACGGCCACAGACTGTCCCAAACAAGTCCTAGACTGTCCCAAACTGTCGCAGACTGTTCCAAACAAGTCCCAGACGGTCCGAAACTGTCGCAGACTGTTCCAAACAAGTCCCAGACAGTCCCAGACTGGCCCATACAAGTCCCAGACGGTCTCAAACTGTCGCAGACTGTTCCAAACAAGTCCCAGACTGTCCCAAACTGTCGCAGACTGTTCCAAACAAGTCCCAGACTGTCCCAAACTGTCGCAGACTGTTCCAAACAAGTCCCAGACTGTCCCAAACTGTCGCAGACTGTTCCAAACAAGTCCCAGACTGTCTCAGACGGTCCCAGACGGTCACAGACTGGCCCAAACAAGTCCCAGACGGTCTCAAACTGTCGCAGACTGTTCCAAACAAGTCCCAGACTGTCCCAAACTGTCGCAGACTGTTCCAAACAAGTCCCAGACTGTCCCAAACTGTCGCAGACTGTTCCAAACAAGACCCAGACTATCCCAGACTGCCCCAGACTGTTCCAAACAAGTCCCAGACGGTCCGAAACTGTCGCAGACTGTTCCAAACAAGTCCCAGACAGTCCCAGACTGGCCCAAACAAGTCCCAGACGGTCTCAAACTGTCGCAGACTGTTCCAAACAAGTCCCAGACTGTCCCAAACTGTCGCAGACTGTTCCAAACAAGTCCCAGACTGTCCCAAACTGTCGCAGACTGTTCCAAACAAGTCCCAGACTGTCTCAGACGGTCCCAGACGGTCACAGACTGTCCCAAACAAGTCCTAGACTGTCCCAAACTATCGCAGACTGTTCCAAACAAGTCCCAGACGGTCTCAAACTGTCGCAGACTGTTCCAAACAAGTCCCAGTCTATCCCAGACTTTCCCAGGCTGTTCCAAACAAGTCCCAGACTGTCCCAGATTGTACCAGACTGTGCCAAACAAGTCCCAGACTGTCCCAAACAAGTCCTAGACTGTCCAAAACTGTCGCAGACTGTTCCAAACAAGACCCAGACTGTCCCAGATTGTCCCAGACAGTCGCAAACAAGTCCTAGACTGTCCCAAACTGTCGCAGACTGTTCCAAACAAGTCCCAGACGGTCCCAGACTGGCCCAAACAAGTCCTAGACTGTCCCAAACTGATGCAGACAGTTCCAAACAAGTCCCAGTCGGTCCCAAACTGTCACAGACTGTTCCAAACAAGTCCCAGACTATCCCAGACTTTTCCAGGCTGTTCCAAACAAGTCCCAGTCTGTCCCAGATTGTATCAGACTGTCCCAGATTGTCCCAGACAGTCGCAAACAAGTCCGAGACTGTCCCAAACTGTCGCAGACTGTTCCAAACAAGTCCCAGACGGTCCCAAACTGTCGCAGACTGTTCCAAACAAGTCCCAGACGGTCCCAAACTGTTGCAGACTGTTCCAAACAAGTCCCTGACTGTCCCATTAGGTCCCAGATGGTCCCAGACTGTCCCAAACAAGTCCTAGACTGTCCCAGACGGCCACAGACTGTCCCAAACAAGTCCTAGACTGTCCCAAACTGTCGCAGACTGTTCCACACAAGTCCCAGACGGTCTCAAACGGTCGCAGACTGTTCCAAACAAGTCCCAGACGGTCCCAAACTGTCGCAGACTGTTCCATACAAGTCCCAGACTGTTCCAGAAGGTCCCAGACGATCCCAGATTTTTCCAAACAAGTCCTAGACTGTCCCAGACTGTCCCAGGCTGTTCCAAACAAGTCCCAGACTGACCCAGATTGTCCCAGACTGTCCCAAACAAGTCCTAGTCTGTCCCAGACGGACCCAGACGTTACCAGACTGTCCCAAACAAGTCCCAGACTATCCCAGACTGTCGCGGACTGTTCCAAACAAGTCCCAGACGGTTCCAAACTGTCGCAGACTGTTCCAAACAAGTCCCAGACTGTCCCAGACGGTCCAAGACTGTCCCAAACAAGTCCTAGACTGTCCCAGAAGGTCCCAGACGGTCCCAGACTGTCCCAAACAAGTCCTAGACTGTCCCAAACTGTCGCAGACTGTTCCAAACAAGTCCCAGACTGTCCCAAACTGTCGCAGACTGTTCCAAACAAGTCCCAGACTGTCCCAGACGGTCCCAGACTGTCCCAAACAAGTCCTAGACAGTCCCAAACTGTCGCAGACTGTTCCAAACAAGTCCCAGACTATCCCAGACTTTCCCAGGCTGTTCCAAACAAGTCCCAGACTGTCCCAGATTGTACCAGACTGTGCCAAACAAGTCCCAGACAGTCGCAAACAAGTCCTAGACTGTCCCAAACTGTCGCAGACTGTTCCAAACAAGTCCCAGACGGTCCCAGACTGGCCCAAACAAGTCCTAGACTGTCCCAAACTGATGCAGACTGTTCCATACAAGTCCCAGTCGGTCCCAAACTGTCACAGACTGTTCCAAACAAGTCCCAGACTATCCCAGACTTTCCCAGGCTGTTCCAAACAAGTCCCAGACTGTCCCAGACGGCCGCAGACTGTCCCAAACAAGTCCCAGACGGTCCCAGACGGTCCCAGACTGGCCCAAACAAGTCCTAGACTGTCCCAGACGGACCCAGACGTTACCAGACTGTCCCAAACAAGTCCCAGACTATCCCAGACTGTCGCAGACTGTTCCAAACAAGTCCCAGACGGTTCCAAACTGTCGCAGACTGTTCCAAACAAGTCCCAGACTGACCCAGACGGCCGCAGACTGTCCCAAACAAGTCCCAGACGGTCCCAGACGGTCACAGACTGGCCCAAACAAGTCCTAGACTGTCCCAAACTGATGCAGACAGTCGCAAACAAGTCCGAGACTGTCCCAAACTGTCGCAGACTGTTCCAAACAAGTCCCAGACGGTCCCAAACTGTCGCACACTGTTCCAAACAAGTCCCAGACGGTCCCAAACTGTTGCAGACTGTTCCAAACAAGTCCCTGACTGTCCCAGATGGTCCCAGATGGTCCCAGACTGTCTCAAACAAGTCCTAGACTGTCCCAGACGGCCACAGACTGTCCCAAACAAGTCCTAGACTGCCCCAAACTGTCGCAGACTGTTCCACACAAGTCCCAGACGGTCTCAAACGGTCGCAGACTGTTCCAAACAAGTCCCAGACGGTCCCAAACTGTCGCAGACTGTTCCATACAAGTCCCAGACTGATCCAGAAGGTCCCAGACGATCCCAGATTTTTCCAAACAAGTCCTAGACTGTCCCAGACTGTCCCAGGCTTTTCCAAACAAGTCCCAGACTGACCCAGATTGTCCCAGACTGTCCCAAACAAGTCCTAGACTGTCCCAGACGGACCCAGACGTTACCAGACTGTCCCAAACAAGTCCCAGACTATCCCAGACTGTCGCAGACTGTTCCAAACAAGTCTCAGACGGTCCCAAACTGTCGCAGACTGTTCCAAACAAGTCCCAGACTGTCCCAGACGGTCCAAGACTGTCCCAAACAAGTCCTAAACTGTCCCAGAAGGTCCCAGACGGTCCCAGACTGTCCCAAACAAGTCCTAGACTGTCCCAAACTGTCGCAGACTGTTCCAAACAAGTCCCAGACTGTCCCAAACTGTCGCAGACTGTTCCAAACAAGTCCCAGACTGTCCCAGACGGTCCCAGACGGTCCCAGACTGTCCCAAACAAGTCCTAGACAGTCCCAAACTGTCGCAGACTGTTCCAAACAAGTCCCAGACTATCCCAGACGGTCCAAGACTGTCCCAAACAAGTCCTAAACTGTCCCAGAAGGTCCCAGACGGTCCCAGACTGTCCCAAACAAGTCCTAGACTGTCCCAGACTGTCGCAGACTGTTCCAAACAAGTCCCAGACGGTTCCAAACTGTCGCAGACTGTTCCAAACAAGTCCCAGACTGACCCAGACGGCCGCAGACTGTCCCAAACAAGTCCCAGACGGTCCCAGACGGTCACAGACTGGCCCAAACAAGTCCTAGACTGTCCCAAACTGATGCAGACAGTCGCAAACAAGTCCGAGACGGTCCCAAACTGTCGCAGACTGTTCCAAACAAGTCCCAGACGGTCCCAAACTGTCGCACACTGTTCCAAACAAGTCCCAGACGGTCCCAAACTGTTGCAGACTGTTCCAAACAAGTCTCTGACTGTCCCAGATGGTCCCAGATGGTCCCAGATGGTCCCAGACTGTCCCAAACAAGTCCTAGACTGTCCCAGACGGCCACAGACTGTCCCAAACAAGTCCTAGACTGTCCCAAACTGTCGCAGACTGTTCCACACAAGTCCCAGACGGTCTCAAACGGTCGCAGACTGTTCCAAACAAGTCCCAGACGGTCCCAAACTGTCGCAGACTGTTCCATACAAGTCCCAGACTGTTCCAGAAGGTCCCAGACGATCCCAGATTTTTCCAAACAAGTCCTAGACTGTCCCAGACTGTCCCAGGCTGTTCCAAACAAGTCCCAGACTGACCCAGATTGTCCCAGACTGTCCCAAACAAGTCCTAGACTGTCCCAGACGGACCCAGACGTTACCAGACTGTCCCAAACAAGTCCCAGACTATCCCAGACTGTCGCAGACTGTTCCAAACAAGTCTCAGACGGTCCCAAACTGTCGCAGACTGTTCCAAACAAGTCCCAGACTGTCCCAAACTGTCGCAGACTGTTCCAAACAAGTCCCAGACTGTCCCAGACGGTCCCAGACGGTCCCAGACTGTCCCAAACAAGTCCTAGACAGTCCCAAACTGTCGCAGACTGTTCCAAACAAGTCCCAGACTATCCCAGACTTTCCCAGGATGTTCCAAACAAGTCCCAGACTGTCCCAGATTGTACCAGACTGTGCCAAACAAGTCCCAGACTGTCCCAAACAAGTCCTAGACTGTCCAAAACTGTCGCAGACTGTTCCAAACAAGACCCAGACTGCCCCAGATTGTCCCAGACAGTCGCAAACAAGTCCTAGACGGTCCCAAACTGTCGCAGACTGTTCCAAACAAGTCCCAGACGGTCCCAGACTGGCCCAAACAAGTCCTAGACTGTCCCAAACTGATGCAGACTGTTCCATACAAGTCCCAGTCGGTCCCAAACTGTCACAGACTGTTCCAAACAAGTCCCAGACTATCCCAGACTTTCCCAGGCTGTTCCAAACAAGTCCCAGACTGTCCCAGATTGTACTAGACTGTGCCAAACAAGTCCCAGACTGTCCCAAACAAGTCCTAGACTGTCCAAAACTGTCGCAGACTGTTCCAAACAAGACCCAGACTGTCCCAGATTGTCCCAGACAGTCGCAAAACAAGTCATAGACTGTCCCAGACGGCCACAGACTGTCCCAAACAAGTCCTAGACTGTCCCAAACTGTCGCAGACTGTTCCACACAAGTCCCAGACTGTTCCAGAAGGTCCCAGACGATCCCAGATTTTTCCAAACAAGTCCTAGACTGTGCCAGACTGTCCCAGGCTGTTCCCAACAAGTCCCAGACTGTCCCAGATTGTCCCAGACTGTCCCAAACAAGTCCTAGACTGTCCCAGACGGACCCAGACGTTACCAGACTGTCCCAAACAAGTCCCAGACTATCCCAGACTGTCGCAGACTGTTCCAAACAAGTCTCAGACTGTCCCAAACTGTCGCAGACTGTTCCAAACAAGTCCCAGACGGTCCCAAACTGTCGCAGACTGTTCAAAACAAGTCCCAGACTACCCCAGGCTGTTCCAAACAAGTCCCAGACAGTCCAAGACTGTCCCAGACTGTTCCAAACAAGTCCCAGACTGTCCCAGACGGTCCCAGACGGTCCAAGACTGTCTTAAACAAGTCCTAGACTGTCCCAGAAGGTCCCAGACGGTCCCAGACTGTCCCAAACAAGTCCTAGACTGTCCCAAACTGTCGCAGACTGTTCCAAACAAGTCCCAGACGGTCCCAAACTGTCGCAGACTGTTCCAAACAAGTCCCAGACTGTCCCAAACTGTCGCAGACTGTTCCAAACAAGTCCCAGACTGTCCCAGACGGTCCCAGACGGTCCCAGACTGACCCAAACAAGTCCTAGACAGTCCCAAACTGTCGCAGACTGTTCCAAACAAGTCCCAGACTATCCCAGACGGTCCAAGACTGTCCCAAACAAGTCCTAAACTGTCCCAGAAGGTCCCAGACGGTCCCAGACTGTCCCAAACAAGTCCTAGACTGTCCCAGACTGTCGCAGACTGTTCCAAACAAGTCCCAGACGGTTCCAAACTGTCGCAGACTGTTCCAAACAAGTCCCAGACTGACCCAGACGGCCGCAGACTGTCCCAAACAAGTCCCAGACGGTCCCAGACGGTCACAGACTGGCCCAAACAAGTCCTAGACTGTCCCAAACTGATGCAGACAGTCGCAAACAAGTCCGAGACGGTCCCAAACTGTCGCAGACTGTTCCAAACAAGTCCCAGACGGTCCCAAACTGTCGCACACTGTTCCAAACAAGTCCCAGACGGTCCCAAACTGTTGCAGACTGTTCCAAACAAGTCCCTGACTGTCCCAGATGGTCCCAGATGGTCCCAGATGGTCCCAGACTGTCCCAAACAAGTCCTAGACTGTCCCAGACGGCCACAGACTGTCCCAAACAAGTCCTAGACTGTCCCAAACTGTCGCAGACTGTTCCACACAAGTCCCAGACGGTCTCAAACGGTCGCAGACTGTTCCAAACAAGTCCCAGACGGTCCCAAACTGTCGCAGACTGTTCCATACAAGTCCCAGACTGTTCCAGAAGGTCCCAGACGATCCCAGATTTTTCCAAACAAGTCCTAGACTGTCCCAGACTGTCCCAGGCTGTTCCAAACAAGTCCCAGACTGACCCAGATTGTCCCAGACTGTCCCAAACAAGTCCTAGACTGTCCCAGACGGACCCAGACGTTACCAGACTGTCCCAAACAAGTCCCAGACTATCCCAGACTGTCGCAGACTGTTCCAAACAAGTCTCAGACGGTCCCAAACTGTCGCAGACTGTTCCAAACAAGTCCCAGACTGTCCCAAACTGTCGCAGACTGTTCCAAACAAGTCCCAGACTGTCCCAGACGGTCCCAGACGGTCCCAGACTGTCCCAAACAAGTCCTAGACAGTCCCAAACTGTCGCAGACTGTTCCAAACAAGTCCCAGACTATCCCAGACTTTCCCAGGATGTTCCAAACAAGTCCCAGACTGTCCCAGATTGTACCAGACTGTGCCAAACAAGTCCCAGACTGTCCCAAACAAGTCCTAGACTGTCCAAAACTGTCGCAGACTGTTCCAAACAAGACCCAGACTGCCCCAGATTGTCCCAGACAGTCGCAAACAAGTCCTAGACGGTCCCAAACTGTCGCAGACTGTTCCAAACAAGTCCCAGACGGTCCCAGACTGGCCCAAACAAGTCCTAGACTGTCCCAAACTGATGCAGACTGTTCCATACAAGTCCCAGTCGGTCCCAAACTGTCACAGACTGTTCCAAACAAGTCCCAGACTATCCCAGACTTTCCCAGGCTGTTCCAAACAAGTCCCAGACTGTCCCAGATTGTACTAGACTGTGCCAAACAAGTCCCAGACTGTCCCAAACAAGTCCTAGACTGTCCAAAACTGTCGCAGACTGTTCCAAACAAGACCCAGACTGTCCCAGATTGTCCCAGACAGTCGCAAAACAAGTCATAGACTGTCCCAGACGGCCACAGACTGTCCCAAACAAGTCCTAGACTGTCCCAAACTGTCGCAGACTGTTCCACACAAGTCCCAGACTGTTCCAGAAGGTCCCAGACGATCCCAGATTTTTCCAAACAAGTCCTAGACTGTGCCAGACTGTCCCAGGCTGTTCCCAACAAGTCCCAGACTGTCCCAGATTGTCCCAGACTGTCCCAAACAAGTCCTAGACTGTCCCAGACGGACCCAGACGTTACCAGACTGTCCCAAACAAGTCCCAGACTATCCCAGACTGTCGCAGACTGTTCCAAACAAGTCTCAGACTGTCCCAAACTGTCGCAGACTGTTCCAAACAAGTCCCAGACGGTCCCAAACTGTCGCAGACTGTTCAAAACAAGTCCCAGACTACCCCAGGCTGTTCCAAACAAGTCCCAGACAGTCCAAGACTGTCCCAGACTGTTCCAAACAAGTCCCAGACTGTCCCAGACGGTCCCAGACGGTCCAAGACTGTCTTAAACAAGTCCTAGACTGTCCCAGAAGGTCCCAGACGGTCCCAGACTGTCCCAAACAAGTCCTAGACTGTCCCAAACTGTCGCAGACTGTTCCAAACAAGTCCCAGACGGTCCCAAACTGTCGCAGACTGTTCCAAACAAGTCCCAGACTGTCCCAGACGGCCGCAGACTGACCCAAACAAGTCCCAGACGGTCCCAGACGGTCCCAGACTGGCCCAAACAAGTCCTAGACTGTCCCAGACGGACCCAGACGTTACCAGACTGTCCCAAACAAGTCCCAGACTATCCCAGACTGTCGCAGACTGTTCCAAACAAGTCCCAGACGGTTCCAAACTGTCGCAGAATGGTCCAAACAAGTCCCAGACTGACCCAGACGGCCGCAGACTGTCCCAAACAAGTCCCAGATGGTCCCAGACGGTCACAGACTGGCCCAAACAAGTCCTAGACTGTCCCAAACTGATGCAGACAGTTCCAAACAAGTCCCAGTCGGTCCCAAACTGTCACAGACTGTTCCAAACAAGACCCAGACTATCCCAGACTTTCCCAGGCTGTTCCAAACAAGTCCCAGACTGTCCCAGATTGTCCCAGACTGTCCCAAACAAGTCCTAGACTGTCCCAGACGGACCCAGACGTTACCAGACTGTGCCAAACAAGTCCCAGACTGTTCCAGAAGGTCCCAGACGATCCCAGATTTTTCCAAACAAGTCCTAGACTGTCCCAGACTGTCCCAGGCTGTTCCAAACAAGTCCCAGACTGACCCAGATTGTCCCAGACTGTCCCAAACAAGTCCTAGACTGTCCCAGACGGACCCAGACGTTACCAGACTGTCCCAAACAAGTCCCAGACTATCCCAGACTGTCGCAGACTGTTCCAAACAAGTCTCAGACGGTCCCAAACTGTCGCAGACTGTTCCAAACAAGTCCCAGACTGTCCCAGACGGTCCAAGACTGTCCCAAACAAGTCCTAAACTGTCCCAGAAGGTCCCAGACGGTCCCAGACTGTCCCAAACAAGTCCTAGACTGTCCCAAACTGTCGCAGACTGTTCCAAACAAGTCCCAGACTGTCCCAAACTGTCGCTGACTGTTCCAAACAAGTCCCAGACTGTCCCAGACGGTCCCAGACGGTCCCAGACTGTCCCAAACAAGTCCTAGACAGTCCCAAACTGTCGCAGACTGTTCCAAACAAGTCCCAGACTATCCCAGACTTTCCCAGGCTGTTCCAAACAAGTCCCAGACTGTCCCAGATTGTACCAGACTGTGCCAAACAAGTCCCAGACTGTCCCAAACAAGTCCTAGACTGTCCAAAACTGTCGCAGACTGTTCCAAACAAGACCCAGACTGCCCCAGATTGTCCCAGACAGTCGCAAACAAGTCCTAGACTGTCCCAAACTGTCGCAGACTGTTCCAAACAAGTCCCAGACGGTCCCAAACTGTCGCAGACTGTTCCAAACAAGTCCCAGACGGTCCCAGACTGGCCCAAACAAGTCCTAGACTGTCCCAAACTGATGCAGACTGTTCCATACAAGTCCCAGTCGGTCCCAAACTGTCACAGACTGTTCCAAACAAGTCCCAGACTATCCCAGACTTTCCCAGGCTGTTCCAAACAAGTCCCAGACTGTCCCAGATTGTACTAGACTGTGCCAAACAAGTCCCAGACTGTCCCAAACAAGTCCTAGACTGTCCAAAACTGTCGCAGACTGTTCCAAACAAGACCCAGACTGTCCCAGATTGTCCCAGACAGTCGCAAAACAAGTCCCAGACTGACCCAGACGGCCGCAGAGTGTCCCAAACAAGTCCCAGATGGTCCCAGACGGTCACAGACTGGCCCAAACAAGTCCTAGACTGTCCCAAACTGATGCAGACAGTTCCAAACAAGTCCCAGTCGGTCCCAAACTGTCACAGACTGTTCCAAACAAGACCCAGACTATCCCAGACTTTCCCAGGCTGTTCCAACCAAGTCCAAGACTGTCCCAGATTGTCCCAGACTGTGCAAACAAGTCCTAGACTGTCCCAGACGGACCCAGACGTTACCAGACTGTGCCAAACAAGTCCCAGACTGTCCCAAACAAGTCCTAGACTGTCCAAAACTGCCGCAGACTGTTCCAAACAAGACCCAGACTGCCCCAGACTGTCCCAGACAGTCGCAAACAAGTCCTAGACTGTCCCAAACTGTCGCAGACTGTTCCAAACAAGTTCCAGACGGTCCCAAACTGTCGCAGACTGTTCCAAACAAGTCCCAGACGGTCCCAAACTGTCGCAGACTGTTCCAAACAAGTCCTAGACTGTCCCAGACGGCCACAGACTGTCCCAAACAAGTCCTAGACTGTCCCAAACTGTCGCAGACTGTTCCAAACAAGCCCCAGACGGTCTCAAACGGTCGCAGACTGTTCCAAACAAGTCCCAGACGGTCCCAATCTGTCGCAGACTGTTCCAAACAAGTCCCAGACTATCCCAGACTGTCGCAGACTGTTCCAAACAAGTCCCGGACGGTCCCAAACTGTCGCAGACTGTTCCAAACAAGTCCCAGACTACCCCAGACTGTCCCAGGCTGTTCCAAACAAGTCCCAGACGGTCCCAAACTGTCGCAGACTGTTCCAAACAAGTCCCAGACTGTCCCAGACTGTCCCAGACGGTCCCAGACGGTCCCAGACTGTCCCAAACAAGTCCTAGAGTGTCCCACAAGGACCCAGACGGTCCCAGACTGTCCCAAACAAGTCCTAGACTGTCCCAAACTGTCGCAGACTGTTCCAAACAAGTCCCAGACGGTCCCAAACTGTCGCAGACTGTTCCAAACAAGTCCCAGACTGTCCCAGACGGTCCCAGACGGTCCCAGACTGTCCCAAACAAGTCCTAGACTGTCCCAAACTATCGCAGACTGTTCCAAACAAGTCCCAGACGGTCCCAAACTGTCGCAGATTGTTCCAAACAAGACCCAGACTATCCCAGACTGCCCCAGGCTGTTCCAAACAAGTCCTAGACTGTCCCAAACTGTCGCAGACTGTTCCAAACAAGTCCCAGACGGTCCGAAACTGTCGCAGACTGTTCCAAACAAGTCCCAGACAGTCCCAGACTGGCCCAAACAAGTCCCAGACGGTCTCAAACTGTCGCAGACTGTTCCAAACAAGTCCCAGACTGTCCCAAACTGTCGCAGACTGTTCCAAACAAGTCCCAGACTGTCCCAAACTGTCGCAGACTGTTCCAAACAAGTCCCAGACTGTCTCAGACGGTCCCAGACGGTCACAGACTGTCCCAAACAAGTCCTAGACTGTCCCAAACTGTCGCAGACTGTTCCAAACAAGTCCCAGACGGTCCCAAACTGTCGCAGACTGTTCCAAACAAGTCCCAGACGGTCCCAGACTGGCCCAAACAAGTCCTAGACTGTCCCAAACTGATGCAGACTGTTCCATACAAGTCCCAGTCGGTCCCAAACTGTCACAGACTGTTCCAAACAAGTCCCAGACTATCCCAGACTTTCCCAGGCTGTTCCAAACAAGTCCCAGACTGTCCCAGATTGTACTAGACTGTGCCAAACAAGTCCCAGACTGTCCCAAACAAGTCCTAGACTGTCCAAAACTGTCGCAGACTGTTCCAAACAAGACCCAGACTGTCCCAGATTGTCCCAGACAGTCGCAAAACAAGTCCCAGACTGACCCAGACGGCCGCAGAGTGTCCCAAACAAGTCCCAGATGGTCCCAGACGGTCACAGACTGGCCCAAACAAGTCCTAGACTGTCCCAAACTGATGCAGACAGTTCCAAACAAGTCCCAGTCGGTCCCAAACTGTCACAGACTGTTCCAAACAAGACCCAGACTATCCCAGACTTTCCCAGGCTGTTCCAACCAAGTCCAAGACTGTCCCAGATTGTCCCAGACTGTGCAAACAAGTCCTAGACTGTCCCAGACGGACCCAGACGTTACCAGACTGTGCCAAACAAGTCCCAGACTGTCCCAAACAAGTCCTAGACTGTCCAAAACTGCCGCAGACTGTTCCAAACAAGACCCAGACTGCCCCAGACTGTCCCAGACAGTCGCAAACAAGTCCTAGACTGTCCCAAACTGTCGCAGACTGTTCCAAACAAGTTCCAGACGGTCCCAAACTGTCGCAGACTGTTCCAAACAAGTCCCAGACGGTCCCAAACTGTCGCAGACTGTTCCAAACAAGTCCTAGACTGTCCCAGACGGCCACAGACTGTCCCAAACAAGTCCTAGACTGTCCCAAACTGTCGCAGACTGTTCCAAACAAGCCCCAGACGGTCTCAAACGGTCGCAGACTGTTCCAAACAAGTCCCAGACGGTCCCAATCTGTCGCAGACTGTTCCAAACAAGTCCCAGACTATCCCAGACTGTCGCAGACTGTTCCAAACAAGTCCCGGACGGTCCCAAACTGTCGCAGACTGTTCCAAACAAGTCCCAGACTACCCCAGACTGTCCCAGGCTGTTCCAAACAAGTCCCAGACGGTCCCAAACTGTCGCAGACTGTTCCAAACAAGTCCCAGACTGTCCCAGACTGTCCCAGACGGTCCCAGACGGTCCCAGACTGTCCCAAACAAGTCCTAGAGTGTCCCACAAGGACCCAGACGGTCCCAGACTGTCCCAAACAAGTCCTAGACTGTCCCAAACTGTCGCAGACTGTTCCAAACAAGTCCCAGACGGTCCCAAACTGTCGCAGACTGTTCCAAACAAGTCCCAGACTGTCCCAGACGGTCCCAGACGGTCCCAGACTGTCCCAAACAAGTCCTAGACTGTCCCAAACTATCGCAGACTGTTCCAAACAAGTCCCAGACGGTCCCAAACTGTCGCAGATTGTTCCAAACAAGACCCAGACTATCCCAGACTGCCCCAGGCTGTTCCAAACAAGTCCTAGACTGTCCCAAACTGTCGCAGACTGTTCCAAACAAGTCCCAGACGGTCCGAAACTGTCGCAGACTGTTCCAAACAAGTCCCAGACAGTCCCAGACTGGCCCAAACAAGTCCCAGACGGTCTCAAACTGTCGCAGACTGTTCCAAACAAGTCCCAGACTGTCCCAAACTGTCGCAGACTGTTCCAAACAAGTCCCAGACTGTCCCAAACTGTCGCAGACTGTTCCAAACAAGTCCCAGACTGTCTCAGACGGTCCCAGACGGTCACAGACTGTCCCAAACAAGTCCTAGACTGTCCCAAACTATCGCAGACTGTTCCAAACAAGTCCCAGACGGTCTCAAACTGTCGCAGACTGTTCCAAACAAGTCCCAGTCTATCCCAGACTTTCCCAGGCTGTTCCAAACAAGTCCCAGACTGTCCCAGATTGTACCAGACTGTGCCAAACAAGTCCCAGACTGTCCCAAACAAGTCCTAGACTGTCCAAAACTGTCGCAGACTGTTCCAAACAAGACCCAGACTGTCCCAGATTGTCCCAGACAGTCGCAAACAAGTCCTAGACTGTCCCAAACTGTCGCAGACTGTTCCAAACAAGTCCCAGACGGTCCCAAACTGTCGCAGACTGTTCCAAACAAGTCCCAGACGGTCCCAGACTGGCCCAAACAAGTCCTAGACTGTCCCAAACTGATGCAGACAGTCCCAAACAAGTCCCAGTCGGTCCCAAACTGTCACAGACTGTTCCAAACAAGTCCCAGACTATCCCAGACTTTTCCAGGCTGTTCCAAACAAGTCCCAGTCTGTCCCAGATTGTATCAGACTGTCCCAGATTGTCCCAGACAGTCGCAAACAAGTCCGAGACTGTCCCAAACTGTCGCAGACTGTTCCAAACAAGTCCCAGACGGTCCCAAACTGTCGCAGACTGTTCCAAACAAGTCCCTGACTGTCCCAGAAGGTCCCAGATGGTCCCAGACTGTCCCAAACAAGTCCTAGACTGTCCCAGACGGCCACAGACTGTCCCAAACAAGTCCTAGACTGTCCCAAACTGTCGCAGACTGTTCCACACAAGTCCCAGACGGTCTCAAACGGTCGCAGACTGTTCCAAACAAGTCCCAGACGGTCCCAAACTGTCGCAGACTGTTCCATACAAGTCCCAGACTGTTCCAGAAGGTCCCAGACGATCCCAGATTTTTCCAAACAAGTCCTAGACTGTCCCAGACTGTCCCAGGCTGTTCCAAACAAGTCCCAGACTGACCCAGATAGTCCCAGACTGTCCCAAACAAGTCCTAGTCTGTCCCAGACGGACCCAGACGTTACCAGACTGTCCCAAACAAGTCCCAGACTATCCCAGACTGTCGCGGACTGTTCCAAACAAGTCCCAGACGGTTCCAAACTGTCGCAGACTGTTCCAAACAAGTCCCAGACTGTCCCAGACGGTCCAAGACTGTCCCAAACAAGTCCTAGACTGTCCCAGAAGGTCCCAGACGGTCCCAGACTGTCCCAAACAAGTCCTAGACAGTCCCAAACTGTCGCAGACTGTTCCAAACAAGTCCCAGACTATCCCAGACGGTCCAAGACTGTCCCAAACAAGTCCTAAACTGTCCCAGAAGGTCCCAGACGGTCCCAGACTGTCCCAAACAAGTCCTAGACTGTCCCAGACTGTCGCAGACTGTTCCAAACAAGTCCCAGACGGTTCCAAACTGTCGCAGACTGTTCCAAACAAGTCCCAGACTGACCCAGACGGCCGCAGACTGTCCCAAACAAGTCCCAGACGGTCCCAGACGGTCACAGACTGGCCCAAACAAGTCCTAGACTGTCCCAAACTGATGCAGACAGTCGCAAACAAGTCCGAGACGGTCCCAAACTGTCGCAGACTGTTCCAAACAAGTCCCAGACGGTCCCAAACTGTCGCACACTGTTCCAAACAAGTCCCAGACGGTCCCAAACTGTTGCAGACTGTTCCAAACAAGTCCCTGACTGTCCCAGATGGTCCCAGATGGTCCCAGACTGTCCCAAACAAGTCCTAGACTGTCCCAGACGGCCACAGACTGTCCCAAACAAGTCCTAGACTGTCCCAAACTGTCGCAGACTGTTCCACACAAGTCCCAGACGGTCTCAAACGGTCGCAGACTGTTCCAAACAAGTCCCAGACGGTCCCAAACTGTCGCAGACTGTTCCATACAAGTCCCAGACTGTTCCAGAAGGTCCCAGACGATCCCAGATTTTTCCAAACAAGTCCTAGACTGTCCCAGACTGTCCCAGGCTGTTCCAAACAAGTCCCAGACTGACCCAGATTGTCCCAGACTGTCCCAAACAAGTCCTAGACTGTCCCAGACGGACCCAGACGTTACCAGACTGTCCCAAACAAGTCCCAGACTATCCCAGACTGTCGCAGACTGTTCCAAACAAGTCTCAGACGGTCCCAAACTGTCGCAGACTGTTCCAAACAAGTCCCAGACTGTCCCAAACTGTCGCAGACTGTTCCAAACAAGTCCCAGACTGTCCCAGACGGTCCCAGACGGTCCCAGACTGTCCCAAACAAGTCCTAGACAGTCCCAAACTGTCGCAGACTGTTCCAAACAAGTCCCAGACTATCCCAGACTTTCCCAGGATGTTCCAAACAAGTCCCAGACTGTCCCAGATTGTACCAGACTGTGCCAAACAAGTCCCAGACTGTCCCAAACAAGTCCTAGACTGTCCAAAACTGTCGCAGACTGTTCCAAACAAGACCCAGACTGCCCCAGATTGTCCCAGACAGTCGCAAACAAGTCCTAGACTGTCCCAAACTGTCGCAGACTGTTCCAAACAAGTCCCAGACGGTCCCAAACTGTCGCAGACTGTTCCAAACAAGTCCCAGACGGTCCCAGACTGGCCCAAACAAGTCCTAGACTGTCCCAAACTGATGCAGACTGTTCCATACAAGTCCCAGTCGGTCCCAAACTGTCACAGACTGTTCCAAACAAGTCCCAGACTATCCCAGACTTTCCCAGGCTGTTCCAAACAAGTCCCAGACTGTCCCAGATTGTACTAGACTGTGCCAAACAAGTCCCAGACTGTCCCAAACAAGTCCTAGACTGTCCAAAACTGTCGCAGACTGTTCCAAACAAGACCCAGACTGTCCCAGATTGTCCCAGACAGTCGCAAAACAAGTCATAGACTGTCCCAGACGGCCACAGACTGTCCCAAACAAGTCCTAGACTGTCCCAAACTGTCGCAGACTGTTCCACACAAGTCCCAGACTGTTCCAGAAGGTCCCAGACGATCCCAGATTTTTCCAAACAAGTCCTAGACTGTGCCAGACTGTCCCAGGCTGTTCCCAACAAGTCCCAGACTGTCCCAGATTGTCCCAGACTGTCCCAAACAAGTCCTAGACTGTCCCAGACGGACCCAGACGTTACCAGACTGTCCCAAACAAGTCCCAGACTATCCCAGACTGTCGCAGACTGTTCCAAACAAGTCTCAGACTGTCCCAAACTGTCGCAGACTGTTCCAAACAAGTCCCAGACGGTCCCAAACTGTCGCAGACTGTTCAAAACAAGTCCCAGACTACCCCAGGCTGTTCCAAACAAGTCCCAGACAGTCCAAGACTGTCCCAGACTGTTCCAAACAAGTCCCAGACTGTCCCAGACGGTCCCAGACGGTCCAAGACTGTCTTAAACAAGTCCTAGACTGTCCCAGAAGGTCCCAGACGGTCCCAGACTGTCCCAAACAAGTCCTAGACTGTCCCAAACTGTCGCAGACTGTTCCAAACAAGTCCCAGACGGTCCCAAACTGTCGCAGACTGTTCCAAACAAGTCCCAGACTGTCCCAGACGGCCGCAGACTGACCCAAACAAGTCCCAGACGGTCCCAGACGGTCCCAGACTGGCCCAAACAAGTCCTAGACTGTCCCAGACGGACCCAGACGTTACCAGACTGTCCCAAACAAGTCCCAGACTATCCCAGACTGTCGCAGACTGTTCCAAACAAGTCCCAGACGGTTCCAAACTGTCGCAGAATGGTCCAAACAAGTCCCAGACTGACCCAGACGGCCGCAGACTGTCCCAAACAAGTCCCAGATGGTCCCAGACGGTCACAGACTGGCCCAAACAAGTCCTAGACTGTCCCAAACTGATGCAGACAGTTCCAAACAAGTCCCAGTCGGTCCCAAACTGTCACAGACTGTTCCAAACAAGACCCAGACTATCCCAGACTTTCCCAGGCTGTTCCAAACAAGTCCCAGACTGTCCCAGATTGTCCCAGACTGTCCCAAACAAGTCCTAGACTGTCCCAGACGGACCCAGACGTTACCAGACTGTGCCAAACAAGTCCCAGACTGTTCCAGAAGGTCCCAGACGATCCCAGATTTTTCCAAACAAGTCCTAGACTGTCCCAGACTGTCCCAGGCTGTTCCAAACAAGTCCCAGACTGACCCAGATTGTCCCAGACTGTCCCAAACAAGTCCTAGACTGTCCCAGACGGACCCAGACGTTACCAGACTGTCCCAAACAAGTCCCAGACTATCCCAGACTGTCGCAGACTGTTCCAAACAAGTCTCAGACGGTCCCAAACTGTCGCAGACTGTTCCAAACAAGTCCCAGACTGTCCCAGACGGTCCAAGACTGTCCCAAACAAGTCCTAAACTGTCCCAGAAGGTCCCAGACGGTCCCAGACTGTCCCAAACAAGTCCTAGACTGTCCCAAACTGTCGCAGACTGTTCCAAACAAGTCCCAGACTGTCCCAAACTGTCGCAGACTGTCCCAAACAAGTCCTAAACTGTCCCAGAAGGTCCCAGACGGTCCCAGACTGTCCCAAACAAGTCCTAGACTGTCCCAAACTGTCGCAGACTGTTCCAAACAAGTCCTAGACAGTCCCAAACTGTCGCAGACTGTTCCAAACAAGTCCCAGACTATCCCAGACTTTCCCAGGCTGTTCCAAACAAGTCCCAGACTGTCCCAGATTGTACCAGACTGTGCCAAACAAGTCCCAGACTGTCCCAAACAAGTCCTAGACTGTCCAAAACTGTCGCAGACTGTTCCAAACAAGACCCAGACTGCCCCAGATTGTCCCAGACAGTCGCAAACAAGTCCTAGACTGTCCCAAACTGTCGCAGACTGTTCCAAACAAGTCCCAGACGGTCCCAAACTGTCGCAGACTGTTCCAAACAAGTCCCAGACGGTCCCAGACTGGCCCAAACAAGTCCTAGACTGTCCCAAACTGATGCAGACTGTTCCATACAAGTCCCAGTCGGTCCCAAACTGTCACAGACTGTTCCAAACAAGTCCCAGACTATCCCAGACTCTCCCAGGCTGTTCCAAACAAGTCCCAGACTGTCCCAGATTGTACTAGACTGTGCCAAACAAGTCCCAGACTGTCCCAAACAAGTCCTAGACTGTCCAAAACTGTCGCAGACTGTTCCAAACAAGACCCAGACTGTCCCAGATTGTCCCAGACAGTCGCAAAACAAGTCCCAGACTGACCCAGACGGCCGCAGACTGTCCCAAACAAGTCCCAGATGGTCCCAGACGGTCACAGACTGGCCCAAACAAGTCCTAGACTGTCCCAAACTGATGCAGACAGTTCCAAACAAGTCCCAGTCGGTCCCAAACTGTCACAGACTGTTCCAAACAAGACCCAGACTATCCCAGACTTTCCCAGGCTGTTCCAAACAAGTCCAAGACTGTCCCAGATTGTCCCAGACTGTGCAAACAAGTCCTAGACTGTCCCAGACGGACCCAGACGTTACCAGACTGTGCCAAACAAGTCCCAGACTGTCCCAAACAAGTCCTAGACTGTCCAAAACTGCCGCAGACTGTTCCAAACAAGACCCAGACTGCCCCAGACTGTCCCAGACAGTCGCAAACAAGTCCTAGACTGTCCCAAACTGTCGCAGACTGTTCCAAACAAGTTCCAGACGGTCCCAAACTGTCGCAGACTGTTCCAAACAAGTCCCAGACGGTCCCAAACTGTCGCAGACTGTTCCAAACAAGTCCTAGACTGTCCCAGACGGCCACAGACTGTCCCAAACCAGTCCTAGACTGTCCCAAACTGTCGCAGACTGTTCCAAACAAGCCCCAGACGGTCTCAAACGGTCGCAGACTGTTCCAAACAAGTCCCAGACGGTCCCAATCTGTCGCAGACTGTTCCAAACAAGTCCCAGACTATCCCAGACTGTCGCAGACTGTTCCAAACAAGTCCCGGACGGTCCCAAACTGTCGCAGACTGTTCCAAACAAGTCCCAGACTACCCCAGACTGTCCCAGGCTGTTCCAAACAAGTCCCAGACGGTCCCAAACTGTCGCAGACTGTTCCAAACAAGTCCCAGACTGTCCCAGACTGTCCCAGACGGTCCCAGACGGTCCCAGACTGTCCCAAACAAGTCCTAGAGTGTCCCACAAGGACCCAGACGGTCCCAGACTGTCCCAAACAAGTCCTAGACTGTCCCAAACTGTCGCAGACTGTTCCAAACAAGTCCCAGACGGTCCCAAACTGTCGCAGACTGTTCCAAACAAGTCCCAGACTGTCCCAGACGGTCCCAGACGGTCCCAGACTGTCCCAAACAAGTCCTAGACTGTCCCAAACTATCGCAGACTGTTCCAAACAAGTCCCAGACGGTCCCAAACTGTCGCAGATTGTTCCAAACAAGACCCAGACAGTCCCAGACTGGCCCAAACAAGTCCCAGACGGTCTCAAACTGTCGCAGACTGTTCCAAACAAGTCCCAGACTGTCCCAAACTGTCGCAGACTGTTCCAAACAAGTCCCAGACTGTCCCAAACTGTCGCAGACTGTTCCAAACAAGTCCCAGACTGTCTCAGACGGTCCCAGACGGTCACAGACTGTCCCAAACAAGTCCTAGACTGTCCCAAACTATCGCAGACTGTTCCAAACAAGTCCCAGACGGTCTCAAACTGTCGCAGACTGTTCCAAACAAGTCCCAGTCTATCCCAGACTTTCCCAGGCTGTTACAAACAAGTCCCAGACTGTCCCAGATTGTACCAGACTGTGCCAAACAAGTCCCAGACTGTCCCAAACAAGTCCTAGACTGTCCAAAACTGTCGCAGACTGTTCCAAACAAGACCCAGACTGTCCCAGATTGTCCCAGACAGTCGCAAACAAGTCCTAGACTGTCCCAAACTGTCGCAGACTGTTCCAAACAAGTCCCAGACGGTCCCAAACTGTCGCAGACTGTTCCAAACAAGTCCCAGACGGTCCCAGACTGGCCCAAACAAGTCCTAGACTGTCCCAAACTGATGCAGACAGTTCCAAACAAGTCCCAGTCGGTCCCAAACTGTCACAGACTGTTCCAAACAAGTCCCAGACTATCCCAGACTTTTCCAGGCTGTTCCAAACAAGTCCCAGTCTGTCCCAGATTGTATCAGACTGTCCCAGATTGTCCCAGACAGTCGCAAACAAGTCCGAGACTGTCCCAAACTGTCGCAGACTGTTCCAAACAAGTCCCAGACGGTCCCAAACTGTCGCAGACTGTTCCAAACAAGTCCCTGACTGTCCCAGAAGGTCCCAGATGGTCCCAGACTGTCCCAAACAAGTCCTAGACTGTCCCAGACGGCCACAGACTGTCCCAAACAAGTCCTAGACTGTCCCAAACTGTCGCAGACTGTTCCACACAAGTCCCAGACGGTCTCAAACGGTCGCAGACTGTTCCAAACAAGTCCCAGACGGTCCCAAACTGTCGCAGACTGTTCCATACAAGTCCCAGACTGTTCCAGAAGGTCCCAGACGATCCCAGATTTTTCCAAACAAGTCCTAGACTGTCCCAGACTGTCCCAGGCTGTTCCAAACAAGTCCCAGACTGACCCAGATAGTCCCAGACTGTCCCAAACAAGTCCTAGTCTGTCCCAGACGGACCCAGACGTTACCAGACTGTCCCAAACAAGTCCCAGACTATCCCAGACTGTCGCGGACTGTTCCAAACAAGTCCCAGACGGTTCCAAACTGTCGCAGACTGTTCCAAACAAGTCCCAGACTGTCCCAGACGGTCCAAGACTGTCCCAAACAAGTCCTAGACTGTCCCAGAAGGTCCCAGACGGTCCCAGACTGTCCCAAACAAGTCCTAGACTGTCCCAAACTGTCGCAGACTGTTCCAAACAAGTCCCAGACTGTCCCAAACTGTCGCAGACTGTTCCAAACAAGTCCCAGACTGTCCCAGACGGTCCCAGACGGTCCCAGAATGTCCCAAACAAGTCCTAGACAGTCCCAAACTGTCGCAGACTGTTCCAAACAAGTCCCAGACTATCCCAGACTTTCCCAGGCTGTTCCAAATAAGTCCCAGACTGTCCCAGATTGTACCAGACTGTGCCAAACAAGTCCCAGACTGTCCCAAACAAGTCCTAGACTGTCCAAAACTGTCGCAGACTGTTCCAAACAAGACCCAGACTGCCCCAGATTGTCCCAGACAGTCGCAAACAAGTCCTAGACTGTCCCAAACTGTCGCAGACTGTTCCAAACAAGTCCCAGACGGTCCCAGACTGGCCCAAACAAGTCCTAGACTGTCCCAAACTGATGCAGACTGTTCCATACAAGTCCCAGTCGGTCCCAAACTGTCACAGACTGTTCCAAACAAGTCCCAGACTATCACAGACTTTCCCAGGCTGTTCCAAACAAGTCCCAGACTGTCCCAGACGGCCGCAGACTGTCCCAAACAAGTCCCAGACGGTCCCAGACGGTCCCAGACTGGCCCAAACAAGTCCTAGACTGTCCCAGACGGACCCAGACGTTACAAGACTGTCCCAAACAAGTCCCAGACTATCCCAGACTGTCGCAGACTGTTCCAAACAAGTCCCAGACGGTTCCAAACTGTCGCAGACTGTTCCAAACAAGTCCCAGACTGACCCAGACGGCCGCAGACTGTCCCAAACAAGTCCCAGACGGTCCCAGACGGTCACAGACTGGCCCAAACAAGTCCGAGACTGTCCCAAACTGTCGCAGACTGTTCCAAACAAGTCCCAGACGGTCCCAAACTGTCGCACACTGTTCCAAACAAGACCCAGATGGTCCCAAACTGTTGCAGACTGTTCCAAACAAGTCCCTGAATGTCCCAGATGGTCCCAGATGGTCCCAGACTGTCCCAAACAAGTCCTAGACTGTCCCAGACGGCCACAGACTGTCCCAAACAAGTCCTAGACTGTCCCAAACTGTCGCAGACTGTTCCACACAAGTCCCAGACGGTCTCAAACGGTCGCAGACTGTTCCAAACAAGTCCCAGACGGTCCCAAACTGTCGCAGACTGTTCCATACAAGTCCCAGACTGTTCCAGAAGGTCCCAGACGATCCCAGATTTTTCCAAACAAGTCCTAGACTGTCCCAGACTGTCCCAGGCTGTTCCAAACAAGTCCCAGACTGACCCAGATTGTCCCAGACTGTCCCAAACAAGTCCTAGACTGTCCCAGACGGACCCAGACGTTACCAGACTGTCCCAAACAAGTCCCAGACTATCCCAGACTGTCGCGGACTGTTCCAAACAAGTCACAGACTGTCCCAAACTATCGCAGACTGTTCCAAACAAGTCCCAGACGGTCCCAAACTGTCGCAGATTGTTCCAAACAAGACCCAGACTATCCCAGACTGACCCAGGCTGTTCCAAACAAGTCCTAGACTGTCCCAGATTGTCCCAGACTGTCCCAAACAAGTCCTAGACTGTCCCAGACGGACCCAGACGTTACCAGACTGTGCCAAACAAGTCCCAGACTGTCCCAAACAAGTCCTAGACTGTCCAAAACTGCCGCAGACTGTTCCAAACAAGACCCAGACTGCCCCAGACTGTCCCAGACAGTCGCAAACAAGTCCTAGACTGTCCCAAACTGTCGCAGACTGTTCCAAACAAGTTCCAGACGGTCCCAAACTGTCGCAGACTGTTCCAAACAAGTCCCAGACGGTCCCAAACTGTCGCAGACTGTTCCAAACAAGTCCTAGACTGTCCCAGACGGCCACAGACTGTCCCAAACAAGTCCTAGACTGTCCCAATCTGTCGCAGACTGTTCCAAACAAGTCCCAGACTATCCCAGACTGTCGCAGACTGTTCCAAACAAGTCCCGGACGGTCCCAAACTGTCGCAGACTGTTCCAAACAAGTCCCAGACTACCCCAGACTGTCCCAGGCTGTTCCAAACAAATCCCAGACGGTCCCAAACTGTCGCAGACTGTTCCAAACAAGTCCCAGACTGTCCCAGACTGTCCCAGACGGTCCCAGACGGTCCCAGACTGTCCCAAACAAGTCCTAGAGTGTCCCACAAGGACCCAGACGGTCCCAGACTGTCCCAAACAAGTCCTAGACTGTCCCAAACTGTCGCAGACTGTTCCAAACAAGTCCCAGACGGTCCCAAACTGTCGCAGACTGTTCCAAACAAGTCCCAGACTGTCCCAGACGGTCCCAGACTGTCCCAAACAAGTCCTAGACTGTCCCAAACTATCGCAGACTGTTCCAAACAAGTCCCAGACGGTCCCAAACTGTCGCAGATTGTTCCAAACAAGACCCAGACTATCCCAGACTGCCCCAGGCTGTTCCAAACAAGTCCTAGACTGTCCCAAACTGTCGCAGACTGTTCCAAACAAGTCCCAGACGGTCCGAAACTGTCGCAGACTGTTCCAAACAAGTCCCAGACAGTCCCAGACTGGCCCAAACAAGTCCCAGACGGTCTCAAACTGTCGCAGACTGTTCCAAAC
This sequence comes from Cephus spinipes, assembly GCA_963971525.1. Lineage (NCBI taxonomy): Eukaryota > Metazoa > Arthropoda > Insecta > Hymenoptera > Cephidae > Cephus > Cephus spinipes. The sequence goes on along the minus strand of OZ020581.1, from coordinate 10,969,678 downwards.
AAGTCCCAGACTGTCCCAAACTGTCGCAGACTGTTCCAAACAAGTCCCAGACTGTCCCAAACTGTCGCAGACTGTTCCAAACAAGTCCCAGACTGTCTCAGACGGTCCCAGACGGTCACAGACTGTCCCAAACAAGTCCTAGACTGTCCCAAACTATCGCAGACTGTTCCAAACAAGTCCCAGACGGTCTCAAACTGTCGCAGGCTGTTCCAAACAAGTCCCAGACTGTCCCAGATTGTACCAGACTGTGCCAAACAAGTCCCAGACTGTCCCAAACAAGTCCTAGACTGTCCAAAACTGTCGCAGACTGTTCCAAACAAGACCCAGACTGTCCCAGATTGTCCCAGACAGTCGCAAACAAGACCTAGACTGTCCCAAACTGTCGCAGACTGTTCCAAACAAGTCCCAGACGGTCCCAAACTGTCGCAGACTGTTCCAAACAAGTCCCAGACGGTCCCAGACTGGCCCAAACAAGTCCTAGACTGTCCCAAACTGATGCAGACAGTTCCAAACAAGTCCCAGTCGGTCCCAAACTGTCACAGACTGTTCCAAACAAGTCCCAGACTATCCCAGACTTTTCCAGGCTGTTCCAAACAAGTCCCAGTCTGTCCCAGATTGTATCAGACTGTCCCAGATTGTCCCAGACAGTCGCAAACAAGTCCGAGACTGTCCCAAACTGTCGCAGACTGTTCCAAACAAGTCCCAGACGGTCCCAAACTGTCGCAGACTGTTCCAAACAAGTCCCTGACTGTTCCAGAAGGTCCCAGATGGTCCCAGACTGTCCCAAACAAGTCCTAGACTGTCCCAAACTGTCGCAGACTGTTCCAAACAAGTCCCAGACGGTCCCAAACTGTCGCAGACTGTTCCAAACAAGTCCCAGACTGTCCCAGACGGTCCCAGACTGTCCCAAACAAGTCCTAGACTGTCCCAAACTATCGCAGACTGTTCCAAACAAGTCCCAGACGGTCCCAAACTGTCGCAGATTGTTCCAAACAAGACCCAGACTATCCCAGACTGCCCCAGGCTGTTCCAAACAAGTCCTAGACTGTCCCAAACTGTCGCAGACTGTTCCAAACAAGTCCCAGACGGTCCGAAACTGTCGCAGACTGTTCCAAACAAGTCCCAGACAGTCCCAGACTGGCCCAAACAAGTCCCAGACGGTCTCAAACTGTCGCAGACTGTTCCAAACAAGTCCCAGACTGTCCCAAACTGTCGCAGACTGTTCCAAACAAGTCCCAGACTGTCCCAAACTGTCGCAGACTGTTCCAAACAAGTCCCAGACTGTCTCAGACGGTCCCAGACGGTCACAGACTGTCCCAAACAAGTCCTAGACTGTCCCAAACTATCGCAGACTGTTCCAAACAAGTCCCAGACGGTCTCAAACTGTCGCAGACTGTTCCAAACAAGTCCCAGTCTATCCCAGACTTTCCCAGGCTGTTCCAAACAAGTCCCAGACTGTCCCAGATTGTACCAGACTGTGCCAAACAAGTCCCAGACTGTCCCAAACAAGTCCTAGACTGTCCAAAACTGTCGCAGACTGTTCCAAACAAGACCCAGACTGTCCCAGATTGTCCCAGACAGTCGCAAACAAGTCCTAGACTGTCCCAAACTGTCGCAGACTGTTCCAAACAAGTCCCAGACGGTCCCAAACTGTCGCAGACTGTTCCAAACAAGTCCCAGACGGTCCCAGACTGGCCCAAACAAGTCCTAGACTGTCCCAAACTGATGCAGACAGTTCCAAACAAGTCCCAGTCGGTCCCAAACTGTCACAGACTGTTCCAAACAAGTCCCAGACTATCCCAGACTTTTCCAGGCTGTTCCAAACAAGTCCCAGTCTGTCCCAGATTGTATCAGACTGTCCCAGATTGTCCCAGACAGTCGCAAACAAGTCCGAGACTGTCCCAAACTGTCGCAGACTGTTCCAAACAAGTCCCAGACGGTCCCAAACTGTCGCAGACTGTTCCAAACAAGTCCCTGACTGTTCCAGAAGGTCCCAGATGGTCCCAGACTGTCCCAAACAAGTCCTAGACTGTCCCAGACGGCCACAGACTGTCCCAAACAAGTCCTAGACTGTCCCAAACTGTCGCAGACTGTTCCACACAAGTCCCAGACGGTCTCAAACGGTCGCAGACTGTTCCAAACAAGTCCCAGACGGTCCCAAACTGTCGCAGACTGTTCCATACAAGTCCCAGACTGTTCCAGAAGGTCCCAGACGATCCCAGATTTTTCCAAACAAGTCCTAGACTGTCCCAGACTGTCCCAGGCTGTTCCAAACAAGTCCCAGACTGACCCAGATAGTCCCAGACTGTCCCAAACAAGTCCTAGTCTGTCCCAGACGGACCCAGACGTTACCAGACTGTCCCAAACAAGTCCCAGACTATCCCAGACTGTCGCGGACTGTTCCAAACAAGTCCCAGACGGTTCCAAACTGTCGCAGACTGTTCCAAACAAGTCCCAGACTGTCCCAGACGGTCCAAGACTGTCCCAAACAAGTCCTAGACTGTCCCAGAAGGTCCCAGACGGTCCCAGACTGTCCCAAACAAGTCCTAGACTGTCCCAAACTGTCGCAGACTGTTCCAAACAAGTCCCAGACTGTCCCAAACTGTCGCAGACTGTTCCAAACAAGTCCCAGACTGTCCCAGACGGTCCCAGACGGTCCCAGAATGTCCCAAACAAGTCCTAGACAGTCCCAAACTGTCGCAGACTGTTCCAAACAAGTCCCAGACTATCCCAGACTTTCCCAGGCTGTTCCAAACAAGTCCCAGACTGTCCCAGATTGTACCAGACTGTGCCAAACAAGTCCCAGACTGTCCCAAACAAGTCCTAGACTGTCCAAAACTGTCGCAGACTGTTCCAAACAAGACCCAGACTGCCCCAGATTGTCCCAGACAGTCGCAAACAAGTCGTAGACTGTCCCAAACTGTCGCAGACTGTTCCAAACAAGTCCCAGACGGTCCCAGACTGGCCCAAACAAGTCCTAGACTGTCCCAAACTGATGCAGACTGTTCCATACAAGTCCCAGTCGGTCCCAAACTGTCACAGACTGTTCCAAACAAGTCCCAGACTATCCCAGACTTTCCCAGGCTGTTCCAAACAAGTCCCAGACTGTCCCAGACGGCCGCAGACTGTCCCACACAAGTCCCAGACGGTCCCAGACGGTCCCAGACTGGCCCAAACAAGTCCTAGACTGTCCCAGACGGACCCAGACGTTACAAGACTGTCCCAAACATGTCCCAGACTATCCCAGACTGTCGCAGACTGTTCCAAACAAGTCCCAGACGGTTCCAAACTGTCGCAGACTGTTCCAAACAAGTCCCAGACTGACCCAGACGGCCGCAGACTGTCCCAAACAAGTCCCAGACGGTCCCAGACGGTCACAGACTGGCCCAAACAAGTCCTAGACTGTCCCAAACTGATGCAGACAGTCGCAAACAAGTCCGAGACTGTCCCAAACTGTCGCAGACTGTTCCAAACAAGTCCCAGACGGTCCCAAACTGTCGCACACTGTTCCAAACAAGACCCAGATGGTCCCAAACTGTTGCAGACTGTTCCAAACAAGTCCCTGAATGTCCCAGATGGTCCCAGATGGTCCCAGACTGTCCCAAACAAGTCCTAGACTGTCCCAGACGGCCACAGACTGTCCCAAACAAGTCCTAGACTGTCCCAAACTGTCGCAGACTGTTCCACACAAGTCCCAGACGGTCTCAAACGGTCGCAGACTGTTCCAAACAAGTCCCAGACGGTCCCAAACTGTCGCAGACTGTTCCATACAAGTCCCAGACTGTTCCAGAAGGTCCCAGACGATCCCAGATTTTTCCAAACAAGTCCTAGACTGTCCCAGACTGTCCCAGGCTGTTCCAAACAAGTCCCAGACTGACCCAGATTGTCCCAGACTGTCCCAAACAAGTCCTAGACTGTCCCAGACGGACCCAGACGTTACCAGACTGTCCCAAACAAGTCCCAGACTATCCCAGACTGTCGCGGACTGTTCCAAACAAGTCCCAGACTGTCCCAAACTATCGCAGACTGTTCCAAACAAGTCCCAGACGGTCCCAAACTGTCGCAGATTGTTCCAAACAAGACCCAGACTATCCCAGACTGCCCCAGGCTGTTCCAAACAAGTCCTAGACTGTCCCAAACTGTCGCAGACTGTTCCAAACAAGTCCCAGACGGTCCGAAACTGTCGCAGACTGTTCCAAACAAGTCCCAGACAGTCCCAGACTGGCCCAAACAAGTCCCAGACGGTCTCAAACTGTCGCAGACTGTTCCAAACAAGTCCCAGACTGTCCCAAACTGTCGCAGACTGTTCCAAACAAGTCCCAGACTGTCTCAGACGGTCCCAGACGGTCACAGACTGTCCCAAACAAGTCCTAGACTGTCCCAAACTATCGCAGACTGTTCCAAACAAGTCCCAGACGGTCTCAAACTGTCGCAGACTGTTCCAAACAAGTCCCAGTCTATCCCAGACTTTCCCAGGCTGTTCCAAACAAGTCCGAGACTGTCCCAGATTGTACCAGACTGTGCCAAACAAGTCCCAGACTGTCCCAAACAAGTCCTAGACTGTCCAAAACTGTCGCAGACTGTTCCAAACAAGACCCAGACTGTCCCAGATTGTCCCAGACAGTCGCAAACAAGTCCTAGACTGTCCCAAACTGTCGCAGACTGTTCCAAACAAGTCCCAGACGGTCCCAAACTGTCGCAGACTGTTCCAAACAAGTCCCAGACGGTCCCAGACTGGCCCAAACAAGTCCTAGACTGTCCCAAACTGATGCAGACAGTTCCAAACAAGTCCCAGTCGGTCCCAAACTGTCACAGACTGTTCCAAACAAGTCCCAGACTATCCCAGACTTTTCCAGGCTGTTCCAAACAAGTCCCTGACTGTCCCAGAAGGTCCCAGATGGTCCCAGACTGTCCCAAACAAGTCCTAGACTGTCCCAGACGGCCACAGACTGTCCCAAACAAGTCCTAGACTGTCCCAAACTGTCGCAGACTGTTCCACACAAGTCCCAGACGGTCTCAAACGGTCGCAGACTGTTCCAAACAAGTCCCAGACGGTCCCAAACTGTCGCAGACTGTTCCATACAAGTCCCAGACTGTTCCAGAAGGTCCCAGACGATCCCAGATTTTTCCAAACAAGTCCCAGACTGACCCAGATTGTCCCAGACTGTCCCAAACAAGTCCTAGTCTGTCCCAGACGGACCCAGACGTTACCAGACTGTCCCAAACAAGTCCCAGACTATCCCAGACTGTCGCGGACTGTTCCAAACAAGTCCCAGACGGTTCCAAACTGTCGCAGACTGTTCCAAACAAGTCCCAGACTGTCCCAGACGGTCCAAGACTGTCCCAAACAAGTCCTAGACTGTCCCAGAAGGTCCCAGACGGTCCCAGACTGTCCCAAACTGTCGCAGACTGTTCCAAACAAGTCCCAGACTGTCCCAAACTGTCGCAGACTGTTCCAAACAAGTCCCAGACTGTCCCAGACGGTCCCAGACGGTCCCAGACTGTCCCAAACAAGTCCTAGACAGTCCCAAACTGTCGCAGACTGTTCCAAACAAGTCCCAGACTATCCCAGACTTTCCCAGGCTGTTCCAAACAAGTCCCAGACTGTCCCAGATTGTACCAGACTGTGCCAAACAAGTCCCAGACTGTCCCAAACAAGTCCTAGACTGTCCAAAACTGTCGCAGACTGTTCCAAACAAGACCCAGGCTGCCCCAGATTGTCCCAGACAGTCGCAAACAAGTCCTAGACTGTCCCAAACTATCGCAGACTGTTCCAAACAAGTCCCAGACGGTCCCAAACTGTCGCAGACTGTTCCAAACAAGTCCCAGACGGTCCCAGACTGGCCCAAACAAGTCCTAGACTGTCCCAAACTGATGCAGACTGTTCCATACAAGTCCCAGTCGGTCCCAAACTGTCACAGACTGTTCCAAACAAGTCCCAGACTATCCCAGACTTTCCCAGGCTGTTCCAAACAAGTCCCAGACTGTCCCAGACGGCCGCAGACTGTCCCAAACAAGTCCCAGACGGTCCCAGACGGTCCCAGACTGGCCCAAACAAGTCCTAGACTGTCCCAGACGGACCCAGACGTTACCAGACTGTCCCAAACAAGTCCCAGACTATCCCAGACTGTCGCAGACTGTTCCAAACAAGTCCCAGACGGTTCCAAACTGTCGCAGACTGTTCCAAACAAGTCCCAGACTGACCCAGACGGCCGCAGACTGTCCCAAACAAGTCCCAGACGGTCCCAGACGGTCACAGACTGGCCCAAACAAGTCCTAGACTGTCCCAAACTGATGCAGACAGTCGCAAACAAGTCCGAGACTGTCCCAAACTGTCGCAGACTGTTCCAAACAAGTCCCAGACGGTCCCAAACTGTCGCACACTGTTCCAAACAAGTCCCAGACGGTCCCAGACTGTCGCGGACTGTTCCAAACAAGTCCCAGACGGTTCCAAACTGTCGCAGACTGTTCCTAACAAGTCCCAGACTGTCCCAGACGGCCGCAGACTGTCCCAAACAAGTCCCAGACGGTCCCAGACGGTCCCAGACTTGCCCAAACAAGTCCTAGACTGTCCCAGACTGTCCCAGGCTGTTCCAAACAAGTCCCAGACTGTCCCAGATTGTCCCAGACTGTCCCAAACAAGTCCTAGACTGTCCCAGACGGACCCAGACGTTACCAGACTGTCCCAAACAAGTCCCAGACTATCCCAAACTGATGCAGACTGTTCCATACAAGTCCCAGTCGGTCCCAAACTGTCACAGACTGTTCCAAACAAGTCCCAGACTATCCCAGACTTTCCCAGGCTGTTCCAAACAAGTCCCAGACTGTCCCAGATTGTACCAGTCTGTGCCAAACAAGTCCCAGACTGTCCCAAACAAGTCCTAGACTGTCCAAAACTGTCGCAGACTGTTCCAAACAAGACCCAGACTGTCCCAGATTGTCCCAGACAGTCGCAAAACAAGTCCTAGACTGTCCCAGACGGCCACAGACAGTCCCAAACAAGTCCTAGACTGTCCCAGACGGACCCAGACGTTACCAGACTGTCCCAAACAAGTCCCAGACTATCCCAGACTGTCGCAGACTGTTCCAAACAAGTCCCAGACGGTTCCAAACTGTCGCAGACTGTTCCAAACAAGTCCCAGACTGACCCAGACGGCCGCAGACTGTCCCAAACAAGTCCCAGACGGTCCCAGACGGTCACAGACTGGCCCAAACAAGTCCTAGACTGTCCCAAACTGATGCAGACAGTCGCAAACAAGTCCGAGACTGTCCCAAACTGTCGCAGACTGTTCCAAACAAGTCCCAGACGGTCCCAAACTGTCGCACACTGTTCCAAACAAGTCCCAGACGGTCCCAAACTGTTGCAGACTGTTCCAAACAAGTCCCTGACTGTCCCAGATGGTCCCAGATGGTCCCAGACTGTCCCAAACAAGTTCTAGACTGTCCCAGACGGCCACAGACTGTCCCAAACAAGTCCTAGACTGTCCCAAACTGTCGCAGACTGTTCCACACAAGTCCCAGACGGTCTCAAACGGTCGCAGACTGTTCCAAACAAGTCCCAGACGGTCCCAAACTGTCGCAGACTGTTCCATACAAGTCCCAGACTGTTCAAGAAGGTCCCAGACGATCCCAGATTTTTCCAAACAAGTCCTAGACTGTCCCAGACTGTCCCAGGCTGTTCCAAACAAGTCCCAGACTGACCCAGATTGTCCCAGACTGTCCCAAACAAGTCCTAGACTGTCCCAGACGGACCCAGACGTTACCAGACTGTCCCAAACAAGTCCCAGACTATCCCAGACTGTCGCGGACTGTTCCAAACAAGTCCCAGACGGTTCCAAACTGTCGCAGACTGTTCCTAACAAGTCCCAGACTGTCCCAGACGGCCGCAGACTTGCCCAAACAAGTCCTAGACTGTCCCAGACTGTCCCAGGCTGTTCCAAACAAGTCCCAGACTGTCCCAGATTGTCCCAGACTGTCCCAAACAAGTCCTAGACTGTCCCAGACGGACCCAGACGTTACCAGACTATCCCAAACAAGTCCCAGACTATCCCAAACTGATGCAGACTGTTCCATACAAGTCCCAGTCGGTCCCAAACTGTCACAGACTGTTCCAAACAAGTCCCAGACTATCCCAGACTTTCCCAGGCTGTTCCAAACAAGTCCCAGACTGTCCCAGATTGTACCAGTCTGTGCCAAACAAGTCCCAGACTGTCCCAAACAAGTCCTAGACTGTCCAAAACTGTCGCAGACTGTTCCAAACAAGACCCAGACTGTCCCAGATTGTCCCAGACAGTCGCAAAACAAGTCCTAGACTGTCCCAGACGGCCACAGACAGTCCCAAACAAGTCCTAGACTGTCCCAAACTGTCGCAGACTGTTCCACACAAGTCCTAGACTGTCCCAGACTGTCCCAGGCTGTTCCAAACAAGTCCCAGACGGTCCCAAACTGTCGCACACTGTTCCAAACAAGTCCCAGACGGTCCCAGACTGGCCCAAACAAGTCCTAGACTGTCCCAAACTGATGCAGACAGTTCCAAACAAGTCCCAGACTATCCCAGACTGTCGCGGACTGTTCCAAACAAGTCCCAGACTGTCCCAAACTATCGCAGACTGTTCCAAACAAGTCCCAGACGGTCCCAAACTGTCGCAGATTGTTCCAAACAAGACCCAGACTATCCCAGACTGCCCCAGGCTGTTCCAAACAAGTCCTAGACTGTCCCAAACTGTCGCAGACTGTTCCAAACAAGTCCCAGACGGTCCGAAACTGTCGCAGACTGTTCCAAACAAGTCCCAGACAGTCCCAGACTGGCCCAAACAAGTCCCAGACGGTCTCAAACTGTCGCAGACTGTTCCAAACAAGTCCCAGACTGTCCCAAACTGTCGCAGACTGTTCCAAACAAGTCCCAGACTGTCCCAAACTGTCGCAGACTGTTCCAAACAAGTCCCAGACTGTCTCAGACGGTCCCAGACGGTCACAGACTGTCCCAAACAAGTCCTAGACTGTCCCAAACTATCGCAGACTGTTCCAAACAAGTCCCAGACGGTCTCAAACTGTCGCAGACTGTTCCAAACAAGTCCCAGTCTATCCCAGACTTTCCCAGGCTGTTCCAAACAAGTCCCAGACTGTCCCAGATTGTACCAGACTGTGCCAAACAAGTCCCAGACTGTCCCAAACAAGTCCTAGACTGTCCAAAACTGTCGCAGACTGTTCCAAACAAGACCCAGACTGTCCCAGATTGTCCCAGACAGTCGCAAACAAGTCCTAGACTGTCCCAAACTGTCGCAGACTGTTCCAAACAAGTCCCAGACGGTCCCAAACTGTCGCAGACTGTTCCAAACAAGTCCCAGACGGTCCCAGACTGGCCCAAACAAGTCCTAGACTGTCCCAAACTGATGCAGACAGTTCCAAACAAGTCCCAGTCGGTCCCAAACTGTCACAGACTGTTCCAAACAAGTCCCAGACTATCCCAGACTTTTCCAGGCTGTTCCAAACAAGTCCCAGTCTGTCCCAGATTGTATCAGACTGTCCCAGATTGTCCCAGACAGTCGCAAACAAGTCCGAGACTGTCCCAAACTGTCGCAGACTGTTCCAAACAAGTCCCAGACGGTCCCAAACTGTCGCAGACTGTTCCAAACAAGTCCCAGACGGTCCCAAACTGTTGCAGACTGTTCCAAACAAGTCCCTGACTGTCCCAGAAGGTCCCAGATGGTCCCAGACTGTCCCAAACAAGCCCTAGACTGTCCCAGACGGCCACAGACTGTCCCAAACAAGTCCGAGACTGTCCCAAACTGTCGCAGACTGTTCCACACAAGTCCCAGACGGTCTCAAACGGTCGCAGACTGTTCCAAACAAGTCCCAGACGGTCCCAAACTGTCGCAGACTGTTCCATACAAGTCCCAGACTGTTCAAGAAGGTCCCAGACGATCCCAGATTTTTCCAAACAAGTCCTAGACTGTCCCAGACTGTCCCAGGCTGTTCCAAACAAGTCCCAGACTGACCCAGATTGTCCCAGACTGTCCCAAACAAGTCCTAGACTGTCCCAGACGGACCCAGACGTTACCAGACTGTCCCAAACAAGTCCCAGACTATCCCAGACTGTCGCGGACTGTTCCAAACAAGTCCCAGACGGTTCCAAACTGTCGCAGACTGTTCCTAACAAGTCCCAGACTGTCCCAGACGGCCGCAGACTTGCCCAAACAAGTCCTAGACTGTCCCAGACTGTCCCAGGCTGTTCCAAACAAGTCCCAGACTGTCCCAGATTGTCCCAGACTGTCCCAAACAAGTCCTAGACTGTCCCAGACGGACCCAGACGTTACCAGACTATCCCAAACAAGTCCCAGACTATCCCAAACTGATGCAGACTGTTCCATACAAGTCCCAGTCGGTCCCAAACTGTCACAGACTGTTCCAAACAAGTCCCAGACTATCCCAGACTTTCCCAGGCTGTTCCAAACAAGTCCCAGACTGTCCCAGATTGTACCAGTCTGTGCCAAACAAGTCCCAGACTGTCCCAAACAAGTCCTAGACTGTCCAAAACTGTCGCAGACTGTTCCAAACAAGACCCAGACTGTCCCAGATTGTCCCAGACAGTCGCAAAACAAGTCCTAGACTGTCCCAGACGGCCACAGACAGTCCCAAACAAGTCCTAGACTGTCCCAAACTGTCGCAGACTGTTCCACACAAGTCCTAGACTGTCCCAGACTGTCCCAGGCTGTTCCAAACAAGTCCCAGACGGTCCCAAACTGTCGCACACTGTTCCAAACAAGTCCCAGACGGTCCCAGACTGGCCCAAACAAGTCCTAGACTGTCCCAAACTGATGCAGACAGTTCCAAACAAGTCCCAGACTATCCCAGACTGTCGCGGACTGTTCCAAACAAGTCCCAGACTGTCCCAAACTATCGCAGACTGTTCCAAACAAGTCCCAGACGGTCCCAAACTGTCGCAGATTGTTCCAAACAAGACCCAGACTATCCCAGACTGCCCCAGGCTGTTCCAAACAAGTCCTAGACTGTCCCAAACTGTCGCAGACTGTTCCAAACAAGTCCCAGACGGTCCGAAACTGTCGCAGACTGTTCCAAACAAGTCCCAGACAGTCCCAGACTGGCCCAAACAAGTCCCAGACGGTCTCAAACTGTCGCAGACTGTTCCAAACAAGTCCCAGACTGTCCCAAACTGTCGCAGACTGTTCCAAACAAGTCCCAGACTGTCCCAAACTGTCGCAGACTGTTCCAAACAAGTCCCAGACTGTCTCAGACGGTCCCAGACGGTCACAGACTGTCCCAAACAAGTCCTAGACTGTCCCAAACTATCGCAGACTGTTCCAAACAAGTCCCAGACGGTCTCAAACTGTCGCAGACTGTTCCAAACAAGTCCCAGTCTATCCCAGACTTTCCCAGGCTGTTCCAAACAAGTCCCAGACTGTCCCAGATTGTACCAGACTGTGCCAAACAAGTCCCAGACTGTCCCAAACAAGTCCTAGACTGTCCAAAACTGTCGCAGACTGTTCCAAACAAGACCCAGACTGTCCCAGATTGTCCCAGACAGTCGCAAACAAGTCCTAGACTGTCCCAAACTGTCGCAGACTGTTCCAAACAAGTCCCAGACGGTCCCAAACTGTCGCAGACTGTTCCAAACAAGTCCCAGACGGTCCCAGACTGGCCCAAACAAGTCCTAGACTGTCCCAAACTGATGCAGACAGTTCCAAACAAGTCCCAGTCGGTCCCAAACTGTCACAGACTGTTCCAAACAAGTCCCAGACTATCCCAGACTTTTCCAGGCTGTTCCAAACAAGTCCCAGTCTGTCCCAGATTGTATCAGACTGTCCCAGATTGTCCCAGACAGTCGCAAACAAGTCCGAGACTGTCCCAAACTGTCGCAGACTGTTCCAAACAAGTCCCAGACGGTCCCAAACTGTCGCAGACTGTTCCAAACAAGTCCCAGACGGTCCCAAACTGTTGCAGACTGTTCCAAACAAGTCCCTGACTGTCCCAGAAGGTCCCAGATGGTCCCAGACTGTCCCAAACAAGCCCTAGACTGTCCCAGACGGCCACAGACTGTCCCAAACAAGTCCTAGACTGTCCCAAACTGTCGCAGACTGTTCCAAACAAGTCCCAGACGGTCCCAAACTGTCGCAGACTGTTCCATACAAGTCCCAGACTGTTCCAGAAGGTCCCAGACGATCCCAGATTTTTCCAAACAAGTCCCAGACTGACCCAGATTGTCCCAGACTGTCCCAAACAAGTCCTAGTCTGTCCCAGACGGACCCAGACGTTACCAGACTGTCCCAAACAAGTCCCAGACTATCCCAGACTGTCGCGGACTGTTCCAAACAAGTCCCAGACGGTTCCAAACTGTCGCAGACTGTTCCAAACAAGTCCCAGACTGTCCCAGACGGTCCAAGACTGTCCCAAACAAGTCCTAGACTGTCCCAGAAGGTCCCAGACGGTCCCAGACTGTCCCAAACAAGTCCTAGACTGTCCCAAACTGTCGCAGACTGTTCCAAACAAGTCCCAGACTGTCCCAAACTGTCGCAGACTGTTCCAAACAAGTCCCAGACTGTCCCAGACGGTCCCAGACGGTCCCAGACTGTCCCAAACAAGTCCTAGACAGTCCCAAACTGTCGCAGACTGTTCCAAACAAGTCCCAGACTATCCCAGACTTTCCCAGGCTGTTCCAAACAAGTCCCAGACTGTCCCAGATTGTACCAGACTGTGCCAAACAAGTCCCAGACTGTCCCAAACAAGTCCTAGACTGTCCAAAACTGTCGCAGACTGTTCCAAACAAGACCCAGGCTGCCCCAGATTGTCCCAGACAGTCGCAAACAAGTCCTAGACTGTCCCAAACTGTCGCAGACTGTTCCAAACAAGTCCCAGACGGTCCCAAACTGTCGCAGACTGTTCCAAACAAGTCCCAGACGGTCCCAGACTGGCCCAAACAAGTCCTAGACTGTCCCAAACTGATGCAGACTGTTCCATACAAGTCCCAGTCGGTCCCAAACTGTCACAGACTGTTCCAAACAAGTCCCAGACTATCCCAGACTTTCCCAGGCTGTTCCAAACAAGTCCCAGACTGTCCCAGACGGCCGCAGACTGTCCCAAACAAGTCCCAGACGGTCCCAGACGGTCCCAGACTGGCCCAAACAAGTCCTAGACTGTCCCAGACGGACCCAGACGTTACCAGACTGTCCCAAACAAGTCCCAGACTATCCCAGACTGTCGCAGACTGTTCCAAACAAGTCCCAGACGGTTCCAAACTGTCGCAGACTGTTCCAAACAAGTCCCAGACTGACCCAGACGGCCGCAGACTGTCCCAAACAAGTCCCAGACGGTCCCAGACGGTCACAGACTGGCCCAAACAAGTCCTAGACTGTCCCAAACTGATGCAGACAGTCGCAAACAAGTCCGAGCCTGCCCCAAACTGTCGCAGACTGTTCCAAACAAGTCCCAGACGGTCCCAAACTGTCGCACACTGTTCCAAACAAGTCCCAGACGGTCCCAAACTGTTGCAGACTGTTCCAAACAAGTCCCTGACTGTCCCAGATGGTCCCAGATGGTCCCAGACTGTCCCAAACAAGTCCTAGACTGTCCCAGACGGCCACAGACTGTCCCAAACAAGTCCTAGACTGTCCCAAACTGTCGCAGACTGTTCCACACAAGTCCCAGACGGTCTCAAACGGTCGCAGACTGTTCCAAACAAGTCCCAGACGGTCCCAAACTGTCGCAGACTGTTCCATACAAGTCCCAGACTGTTCCAGAAGGTCCCAGACGATCCCAGATTTTTCCAAACAAGTCCTAGACTGTCCCAGACTGTCCCAGGCTGTTCCAAACAAGTCCCAGACTGACCCAGATTGTCCCAGACTGTCCCAAACAAGTCCTAGACTGTCCCAGACGGACCCAGACGTTACCAGACTGTCCCAAACAAGTCCCAGACTATCCCAGACTGTCGCGGACTGTTCCAAACAAGTCCCAGACGGTTCCAAACTGTCGCAGACTGTTCCAAACAAGTCCCAGACTGTCCCAGACGGCCGCAGACTGTCCCAAACAAGTCCCAGACGGTCCCAGACGGTCCCAGACTTGCCCAAACATGTCCTAGACTGTCCCAGACTGTCCCAGGCTGTTCCAAACAAGTCCCAGACTGTCCCAGATTGTCCCAGACTGTCCCAAACAAGTCCTAGACTGTCCCAGACGGACCCAGACGTTACCAGACTGTCCCAAACAAGTCCCAGACTATCCCAAACTGATGCAGACTGTTCCATACAAGTCCCAGTCGGTCCCAAACTGTCACAGACTGTTCCAAACAAGTCCCAGACTATCCCAGACTTTCCCAGGCTGTTCCAAACAAGTCCCAGACTGTCCCAGATTGTACCAGTCTGTGCCAAACAAGTCCCAGACTGTCCCAAACAAGTCCTAGACTGTCCAAAACTGTCGCAGACTGTTCCAAACAAGACCCAGACTGTCCCAGATTGTCCCAGACAGTCGCAAAACAAGTCCTAGACTGTCCCAGACGGCCACAGACAGTCCCAAACAAGTCCTAGACTGTCCCAAACTGTCGCAGACTGTTCCACACAAGTCCCAGACGGTCTCAAACTGTCGCAGACTGTTCCATACAAGTCCCAGACTGTCCCAGATTGTACCAGACTGTGCCAAACAAGTCCCAGACTGTCCCAAACAAGTCCTAGACTGTCCAAAACTGTCGCAGACTGTTCCAAACAAGACCCAGACTGTCCCAGATTGTCCCAGACAGTCGCAAACAAGTCCTAGACTGTCCCAGACTGTCCCAGGCTGTTCCAAACAAGTCCCAGACGGTCCCAAACTGTCGCACACTGTTCCAAACAAGTCCCAGACGGTCCCAGACTGGCCCAAACAAGTCCTAGACTGTCCCAAACTGATGCAGACAGTTCCAAACAAGTCCCAGTCGGTCCCAAACTGTCACAGACTGTTCCAAACAAGTCCCAGACTATCCCAGACTGTCGCAGACTGTTCCAAACAAGTCCCGGACGGTCCCAAACTGTCGCAGACTGTTCCAAACAAGTCCCAGACTACCCCAGACTGTCCCAGGCTGTTCCAAACAAGTCCCAGACAGTCCCAGACTGTCCCAGACTGTTCCAAACAAGTCCCAGACTGTCCCAGACGGTCCCAGACGGTCCCAGACTGTCCCAAACAAGTCCTAGAGTGTCCCACAAGGACCCAGACGGTCCCAGACTGTCCCAAACAAGTCCTAGACTGTCCCAAACTGTCGCAGACTGTTCCAAACAAGTCCCAGACGGTCCCAAACTGTCGCAGACTGTTCCAAACAAGTCCCAGACTGTCCCAGACGGTCCCAGACGGTCCCAGACTGTCCCAAACAAGTCCTAGACTGTCCCAAACTATCGCAGACTGTTCCAAACAAGTCCCAGACGGTCCCAAACTGTCGCAGATTGTTCCAAACAAGACCCAGACTATCCCAGACTGCCCCAGGCTGTTCCAAACAAGTCCTAGACTGTCCCAAACTGTCGCAGACTGTTCCAAACAAGTACCAGACGGTCCCAAACTGTCGCAGACTGTTCCAAACAAGTCCCAGACAGTCCCAGACTGGCGCAAACAAGTCCCAGACGGTCTCAAACTGTCGCAGACTGTCCCAAACAAGTCCTAGACTGTCCCAAACTATCGCAGACTGTTCCAAACAAGTCCCAGACTGTCCCAAACTGTCGCAGACTGTTCCAAACAAGTCCCAGTCTATCCCAGACTTTCCCAGGCTGTTCCAAACAAGTCCCAGACTGTCCCAGATTGTACCAGACTGTTCCAAACAAGACCCAGACTGTCCCAGATTGTCCCAGACAGTCGCAAACAAGTCCTAGACTGTCCCAAACTGTCGCAGACTGTTCCAAACAAGTCCCAGACGGTCCCAAACTGTCGCAGACTGTTCCAAACAAGTCCCAGACGGTCCCAGACTGGCCCAAACAAGTCCTAGACTGTCCCAAACTGATGCAGACAGTTCCAAACAAGTCCCAGTCGGTCCCAAACTGTCACAGACTGTTCCAAACAAGTCCCAGACTATCCCAGACTTTCCCAGGCTGTTCCAAACAAGTCCCAGTCTGTCCCAGATTGTATCAGACTGTCCCAGATTGTCCCAGACAGTCGCAAACAAGTCCGAGACTGTCCCAAACTGTCGCAGACTGTTCCAAACAAGTCCCAGACGGTCCCAAACTGTTGCAGACTGTTCCAAACAAGTCCCTGACTGTCCCAGATGGTCCCAGATGGTCCCAGACTGTCCCAAACAAGTCCTAGACTGTCCCAGACGGCCACAGACTGTCCCAAACAAGTCCTAGACTGTCCCAAACTGTCGCAGACTGTTCCACACAAGTCCCAGACGGTCTCAAACGGTCGCAGACTGTTCCAAACAAGTCCCAGACGGTCCCAAACTGTCGCAGACTGTTCCATACAAGTCCCAGACTGTTCCAGAAGGTCCCAGACGATCCCAGATTTTTCCAAACAAGTCCTAGACTGTCCCAGACTGTCCCAGGCTGTTCCAAACAAGTCCCAGACTGACCCAGATTGTCCCAGACTGTCCCAAACAAGTCCTAGACTGTCCCAGACGGACCCAGACGTTACCAGACTGTCCCGAACAAGTCCCAGACTATCCCAGACTTTCCCAGGCTGTTCCAAACAAGTCCCAGACTGTCCCAGATTGTACCAGTCTGTGCCAAACAAGTCCCAGACTGTCCCAAACAAGTCCTAGACTGTCCAAAACTGTCGCAGACTGTTCCAAACAAGACCCAGACTGTCCCAGATTGTCCCAGACAGTCGCAAAACAAGTCCTAGACTGTCCCAGACGGCCACAGACAGTCCCAAACAAGTCCTAGACTGTCCCAAACTGTCGCAGACTGTTCCACACAAGTCCCAGACGGTCTCAAACTGTCGCAGACTGTTCCATACAAGTCCCAGACTGTCCCAGATTGTACCAGACTGTGCCAAACAAGTCCCAGACTGTCCCAAACAAGTCCTAGACTGTCCAAAACTGTCGCAGACTGTTCCAAACAAGACCCAGACTGTCCCAGATTGTCCCAGACAGTCGCAAACAAGTCCTAGACTGTCCCAGACTGTCCCAGGCTGTTCCAAACAAGTCCCAGACGGTCCCAAACTGTCGCACACTGTTCCAAACAAGTCCCAGACGGTCCCAGACTGGCCCAAACAAGTCCTAGACTGTCCCAAACTGATGCAGACAGTTCCAAACAAGTCCCAGTCGGTCCCAAACTGTCACAGACTGTTCCAAACAAGTCCCAGACTATCCCAGACTGTCGCAGACTGTTCCAAACAAGTCCCGGACGGTCCCAAACTGTCGCAGACTGTTCCAAACAAGTCCCAGACTACCCCAGACTGTCCCAGGCTGTTCCAAACAAGTCCCAGACAGTCCCAGACTGTCCCAGACTGTTCCAAACAAGTCCCAGACTGTCCCAGACGGTCCCAGACGGTCCCAGACTGTCCCAAACAAGTCCTAGAGTGTCCCACAAGGACCCAGACGGTCCCAGACTGTCCCAAACAAGTCCTAGACTGTCCCAAACTGTCGCAGACTGTTCCAAACAAGTCCCAGACGGTCCCAAACTGTCGCAGACTGTTCCAAACAAGTCCCAGACTGTCCCAGACGGTCCCAGACGGTCCCAGACTGTCCCAAACAAGTCCTAGACTGTCCCAAACTATCGCAGACTGTTCCAAACAAGTCCCAGACGGTCCCAAACTGTCGCAGATTGTTCCAAACAAGACCCAGACTATCCCAGACTGCCCCAGGCTGTTCCAAATAAGTCCTAGACTGTCCCAAACTGTCGCAGACTGTTCCAAACAAGTACCAGACGGTCCCAAACTGTCGCAGACTGTTCCAAACAAGTCCCAGACAGTTCCAGACTGGCGCAAACAAGTCCCAGACGGTCTCAAACTGTCGCAGACTGTCCCAAACAAGTCCTAGACTGTCCCAAACTATCGCAGACTGTTCCAAACAAGTCCCAGACTGTCCCAAACTGTCGCAGACTGTTCCAAACAAGTCCCAGTCTATCCCAGACTTTCCCAGGCTGTTCCAAACAAGTCCCAGACTGTCCCAGATTGTACCAGACTGTTCCAAACAAGACCCAGACTGACCCAGATTGTCCCAGACAGTCGCAAACAAGTCCTAGACTGTCCCAAACTGTCGCAGACTGTTCCAAACAAGTCCCAGACGGTCCCAAACTGTCGCAGACTGTTCCAAACAAGTCCCAGACGGTCCCAGACTGGCCCAAACAAGTCCTAGACTGTCCCAAACTGATGCAGACAGTTCCAAACAAGTCCCAGTCGGTCCCAAACTGTCACAGACTGTTCCAAACAAGTCCCAGACTATCCCAGACTTTCCCAGGCTGTTCCAAACAAGTCCCAGTCTGTCCCAGATTGTATCAGACTGTCCCAGATTGTCCCAGACAGTCGCAAACAAGTCCGAGACTGTCCCAAACTGTCGCAGACTGTTCCAAACAAGTCCCAGACGGTCCCAAACTGTTGCAGACTGTTCCAAACAAGTCCCTGACTGTCCCAGATGGTCCCAGATGGTCCCAGACTGTCCCAAACAAGTCCTAGACTGTCCCAGACGGCCACAGACTGTCCCAAACAAGTCCTAGACTGTCCCAAACTGTCGCAGACTGTTCCACACAAGTCCCAGACGGTCTCAAACGGTCGCAGACTGTTCCAAACAAGTCCCAGACGGTCCAAAACTGTCGCAGACTGTTCCATACAAGTCCCAGACTGTTCCAGAAGGTCCCAGACGATCTCAGATTTTTCCAAACAAGTCCTAGACTGTCCCAGACTGTCCCAGGCTGTTCCAAACAAGTCCCAGACTGACCCAGATTGTCCCAGACTGTCCCAAACAAGTCCTAGACTGTCCCAGACGGACCCAGACGTTACCAGACTGTCCCGAACAAGTCCCAGACTATCCCAGACTGTCGCGGACTGTTCCAAACAAGTCCCAGACGGTTCCAAACTGTCGCAGACTGTTCCAAACAAGTCCCAGACTGTCCCAGACGGCCGCAGACTGTCCCAAACAAGTCCCAGACTGTCCCAGACGGTCCCAGACTTGCCCAAACAAGTCCTAGACTGTCCCAGACTGTCCCAGGCTGTTCCAAACAAGTCCCAGACTGTCCCAGATTGTCCCAGACTGTCCCAAACAAGTCCGAGACTGTCCCAGACGGACCCAGACGTTACCAGACTGTCCCAAACAAGTCCCAGACTATCCCAAACTGATGCAGACTGTTCCATACAAGTCCCAGTCGGTCCCAAACTGTCACAGACTGTTCCAAACAAGTCCCAGACTATCCCAGACTTTCCCAGGCTGTTCCAAACAAGTCCCAGACTGTCCCAGATTGTACCAGTCTGTGCCAAACAAGTCCCAGACTGTCCCAAACAAGTCCTAGACTGTCCAAAACTGTCGCAGACTGTTCCAAACAAGACCCAGGCTGTCCCAGATTGTCCCAGACAGTCGCAAAACAAGTCCTAGACTGTCCCAGACGGCCACAGACAGTCCCAAACAAGTCCTAGACTGTCCCAAACTGTCGCAGACTGTTCCACACAAGTCCCAGACGGTCTCAAACGGTCGCAGACTGTTCCAAACAAGTCCCAGACGGTCCCAAACTGTCGCAGACTGTTCCATACAAGTCCCAGACTGTCCCAGATTGTACCAGACTGTGCCAAACAAGTCCCAGACTGTCCCAAACAAGTCCTAGACTGTCCAAAACTGTCGCAGACTGTTCCAAACAAGACCCAGACTGTCCCAGATTGTCCCAGACAGTCGCAAACAAGTCCTAGACTGTCCCAGACTGTCCCAGGCTGTTCCAAACAAGTCCCAGACGGTCTCAAACTGTCGCAGACTGTTCCAAACAAGTCCCAGTCTATCCCAGACTTTCCCAGGCTGTTCCAAACAAGTCCCAGACTGTCCCAGATTGTACCAGACTGTGCCAAACAAGTCCCAGACTGTCCCAAACAAGTCCTAGACTGTCCAAAACTGTCGCAGACTGTTCCAAACAAGACCCAGACTGTCCCAGATTGTCCCAGACAGTCGCAAACAAGTCCTAGACTGTCCCAGACTGTCCCAGTCTGTTCCAAACAAGACCCAGACTGCCCCAGATTGTCCCAGACAGTCGCAAACAAGTCCCAGACTGTCCCAAACTGTCGCAGACTGTTCCAAACAAGTCCCAGACGGTCCCAAACTGTCGCAGACTGTTCCAAACAAGTCCCAGACGGTCCCAGACTGGCCCAAACAAGTCCAAGACTGTCCCAAACTGATGCAGACAGTTCCAAACAAGTCCCAGTCGGTCCCAAACTGTCACAGACTGTTCCAAACAAGTCCCAGACTATCCCAGACTTTCCCAGGCTGCTCCAAACAAGTTCCAGACTGTCCCAGATTGTACCAGATAGTCCCAGATTGTCCCAGACAGTCGCAAACAAGTCCGAGACTGTCCCAAACTGTCGCAGACTGTTCCACACAAGTCCCAGACGGTCTCAAACGGTCGCAGACTGTTCCAAACAAGTCCCAGACGGTCCCAAACTGTCGCAGACTGTTCCATACAAGTCCCAGACTGTCCCAGATTGTACCAGACTGTGCCAAACAAGTTCCAGACTGTCCCAAACAAGTCCTAGACTGTCCAAAACTGTCGCAGACTGTTCCAAACAAGACCCAGACTGTCCCAGATTGTCCCAGACAGTCGCAAACAAGTCCTAGACTGTCCCAGACTGTCCCAGGCTGTTCCAAACAAGTCCCAGACGGTCTCAAACTGTCGCAGACTGTTCCAAACAAGTCCCAGTCTATCCCAGACTTTCCCAGGCTGTTCCAAACAAGTCCCAGACTGTCCCAGATTGTACCAGACTGTGCCAAACAAGTCCCAGACTGTCCCAAACAAGTCCTAGACTGTCCAAAACTGTCGCAGACTGTTCCAAACAAGACCCAGACTGTCCCAGATTGTCCCAGACAGTCGCAAACAAGTCCTAGACTGTCCCAGACTGTCCCAGTCTGTTCCAAACAAGACCCAGACTGCCCCAGATTGTCCCAGACAGTCGCAAACAAGTCCTAGACTGTCCCAAACTGTCGCAGACTGTTCCAAACAAGTCCCAGACGGTCCCAAACTGTCGCAGACTGTTCCAAACAAGTCCCAGACGGTCCCAGACTGGCCCAAACAAGTCCAAGACTGTCCCAAACTGATGCAGACAGTTCCAAACAAGTCCCAGTCGGTCCCAAACTGTCACAGACTGTTCCAAACAAGTCCCAGACTATCCCAGACTTTCCCAGGCTGCTCCAAACAAGTTCCAGACTGTCCCAGATTGTACCAGATAGTCCCAGATTGTCCCAGACAGTCGCAAACAAGTCCGAGACTGTCCCAAACTGTCGCAGACTGTTCCAAACAAGTCCCAGACGGTCCCAAACTGTCGCAGACTGTTCCAAACAAGTCCCTGACTGTCCCAGAAGGTCCCAGATGGTCCCAGACTGTCCCAAACAAGTCGTAGACTGTCCCAAACTGTCGCAGACTGTTCCACACAAGTCCCAGACGGTCTCAAACGGTCGCAGACTGTTCCAAACAAGTCCCAGACGGTCCCAAACTGTCGCAGACTGTTCCATACAAGTCCCAGACTGTTCCAGAAGGTCCCAGACGATCCCAGATTTTTCCAAACAAGTCCTAGACTGTCCCAGACTGTCCCAGGCTGTTCCAAACAAGTCCCAGACTGTCCCAGACGGACCCAGACGTTACCAGACTGTCCCAAACAAGTCCCAGACTATCCCAGACTGTCGCAGACTGTTCCAAACAAGTCCCAGACGGTTCCAAACCGTCACAGACTGTTCCAAACAAGTCCCAGACTGTCCCAGACTTTCCCAGGCTGTTCCAAACAAGTCTCAGACTGTCCCAAACTGATGCAGACTGTTCCAAACAAGTCCCAGACTATCCCAGACTTTCCCAGGCTGTTCCAAACAAGTCCCAGACTGTCCCAGATTGTACCAGACTGTGCTAAACAAGTCCCAGACTGTCCCAAACAAGTCCTAGACTGTCCAAAACTGTCGCAGACTGTTCCAAACAAGACCCAGACTGTCCCAGATTGTCCCAGACAGTCGCAAACAAGTCCTAGACTGTCCCAGACGGCCACAGACTGTCCCAAACAAGTCCTAGACTGTCCCAAACTGTCGCAGACTGTTCCACACAAGTCCCAGTCGGTCTCAAACTTTCGCAGACTGTTCCAAACAAGTCGGAGACGGTCCCAAACTATCGCAGACTGTTCCATACAAGTCCCAGACTGTTCCAGAAGGTCCCAGACGATCCCAGATTTTTCCAAACAAGTCCTAGACTGTCCCAGACTGTCCCAGGCTGTTCCAAACAAGTCCCAGACTGTCCCAGATTGTCCCAGACTGTCCCAAACAAGTCCTAGACTGTCCCAGACGGACCCAGACGTTACCAGACTGTCCCAAACAAGTCCCAGACTATCCCAGACTGTCGCAGACTGTTCCAAACAAGTCTCAGACGGTCCCAAACTGTCGCAGACTGTTCCAAACAAGTCCCAGACTGTCCCAGACGGTCCAAGACTGTCCCAAACAAGTCCTAGACTGTCCCAGAAGGTCCCAGACGGTCCCAGACTGTCCCAAACAAGTCCTAGACTGTCCCAAACTGTCGCAGACTGTTCCAAACAAGTCCCAGACTGTCCCAAACTGTCGCAGACTGTTCCAAACAAGTCCCAGACTGTCCCAGACGGTCCCAGACGGTCCCAGACTGTCCCAAACAAGTCCTAGACAGTCCCAAACTGTCGCAGACTGTTCCAAACAAGTCCCAGACTATCCCAGACTTTCCCAGGCTGTTCCAAACAAGTCCCAGACTGTCCCAGATTGTACCAGACTGTGCCAAACAAGTCCCAGACTGTCCCAAACAAGTCCTAGACTGTCCAAAACTGTCGCAGACTGTTCCAAACAAGACCCAGACTGCCCCAGATTGTCCCAGACAGTCGCAAACAAGTCCTAGACTGTCCCAAACTGTCGCAGACTGTTCCAAACAAGTCCCAGACGGTCCCAAACTGTCGCAGACTGTTCCAAACAAGTCCCAGACGGTCCCAGACTGGCCCAAACAAGTCCTAGACTGTCCCAAACTGATGCAGACTCTTCCATACAAGTCCCAGTCGGTCCCAAACTGTCACAGACTGTTCCAAACAAGTCCCAGACTATCCCAGACTTTCCCAGGCTGTTCCAAACAAGTCCCAGACTGTCCCAGACGGCCACAGACTGTCCCAAACAAGTCCTAGACTGTCCCAAACTGTCGCAGACTGTTCCAAACAAGCCCCAGACGGTCTCAAACGGTCGCAGACTGTTCCAAACAAGTCCCAGACGGTCCCAATCTGTCGCAGACTGTTCCAAACAAGTCCCAGACTATCCCAGACTGTCGCAGACTGTTCCAAACAAGTCCCGGACGGTCCCAAACTGTCGCAGACTTTTCCAAACAAGTCCCAGACTACCCAAGACTGTCCCAGGCTGTTCCAAACAAGTCCCAGACAGTCCCAGACTGTCCCAGACTGTTCCAAACAAGTCCCAGACTGTCCCAGACAGTCCCAGACGGTCCCAGACTGTCCCAAACAAGTCCTAGAGTGTCCCACAAGGACCCAGACGGTCCCAGACTGTCCCAAACAAGTCCTAGACTGTCCCAAACTGTCGCAGACTGTTCCAAACAAGTCCCAGACGGTCCCAAACTGTCGCAGACTGTTCCAAACAAGTCCCAGACTGTCCCAGACGGTCCCAGACGGTCCCAGACTGTCCCAAACAAGTCCTAGACTGTCCCAAACTATCGCAGACTGTTCCAAACAAGTCCCAGACGGTCCCAAACTGTCGCACACTGTTCCAAACAAGTCCCAGACGGTCCCAGACTGGCCCAAACAAGTCCTAGACTGTCCCAAACTGATGCAGACAGTTCCAAACAAGTCCCAGTCGGTCCCAAACTGTCACAGACTGTTCCAAACAAGTCCCAGACTATCCCAGACTGTCGCAGACTGTTCCAAACAAGTCCCGGACGGTCCCAAACTGTCGCAGACTGTTCCAAACAAGTCCCAGACTACCCCAGACTGTCCCAGGCTGTTCCAAACAAGTCCCAGACAGTCCCAGACTGTCCCAGACTGTTCCAAACAAGTCCCAGACTGTCCCAGACGGTCCCAGACGGTCCCAGACTGTCCCAAACAAGTCCTAGAGTGTCCCACAAGGACCCAGACGGTCCCAGACTGTCCCAAACAAGTCCTAGACTGTCCCAAACTGTCGCAGACTGTTCCAAACAAGTCCCAGACGGTCCCAAACTGTCGCAGACTGTTCCAAACAAGTCCCAGACTGTCCCAGACGGTCCCAGACGGTCCCAGACTGTCCCAAACAAGTCCTAGACTGTCCCAAACTATCGCAGACTGTTCCAAACAAGTCCCAGACGGTCCCAAACTGTCGCAGATTGTTCCAAACAAGACCCAGACTATCCCAGACTGCCCCAGGCTGTTCCAAATAAGTCCTAGACTGTCCCAAACTGTCGCAGACTGTTCCAAACAAGTACCAGACGGTCCCAAACTGTCGCAGACTGTTCCAAACAAGTCCCAGACAGTTCCAGACTGGCGCAAACAAGTCCCAGACGGTCTCAAACTGTCGCAGACTGTCCCAAACAAGTCCTAGACTGTCCCAAACTATCGCAGACTGTTCCAAACAAGTCCCAGACTGTCCCAAACTGTCGCAGACTGTTCCAAACAAGTCCCAGTCTATCCCAGACTTTCCCAGGCTGTTCCAAACAAGTCCCAGACTGTCCCAGATTGTACCAGACTGTTCCAAACAAGACCCAGACTGACCCAGATTGTCCCAGACAGTCGCAAACAAGTCCTAGACTGTCCCAAACTGTCGCAGACTGTTCCAAACAAGTCCCAGACGGTCCCAAACTGTCGCAGACTGTTCCAAACAAGTCCCAGACGGTCCCAGACTGGCCCAAACAAGTCCTAGACTGTCCCAAACTGATGCAGACAGTTCCAAACAAGTCCCAGTCGGTCCCAAACTGTCACAGACTGTTCCAAACAAGTCCCAGACTATCCCAGACTTTCCCAGGCTGTTCCAAACAAGTCCCAGTCTGTCCCAGATTGTATCAGACTGTCCCAGATTGTCCCAGACAGTCGCAAACAAGTCCGAGACTGTCCCAAACTGTCGCAGACTGTTCCAAACAAGTCCCAGACGGTCCCAAACTGTTGCAGACTGTTCCAAACAAGTCCCTGACTGTCCCAGATGGTCCCAGATGGTCCCAGACTGTCCCAAACAAGTCCTAGACTGTCCCAGACGGCCACAGACTGTCCCAAACAAGTCCTAGACTGTCCCAAACTGTCGCAGACTGTTCCACACAAGTCCCAGACGGTCTCAAACGGTCGCAGACTGTTCCAAACAAGTCCCAGACGGTCCAAAACTGTCGCAGACTGTTCCATACAAGTCCCAGACTGTTCCAGAAGGTCCCAGACGATCTCAGATTTTTCCAAACAAGTCCTAGACTGTCCCAGACTGTCCCAGGCTGTTCCAAACAAGTCCCAGACTGACCCAGATTGTCCCAGACTGTCCCAAACAAGTCCTAGACTGTCCCAGACGGACCCAGACGTTACCAGACTGTCCCGAACAAGTCCCAGACTATCCCAGACTGTCGCGGACTGTTCCAAACAAGTCCCAGACGGTTCCAAACTGTCGCAGACTGTTCCAAACAAGTCCCAGACTGTCCCAGACGGCCGCAGACTGTCCCAAACAAGTCCCAGACTGTCCCAGACGGTCCCAGACTTGCCCAAACAAGTCCTAGACTGTCCCAGACTGTCCCAGGCTGTTCCAAACAAGTCCCAGACTGTCCCAGATTGTCCCAGACTGTCCCAAACAAGTCCGAGACTGTCCCAGACGGACCCAGACGTTACCAGACTGTCCCAAACAAGTCCCAGACTATCCCAAACTGATGCAGACTGTTCCATACAAGTCCCAGTCGGTCCCAAACTGTCACAGACTGTTCCAAACAAGTCCCAGACTATCCCAGACTTTCCCAGGCTGTTCCAAACAAGTCCCAGACTGTCCCAGATTGTACCAGTCTGTGCCAAACAAGTCCCAGACTGTCCCAAACAAGTCCTAGACTGTCCAAAACTGTCGCAGACTGTTCCAAACAAGACCCAGGCTGTCCCAGATTGTCCCAGACAGTCGCAAAACAAGTCCTAGACTGTCCCAGACGGCCACAGACAGTCCCAAACAAGTCCTAGACTGTCCCAAACTGTCGCAGACTGTTCCACACAAGTCCCAGACGGTCTCAAACGGTCGCAGACTGTTCCAAACAAGTCCCAGACGGTCCCAAACTGTCGCAGACTGTTCCATACAAGTCCCAGACTGTCCCAGATTGTACCAGACTGTGCCAAACAAGTCCCAGACTGTCCCAAACAAGTCCTAGACTGTCCAAAACTGTCGCAGACTGTTCCAAACAAGACCCAGACTGTCCCAGATTGTCCCAGACAGTCGCAAACAAGTCCTAGACTGTCCCAGACTGTCCCAGGCTGTTCCAAACAAGTCCCAGACGGTCTCAAACTGTCGCAGACTGTTCCAAACAAGTCCCAGTCTATCCCAGACTTTCCCAGGCTGTTCCAAACAAGTCCCAGACTGTCCCAGATTGTACCAGACTGTGCCAAACAAGTCCCAGACTGTCCCAAACAAGTCCTAGACTGTCCAAAACTGTCGCAGACTGTTCCAAACAAGACCCAGACTGTCCCAGATTGTCCCAGA
This sequence comes from Cephus spinipes, assembly GCA_963971525.1. NCBI lineage: Eukaryota > Metazoa > Arthropoda > Insecta > Hymenoptera > Cephidae > Cephus > Cephus spinipes. The sequence continues at coordinate 10,942,923 of OZ020581.1, read as the reverse complement.
CAGTCGCAAACAAGTCCTAGACTGTCCCAGACTGTCCCAGTCTGTTCCAAACAAGACCCAGACTGCCCCAGATTGTCCCAGACAGTCGCAAACAAGTCCCAGACTGTCCCAAACTGTCGCAGACTGTTCCAAACAAGTCCCAGACGGTCCCAAACTGTCGCAGACTGTTCCAAACAAGTCCCAGACGGTCCCAGACTGGCCCAAACAAGTCCAAGACTGTCCCAAACTGATGCAGACAGTTCCAAACAAGTCCCAGTCGGTCCCAAACTGTCACAGACTGTTCCAAACAAGTCCCAGACTATCCCAGACTTTCCCAGGCTGCTCCAAACAAGTTCCAGACTGTCCCAGATTGTACCAGATAGTCCCAGATTGTCCCAGACAGTCGCAAACAAGTCCGAGACTGTCCCAAACTGTCGCAGACTGTTCCACACAAGTCCCAGACGGTCTCAAACGGTCGCAGACTGTTCCAAACAAGTCCCAGACGGTCCCAAACTGTCGCAGACTGTTCCATACAAGTCCCAGACTGTCCCAGATTGTACCAGACTGTGCCAAACAAGTTCCAGACTGTCCCAAACAAGTCCTAGACTGTCCAAAACTGTCGCAGACTGTTCCAAACAAGACCCAGACTGTCCCAGATTGTCCCAGACAGTCGCAAACAAGTCCTAGACTGTCCCAGACTGTCCCAGGCTGTTCCAAACAAGTCCCAGACGGTCTCAAACTGTCGCAGACTGTTCCAAACAAGTCCCAGTCTATCCCAGACTTTCCCAGGCTGTTCCAAACAAGTCCCAGACTGTCCCAGATTGTACCAGACTGTGCCAAACAAGTCCCAGACTGTCCCAAACAAGTCCTAGACTGTCCAAAACTGTCGCAGACTGTTCCAAACAAGACCCAGACTGTCCCAGATTGTCCCAGACAGTCGCAAACAAGTCCTAGACTGTCCCAGACTGTCCCAGTCTGTTCCAAACAAGACCCAGACTGCCCCAGATTGTCCCAGACAGTCGCAAACAAGTCCTAGACTGTCCCAAACTGTCGCAGACTGTTCCAAACAAGTCCCAGACGGTCCCAAACTGTCGCAGACTGTTCCAAACAAGTCCCAGACGGTCCCAGACTGGCCCAAACAAGTCCAAGACTGTCCCAAACTGATGCAGACAGTTCCAAACAAGTCCCAGTCGGTCCCAAACTGTCACAGACTGTTCCAAACAAGTCCCAGACTATCCCAGACTTTCCCAGGCTGCTCCAAACAAGTTCCAGACTGTCCCAGATTGTACCAGATAGTCCCAGATTGTCCCAGACAGTCGCAAACAAGTCCGAGACTGTCCCAAACTGTCGCAGACTGTTCCAAACAAGTCCCAGACGGTCCCAAACTGTCGCAGACTGTTCCAAACAAGTCCCTGACTGTCCCAGAAGGTCCCAGATGGTCCCAGACTGTCCCAAACAAGTCGTAGACTGTCCCAAACTGTCGCAGACTGTTCCACACAAGTCCCAGACGGTCTCAAACGGTCGCAGACTGTTCCAAACAAGTCCCAGACGGTCCCAAACTGTCGCAGACTGTTCCATACAAGTCCCAGACTGTTCCAGAAGGTCCCAGACGATCCCAGATTTTTCCAAACAAGTCCTAGACTGTCCCAGACTGTCCCAGGCTGTTCCAAACAAGTCCCAGACTGTCCCAGACGGACCCAGACGTTACCAGACTGTCCCAAACAAGTCCCAGACTATCCCAGACTGTCGCAGACTGTTCCAAACAAGTCCCAGACGGTTCCAAACCGTCACAGACTGTTCCAAACAAGTCCCAGACTGTCCCAGACTTTCCCAGGCTGTTCCAAACAAGTCTCAGACTGTCCCAAACTGATGCAGACTGTTCCAAACAAGTCCCAGACTATCCCAGACTTTCCCAGGCTGTTCCAAACAAGTCCCAGACTGTCCCAGATTGTACCAGACTGTGCTAAACAAGTCCCAGACTGTCCCAAACAAGTCCTAGACTGTCCAAAACTGTCGCAGACTGTTCCAAACAAGACCCAGACTGTCCCAGATTGTCCCAGACAGTCGCAAACAAGTCCTAGACTGTCCCAGACGGCCACAGACTGTCCCAAACAAGTCCTAGACTGTCCCAAACTGTCGCAGACTGTTCCACACAAGTCCCAGTCGGTCTCAAACTTTCGCAGACTGTTCCAAACAAGTCGGAGACGGTCCCAAACTATCGCAGACTGTTCCATACAAGTCCCAGACTGTTCCAGAAGGTCCCAGACGATCCCAGATTTTTCCAAACAAGTCCTAGACTGTCCCAGACTGTCCCAGGCTGTTCCAAACAAGTCCCAGACTGTCCCAGATTGTCCCAGACTGTCCCAAACAAGTCCTAGACTGTCCCAGACGGACCCAGACGTTACCAGACTGTCCCAAACAAGTCCCAGACTATCCCAGACTGTCGCAGACTGTTCCAAACAAGTCTCAGACGGTCCCAAACTGTCGCAGACTGTTCCAAACAAGTCCCAGACTGTCCCAGACGGTCCAAGACTGTCCCAAACAAGTCCTAGACTGTCCCAGAAGGTCCCAGACGGTCCCAGACTGTCCCAAACAAGTCCTAGACTGTCCCAAACTGTCGCAGACTGTTCCAAACAAGTCCCAGACTGTCCCAAACTGTCGCAGACTGTTCCAAACAAGTCCCAGACTGTCCCAGACGGTCCCAGACGGTCCCAGACTGTCCCAAACAAGTCCTAGACAGTCCCAAACTGTCGCAGACTGTTCCAAACAAGTCCCAGACTATCCCAGACTTTCCCAGGCTGTTCCAAACAAGTCCCAGACTGTCCCAGATTGTACCAGACTGTGCCAAACAAGTCCCAGACTGTCCCAAACAAGTCCTAGACTGTCCAAAACTGTCGCAGACTGTTCCAAACAAGACCCAGACTGCCCCAGATTGTCCCAGACAGTCGCAAACAAGTCCTAGACTGTCCCAAACTGTCGCAGACTGTTCCAAACAAGTCCCAGACGGTCCCAAACTGTCGCAGACTGTTCCAAACAAGTCCCAGACGGTCCCAGACTGGCCCAAACAAGTCCTAGACTGTCCCAAACTGATGCAGACTCTTCCATACAAGTCCCAGTCGGTCCCAAACTGTCACAGACTGTTCCAAACAAGTCCCAGACTATCCCAGACTTTCCCAGGCTGTTCCAAACAAGTCCCAGACTGTCCCAGACGGCCACAGACTGTCCCAAACAAGTCCTAGACTGTCCCAAACTGTCGCAGACTGTTCCAAACAAGCCCCAGACGGTCTCAAACGGTCGCAGACTGTTCCAAACAAGTCCCAGACGGTCCCAATCTGTCGCAGACTGTTCCAAACAAGTCCCAGACTATCCCAGACTGTCGCAGACTGTTCCAAACAAGTCCCGGACGGTCCCAAACTGTCGCAGACTTTTCCAAACAAGTCCCAGACTACCCAAGACTGTCCCAGGCTGTTCCAAACAAGTCCCAGACAGTCCCAGACTGTCCCAGACTGTTCCAAACAAGTCCCAGACTGTCCCAGACAGTCCCAGACGGTCCCAGACTGTCCCAAACAAGTCCTAGAGTGTCCCACAAGGACCCAGACGGTCCCAGACTGTCCCAAACAAGTCCTAGACTGTCCCAAACTGTCGCAGACTGTTCCAAACAAGTCCCAGACGGTCCCAAACTGTCGCAGACTGTTCCAAACAAGTCCCAGACTGTCCCAGACGGTCCCAGACGGTCCCAGACTGTCCCAAACAAGTCCTAGACTGTCCCAAACTATCGCAGACTGTTCCAAACAAGTCCCAGACGGTCCCAAACTGTCGCAGATTGTTCCAAACAAGACCCAGACTATCCCAGACTGCCCCAGGCTGTTCCAAACAAGTCCTAGACTGCCCCAAACTGTCGCAGACTGTTCCAAACAAGTCCCAGACGGTCCCAAACTGTCGCAGACTGTTCCAAACAAGTCCCAGACAGTCCCAGACTGGCCCAAACAAGTCCCAGACGGTCTCAAACTGTCGCAGACTGTTCCAAACAAGTCCCAGACTGTCCCAAACTGTCGCAGACTGTTCCAAACAAGTCCCAGATTGTCCCAAACTGTCGCAGACTGTTCCAAACAAGTCCTAGACTGTCCCAAACTATCGCAGACTGTTCCAAACAAGTCCCAGACGGTCTCAAACTGTCGCAGACTGTTCCAAACAAGTCCCAGTCTATCCCAGACTTTCCCAGGCTGTTCCAAACAAGTCCCAGACTGTCCCAGATTGTACCAGACTGTGCCAAACAAGTCCCAGACTGTCCCAAACAAGTCCTAGACTGTCCAAAACTGTCGCAGACTGTTCCAAACAAGACCCAGACTGTCCCAGATTGTCCCAGACAGTCGCAAACAAGTCCTAGACTGTCCCAAACTGTCGCAGACTGTTCCAAACAAGTCCCAGACGGTCCCAAACTGTCGCAGACTGTTCCAAACAAGTCCCAGACGGTCCCAGACTGGCCCAAACAAGTCCTAGACTGTCCCAAACTGATGCAGACAGTTCCAAACAAGTCCCAGTCGGTCCCAAACTGTCACAGACTGTTCCAAACAAGTCCCAGACTATCCCAGACTTTCCCAGGCTGTTCCAAACAAGTCCCAGTCTGTCCCAGATTGTATCAGACTGTCCCAGATTGTCCCAGACAGTCGCAAACAAGTCCGAGACTGTCCCAAACTGTCGCAGACTGTTCCAAACAAGTCCCAGACGGTCCCAAACTGTCGCAGACTGTTCCAAACAAGTCCCAGACGGTCCCAGACTGGCCCAAACAAGTCCTAGACTGTCCCAAACTGATGCAGACAGTTCCAAACAAGTCCCAGTCGGTCCCAAACTGTCACAGACTGTTCCAAACAAGTCCCAGACTATCCCAGACTTTCCCAGGCTGTTCCAAACAAGTCCCAGTCTGTCCCAGATTGTACCAGACTGTGCCAAACAAGTCCCAAACTGTCCCAGACGGTCCCAGACGGTCCCAGACTGTCCCAAACAAGTCCTAGACTGTCCCAAACTATCGCAGACTGTTCCAAACAAGTCCCAGACGGTCCCAAACTGTCGCAGATTGTTCCAAACAAGACCCAGACTATCCCAGACTGCCCCAGGCTGTTCCAAACAAGTCCTAGACTGTCCCAAACTGTCGCAGACTGTTCCAAACAAGCCCCAGACGGTCCCAAACTGTCGCAGACTGTTCCAAACAAGTCCCAGACAGTCCCAGACTGGCCCAAACAAGTCCCAGACGGTCTCAAACTGTCGCAGACTGTTCCAAACAAGTCCCAGACTGTCCCAAACTGTCGCAGACTGTTCCAAACAAGTCCCAGACTGTCCCAAACTGTCGCAGACTGTTCCAAACAAGTCCCAGACTGTCTCAGACGGTCCCAGACGGTCACAGACTGTCCCAAACAAGTCCTAGACTGTCCCAAACTATGGCAGACTGTTCCAAACAAGTCCCAGACGGTCTCAAACTGTCGCTGACTGTTCCAAACAAGTCCCAGTCTATCCCAGACTTTCCCAGGCTGTTCCAAACAAGTCCCAGACTGTCCCAGATTGTACCAGACTGTGCCAAACAAGTCCCAGACTGTCCCAAACAAGTCCTAGACTGTCCAAAACTGTCGCAGAATGTTCCAAACAAGACCCAGACTGTCCCAGATTGTCCCAGACAGTCGCAAACAAGTCCTAGACTGTCCCAAACTGTCGCAGACTGTTCCAAACAAGTCCCAGACGGTCCCAAACTGTCGCAGACTGTACCAAACAAGTCCCAGACGGTCCCAGACTGGCCCAAACAAGTCCTAGACTGTCCCAAACTGATGCAGACAGTTCCAAACAAGTCCCAGACTATCCCAGACTTTCCCAGGCTGTTCCAAACAAGTCCTAGTCTGTCCCAGATTGTACCAGACTGTGCCAAACAAGTCCCAGACTGTCCCAGACGGTCCCAGACGGTCCCAGACTGTCCCAAACAAGTCCTAGACTGTCCCACACTATCGCAGACTGTTCCAAACAAGTCCCAGACGGTCCCAAACTGTCGCAGATTGTTCCAAACAAGACCCAGACTATCCCAGACTGCCCCAGGCTGTTCCAAACAAGTCCTAGACTGTCCCAAACTGTCGCAGACTGTTCCAAACAAGTCCCAGACGGTCCCAAACTGTCGCAGACTGTTCCAAAAAAGTCCCAGACAGTCCCAGACTGGCCCAAACAAGTCCCAGACGGTCTCAAACTGTCGCAGACTGTTCCAAACAAGTCCCAGACTGTCCCAAACTGTCGCAGACTGTTCCAAACAAGTGCCAGATTGTCCCAAACTGTCGCAGACTGTTCCAAACAAGTCCTAGACTGTCCCAAACTATCGCAGACTGTTCCAAACAAGTCCCAGACGGTCTCAAACTGTCGCAGACTGTTCCAAACAAGTCCCAGTCTATCTCAGACTTTCCCAGGCTGTTCCAAACAAGTCCCAGACTGTCCCAGATTGTACCAGACTGTGCCAAACAAGTCCCAGACTGTCCCAAACAAGTCCTAGACTGTCCAAAACTGTCGCAGACTGTTCCAAACAAGACCCAGACTGTCCCAGATTGTCCCAGACAGTCGCAAACAAGTCCTAGACTGTCCCAAACTGTCGCATACTGTTCCAAACAAGTCCCAGACGGTCCCAAACTGTCGCAGACTGTTACAAACAAGTCCCAGACTGTCCCAGACGGTCCCAGACGGTCCCAGACTGTCCCAAACAAGTCCTAGACTGTCCCAAACTATCGCAGACTGTTCCAAACAAGTCCCAGACGGTCCCAAACTGTCGCAGATTGTTCCAAACAAGACCCAGACTATCCCAGACTGCCCCAGGCTGTTCCAAACAAGTCCTAGACTGTCCCAAACTGTCGCAGACTGTTCCAAACAAGCCCCAGACGGTCCCAAACTGTCGCAGACTGTTCCAAACAAGTCCCAGACAGTCCCAGACTGGCCCAAACAAGTCCCAGACGGTCTCAAACTGTCGCAGACTGTTCCAAACAAGTCCCAGACTGTCCCAAACTGTCGCAGACTGTTCCAAACAAGTCCCAGACTGTCCCAAACTGTCGCAGACTGTTCCAAACAAGTCCCAGACTGTCTCAGACGGTCCCAGACGGTCACAGACTGTCCCAAACAAGTCCTAGACTGTCCCAAACTATCGCAGACTGTTCCAAACAAGTCCCAGACGGTCTCAAACTGTCGCTGACTGTTCCAAACAAGTCCCAGTCTATCCCAGACTTTCCCAGGCTGTTCCAAACAAGTCCCAGACTGTCCCAGATTGTACCAGACTGTGCCAAACAAGTCCCAGACTGTCCCAAACAAGTCCTAGACTGTCCAAAACTGTCGCAGACTGTTCCAAACAAGACCCAGACTGTCCCAGATTGTCCCAGACAGTCGCAAACAAGTCCTAGACTGTCCCAAACTGTCGCAGACTGTTCCAAACAAGTCCCAGACGGTCCCAAACTGTCGCAGACTGTACCAAACAAGTCCCAGACGGTCCCAGACTGGCCCAAACAAGTCCTAGACTGTCCCAAACTGATGCAGACAGTTCCAAACAAGTCCCAGACTATCCCAGACTTTCCCAGGCTGTTCCAAACAAGTCCTAGTCTGTCCCAGATTGTACCAGACTGTGCCAAACAAGTCCCAGACTGTCCCAGACGGTCCCAGACGGTCCCAGACTGTCCCAAACAAGTCCTAGACTGTCCCAAACTATCGCAGACTGTTCCAAACAAGTCCCAGACGGTCCCAAACTGTCGCAGATTGTTCCAAACAAGACCCAGACTATCCCAGACTGCCCCAGGCTGTTCCAAACAAGTCCTAGACTGTCCCAAACTGTCGCAGACTGTTCCAAACAAGTCCCAGACGGTCCCAAACTGTCGCAGACTGTTCCAAAAAAGTCCCAGACAGTCCCAGACTGGCCCAAACAAGTCCCAGACGGTCTCAAACTGTCGCAGACTGTTCCAAACAAGTCCCAGACTGTCCCAAACTGTCGCAGACTGTTCCAAACAAGTGCCAGATTGTCCCAAACTGTCGCAGACTGTTCCAAACAAGTCCTAGACTGTCCCAAACTATCGCAGACTGTTCCAAACAAGTCCCAGACGGTCTCAAACTGTCGCAGACTGTTCCAAACAAGTCCCAGTCTATCCCAGACTTTCCCAGGCTGTTCCAAACAAGTCCCAGACTGTCCCAGATTGTACCAGACTGTGCCAAACAAGTCCCAGACTGTCCCAAACAAGTCCTAGACTGTCCAAAACTGTCGCAGACTGTTCCAAACAAGACCCAGACTGTCCCAGATTGTCCCAGACAGTCGCAAACAAGTCCTAGACTGTCCCAAACTGTCGCATACTGTTCCAAACAAGTCCCAGACGGTCCCAAACTGTCGCAGACTGTTCCAAACAAGTCCCAGACGGTCCCAGACTGGCCCAAACAAGTCCTAGACTGTCCCAAACTGATGCAGACAGTTCCAAACAAGTCCCAGTCGGTCCCAAACTGTCACAGACTGTTCCAAACAAGTCCCAGACTATCCCAGACTTTCCCAGGCTGTTCCAAACAAGTCCCAGTCTGTCCCAGATTGTATCAGACTGTCCCAGATTGTCCCAGACAGTCGCAAACAAGTCCGAGACTGTCCCAAACTGTCGCAGACTGTTCCACACAAGTCCCAGACGGTCCCAAACTGTCGCAGACTGTTCCAAACAAGTCCCAGACGGTCCCAGACTGGCCCAAACAAGTCCTAGACTGTCCCAAACTGATGCAGACAGTTCCAAACAAGTCCCAGTCGGTCCCAAACTGTCACAGACTGTTCCAAACAAGTCCCAGACTATCCCAGACTTTCCCAGGCTGTTCCAAACAAGTCCCAGTCTGTCCCAGATTGTACCAGACTGTGCCAAACAAGTCCCAGACTGTCCCAGACGGTCCCAGACGGTCCCAGACTGTCCCAAACAAGTCCTAGACTGTCCCAAACTATCGCAGACTGTTCCAAACAAGTCCCAGACGGTCCCAAACTGTCGCAGATTTTTCCAAACAAGACCCAGACTATCCCAGACTGCCCCAGGCTGTTCCAAACAAGTCCTAGACTGTCCCAAACTGTCGCAGACTGTTCCAAACAAGTCCCAGACGGTCCCAAACTGTCGCAGACTGTTCCAAACAAGTCCCAGACAGTCCCAGACTGGCCCAAACAAGTCCCAGACGGTCTCAAACTGTCGCAGACTGTTCCAAACAAGTCCCAGACTGTCCCAAACTGTCGCAGACTGTTCCAAACAAGTCCCAGACTGTCCCAAACTGTCGCAGACTGTTCCAAACAAGTCCCAGACTGTCTCAGACGGTCCCAGACGGTCACAGACTGTCCCAAACAAGTCCTAGACTGTCCCAAACTATCGCAGACTGTTCCAAACAAGTCCCAGACGGTCCCAAACTGTCGCAGACTGTTCCAAACAAGTCCCAGACGGTCCCAGACTGGCCCAAACAAGCCCTAGACTGTCCCAAACTGATGCAGACAGTTCCAAACAAGTCCCAGTCGGTCCCAAACTGTCACAGACTGTTCCAAACAAGTCCCAGACTATCCCAGACTTTCCCAGGCTGTTCCAAACAAGTCCCAGTCTGTCCCAGATTGTATCAGACTGTCCCAGATTGTCCCAGACAGTCGCAAACAAGTCCGAGACTGTCCCAAACTGTCGCAGACTGTTCCAAACAAGTCCCAGACGGTCCCAAACTGTCGCACACTGTTCCACACAAGTCCCAGACGGTCTCAAACGGTCGCAGACTGTTCCAAACAAGTCCCAGACGGTCCCAAACTGTCGCAGACTGTTCCATACAAGTCCCAGACTGTTCCAGAAGGTCCCAGACGATCCCCGATTTTTCCAAACAAGTCCTAGACTGTCCCAGACTGTCCCAGGCTGTTCCAAACAAGTCCCAGACTGACCCAGATTGTCCCAGACTGTCCCAAACAAGTCCTAGACTGTCCCAGACGGACCCAGACGTTACCAGACAGTCCCAAACAAGTCCCAGACTATCCCAGACTGTCGCGGACTGTTCCAAACAAGTCCCAGACGGTTCCAAACTGTCGCAGACTGTTCCAAACAAGTCCCAGACTGTCCCAGACGGCCGCAGACTGTCCCAAACAAGTCCCAGACGGTCCCAGACGGTCCCAGACTTGCCCAAACAAGTCCTAGACTGTCCCAGACTGTCCCACGCTGTTCCAAACAAGTCCCAGACTGTCCCAGATTGTCCCAGACTGTCCCAAACAAGTCCTAGACTGTCCCAGACGGACCCAGACGTTACCAGACTGTCCCAAACAAGTCCCAGACTATCCCAAACTGATGCAGACTGTTCCATACAAGTCCCAGTCGGTCCCAAACTGTCACAGACTGTTCCAAACAAGTCCCAGACTATCCCAGACTTTCCCAGGCTGTTCCAAACAAGTCCCAGACTGTCCCAGATTGTACCAGTCTATGCCAAACAAGTCCCAGACTGTCCCAAACAAGTCCTAGACTGTCCAAAACTGTCGCAGACTGTTCCAAACAAGACCCAGACTGTCCCAGATTGTCCCAGACAGTCGCAAATCAAGTCCTAGACTGTCCCAGACGGCCACAGACAGTCCCAAACAAGTCCTAGACTGTCCCAAACTGTCGCAGACTGTTCCACACAAGTCCCAGACGGTCTCAAACGGTCGCAGACTGTTCCAAACAAGTCCCAGACGGTCCCAAACTGTCGCAGACTGTTCCATACAAGTCCCAGACTGTCCCAGATTGTACCAGACTGTGCCAAACAAGTCCCAGACTGTCCCAAACAAGTCCTAGACTGTCCAAAACTGTCGCAGACTGTTCCAAACAAGACCTAGACTGTCCCAGATTGTCCCAGACAGTCGCAAACAAGTCCTAGACTGTCCCAGACTGTCCCAGGCTGTTCCAAACAAGTCCCAGACGGTCTCAAACTGTCGCAGACTGTTCCAAACAAGTCCCACTCTATCCCAGACTTTCCCAGGCTGTCCCAAACATGTCCTAGACTGTCCCAGACGGACCCAGACGTTACCAGACTGTCCCAAACAAGTCCCAGACTATCCCAGACTGTCGCGGACTGTTCCAAACAAGTCCCAGACGGTTCCAAACTGTCGCAGACTGTTCCAAACAAGTCCCAGACTGTCCCAGACGGCCGCAGACTGTCCCAAACAAGTCCCAGACGGTCCCAGACGGTCCCAGACTTGCCCAAACAAGTCCTAGACTGTCCCAGACTGTCCCAGGCTGTTCCAAACAAGTCCCAGACTGTCCCAGATTGTCCCAGACTGTCCCAAACAAGTCCTAGACTGTCCCAGACGGACCCAGACGTTACCAGACTGTCCCAAACAAGTCCCAGACTATCCCAAACTGATGCAGACTGTTCCATACAAGTCCCAGTCGGTCCCAAACTGTCACAGACTGTTCCAAACAAGTCCCAGACTATCCCAAACTGTCGCAGACTGTTCCATACAAGTCCCAGACTGTCCCAGATTGTACCAGACTGTGCCAAACAAGTCCCAGACTGTCCCAAACAAGTCCTAGACTGTCCAAAACTGTCGCAGACTGTTCCAAACAAGACCCAGACTGTCCCAGATTGTCCCAGACAGTCGCAAACAAGTCCTAGACTGTCCCAGACTGTCCCAGGCTGTTCCAAACAAGTCCCAGACGGTCTCAAACTGTCGCAGACTGTTCCAAACAAGTCCCAGTCTATCCCAGACTTTCCCAGGCTGTTCCAAACAAGTCCCAGACTGTCCCAGATTGTACCAGACTGTGCCAAACAAGTCCCAGACTGTCCCAAACAAGTCCTAGACTGTCCAAAACTGTCGCAGACTGTTCCAAACAAGACCCAGACTGTCCCAGATTGTCCCAGACAGTCGCAAACAAGTCCTAGACTGTCCCAGACTGTCCCAGGCTGTTCCAAACAAGTCCCAGAATGTCCCAGATTGTCCCAGACTGTCCCAAACAAGTCCTAGACTGTCCCAGACGGACCCAGACGTTACCAGACTGTCCCAAACAAGTCCCAGACTATCCCAGACTGTCGCGGACTGTTCCAAACAAGTCCCAGACGGTTCCAAACTGTCGCAGACTGTTCCAAACAAGTCCCAGACTGTCCCAGACGGCCGCAGACTGTCCCAAACAAGTCCCAGACGGTCCCAGACGGTCCCAGACTGGCCCAAACAAGTCCTAGACTGTCCCAAACTGATGCAGACTGTTCCATACAAGTCCCAGTCGGTCCCAAACGGTCACAGACTGTTCCAAACAAGTCCCAGACTATCCCAGACTTTCCCAGGCTGTTCCAAACAAGTCCCAGACTGTCCCAGATTGTACCAGACTGTGCCAAACAAGTCCCAGACTGTCCCAAACAAGTCCTAGACTGTCCCAGACGGCCACAGACTGTCCCAAACAAGTCCTAGACTGTCCCAAACTGTCGCAGACTGTTCCACACAAGTCCCAGACGGTCTCAAACGGTCGCAGACTGTTCCATACAAGTCCCAGACTGTTCCAGAAGGTCCCAGACGATCCCAGATTTTTCCAAACAAGTCCCAGACTATCCCAGACTCTCGCAGACTGTTCCAAACAAGTCCCAGACTGACCCAGACGGCCGCAGACTGTCCCAAACAAGTCCCAGACGGTCCCAGACGGTCACAGACTGGCCAAACAAGTCCTAGACTGTCCCAAACTGATGCAGACAGTTCCATACAAGTCCCAGTCGGTCCCAAACAAGTCCTAGACTGTCCAAAACTGTCGCAGACTGTTCCAAACAAGAACCAGACTGTCCCAGATTGTCCCAGACAGTCGCAAACAAGTCCTAGACTGTCCCAAACTGTCGCAGACTGTTCCAAACAAGTCCCAGACGGTCCCAAACTGTCGCAGACTGTTCCAAACAAGTCCCAGACGGTCCCAGACTGGCCCAAACAAGTCCTAGACTGTCCCAAACTGATGCAGACTGTTCCAAACAAGTCCCAGTCGGTCCCAAACTGTCACAGACTGTTCCAAACAAGTCCCAGACTATCCCAGACTTTCCCAGGCTGTTCCAAACAAGTCCCAGACTGTCCCAGATTGTACCAGTCTATGCCAAACAAGTCCCAGACTGTCCCAAACAAGTCCTAGACTGTCCAAAACTGTCGCAGACTGTTCCAAACAAGACCCAGACTGTCCCAGATTGTCCCAGACAGTCGCAAAACAAGTCCTAGACTGTCCCAGACGGCCACAGACAGTCCCAAACAAGTCCTAGACTGTCCCAAACTGTCGCAGACTGTTCCACACAAGTCCCAGACGGTCTCAAACGGTCGCAGACTGTTCCAAACAAGTCCCAGACGGTCCCAAACTGTCGCAGACTGTTCCATACAAGTCCCAGACTGTCCCAGATTGTACCAGACTGTGCCAAACAAGTCCCAGACTGTCCCAAACAAGTCCTAGACTGTCCAAAACTGTCGCAGACTGTTCCAAACAAGACCTAGACTGTCCCAGATTGTCCCAGACAGTCGCAAACAAGTCCTAGACTGTCCCAGACTGTCCCAGGCTGTTCCAAACAAGTCCCAGACGGTCTCAAACTGTCGCAGACTGTTCCAAACAAGTCCCAGTCTATCCCAGACTTTCCCAGGCTGTACCAAACATGTCCTAGACTGTCCCAGACGGACCCAGACGTTACCAGACTGTCCCAAACAAGTCCCAGACTATCCCAGACTGTCGCGGACTGTTCCAAACAAGTCCCAGACGGTTCCAAACTGTCGCAGACTGTTCCAAACAAGTCCCAGACTGTCCCAGACGGCCGCAGACTGTCCCAAACAAGTCCCAGACGGTCCCAGACGGTCCCAGACTTGCCCAAACAAGTCCTAGACTGTCCCAGACTGTCCCAGGCTGTTCCAAACAAGTCCCAGACTGTCCCAGATTGTCCCAGACTGTCCCAAACAAGTCCTAGACTGTCCCAGACGGACCCAGACGTTACCAGACTGTCCCAAACAAGTCCCAGACTATCCCAAACTGATGCAGACTGTTCCATACAAGTCCCAGTCGGTCCCAAACTGTCACAGACTGTTCCAAACAAGTCCCAGACTATCCCAGACTTTCCCAGGCTGTTCCAAACAAGTCCCAGACTGTCCCAGATTGTACCAGTCTGTGCCAAACAAGTCCCAGACTGTCCCAAACAAGTCCTAGACTGTCCAAAACTGTCGCAGACTGTTCCAAACAAGACCCAGACTGTCCCAGATTGTCCCAGACAGTCGCAAAACAAGTCCTAGACTGTCCCAGACGGCCACAGACAGTCCCAAACAAGTCCTAGACTGTCCCAAACTGTCGCAGACTGTTCCACACAAGTCCCAGACGGTCTCAAACGGTCGCAGACTGTTCCAAACAAGTCCCAGACGGTCCCAAACTGTCGCAGACTGTTCCATACAAGTCCCAGACTGTCCCAGATTGTACCAGACTGTGCCAAACAAGTCCCAGACTGTCCCAAACAAGTCCTAGACTGTCCAAAACTGTCGCAGACTGTTCCAAACAAGACCCAGACTGTCCCAGATTGTCCCAGACAGTCGCAAACAAGTCCTAGACTGTCCCAGACTGTCCCAGGCTGTTCCAAACAAGTCCCAGACGGTCTCAAACTGTCGCAGACTGTTCCAAACAAGTCCCAGTCTATCCCAGACTTTCCCAGGCTGTTCCAAACAAGTCCCAGACTGTCCCAGATTGTACCAGACTATGCCAAACAAGTCCCAGACTGTCCCAAACAAGTCCTAGACTGTCCAAAACTGTCGCAGACTGTTCCAAACAAGACCCAGACTGTCCCAGATTGTCCCAGACAGTCGCAAACAAGTCCTAGACTGTCCCAGACTGTCCCAGGCTGTTCCAAACAAGTCCCAGAATGTCCCAGATTGTCCCAGACTGTCCCAAACAAGTCCTAGACTGTCCCAGACGGACCCAGACGTTACCAGACTGTCCCAAACAAGTCCCAGACTATCCCAGACTGTCGCGGACTGTTCCAAACAAGTCCCAGACGGTTCCAAACTGTCGCAGACTGTTCCAAACAAGTCCCAGACTGTCCCAGACGGCCGCAGACTGTCCCAAACAAGTCCCAGACGGTCCCAGACGGTGCCAGACTGGCCCAAACAAGTCCTAGACTGTCCCAAACTGATGCAGACTGTTCCATACAAGTCCCAGTCGGTCCCAAACGGTCACAGACTGTTCCAAACAAGTCCCAGACTATCCCAGACTTTCCCAGGCTGTTCCAAACAAGTCCCAGACTGTCCCAGATTGTACCAGACTGTGCCAAACAAGTCCCAGACTGTCCCAAACAAGTCCTAGACTGTCCCAGACGGCCACAGACTGTCCCAAACAAGTCCTAGACTGTCCCAAACTGTCGCAGACTGTTCCACACAAGTCCCAGACGGTCTCAAACGGTCGCAGACTGTTCCATACAAGTCCCAGACTGTTCCAGAAGGTCCCAGACGATCCCAGATTTTTCCAAACAAGTCCCAGACTATCCCAGACTGTCGCAGACTGTTCCAAACAAGTCCCAGACTGACCCAGACGGCCGCAGACTGTCCCAAACAAGTCCCAGACGGTCCCAGACGGTCACAGACTGGCCAAACAAGTCCTAGACTGTCCCAAACTGATGCAGACAGTTCCATACAAGTCCCAGTCGGTCCCAAACAAGTCCTAGACTGTCCAAAACTGTCGCAGACTGTTCCAAACAAGAACCAGACTGTCCCAGATTGTCCCAGACAGTCGCAAACAAGTCCTAGACTGTCCCAAACTGTCGCAGACTGTTCCAAACAAGTCCCAGACGGTCCCAAACTGTCGCAGACTGTTCCAAACAAGTCCCAGACGGTCCCAGACTGGCCCAAACAAGTCCTAGACTGTCCCAAACTGATGCAGACTGTTCCAAACAAGTCCCAGTCGGTCCCAAACTGTCACAGACTGTTCCAAACAAGTCCCAGACTATCCCAGACTTTCCCAGGCTGTTCCAAACAAGTCCCAGACTGTCCCAGATTGTACCAGACTGTGCCAAACAAGTCCCAGACTGTCCCAAACAAGTCCTAGACTGTCCAAAACTGTCGCAGACTGTTCCAAACAAGACCCAGACAGTCCCAGATTGTCCCAGACTGTCGCAAACAAGTCCTAGACTGTCCCAGACTGTCCCAGGCTGTTCCAAACAAGTCCCAGAATGTCCCAGATTGTCCCAGACTGTCCCAAACAAGTCCTAGACTGTCCCAGACGGACCCAGACGTTACCAGACTGTCCCAAACAAGTCCCAGACTATCCCAGACTGTCGCGGACTGTTCCAAACAAGTCCCAGACGGTTCCAAACTGTCGCAGACTGTTCCAAACAAGTCCCAGACTGTCCCAGACGGCCGCAGACTGTCCCAAACAAGTCCCAGACGGTCCCAGACGGTCCCAGACTGGCCCAAACAAGTCCTAGACTATCCCAGACTGTCGCAGACTGTTCCAAACGAGTCTCAGACTGTCCCAAACTGATGCAGACTGTTCCATACAAGTCCCAGTCGGTCCCAAACTGTCACAGACTGTTCCAAACAAGTCCCAGACTATCCCAGACTTTCCCAGGCTGTTCCAAACAAGTCCCAGACTGTCCCAGACGGCCACAGACTGTTCCAAACAAGTCCGAGACGGTCCCAAACTGTCGCAGACTGTTCCATACAAGTCCCAGACTGTTCCAGAAGGTCCCAGACGATCCCAGATTTTTCCAAACAAGTCCTAGACTGTCCCAGACTGTCCCAGGCTGTTCCAAACAAGTCCCAGACTGTCCCAGATTGTCCCAGACTGTCCCAAACAAGTCCTAGACTGTCCCAGACGGACCCAGACGTTACCAGACTGTCCCAAACAAGTCCCAGACTATCCCAGACTGTCGCAGACTGTTCCAAACAAGTCTCAGACGGTCCCAAACTGTCGCACACTGTTCCACACAAGTCCCAGACGGTCTCAAACGGTCGCAGACTGTTCCAAACAAGTCCCAGACGGTCCCAAACTGTCGCAGACTGTTCCATACAAGTCCCAGACTGTTCCAGAAGGTCCCAGACGATCCCCGATTTTTCCAAACAAGTCCTAGACTGTCCCAGACTGTCCCAGGCTGTTCCAAACAAGTCCCAGACTGACCCAGATTGTCCCAGACTGTCCCAAACAAGTCCCAGACTGTCCCAAACAAGTCCTAGACTGTCCAAAACTGTCGCAGACTGTTCCAAACAAGACCCAGACTGTCCCAGATTGTCCCAGACAGTCGCAAACAAGTCCTAGACTGTCCCAGACTGTCCCAGGCTGTTCCAAACAAGTCCCAGAATGTCCCAGATTGTCCCAGACTGTCCCAAACAAGTCCTAGACTGTCCCAGACGGACCCAGACGTTACCAGACTGTCCCAAACAAGTCCCAGACTATCCCAGACTGTCGCGGACTGTTCCAAACAAGTCCCAGACGGTTCCAAACTGTCGCAGACTGTTCCAAACAAGTCCCAGACTGTCCCAGACGGCCGCAGACTGTCCCAAACAAGTCCCAGACGGTCCCAGACGGTGCCAGACTGGCCCAAACAAGTCCTAGACTGTCCCAAACTGATGCAGACTGTTCCATACAAGTCCCAGTCGGTCCCAAACGGTCACAGACTGTTCCAAACAAGTCCCAGACTATCCCAGACTTTCCCAGGCTGTTCCAAACAAGTCCCAGACTGTCCCAGATTGTACCAGACTGTGCCAAACAAGTCCCAGACTGTCCCAAACAAGTCCTAGACTGTCCCAGACGGCCACAGACTGTCCCAAACAAGTCCTAGACTGTCCCAAACTGTCGCAGACTGTTCCACACAAGTCCCAGACGGTCTCAAACGGACCCAGACGTTACCAGACTGTCCCAAACAAGTCCCAGACTATCCCAGACTGTCGCGGACTGTTCCAAACAAGTCCCAGACGGTTCCAAACTGTCGCAGACTGTTCCAAACAAGTCCCAGACTGTCCCAGACGGCCGCAGACTGTCCCAAACAAGTCCCAGACGGTCCCAGACGGTCCCAGACTTGCCCAAACAAGTCCTAGACTGTCCCAGACTGTCCCACGCTGTTCCAAACAAGTCCCAGACTGTCCCAGATTGTCCCAGACTGTCCCAAACAAGTCCTAGACTGTCCCAGACGGACCCAGACGTTACCAGACTGTCCCAAACAAGTCCCAGACTATCCCAAACTGATGCAGACTGTTCCATACAAGTCCCAGTCGGTCCCAAACTGTCACAGACTGTTCCAAACAAGTCCCAGACTATCCCAGACTTTCCCAGGCTGTTCCAAACAAGTCCCAGACTGTCCCAGATTGTACCAGTCTATGCCAAACAAGTCCCAGACTGTCCCAAACAAGTCCTAGACTGTCCAAAACTGTCGCAGACTGTTCCAAACAAGACCCAGACTGTCCCAGATTGTCCCAGACAGTCGCAAAACAAGTCCTAGACTGTCCCAGACGGCCACAGACAGTCCCAAACAAGTCCTAGACTGTCCCAAACTGTCGCAGACTGTTCCACACAAGTCCCAGACGGTCTCAAACGGTCGCAGACTGTTCCAAACAAGTCCCAGACGGTCCCAAACTGTCGCAGACTGTTCCATACAAGTCCCAGACTGTCCCAGATTGTACCAGACTGTGCCAAACAAGTCCCAGACTGTCCCAAACAAGTCCTAGACTGTCCAAAACTGTCGCAGACTGTTCCAAACAAGACCTAGACTGTCCCAGATTGTCCCAGACAGTCGCAAACAAGTCCTAGACTGTCCCAGACTGTCCCAGGCTGTTCCAAACAAGTCCCAGACGGTCTCAAACTGTCGCAGACTGTTCCAAACAAGTCCCACTCTATCCCAGACTTTCCCAGGCTGTCCCAAACATGTCCTAGACTGTCCCAGACGGACCCAGACGTTACCAGACTGTCCCAAACAAGTCCCAGACTATCCCAGACTGTCGCGGACTGTTCCAAACAAGTCCCAGACGGTTCCAAACTGTCGCAGACTGTTCCAAACAAGTCCCAGACTGTCCCAGACGGCCGCAGACTGT
This sequence comes from Cephus spinipes, assembly GCA_963971525.1. Classification (NCBI taxonomy): domain Eukaryota; kingdom Metazoa; phylum Arthropoda; class Insecta; order Hymenoptera; family Cephidae; genus Cephus; species Cephus spinipes. Next base: position 10,923,938 of record OZ020581.1, on the reverse strand, counting down.
CCCAAACAAGTCCCAGACGGTCCCAGACGGTCCCAGACTTGCCCAAACAAGTCCTAGACTGTCCCAGACTGTCCCAGGCTGTTCCAAACAAGTCCCAGACTGTCCCAGATTGTCCCAGACTGTCCCAAACAAGTCCTAGACTGTCCCAGACGGACCCAGACGTTACCAGACTGTCCCAAACAAGTCCCAGACTATCCCAAACTGATGCAGACTGTTCCATACAAGTCCCAGTCGGTCCCAAACTGTCACAGACTGTTCCAAACAAGTCCCAGACTATCCCAAACTGTCGCAGACTGTTCCATACAAGTCCCAGACTGTCCCAGATTGTACCAGACTGTGCCAAACAAGTCCCAGACTGTCCCAAACAAGTCCTAGACTGTCCAAAACTGTCGCAGACTGTTCCAAACAAGACCCAGACTGTCCCAGATTGTCCCAGACAGTCGCAAACAAGTCCTAGACTGTCCCAGACTGTCCCAGGCTGTTCCAAACAAGTCCCAGACGGTCTCAAACTGTCGCAGACTGTTCCAAACAAGTCCCAGTCTATCCCAGACTTTCCCAGGCTGTTCCAAACAAGTCCCAGACTGTCCCAGATTGTACCAGACTGTGCCAAACAAGTCCCAGACTGTCCCAAACAAGTCCTAGACTGTCCAAAACTGTCGCAGACTGTTCCAAACAAGACCCAGACTGTCCCAGATTGTCCCAGACAGTCGCAAACAAGTCCTAGACTGTCCCAGACTGTCCCAGGCTGTTCCAAACAAGTCCCAGAATGTCCCAGATTGTCCCAGACTGTCCCAAACAAGTCCTAGACTGTCCCAGACGGACCCAGACGTTACCAGACTGTCCCAAACAAGTCCCAGACTATCCCAGACTGTCGCGGACTGTTCCAAACAAGTCCCAGACGGTTCCAAACTGTCGCAGACTGTTCCAAACAAGTCCCAGACTGTCCCAGACGGCCGCAGACTGTCCCAAACAAGTCCCAGACGGTCCCAGACGGTCCCAGACTGGCCCAAACAAGTCCTAGACTGTCCCAAACTGATGCAGACTGTTCCATACAAGTCCCAGTCGGTCCCAAACGGTCACAGACTGTTCCAAACAAGTCCCAGACTATCCCAGACTTTCCCAGGCTGTTCCAAACAAGTCCCAGACTGTCCCAGATTGTACCAGACTGTGCCAAACAAGTCCCAGACTGTCCCAAACAAGTCCTAGACTGTCCCAGACGGCCACAGACTGTCCCAAACAAGTCCTAGACTGTCCCAAACTGTCGCAGACTGTTCCACACAAGTCCCAGACGGTCTCAAACGGTCGCAGACTGTTCCATACAAGTCCCAGACTGTTCCAGAAGGTCCCAGACGATCCCAGATTTTTCCAAACAAGTCCCAGACTATCCCAGACTCTCGCAGACTGTTCCAAACAAGTCCCAGACTGACCCAGACGGCCGCAGACTGTCCCAAACAAGTCCCAGACGGTCCCAGACGGTCCCAGACTTGCCCAAACAAGTCCTAGACTGTCCCAGACTGTCCCACGCTGTTCCAAACAAGTCCCAGACTGTCCCAGATTGTCCCAGACTGTCCCAAACAAGTCCTAGACTGTCCCAGACGGACCCAGACGTTACCAGACTGTCCCAAACAAGTCCCAGACTATCCCAAACTGATGCAGACTGTTCCATACAAGTCCCAGTCGGTCCCAAACTGTCACAGACTGTTCCAAACAAGTCCCAGACTATCTCAGACTTTCCCAGGCTGTTCCAAACAAGTCCCAGACTGTCCCAGATTGTACCAGTCTATGCCAAACAAGTCCCAGACTGTCCCAAACAAGTCCTAGACTGTCCAAAACTGTCGCAGACTGTTCCAAACAAGACCCAGACTGTCCCAGATTGTCCCAGACAGTCGCAAAACAAGTCCTAGACTGTCCCAGACGGCCACAGACAGTCCCAAACAAGTCCTAGACTGTCCCAAACTGTCGCAGACTGTTCCACACAAGTCCCAGACGGTCTCAAACGGTCGCAGACTGTTCCAAACAAGTCCCAGACGGTCCCAAACTGTCGCAGACTGTTCCATACAAGTCCCAGACTGTCCCAGATTGTACCAGACTGTGCCAAACAAGTCCCAGACTGTCCCAAACAAGTCCTAGACTGTCCAAAACTGTCGCAGACTGTTCCAAACAAGACCTAGACTGTCCCAGATTGTCCCAGACAGTCGCAAACAAGTCCTAGACTGTCCCAGACTGTCCCAGGCTGTTCCAAACAAGTCCCAGACGGTCTCAAACTGTCGCAGACTGTTCCAAACAAGTCCCACTCTATCCCAGACTTTCCCAGGCTGTCCCAAACATGTCCTAGACTGTCCCAGACGGACCCAGACGTTACCAGACTGTCCCAAACAAGTCCCAGACTATCCCAGACTGTCGCGGACTGTTCCAAACAAGTCCCAGACGGTTCCAAACTGTCGCAGACTGTTCCAAACAAGTCCCAGACTGTCCCAGACGGCCGCAGACTGTCCCAAACAAGTCCCAGACGGTCCCAGACGGTCCCAGACTTGCCCAAACAAGTCCTAGACTGTCCCAGACTGTCCCAGGCTGTTCCAAACAAGTCCCAGACTGTCCCAGATTGTCCCAGACTGTCCCAAACAAGTCCTAGACTGTCCCAGACGGACCCAGACGTTACCAGACTGTCCCAAACAAGTCCCAGACTATCCCAAACTGATGCAGACTGTTCCATACAAGTCCCAGTCGGTCCCAAACTGTCACAGACTGTTCCAAACAAGTCCCAGACTATCCCAAACTGTCGCAGACTGTTCCATACAAGTCCCAGACTGTCCCAGATTGTACCAGACTGTGCCAAACAAGTCCCAGACTGTCCCAAACAAGTCCTAGACTGTCCAAAACTGTCGCAGACTGTTCCAAACAAGACCCAGACTGTCCCAGATTGTCCCAGACAGTCGCAAACAAGTCCTAGACTGTCCCAGACTGTCCCAGGCTGTTCCAAACAAGTCCCAGACGGTCTCAAACTGTCGCAGACTGTTCCAAACAAGTCCCAGTCTATCCCAGACTTTCCCAGGCTGTTCCAAACAAGTCCCAGACTGTCCCAGATTGTACCAGACTGTGCCAAACAAGTCCCAGACTGTCCCAAACAAGTCCTAGACTGTCCAAAACTGTCGCAGACTGTTCCAAACAAGACCCAGACTGTCCCAGATTGTCCCAGACAGTCGCAAACAAGTCCTAGACTGTCCCAGACTGTCCCAGGCTGTTCCAAACAAGTCCCAGAATGTCCCAGATTGTCCCAGACTGTCCCAAACAAGTCCTAGACTGTCCCAGACGGACCCAGACGTTACCAGACTGTCCCAAACAAGTCCCAGACTATCCCAGACTGTCGCGGACTGTTCCAAACAAGTCCCAGACGGTTCCAAACTGTCGCAGACTGTTCCAAACAAGTCCCAGACTGTCCCAGACGGCCGCAGACTGTCCCAAACAAGTCCCAGACGGTCCCAGACGGTCCCAGACTGGCCCAAACAAGTCCTAGACTGTCCCAAACTGATGCAGACTGTTCCATACAAGTCCCAGTCGGTCCCAAACGGTCACAGACTGTTCCAAACAAGTCCCAGACTATCCCAGACTTTCCCAGGCTGTTCCAAACAAGTCCCAGACTGTCCCAGATTGTACCAGACTGTGCCAAACAAGTCCCAGACTGTCCCAAACAAGTCCTAGACTGTCCCAGACGGCCACAGACTGTCCCAAACAAGTCCTAGACTGTCCCAAACTGTCGCAGACTGTTCCACACAAGTCCCAGACGGTCTCAAACGGTCGCAGACTGTTCCATACAAGTCCCAGACTGTTCCAGAAGGTCCCAGACGATCCCAGATTTTTCCAAACAAGTCCCAGACTATCCCAGACTCTCGCAGACTGTTCCAAACAAGTCCCAGACTGACCCAGACGGCCGCAGACTGTCCCAAACAAGTCCCAGACGGTCCCAGACGGTCACAGACTGGCCAAACAAGTCCTAGACTGTCCCAAACTGATGCAGACAGTTCCATACAAGTCCCAGTCGGTCCCAAACAAGTCCTAGACTGTCCAAAACTGTTGCAGACTGTTCCAAACAAGAACCAGACTGTCCCAGATTGTCCCAGACAGTCGCAAACAAGTCCTAGACTGTCCCAAACTGTCGCAGACTGTTCCAAACAAGTCCCAGACGGTCCCAAACTGTCGCAGACTGTTCCAAACAAGTCCCAGACGGTCCCAGACTGGCCCAAACAAGTCCTAGACTGTCCCAAACTGATGCAGACTGTTCCAAACAAGTCCCAGTCGGTCCCAAACTGTCACAGACTGTTCCAAACAAGTCCCAGACTATCCCAGACTTTCCCAGGCTGTTCCAAACAAGTCCCAGACTGTCCCAGATTGTACCAGTCTATGCCAAACAAGTCCCAGACTGTCCCAAACAAGTCCTAGACTGTCCAAAACTGTCGCAGACTGTTCCAAACAAGACCCAGACTGTCCCAGATTGTCCCAGACAGTCGCAAAACAAGTCCTAGACTGTCCCAGACGGCCACAGACAGTCCCAAACAAGTCCTAGACTGTCCCAAACTGTCGCAGACTGTTCCACACAAGTCCCAGACGGTCTCAAACGGTCGCAGACTGTTCCAAACAAGTCCCAGACGGTCCCAAACTGTCGCAGACTGTTCCATACAAGTCCCAGACTGTCCCAGATTGTACCAGACTGTGCCAAACAAGTCCCAGACTGTCCCAAACAAGTCCTAGACTGTCCAAAACTGTCGCAGACTGTTCCAAACAAGACCTAGACTGTCCCAGATTGTCCCAGACAGTCGCAAACAAGTCCTAGACTGTCCCAGACTGTCCCAGGCTGTTCCAAACAAGTCCCAGACGGTCTCAAACTGTCGCAGACTGTTCCAAACAAGTCCCAGTCTATCCCAGACTTTCCCAGGCTGTACCAAACATGTCCTAGACTGTCCCAGACGGACCCAGACGTTACCAGACTGTCCCAAACAAGTCCCAGACTATCCCAGACTGTCGCGGACTGTTCCAAACAAGTCCCAGACGGTTCCAAACTGTCGCAGACTGTTCCAAACAAGTCCCAGACTGTCCCAGACGGCCGCAGACTGTCCCAAACAAGTCCCAGACGGTCCCAGACGGTCCCAGACTTGCCCAAACAAGTCCTAGACTGTCCCAGACTGTCCCAGGCTGTTCCAAACAAGTCCCAGACTGTCCCAGATTGTCCCAGACTGTCCCAAACAAGTCCTAGACTGTCCCAGACGGACCCAGACGTTACCAGACTGTCCCAAACAAGTCCCAGACTATCCCAAACTGATGCAGACTGTTCCATACAAGTCCCAGTCGGTCCCAAACTGTCACAGACTGTTCCAAACAAGTCCCAGACTATCCCAGACTTTCCCAGGCTGTTCCAAACAAGTCCCAGACTGTCCCAGATTGTACCAGTCTGTGCCAAACAAGTCCCAGACTGTCCCAAACAAGTCCTAGACTGTCCAAAACTGTCGCAGACTGTTCCAAACAAGACCCAGACTGTCCCAGATTGTCCCAGACAGTCGCAAAACAAGTCCTAGACTGTCCCAGACGGCCACAGACAGTCCCAAACAAGTCCTAGACTGTCCCAAACTGTCGCAGACTGTTCCACACAAGTCCCAGACGGTCTCAAACGGTCGCAGACTGTTCCAAACAAGTCCCAGACGGTCCCAAACTGTCGCAGACTGTTCCATACAAGTCCCAGACTGTCCCAGATTGTACCAGACTGTGCCAAACAAGTCCCAGACTGTCCCAAACAAGTCCTAGACTGTCCAAAACTGTCGCAGACTGTTCCAAACAAGACCCAGACTGTCCCAGATTGTCCCAGACAGTCGCAAACAAGTCCTAGACTGTCCCAGACTGTCCCAGGCTGTTCCAAACAAGTCCCAGACGGTCTCAAACTGTCGCAGACTGTTCCAAACAAGTCCCAGTCTATCCCAGACTTTCCCAGGCTGTTCCAAACAAGTCCCAGACTGTCCCAGATTGTACCAGACTATGCCAAACAAGTCCCAGACTGTCCCAAACAAGTCCTAGACTGTCCAAAACTGTCGCAGACTGTTCCAAACAAGACCCAGACTGTCCCAGATTGTCCCAGACAGTCGCAAACAAGTCCTAGACTGTCCCAGACTGTCCCAGGCTGTTCCAAACAAGTCCCAGAATGTCCCAGATTGTCCCAGACTGTCCCAAACAAGTCCTAGACTGTCCCAGACGGACCCAGACGTTACCAGACTGTCCCAAACAAGTCCCAGACGGTCCCAGACGGTGCCAGACTGGCCCAAACAAGTCCTAGACTGTCCCAAACTGATGCAGACTGTTCCATACAAGTCCCAGTCGGTCCCAAACGGTCACAGACTGTTCCAAACAAGTCCCAGACTATCCCAGACTTTCCCAGGCTGTTCCAAACAAGTCCCAGACTGTCCCAGATTGTACCAGACTGTGCCAAACAAGTCCCAGACTGTCCCAAACAAGTCCTAGACTGTCCCAGACGGCCACAGACTGTCCCAAACAAGTCCTAGACTGTCCCAAACTGTCGCAGACTGTTCCACACAAGTCCCAGACGGTCTCAAACGGTCGCAGACTGTTCCATACAAGTCCCAGACTGTTCCAGAAGGTCCCAGACGATCCCAGATTTTTCCAAACAAGTCCCAGACTATCCCAGACTGTCGCAGACTGTTCCAAACAAGTCCCAGACTGACCCAGACGGCCGCAGACTGTCCCAAACAAGTCCCAGACGGTCCCAGACGGTCACAGACTGGCCAAACAAGTCCTAGACTGTCCCAAACTGATGCAGACAGTTCCATACAAGTCCCAGTCGGTCCCAAACAAGTCCTAGACTGTCCAAAACTGTCGCAGACTGTTCCAAACAAGAACCAGACTGTCCCAGATTGTCCCAGACAGTCGCAAACAAGTCCTAGACTGTCCCAAACTGTCGCAGACTGTTCCAAACAAGTCCCAGACGGTCCCAAACTGTCGCAGACTGTTCCAAACAAGTCCCAGACGGTCCCAGACTGGCCCAAACAAGTCCTAGACTGTCCCAAACTGATGCAGACTGTTCCAAACAAGTCCCAGTCGGTCCCAAACTGTCACAGACTGTTCCAAACAAGTCCCAGACTATCCCAGACTTTCCCAGGCTGTTCCAAACAAGTCCCAGACTGTCCCAGATTGTACCAGACTGTGCCAAACAAGTCCCAGACTGTCCCAAACAAGTCCTAGACTGTCCAAAACTGTCGCAGACTGTTCCAAACAAGACCCAGACAGTCCCAGATTGTCCCAGACTGTCGCAAACAAGTCCTAGACTGTCCCAGACTGTCCCAGGCTGTTCCAAACAAGTGCCAGAATGTCCCAGATTGTCCCAGACTGTCCCAAACAAGTCCTAGACTGTCCCAGACGGACCCAGACGTTACCAGACTGTCCCAAACAAGTCCCAGACTATCCCAGACTGTCGCGGACTGTTCCAAACAAGTCCCAGACGGTTCCAAACTGTCGCAGACTGTTCCAAACAAGTCCCAGACTGTCCCAGACGGCCGCAGACTGTCCCAAACAAGTCCCAGACGGTCCCAGACGGTCCCAGACTGGCCCAAACAAGTCCTAGACTATCCCAGACTGTCGCAGACTGTTCCAAACGAGTCTCAGACTGTCCCAAACTGATGCAGACTGTTCCATACAAGTCCCAGTCGGTCCCAAACTGTCACAGACTGTTCCAAACAAGTCCCAGACTATCCCAGACTTTCCCAGGCTGTTCCAAACAAGTCCCAGACTGTCCCAGACGGCCACAGACTGTTCCAAACAAGTCCGAGACGGTCCCAAACTGTCGCAGACTGTTCCATACAAGTCCCAGACTGTTCCAGAAGGTCCCAGACGATCCCAGATTTTTCCAAACAAGTCCTAGACTGTCCCAGACTGTCCCAGGCTGTTCCAAACAAGTCCCAGACTGTCCCAGATTGTCCCAGACTGTCCCAAACAAGTCCTAGACTGTCCCAGACGGACCCAGACGTTACCAGACTGTCCCAAACAAGTCCCAGACTATCCCAGACTGTCGCAGACTGTTCCAAACAAGTCTCAGACGGTCCCAAACTGTCGCAGACTGTTCCAAACAAGTCCCAGACTGTCCCAGACGGTCCAAGACTGTCCCAAACAAGTCCTAGACTGTCCCAGAAGGTCCCAGACGGTCCCAGACTGTCCCAAACAAGTCCTAGACTGTCCCAAACTGTCGCAGACTGTTCCAAACAAGTCCCAGACTGTCCCAAACTGTCGCAGACTGTTCCAAACAAGTCCCAGACTGTCCCAGACGGTCCCAGACTGTCCCAAACAAGTCCTAGACAGTCCCAAACTGTCGCAGACTGTTCCAAACAAGTCCCAGACTATCCCAGACTTTCCCAGGCTGTTCCAAACAAGTCCCAGACTGTCCCAGATTGTACCAGACTGTGCCAAACAAGTCCCAGACTGTCCCAAACAAGTCCTAGACTGTCCAAAACTGTCGCAGACTGTTCCAAACAAGTCCCAGACGGTCCCAAACTGTCGCAGACTGTTCCAAACAAGTCCCAGACGGTCCCAGACTGGCCCAAACAAGTCCTAGACTGTCCCAAACTGATGCAGACTGTTCCATACAAGTCCCAGTCGGTCCCAAACTGTCACAGACTGTTCCAAACAAGTCCCAGACTATCCCAGACTTTCCCAGGCTGTTCCAAACAAGTCCCAGACTGTCCCAGACGGCCACAGACTGTCCCAAACAAGTCCTAGACTGTCCCAAACTGTCGCAGACTGTTCCAAACAAGCCCCAGACGGCCTCAAACGGTCGCAGACTGTTCCAAACAAGTCCCAGACGGTCCCAATCTGTCGCAGACTGTTCCAAACAAGTCCCAGACTATCCCAGACTGTCGCAGACTGTTCCAAACAAGTCCCGGACGGTCCCAAACTGTCGCAGACTGTTCCAAACAAGTCCCAGACTACCCCAGACTGTCCCAGGCTTTTCCAAACAAGTCCCAGACAGTCCCAGACTGTCCCAGACTGTTCCAAACAAGTCCCAGACTGTCCCAGACGGTCCCAGACGGTCCCAGACTGTCCCAAACAAGTCCTAGAGTGTCCCACAAGGACCCAGACGGTCCCAGACTGTCCCAAACAAGTCCTAGACTGTCCCAAACTGTCGCAGACTGTTCCAAACAAGTCCCAGACGGTCCCAAACTGTCGCAGACTGTTCCAAACAAGTCCCAGACTGTCCCAGACGGTCCCAGACGGTCCCAGACTGTCCCAAACAAGTCCTAGACTGTCCCAAACTATCGCAGACTGTTCCAAACAAGTCCTAGACTGTCCCAAACTGTCGCAGACTGTTCCAAACAAGTCCCAGACGGTCCCAAACTGTCGCAGACTGTTCCAAACAAGTCCCAGACTGTCCCAGACGGTCCCAGACTGTCCCAAACAAGTCCCAGACTATCCCAGACTGTCGCAGACTGTTCCAAACAAGTCTCAGATGGTCCCAAACTGTCGCAGACTGTTCCAAACAAGTCCCAGACTGTCCCAGACGGTCCAAGACTGTCCCAAACAAGTCCTAGACTGTCCCAGAAGGTCCCAGACGGTCTCAGACTGTCCCAAACAAGTCCTAGACTGTCCCAAACTGTCGCAGACTGTTCCAAACAAGTCCCAGACTGTCCCAAACTGTCGCAGACTGTTCCAAACAAGTCCCAGACTGTCCCAGACGGTCCCAGACTGTCCCAAACAAGTCCTAGACAGTCCCAAACTGTCGCAGACTGTTCCAAACAAGTCCCAGACTATCCCAGACGGTCCCAGACTGTCCCAAACAAGTCCTAGACTGTCCCAAACTGTCGCAGACTGTTCCAAACAAGTCCCAGACTGTCCCAAACTGTCGCAGACTGTTCCAAACAAGTCCCAGACTGTCCCAGACGGTCCCAGACTGTCCCAAACAAGTCCCAGACGGTCCCAAACTGTCGCAGACTGTTCCAAACAAATCCCAGACGGTCCCAGACTGGCCCAAACAAGTCCTAGACTGTCCCAAACTGATGCAGACTGTTCCAAACAAGTCCCAGACTGTCCCAAACTGTCGCAGACTGTTCCAAACAAGTCCCAGACGGTCCCAAACTGTCGCAGACTGTTCCAAACAAGTCCCAGACTGTCCCAGACGGTCCCAGACTGTCCCAAACAAGTCCCAGACTATCCCAGACTGTCGCAGACTGTTCCAAACAAGTCTCAGATGGTCCCAAACTGTCGCAGACTGTTCCAAACAAGTCCCAGACTGTCCCAGACGGTCCAAGACTGTCCCAAACAAGTCCTAGACTGTCCCAGAAGGTCCCAGACGGTCTCAGACTGTCCCAAACAAGTCCTAGACTGTCCCAAACTGTCGCAGACTGTTCCAAACAAGTCCCAGACTGTCCCAAACTGTCGCAGACTGTTCCAAACAAGTCCCAGACTGTCCCAGACGGTCCCAGACTGTCCCAAACAAGTCCTAGACAGTCCCAAACTGTCGCAGACTGTTCCAAACAAGTCCCAGACTATCCCAGACGGTCCCAGACTGTCCCAAACAAGTCCTAGACTGTCCCAAACTGTCGCAGACTGTTCCAAACAAGTCCCAGACTGTCCCAAACTGTCGCAGACTGTTCCAAACAAGTCCCAGACTGTCCCAGACGGTCCCAGACTGTCCCAAACAAGTCCCAGACGGTCCCAAACTGTCGCAGACTGTTCCAAACAAATCCCAGACGGTCCCAGACTGGCCCAAACAAGTCCTAGACTGTCCCAAACTGATGCAGACTGTTCCAAACAAGTCCCAGACTGTCCCAAACTGTCGCAGACTGTTCCAAACAAGTCCCAGACTGTCCCAGACGGTCCCAGACTGTCCCAAACAAGTCCTAGACAGTCCCAAACTGTCGCAGACTGTTCCAAACAAGTCCCAGACTATCCCAGACGGTCCCAGACTGTCCCAAACAAGTCCTAGACTGTCCCAAACTGTCGCAGACTGTTCCAAACAAGTCCCAGACTGTCCCAAACTGTCGCAGACTGTTCCAAACAAGTCCCAGACTGTCCCAAACAAGTCCCAGTCGGTCCCAAACTGTCACAGACTGTTCCAAACAAGTCCCAGACTATCCCAGACTTTCCCAGGCTGTTCCAAACAAGTCCCAGACTGTCCCAGGTTGTCCCAGACTGTCCCAAACAAGTCCTAGACTGTCCCAGACGGACCCAGACGTTACCAGACTGTCCCAAACAAGTCCCAGAAGGTCCCAAACTGTCCCAAACAAGTCCTATACTGTCCCAAACTGTCGCGGACTGTTCCAAACAAGTCCCAGACGGTCTCAAACTGTCGCAGACTGTTCCAAACAAGTCCCAGACTATCCCAGACTGTCGCAGACTGTTGCAAACAAGTCCCAGACAGTCCCAGACTGTTCCAAACAAGTCCCAGACTGTCCCAGACGGTCCCAGACGGTCCCAGACTGTCCCAAACAATTCCTAGACTGTCCCAGAAGGTCCCAGACGGTCCCAGACTGTCCCAAACAAGTCCTAGACAGTCCCAAACTGTCGCAGACTGTTCCAAACAAGTCCCAGACTATCCCAGACTTTCCCAGGCTGTTCCAAACAAGTCCCAGACTGTCCCAGATTGTACCAGACTGTGCCAAACAAGTCCCAGACTGTCCCAAACAAGTCCTAGACTGTCCAAAACTGTCGCAGACTGTTCCAAACAAGACCCAGACTGCCCCAGATTGTCCCAGACAGTCGCAAACAAGTCCTAGACTGTCCCAAACTGTCGCAGACTGTTCCAAACAAGTCCCAGACGGTCCCAAACTGTCGCAGACTGTTCCAAACAAGTCCCAGACTGGCCCAGACTGGCCCAAACAAGTCCTAGACTGTCCCAAACTGATGCAGACTGTTCCATACAAGTCCCAGTCGGTCCCAAACTGTGACAGACTGTTCCAAACAAGTCCCAGACTATCCCAGACTTTCCCAGACTGTCCCAAACAAGTCCTAGAGTGTCCCACAAGGACCCAGACGGTCCCAGACTGTCCCAAACAAGTCCTAGACTGTCCCAAACTGTCGCAGACTGTTCCAAACAAGTCCCAGACGGTTCCAAACTGTCGCAGACTGTTCCAAACAAGTCCCAGACTGTCCCAGACGGTCCCAGACGGTCCCAGACTGTCCCAAACAAGTCCTAGACTGTCCCAAACTATCGCAGACTGTTCCAAACAAGTCCTAGACTGTCCCAAACTGTCGCAGACTGTTCCAAACAAGTCCCAGACGGTCCCAAACTGTCGCAGACTGTTCCAAACAAGTCCCAGACTGTCCCAGACGGTCCCAGACTGTCCCAAACAAGTCCCAGACTATCCCAGACGGTCCCAGACTGTCCCAAACAAGTCCTAGACTGTCCCAAACTGTCGCAGACTGTTCCAAACAAGTCCCAGACTGTCCCAAACTGTCGCAGACTGTTCCAAACAAGTCCCAGACTGTCCCAGACGGTCCCAGACTGTCCCAAACAAGTCCCAGACGGTCCCAAACTGTCGCAGACTGTTCCAAACAAGTCCCAGACGGTCCCAGACTGGCCCAAACAAGTCCTAGACTGTCCCAAACTGATGCAGACTGTTCCAAACAAGTCCCAGTCGGTCCCAAACTGTCACAGACTGTTCCAAACAAGTCCCAGACTATCCCAGACTTTCCCAGGCTGTTCCAAACAAGTCCCAGACTGTCCCAGGTTGTCCCAGACTGTCCCAAACAAGTCCTAGACTGTCCCAGACGGACCCAGACGTTACCAGACTGTCCCAAACAAGTCCCAGAAGGTCCCAAACTGTCCCAAACAAGTCCTATACTGTCCCAAACTGTCGCGGACTGTTCCAAACAAGTCCCAGACGGTCTCAAACTGTCGCAGACTGTTCCAAACAAGTCCCAGACTATCCCAGACTGTCGCAGACTGTTGCAAACAAGTCCCAGACAGTCCCAGACTGTTCCAAACAAGTCCCAGACTGTCCCAGACGGTCCCAGACGGTCCCAGACTGTCCCAAACAATTCCTAGACTGTCCCAGAAGGTCCCAGACGGTCCCAGACTGTCCCAAACAAGTCCTAGACAGTCCCAAACTGTCGCAGACTGTTCCAAACAAGTCCCAGACTATCCCAGACTTTCACAGGCTGTTCCAAACAAGTCCCAGACTGTCCCAGATTGTACCAGACTGTGCCAAACAAGTCCCAGACTGTCCCAAACAAGTCCTAGACTGTCCAAAACTGTCGCAGACTGTTCCAAACAAGACCCAGACTGCCCCAGATTGTCCCAGACAGTCGCAAACAAGTCCTAGACTGTCCCAAACTGTCGCAGACTGTTCCAAACAAGTCCCAGACGGTCCCAAACTGTCGCAGACTGTTCCAAACAAGTCCCAGACTGTCCAAGACTGGCCCAAACAAGTCCTAGACTGTCCCAAACTGATGCAGACTGTTCCATACAAGTCCCAGTCGGTCCCAAACTGTGACAGACTGTTCCAAACAAGTCCCAGACTATCCCAGACTTTCCCAGACTGTCCCAAACAAGTCCTAGAGTGTCCCACAAGGACCCAGACGGTCCCAGACTGTCCCAAACAAGTCCTAGACTGTCCCAAACTGTCGCAGACTGTTCCAAACAAGTCCCAGACGGTCCCAAACTGTCGCAGACTGTTCCAAACAAGTCCCAGACTGTCCCAGACGGTCCCAGCCGGTCCCAGACTGTCCCAAACAAGTCCTAGACTGTCCCAAACTATCGCAGACTGTTCCAATCAAGACCTAGACTGTCCCAAACTGTCGCAGACTGTTCCAAACAAGTCCCAGACGGTCCCAAACTGTCGCAGACTGTTCCAAACAAGTCCCAGACTGTCCCAGACGGTCCCAGACTGTCCCAAACAAGTCCCAGACTATCCCAGACTGTCGCAGACTGTTCCAAACAAGTCTCAGACTGTCCCAAACTGATGCAGACTGTTCCATACAAGTCCCAGTCGGTCCCAAACTGTCACAGACTGTTCCAAACAAGTCCCAGACTATCCCAGACTTTCCCAGGCTGTTCCAAACAAGTCCCAGACTGTCCCAGACGGCCACAGACTGTTCCAAACAAGTCCGAGACGGTCCCAAACTGTCGCAGACTGTTCCATACAAGTCCCAGACTGTTCCAGAAGGTCCCAGACGATCCCAGATTTTTCCAAACAAGTCCTAGACTGTCCCAGACTGTCCCAGGCTGTTCCAAACAAGTCCCAGACTGTCCCAGACTTTCCCAGACTGTCCCAAACAAGTCCTAGAGTGTCCCACAAGGACCCAGACGGTCCCAGACTGTCCCAAACAAGTCCTAGACTGTCCCAAACTGTCGCAGACTGTTCCAAACAAGTCCCAGACTGTCCCAGACGGTCCCAGACTGTCCCAAACAAGTCCTAGACAGTCCCAAACTGTCGCAGACTGTTCCAAACAAGTCCCAGACTATCCCAGACTTTCCCAGGCTGTTCCAAACAAGTCCCAGACTGTCCCAGATTGTACCAGACTGTGCCAAACAAGTCCCAGACTGTCCCAAACAAGTCCTAGACTGTCCAAAACTGTCGCAGACTGTTCCAAACAAGACCCAGACTGCCCCAGATTGTCCCAGACAGTCGCAAACAAGTCCTAGACTGTCCCAAACTGTCGCAGACTGTTCCAAACAAGTCCCAGACGGTCCCAAACTGTCGCAGACTGTTCCAAACAAGTCCCAGACGGTCCCAGACTGGCCCAAACAAGTCCTAGACTGTCCCAAACTGATGCAGACTGTTCCATACAAGTCCCAGTCGGTCCCAAACTGTCACAGACTGTTCCAAACAAGTCCCAGACTATCCCAGACTTTCCCAGGCTGTTCCAAACAAGTCCCAGACTGTCCCAGACGGCCACAGACTGTCCCAAACAAGTCCTAGACTGTCCCAAACTGTCGCAGACTGTTCCAAACAAGCCCCAGACGGTCTCAAACGGTCGCAGACTGTTCCAAACAAGTCCCAGACGGTCCCAATCTGTCGCAGACTGTTCCAAACAAGTCCCAGACTATCCCAGACTGTCGCAGACTGTTCCAAACAAGTCCCGGACGGTCCCAAACTGTCGCAGACTGTTCCAAACAAGTCCCAGACTACCCCAGACTGTCCCAGGCTGTTCCAAACAAGTCCCAGACAGTCCCAGACTGTCCCAGACTGTTCCAAACAAGTCCCAGACTGTCCCAGACGGTCCCAGACGGTCCCAGACTGTCCCAAACAAGTCCTAGAGTGTCCCACAAGGACCCAGACGGTCCCAGACTGTCCCAAACAAGTCCTAGACTGTCCCAAACTGTCGCAGACTGTTCCAAACAAGTCCCAGACGGTCCCAAACTGTCGCAGACTGTTCCAAACAAGTCCCAGACTGTCCCAAACTATCGCAGACTGTTCCAAACAAGTCCTAGACTGTCCCAGACGGTCCCAGACTGTCCCAAACAAGTCCCAGACTATCCCAGACTGTCGCAGACTGTTCCAAACAAGTCCCAGACTGTCCCAGACGGTCCCAGACTGTCCCAAACAAGTCCCAGACTATCCCAGACTGTCGCAGACTGTTCCAAACAAGTCTCAGACGGTCCCAAACTGTCGCAGACTGTTCCAAACAAGTCCCAGACTGTCCCAGACGGTCCAAGACTGTCCCAAACAAGTCCTAGACTGTCCCAGAAGGTCCCAGACGGTCCCAGACTGTCCCAAACAAGTCCTAGACTGTCCCAAACTGTCGCAGACTGTTCCAAACAAGTCCCAGACTGCCCCAAACTGTCGCAGACTGTTCCAAACAAGTCCCAGACTGTCCCAGACGGTCCCAGACTGTCCCAAACAAGTCCTAGACAGTCCCAAACTGTCGCAGACTGTTCCAAACAAGTCCCAGACTATCCCAGACGGTCCCAGACTGTCCCAAACAAGTCCTAGACTGTCCCAAACTGTCGCAGACTGTTCCAAACAAGTCCCAGACTGTCCCAAACTGTCGCAGACTGTTCCAAACAAGTCCCAGACTGTCCCAGACGGTCCCAGACTGTCCCAAACAAGTCCCAGACGGTCCCAAACTGTCGCAGACTGTTCCAAACAAGTCCCAGACGGTCCCAGACTGTCACAGACTGTTCCAAACAAGTCCCAGACTGTCCCAGACGGTCCCAGACGGTCCAAGACTGTCTCAAACAAGTCCTAGACTGTCCCAGAAGGTCCCAGACGGTCCCAGACTGTCCCAAACAAGTCCTAGACTGTCCCAAACTGTCGCAGACTGTTCCAAACAAGTCCCAGACGGTCCCAAACTGTCGCAGACTGTTCCAAACAAGTCCCAGACTGTCCCAGACGGCCGCAGACTGTCCCAAACAAGTCCCAGACGGTCCCAGACGGTCCCAGACTGGCCCAAACAAGTCCTAGACTGTCCCAGACGGTCCCAGACGTTACCAGACTGTCCCAAACAAGTCCCAGACGGTCCCAAACTGTCGCAGACTGTTCCAAACAAGTCCCAGACGGTCCCAGACTGTCACAGACTGTTCCAAACAAGTCCCAGACTGTCCCAGACGGTCCCAGACGGTCCAAGACTGTCTCAAACAAGTCCTAGACTGTCCCAGAAGGTCCCAGACGGTCCCAGACTGTCCCAAACAAGTCCTAGACTGTCCCAAACTGTCGCAGACTGTTCCAAACAAGTCCCAGACGGTTCCAAACTGTCGCAGAATGTTCCAAACAAGTCCCAGACTGACCCAGACTTTCCCAGGCTGTTCCAAACAAGTCCCAGACTGTCCCAGATTGTCCCAGACTGTCCCAAACAAGTCCTAGACTGTCCCAGACGGACCCAGACGTTACCAGACTGTCCCAAACAAGTCCCAGACTATCCCAGACTGTCGCAGACTGTTCCAAACAAGTCCCAGACGGTCCCAAACTGTCGCAGACTGTTCCAAACAAGTCCCAGACTGTCCCAGAAGGTCCCAGACGGTCCCAGACTGTCCCAAACAAGTCCTATACTGTCCCAAACTGTCGCGGACTGTTCCAAACAAGTCTCAGACTACCCCAGACTGTCCCAGGCTGTTCCAAACAAGTCCCAGACAGTCCCAGACTGTCCCAGACTGTTCCAAACAAGTCCCAGACTGTCCCAGACGGTCCCAGACGGTCCCAGACGGTCCCAGACTGTCCCAAACAAGTCCTAGAGTGTCCCACAAGGACCCAGACGGTCTCAGACTGTCCCAAACAAGTCCTAGACTGTCCCAAACTGTCGCAGACTGTTCCAAACAAGTCCCAGACGGTCCCAAACTGTCGCAGACTGTTCCAAACAAGTCCCAGACTGTCCCAGACGGTCCCAGACGGTCCCAGACTGTCCCAAACAAGTCCTAGACTGTCCCAAACTATCGCAGACTGTTCCAAACAAGTCCTAGACTGTCCCAAACTGTCGCAGACTGTTCCAAACAAGTCCCAGACGGTCCCAAACTGTCGCAGACTGTTCCAAACAAGTCCCAGACTGTCCCAGACGGTCCCAGACTGTCCCAAACAAGTCCCAGACTATCCCAGACTGTCGCAGACTGTTCCAAACAAGTCTCAGACTGTCCCAAACTGATGCAGACTGTTCCATACAAGTCCCAGTCGGTCCCAAACTGTCACAGACTGTTCCAAACAAGTCCCAGACTATCCCAGACTTTCCCAGGCTGTTCCAAACAAGTCCCAGACTGTCCCAGACGGCCACAGACTGTTCCAAACAAGTCCGAGACGGTCCCAAACTGTCGCAGACTGTTCCATACAAGTCCCAGACTGTTCCAGAAGGTCCCAGACGATCCCAGATTTTTCCAAACAAGTCCTAGACTGTCCCAGACGGCCACAGACAGTCCCAAACAAGTCCTAGACTGTCCCAAACTGTCGCAGACTGTTCCACACAAGTCCCAGACGGACTCAAACGGTCGCAGACTGTTCCAAACAAGTCCCAGACGGTCCCAATCTGTCGCAGACTGTTCCAAACTAGTCCCAGACTATCCCAGACTATCGCAGACTGTTCCAAACAAGTCCCGGACGGTCCCAAACTGTCGCAGACTGTTCCAAACAAGTCCCAGACTACCCCAGACTGTCCCAGGCTGTTCCAAACAAGTCCCAGACAGTCCCAGACTGTCCCAGACTGTTCCAAACAAGTCCCAGACTGTCCCAGACGGTCCCAGACGGTCCCAGACTGTCCCAAACAAGTCCTAGAGTGTCCCACAAGGACCCAGACGGTCCCAGACTGTCCCAAACAAGTCCTAGACTGTCCCAAACTGTCGCAGACTGTTCCAAACAAGTCCCAGACGGTCCCAAACTGTCGCAGACTGTTCCAAACAAGTCCCAGACTGTCCCAGACGGTCCCAGACGGTCCCAGACTGTCCCAAACAAGTCCTAGACTGTCCCAAACTATCGCAGACTGTTCCAAACAAGTCCCAGACGGTCCCAAACTGTCGCAGATTGTTCCAAACAAGACCCAGACTATCCCAGACTGCCCCAGGCTGTTCCAAACAAGTCCTAGACTGTCCCAAACTGTCACAGACTGTTCCAAACAAGTCCCAGACGGTCCCAAACTGTCGCAGACTGTTCCAAACAAGTCCCAGACAGTCCCAGACTGGCCCAAACAAGTCCCAGACGGTCTCAAACTGTCGCAGACTGTGCCAAACAAGTCCCAGACTGTCCCAAACAAGTCCTAGACTGTCCAAAACTGTCGCAGACTGTTCCAAACAAGACCCAGACTGTCCCAGATTGTCCCAGACAGTCGCAAACAAGTCCTAGACTGTCCCAAACTGTCGCAGACTGTTCCAAACAAGTCCCAGACGGTCCCAAACTGTCGCAGACTGTTCCAAACAAGTCCCAGACGGTCCCAGACTGGCCCAAACAAGTCCTAGACTGTCCCAAACTGATCCAGACAGTTCCAAACAAGTTCCAGTCGGTCCCAAACTGTCACAGACTGTTCCAAACAAGTCCCAGACTATCCCAGACTTTCCCAGGCTGTTCCAAACAAGTCCCAGTCTGTCCCAGATTGTATCAGACGTTCCCAAACTGTCGCAGACTGTTCCAAACAAGTCCCAGACGGTCCCAAACTGTTGCAGACTGTTCCAAACAAGTCCCTGACTGTCCCAGAAGGTCCCAGATGGTCCCAGACTGTCCCAAACAAGTCCTAGACTGTCCCAGACGGCTACAGACTGTCCCAAACAAATCCTAGACTGTCCCAAACTGTCGCAGACTGTTCCACACAAGTCCCAGACGGTCTCAAACGGTCGCAGACTGTTCCAAACAAGTCCCAGACGGTCCCAAACTGTCGCAGACTGTTCCATACAAGCCCCAGACTGTTCCAGAAGGTCCCAGACGATCCCAGATTTTTCCAAACAAGTCCTGGACTGTCCCAGACTGTCCCAGGCTGTTCCAAACAAGTCCCAGACTGACCCAGATTGTCCCAGACTGTCCCAAACAAGTCCTAGACTGTCCCAGACGGACCCAGACGTTACCAGACTGTCCCAAACAAGTCCCAGACTATCCCAGACTGTCGCGGACTGTTCCAAACAAGTCCCAGACGGTTCCAAACTGTCGCAGACTGTTCCAAACAAGTCCCAGACGGCCGCAGACTGTCCAAACAAGTCCCAGACGGTCCCAGACGGTCCCAGACTTGCCCAAACAAGTCCTAGACTGTCCCAGACTGTCCCAGGCTGTTCCAAACAAGTCCCAGGCTGTCCCAGATTGTCCCAGACTGTCCCAAACAAGTCCTAGACTGTCCCAGACGGACCCAGACGTTACCAGACTGTCCCAAACAAGTCCCAGACTATCCCAAACTGATGCAGACTGTTCCATACAAGTCCCAGTCGGTCCCAAACTGTCACAGACTGTTCCAAACAAGTCCCAGACTATCCCAGACTTTCCCAGGCTGTTCCAAACAAGTCCCAGACTGTCCCAGATTGTACCAGTCTGTGCCAAACAAGTCCCAGACTGTCCCAAACAAGTCCTAGACTGTCCAAAACTGTCGCAGACTGTTCCAAACAAGACCCAGACTGTCCCAGATTGTCCCAGACAGTCGCAAAACAAGTCCTAGACTGTCCCAGACGGCCACAGACATTCCCAAACAAGTCCTAGACTGTCCCAAACTGTCGCAGACTGTTCCACACAAGTCCCAGACGGTCTCAAACGGTCGCAGACTGTTCCAAACAAGTCCCAGACGGTCCCAATTTGTCGCAGACTGTTCCAAACTAGTCCCAGACTATCCCAGACTATCGCAGACTGTTCCAAACAAGTCCCGGACGGTCCCAAACTGTCGCAGACTGTTCCAAACAAGTCCCAGACTACCCCAGACTGTCCCAGGCTGTTCCAAACAAGTCCCAGACAGTCCCAGACTGTCCCAGACTGTTCCAAACAAGTCCCAGACTGTCCCAGACGGTCCCAGACGGTCCCAGACTGTCCCAAACAAGTCCTAGAGTGTCCCACAAGGACCCAGACGGTCCCAGACTGTCCCAAACAAGTCCTAGACTGTCCCAAACTGTCGCAGACTGTTCCAAACAAGTCCCAGACGGTCCCAAACTGTCGCAGACTGTTCCAAACAAGTCCCAGACTGTCCCAGACGGTCCCAGACGGTCCCAGACTGTCCCAAACAAGTCCTAGACTGTCCCAAACTATCGCAGACTGTTCCAAACAAGTCCCAGACGGTCCCAAACTGTCGCAGATTGTTCCAAACAAGACCCAGACTATCCCAGACTGCCCCAGGCTGTTCCAAACAAGTCCTAGACTGTCCCAAACTGTCGCAGACTGTTCCAAACAAGTCCCAGACGGTCCCAAACTGTCGCAGACTGTTCCAAACAAGTCCCAGACAGTCCCAGACTGGCCCAAACAAGTCCCAGACGGTCTCAAACTGTCGCAGACTGTTCCAAACAAGTCCCAGACTGTCCCAAACTGTCGCAGACTGTTCCAAACAAGTCCCAGACTGTCCCAAACTGTCGCAGACTGTTCCAAACAAGTCCCAGACTGTCTCAGACTTTCCCAGGCTGTTCCAAACAAGTCCCAGACTGTCCCAGATTGTACCAGACTGTGCCAAACAAGTCCCAGACTGTCCCAAACAAGTCCTAGACTGTCCAAAACTGTCGCAGACTGTTCCAAACAAGACCCAGACTGTCCCAGATTGTCCCAGACTGTCGCAAACAAGTCCTAGACTGTCCCAAACTGTCGCAGACTGTTCCAAACAAGTCCCAGACGGTCCCAAACTGTCGCAGACTGTTCCAAACAAGTCCCAGACGGTCCCAGACTGGCCCAAACAAGTCCTAGACTGTGCCAAACTGATGCAGACAGTTCCAAACAAGTCCCAGTCGGTCCCAAACTGTCACAGACTGTTCCAAACAAGTCCCAGACTATCCCAGACTTTCCCAGGCTGTTCCAAACAAGTCCTAGTCTGTCCCAGATTGTATCAGACGGACCCAAACTGTCGCAGACTGTTCCAAACAAGTCCCAGACGGTCCCAAACTGTTGCAGACTGTTCCAAACAAGTCCCTGACTGTCCCAGAAGGTCCCAGATGGTCCCAGACTGTCCCAAACAAGTCCTAGACTGTCCCAGACGGCCACAGACTGTCCCAAACAAGTCCTAGACTGTCCCAAACTGTCGCAGACTGTTCCACACAAGTCCCAGACGGTCTCAAACGGTCGCAGACTGTTCCAAACAAGTCCCAGACGGTCCCAAACTGTCGCAGACTGTTCCATACAAGTCCCAGACTGTTCCAGAAGGTCCCAGACGATCCCAGATTTTTCCAAACAAGTCCTGGACTGTCCCAGACTGTCCCAGGCTGTTCCAAACAAGTCCCAGACTGACCCAGATTGTCCCAGACTGTCCCAAACAAGTCCCAGACTATCCCAGACTGTCGCGGACTGTTCCAAACAAGTCCCAGACGGTCCCAGACTGGCCCAAACAAGTCCTAGACTGTCCCAAACTGATCCAGACAGTTCCAAACAAGTTCCAGTCGGTCCCAAACTGTCACAGACTGTTCCAAACAAGTCCCAGACTATCCCAGACTTTCCCAGGCTGTTCCAAACAAGTCCCAGTCTGTCCCAGATTGTATCAGACGTTCCCAAACTGTCGCAGACTGTTCCAAACAAGTCCCAGACGGTCCCAAACTGTTGCAGACTGTTCCAAACAAGTCCCTGACTGTCCCAGAAGGTCCCAGATGGTCCCAGACTGTCCCAAACAAGTCCTAGACTGTCCCAGACGGCTACAGACTGTCCCAAACAAATCCTAGACTGTCCCAAACTGTCGCAGACTGTTCCACACAAGTCCCAGACGGTCTCAAACGGTCGCAGACTGTTCCAAACAAGTCCCAGACGGTCCCAAACTGTCGCAGACTGTTCCATACAAGCCCCAGACTGTTCCAGAAGGTCCCAGACGATCCCAGATTTTTCCAAACAAGTCCTGGACTGTCCCAGACTGTCCCAGGCTGTTCCAAACAAGTCCCAGACTGACCCAGATTGTCCCAGACTGTCCCAAACAAGTCCTAGACTGTCCCAGACGGACCCAGACGTTACCAGACTGTCCCAAACAAGTCCCAGACTATCCCAGACTGTCGCGGACTGTTCCAAACAAGTCCCAGACGGTTCCAAACTGTCGCAGACTGTTCCAAACAAGTCCCAGACTGTCCCAGACGGCCGCAGACTGTCCAAACAAGTCCCAGACGGTCCCAGACGGTCCCAGACTTGCCCAAACAAGTCCTAGACTGTCCCAGACTGTCCCAGGCTGTTCCAAACAAGTCCCAGGCTGTCCCAGATTGTCCCAGACTGTCCCAAACAAGTCCTAGACTGTCCCAGACGGACCCAGACGTTACCAGACTGTCCCAAACAAGTCCCAGACTATCCCAAACTGATGCAGACTGTTCCATACAAGTCCCAGTCGGTCCCAAACTGTCACAGACTGTTCCAAACAAGTCCCAGACTATCCCAGACTTTCCCAGGCTGTTCCAAACAAGTCCCAGACTGTCCCAGATTGTACCAGTCTGTGCCAAACAAGTCCCAGACTGTCCCAAACAAGTCCTAGACTGTCCAAAACTGTCGCAGACTGTTCCAAACAAGACCCAGACTGTCCCAGATTGTCCCAGACAGTCGCAAAACAAGTCCTAGACTGTCCCAGACGGCCACAGACATTCCCAAACAAGTCCTAGACTGTCCCAAACTGTCGCAGACTGTTCCACACAAGTCCCAGACGGTCTCAAACGGTCGCAGACTGTTCCAAACAAGTCCCAGACGGTCCCAATTTGTCGCAGACTGTTCCAAACTAGTCCCAGACTATCCCAGACTATCGCAGACTGTTCCAAACAAGTCCCGGACGGTCCCAAACTGTCGCAGACTGTTCCAAACAAGTCCCAGACTACCCCAGACTGTCCCAGGCTGTTCCAAACAAGTCCCAGACAGTCCCAGACTGTCCCAGACTGTTCCAAACAAGTCCCAGACTGTCCCAGACGGTCCCAGACGGTCCCAGACTGTCCCAAACAAGTCCTAGAGTGTCCCACAAGGACCCAGACGGTCCCAGACTGTCCCAAACAAGTCCTAGACTGTCCCAAACTGTCGCAGACTGTTCCAAACAAGTCCCAGACGGTCCCAAACTGTCGCAGACTGTTCCAAACAAGTCCCAGACTGTCCCAGACGGTCCCAGACGGTCCCAGACTGTCCCAAACAAGTCCTAGACTGTCCCAAACTATCGCAGACTGTTCCAAACAAGTCCCAGACGGTCCCAAACTGTCGCAGATTGTTCCAAACAAGACCCAGACTATCCCAGACTGCCCCAGGCTGTTCCAAACAAGTCCTAGACTGTCCCAAACTGTCGCAGACTGTTCCAAACAAGTCCCAGACGGTCCCAAACTGTCGCAGACTGTTCCAAACAAGTCCCAGACAGTCCCAGACTGGCCCAAACAAGTCCCAGACGGTCTCAAACTGTCGCAGACTGTTCCAAACAAGTCCCAGACTGTCCCAAACTGTCGCAGACTGTTCCAAACAAGTCCCAGACTGTCCCAAACTGTCGCAGACTGTTCCAAACAAGTCCCAGACTGTCTCAGACTTTCCCAGGCTGTTCCAAACAAGTCCCAGACTGTCCCAGATTGTACCAGACTGTGCCAAACAAGTCCCAGACTGTCCCAAACAAGTCCTAGACTGTCCAAAACTGTCGCAGACTGTTCCAAACAAGACCCAGACTGTCCCAGATTGTCCCAGACTGTCGCAAACAAGTCCTAGACTGTCCCAAACTGTCGCAGACTGTTCCAAACAAGTCCCAGACGGTCCCAAACTGTCGCAGACTGTTCCAAACAAGTCCCAGACGGTCCCAGACTGGCCCAAACAAGTCCTAGACTGTGCCAAACTGATGCAGACAGTTCCAAACAAGTCCCAGTCGGTCCCAAACTGTCACAGACTGTTCCAAACAAGTCCCAGACTATCCCAGACTTTCCCAGGCTGTTCCAAACAAGTCCTAGTCTGTCCCAGATTGTATCAGACGGACCCAAACTGTCGCAGACTGTTCCAAACAAGTCCCAGACGGTCCCAAACTGTTGCAGACTGTTCCAAACAAGTCCCTGACTGTCCCAGAAGGTCCCAGATGGTCCCAGACTGTCCCAAACAAGTCCTAGACTGTCCCAGACGGCCACAGACTGTCCCAAACAAGTCCTAGACTGTCCCAAACTGTCGCAGACTGTTCCACACAAGTCCCAGACGGTCTCAAACGGTCGCAGACTGTTCCAAACAAGTCCCAGACGGTCCCAAACTGTCGCAGACTGTTCCATACAAGTCCCAGACTGTTCCAGAAGGTCCCAGACGATCCCAGATTTTTCCAAACAAGTCCTGGACTGTCCCAGACTGTCCCAGGCTGTTCCAAACAAGTCCCAGACTGACCCAGATTGTCCCAGACTGTCCCAAACAAGTCCCAGACTATCCCAGACTGTCGCGGACTGTTCCAAACAAGTCCCAGACGGTTCCAAACTGTCGCAGACTGTTCCAAACAAGTCCCAGACTGTCCCAGACGGTCCCAGACTGTCCCAAACAAGTCCTAGACTGTCCCAAACTATCGCAGACTGTTCCAAACAAGTCCCAGACGGTCCCAAACTGTCGCAGATTGTTCCAAACAAGACCCAGACTATCCCAGACTGCCCCAGGCTGTTCCAAACAAGTCCTAGACTGTCCCAAACTGTCGCAGACTGTTCCAAACAAGTCCCAGACGGTCCCAAACTGTCGCAGACTGTTCCAAACAAGTCCCAGACAGTCCCAGACTGGCCCAAACAAGTCCCAGACGGTCTCAAACTGTCGCAGACTGTTCCAAACAAGTCCCAGACTGTCCCAAACTGTCGCAGACTGTTCCAAACAAGTCCCAGACTGTCCCAAACTGTCGCAGACTGTTCCAAACAAGTCCCAGACTGTCTCAGACTTTCCCAGGCTGTTCCAAACAAGTCCCAGACTGTCCCAGATTGTACCAGACTGTGCCAAACAAGTCCCAGACTGTCCCAAACAAGTCCTAGACTGTCCAAAACTGTCGCAGACTGTTCCAAACAAGACCCAGACTGTCCCAGATTGTCCCAGACTGTCGCAAACAAGTCCTAGACTGTCCCAAACTGTCGCAGACTGTTCCAAACAAGTCCCAGACGGTCCCAAACTGTCGCAGACTGTTCCAAACAAGTCCCAGACGGTCCCAGACTGGCCCAAACAAGTCCTAGACTGTGCCAAACTGATGCAGACAGTTCCAAACAAGTCCCAGTCGGTCCCAAACTGTCACAGACTGTTCCAAACAAGTCCCAGACTATCCCAGACTTTCCCAGGCTGTTCCAAACAAGTCCTAGTCTGTCCCAGATTGTATCAGACGGACCCAAACTGTCGCAGACTGTTCCAAACAAGTCCCAGACGGTCCCAAACTGTTGCAGACTGTTCCAAACAAGTCCCTGACTGTCCCAGAAGGTCCCAGATGGTCCCAGACTGTCCCAAACAAGTCCTAGACTGTCCCAGACGGCCACAGACTGTCCCAAACAAGTCCTAGACTGTCCCAAACTGTCGCAGACTGTTCCACACAAGTCCCAGACGGTCTCAAACGGTCGCAGACTGTTCCAAACAAGTCCCAGACGGTCCCAAACTGTCGCAGACTGTTCCATACAAGTCCCAGACTGTTCCAGAAGGTCCCAGACGATCCCAGATTTTTCCAAACAAGTCCTGGACTGTCCCAGACTGTCCCAGGCTGTTCCAAACAAGTCCCAGACTGACCCAGATTGTCCCAGACTGTCCCAAACAAGTCCCAGACTATCCCAGACTGTCGCGGACTGTTCCAAACAAGTCCCAGACGGTTCCAAACTGTCGCAGACTGTTCCAAACAAGTCCCAGACTGTCCCAGACGGCCGCAGACTGTCCCAAACAAGTCCCAGACGGTCCCAGACGGTCGCAGACTTGCCCAAACAAGTCCTAGACTGTCCCAGACTGTCCCAGACGTTACCAGACTGTCCCAAACAAGTCCCAGACTATCCCAAACTGATGCAGACTGTTCCATACAAGTCCCAGTCGGTCCCAAACTGTCACAGACTGTTCCAAACAAGTCCCAGACTATCCCAGACTTTCCCAGGCTGTTCCAAACAAGTCCCAGACTGTCCCAGATTGTACCAGTCTGTGCCAAACAAGTCCCAGACTGTCCCAAACAAGTCCTAGACTGTCCAAAACTGTCGCAGACTGTTCCAAACAAGACCCAGACTGTCCCAGATTGTCCCAGACAGTCGCAAAACAAGTCCTAGACTGTCCCAGACGGCCACAGACAGTCCCAAACAAGTCCTAGACTGTCCCAAACTGTCGCAGACTGTTCCACACAAGTCCCAGACGGTCTCAAACGGTCGCAGACTGTTCCAAACAAGTCCCAGACGGTCCCAAACTGTCGCAGACTGTTCCATACAAGTCCCAGACTGTCCCAGATTGTACCAGACTGTGCCAAACAAGTCCTAGACTGTCCAAAACTGTCGCAGACTGTTCCAAACAAGACCCAGACTGTCCCAGATTGTCCCAGACAGTCGCAAACAAGTCCTAGACTGTCCCAGACTGTCACAGGCTGTTCCAAACGAGTCCCAGACGGTCTCAAACTGTCGCAGACTGTTCCAAACAAGTCCCAGTCTATCCCAGACATTCCCAGGCTGTTTCAAACAAGTCCCAGACTGTCCCAGATTGTACCAGACTGTGCCAAACAAGTCCCAGACTGTCCCAAACAAGTCCTAGACTGTCCAAAACTGTCGCAGACTGTACCAAACAAGACCCAGACTGTCCCAGATTGTCCCAGACAGTCGCAAACAAGTCCTAGACTGTCCCAGACTGTCCCAGGCTGTTCCAAACAAGTCCCAGAATGTCCCTGATTGTCCCAGACTGTCCCAAACAAGTCCTAGACTGTCCCAGACGGACCCAGACGTTACCAGACTGTCCCAAACAAGTCCCAGACTATCCCAGACTGTCGCGGACTGTTCCAAACAAGTCCCAGACGGTTCCAAACTGTCGCAGACTGTTCCAAACAAGTCCCAGACTGTCCCAGACGGCCGCAGACTGTCCCAAACAAGTCCCAGACGGTCCCAGACGGTCCCAGACTGGCCCAAACAAGTCCTAGACTGTCCCAAACTGATGCAGACTGTTCCATACAAGTCCCAGTCGGTCCCAAACGGTCACAGACTGTTCCAAACAAGTCCCAGACTAACCCAGACTTTCCCAGGCTGTTCCAAACAAGTCCCAGACTGTCCCAGATTGTACCAGACTGTGCCAAACAAGTCCCAGACTGTCCCAAACAAGTCCTAGACTGTCCAAAACTGTCGCAGACTGTTCCAAACAAGACCCAGACTGTCCCAGATTGTCCCAGACAGTCGCAAAACAAGTCCTAGACTGTCCCAGACGGCCACAGACTGTCATAAACAAGTCCTAGACTGTCCCAAACTGTCGCAGACTGTTCCACACAAGTCCCAGACGGTCTCAAACGGTCGCAGACTGTTCCAAACAAGTCCCAGACGGTCCCAAACTGTCGCAGACTGTTCCATACAAGTCCCAGACTGTTCCAGAAGGACCCAGACGATCCCAGATTTTTCCAAACAAGTCCTAGACTGTACCAGACTGTCCCAGGCTGTTCCAAACAAGTCCCAGACTGTCCCAGATTGTCCCAGACTGTCCCAGATTGTCCCAGACTGTCCCAAACAAGTCCTAGACTGACCCAGACGGACGCAGACGTTACCAGACTGTCCCAAACAAGTACCAGACTATCCCAGACTGTCGCAGACTGTTCCAAACAAGTCTCAGACTGTCCCAAACTGTCGCAGACTGTTCCAAACAAGTCCCAGAAGGTCCCAAACTGTCGCAGACTGTTCAAAACAAGTCCCAGACTACCCCAGACTGTCCCAGGCTGTTCCAAACAATTCCCAGACAGTCCCAGACTGTCCCAGACTGTTCCAAACAAGTCCCAGACTGTCCCAGACGGTCCCAGACGGTCCAAGACTGTCTTAAACAAGTCCTAGACTGTCCCAGAAGGTCCCAGACGGTCCCAGACTGTCCCAAACAAGTCCTAGACTGTCCCAAACTGTCGCAGACTGTTCCAAACAACTCCCAGACGGTCCCAAACTGTCGCAGACTGTTCCAAACAAGTCCCAGACTGTCCCAGACGGCCGCAGACTGTCCCAAACAAGTCCCAGACGGTCCCAGACGGTCCCAGACTGGCCCAAACAAGTCCTAGACTGTCCCAGACGGACCCAGACGTTACCAGACTGTCCCAAACAAGTCCCAGACTATCCCAGACTGTCGCAGACTGTTCCATACAAGTCCCAGACGGTTCCAAACTGTCGCAGACTGTTCCAAACAAGTCCCAGACTGACCCAGACGGCCGCAGACTGTCCCAAACAAGTCCCAGACGGTCCCAGACGGTCACAGACTGGCCCAAACAAGTCCTAGACTGTCCCAAACTGATGCAGACAGTTCCATACAAGTCCCAGTCGGTCCCAAACAAGTCCTAGACTGTCCAAAACTGTCGCAGACTGTTCCAAACAAGAACCAGACTGTCCCAGATTGTCCCAGACAGTCGCAAACAAGTCCTAGACTGTCTCAAACTGTCGCAGACTGTTCCAAACAAGTCCCAGACGGTCCCAAACTGTCGCAGACTGTTCCAAACAAGTCCCAGACGGTCCCAGACTGGCCCAAACAAGTCCTAGACTGTCCCAAACTGATGCAGACAGTTCCAAACAAGTCCCAGTCGGTCCCAAACTGTCACAGACTGTTCCAAACAAGTCCCAGACTATCCCAGACTTTCCCAGGCTGTTCCAAACAAGTCCCAGACTGTCCCAGATTGTCCCAGACTGTCCCAAACAAGTCCTAGACTGTCCCAGACGGACCCAGACGTTACCAGACTGTCCCAAACAAGTCCCAGACTATCCCAGACTGTCGCAGACTGTTCCAAACAAGTCGCAGACGGTCCCAAACTGTCCCAAACAAGTCCTATACTGTCCCAAACTGTCGCGGACTGTTCCAAACAAGTCCCAGACGGTCTCAAACTGTCGCAGACTGTTCCAAACAAGTCCCAGACTATCCCAGACTGTCGCAGACTGTTCCAAACAAGTCCCAGACGGTCCCAAACTGTCGCAGACTGTTCCAAACAAGTCCCAGACTGTCCCAGAAGGTCCCAGACTGTCTCAAACAAGTCCTAGACTGTCCCAAACTGTCGCAGACTGTTCCAAATAAGTCCCAGACGGTCCCAAACTGTCGCAGACTGTTCCAAACAAGTCCCAGACTACCCCAGACTGTCCCAGGCTGTTGCAAACAAGTCCCAGACAGTCCCAGACTGTTCCAAACAAGTCCCAGACTGTCCCAGACGGTCCCAGACGATCCCAGATTTTTCCAAACAAGTCCTAGACTGTGCCAGACTGTCCCAGGCTATTCCAAACAAGTCCCAGACTGTCCCAGATTGTCCCAGACTGTCCCAAACAAGTCCTAGACTGTCCCAGACGGACCCAGACGTTACCAGACTGTCCCAAACAAGTCCCAGACTATCCCAGACTGTCGCAGACTGTTCCAAACAAGTCTCAGACTGTCCCAAACTGTCGCAGACTGTTCCAAACAAGTCCCAGACGTTCCCAAACTGTCGCAGACTGTTCAAAACAAGTCCCAGACTACCCCAGGCTGTTCCAAACAAGTCCCAGACAGTCCCAGACTGTCCCAGACTGTTCCAAACAAGTCCCAGACTGTCCCAGACGGTCCCAGACTGTCCAAGACTGTCTCAAACAAGTCCTAGACTGTCCCAGAAGGTCCCAGACGGTCCCAGACTGTCCCAAACAAGTCCTAGACTGTCCCAAACTGTCGCAGACTGTTCCAAACAAGTCCCAGACGGTCCCAAACTGTCGCAGACTGTTCCAAACAAGTCCCAGACTATCCCAGACTGTCGCAGACTGTTCCAAACAAGTCCCAGACGGTCCCAAACTGTCCCAAACAAGTCCTATACTGTCCCAAACTGTCGCGGACTGTTCCAAACAAGTCCCAGACGGTCTCAAACTGTCGCAGACTGTTCCAAACAAGTCCCAGACTATCCCAGACTGTCGCAGACTGTTCCAAACAAGTCCCAGACGGTCCCAAACTGTCGCAGACTGTACCAAACAAGTCCCAGACTGTCCCAGAAGGTCCCAGACTGTCTCAAACAAGTCCTAGACTGTCCCAAACTGTCGCAGACTGTTCCAAATAAGTCCCAGACGGTCCCAAACTGTCGCAGACTGTTCCAAACAAGTCCCAGACTACCCCAGACTGTCCCAGGCTGTTGCAAACAAGTCCCAGACAGTCCCAGACTGTTCCAAACAAGTCCCAGACTGTCCCAGACGGTCCCAGACGGTCCCAGACTGTCCCAAACAATTCCTAGACTGTCCCAGAAGGTCCCAGACGGTCCCAGGCTGTCCCAAACAAGTCCTAGACTGTCCCAAACTGTCGCAGACTGTTCCAAACAAGTCCCAGACTGTCCCAAACTGTCGCAGACTGTTCCAAACAAGTCCCAGACTGTCCCAGACGGTCCCAGACGGTCCCAGACTGTCCCAAACAAGTCCTAGACAGTCCCAAACTGTCGCAGACTGTTCCAAACAAGTCCCAGACTATCCCAGACTTTCCCAGGCTGTTCCAAACAAGTCCCAGACTGTCCAGATTGTACCAGACTGTGCCAAACAAGTCCCAGACTGTCCCAGATTGTCCCAGACAGTCGCAAACAAGTCCTAGACTGTCCCAAACTGTCGCAGACTGTTCCAAACAAGTCCCAGACGGTCCCAAACTGTCGCAGACTGTTCCAAACAAGTCCCAGACGGTCCCAGACTGGCCCAAACAAGTCCTAGACTGTCCCAAACTGATGCAGACTGTTCCATACAAGTCCCAGTCGGTCCCAAACTGTCACAGACTGTTCCAAACAAGTCCCAGACTATCCCAGACTTTCCCAGGCTGTTCCAAACAAGTCCCAGACTGTCCCAGATTGTACCAGACTGTGCCAAACAAGTCCCAGACGGTCTCAAACGGTCGCAGACTGTTCCAAACAAGTCCCAGACGGTCCCAAACTGTCGCAGACTGTTCCATACAAGTCCCAGACTGTTCCAGAAGGTCCCAGACGATCCCAGATTTTTCCAAACAAGTCCTAGACTGTACCAGACTGTCCCAGGCTGTTCCAAACAAGTCCCAGACTGTCCCAGATTGTCCCAGACTGTCCCAAACAAGTCCTAGACTGACCCAGACGGACCCAGACGTTACCAGACTGTCCCAAACAAGTACCAGACTATCTCAGACTGTCGCAGACTGTTCCAAACAAGTCTCAGACTGTCCCAAACTGTCGCAGACTGTTCCAAACAAGTCCCAGAAGGTCCCAAACTGTCGCAGACTGTTCAAAACAAGTCCCAGACTACCCCAGACTGTCCCAGGCTGTTCCAAACAATTCCCAGACAGTCCCAGACTGTCCCAGACTGTTCCAAACAAGTCCCAGACGGTCCCAGACGGTCCAAGACTGTCTCAAACAAGTCCTAGACTGTCCCAGAAGGTCCCAGACGGTCCCAGACTGTCCCAAACAAGTCCTAGACTGTCCCAAACTGTCGCAGACTGTTCCAAACAACTCCCAGACGGTCCCAAACTGTCGCAGACTGTTCCAAACAAGTCCCAGACTGTCCCAGACGGCCGCAGACTGTCCCAAACAAGTCCCAGACGGTCCCAGACGGTCCCAGACTGGCCCAAACAAGTCCTAGACTGTCCCAGACGGACCCAGACGTTACCAGACTGTCCCAAACAAGTCCCAGACTATCCCAGACTGTCGCAGACTGTTCCAAACAAGTCCCAGACGGTTCCAAACTGTCGCAGACTGTTCCAAACAAGTCCCAGACTGACCCAGACGGCCGCAGACTGTCCCAAACAAGTCCCAGACGGTCCCAGACGGTCACAGACTGGCCCAAACAAGTCCTAGACTGTCCCAAACTGATGCAGACAGTTCCATACAAGTCCCAGTCGGTCCCAAACAAGTCCTAGACTGTCCAAAACTGTCGCAGACTGTTCCAAACAAGAACCAGACTGTCCCCGATTGTCCCAGACAGTCGCAAACAAGTCCTAGACTGTCTCAAACTGTCGCAGACTGTTCCAAACAAGTCCCAGACTGTCCCAGACGGCCGCAGACTGTCCCAAACAAGTCCCAGACGGTCCCAGACGGTCGCAGACTTGCCCAAACAAGTCCTAGACTGTCCCAGACTGTCCCAGGCTGTTCCAAACAAGTCCCAGACTGTCCCAGATTGTCCCAGACTGTCCCAAACAAGTCCTAGACTGTCCCAGACGGACCCAGACGTTACCAGACTGTCCCAAACAAGTCCCAGACTATCCCAAACTGATGCAGACTGTTCCATACAAGTCCCAGTCGGTCCCAAACTGTCACAGACTGTTCCAAACAAGTCCCAGACTATCCCAGACTTTCCCAGGCTGTTCCAAACAAGTCCCAGACTGTCCCAGATTGTACCAGTCTGTGCCAAACAAGTCCCAGACTGTCCCAAACAAGTCCTAGACTGTCCAAAACTGTCGCAGACTGTTCCAAACAAGACCCAGACTGTCCCAGATTGTCCCAGACAGTCGCAAAACAAGTCCTAGACTGTCCCAGATGGCCACAGACAGTCCCAAACAAGTCCTAGACTGTCCCAAACTGTCGCAGACTGTTCCACACAAGTCCCAGACGGTCTCAAACGGTCGCAGACTGTTCCAAACAAGTCCCAGACGGTCCCAAACTGTCGCAGACTGTTCCATACAAGTCCCAGACTGTCCCAGATTGTACCAGACTGTGCCAAACAAGTCCCAGACTGTCCCAAACAAGTCCTAGACTGTCCAAAACTGTCGCAGACTGTTCCAAACAAGACCCAGACTGTCCCAGATTGTCCCAGACAGTCGCAAACAAGTCCTAGACTGTCCCAGACTGTCACAGGCTGTTCCAAACGAGTCCCAGACGGTCTCAAACTGTCGCAGACTGTTCCAAACAAGTCCCAGTCTATCCCAGACATTCCCAGGCTGTTTCAAACAAGTCCCAGACCGTCCCAGATTGTACCAGACTGTGCCAAACAAGTCCCAGACTGTCCCAAACAAGTCCTAGACTGTCCAAAACTGTCGCAGACTGTTCCAAACAAGACCCAGACTGTCCCAGATTGTCCCAGACAGTCGCAAACAAGTCCTAGACTGTCCCAGACTGTCCCAGGCTGTTCCAAACAAGTCCCAGAATGTCCCTGATTGTCCCAGACTGTCCCAAACAAGTCCTAGACTGTCCCAGACGGACCCAGACGTTACCAGACTGTCCCAAACAAGTCCCAGACTATCCCAGACTGTCGCGGACTGTTCCAAACAAGTCCCAGACGGTTCCAAACTGTCGCAGACTGTTCCAAACAAGTCCCAGACTGTCCCAGACGGCCGCAGACAGTCCCAAACAAGTCCCAGACGGTCCCAGACGGTCCCAGACTGGCCCAAACAAGTCCTAGACTGTCCCAAACTGATGCAGACTGTTCCATACAAGTCCCAGTCGGTCCCAAACGGTCACAGACTGTTCCAAACAAGTCCCAGACTAACCCAGACTTTCCCAGGCTGTTCCAAACAAGTCCCAGACTGTCCCAGATTGTACCAGACTGTGCCAAACAAGTCCCAGACTGTCCCAAACAAGTCCTAGACTGTCCAAAACTGTCGCAGACTGTTCCAAACAAGACCCAGACTGTCCCAGATTGTCCCAGACAGTCGCAAAACAAGTCCTAGACTGTCCCAGACGGCCACAGACTGTCATAAACAAGTCCTAGACTGTCCCAAACTGTCGCAGACTGTTCCACACAAGTCCCAGACGGTCTCAAACGGTCGCAGACTGTTCCAAACAAGTCCCAGACGGTCCCAAACTGTCGCAGACTGTTCCATACAAGTCCCAGACTGTTCCAGAAGGTCCCAGACGATCCCAGATTTTTCCAAACAAGTCCTAGACTGTACCAGACTGTCCCAGGCTGTTCCAAACAAGTCCCAGACTGTCCCAGATTGTCCCAGACTGTCCCAAACAAGTCCTAGACTGACCCAGACGGACCCAGACGTTACCAGACTGTCCCAAACAAGTACCAGACTATCCCAGACTGTCGCAGACTGTTCCAAACAAGTCTCAGACTGTCCCAAACTGTCGCAGACTGTTCCAAACAAGTCCCAGAAGGTCCCAAACTGTCGCAGACTGTTCAAAACAAGTCCCAGACTACCCCAGACTGTCCCAGGCTGTTCCAAACAATTCCCAGACAGTCCCAGACTGTCCCAGACTGTTCCAAACAAGTCCCAGACTGTCCCAGACGGTCCCAGACGGTCCAAGACTGTCTCAAACAAGTCCTAGACTGTCCCAGAAGGTCCCAGACGGTCCCAGACTGTCCCAAACAAGTCCTAGACTGTCCCAAACTGTCGCAGACTGTTCCAAACAACTCCCAGACGGTCCCAAACTGTCGCAGACTGTTCCAAACAAGTCCCAGACTGTCCCAGACGGCCGCAGACTGTCCCAAACAAGTCCCAGACGGTCCCAGACGGTCCCAGACTGGCCCAAACAAGTCCTAGACTGTCCCAGACGGACCCAGACGTTACCAGACTGTCCCAAACAAGTCCCAGACTATCCCAGACTGTCGCAGACTGTTCCAAACAAGTCCCAGACGGTTCCAAACTGTCGCAGACTGTTCCAAACAAGTCCCAGACTGACCCAGACGGCCGCAGACTGTCCCAAACAAGTCCCAGACGGTCCCAGACGGTCACAGACTGGCCCAAACAAGTCCTAGACTGTCCCAAACTGATGCAGACAGTTCCATACAAGTCCCAGTCGGTCCCAAACAAGTCCTAGACTGTCCAAAACTGTCGCAGACTGTTCCAAACAAGAACCAGACTGTCCCAGATTGTCCCACACAGTCGCAAACAAGTCCTAGACTGTCTCAAACTGTCGCAGACTGTTCCAAACAAGTCCCAGACTGTCCCAGACGGCCGCAGACTGTCCCAAACAAGTCCCAGACGGTCCCAGACGGTCGCAGACTTGCCCAAACAAGTCCTAGACTGTCCCAGACTGTCCCAGGCTGTTCCAAACAAGTCCCAGTCTGTCCCAGATTGTCCCAGACTGTCCCAAACAAGTCCTAGACTGTCCCAGACGGACCCAGACGTTACCAGACTGTCCCAAACAAGTCCCAGACTATCCCAAACTGATGCAGACTGTTCCATACAAGTCCCAGTCGGTCCCAAACTGTCACAGACTGTTCCAAACAAGTCCCAGACTATCCCAGACTTTCCCAGGCTGTTCCAAACAAGTCCCAGACTGTCCCAGATTGTACCAGTCTGTGCCAAACAAGTCCCAGACTGTCCCAAACAAGTCCTAGACTGTCCAAAACTGTCGCAGACTGTTCCAAACAAGACCCAGACTGTCCCAGATTGTCCCAGACAGTCGCAAAACAAGTCCTAGACTGTCCCAGACGGCCACAGACAGTCCCAAACAAGTCCTAGACTGTCCCAAACTGTCGCAGACTGTTCCACACAAGTCCCAGACGGTCTCAAACGGTCGCAGACTGTTCCAAACAAGTCCCAGACGGTCCCAAACTGTCGCAGACTGTTCCATACAAGTCCCAGACTGTCCCAGATTGTACCAGACTGTGCCAAACAAGTCCCAGACTGTCCCAAACAAGTCCTAGACTGTCCAAAACTGTCGCAGACTGTTCCAAACAAGACCCAGACTGTCCCAGATTGTCCCAGACAGTCGCAAACAAGTCCTAGACTGTCCCAGACTGTCACAGGCTGTTCCAAACGAGTCCCAGACGGTCTCAAACTGTCGCAGACTGTTCCAAACAAGTCCCAGTCTATCCCAGACATTCCCAGGCTGTTTCAAACAAGTCCCAGACTGTCCCAGATTGTACCAGACTGTGCCAAACAAGTCCCAGACTGTCCCAAACAAGTCCTAGACTGTCCAAAACTGTCGCAGACTGTTCCAAACAAGACCCAGACTGTCCCAGATTGTCCCAGACAGTCGCAAACAAGTCCTAGACTGTCCCAGACTGTCCCAGGCTGTTCCAAACAAGTCCCAGAATGTCCCTGATTGTCCCAGACTGTCCCAAACAAGTCCTAGACTGTCCCAGACGGACCCAGACGTTACCAGACTGTCCCAAACAAGTCCCAGACTATCCCAGACTGTCGCGGACTGTTCCAAACAAGTCCCAGACGGTTCCAAACTGTCGCAGACTGTTCCAAACAAGTCCCAGACTGTCCCAGACGGCCGCAGACAGTCCCAAACAAGTCCCAGACGGTCCCAGACGGTCCCAGACTGGCCCAAACAAGTCCTAGACTGTCCCAAACTGATGCAGACTGTTCCATACAAGTCCCAGTCGGTCCCAAACGGTCACAGACTGTTCCAAACAAGTCCCAGACTAACCCAGACTTTCCCAGGCTGTTCCAAACAAGTCCCAGACTGTCCCAGATTGTACCAGACTGTGCCAAACAAGTCCCAGACTGTCCCAAACAAGTCCTAGACTGTCCAAAACTGTCGCAGACTGTTCCAAACAAGACCCAGACTGTCCCAGATTGTCCCAGACAGTCGCAAAAGAAGTCCTAGACTGTCCCAGACGGCCACAGACTGTCATAAACAAGTCCTAGACTGTCCCAAACTGTCGCAGACTGTTCCACACAAGTCCCAGACGGTCTCAAACGGTCGCAGACTGTTCCAAACAAGTCCCAGACGGTCCCAAACTGTCGCAGACTGTTCCATACAAGTCCCAGACTGTTCCAGAAGGTCCCAGACGATCCCAGATTTTTCCAAACAAGTCCTAGACTGTACCAGACTGTCCCAGGCTGTTCCAAACAAGTCCCAGACTGTCCCAGATTGTCCCAGACTGTCCCAAACAAGTCCTAGACTGACCCAGACGGACCCAGACGTTACCAGACTGTCCCAAACAAGTACCAGACTATCCCAGACTGTCGCAGACTGTTCCAAACAAGTCTCAGACTGTCCCAAACTGTCGCAGACTGTTCCAAACAAGTCCCAGACGGTCCCAAACTGTCGCAGACTGTTCCATACAAGTCCCAGACTGTCCCAGATTGTACCAGACTGTGCCAAACAAGTCCCAGACTGTCCCAAACAAGTCCTAGACTGTCCAAAACTGTCGCAGACTGTTCCAAACAAGACCCAGACTGTCCCAGATTGTCCCAGACAGTCGCAAACAAGTCTTAGACTGTCCCAGACTGTCACAGGCTGTTCCAAACGAGTCCCAGACGGTCTCAAACTGTCGCAGACTGTTCCAAACAAGTCCCAGTCTATCCCAGACATTCCCAGGCTGTTTCAAACAAGTCCCAGACTGTCCCAGATTGTACCAGACTGTGCCAAACAAGTCCCAGACTGTCCCAAACAAGTCCTAGACTGTCCAAAACTGTCGCAGACTGTTCCAAACAAGACCCAGACTGTCCCAGATTGTCCCAGACAGTCGCAAACAAGTCCTAGACTGTCCCAGACTGTCCCAGGCTGTTCCAAACAAGTCCCAGAATGTCCCTGATTGTCCCAGACTGTCCCAAACAAGTCCTAGACTGTCCCAGACGGACCCAGACGTTACCAGACTGTCCCAAACAAGTCCCAGACTATCCCAGACTGTCGCGGACTGTTCCAAACAAGTCCCAGACGGTTCCAAACTGTCGCAGACTGTTCCAAACAAGTCCCAGACTGTCCCAGACGGCCGCAGACAGTCCCAAACAAGTCCCAGACGGTCCCAGACGGTCCCAGACTGGCCCAAACAAGTCCTAGACTGTCCCAAACTGATGCAGACTGTTCCATACAAGTCCCAGTCGGTCCCAAACGGTCACAGACTGTTCCAAACAAGTCCCAGACTAACCCAGACTTTCCCAGGCTGTTCCAAACAAGTCCCAGACTGTCCCAGATTGTACCAGACTGTGCCAAACAAGTCCCAGACTGTCCCAAACAAGTCCTAGACTGTCCAAAACTGTCGCAGACTGTTCCAAACAAGACCCAGACTGTCCCAGATTGTCCCAGACAGTCGCAAAAGAAGTCCTAGACTGTCCCAGACGGCCACAGACTGTCATAAACAAGTCCTAGACTGTCCCAAACTGTCGCAGACTGTTCCACACAAGTCCCAGACGGTCTCAAACGGTCGCAGACTGTTCCAAACAAGTCCCAGACGGTCCCAAACTGTCGCAGACTGTTCCATACAAGTCCCAGACTGTTCCAGAAGGTCCCAGACGATCCCAGATTTTTCCAAACAAGTCCTAGACTGTACCAGACTGTCCCAGGCTGTTCCAAACAAGTCCCAGACTGTCCCAGATTGTCCCAGACTGTCCCAAACAAGTCCTAGACTGACCCAGACGGACCCAGACGTTACCAGACTGTCCCAAACAAGTACCAGACTATCCCAGACTGTCGCAGACTGTTCCAAACAAGTCTCAGACTGTCCCAAACTGTCGCAGACTGTTCCAAACAAGTCCCAGAAGGTCCCAAACTGTCGCAGACTGTTCAAAACAAGTCCCAGACTACCCCAGACTGTCCCAGGCTGTTCCAAACAATTCCCAGACAGTCCCAGACTGTCCCAGACTGTTCCAAACAAGTCCCAGACTGTCCCAGACGGTCCCAGACGGTCCAAGACTGTCTCAAACAAGTCCTAGACTGTCCCAGAAGGTCCCAGACGGTCCCAGACTGTCCCAAACAAGTCCTAGACTGTCCCAAACTGTCGCAGACTGTTCCAAACAACTCCCAGACGGTCCGAAACTGTCGCAGACTGTTCCAAACAAGTCCCAGACTGTCCCAGACGGCCGCAGACTGTCCCAAACAAGTCCCAGACGGTCCCAGACGGTCCCAGACTGGCCCAAACAAGTCCTAGACTGTCCCAGACGGACCCAGACGTTACCAGACTGTCCCAAACAAGTCCCAGACTATCCCAGACTGTCGCAGACTGTTCCAAACAAGTCCCAGACGGTTCCAAACTGTCGCGGACTGTTCCAAACAAGTCCGAGACTGACCCAGACGGCCGCAGACTGTCCCAAACAAGTCCCAGACGGTCCCAGACGGTCACAGACTGGCCCAAACAAGTCCTAGACTGTCCCAAACTGATGCAGACAGTTCCATACAAGTCCCAGTCGGTCCCAAACAAGTCCTAGACTGTCCAAAACTGTCGCAGACTGTTCCAAACAAGAACCAGACTGTCCCAGATTGTCCCAGACAGTCGCAAACAAGTCCTAGACTGTCTCAAACTGTCGCAGACTGTTCCAAACAAGTCCCAGACGGTCCCAAACTGTCGCAGACTGTTCCAAACAAGTCCCAGACGGTCCCAGACTGGCCCAAACAAGTCCTAGACTGTCCCAAACTGATGCAGACAGTTCCAAACAAGTCCCAGTCGGTCCCAAACTGTCACAGACTGTTCCAAACAAGTCCCAGACTATCCCAGACTTTCCCAGGCTGTTCCAAACAAGTCCCAGACTGTCCCAGATTGTCCCAGACTGTCCCAAACAAGTCCTAGACTGTCCCAGACGGACCCAGACGTTACCAGACTGTCCCAAACAAGTCCCAGACTATCCCAGACTGTCGCAGACTGTTCCAAACAAGTCGCAGACGGTCCCAAACTGTCCCAAACAAGTCCTATACTGTCCCAAACTGTCGCGGACTGTTCCAAACAAGTCCCAGACGGTCTCAAACTGTCGCAGACTGTTCCAAACAAGTCCCAGACTATCCCAGACTGTCGCAGACTGTTCCAAACAAGTCCCAGACGGTCCCAAACTGTCGCAGACTGTTCCAAACAAGTCCCAGACTGTCCCAGAAGGTCCCAGACTGTCTCAAACAAGTCCTAGACTGTCCCAAACTGTCGCAGACTGTTCCAAATAAGTCCCAGACGGTCCCAAACTGTCGCAGACTGTTCCAAACAAGTCCCAGACTACCCCAGACTGTCCCAGGCTGTTGCAAACAAGTCCCAGACAGTCCCAGACTGTTCCAAACAAGTCCCAGACTGTCCCAGACGGTCCCAGACGATCCCAGATTTTTCCAAACAAGTCCTAGACTGTGCCAGACTGTCCCAGGCTGTTCCAAACAAGTCCCAGACTGTCCCAGATTGTCCCAGACTGTCCCAAACAAGTCCTAGACTGTCCCAGACGGACCCAGACGTTACCAGACTGTCCCAAACAAGTACCAGACTATCCCAGACTGTCGCAGACTGTTCCAAACAAGTCTCAGACTGTCCCAAACTGTCGCAGACTGTTCCAAACAAGTCCCAGAAGGTCCCAAACTGTCGCAGACTGTTCAAAACAAGTCCCAGACTACCCCAGACTGTCCCAGGCTGTTCCAAACAATTCCCAGACAGTCCCAGACTGTCCCAGACTGTTCCAAACAAGTCCCAGACTGTCCCAGACGGTCCCAGACGGTCCAAGACTGTCTCAAACAAGTCCTAGACTGTCCCAGAAGGTCCCAGACGGTCCCAGACTGTCCCAAACAAGTCCTAGACTGTCCCAAACTGTCGCAGACTGTTCCAAACAACTCCCAGACGGTCCCAAACTGTCGCAGACTGTTCCAAATAAGTCCCAGACTGTCCCAGACGGCCGCAGACTGTCCCAAACAAGTCCCAGACGGTCCCAGACGTTCCCAGACTGGCCCAAACAAGTCCTAGACTGTCCCAGACGGACCCAGACGTTACCAGACTGTCCCAAACAAGTCCCAGACTATCCCAGACTGTCGCAGACTGTTCCAAACAAGTCCCAGACGGTTCCAAACTGTCGCAAACTGTTCCAAACAAGTCCCAGACTGACCCAGACGGCCGCAGACTGTCCCAAACAAGTCCCAGACGGTCCCAGACGGTCATAGACTGGCCCAAACAAGTCCTAGACTGTCCCAAACTGATGCAGACAGTTCCATACAAGTCCCAGTCGGTCCCAAACAAGTCCTAGACTGTCCAAAACTGTCGCAGACTGTTCCAAACAAGAACCAGACTGTCCCAGATTGTCCCAGACAGTCGCAAACAAGTCCTAGACTGTCTCAAACTGTCGCAGACTGTTCCAAACAAGTCCCAGACTGTCCCAGACGGCCGCAGACTGTCCCAAACAAGTCCCAGACGGTCCCAGACGGTCGCAGACTTGCCCAAACAAGTCCTAGACTGTCCCAGACTGTCCCAGGCTGTTCCAAACAAGTCCCAGACTGTCCCAGATTGTCCCAGACTGTCCCAAACAAGTCCTAGACTGTCCCAGACGGACCCAGACGTTACCAGACTGTCCCAAACAAGTCCCAGACTATCCCAAACTGATGCAGACTGTTCCATACAAGTCCCAGTCGGTCCCAAACTGTCACAGACTGTTCCAAACAAGTCCCAGACTATCCCAGACTTTCCCAGGCTGTTCCAAACAAGTCCCAGACTGTCCCAGATTGTACCAGTCTGTGCCAAACAAGTCCCAGACTGTCCCAAACAAGTCCTAGACTGTCCAAAACTGTCGCAGACTGTTCCAAACAAGACCCAGACTGTCCCAGATTGTCCCAGACAGTCGCAAAACAAGTCCTAGACTGTCCCAGACGGCCACAGACAGTCCCAAACAAGTCCTAGACTGTCCCAAACTGTCGCAGACTGTTCCACACAAGTCCCAGACGGTCTCAAACGGTCGCAGACTGTTCCAAACAAGTCCCAGACGGTCCCAAACTGTCGCAGACTGTTCCATACAAGTCCCAGACTGTCCCAGATTGTACCAGACTGTGCCAAACAAGTCCCAGACTGTCCCAAACAAGTCCTAGACTGTCCAAAACTGTCGCAGACTGTTCCAAACAAGACCCAGACTGTCCCAGATTGTCCCAGACAGTCGCAAACAAGTCCTAGACTGACCCAGACTGTCACAGGCTGTTCCAAACGAGTCCCAGACGGTCTCAAACTGTCGCAGACTGTTCCAAACAAGTCCCAGTCTATCCCAGACATTCCCAGGCTGTTTCAAACAAGTCCCAGACTGTCCCAGATTGTACCAGACTGTGCCAAACAAGTCCCAGACTGTCCCAAACAAGTCCTAGACTGTCCAAAACTGTCGCAGACTGTTCCAAACAAGACCCAGACTGTCCCAGATTGTCCCAGACAGTCGCAAACAAGTCCTAGACTGTCCCAGACTGTCCCAGGCTGTTCCAAACAAGTCCCAGAATGTCCCTGATTGTCCCAGACTGTCCCAAACAAGTCCTAGACTGTCCCAGACGGACCCAGACGTTACCAGACTGTCCCAAACAAGTCCCAGACTATCCCAGACTGTCGCGGACTGTTCCAAACAAGTCCCAGACGGTTCCAAACTGTCGCAGACTGTTCCAAACAAGTCCCAGACTGTCCCAGACGGCCGCAGACTGTCCCAAACAAGTCCCAGACGGTCCCAGACGGTCCCAGACAGGCCCAAACAAGTCCTAGACTGTCCCAAACTGATGCAGACTGTTCCATACAAGTCCCAGTCGGTCCCAAACGGTCACAGACTGTTCCAAACAAGTCCCAGACTAACCCAGACTTTCCCAGGCTGTTCCAAACAAGTCCCAGACTGTCCCAGATTGTACCAGACTGTGCCAAACAAGTCCCAGACTGTCCCAAACAAGTCCTAGACTGTCCAAAACTGTCGCAGACTGTTCCAAACAAGACCCAGACTGTCCCAGATTGTCCCAGACAGTCGCAAAACAAGTCCTAGACTGTCCCAGACGGCCACAGACTGTCATAAACAAGTCCTAGACTGTCCCAAACTGTCGCAGACTGTTCCACACAAGTCCCAGACGGTCTCAAACGGTCGCAGACTGTTCCAAACAAGTCCCAGACGGTCCCAAACTGTCGCAGACTGTTCCATACAAGTCCCAGACTGTTCCAGAAGGTCCCAGACGATCCCAGATTTTTCCAAACAAGTCCTAGACTGTACCAGACTGTCCCAGGCTGTTCCAAACAAGTCCCAGACTGTCCCAGATTGTCCCAGACTGTCCCAAACAAGTCCTAGACTGACCCAGACGGACCCAGACGTTACCAGACTGTCCCAAACAAGTACCAGACTATCCCAGACTGTCGCAGACTGTTCCAAACAAGTCTCAGACTGTCCCAAACTGTCGCAGACTGTTCCAAACAAGTCCCAGAAGGTCCCAAACTGTCGCAGACTGTTCAAAACAAGTCCCAGACTACCCCAGACTGTCCCAGGC
Source organism: Cephus spinipes (assembly GCA_963971525.1). Taxonomy (NCBI): domain Eukaryota; kingdom Metazoa; phylum Arthropoda; class Insecta; order Hymenoptera; family Cephidae; genus Cephus; species Cephus spinipes. Next base: position 10,880,327 of record OZ020581.1, on the reverse strand, counting down.
TGTTCCAAACAATTCCCAGACAGTCCCAGACTGTCCCAGACTGTTCCAAACAAGTCCCAGACTGTCCCAGACGGTCCCAGACGGTCCAAGACTGTCTCAAACAAGTCCTAGACTGTCCCAGAAGGTCCCAGACGGTCCCAGACTGTCCCAAACAAGTCCTAGACTGTCCCAAACTGTCGCAGACTGTTCCAAACAACTCCCAGACGGTCCCAAACTGTCGCAGACTGTTCCAAACAAGTCCCAGACTGTCCCAGACGGCCGCAGACTGTCCCAAACAAGTCCCAGACGGTCCCAGACGGTCCCAGACTGGCCCAAACAAGTCCTAGACTGTCCCAGACGGACCCAGACGTTACCAGACTGTCCCAAACAAGTCCCAGACTATCCCAGACTGTCGCAGACTGTTCCAAACAAGTCCCAGACGGTTCCAAACTGTCGCAGACTGTTCCAAACAAGTCCCAGACTGACCCAGACGGCCGCAGACTGTCCCAAACAAGTCCCAGACGGTCCCAGACGGTCACAGACTGGCCCAAACAAGTCCTAGACTGTCCCAAACTGATGCAGACAGTTCCATACAAGTCCCAGTCGGTCCCAAACAAGTCCTAGACTGTCCAAAACTGTCGCAGACTGTTCCAAACAAGAACCAGACTGTCCCAGATTGTCCCAGACAGTCGCAAACAAGTCCTAGACTGTCTCAAACTGTCGCAGACTGTTCCAAACAAGTCCCAGACGGTCCCAGACTGGCCCAAACAAGTCCTAGACTGTCCCAAACTGATGCAGACAGTTCCAAACAAGTCCCAGTCGGTCCCAAACTGTCACAGACTGTTCCAAACAAGTCCCAGACTATCCCAGACTTTCCCAGGCTGTTCCAAACAAGTCCCAGACTGTCCCAGATTGTCCCAGACTGTCCCAAACAAGTCCTAGACTGTCCCAGACGGACCCAGACGTTACCAGACTGTCCCAAACAAGTCCCAGACTATCCCAGACTGTCGCAGACTGTTCCAAACAAGTCGCAGACGGTCCCAAACTGTCCCAAACAAGTCCTATACTGTCCCAAACTGTCGCGGACTGTTCCAAACAAGTCCCAGACGGTCTCAAACTGTCGCAGACTGTTCCAAACAAGTCCCAGACTATCCCAGACTGTCGCAGACTGTTCCAAACAAGTCCCAGACGGTCCCAAACTGTCGCAGACTGTTCCAAACAAGTCCCAGACTGTCCCAGAAGGTCCCAGACTGTCTCAAACAAGTCCTAGACTGTCCCAAACTGTCGCAGACTGTTCCAAATAAGTCCCAGACGGACCCAAACTGTCGCAGACTGTTCCAAACAAGTCCCAGACTACCCCAGACTGTCCCAGGCTGTTGCAAACAAGTCCCAGACAGTCCCAGACTGTTCCAAACAAGTCCCAGACTGTCCCAGACGGTCCCAGACGATCCCAGATTTTTCCAAACAAGTCCTAGACTGTGCCAGACTGTCCCAGGCTGTTCCAAACAAGTCCCAGACTGTCCCAGATTGTCCCAGACTGTCCCAAACAAGTCCTAGACTGTCCCAGACGGACCCAGACGTTACCAGACTGTCCCAAACAAGTCCCAGACTATCCCAGACTGTCGCAGACTGTTCCAAACAAGTCTCAGACTGTCCCAAACTGTCGCAGACTGTTCCAAACAAGTCCCAGGCGTTCCCAAACTGTCGCAGACTGTTCAAAACAAGTCCCAGACTACCCCAGGCTGTGCCAAACAAGTCCCAGACAGTCCCAGACTGTCCCAGACTGTTCCAAACAAGTCCCAGACTGTCCCAGACGGTCCCAGACTGTCCAAGACTGTCTCAAACAAGTCCTAGACTGTCCCAGAAGGTCCCAGACGGTCCCAGACTGTCCCAAACAAGTCCTAGACTGTCCCAAACTGTCGCAGACTGTTCCAAACAAGTCCCAGACGGTCCCAAACTGTCGCAGACTGTTCCAAACAAGTCCCAGACTATCCCAGACTGTCGCAGACTGTTCCAAACAAGTCCCAGACGGTCCCAAACTGTCCCAAACAAGTCCTATACTGTCCCAAACTGTCGCGGACTGTTCCAAACAAGTCCCAGACGGTCTCAAACTGTCGCAGACTGTTCCAAACAAGTCCCAGACTATCCCAGACTGTCGCAGACTGTTCCAAACAAGTCCCAGACGGTCCCAAACTGTCGCAGACTGTACCAAACAAGTCCCAGACTGTCCCAGAAGGTCCCAGACTGTCTCAAACAAGTCCTAGACTGTCCCAAACTGTCGCAGACTGTTCCAAATAAGTCCCAGACGGTCCCAAACTGTCGCAGACTGTTCCAAACAAGTCCCAGACTACACCAGACTGTCCCAGGCTGTTGCAAACAAGTCCCAGACAGTCCCAGACTGTTCCAAACAAGTCCCAGACTGTCCCAGACGGTCCCAGACGGTCCCAGACTGTCCCAAACAATTCCTAGACTGTCCCAGAAGGTCCCAGACGGTCCCAGACTGTCCCAAACAAGTCCTAGACTGTCCCAAACTGTCGCAGACTGTTCCAAACAAGTCCCAGACTGTCCCAAACTGTCGCAGACTGTTCCAAACAAGTCCCAGACTGTCCCAGACGGTCCCAGACGGTCCCAGACTGTCCCAAACAAGTCCTAGACAGTCCCAAACTGTCGCAGACTGTTCCAAACAAGTCCCAGACTATCCCAGACTTTCCCAGGCTGTTCCAAACAAGTCCCAGACTGTCCCAGATTGTACCAGACTGTGCCAAACAAGTCCCAGACTGTCCCAGATTGTCCCAGACAGTCGCAAACAAGTCCTAGACTGTCCCAAACTGTCGCAGACTGTTCCAAACAAGTCCCAGACGGTCCCAAACTGTCGCAGACTGTTCCAAACAAGTCCCAGACGGTCCCAGACTGGCCCAAACAAGTCCTAGACTGTCCCAAACTGATGCAGACTGTTCCATACAAGTCCCAGTCGGTCCCAAACTGTCACAGACTGTTCCAAACAAGTCCCAGACTATCCCAGACTGTCGCAGACTGTTCCAAACAAGTCCCAGACGGTCCCAAACTGTCGCAGACTGTACCAAACAAGTCCCAGACTGTCCCAGAAGGTCCCAGACTGTCTCAAACAAGTCCTAGACTGTCCCGAACTGTCGCAGACTGTTCCAAATAAGTCCCAGACGGTCCCAAACTGTCGCAGACTGTTCCGAACAAGTCCCAGACTACCCCAGACTGTCCCAGGCTGTTGCAAACAAGTCCCAGACAGCCCCAGACTGTTCCAAACAAGTCCCAGACTGTCCCAGACGGTCCCAGACGGTCCCAGACTGTCCCAAACAAGTCCTAGACTGTCCCAGAAGGTCCCAGACGGTCCCAGACTGTCCCAAACAAGTCCTAGACTGTCCCAAACTGTCGCAGACTGTTCCAAACAAGTCCCAGACGGTCCCAAACTGTCGCAGACTGTTCCAAACAAGTCCCAGACTATCCCAGACTGTCGCAGACTGTTCCAAACAAGTCCCAGACGGTCCCAAACTGTCCCAAACAAGTCCTATACTGTCCCAAACTGTCGCGGACTGTTCCAAACAAGTCCCAGACGGTCTCAAACTGTCGCAGACTGTTCCAAACAAGTCCCAGACTATCCCAGACTGTCGCAGACTGTTCCAAACAAGTCCCAGACGGTCCCAAACTGTCGCAGACTGTACCAAACAAGTCCCAGACTGTCCCAGAAGGTCCCAGACTGTCTCAAACAAGTCCTAGACTGTCCCAAACTGTCGCAGACTGTTCCAAATAAGTCCCAGACGGTCCCAAACTGTCGCAGACTGTTCCAAACAAGTCCCAGACTACACCAGACTGTCCCAGGCTGTTGCAAACAAGTCCCAGACAGTCCCAGACTGTTCCAAACAAGTCCCAGACTGTCCCAGACGGTCCCAGACGGTCCCAGACTGTCCCAAACAATTCCTAGACTGTCCCAGAAGGTCCCAGACGGTCCCAGACTGTCCCAAACAAGTCCTAGACTGTCCCAAACTGTCGCAGACTGTTCCAAACAAGTCCCAGACTGTCCCAAACTGTCGCAGACTGTTCCAAACAAGTCCCAGACTGTCCCAGACGGTCCCAGACGGTCCCAGACTGTCCCAAACAAGTCCTAGACAGTCCCAAACTGTCGCAGACTGTTCCAAACAAGTCCCAGACTATCCCAGACTTTCCCAGGCTGTTCCAAACAAGTCCCAGACTGTCCCAGATTGTACCAGACTGTGCCAAACAAGTCCCAGACTGTCCCAGATTGTCCCAGACAGTCGCAAACAAGTCCTAGACTGTCCCAAACTGTCGCAGACTGTTCCAAACAAGTCCCAGACGGTCCCAAACTGTCGCAGACTGTTCCAAACAAGTCCCAGACGGTCCCAGACTGGCCCAAACAAGTCCTAGACTGTCCCAAACTGATGCAGACTGTTCCATACAAGTCCCAGTCGGTCCCAAACTGTCACAGACTGTTCCAAACAAGTCCCAGACTATCCCAGACTGTCGCAGACTGTTCCAAACAAGTCCCAGACGGTCCCAAACTGTCGCAGACTGTACCAAACAAGTCCCAGACTGTCCCAGAAGGTCCCAGACTGTCTCAAACAAGTCCTAGACTGTCCCGAACTGTCGCAGACTGTTCCAAATAAGTCCCAGACGGTCCCAAACTGTCGCAGACTGTTCCAAACAAGTCCCAGACTACCCCAGACTGTCCCAGGCTGTTGCAAACAAGTCCCAGACAGCCCCAGACTGTTCCAAACAAGTCCCAGACTGTCCCAGACGGTCCCAGACGGTCCCAGACTGTCCCAAACAATTCCTAGACTGTCCCAGAAGGTCCCAGACGGTCCCAGACTGTCCCAAACAAGTCCTAGACTGTCCCAAACTGTCGCAGACTGTTCCAAACAAGTCCCAGACTGTCCCAAACTGTCGCAGACTGTTCCAAACAAGTCCCAGACTGTCCCAGACGGTCCCAGACGGTCCCAGACTGTCCCAAACAAGTCCTAGACAGTCCCAAACTGTCGCAGACTGTTCCAAACAAGTCCCAGACTATCCCAGACTTTCCCAGGCTGTTCCAAACAAGTCCCAGACTGTCCCAGATTGTACCAGACTGTGCCAAACAAGTCCCAGACTGTCCCAGATTGTCCCAGACAGTCGCAAACAAGTCCTAGACTGTCCCAAACTGTCGCAGACTGTTCCAAACAAGTCCCAGACGGTCCCAAACTGTCGCAGACTGTTCCAAACAAGTCCCAGACGGTCCCAGACTGGCCCGAACAAGTCCTAGACTGTCCCAAACTGATGCAGACTGTTCCATACAAGTCCCAGTCGGTCCCAAACTGTCACAGACTGTTCCAAACAAGTCCCAGACTATCCCAGACTTTCCCAGGCTGTTCCAAACAAGTCCCAGACTGTCCCAGATTGTACCAGACTGTGCCAAACAAGTCCCAGACGGTCTCAAACGGTCGCAGACTGTTCCAAACAAGTCCCAGACGGTCCCAAACTGTCGCAGACTGTTCCATACAAGTCCCAGACTGTTCCAGAAGGTCCCAGACGATCCCAGATTTTTCCAAACAAGTCCTAGACTGTACCAGACTGTCCCAGGCTGTTCCAAACAAGTCCCAGACTGTCCCAGATTGTCCCAGACTGTCCCAAACAAGTCCTAGACTGACCCAGACGGACCCAGACGTTACCAGACTGTCCCAAACAAGTACCAGACTATCCCAGACTGTCGCAGACTGTTCCAAACAAGTCCCAGAAGGTCCCAAACTGTCGCAGACTGTTCAAAACAAGTCCCAGACTACCCCAGACTGTCCCAGACTGTTCCAAACAATTCCCAGACAGTCCCAGACTGTCCCAGACTGTTCCAAACAAGTCCCAGACTGTCCCAGACGGTCCCAGACGGTCCAAGACTGTCTCAAACAAGTCCTAGACTGTCCCAGAAGGTCCCAGACGGTCCCAGACTGTCCCAAACAAGTCCTAGACTGTCCCAAACTGTCGCAGACTGTTCCAAACAACTCCCAGACGGTCCCAAACTGTCGCAGACTGTTCCAAACAAGTCCCAGACTGTCCCAGACGGCCGCAGACTGTCCCAAACAAGTCCCAGACGGTCCCAGACGGTCCCAGACTGGCCCAAACAAGTCCTAGACTGTCCCAGACGGACCCAGACGTTACCAGACTGTCCCAAACAAGTCCCAGACTATCCCAGACTGTCGCAGACTGTTCCAAACAAGTCCCAGACGGTTCCAAACTGTCGCAGACTGTTCCAAACAAGTCCCAGACTGACCCAGACGGCCGCAGACTGTCCCAAACAAGTCCCAGACGGTCCCAGACGGTCACAGACTGGCCCAAACAAGTCCTAGACTGTCCCAAACTGATGCAGACAGTTCCATACAAGTCCCAGTCGGTCCCAAACAAGTCCTAGACTGTCCAAAACTGTCGCAGACTGTTCCAAACAAGAACCAGACTGTCCCAGATTGTCCCAGACAGTCGCAAACAAGTCCTAGACTGTCTCAAACTGTCGCAGACTGTTCCAAACAAGTCCCAGACGGTCCCAAACTGTCGCAGACTGTTCCAAACAAGTCCCAGACGGTCCCAGACTGGCCCAAACAAGTCCTAGACTGTCCCAAACTGATGCAGACAGTTCCAAACAAGTCCCAGTCGGTCCCAAACTGTCACAGACTGTTCCAAACAAGTCCCAGACTATCCCAGACTTTCCCAGGCTGTTCCAAACAAGTCCCAGACTGTCCCAGATTGTCCCAGACTGTCCCAAACAAGTCCTAGACTGTCCCAGACGGACCCAGACGTTACCAGACTGTCCCAAACAAGTCCCAGACTATCCCAGACTGTCGCAGACTGTTCCAAACAAGTCGCAGACGGTCCCAAACTGTCCCAAACAAGTCCTATACTGTCCCAAACTGTCGCGGACTGTTCCAAACAAGTCCCAGACGGTCTCAAACTGTCGCAGACTGTTCCAAACAAGTCCCAGACTATCCCAGACTGTCGCAGACTTTTCCAAACAAGTCCCAGACGGTCCCAAACTGTCGCAGTCTGTTCCAAACAAGTCCCAGACTGTCCCAGAAGGTCCCAGACTGTCTCAAACAAGTCCTAGACTGTCCCAAACTGTCGCAGACTGTTCCAAATAAGTCCCAGACGGTCCCAAACTGTCGCAGACTGTTCCAAACAAGTCCCAGACTACCCCAGACTGTCCCAGGCTGTTGCAAACAAGTCCCAGACAGTCCCAGACTGTTCCAAACAAGTCCCAGACGGTCCCAGACGATCCCAGATTTTTCCAAACAAGTCCTAGACTGTGCCAGACTGTCCCAGGCTGTTCCAAACAAGTCCCAGACTGTCCCAGATTGTCCCAGACTGTCCCAAACAAGTCCTAGACTGTCCCAGACGGACCCAGACGTTACCAGACTGTCCCAAACAAGTCCCAGACTATCCCAGACTGTCGCAGACTGTTCCAAACAAGTCTCAGACTGTCCCAAACTGTCGCAGACTGTTCCAAACAAGTCCCAGACGTTCCCAAACTGTCGCAGACTGTTCAAAACAAGTCCCAGACTACCCCAGGCTGTTCCAAACAAGTCCCAGACAGTCCCAGACTGTCCCAGACTGTTCCAAACAAGTCCCAGACTGTCCCAGACGGTCCCAGACTGTCCAAGACTGTCTCAAACAAGTCCTAGACTGTCCCAGAAGGTCCCAGACGGTCCCAGACTGTCCCAAACAAGTCCTAGACTGTCCCAAACTGTCGCAGACTGTTCCAAACAAGTCCCAGACGGTCCCAAACTGTCGCAGACTGTTCCAAACAAGTCCCAGACTATCCCAGACTGTCGCAGACTGTTCCAAACAAGTCCCAGACGGTCCCAAACTGTCCCAAACAAGTCCTATACTGTCCCAAACTGTCGCGGACTGTTCCAAACAAGTCCCAGACGGTCTCAAACTGTCGCAGACTGTTCCAAACAAGTCCCAGACTATCCCAGACTGTCGCAGACTGTTCCAAACAAGTCCCAGACGGTCCCAAACTGTCGCAGACTGTACCAAACAAGTCCCAGACTGTCCCAGAAGGTCCCAGACTGTCTCAAACAAGTCCTAGACTGTCCCAAACTGTCGCAGACTGTTCCAAATAAGTCCCAGACTACCCCAGACTGTCCCAGGCTGTTGCAAACAAGTCCCAGACAGTCCCAGACTGTTCCAAACAAGTCCCAGACTGTCCCAGACGGTCCCAGACGGTCCCAGACTGTCCCAAACAATTCCTAGACTGTCCCAGAAGGTCCCAGACGGTCCCAGACTGTCCCAAACAAGTCCTAGACTGTCCCAAACTGTCGCAGACTGTTCCAAACAAGTCCCAGACTGTCCCAAACTGTCGCAGACTGTTCCAAACAAGTCCCAGACTGTCCCAGACGGTCCCAGACGGTCCCAGACTGTCCCAAACAAGTCCTAGACAGTCCCAAACTGTCGCAGACTGTTCCAAACAAGTCCCAGACTATCCCAGACTTTCCCAGGCTGTTCCAAACAAGTCCCAGACTGTCCCAGATTGTACCAGACTGTGCCAAACAAGTCCCAGACTGTCCCAGATTGTCCCAGACAGTCGCAAACAAGTCCTAGACTGTCCCAAACTGTCGCAGACTGTTCCAAACAAGTCCCAGACGGTCCCAAACTGTCGCAGACTGTTCCAAACAAGTCCCAGACGGTCCCAGACTGGCCCAAACAAGTCCTAGACTGTCCCAAACTGATGCAGACTGTTCCATACAAGTCCCAGTCGGTCCCAAACTGTCACAGACTGTTCCAAACAAGTCCCAGACTATCCCAGACTTTCCCAGGCTGTTCCAAACAAGTCCCAGACTGTCCCAGATTGTACCAGACTGTGCCAAACAAGTCCCAGACTGTCCCAAACAAGTCCTAGACTGTCCAAAACTGTCGCAGACTGTTCCAAACAAGACTCAGACTGCCCCAGATTGTCCCAGACAGTCGCAAACAAGTCCTAGACTGTCCCAAACTGTCGCAGACTGTTCCAAACAAGTCCCAGACGGTCCCAAACTGTCGCAGACTGTTCCAAACAAGTCCCAGACGGTCCCAGACTGGCCCAAACAAGTCCTAGACTGTCCCAAACTGATGCAGACTGTTCCATACAAGTCCCAGTCGGTCCCAAACTGTCACAGACTGTTCCAAACAAGTCCCAGACTATCCCAGACTTTCCCAGGCTGTTCCAAACAAGTCCCAGACTGTCCCAGATTGTACCAGACTGTGCCAAACAAGTCCCAGACTGTCCCAAACAAGTCCTAGACTGTCCAAAACTGTTGCAGACTGTTCCAAACAAGACCCAGACTGTCCCAGATTGTCCCAGACAGTCGCAAAACAAGTCCTAGACTGTCCGAGACGGCCACAGACTGTCCCAAACAAGTCCTAGACTGTCCCAAACTGTCGCAGACTGTTCCACACAAGTCCCAGACTGTTCCAGCAGGTCCCAGACGATCCCAGATTTTTCCAAACAAGTCCTAGACTGTGCCAGACTGTCCCAGGCTGTTCCAAACAAGTCCCAGACTGTCCCAGATTGTCCCAGACTGTCTCAAACAAGTCCTAGACTGTCCCAGACGGACCCAGACGTTACCAGACTGTCCCAAACAAGTCCTAGACTGTCCCAAACTGTCGCAGACTGTTCCACACAAGTCCCAGACTGTTCCAGCAGGTCCCAGACGATCCCAGATTTTTCCAAACAAGTCCTAGACTGTGCCAGACTGTCCCAGGCTGTTCCAAACAAGTCCCAGACTGTCCCAGATTGTCCCAGACTGTCCCAAACAAGTCCTAGACTGTCCCAGACGGACCCAGACGTTACCAGACTGTCCCAAACAAGTCCCGGACTATCCCAGACTGTCGCAGACTGTTCCAAACAAGTCCCAGACTGTCCCAGACGGTCCCAGACGGTCCAAGACTGTCTCAAACAAGTCCTAGACTGTCCCAGAAGGTCCCAGACGGTCCCAGACTGTCCCAAACAAGTCCTAGACTGTCCCAAACTGTCGCAGACTGTTCCAAACAAGTCCCAGACGGTCCCAAACTGTCGCAGACTGTTCAAAACAAGTCCCAGACTACCCCAGGCTGTTCCAAACAAGTCCCAGACAGTCCCAGACTGTCCCAGACTGTTCCAAACAAGTCCCAGACTGTCCCAGACGGTCCCAGACGGTCCAAGACTGTCTCAAACAAGTCCTAGACTGTCCCAGAAGGTCCCAGACGGTCCCAGACTGTCCCAAACAAGTCCTAGACTGTCCCAAACTGTCGCAGACTGTTCCAAACAAGTCCCAGACGGTCCCAAACTGTCGCAGACTGTTCCAAACAAGTCCCAGACTGTCCCAGACGGCCGCAGACTGTCCCAAACAAGTCCCAGACGGCCCCAGACGGTCCCAGACTGGCCCAAACAAGTCCTAGACTGTCCCAGACGGACCCAGACGTTACCAGACTGTCCCAAACAAGTCCCAGACTATCCCAGACTGTCGCAGACTGTTCCAAACAAGTCCCAGACGGTTCCAAACTGTCGCAGAATGTTCCAAACAAGTCCCAGACTGACCCAGACGGCCGCAGACTGTCCCAAACAAGTCCCAGACGGTCCCAGACGGTCACAGACTGGCCCAAACAAGTCCTAGACTGTCCCAAACTGATGCAGACAGTTCCAAACAAGTCCCAGTCGGTCCCAAACTGTCACAGACTGTTCCAAACAAGTCCCAGACTATCCCAGACTTTCCCAGGCTGTTCCAAACAAGTCCCAGACTGTCCCAGATTGTCCCAGACTGTCCCAAACAAGTCCCAGACTATCCCAGACTGTCGCAGACTGTTCCAAACAAGTCCCAGACGGTCCCAAACTGTTGCAGACTATTCCAAACAAGTCCCAGACTGTCCCAGAAGGTCCCAGACAGTCCCAGACTGTCCCAAACAAGTCCTATACTGTCCCAAACTGTCGCGGACTGTTCCAAACAAGTCCCAGACGGTCTCAAACTGTCGCAGACTGTTCCAAACAAGTCCCAGACTATCCCAGACTGTCGCAGACTGTTCCAAACAAGTCCCAGACGGTCCCAAACTGTCGCAGACTGTTCCAAACAAGTCCCAGACTGTCCCAGAAGGTCCCAGACTGTCTCAAACAAGTCCTAGACTGTCCCAGAAGGTCCCAGACGGTCCCAGACTGTCCCAAACAAGTCCTAGACTGTCCCAAACTGTCGCAGACTGTTCCAAACAAGTCCCAGACTGTCCCAAACTGTCGCAGACTGTTCCAAACAAGTCCCAGACTGTCCCAGACCGTTCCAGACGGTCCCAGACTGTCCCAAACAAGTCCTAGACTGTCCCAAACTGTCGCAGACTGTTCCAAACAAGTCCCAGACTATCCCAGACTTTCCCAGGCTGTTCCATACAAGTCCCAGACTGTCCCAGATTGTACCAGACTGTGCCAAACAAGTCCCAGACTGTGCCAAACAAGTCCCAGACTGTCCCAAACAAGTCCTAGACTGTCCAAAACTGTCGCAGACTGTTCCAAACAAGACCCAGACTGCCCCAGATTGTCCCAGACAGTCGCAAACAAGTCCTAGACTGTCCCAAACTGTCGCAGACTGTTCCACACAAGTCCCAGACGGTCCCAAACTGTCGCAGACTGTTCCAAACAAGTCCCAGACGGTCCCAGACTGGCCCAAACAAGTCCTAGACTGTCACAAACTGATGCAGACAGTACCAAACAAGTCCCAGTCGGTCCCAAACTGTCACAGACTGTTCCAAACAAGTCCCAGACTATCCCAGACTTTCCCAGGCTGCTCCAAACAAGTTCCAGACTGTCCCAGATTGTACCAGATAGTCCCAGATTGTCCCAGACAGTCGCAAACAAGTCCGAGACTGTCCCAAACTGTCGCAGACTGTTCCACACAAGTCCCAGACGGTCTCAAACGGTCGCAGACTGTTCCAAACAAGTCCCAGACGGTCCCAAACTGTCGCAGACTGTTCCATACAAGTCCCAGACTGTTCCAGAAGGTCCCAGACGATCCCAGATTTTTCCAAACAAGTCCTAGACTGTCCCAGACTGTCCCAGGCTGTTCCAAACAAGTCCCAGACTGTCCCAGATTGTCCCAGACTGTCCCAAACAAGTCCTAGACTGTCCCAGACGGACCCAGACGTTACCAGACTGTCCCAAACAAGTCCCAGACTATCCCAGACTGTCGCAGACTGTTCCAAACAAGTCCCAGACGGTTCCAAACCGTCACAGACTGTTCCAAACAAGTCCCAGACTGTCCCAGACTTTCCCAGGCTGTTCCAAACAAGTCTCAGACTGTCCCAAACTGATGCAGACTGTTCCAAACAAGTCACAGACTATCCCAGACTTTCCCAGGCTGTTCCAAACAAGTCCCAGACTGTCCCAGATTGTACCAGACTGTGCCAAACAAGTCCCAGACTGTCCCAAACAAGTCCTAGACTGTCCAAAACTGTCGCAGACTGTTCCAAACAAGACCCAGACTGTCCCAGATTGTCCCAGACAGTCGCAAACAAGTCCTAGACTGTCCCAGACGGCCACAGACTGTCCCAAACAAGTCCTAGACTGTCCCAAACTGTCGCAGACTGTTCCACACAAGTCCCAGACGGTCTCAAACTTTCGCAGACTGTTCCAAACAAGTCCGAGACGGTCCCAAACTGTCGCAGACTGTTCCATACAAGTCCCAGACTGTTCCAGAAGGTCCCAGACGATCCCAGATTTTTCCAAACAAGTCCTAGACTGTCCCAGACTGTCCCAGGCTGTTCCAAACAAGTCCCAGACTGTCCCAGATTGTCCCAGACTGTCCCAAACAAGTCCTAGACTGTCCCAGACGGACCCAGACGTTACCAGACTGTCCCAAACAAGTCCCAGACTATCCCAGACTGTCGCAGACTGTTCCAAACAAGTCCCAGACGGTCCCAAACTGTCGCAGACTGTTCCAAACAAGTCCCAGACGGTCCCAGACTGGCCCAAACAAGTCCTAGACTGTCCCAAACTGATGCAGACAGTTCCAAACAAGTCCCAGTCGGTCCCAAACTGTCACAGACTGTTCCAAACAAGTCCCAGACTATCCCAGACTTTCCCAGGCTGTTCCAAACAAGTCCCAGACTGTCCCAGATTGTCCCAGACTGTCCCAAACAAGTCCTAGACTGTCCCAGACGGACCCAGACGTTACCAGACTGTCCCAAACAAGTCCCAGACTATCCCAGACTGTCGCAGACTGTTCCAAACAAGTCGCAGACGGTCCCAAACTGTCCCAAACAAGTCCTATACTGTCCCAAACTGTCGCGGACTGTTCCAAACAAGTCCCAGACGGTCTCAAACTGTCGCAGACTGTTCCAAACAAGTCCCAGACTATCCCAGACTGTCGCAGACTTTTCCAAACAAGTCCCAGACGGTCCCAAACTGTCGCAGTCTGTTCCAAACAAGTCCCAGACTGTCCCAGAAGGTCCCAGACTGTCTCAAACAAGTCCTAGACTGTCCCAAACTGTCGCAGACTGTTCCAAATAAGTCCCAGACGGTCCCAAACTGTCGCAGACTGTTCCAAACAAGTCCCAGACTACCCCAGACTGTCCCAGGCTGTTGCAAACAAGTCCCAGACAGTCCCAGACTGTTCCAAACAAGTCCCAGACTGTCCCAGACGGTCCCAGACGATCCCAGATTTTTCCAAACAAGTCCTAGACTGTGCCAGACTGTCCCAGGCTGTTCCAAACAAGTCCCAGACTGTCCCAGATTGTCCCAGACTGTCCCAAACAAGTCCTAGACTGTCCCAGACGGACCCAGACGTTACCAGACTGTCCCAAACAAGTCCCGGACTATCCCAGACTGTCGCAGACTGTTCCAAACAAGTCCCAGACTGTCCCAGACGGTCCCAGACGGTCCAAGACTGTCTCAAACAAGTCCTAGACTGTCCCAGAAGGTCCCAGACGGTCCCAGACTGTCCCAAACAAGTCCTAGACTGTCCCAAACTGTCGCAGACTGTTCCAAACAAGTCCCAGACGGTCCCAAACTGTCGCAGACTGTTCAAAACAAGTCCCAGACTACCCCAGGCTGTTCCAAACAAGTCCCAGACAGTCCCAGACTGTCCCAGACTGTTCCAAACAAGTCCCAGACTGTCCCAGACGGTCCCAGACGGTCCAAGACTGTCTCAAACAAGTCCTAGACTGTCCCAGAAGGTCCCAGACGGTCCCAGACTGTCCCAAACAAGTCCTAGACTGTCCCAAACTGTCGCAGACTGTTCCAAACAAGTCCCAGACGGTCCCAAACTGTCGCAGACTGTTCCAAACAAGTCCCAGACTGTCCCAGACGGCCGCAGACTGTCCCAAACAAGTCCCAGACGGCCCCAGACGGTCCCAGACTGGCCCAAACAAGTCCTAGACTGTCCCAGACGGACCCAGACGTTACCAGACTGTCCCAAACAAGTCCCAGACTATCCCAGACTGTCGCAGACTGTTCCAAACAAGTCCCAGACGGTTCCAAACTGTCGCAGAATGTTCCAAACAAGTCCCAGACTGACCCAGACGGCCGCAGACTGTCCCAAACAAGTCCCAGACGGTCCCAGACGGTCACAGACTGGCCCAAACAAGTCCTAGACTGTCCCAAACTGATGCAGACAGTTCCAAACAAGTCCCAGTCGGTCCCAAACTGTCACAGACTGTTCCAAACAAGTCCCAGACTATCCCAGACTTTCCCAGGCTGTTCCAAACAAGTCCCAGACTGTCCCAGATTGTCCCAGACTGTCCCAAACAAGTCCCAGACTATCCCAGACTGTCGCAGACTGTTCCAAACAAGTCCCAGACGGTCCCAAACTGTTGCAGACTATTCCAAACAAGTCCCAGACTGTCCCAGAAGGTCCCAGACAGTCCCAGACTGTCCCAAACAAGTCCTATACTGTCCCAAACTGTCGCGGACTGTTCCAAACAAGTCCCAGACGGTCTCAAACTGTCGCAGACTGTTCCAAACAAGTCCCAGACTATCCCAGACTGTCGCAGACTGTTCCAAACAAGTCCCAGACGGTCCCAAACTGTCGCAGACTGTTCCAAACAAGTCCCAGACTGTCCCAGAAGGTCCCAGACTGTCTCAAACAAGTCCTAGACTGTCCCAGAAGGTCCCAGACGGTCCCAGACTGTCCCAAACAAGTCCTAGACTGTCCCAAACTGTCGCAGACTGTTCCAAACAAGTCCCAGACTGTCCCAAACTGTCGCAGACTGTTCCAAACAAGTCCCAGACTGTCCCAGACCGTTCCAGACGGTCCCAGACTGTCCCAAACAAGTCCTAGACTGTCCCAAACTGTCGCAGACTGTTCCAAACAAGTCCCAGACTATCCCAGACTTTCCCAGGCTGTTCCATACAAGTCCCAGACTGTCCCAGATTGTACCAGACTGTGCCAAACAAGTCCCAGACTGTGCCAAACAAGTCCCAGACTGTCCCAAACAAGTCCTAGACTGTCCAAAACTGTCGCAGACTGTTCCAAACAAGACCCAGACTGCCCCAGATTGTCCCAGACAGTCGCAAACAAGTCCTAGACTGTCCCAAACTGTCGCAGACTGTTCCAAACAAGTCCCAGACGGTCCCAAACTGTCGCAGACTGTTCCAAACAAGTCCCAGACGGTCCCAGACTGGCCCAAACAAGTCCTAGACTGTCACAAACTGATGCAGACAGTACCAAACAAGTCCCAGTCGGTCCCAAACTGTCACAGACTGTTCCAAACAAGTCCCAGACTATCCCAGACTTTCCCAGGCTGCTCCAAACAAGTTCCAGACTGTCCCAGATTGTACCAGATAGTCCCAGATTGTCCCAGACAGTCGCAAACAAGTCCGAGACTGTCCCAAACTGTCGCAGACTGTTCCACACAAGTCCCAGACGGTCTCAAACGGTCGCAGACTGTTCCAAACAAGTCCCAGACGGTCCCAAACTGTCGCAGACTGTTCCATACAAGTCCCAGACTGTTCCAGAAGGTCCCAGACGATCCCAGATTTTTCCAAACAAGTCCTAGACTGTCCCAGACTGTCCCAGGCTGTTCCAAACAAGTCCCAGACTGTCCCAGATTGTCCCAGACTGTCCCAAACAAGTCCTAGACTGTCCCAGACGGACCCAGACGTTACCAGACTGTCCCAAACAAGTCCCAGACTATCCCAGACTGTCGCAGACTGTTCCAAACAAGTCCCAGACGGTTCCAAACCGTCACAGACTGTTCCAAACAAGTCCCAGACTGTCCCAGACTTTCCCAGGCTGTTCCAAACAAGTCTCAGACTGTCCCAAACTGATGCAGACTGTTCCAAACAAGTCACAGACTATCCCAGACTTTCCCAGGCTGTTCCAAACAAGTCCCAGACTGTCCCAGATTGTACCAGACTGTGCCAAACAAGTCCCAGACTGTCCCAAACAAGTCCTAGACTGTCCAAAACTGTCGCAGACTGTTCCAAACAAGACCCAGACTGTCCCAGATTGTCCCAGACAGTCGCAAACAAGTCCTAGACTGTCCCAGACGGCCACAGACTGTCCCAAACAAGTCCTAGACTGTCCCAAACTGTCGCAGACTGTTCCACACAAGTCCCAGACGGTCTCAAACTTTCGCAGACTGTTCCAAACAAGTCCGAGACGGTCCCAAACTGTCGCAGACTGTTCCATACAAGTCCCAGACTGTTCCAGAAGGTCCCAGACGATCCCAGATTTTTCCAAACAAGTCCTAGACTGTCCCAGACTGTCCCAGGCTGTTCCAAACAAGTCCCAGACTGTCCCAGATTGTCCCAGACTGTCCCAAACAAGTCCTAGACTGTCCCAGACGGACCCAGACGTTACCAGACTGTCCCAAACAAGTCCCAGACTATCCCAGACTGTCGCAGACTGTTCCAAACAAGTCTCAGACTGTCCCAAACTGTCGCAGACTGTTCCAAACAAGTCCCAGACGTTCCCAAACTGTCGCAGACTGTTCAAAACAAGTCCCAGACTACCCCAGGCTGTTCCAAACAAGTCCCAGACAGTCCCAGACTGTCCCAGACTGTTCCACACAAGTCCCAGACGGTCTCAAACTTTCGCAGACTGTTCCAAACAAGTCCGAGACGGTCCCAAACTGTCGCAGACCGTTCCATACAAGTCCCAGACTGTTCCAGAAGGTCCCAGACGATCCCAGATTTTTCCAAACAAGTTGTAGACTGTCCCAGACTGTCCCAGATTGTACCAGACTGTGCCAAACAAGTCCCAGACTGTCCCAAACAAGTCCTAGACTGTCCAAAACTGTCGCAGACTGTTCCAAACAAGACCCAGACTGTCCCAGATTGTCACAGACAGTCGCAAACAAGTCCTAGACTGTCCCAGACGGCCACAGACTGTCCCAAACAAGTCCTAGACTGTCCCAAACTGTCGCAGACTGTTCCACACAAGTCCCAGACGGTCTCAAACTTTCGCAGACTGTTCCAAACAAGTCCCAGACGGTCCCAATCTGTCGCAGACTGTTCCAAACAAGTCCCAGACTATCCCAGACTGTCGCAGACTGTTCCAAACAAGTCCCGGACGGTCCCAAACTGTCGCAGACTGTTCCAAACAAGTCCCAGACTACCCCAGACTGTCCCAGGCTGTTCCAAACAAGTCCCAGACGGCCCCAAACTGTCGCAGACTGTTCCAAACAAGTCCCAGACTGTCCCAGACTGTCCCAGACGGTCCCAGACGGTCCCAGACTGTCCCAAACAAGTCCTAGAGTGTCCCACAAGGACCCAGACGGTCCCAGACTGTCCCAAACAAGTCCTAGACTGTCCCAAACTGTCGCAGACTGTTCCAAACAAGTCCCAGACGGTCCCAAACTGTCGCAGACTGTTCCAAACAAGTCCCAGACTGTCCCAGACGGTCCCAGACGGTCCCAGACTGTCCCAAACAAGTCCTAGACTGTCCCAAACTGTCGCAGACTGTTCCAAACAAGTCCCAGACGGTCCCAAACTGTCGCAGATTGTTCCAAACAAGACCCAGACTATCCCAGACTGCCCCAGGTTGTTCCAAACAAGTCCTAGACTGTCCCAAACTGTCGCAGAATGTTGCAAACAAGTCCCAGACGGTCCCAAACTGTCGCAGACTGTTCCAAACAAGTCCCAGACTACCCCAGACTGTCCCAGGCTGTTCCAACCGAGTCCCAGACTGTCCCAGACGGTCCCAACCTGACGCAGACTGTTCCAAACAAGTCACAGACTGTCCCAGACTGTCGCAGACTGTTCCAAACAAGTCCCAGACGGTCCCAGACAGTCCCAGACTGTCCCAAACAAGTCCCAGACTACCCCAGACTGTCCCAGGCTGTTCCAAACAAGTCCCAGACTGTCCCAGATTGTCCCAGACTATCCTAGACTGTCGCAGACTGTTCCAAACAAGTCTCAGACTGTCCCAAACTGTCGCAGACTGTTCCAAACAAGTCCCAGACGGTCCCAAACTGTCGCAGACTGTTCCAAACAAGTCCCAGACTACCCCAGACTGTCCCAGGCTGTTCCAAACAAGTGCCAGACTGTTCCAGACGGTCCCAGACGGTCCAAGACTGTCCCAAACAAGTCCTAGACTGTCCTAAACTGTCGCAGACTGTTCCAAACAAGTCCCAGACGGTCCCAAACTGTCGCAGACTGTTCCAAACAAGTCCCAGACTGTCCCAGACGGCCGCAGACTGTCCCAAACAAGTCCCAGACGGTCCCAGACGGTCCCAGACTGGCCCAAACAAGTCCTAGACTGTCCCAGACGGACCCAGACGTTACCAGACTGTCCCAAACAAGTCCCAGACTATCCCAGACAGTCGCAGACTGTTCCAAACAAGTCCCGGACGGTTCCAAACTGTCGCAGACTGTCCCAAACAAGTCCCAGACGGTCCCAGACGGTCCCAGACTGGCCCAAACAAGTCCTAGACTGTCCCAAACTGATGCAGACAGTTCCATACAAGTCCCAGTCGGTCCCAAACTGTCACAGACTGTCCCAAACAAGTCCTAGACTGTCCCAGACGGACCCAGACGTTACTAGACTGTCCCAGACAAGTCCCAGACTATCCCAGACTGTCGCAGACTGTTTGAAACAAGTCTCAGACGGTTCCAAACTGTCCCAGACTGTCCCAAACAAGTCCTAGACTGTCCCAGACGGCCACAGACTGTCCCAAACAAGTCCTAGACTGTCCCAAACTGTCGCAGACTGTTCCACACAAGTCCCAGGCGGTCTCAAACGGTCGCAGACTGTTCCAAACAAGTCCCAGACGGTCCCAAACTGTCGCAGACTGTTCCATACAAGTCCCAGACTGTTCCAGAAGGTCCCAGACGATCCCAGATTTTTCCAAACAAGTCCTAGACTGTCCCAGACTGTCCCAGGTTGTTCCAAACAAGTCCCAGACTGTCCCAGACGGTCCCAGACTGTCCCAAACGTGTCCTAGACTGTCCCAGACGGTCCTAGACTGTCCCAGATGGTCCCAGACTGTCCCAAACAAGTCCTAGACTGTCCCAAACTGTCGCAGACTGTTCCAAACAAGTCCCAGACTACCCCTGACTGTCCCAGGCTGTTCCAAACAAGTCCCAGACTGTCCCAGACGGTCCCAAACAAGTCCTAGACTGTCCCAAACTGTCGCAGACTGTTCCAAACAAGTCCCAGACTGTCCCAAACTGTCGCAGACTGTTCCAAACAAGTCCCAGACTGTCCCAGACCGTTCCAGACGGTCCCAGACTGTCCCAAACAAGTCCTAGACTGTCCCAAACTGTCGCAGACTGTTCCAAACAAGTCCCAGACTATCCCAGACTTTCCCAGGCTGTTCCATACAAGTCCCAGACTGTCCCAGAAGGTCCCAGACAGTCCCAGACTGTCCCAAACAAGTCCTATACTGTCCCAAACTGTCGCGGACTGTTCCAAACAAGTCCCAGACGGTCTCAAACTGTCGCAGACTGTTCCAAACAAGTCCCAGACTATCCCAGACTGTCGCAGACTGTTCCAAACAAGTCCCAGACGGTCCCAAACTGTCGCAGACTGTTCCAAACAAGTCCCAGACTGTCCCAGAAGGTCCCAGACTGTCTCAAACAAGTCCTAGACTGTCCCAGAAGGTCCCAGACGGTCCCAGACTGTCCCAAACAAGTCCTAGACTGTCCCAAACTGTCGCAGACTGTTCCAAACAAGTCCCAGACTGTCCCAAACTGTCGCAGACTGTTCCAAACAAGTCCCAGACTGTCCCAGACCGTTCCAGACGGTCCCAGACTGTCCCAAACAAGTCCTAGACTGTCCCAAACTGTCGCAGACTGTTCCAAACAAGTCCCAGACTATCCCAGACTTTCCCAGGCTGTTCCATACAAGTCCCAGACTGTCCCAGATTGTACCAGACTGTGCCAAACAAGTCCCAGACTGTGCCAAACAAGTCCCAGACTGTCCCAAACAAGTCCTAGACTGTCCAAAACTGTCGCAGACTGTTCCAAACAAGACCCAGACTGCCCCAGATTGTCCCAGACAGTCGCAAACAAGTCCTAGACTGTCCCAAACTGTCGCAGACTGTTCCAAACAAGTCCCAGACGGTCCCAAACTGTCGCAGACTGTTCCAAACAAGTCCCAGACGGTCCCAGACTGGCCCAAACAAGTCCTAGACTGTCACAAACTGATGCAGACAGTACCAAACAAGTCCCAGTCGGTCCCAAACTGTCACAGACTGTTCCAAACAAGTCCCAGACTATCCCAGACTTTCCCAGGCTGCTCCAAACAAGTTCCAGACTGTCCCAGATTGTACCAGATAGTCCCAGATTGTCCCAGACAGTCGCAAACAAGTCCGAGACTGTCCCAAACTGTCGCAGACTGTTCCACACAAGTCCCAGACGGTCTCAAACGGTCGCAGACTGTTCCAAACAAGTCCCAGACGGTCCCAAACTGTCGCAGACTGTTCCATACAAGTCCCAGACTGTTCCAGAAGGTCCCAGACGATCCCAGATTTTTCCAAACAAGTCCTAGACTGTCCCAGACTGTCCCAGGCTGTTCCAAACAAGTCCCAGACTGTCCCAGATTGTCCCAGACTGTCCCAAACAAGTCCTAGACTGTCCCAGACGGACCCAGACGTTACCAGACTGTCCCAAACAAGTCCCAGACTATCCCAGACTGTCGCAGACTGTTCCAAACAAGTCCCAGACGGTTCCAAACCGTCACAGACTGTTCCAAACAAGTCCCAGACTGTCCCAGACTTTCCCAGGCTGTTCCAAACAAGTCTCAGACTGTCCCAAACTGATGCAGACTGTTCCAAACAAGTCACAGACTATCCCAGACTTTCCCAGGCTGTTCCAAACAAGTCCCAGACTGTCCCAGATTGTACCAGACTGTGCCAAACAAGTCCCAGACTGTCCCAAACAAGTCCTAGACTGTCCAAAACTGTCGCAGACTGTTCCAAACAAGACCCAGACTGTCCCAGATTGTCCCAGACAGTCGCAAACAAGTCCTAGACTGTCCCCGACGGCCACAGACTGTCCCAAACAAGTCCTAGACTGTCCCAAACTGTCGCAGACTGTTCCACACAAGTCCCAGACGGTCTCAAACTTTCGCAGACTGTTCCAAACAAGTCCGAGACGGTCCCAAACTGTCGCAGACTGTTCCATACAAGTCCCAGACTGTTCCAGAAGGTCCCAGACGATCCCAGATTTTTCCAAACAAGTCCTAGACTGTCCCAGACTGTCCCAGGCTGTTCCAAACAAGTCCCAGACTGTCCCAGATTGTCCCAGACTGTCCCAAACAAGTCCTAGACTGTCCCAGACGGACCCAGACGTTACCAGACTGTCCCAAACAAGTCCCAGACTATCCCAGACTGTCGCAGACTGTTCCAAACAAGTCTCAGACTGTCCCAAACTGTCGCAGACTGTTCCAAACAAGTCCCAGACGTTCCCAAACTGTCGCAGACTGTTCAAAACAAGTCCCAGACTACCCCAGGCTGTTCCAAACAAGTCCCAGACAGTCCCAGACTGTCCCAGACTGTTCCAAACAAGTCCCAGACTGTCCCAGACGGTCCCAGACGGTCCAAGACTGTCTCAAACAAGTCCTAGACTGTCCCAGAAGGACCCAGACGGTCCCAGACTGTCCCAAACAAGTCCTAGACTGTCCCAAACTGTCGCAGACTGTTCCAAACAAGTCCCAGACGGTCCCAAACTGTCGCAGACTGTTCCAAACAAGTCCCAGACTATCCCAGACTGTCGCAGACTGTTCCAAACAAGTCCCAGACGGTCCCAAACTGTCCCAAACAAGTCCTATACTGTCCCAAACTGTCGCGGACTGTTCCAAACAAGTCCCAGACGGTCTCAAACTGTCGCAGACTGTTCCAAACAAGTCCCAGACTATCCCAGACTGTCGCAGACTGTTCCAAACAAGTCCCAGACTGTCCCAGATTGTCCCAGACTGTCCCAAACAAGTCCTAGACTGTCCCAGACGGACCCAGACGTTACCAGACTGTCCCAAACAAGTCCCAGACTATCCCAGACTGTCGCAGACTGTTCCAAACAAGTCCCAGACGGTCCCAAACTGTCGCAGACTGTTCCAAACAAGTCCCAGACTGTCCCAGAAGGTCCCAGACGGTCCCAGACTGTCCCAAACAAGTCCTATACTGTCCGAAACTGTCGCGGACTGTTCCAAACAAGTCCCAGACGGTCTCAAACTGTCGCAGACTGTTCCAAACAAGTCCCAGACTATCCCAGACTGTCGCAGACTGTTCCAAACAAGTCCCAGACGGTCCCAAACTGTCGCAGACTGTTCCAAACAAGTCCCAGACTGTCCCAGAAGGTCCCAGACTGTCTCAAACAAGTCCTAGACTGTCCCAAGCTGTCGCAGACTGTTCCAAACAAGTCCCAGACTACCCCAGACTGTACCAGGCTGTTGCAAACAAGTCCCAGACAGTCCCAGACTGTTCCAAACAAGTCCCAGACTGTCCCAGACGGTCCCAGACGGTCCCAGACTGTCCCAAACAATTCCTAGACTGTCCCAGAAGGTCCCAGACGGTCCCAGACTGTCCCAAACAAGTCCTAGACTGTCCCAAACTGTCGCAGACTGTTCCAAACAAGTCCCAGACTGTCCCAAACTGTCGCAGACTGTTCCAAACAAGTCCCAGACTGTCCCAGAAGGTCCCAGACTGTCTCAAACAAGTCCTAGACTGTCCCAAGCTGTCGCAGACTGTTCCAAACAAGTCCCAGACTACCCCAGACTGTACCAGGCTGTTGCAAACAAGTCCCAGACAGTCCCAGACTGTCCCAAACAATTCCTAGACTGTCCCAGAAGGTCCCAGACGGTCCCAGACTGTCCCAAACAAGTCCTAGACTGTCCCAAACTGTCGCAGACTGTTCCAAACAAGTCCCAGACTGTCCCAAACTGTCGCAGACTGTTCCAAACAAGTCCCAGACTGTCCCAGACCGTTCCAGACGGTCCCAGACTGTCCCAAACAAGTCCTAGACTGTCCCAAACTGTCGCAGACTGTTCCAAACAAGTCCCAGACTATCCCAGACTTTCCCAGGCTGTTCCATACAAGTCCCAGACTGTCCCAGATTGTACCAGACTGTGCCAAACAAGTCCCAGACTGTGCCAAACAAGTCCCAGACTGTCCCAAACAAGTCCTAGACTGTCCAAAACTGCCGCAGACTGTTCCAAACAAGACCCAGACTGCCCCAGATTGTCCCAGATAGTCGCAAACAAGTCCTAGACTGTCCCAAACTGTCGCAGACTGTTCCAAACAAGTCCCAGACTATCCCAGACTTTCCCAGGCTGCTCCAAACAAGTTCCAGACTGTCCCAGATTGTACCAGATAGTCCCAGATTGTCCCAGACAGTCGCAAACAAGTCCGAGACTGTCCCAAACTGTCGCAGACTGTTCCAAACAAGTCCCAGACGGTCCCAGACTGGCCCAAACAAGTCCTAGACTGTCACAAACTGATGCAGACAGTACCAAACAAGTCCCAGTCGGTCCCAAACTGTCACAGACTGTTCCAAACAAGTCCCAGACTATCCCAGACTTTCCCAGGCTGCTCCAAACAAGTTCCAGACTGTCCCAGATTGTACCAGATAGTCCCAGATTGTCCCAGACAGTCGCAAACAAGTCCGAGACTGTCCCAAACTGTCGCAGACTGTTCCAAACAAGTCCCAGACGGTCCCAAACTGTCGCAGACTGTTCCAAACAAGTCCCTGACTGTCCCAGAAGGTCCCAGATGGTCCCAGACTGTCCCAAACAAGTCGTAGACTGTCCCAAACTGTCGCAGACTGTTCCACACAAGTCCCAGACGGTCTCAAACGGTCGCAGACTGTTCCAAACAAGTCCCAGACGGTCCCAAACTGTCGCAGACTGTTCCATACAAGTCCCAGACTGTTCCAGAAGGTCCCAGACGATCCCAGATTTTTCCAAACAAGTCCTAGACTGTCCCAGACTGTCCCAGGCTGTTCCAAACAAGTCCCAGACTGTCCCAGATTGTCCCAGACTGTCCCAAACAAGTCCTAGACTGTCCCAGACGGACCCAGACGTTACCAGACTGTCCCAAACAAGTCCCAGACTATACCAGACTGTCGCAGACTGTTCCAAACAAGTCCCAGACGGTTCCAAACCGTCACAGACTGTTCCAAACAAGTCCCAGACTGTCCCAGACTTTCCCTGGCTGTTCCAAACAAGTCTCAGACTGTCCCAAACTGATGCAGACTGTTCCAAACAAGTCCCAGACTATCCCAGACTTTCCCAGGCTGTTCCAAACAAGTCCCAGACTGTCCCAGATTGTACCAGACTGTGCCAAACAAGTCCCAGACTGTCCCAAACAAGTCCTAGACTGTCCAAAACTGTCGCAGACTGTTCCAAACAAGACCCAGACTGTCCCAGATTGTCCCAGACAGTCGCAAACAAGTCCTAGACTGTCCCAGACGGCCACAGACTGTCCCAAACAAGTCCTAGACTGTCCCAAACTGTCGCAGACTGTTCCACACAAGTCCCAGACGGTCTCAAACTTTCGCAGACTGTTCCAAACAAGTCCGAGACGGTCCCAAACTGTCGCAGACCGTTCCATACAAGTCCCAGACTGTTCCAGAAGGTCCCAGACGATCCCAGATTTTTCCAAACAAGTTGTAGACTGTCCCAGACTGTCCCAGATTGTACCAGACTGTGCCAAACAAGTCCCAGACTGTCCCAAACAAGTCCTAGACTGTCCAAAACTGTCGCAGACTGTTCCAAACAAGACCCAGACTGTCCCAGATTGTCACAGACAGTCGCAAACAAGTCCTAGACTGTCCCAGACGGCCACAGACTGTCCCAAACAAGTCCTAGACTGTCCCAAACTGTCGCAGACTGTTCCACACAAGTCCCAGACGGTCTCAAACTTTCGCAGACTGTTCCAAACAAGTCCCAGACGGTCCCAATCTGTCGCAGACTGTTCCAAACAAGTCCCAGACTATCCCAGACTGTCGCAGACTGTTCCAAACAAGTCCCGGACGGTCCCAAACTGTCGCAGACTGTTCCAAACAAGTCCCAGACTACCCCAGACTGTCCCAGGCTGTTCCAAACAAGTCCCAGACGGCCCCAAACTGTCGCAGACTGTTCCAAACAAGTCCCAGACTGTCCCAGACTGTCCCAGACGGTCCCAGACGGTCCCAGACTGTCCCAAACAAGTCCTAGAGTGTCCCACAAGGACCCAGACGGTCCCAGACTGTCCCAAACAAGTCCTAGACTGTCCCAAACTGTCGCAGACTGTTCCAAACAAGTCCCAGACGGTCCCAAACTGTCGCAGACTGTTCCAAACAAGTCCCAGACTGTCCCAGACGGTCCCAGACGGTCCCAGACTGTCCCAAACAAGTCCTAGACTGTCCCAAACTGTCGCAGACTGTTCCAAACAAGTCCCAGACGGTCCCAAACTGTCGCAGATTGTTCCAAACAAGACCCAGACTATCCCAGACTGCCCCAGGTTGTTCCAAACAAGTCCTAGACTGTCCCAAACTGTCGCAGAATGTTGCAAACAAGTCCCAGACGGTCCCAAACTGTCGCAGACTGTTCCAAACAAGTCCCAGACTACCCCAGACTGTCCCAGGCTGTTCCAACCGAGTCCCAGACTGTCCCAGACGGTCCCAACCTGACGCAGACTGTTCCAAACAAGTCACAGACTGTCCCAGACTGTCGCAGACTGTTCCAAACAAGTCCCAGACGGTCCCAGACAGTCCCAGACTGTCCCAAACAAGTCCCAGACTACCCCAGACTGTCCCAGGCTGTTCCAAACAAGTCCCAGACTGTCCCAGATTGTCCCAGACTATCCTAGACTGTCGCAGACTGTTCCAAACAAGTCTCAGACTGTCCCAAACTGTCGCAGACTGTTCCAAACAAGTCCCAGACGGTCCCAAACTGTCGCAGACTGTTCCAAACAAGTCCCAGACTACCCCAGACTGTCCCAGGCTGTTCCAAACAAGTGCCAGACTGTTCCAGACGGTCCCAGACGGTCCAAGACTGTCCCAAACAAGTCCTAGACTGTCCTAAACTGTCGCAGACTGTTCCAAACAAGTCCCAGACGGTCCCAAACTGTCGCAGACTGTTCCAAACAAGTCCCAGACTGTCCCAGACGGCCGCAGACTGTCCCAAACAAGTCCCAGACGGTCCCAGACGGTCCCAGACTGGCCCAAACAAGTCCTAGACTGTCCCAGACGGACCCAGACGTTACCAGACTGTCCCAAACAAGTCCCAGACTATCCCAGACAGTCGCAGACTGTTCCAAACAAGTCCCGGACGGTTCCAAACTGTCGCAGACTGTCCCAAACAAGTCCCAGACGGTCCCAGACGGTCCCAGACTGGCCCAAACAAGTCCTAGACTGTCCCAAACTGATGCAGACAGTTCCATACAAGTCCCAGTCGGTCCCAAACTGTCACAGACTGTCCCAAACAAGTCCTAGACTGTCCCAGACGGACCCAGACGTTACTAGACTGTCCCAGACAAGTCCCAGACTATCCCAGACTGTCGCAGACTGTTTGAAACAAGTCTCAGACGGTTCCAAACTGTCCCAGACTGTCCCAAACAAGTCCTAGACTGTCCCAGACGGCCACAGACTGTCCCAAACAAGTCCTAGACTGTCCCAAACTGTCGCAGACTGTTCCACACAAGTCCCAGGCGGTCTCAAACGGTCGCAGACTGTTCCAAACAAGTCCCAGACGGTCCCAAACTGTCGCAGACTGTTCCATACAAGTCCCAGACTGTTCCAGAAGGTCCCAGACGATCCCAGATTTTTCCAAACAAGTCCTAGACTGTCCCAGACTGTCCCAGGTTGTTCCAAACAAGTCCCAGACTGTCCCAGACGGTCCCAGACTGTCCCAAACGTGTCCTAGACTGTCCCAGACGGTCCTAGACTGTCCCAGATGGTCCCAGACTGTCCCAAACAAGTCCTAGACTGTCCCAAACTGTCGCAGACTGTTCCAAACAAGTCCCAGACTACCCCTGACTGTCCCAGGCTGTTCCAAACAAGTCCCAGACTGTCCCAGACGGTCCCAGACTGTCCCAAACGTATCCTAGACTGTCCCAGACGGTCCTAGACTGTCCCAGATGGTCCCAGACTGTCCCAAACAATTCCTAGACTGTCCCAAACTGTCGCAGACTGTTCCAAACAAGTCCCAGACTACCCCAGACTGTCCCAGGCTGTTCCAAACAAGTCCCAGACTGTCCCAGAAGGTCCCAGACGGTCTCAGACTGTCCCAAACAAGTCCTAGACGGTCCCAAACTGTCGCAGACTATTCCAAACAAGTCCCAGACGGTCCCAAACTGACGCAGACTGTTCCAAACAAGTCACAGACTGTCCCAGACTGTCGCAGACTGTTCCAAACAAGTCCCAGACGGTCCCAGACAGTCCCAGACTGTCCCAAACAAGTCCCAGACTACCCCAGACTGTCCCAGGCTGTTCCAAACAAGTCCCAGACTGTCCCAGATTGTCCCAGACTATCCTAGACTGTCGCAGACTGTTCCAAACAAGTCTCAGACTGTCCCAAACTGTCGCAGACTGTTCCAAACAAGTCCCAGACGGTCCCAAACTGTCGCAGACTGTTCCAAACAAGTCCCAGACTACCCCAGACTGTCCCAGGCTGTTCCAAACAAGTGCCAGACTGTTCCAGACGGTCCCAGACGGTCCAAGACTGTCCCAAACAAGTCCTAGACTGTCCTAAACTGTCGCAGACTGTTCCAAACAAGTCCCAGACGGTCCCAAACTGTCGCAGACTGTTCCAAACAAGTCCCAGACTGTCCCAGACGGCCGCAGACTGTCCCAAACAAGTCCCAGACGGTCCCAGACGGTCCCAGACTGGCCCAAACAAGTCCTAGACTGTCCCAGACGGACCCAGACGTTACCAGACTGTCCCAAACAAGTCCCAGACTATCCCAGACAGTCGCAGACTGTTCCAAACAAGTCCCGGACGGTTCCAAACTGTCGCAGACTGTCCCAAACAAGTCCCAGACGGTCCCAGACGGTCCCAGACTGGCCCAAACAAGTCCTAGACTGTCCCAAACTGATGCAGACAGTTCCATACAAGTCCCAGTCGGTCCCAAACTGTCACAGACTGTCCCAAACAAGTCCTAGACTGTCCCAGACGGACCCAGACGTTACTAGACTGTCCCAGACAAGTCCCAGACTATCCCAGACTGTCGCAGACTGTTTGAAACAAGTCTCAGACGGTTCCAAACTGTCCCAGACTGTCCCAAACAAGTCCTAGACTGTCCCAGACGGCCACAGACTGTCCCAAACAAGTCCTAGACTGTCCCAAACTGTCGCAGACTGTTCCACACAAGTCCCAGGCGGTCTCAAACGGTCGCAGACTGTTCCAAACAAGTCCCAGACGGTCCCAAACTGTCGCAGACTGTTCCATACAAGTCCCAGACTGTTCCAGAAGGTCCCAGACGATCCCAGATTTTTCCAAACAAGTCCTAGACTGTCCCAGACTGTCCCAGGTTGTTCCAAACAAGTCCCAGACTGTCCCAGACGGTCCCAGACTGTCCCAAACGTGTCCTAGACTGTCCCAGACGGTCCTAGACTGTCCCAGATGGTCCCAGACTGTCCCAAACAAGTCCTAGACTGTCCCAAACTGTCGCAGACTGTTCCAAACAAGTCCCAGACTACCCCTGACTGTCCCAGGCTGTTCCAAACAAGTCCCAGACTGTCCCAGACGGTCCCAGACTGTCCCAAACGTATCCTAGACTGTCCCAGACGGTCCTAGACTGTCCCAGATGGTCCCAGACTGTCCCAAACAATTCCTAGACTGTCCCAAACTGTCGCAGACTGTTCCAAACAAGTCCCAGACTACCCCAGACTGTCCCAGGCTGTTCCAAACAAGTCCCAGACTGTCCCAGAAGGTCCCAGACGGTCTCAGACTGTCCCAAACAAGTCCTAGACGGTCCCAAACTGTCGCAGACTATTCCAAACAAGTCCCAGACGGTCCCAAACTGACGCAGACTGTTCCAAACAAGTCACAGACTGTCCCAGACTGTCGCAGACTGTTCCAAACAAGTCCCAGACTGTCCCAGACAGTCCCAGACTGTCCCAGACAGTCCCAGACTGTTCCAAACAAGTCCCAGACTGTCCCAGATTGTCCCAGACTGTTCCAAACAAGTCCCAGACTGTCCCAGAAGGTCCCAGACGGTCTCAGACTGTCCCAAACAAGTCCTAGACGGTCCCAAACTGTCGCAGACTATTCCAAACAAGTCCCAGACGGTCCCAAACTGTCGCAGACTGTTCCAAACAAGTCCCAGACGGTCCCAAACTGTCGCAGATTGTTCCAAACAAGACCCAGACTATCCCAGACTGCCCCAGGCTGTTCCAAACAAGTCCTAGACTGTCCCAAACTGTCGCAGAATGTTGCAAACAAGTCCCAGACGGTCCCAAACTGTCGCAGACTGTTCCAAACAAGTCCCAGACTACCCCAGACTGTCCCAGGCTGTTCCAACCGAGTCCCAGACTGTCCCAGACGGTCCCAACCTGACGCAGACTGTTCCAAACAAGTCACAGACTGTCCCAGACTGTCGCAGACTGTTCCAAACAAGTCCCAGACGGTCCCAGACAGTCCCAGACTGTCCCAAACAAGTCCCAGACTACCCCAGACTGTCCCAGACTGTTCCAAACAAGTCCCAGACTGTCCCAGATTGTCCCAGACTATCCTAGACTGTCGCAGACTGTTCCAAACAAGTCTCAGACTGTCCCAAACTGTCGCAGACTGTTCCAAACAAGTCCCAGACGGTCCCAAACTGTCGCAGACTGTTCCAAACAAGTCCCAGACTACCCCAGACTGTCCCAGGCTGTTCCAAACAAGTGCCAGACTGTTCCAGACGGTCCCAGACGGTCCAAGACTGTCCCAAACAAGTCCTAGACTGTCCTAAACTGTCGCAGACTGTTCCAAACAAGTCCCAGACTGTCCCAAACTGTCGCAGACTGTTCCAAACAAGTCCCAGACTGTCCCAGACGGCCGCAGACTGTCCCAAACAAGTCCCAGACGGTCCCAGACGGTCCCAGACTGGCCCAAACAAGTCCTAGACTGTCCCAGACGGACCCAGACGTTACCAGACTGTCCCAAACAAGTCCCAGACTATCCCAGACAGTCGCAGACTGTTCCAAACAAGTCCCGGACGGTTCCAAACTGTCGCAGACTGTCCCAAACAAGTCCCAGACGGTCCCAGACGGTCCCAGACTGGCCCAAACAAGTCCTAGACTGTCCCAAACTGATGCAGACAGTTCCATACAAGTCCCAGTCGGTCCCAAACTGTCACAGACTGTCCCAAACAAGTCCTAGACTGTCCCAGACGGACCCAGACGTTACCAGACTGTCCCAAACAAGTCCCAGACTATCCCAGACTGTCGCAGACTGTTTGAAACAAGTCTCAGACGGTTCCAAACTGTCCCAGACTGTCCCAAACAAGTCCTAGACTGTCCCAGACGGCCACAGACTGTCCCAAACAAGTCCTAGACTGTCCCAAACTGTCGCAGACTGTTCCACACAAGTCCCAGGCGGTCTCAAACGGTCGCAGACTGTTCCAAACAAGTCCCAGACGGTCCCAAACTGTCGCAGACTGTTCCATACAAGTCCTAGACTGTTCCAGAAGGTCCCAGACGATCCCAGATTTTTCCAAACAAGTCCTAGACTGTCCCAGACTGTCCCAGGTTGTTCCAAACAAGTCCCAGACTGTCCCAGACGGTCCCAGACTGTCCCAAACGTGTCCTAGACTGTCCCAGACGGTCCTAGACTGTCCCAGATGGTCCCAGACTGTCCCAAACAAGTCCTAGACTGTCCCAAACTGTCGCAGACTGTTCCAAACAAGTCCCAGACTACCCCTGACTGTCCCAGGCTGTTCCAAACAAGTCCCAGACTGTCCCAGACGGTCCCAGACTGTCCCAAACGTATCCTAGACTGTCCCAGACGGTCCTAGACTGTCCCAGATGGTCCCAGACTGTCCCAAACAATTCCTAGACTGTCCCAAACTGTCGCAGACTGTTCCAAACAAGTCCCAGACTACCCCAGACTGTCCCAGGCTGTTCCAAACAAGTCCCAGACTGTCCCAGAAGGTCCCAGACGGTCTCAGACTGTCCCAAACAAGTCCTAGACGGTCCCAAACTGTCGCAGACTATTCCAAACAAGTCCCAGACGGTCCCAAACTGACGCAGACTGTTCCAAACAAGTCACAGACTGTCCCAGACTGTCGCAGACTGTTCCAAACAAGTCCCAGACTGTCCCAGACAGTCCCAGACTGTCCCAGACAGTCCCAGACTGTTCCAAACAAGTCCCAGACTGTCCCAGATTGTCCCAGACTGTTCCAAACAAGTCCCAGACTGTCCCAGATTGTCCCAGACTGTCCCAAACAAGTCCCAGACTGTCCCAGAAGGTCCCAGACGGTCCCAGACTGTCCCAAACATGTCCTAGACTGTCCCAAACTGTCGCAGACTGTTGCAAACAAGTCCCAGGCGGTCCCAAACTGTCGCAGACTGTTCCAAACAAGTCCCAGACTACCCCAGACTGTCCCAGGCTGTTCCGACCGAGTCCCAGACTGTCCCAGACGGTACCAAACTGACGCAGACTGTTCCAAACAAGTCACAGACTGTCCCAGACTGTAGCAGACTGTTCCAAACAAGTCCCAGACTGCCCCAGAAGGTCCCAGACGGTCTCAGACTGTCCCAAACAAGTCCTAGACGGTCCCAAACTGTCGCAGACTATTCCAAACAAGTCCCAGACGGTCCCAAACTGACGCAGACTGTTCCAAACAAGTCACAGACTGTCCCAGACTGTCGCAGACTGTTCCAAACAAGTCCCAGACTGTCCCAGACAGTCCCAGACTGTCCCAGACAGTCCCAGACTGTTCCAAACAAGTCCCAGACTGTCCCAGACTGTCCCAGACTGTCCCAGACTGTTCCAGACTGTCCCAGACTGTCCCAGACTGTCCCAGACTGTTCCAAACAAGTCCCAGTCTGTCCCAGACGGTCCCAGACTGTCCCAAACGTGTCCTAGACTGTCCCAGACGGTCCTAGACTGTCCCAGATGGTCCCAGACTGTCCCAAACAAGTCCTAGACTGTCCCAAACTGTCGCAGACTGTTCCAAACAAGTCCCAGACTACCCCAGACTGTCCCAGGCTGTTCCAAACAAGTCCCAGACTGTCCCAGACGGTCCCAGACTGTCCCAAACGTGTCCTAGACTGTCCCAGACGGTCCTAGACTGTCCCAGATGGTCCCAGACTGTTCAAACAATTCCTAGACTGTCCCAAACTGTCGCAGACTGTTCCAAACAAGTCCCAGACAACCCCAGACTGTCCCAGGCTGTTCCAAACAAGTCCCAGACTGTCCCAGAAGGTCCCAGACGGTCTCAGACTGTCCCAAACAAGTCCTAGACTGTCCCAAACTGTCGCAGACTATTCCAAACAAGTCCCAGACGGTCTCAAACTGTCGCAGACTGTTCCAAACAAGTCCCAGACTATCCCAGACTGTCGCAGACTGTTCCAAACAAGTCCCAGACGGTCCCAAACTGTCGCAGACTGTTCCAAACAAGTCCCAGACTGTCCCAGAAGGTCCCAGACTGTCTCAAACAAGTCCTAGACTGTCCCAAACTGTCGCAGACTGTTCCAAACAAGTCCCAGACTACCCCAGACTGTACCAGGCTGTTGCAAACAAGTCTCAGACAGATCCAGACTGTTCCAAACAAGTCCCAGACTGTCCCAGACGGTCCCAGACGGTCCCAGACTGTCCCAAACAATTCCTAGACTGTCCCAGAAGGTCCCAGACGGTCCCAGACTGTCCCAAACAAGTCCTAGACTGTCCCAAACTGTCGCAGACTGTTCCAAACAAGTCCCAGACTGTCCCAAACTGTCGCAGACTGTTCCAAACAAGTCCCAGACTGTCCCAGGCCGTTCCAGACGGTCCCAGACTGTCCCAAACAAGTCCTAGACTGTCCCAAACTGTCGCAGACTGTTCCAAACAAGTCCCAGACTATCCCAGACTTTCCCAGGCTGTTCCATACAAGTCCCAGACTGTCCCAGATTGTACCAGACTGTGCCAAACAAGTCCCAGACTGTGCCAAACAAGTCCCAGACTGTCCCAAACAAGTCCTAGACTGTCCAAAACTGTCGCAGACTGTTCCAAACAAGACCCAGACTGCCCCAGATTGTCCCAGACAGTCGCAAACAAGTCCTAGACTGTCCCAAACTGTCGCAGACTGTTCCAAACAAGTCCCAGACGGTCCCAAACTGTCGCAGACTGTTCCAAACAAGTCCCAGACGGTCCCAGACTGGCCCAAACAAGTCCTAGACTGTCACAAACTGATGCAGACAGTACCAAACAAGTCCCAGACTGTCCCAGACAGTCCCAGACTGTCCCAGACAGTCCCAGACTGTTCCAAACAAGTCCCAGACTGTCCCAGATTGTCCCAGACTGTTCCAAACAAGTCCCAGACTGTCCCAGATTGTCCCAGACTGTCCCAAACAAGTCCCAGACTGTCCCAGAAGGTCCCAGACGGTCCCAGACTGTCCCAAACATGTCCTAGACTGTCCCAAACTGTCGCAGACTGTTGCAAACAAGTCCCAGACGGTCCCAAACTGTCGCAGACTGTTCCAAACAAGTCACAGACTGTCCCAGACTGTAGCAGACTGTTCCAAACAAGTCCCAGACGGTCCCAGACAGTCCCAGACTGTCCCAAACAAGTCCCAGACTACCCCAGACTGTCCCAGGCTGTTCCAAACAAGTCCCAGACTGTCCCAGACTGTCCCAGACTGTCCCAGACTGTTCCAGACTGTCCCAGACTGTCCCAGACTGTCCCAGACTGTTCCAAACAAGTCCCAGTCTGTCCCAGACGGTCCCAGACTGTCCCAAACGTGTCCTAGACTGTCCCAGACGGTCCTAGACTGTCCCAGATGGTCCCAGACTGTCCCAAACAAGTCCTAGACTGTCCCAAACTGTCGCAGACTGTTCCAAACAAGTCCCAGACTACCCCAGACTGTCCCAGGCTGTTCCAAACAAGTCCCAGACTGTCCCAGACGGTCCCAGACTGTCCCAAACGTGTCCTAGACTGTCCCAGACGGTCCTAGACTGTCCCAGATGGTCCCAGACTGTTCAAACAATTCCTAGACTGTCCCAAACTGTCGCAGACTGTTCCAAACAAGTCCCAGACTATCCCAGACTGTCCCAGGCTGTTCCGACCGAGTCCCAGACTGTCCCAGACGGTACCAAACTGACGCAGACTGTTCCAAACAAGTCACAGACTGTCCCAGACTGTAGCAGACTGTTCCAAACAAGTCCCAGACGGTCCCAGACAGTCCCAGACTGTCCCAAACAAGTCCCAGACTACCCCAGACTGTCCCAGGCTGTTCCAAACAAGTCCCAGACTGTCCCAGACTGTCCCAGACTGTCCCAGACTGTTCCAGACTGTCCCAGACTGTCCCAGACTGTCCCAGACTGTTCCAAACAAGTCCCAGTCTGTCCCAGACGGTCCCAGACTGTCCCAAACGTGTCCTAGACTGTCCCAGACGGTCCTAGACTGTCCCAGATGGTCCCAGACTGTCCCAAACAAGTCCTAGACTGTCCCAAACTGTCGCAGACTGTTCCAAACAAGTCCCAGACTACCCCAGACTGTCCCAGGCTGTTCCAAACAAGTCCCAGACTGTCCCAGACGGTCCCAGACTGTCCCAAACGTGTCCTAGACTGTCCCAGACGGTCCTAGACTGTCCCAGATGGTCCCAGACTGTTCAAACAATTCCTAGACTGTCCCAAACTGTCGCAGACTGTTCCAAACAAGTCCCAGACAACCCCAGACTGTCCCAGGCTGTTCCAAACAAGTCCCAGACTGTCCCAGAAGGTCCCAGACGGTCTCAGACTGTCCCAAACAAGTCCTAGACTGTCCCAAACTGTCGCAGACTATTCCAAACAAGTCCCAGACGGTCTCAAACTGTCGCAGACTGTTCCAAACAAGTCCCAGACTATCCCAGACTGTCGCAGACTGTTCCAAACAAGTCCCAGACGGTCCCAAACTGTCGCAGACTGTTCCAAACAAGTCCCAGACTGTCCCAGAAGGTCCCAGACTGTCTCAAACAAGTCGTAGACTGTCCTAAACTGTCGCAGACTGTTCCAAACAAGTCCCAGACTACCCCAGACTGTACCAGGCTGTTGCAAACAAGTCCCAGACAGTCCCAGACTGTTCCAAACAAGTCCCAGACTGTCCCAGACGGTCCCAGACGGTCCCAGACTGTCCCAAACAATTCCTAGACTGTCCCAGAAGGTCCCAGACGGTCCCAGACTGTCCCAAACAAGTCCTAGACTGTCCCAAACTGTCGCAGACTGTTCCAAACAAGTCCCAGACTGTCCCAAACTGTCGCAGACTGTTCCAAACAAGTCCCAGACTGTCCCAGGCCGTTCCAGACGGTCCCAGACTGTCCCAAACAAGTCCTAGACTGTCCCAAACTGTCGCAGACTGTTCCAAACAAGTCCCAGACTATCCCAGACTTTCCCAGGCTGTTCCATACAAGTCCCAGACTGTCCCAGATTGTACCAGACTGTGCCAAACAAGTCCCAGACTGTGCCAAACAAGTCCCAGACTGTCCCAAACAAGTCCTAGACTGTCCAAAACTGTCGCAGACTGTTCCAAACAAGACCCAGACTGCCCCAGATTGTCCCAGACAGTCGCAAACAAGTCCTAGACTGTCCCAAACTGTCGCAGACTGTTCCAAACAAGTCCCAGACGGTCCCAAACTGTCGCAGACTGTTCCAAACAAGTCCCAGACGGTCCCAGACTGGCCCAAACAAGTCCTAGACTGTCACAAACTGATGCAGACAGTACCAAACAAGTCCCAGTCGGTCCCAAACTGTCACAGACTGTTCCAAACAAGTCCCAGACTATCCCAGACTTTCCCAGGCTGCTCCAAACAAGTTCCAGACTGTCCCAGATTGTACCAGATAGTCCCAGATTGTCCCAGACAGTCGCAAACAAGTCCGAGACTGTCCCAAACTGTCGCAGACTGTTCCAAACAAGTCCCTGACTGTCCCAGAAGGTCCCAGATGGTCCCAGACTGTCCCAAACAAGTCGTAGACTGTCCCAAACTGTCGCAGACTGTTCCACACAAGTCCCAGACGGTCTCAAACGGTCGCAGACTGTTCCAAACAAGTCCCAGACGGTCCCAAACTGTCGCAGACTGTTCCATACAAGTCCCAGACTGTTCCAGAAGGTCCCAGACGATCCCAGATTTTTCCAAACAAGTCCTAGACTGTGCCAGACTGTCCCAGGCTGTTCCCAACAAGTCCCAGACTGTCCCAGATTGTCCCAGACTGTCCCAAACAAGTCCTAGACTGTCCCAGACGGACCCAGACGTTACCAGACTGTCCCAAACAAGTCCCAGACTATCCCAGACT
Source organism: Cephus spinipes (assembly GCA_963971525.1). Classification (NCBI taxonomy): domain Eukaryota; kingdom Metazoa; phylum Arthropoda; class Insecta; order Hymenoptera; family Cephidae; genus Cephus; species Cephus spinipes. The sequence goes on along the minus strand of OZ020581.1, from coordinate 10,843,539 downwards.
GTCGCAGACTGTTCCAAACAAGTCTCAGACTGTCCCAAACTGTCGCAGACTGTTCCAAACAAGTCCCAGACGGTCCCAAACTGTCGCAGACTGTTCAAAACAAGTCCCAGACTACCCCAGGCTGTTCCAAACAAGTCCCAGACAGTCCAAAACTGTCCCAGACTGTTCCAAACAAGTCCCAGACTGTCCCAGACGGTCACAGACGGTCCAAGACTGTCTCAAACAAGTCCTAGACTGTCCCAGAAGGTCCCAGACGGTCCCAGACTGTCCCAAACAAGACCTAGACTGTCCCAAACTGTCGCAGACTGTTCCAAAGAAGTCCCAGACGGTCCCAAACTGTCGCAGACTGTTCCAAACAAGTCCCAGACTGTCCCAGACGGCCGCAGACTGTCCCAAACAAGTCCCAGACGGTCCCAGACTGGCCCAAACAAGTCCTAGACTGTCCCAGACGGTCCCAGACGTTACCAGACTGTCCCAAACAAGTCCCAGACTATCCCAGACTGTCGCAGACTGTTCCAAACAAGTCCCAGACGGTTCCAAACTGTCGCAGAATGGTCCAAACAAGTCCCAGACTGACCCAGACGGCCGCAGACTGTCCCAAACAAGTCCCAGATGGTCCCAGACGGTCACAGACTGGCCCAAACAAGTCCTAGACTGTCCCAAACTGATGCAGACAGTTCCAACCAAGTCCCAGTCGGTCCCAAACTGTCACAGACTGTTCCAAACAAGACCCAGACTATCCCAGACTTTCCCAGGCTGTTCCAAACAAGTCCCAGACTGTCCCAGATTGTCCCAGACTGTCCCAAACAAGTCCTAGACTGTCCCTGACGGACCCAGACGTTACCAGACTGTGCCAAACAAGTCCCAGACTGTCCCAAACAAGTCCTAGACTGTCCAAAACTGCCGCAGACTGTTCCAAACAAGACCCAGACTGCCCCAGACTGTCCCAGACAGTCGCAAACAAGTCCTAGACTGTCCCAAACTGTCGCAGACTGTTCCAAACAAGTTCCAGACGGTCCCAAACTGTCGCAGACTGTTCCAAACAAGTCCCAGACGGTCCCAAACTGTCGCAGACTGTTCCAAACAAGTCCTAGACTGTCCCAGACGGCCACAGACTGTCCCAAACAAGTCCTAGACTGTCCCAAACTGTCGCAGACTGTTCCAAACAAGCCCCAGACGGTCTCAAACGGACGCAGACTGTTCCAAACAAGTCCCAGACGGTCCCAATCTGTCGCAGACTGTTCCAAACAAGTCCCAGACTATCCCAGACTGTCGCAGACTGTTCCAAACAAGTCCCGGACGGTCCCAAACTGTCGCAGACTGTTCCAAACAAGTCCCACACTACCCCAGACTGTCCCAGGCTGTTCCAAACAAGTCCCAGACGGCCCCAAACTGTCGCAGACTGTTCCAAACAAGTCCCAGACTGTCCCAGACTGTCCCAGACGGTCCCAGACGGTCCCAGACTGTCCCAAACAAGTCCTAGAGTGTCCCACAAGGACCCAGACGGTCCCAGACTGTCCCAAACATGTCCTAGACTGTCCCAAACTGTCGCAGACTGTTCCAAACAAGTCCCAGACGGTCGCAAACTGTCGCAGACTGTTCCAAACAAGTCCCAGACTGTCCCAGACGGTCCCAGACGGTCCCAGACTGTCCCAAACAAGTCCTAGACTGTCCCAAACTGTCGCAGACTGTTCCAAACAAGTCCCAGACGGTCCCAAACTGTCGCAGATTGTTCCAAACAAGACCCAGACTATCCCAGACTGCCCCAGGCTGTTCCAAACAAGTCCTAGACTGTCCCAAACTGTCGCAGAATGTTGCAAACAAGTCCCAGACGGTCCCAAACTGTCGCAGACTGTTCCAAACAAGTCCCAGACTACCCCAGACTGTCCCAGGCTGTTCCAACCGAGTCCCAGACTGTCCCAGACGGTCCCAACCTGACGCAGACTGTTCCAAACAAGTCACAGACTGTCCCAGACTGTCGCAGACTGTTCCAAACAAGTCCCAGACGGTCCCAGACAGTCCCAGACTGTCCCAAACAAGTCCCAGACTACCCCAGACTGTCCCAGGCTGTTCCAAACAAGTTCCAGACTGTCCCAGATTGTCCCAGACTGTCCCAAACAAGTCCTAGACTGTCCCAGACGGACCCAGACGTTACCAGACTGTCCCAAACAAGTCCTAGACTGTCCTAAACTGTCGCAGACTGTTCCAAACAAGTCCCAGACGGTCCCAAACTGTCGCAGACTGTTCCAAACAAGTCCCAGACTGTCCCAGACGGCCGCAGACTGTCCCAAACAAGTCCCAGACGGTCCCAGACGGTCCCAGACTGTTCCAAACAAGTCCCGGACGGTTCCAAACTGTCGCAGACTGTCCCAAACAAGTCCCAGACGGTCCCAGACGGTCCCAGACTGGCCCAAACAAGTCCTAGACTGTCCCAAACTGATGCAGACAGTTCCATACAAGTCCCAGTCGGTCCCAAACTGTCACAGACTGTCCCAAACAAGTCCTAGACTGTCCCAGACGGACCCAGACGTTACCAGACTGTCCCAAACAAGTCCCAGACTATCCCAGACTGTCGCAGACTGTTTGAAACAAGTCTCAGACGGTTCCAAACTGTCCCAGACTGTCCCAAACAAGTCCTAGACTGTCCCAGACGGCCACAGACTGTCCCAAACAAGTCCTAGACTGTCCCAAACTGTCGCAGACTGTTCCAAACAAGTCCCAGACTATCCCAGACTTTCCCAGGCTGTTCCATACAAGTCCCAGACTGTCCCAGATTGTACCAGACTGTGCCAAACAAGTCCCAGACTGTGCCAAACAAGTCCCAGACTGTCCCAAACAAGTCCTAGACTGTCCAAAACTGTCGCAGACTGTTCCAAACAAGACCCAGACTGCCCCAGATTGTCCCAGACAGTCGCAAACAAGTCCTAGACTGTCCCAAACTGTCGCAGACTGTTCCAAACAAGTCCCAGACGGTCCCAAACTGTCGCAGACTGTTCCAAACAAGTCCCAGACGGTCCCAGACTGGCCCAAACAAGTCCTAGACTGTCACAAACTGATGCAGACAGTACCAAACAAGTCCCAGTCGGTCCCAGACTGTCGCAGACTGTTCCAAACAAGTCCCAGACTGTCCCAGACAGTCCCAGACTGTCCCAGACAGTCCCAGACTGTTCCAAACAAGTCCCAGACTGTCCCAGATTGTCCCAGACTGTTCCAAACAAGTCCCAGACTGTCCCAGATTGTCCCAGACTGTCCCAAACAAGTCCCAGACTGTCCCAGAAGGTCCCAGACGGTCCCAGACTGTCCCAAACATGTCCTAGACTGTCCCAAACTGTCGCAGACTGTTGCAAACAAGTCCCAGACGGTCCCAAACTGTCGCAGACTGTTCCAAACAAGTCCCAGACTACCCCAGACTGTCCCAGGCTGTTCCAAACAAGTCCCAGACGGTCCCAGACAGTCCCAGACTGTCCCAAACAAGTCCCAGACTACCCCAGACTGTCCCAGGCTGTTCCAAACAAGTCCCAGACTGTCCCAGACTGTCCCAGACTGTCCCAGACTGTTCCAGACTGTCCCAGACTGTCCCAGACTGTCCCAGACTGTTCCAAACAAGTCCCAGTCTGTCCCAGACGGTCCCAGACTGTCCCAAACGTGTCCTAGACTGTCCCAGACGGTCCTAGACTGTCCCAGATGGTCCCAGACTGTCCCAAACAAGTCCTAGACTGTCCCAAACTGTCGCAGACTGTTCCAAACAAGTCCCAGACTACCCCAGACTGTCCCAGGCTGTTCAAAACAAGTCCCAGACTGTCCCAGACGGTCCCAGACTGTCCTAAACGTGTCCTAGACTGTCCCAGACGGTCCTAGACTGTCCCAGATGGTCCCAGACTGTTCAAACAATTCCTAGACTGTCCCAAACTGTCGCAGACTGTTCCAAACAAGTCCCAGACAACCCCAGACTGTCCCAGGCTGTTCCAAACAAGACCCAGACTATCCCAGACTTTCCCAGGCTGTTCCAAACAAGTCCCAGACTGTCCCAGATTGTCCCAGACTGTCCCAAACAAGTCCTAGACTGTCCCTGACGGACCCAGACGTTACCAGACTGTGCCAAACAAGTCCCAGACTGTCCCAAACAAGTCCTAGACTGTCCAAAACTGCCGCAGACTGTTCCAAACAAGACCCAGACTGCCCCAGACTGTCCCAGACAGTCGCAAACAAGTCCTAGACTGTCCCAAACTGTCGCAGACTGTTCCAAACAAGTTCCAGACGGTCCCAAACTGTCGCAGACTGTTCCAAACAAGTCCCAGACGGTCCCAAACTGTCGCAGACTGTTCCAAACAAGTCCTAGACTGTCCCAGACGGCCACAGACTGTCCCAAACAAGTCCTAGACTGTCCCAAACTGTCGCAGACTGTTCCAAACAAGCCCCAGACGGTCTCAAACGGACGCAGACTGTTCCAAACAAGTCCCAGACGGTCCCAATCTGTCGCAGACTGTTCCAAACAAGTCCCAGACTATCCCAGACTGTCGCAGACTGTTCCAAACAAGTCCCGGACGGTCCCAAACTGTCGCAGACTGTTCCAAACAAGTCCCAGACTACCCCAGACTGTCCCAGGCTGTTCCAAACAAGTCCCAGACGGCCCCAAACTGTCGCAGACTGTTCCAAAGAAGTCCCAGACTGTCCCAGACTGTCCCAGACGGTCCCAGACGGTCCCAGACTGTCCCAAACAAGTCCTAGAGTGTCCCACAAGGACCCAGACGGTCCCAGACTGTCCCAAACATGTCCTAGACTGTCCCAAACTGTCGCAGACTGTTCCAAACAAGTCCCAGACGGTCCCAAACTGTCGCAGACTGTTCCAAACAAGTCCCAGACTGTCCCAGACGGTCCCAGACGGTCCCAGACTGTCGCAAACAAGTCCTAGACTGTCCCAAACTGTCGCAGACTGTTCCAAACAAGTCCCAGACGGTCCCAAACTGTCGCAGATTGTTCCAAACAAGACCCAGACTATCCCAGACTGCCCCAGGCTGTTCCAAACAAGTCCTAGACTGTCCCAAACTGTCGCAGAATGTTGCAAACAAGTCCCAGACGGTCCCAAACTGTCGCAGACTGTTCCAAACAAGTCCCAGACTACCCCAGACTGTCCCAGGCTGTTCCAACCGAGTCCCAGACTGTCCCAGACGGTCCCAACCTGACGCAGACTGTTCCAAACAAGTCACAGACTGTCCCAGACTGTCGCAGACTGTTCCAAACAAGTCCCAGACGGTCCCAGACAGTCCCAGACTGTCCCAAACAAGTCCCAGACTACCCCAGACTGTCCCAGGCTGTTCCAAACAAGTCCCAGACTGTCCCAGATTGTCCCAGACTGTCCCAAACAAGTCCTAGACTGTCCCAGACGGACCCAGACGTTACCAGACTGTCCCAAACAAGTCCCAGACTATCCTAGACTGTCGCAGACTGTTCCAAACAAGTCTCAGACTGTCCCAAACTGTCGCAGACTGTTCCAAACAAGTCCCAGACGGTCCCAAACTGTCGCAGACTGTTCCAAACAAGTCCCAGACTACCCCAGACTGTCCCAGGCTGTTCCAAACAAGTGCCAGACTGTTCCAGACGGTCCCAGACGGTCCAAGACTGTCCCAAACAAGTCCTAGACTGTCCTAAACTGTCGCAGACTGTTCCAAACAAGTCCCAGACGGTCCCAAACTGTCGCAGACTGTTCCAAACAAGTCCCAGACTGTCCCAGACGGCCGCAGACTGTCCCAAACAAGTCCCAGACGGTCCCAGACGGTCCCAGACTGTTCCAAACAAGTCCCGGACGGTTCCAAACTGTCGCAGACTGTCCCAAACAAGTCCCAGACGGTCGCAGACGGTCCCAGACTGGCCCAAACAAGTCCTAGACTGTCCCAAACTGATGCAGACAGTTCCATACAAGTCCCAGTCGGTCCCAAACTGTCACAGACTGTCCCAAACAAGTCCTAGACTGTCCCAGACGGACCCAGACGTTACCAGACTGTCCCAAACAAGTCCCAGACTATCCCAGACTGTCGCAGACTGTTTGAAACAAGTCTCAGACGGTTCCAAACTGTCCCAGACTGTCCCAAACAAGTCCTAGACTGTCCCAGACGGCCACAGACTGTCCCAAACAAGTCCTAGACTGTCCCAAACTGTCGCAGACTGTTCCAAACAAGTCCCAGACTATCCCAGACTTTCCCAGGCTGTTCCATACAAGTCCCAGACTGTCCCAGATTGTACCAGACTGTGCCAAACAAGTCCCAGACTGTGCCAAACAAGTCCCAGACTGTCCCAAACAAGTCCTAGACTGTCCAAAACTGTCGCAGACTGTTCCAAACAAGACCCAGACTGCCCCAGATTGTCCCAGACAGTCGCAAACAAGTCCTAGACTGTCCCAAACTGTCGCAGACTGTTGCAAACAAGTCCCAGACGGTCCCAAACTGTCGCAGACTGTTCCAAACAAGTCCCAGACTACCCCAGACTGTCCCAGGCTGTTCCGACCGAGTCCCAGACTGTCCCAGACGGTACCAAACTGACGCAGACTGTTCCAAACAAGTCACAGACTGTCCCAGACTGTAGCAGACTGTTCCAAACAAGTCCCAGACGGTCCCAGACAGTCCCAGACTGTCCCAAACAAGTCCCAGACTACCCCAGACTGTCCCAGGCTGTTCCAAACAAGTCCCAGACTGTCCCAGACTGTCCCAGACTGTCCCAGACTGTTCCAGACTGTCCCAGACTGTCCCAGACTGTCCCAGACTGTTCCAAACAAGTCCCAGTCTGTCCCAGAAGGTCCCAGACTGTCCCAAACGTGTCCTAGACTGTCCCAGACGGTCCTAGACTGTCCCAGATGGTCCCAGACTGTCCCAAACAAGTCCTAGACTGTCCCAAACTGTCGCAGACTGTTCCAAACAAGTCCCAGACTACCCCAGACTGTCCCAGGCTGTTCCAAACAAGTCCCAGACTGTCCCAGACGGTCCCAGACTGTCCCAAACGTGTCCTAGACTGTCCCAGACGGTCCTAGACTGTCCCAGATGGTCCCAGACTGTTCAAACAATTCCTAGACTGTCCCAAACTGTCGCAGACTGTTCCAAACAAGTCCCAGACAACCCCAGACTGTCCCAGGCTGTTCCAAACAAGTCCCAGACTGTCCCAGAAGGTCCCAGACGGTCTCAGACTGTCCCAAACAAGTCCTAGACTGTCCCAAACTGTCGCAGACTATTCCAAACAAGTCCCAGACGGTCTCAAACTGTCGCAGACTGTTCCAAACAAGTCCCAGACTATCCCAGACTGTCGCAGACTGTTCCAAACAAGTCCCAGACGGTCCCAAACTGTCGCAGACTGTTCCAAACAAGTCCCAGACTGTCCCAGAAGGTCCCAGACTGTCTCAAACAAGTCCTAGACTGTCCCAAACTGTCGCAGACTGTTCCAAACAAGTCCCAGACTACCCCAGACTGTACCAGGCTGTTGCAAACAAGTCCCAGACAGTCCCAGACTGTTCCAAACAAGTCCCAGACTGTCCCAGACGGTCCCAGACGGTCCCAGACTGTCCCAAACAATTCCTAGACTGTCCCAGAAGGTCCCAGACGGTCCCAGACTGTCCCAAACAAGTCCTAGACTGTCCCAAACTGTCGCAGACTGTTCCAAACAAGTCCCAGACTGTCCCAAACTGTCGCAGACTGTTCCAAACAAGTCCCAGACTGTCCCAGGCCGTTCCAGACGGTCCCAGACTGTCCCAAACAAGTCCTAGACTGTCCCAAACTGTCGCAGACTGTTCCAAACAAGTCCCAGACTATCCCAGACTTTCCCAGGCTGTTCCATACAAGTCCCAGACTGTCCCAGATTGTACCAGACTGTGCCAAACAAGTCCCAGACTGTGCCAAACAAGTCCCAGACTGTCCCAAACAAGTCCTAGACTGTCCAAAACTGTCGCAGACTGTTCCAAACAAGACCCAGACTGCCCCAGATTGTCCCAGGCAGTCGCAAACAAGTCCTAGACTGTCCCAAACTGTCGCAGACTGTTCCAAACAAGTCCCAGACGGTCCCAAACTGTCGCAGACTGTTCCAAACAAGTCCCAGACGGTCCCAGACTGGCCCAAACAAGTCCTAGACTGTCACAAACTGATGCAGACAGTACCAAACAAGTCCCAGTCGGTCCCAAACTGTCACAGACTGTTCCAAACAAGTCCCAGACTATCCCAGACTTTCCCAGGCTGCTCCAAACAAGTTCCAGACTGTCCCAGATTGTACCAGATAGTCCCAGATTGTCCCAGACAGTCGAAAACAAGTCCGAGACTGTCCCAAACTGTCGCAGACTGTTCCAAACAAGTCCCTGACTGTCCCAGAAGGTCCCAGATGGTCCCAGACTGTCCCAAACAAGTCGTAGACTGTCCCAAACTGTCGCAGACTGTTCCACACAAGTCCCAGACGGTCTCAAACGGTCGCAGACTGTTCCAAACAAGTCCCAGACGGTCCCAAACTGTCGCAGACTGTTCCATACAAGTCCCAGACTGTTCCAGAAGGTCCCAGACGATCCCAGATTTTTCCAAACAAGTCCTAGACTGTGCCAGACTGTCCCAGGCTGTTCCCAACAAGTCCCAGACTGTCCCAGATTGTCCCAGACTGTCCCAAACAAGTCCTAGACTGTCCCAGACGGACCCAGACGTTACCAGACTGTCCCAAACAAGTCCCAGACTATCCCAGACTGTCGCAGACTGTTCCAAACAAGTCTCAGACTGTCCCAAACTGTCGCAGACTGTTCCAAACAAGTCCCAGACGGTCCCAAACTGTCGCAGACTGTTCAAAACAAGTCCCAGACTACCCCAGGCTGTTCCAAACAAGTCCCAGACAGTCCAAGACTGTCCCAGACTGTTCCAAACAAGTCCCAGACTGTCCCAGACGGTCACAGACGGTCCAAGACTGTCTCAAACAAGTCCTAGACTGTCCCAGAAGGTCCCAGACGGTCCCAGACTGTCCCAAACAAGACCTAGACTGTCCCAAACTGTCGCAGACTGTTCCAAAGAAGTCCCAGACGGTCCCAAACTGTCGCAGACTGTTCCAAACAAGTCCCAGACTGTCCCAGACGGCCGCAGACTGTCCCAAACAAGTCCCAGACGGTCCCAGACTGGCCCAAACAAGTCCTAGACTGTCCCAGACGGTCCCAGACGTTACCAGACTGTCCCAAACAAGTCCCAGACTATCCCAGACTGTCGCAGACTGTTCCAAACAAGTCCCAGACGGTTCCAAACTGTCGCAGAATGGTCCAAACAAGTCCCAGACTGACCCAGACGGCCGCAGACTGTCCCAAACAAGTCCCAGATGGTCCCAGACGGTCACAGACTGGCCCAAACAAGTCCTAGACTGTCCCAAACTGATGCAGACAGTTCCAACCAAGTCCCAGTCGGTCCCAAACTGTCACAGACTGTTCCAAACAAGACCCAGACTATCCCAGACTTTCCCAGGCTGTTCCAAACAAGTCCTAGACTGTCCCTGACGGACCCAGACGTTACCAGACTGTGCCAAACAAGTCCCAGACTGTCCCAAACAAGTCCTAGACTGTCCAAAACTGCCGCAGACTGTTCCAAACAAGACCCAGACTGCCCCAGACTGTCCCAGACAGTCGCAAACAAGTCCTAGACTGTCCCAAACTGTCGCAGACTGTTCCAAACAAGTTCCAGACGGTCCCAAACTGTCGCAGACTGTTCCAAACAAGTCCCAGACGGTCCCAAACTGTCGCAGACTGTTCCAAACAAGTCCTAGACTGTCCCAGACGGCCACAGACTGTCCCAAACAAGTCCTAGACTGTCCCAAACTGTCGCAGACTGTTCCAAACAAGCCCCAGACGGTCTCAAACGGACGCAGACTGTTCCAAACAAGTCCCAGACGGTCCCAATCTGTCGCAGACTGTTCCAAACAAGTCCCAGACTATCCCAGACTGTCGCAGACTGTTCCAAACAAGTCCCGGTCGGTCCCAAACTGTCGCAGACTGTTCCAAACAAGTCCCAGACTACCCCAGACTGTCCCAGGCTGTTCCAAACAAGTCCCAGACGGCCCCAAACTGTCGCAGACTGTTCCAAACAAGTCCCAGACTGTCCCAGACTGTCCCAGACGGTCCCAGACGGTCCCAGACTGTCCCAAACAAGTCCTAGAGTGTCCCACAAGGACCCAGACGGTCCCAGACTGTCCCAAACATGTCCTAGACTGTCCCAAACTGTCGCAGACTGTTCCAAACAAGTCCCAGACGGTCCCAAACTGTCGCAGACTGTTCCAAACAAGTCCCAGACTGTCCCAGACGGTCCCAGACGGTCCCAGACTGTCCCAAACAAGTCCTAGACTGTCCCAAACTGTCGCAGACTGTTCCAAACAAGTCCCAGACGGTCCCAAACTGTCGCAGATTGTTCCAAACAAGACCCAGACTATCCCAGACTGCCCCAGGCTGTTCCAAACAAGTCCTAGACTGTCCCAAACTGTCGCAGAATGTTGCAAACAAGTCCCAGACGGTCCCAAACTGTCGCAGACTGTTCCAAACAAGTCCCAGACTACCCCAGACTGTCCCAGGCTGTTCCAACCGAGTCCCAGACTGTCCCAGACGGTCCCAACCTGACGCAGACTGTTCCAAACAAGTCACAGACTGTCCCAGACTGTCGCAGACTGTTCCAAACAAGTCCCAGACGGTCCCAGACAGTCCCAGACTGTCCCAAACAAGTCCCAGACTACCCCAGACTGTCCCAGGCTGTTCCAAACAAGTCCCAGACTGTCCCAGATTGTCCCAGACTGTCCCAAACAAGTCCTAGACTGTCCTAGACTGTCGCAGACTGTTCCAAACAAGTCTCAGACTGTCCCAAACTGTCGCAGACTGTTCCAAACAAGTCCCAGACGGTCCCAAACTGTCGCAGACTGTTCCAAACAAGTCCCGGACGGTTCCAAACTGTCGCAGACTGTCCCAAACAAGTCCCAGACGGTCCCAGACGGTCCCAGACTGGCCCAAACAAGTCCTAGACTGTCCCAAACTGATGCAGACAGTTCCATACAAGTCCCAGTCGGTCCCAAACTGTCACAGACTGTCCCAAACAAGTCCTAGACTGTCCCAGACGGACCCAGACGTTACCAGACTGTCCCAAACAAGTCCCAGACTATCCTAGACTGTCGCAGACTGTTCCAAACAAGTCTCAGACTGTCCCAAACTGTCGCAGACTGTTCCAAACAAGTCCCAGACGGTCCCAAACTGTCGCAGACTGTTCCAAACAAGTCCCGGACGGTTCCAAACTGTCGCAGACTGTCCCAAACAAGTCCCAGACGGTCCCAGACGGTCCCAGACTGGCCCAAACAAGTCCTAGACTGTCCCAAACTGATGCAGACAGTTCCATACAAGTCCCAGTCGGTCCCAAACTGTCACAGACTGTCCCAAACAAGTCCCAGACTATCCTAGACTGTCGCAGACTGTTCCAAACAAGTCTCAGACTGTCCCAAACTGTCGCAGACTGTTCCAAACAAGTCCCAGACGGTCCCAAACTGTCGCAGACTGTTCCAAACAAGTCCCAGACTACCCCAGACTGTCCCAGGCTGTTCCAAACAAGTGCCAGACTGTTCCAGACGGTCCCAGACGGTCCAAGACTGTCCCAAACAAGTCCTAGACTGTCCTAAACTGTCGCAGACTGTTCCAAACAAGTCCCAGACGGTCCCAAACTGTCGCAGACTGTTCCAAACAAGTCCCAGACTGTCCCAGACGGCCGCAGACTGTCCCAAACAAGTCCCAGACGGTCCCAGACGGTCCCAGACTGTTCCAAACAAGTCCCGGACGGTTCCAAACTGTCGCAGACTGTCCCAAACAAGTCCCAGACGGTCCCAGACGGTCCCAGACTGGCCCAAACAAGTCCTAGACTGTCCCAAACTGATGCAGACAGTTCCATACAAGTCCCAGTCGGTCCCAAACTGTCACAGACTGTCCCAAACAAGTCCTAGACTGTCCCAGACGGACCCAGACGTTACCAGACTGTCCCAAACAAGTCCCAGACTATCCCAGACTGTCGCAGACTGTTTGAAACAAGTCTCAGACGGTTCCAAACTGTCCCAGACTGTCCCAAACAAGTCCTAGACTGTCCCAGACGGCCACAGACTGTCCCAAACAAGTCCTAGACTGTCCCAAACTGTCGCAGACTGTTCCACACAAGTCCCAGGCGGTCTCAAACGGTCGCAGACTGTTCCAAACAAGTCCCAGACGGTCCCAAACTGTCGCAGACTGTTCCATACAAGTCCCAGACTGTTCCAGAAGGTCCCAGACGATCCCAGATTTTTCCAAACAAGTCCTAGACTGTCCCAGACTGTCCCAGGTTGTTCCAAACAAGTCCCAGACTGTCCCAGACGGTCCCAGACTGTCCCAAACGTGTCCTAGACTGTCCCAGACGGTCCTAGACTGTCCCAGATGGTCCCAGACTGTCCCAAACAAGTCCTAGACTGTCCCAAACTGTCGCAGACTGTTCCAAACAAGTCCCAGACTACCCCTGACTGTCCCAGGCTGTTCCAAACAAGTCCCAGACTGTCCCAGATGGTCCCAGACTGTTCCAAACAAGTCCCAGACTGTCCCAGAAGGTCCCAGACGGTCTCAGACTGTCCCAAACAAGTCCTAGACGGTCCCAAACTGTCGCAGACTATTCCAAACAAGTCCCAGACGGTCCCAAACTGACGCAGACTGTTCCAAACAAGTCACAGACTGTCCCAGACTGTCGCAGACTGTTCCAAACAAGTCCCAGACTGTCCCAGACAGTCCCAGACTGTCCCAGACAGTCCCAGACTGTTCAAAACAAGTCCCAGACTGTCCCAGATTGTCCCAGACTGTTCCAAACAAGTCCCAGACTGTCCCAGATTGTCCCAGACTGTCCCAAACAAGTCCCAGACTGTCCCAGAAGGTCCCAGACGGTCCCAGACTGTCCCAAACATGTCCTAGACTGTCCCAAACTGTCGCAGACTGTTGCAAACAAGTCCCAGACGGTCCCAAACTGTCGCAGACTGTTCCAAACAAGTCCCAGACTACGCCAGACTGTCCCAGGCTGTTACAACCGAGTCCAAGACTGTCCCAGACGGTCCCAAACTGACGCAGACTGTTCCAAACAAGTCACAGACTGTCCCAGACTGTAGCAGACTGTTCCAAACAAGTCCCAGACGGTCCCAGACAGTCCCAGACTGTCCCAAACAAGTCCCAGACTACCCCAGACTGTCCCAGGCTGTTCCAAACAAGTCCCAGACTGTCCCAGACTGTCCCAGACTGTCCCAGACTGTTCCAAACAAGTCCCAGTCTGTCCCAGACGGTCCCAGACTGTCCCAAACGTGTCCTAGACTGTCCCAGACGGTCCTAGACTGTCCCAGATGGTCCCAGACTGTCCCAAACAAGTCCTAGACTGTCCCAAACTGTCGCAGACTGTTCCAAACAAGTCCCAGACTACCCCAGACTGTCCCAGGCTGTTCCAAACAAGTCCCAGACTGTCCCAGACGGTCCCAGACTGTCCCAAACGTGTCCTAGACTGTCCCAGACGGTCCTAGACTGTCCCAGATGGTCCCAGACTGTTCAAACAATTCCTAGACTGTCCCAAACTGTCGCAGACTGTTCCAAACAAGTCCCAGACAACCCCAGACTGTCCCAGGCTGTTCCAAACAAGTCCCAGACTGTCCCAGAAGGTCCCAGACGGTCTCAGACTGTCCCAAACAAGTCCTAGACTGTCCCAAACTGTCGCAGACTATTCCAAACAAGTCCCAGACGGTCCCAAACTGACGCACACTGTTCCAAACAAGTCACAGACTGTCCCAGACTGTCGCAGACTGTTCCAAACAAGTCCCAGACTGTCCCAGACAGTCCCAGACTGTTCCAAACAAGTCCCAGACTGTTCCAGATTGTCCCAGACTGTTCCAGATTGTCCCAGACTGTTCCAAACAAGTCCCAGACTGTCCCAGATTGTCCCAGACTGTCCCAAACAAGTCCCAGACTGTCCCAGAAGGTCCCAGACGGTCCCAGACTGTCCCAAACATGTCCTAGACTGTCCCAAACTGTCGCAGAATGTTGCAAACAAGTCCCAGACGGTCCCAAACTGTCGCAGACTGTTCCAAACAAGTCCCAGACTACCCCAGACTGTCCCAGGCTGTTCCAACCGAGTCCCAGACTGTCCCAGACGGTCCCAACCTGACGCAGACTGTTCCAAACAAGTCACAGACTGTCCCAGACTGCCGCAGACTGTTCCAAACAAGTCCCAGACGGTCCCAGACAGTCCCAGACTGTCCCAAACAAGTCCCAGACTACCCCAGACTGTCCCAGGCTGTTCCAAACAAGTCCCAGACTGTCCCAGATTGTCCCAGACTGTCCCAAACAAGTCCTAGACTGTCCCAGACGGACCCAGACGTTACCAGACTGTCCCAAACAAGTCCCAGACTATCCTAGACTGTCGCAGACTGTTCCAAACAAGTCTCAGACTGTCCCAAACTGTCGCAGACTGTTCCAAACAAGTCCCAGACGGTCCCAAACTGTCGCAGACTGTTCCAAACAAGTCCCAGACTACCCCAGACTGTCCCAGGCTGTTCCAAACAAGTGCCAGACTGTTCCAGACGGTCCCAGACGGTCCAAGACTGTCCCAAACAAGTCCTAGACTGTCCTAAACTGTCGCAGACTGTTCCAAACAAGTCCCAGACGGTCCCAAACTGTCGCAAACTGTTCCAAACAAGTCCCAGACTGTCCCAGACGGCCGCAGACTGTCCCAAACAAGTCCCAGACGGTCCCAGACGGTCCCAGACTGGCCCAAACAAGTCCTAGACTGTCCCAGACGGACCCAGACGTTACCAGACTGTCCCAAACAAGTCCCAGACTATCCCAGACAGTCGCAGACTGTTCCAAACAAGTCCCGGACGGTTCCAAACTGTCGCAGACTGTTCCAAACAAGTCCCAGACTGACCCAGACGGCCGCAGACTGTCCCAAACAAGTCCCAGACGGTCCCAGACGGTCCCAGACTGGCCCAAACAAGTCCTAGACTGTCCCAAACTGATGCAGACAGTTCCATACAAGTCCCAGTCGGTCCCAAACTGTCACAGACTGTCCCAAACAAGTCCTAGACTGTCCCAGACGGACCCAGACGTTACCAGACTGTCCCAAACAAGTCCCAGACTATCCCAGACTGTCGCAGACTGTTTGAAACAAGTCTCAGACGGTTCCAAACTGTCCCAGACTGTCCCAAACAAGTCCTAGACTGTCCCAGACGGCCACAGACTGTCCCAAACAAGTCCTAGACTGTCCCAAACTGTCGCAGACTGTTCCACACAAGTCCCAGGCGGTCTCAAACGGTCGCAGACTGTTCCAAACAAGTCCCAGACGGTCAAAAACTGTCGCAGACTGTTCCATACAAGTCCCAGACTGTTCCAGAAGGTCCCAGACGATCCCAGATTTTTCCAAACAAGTCCTAGACTGTCCCAGACTGTCCCAGGTTGTTCCAAACAAGTCCCAGACTGTCCCAGACGGTCCCAGACTGTCCCAAACGTGTCCTAGACTGTCCCAGACGGTCCTAGACTGTCCCAGATGGTCCCAGACTGTCCCAAACAAGTCCTAGACTGTCCCAAACTGTCGCAGACTGTTCCAAACAAGTCCCAGACTACCCCAGACTGTCCCAGGCTGTTCCAAACAAGTCCCAGACTGTCCCAGACGGTCCCAGACTGTCCCAAACGTATCCTAGACTGTCCCAGACGGTCCTAGACTGTCCCAGATGGTCCCAGACTGTCCCAAACAATTCCTAGACTGTCCCAAACTGTCGCAGACTGTTCCAAACAAGTCCCAGACTACCCCAGACTGTCCCAGGCTGTTCCAAACAAGTCCCAGACTGTCCCAGAAGGTCCCAGACGGTCTCAGACTGTCCCAAACAAGTCCTAGACTGTCCCAAACTGTCGCAGACTATTCCAAACAAGTCCCAGACGGTCCCAAACTGACGCAGACTGTACCAAACAAGTCACAGACTGTCCCAGACTGTCGCAGACTGTTCCAAACAAGTCCCAGACTGTCCCAGACAGTCCCAGACTGTCCCAGACAGTCCCAGACTGTTCCAAACAAGTCCCAGACTGTCCCAGATTGTCCCAGACTGTTCCAAACAAGTCCCAGACTGTCCCAGATTGTCCCAGACTGTCCCAAACAAGTCCCAGACTGTCCCAGAAGGTCCCAGACGGTCCCAGACTGTCCCAAACATGTACTAGACTGTCCCAAACTGTCGCAGACTGTTGCAAACAAGTCCCAGACGGTCCCAAACTGTCGCAGACTGTTCCAAACAAGTCCCAGACTACCCCAGACTGTCCCAGGCTGTTCCAACCGAGTCCCAGACTGTCCCAGACGGTCCCAAACTGACGCAGACTGTTCCAAACAAGTCACAGACTGTCCCAGACTGTAGCAGACTGTTCCAAACAAGTCCCAGACGGTCCCAGACAGTCCCAGACTGTCCCAAACAAGTCCCAGACTACCCCAGACTGTCCCAGGCTGTTCCAAACAAGTCCCAGACTGTCCCAGACTGTCCCAGACTGTCCCAGACTGTTCCAGACTGTCCCAGACTGTCCCAGACTGTCCCAGACTGTTCCAAACAAGTCCCAGTCTGTCCCAGACGGTCCCAGACTGTCCCAAACGTGTCCTAGACTGTCCCAGACGGTCCCAAACTGTCCCAGATGGTCCCAGACTGTCCCAAACAAGTCCTAGACTGTCCCAAACTGTCGCAGACTGTTCCAAGCAAGTCCCAGACTACCCCAGACTGTCCCAGGCTGTTCCAAACAAGTCCAAGACTGTCCCAGATTGTCCCAGACTGTCCCAAACAAGTCCCAGACTGTCCCAGACGGTCCCAAACAAGTCCTAGACTGTCCCAGACGGTCCCAGTCGGTCCCAGACTGGCCCAAACAAGTCCTAGACTGTCCCAAACTGTCGCAGACTGTTCCAAACAAGTCCCAGACTGTCCCAGATTGTCCCAGACTGTCCCAAACAAGTCCCAGACTATCCCAGACTGTCCCAGACTGGCCCAAACAAGTCCTAGGCTGTCCCAAACTGACGCAGACTGTTCCAAACAAGTCCCAGACTGTCCCAGACTGATCCAAACAAGTCCCAGACGGTCCCAGGCAGTCCCAGACTGTTCCAAACAAGTCCAAGACTGTCCCAGACTGTCCCAGACTGTCCCAGACTGTTCCAGACTGTTCCAAACAAGTCCCAGACTGTCCCAGACTGTCCCAGACTGTCCCAGACTGTTCCAGACTGTCCCAGACTGTCCCAGACTGTCCCAGACTGTTCCAGACAAGTCCCAGACTGTCCCAGACGGTCCCAGACTGTCCGAAACGTGTCCCAGACTGTCCCAGACGGTCCCAGACTGTCCCAAACGTGTCCTACACTGTCCCAGACGGTCCCAGACTGTCCCAAACAAGTCCCAGACTGTCCCAAACTGTCCCAGGCTGTTCCAAACAAGTCCCAGACTGTCCCAGATTGTCCGAGACTGTCCCAAACAAGTCCCAGACTGTCCCAGAAGGACCCAGACGGTCCCAGACGGTCCCAAACTGTCCCAGACTGTTCCAAACAAGTCCCAGACTACCCCAGACTGTCCCAGGCTGTTCCAAACAAGTCCCAGACTGTCCCAGACTGTCCCAGACTGTTCCAAACAAGTCCCAGACGGTCCCAGACTGTCCCAGACTGTCCCAGACTGTCCCAGACTGTCCCAGTCTGTTCCAAACAAGTCCCAGACTGTCCCAGACGGTCCCAGACTGTCCCAGATTGTACCAGACTGTCCCAGATTGTCCCAGACAGTCGCAAACAAGTCCGAGACTGTCCCAAACTGTCGCAGACTGTTCCAAACAAGTCCCAGACGGCCCCAAACTGTCGCAGACTGTTCCAAACAAGTCCCAGACTGTCCCAGACGGCCGCAGACTGTCCCAAACAAGTCCCAGACGGTCCCAGACGGTCCCAGACTGGCCCAAACAAGTCCTAGACTGTCCCAGACGGACCCAGACGTTACCAGACTGTCCCAAACAAGTCCCAGACTATCCCAGACAGTCGCAGACTGTTCCAAACAAGTCCCGGACGGTTCCAAACTGTCGCAGACTGTTCCAAACAAGTCCCAGACTGACCCAGACGGCCGCAGACTGTCCCAAACAAGTCCCAGACGGTCCCAGACGGTCCCAGACTGGCCCAAACAAGTCCTAGACTGTCCCAAACTGATGCAGACAGTTCCATACAAGTCCCAGTCGGTCCCAAACTGTCACAGACTGTCCCAAACAAGTCCTAGACTGTCCCAGACGGACCCAGACGTTACCAGACTGTCCCAAACAAGTCCCAGACTATCCCAGACTGTCGCAGACTGTTTGAAACAAGTCTCAGACGGTTCCAAACTGTCCCAGACTGTCCCAAACAAGTCCTAGACTGTCCCAGACGGCCACAGACTGTCCCAAACAAGTCCTAGACTGTCCCAAACTGTCGCAGACTGTTCCACACAAGTCCCAGGCGGTCTCAAACGGTCGCAGACTGTTCCAAACAAGTCCCAGACGGTCAAAAACTGTCGCAGACTGTTCCATACAAGTCCCAGACTGTTCCAGAAGGTCCCAGACGATCCCAGATTTTTCCAAACAAGTCCTAGACTGTCCCAGACTGTCCCAGGTTGTTCCAAACAAGTCCCAGACTGTCCCAGACGGTCCCAGACTGTCCCAAACGTGTCCTAGACTGTCCCAGACGGTCCTAGACTGTCCCAGATGGTCCCAGACTGTCCCAAACAAGTCCTAGACTGTCCCAAACTGTCGCAGACTGTTCCAAACAAGTCCCAGACTACCCCAGACTGTCCCAGGCTGTTCCAAACAAGTCCCAGACTGTCCCAGACGGTCCCAGACTGTCCCAAACGTATCCTAGACTGTCCCAGACGGTCCTAGACTGTCCCAGATGGTCCCAGACTGTCCCAAACAATTCCTAGACTGTCCCAAACTGTCGCAGACTGTTCCAAACAAGTCCCAGACTACCCCAGACTGTCCCAGGCTGTTCCAAACAAGTCCCAGACTGTCCCAGAAGGTCCCAGACGGTCTCAGACTGTCCCAAACAAGTCCTAGACTGTCCCAAACTGTCGCAGACTATTCCAAACAAGTCCCAGACGGTCCCAAACTGACGCAGACTGTACCAAACAAGTCACAGACTGTCCCAGACTGTCGCAGACTGTTCCAAACAAGTCCCAGACTGTCCCAGACAGTCCCAGACTGTCCCAGACAGTCCCAGACTGTTCCAAACAAGTCCCAGACTGTCCCAGATTGTCCCAGACTGTTCCAAACAAGTCCCAGACTGTCCCAGATTGTCCCAGACTGTCCCAAACAAGTCCCAGACTGTCCCAGAAGGTCCCAGACGGTCCCAGACTGTCCCAAACATGTACTAGACTGTCCCAAACTGTCGCAGACTGTTGCAAACAAGTCCCAGACGGTCCCAAACTGTCGCAGACTGTTCCAAACAAGTCCCAGACTACCCCAGACTGTCCCAGGCTGTTCCAACCGAGTCCCAGACTGTCCCAGACGGTCCCAAACTGACGCAGACTGTTCCAAACAAGTCACAGACTGTCCCAGACTGTAGCAGACTGTTCCAAACAAGTCCCAGACGGTCCCAGACAGTCCCAGACTGTCCCAAACAAGTCCCAGACTACCCCAGACTGTCCCAGGCTGTTCCAAACAAGTCCCAGACTGTCCCAGACTGTCCCAGACTGTCCCAGACTGTTCCAGACTGTCCCAGACTGTCCCAGACTGTCCCAGACTGTTCCAAACAAGTCCCAGTCTGTCCCAGACGGTCCCAGACTGTCCCAAACGTGTCCTAGACTGTCCCAGACGGTCCCAAACTGTCCCAGATGGTCCCAGACTGTCCCAAACAAGTCCTAGACTGTCCCAAACTGTCGCAGACTGTTCCAAGCAAGTCCCAGACTACCCCAGACTGTCCCAGGCTGTTCCAAACAAGTCCAAGACTGTCCCAGATTGTCCCAGACTGTCCCAAACAAGTCCCAGACTGTCCCAGACGGTCCCAAACAAGTCCTAGACTGTCCCAGACGGTCCCAGTCGGTCCCAGACTGGCCCAAACAAGTCCTAGACTGTCCCAAACTGTCGCAGACTGTTCCAAACAAGTCCCAGACTGTCCCAGATTGTCCCAGACTGTCCCAAACAAGTCCCAGACTATCCCAGACTGTCCCAGACTGGCCCAAACAAGTCCTAGACTGTCCCAAACTGACGCAGACTGTTCCAAACAAGTCCCAGACTGTCCCAGACTGATCCAAACAAGTCCCAGACGGTCCCAGGCAGTCCCAGACTGTTCCAAACAAGTCCAAGACTGTCCCAGACTGTCCCAGACTGTCCCAGACTGTTCCAGACTGTTCCAAACAAGTCCCAGACTGTCCCAGACTGTCCCAGACTGTCCCAGACTGTTCCAGACTGTCCCAGACTGTCCCAGACTGTCCCAGACTGTTCCAGACAAGTCCCAGACTGTCCCAGACGGTCCCAGACTGTCCGAAACGTGTCCCAGACTGTCCCAGACGGTCCCAGACTGTCCCAAACGTGTCCTACACTGTCCCAGACGGTCCCAGACTGTCCCAAACAAGTCCCAGACTGTCCCAAACTGTCCCAGGCTGTTCCAAACAAGTCCCAGACTGTCCCAGATTGTCCGAGACTGTCCCAAACAAGTCCCAGACTGTCCCAGAAGGACCCAGACGGTCCCAGACGGTCCCAAACTGTCGCAGACTGTTCCAAACAAGTCCCAGACTACCCCAGACTGTCCCAGACTGTTCCAGACAAGTCCCAGACTGTCCCAGACGGTCCCAGACTGTCCGAAACGTGTCCCAGACTGTCCCAGACGGTCCCAGACTGTCCCAAACGTGTCCTACACTGTCCCAGACGGTCCCAGACTGTCCCAAACAAGTCCCAGACTGTCCCAAACTGTCCCAGGCTGTTCCAAACAAGTCCCAGACTGTCCCAGATTGTCCGAGACTGTCCCAAACAAGTCCCAGACTGTCCCAGAAGGACCCAGACGGTCCCAGACGGTCCCAAACTGTCGCAGACTGTTCCAAACAAGTCACAGACTGTCCCAGACTGTAGCAGACTGTTCCAAACAAGTCCCAGACGGTCCCAGACAGTCCCAGACTGTCCCAAACAAGTCCCAGACTACCCCAGACTGTCCCAGGCTGTTCCAAACAAGTCCCAGACTGTCCCAGACTGTCCCAGACTGTCCCAGACTGTTCCAGACTGTCCCAGACTGTCCCAGACTGTCCCAGACTGTTCCAAACAAGTCCCAGTCTGTCCCAGACGGTCCCAGACTGTCCCAAACGTGTCCTAGACTGTCCCAGACGGTCCTAGACTGTCCCAGATGGTCCCAGACTGTCCCAAACAAGTCCTAGACTGTCCCAAACTGTCGCAGACTGTTCCAAACAAGTCCCAGACTACCCCAGACTGTCCCAGGCTGTTCCAAACAAGTCCCAGACTGTCCCAGACGGTCCCAGACTGTCCCAAACGTGTCCTAGACTGTCCCAGACGGTCCTAGACTGTCCCAGATGGTCCCAGACTGTTCAAACAATTCCTAGACTGTCCCAAACTGTCGCAGACTGTTCCAAACAAGTCCCAGACTATCCCAGACTGTCCCAGGCTGTTCCGACCGAGTCCCAGACTGTCCCAGACGGTACCAAACTGACGCAGACTGTTCCAAACAAGTCACAGACTGTCCCAGACTGTAGCAGACTGTTCCAAACAAGTCCCAGACGGTCCCAGACAGTCCCAGACTGTCCCAAACAAGTCCCAGACTACCCCAGACTGTCCCAGGCTGTTCCAAACAAGTCCCAGACTGTCCCAGACTGTCCCAGACTGTCCCAGACTGTTCCAGACTGTCCCAGACTGTCCCAGACTGTCCCAGACTGTTCCAAACAAGTCCCAGTCTGTCCCAGACGGTCCCAGACTGTCCCAAACGTGTCCTAGACTGTCCCAGACGGTCCTAGACTGTCCCAGATGGTCCCAGACTGTCCCAAACAAGTCCTAGACTGTCCCAAACTGTCGCAGACTGTTCCAAACAAGTCCCAGACTACCCCAGACTGTCCCAGGCTGTTCCAAACAAGTCCCAGACTGTCCCAGACGGTCCCAGACTGTCCCAAACGTGTCCTAGACTGTCCCAGACGGTCCTAGACTGTCCCAGATGGTCCCAGACTGTTCAAACAATTCCTAGACTGTCCCAAACTGTCGCAGACTGTTCCAAACAAGTCCCAGACAACCCCAGACTGTCCCAGGCTGTTCCAAACAAGTCCCAGACTGTCCCAGAAGGTCCCAGACGGTCTCAGACTGTCCCAAACAAGTCCTAGACTGTCCCAAACTGTCGCAGACTATTCCAAACAAGTCCCAGACGGTCTCAAACTGTCGCAGACTGTTCCAAACAAGTCCCAGACTATCCCAGACTGTCGCAGACTGTTCCAAACAAGTCCCAGACGGTCCCAAACTGTCGCAGACTGTTCCAAACAAGTCCCAGACTGTCCCAGAAGGTCCCAGACTGTCTCAAACAAGTCCTAGACTGTCCCAAACTGTCGCAGACTGTTCCAAACAAGTCCCAGACTACCCCAGACTGTACCAGGCTGTTGCAAACAAGTCCCAGACAGTCCCAGACTGTTCCAAACAAGTCCCAGACTGTCCCAGACGGTCCCAGACGGTCCCAGACTGTCCCAAACAATTCCTAGACTGTCCCAGAAGGTCCCAGACGGTCCCAGACTGTCCCAAACAAGTCCTAGACTGTCCCAAACTGTCGCAGACTGTTCCAAACAAGTCCCAGACTGTCCCAAACTGTCGCAGACTGTTCCAAACAAGTCCCAGACTGTCCCAGGCCGTTCCAGACGGTCCCAGACTGTCCCAAACAAGTCCTAGACTGTCCCAAACTGTCGCAGACTGTTCCAAACAAGTCCCAGACTATCCCAGACTTTCCCAGGCTGTTCCATACAAGTCCCAGACTGTCCCAGATTGTACCAGACTGTGCCAAACAAGTCCCAGACTGTGCCAAACAAGTCCCAGACTGTCCCAAACAAGTCCTAGACTGTCCAAAACTGTCGCAGACTGTTCCAAACAAGACCCAGACTGCCCCAGATTGTCCCAGACAGTCGCAAACAAGTCCTAGACTGTCCCAAACTGTCGCAGACTGTTCCAAACAAGTCCCAGACGGTCCCAAACTGTCGCAGACTGTTCCAAACAAGTCCCAGACGGTCCCAGACTGGCCCAAACAAGTCCTAGACTGTCACAAACTGATGCAGACAGTACCAAACAAGTCCCAGTCGGTCCCAAACTGTCACAGACTGTTCCAAACAAGTCCCAGACTATCCCAGACTTTCCCAGGCTGCTCCAAACAAGTTCCAGACTGTCCCAGATTGTACCAGATAGTCCCAGATTGTCCCAGACAGTCGCAAACAAGTCCGAGACTGTCCCAAACTGTCGCAGACTGTTCCAAACAAGTCCCTGACTGTCCCAGAAGGTCCCAGATGGTCCCAGACTGTCCCAAACAAGTCGTAGACTGTCCCAAACTGTCGCAGACTGTTCCACACAAGTCCCAGACGGTCTCAAACGGTCGCAGACTGTTCCAAACAAGTCCCAGACGGTCCCAAACTGTCGCAGACTGTTCCATACAAGTCCCAGACTGTTCCAGAAGGTCCCAGACGATCCCAGATTTTTCCAAACAAGTCCTAGACTGTGCCAGACTGTCCCAGGCTGTTCCCAACAAGTCCCAGACTGTCCCAGATTGTCCCAGACTGTCCCAAACAAGTCCTAGACTGTCCCAGACGGACCCAGACGTTACCAGACTGTCCCAAACAAGTCCCAGACTATCCCAGACTGTCGCAGACTGTTCCAAACAAGTCTCAGACTGTCCCAAACTGTCGCAGACTGTTCCAAACAAGTCCCAGACGGTCCCAAACTGTCGCAGACTGTTCAAAACAAGTCCCAGACTACCCCAGGCTGTTCCAAACAAGTCCCAGACAGTCCAAGACTGTCCCAGACTGTTCCAAACAAGTCCCAGACTGTCCCAGACGGTCACAGACGGTCCAAGACTGTCTCAAACAAGTCCTAGACTGTCCCAGAAGGTCCCAGACGGTCCCAGACTGTCCCAAACAAGACCTAGACTGTCCCAAACTGTCGCAGACTGTTCCAAAGAAGTCCCAGACGGTCCCAAACTGTCGCAGACTGTTCCAAACAAGTCCCAGACTGTCCCAGACGGCCGCAGACTGTCCCAAACAAGTCCCAGACGGTCCCAGACTGGCCCAAACAAGTCCTAGACTGTCCCAGACGGTCCCAGACGTTACCAGACTGTCCCAAACAAGTCCCAGACTATCCCAGACTGTCGCAGACTGTTCCAAACAAGTCCCAGACGGTTCCAAACTGTCGCAGAATGGTCCAAACAAGTCCCAGACTGACCCAGACGGCCGCAGACTGTCCCAAACAAGTCCCAGATGGTCCCAGACGGTCACAGACTGGCCCAAACAAGTCCTAGACTGTCCCAAACTGATGCAGACAGTTCCAACCAAGTCCCAGTCGGTCCCAAACTGTCACAGACTGTTCCAAACAAGACCCAGACTATCCCAGACTTTCCCAGGCTGTTCCAAACAAGTCCCAGACTGTCCCAGATTGTCCCAGACTGTCCCAAACAAGTCCTAGACTGTCCCTGACGGACCCAGACGTTACCAGACTGTGCCAAACAAGTCCCAGACTGTCCCAAACAAGTCCTAGACTGTCCAAAACTGCCGCAGACTGTTCCAAACAAGACCCAGACTGCCCCAGACTGTCCCAGACAGTCGCAAACAAGTCCTAGACTGTCCCAAACTGTCGCAGACTGTTCCAAACAAGTTCCAGACGGTCCCAAACTGTCGCAGACTGTTCCAAACAAGTCCCAGACGGTCCCAAACTGTCGCAGACTGTTCCAAACAAGTCCTAGACTGTCCCAGACGGCCACAGACTGTCCCAAACAAGTCCTAGACTGTCCCAAACTGTCGCAGACTGTTCCAAACAAGCCCCAGACGGTCTCAAACGGACGCAGACTGTTCCAAACAAGTCCCAGACGGTCCCAATCTGTCGCAGACTGTTCCAAACAAGTCCCAGACTATCCCAGACTGTCGCAGACTGTTCCAAACAAGTCCCGGACGGTCCAAAACTGTCGCAGACTGTTCCAAACAAGTCCCAGACTACCCCAGACTGTCCCAGGCTGTTCCAAACAAGTCCCAGACGGCCCCAAACTGTCGCAGACTGTTCCAAACAAGTCCCAGACTGTCCCAGACTGTCCCAGACGGTCCCAGACGGTCCCAGACTGTCCCAAACAAGTCCTAGAGTGTCCCACAAGGACCCAGACGGTCCCAGACTGTCCCAAACATGTCCTAGACTGTCCCAAACTGTCGCAGACTGTTCCAAACAAGTCCCAGACGGTCGCAAACTGTCGCAGACTGTTCCAAACAAGTCCCAGACTGTCCCAGACGGTCCCAGACGGTCCCAGACTGTCCCAAACAAGTCCTAGACTGTCCCAAACTGTCGCAGACTGTTCCAAACAAGTCCCAGACGGTCCCAAACTGTCGCAGATTGTTCCAAACAAGACCCAGACTATCCCAGACTGCCCCAGGCTGTTCCAAACAAGTCCTAGACTGTCCCAAACTGTCGCAGAATGTTGCAAACAAGTCCCAGACGGTCCCAAACTGTCGCAGACTGTTCCAAACAAGTCCCAGACTACCCCAGACTGTCCCAGGCTGTTCCAACCGAGTCCCAGACTGTCCCAGACGGTCCCAACCTGACGCAGACTGTTCCAAACAAGTCACAGACTGTCCCAGACTGTCGCAGACTGTTCCAAACAAGTCCCAGACGGTCCCAGACAGTCCCAGACTGTCCCAAACAAGTCCCAGACTACCCCAGACTGTCCCAGGCTGTTCCAAACAAGTCCCAGACTGTCCCAGATTGTCCCAGACTGTCCCAAACAAGTCCTAGACTGTCCCAGACGGACCCAGACGTTACCAGACTGTCCCAAACAAGTCCTAGACTGTCCTAAACTGTCGCAGACTGTTCCAAACAAGTCCCAGACGGTCCCAAACTGTCGCAGACTGTTCCAAACAAGTCCCAGACTGTCCCAGACGGCCGCAGACTGTCCCAAACAAGTCCCAGACGGTCCCAGACGGTCCCAGACTGTTCCAAACAAGTCCCGGACGGTTCCAAACTGTCGCAGACTGTCCCAAACAAGTCCCAGACGGTCCCAGACGGTCCCAGACTGGCCCAAACAAGTCCTAGACTGTCCCAAACTGATGCAGACAGTTCCATACAAGTCCCAGTCGGTCCCAAACTGTCACAGACTGTCCCAAACAAGTCCTAGACTGTCCCAGACGGACCCAGACGTTACCAGACTGTCCCAAACAAGTCCCAGACTATCCCAGACTGTCGCAGACTGTTTGAAACAAGTCTCAGACGGTTCCAAACTGTCCCAGACTGTCCCAAACAAGTCCTAGACTGTCCCAGACGGCCACAGACTGTCCCAAACAAGTCCTAGACTGTCCCAAACTGTCGCAGACTGTTCCAAACAAGTCCCAGACTATCCCAGACTTTCCCAGGCTGTTCCATACAAGTCCCAGACTGTCCCAGATTGTACCAGACTGTGCCAAACAAGTCCCAGACTGTGCCAAACAAGTCCCAGACTGTCCCAAACAAGTCCTAGACTGTCCAAAACTGTCGCAGACTGTTCCAAACAAGACCCAGACTGCCCCAGATTGTCCCAGACAGTCGCAAACAAGTCCTAGACTGTCCCAAACTGTCGCAGACTGTTCCAAACAAGTCCCAGACGGTCCCAAACTGTCGCAGACTGTTCCAAACAAGTCCCAGACGGTCCCAGACTGGCCCAAACAAGTCCTAGACTGTCACAAACTGATGCAGACAGTACCAAACAAGTCCCAGTCGGTCCCAGACTGTCGCAGACTGTTCCAAACAAGTCCCAGACTGTCCCAGACAGTCCCAGACTGTCCCAGACAGTCCCAGACTGTTCCAAACAAGTCCCAGACTGTCCCAGATTGTCCCAGACTGTTCCAAACAAGTCCCAGACTGTCCCAGATTGTCCCAGACTGTCCCAAACAAGTCCCAGACTGTCCCAGAAGGCCCCAGACGGTCCCAGACTGTCCCAAACATGTCCTAGACTGTCCCAAACTGTCGCAGACTGTTGCAAACAAGTCCCAGACGGTCCCAAACTGTCGCAGACTGTTCCAAACAAGTCCCAGACTACCCCAGACTGTCCCAGGCTGTTCCAAACAAGTCCCAGACGGTCCCAGACAGTCCCAGACTGTCCCAAACAAGTCCCAGACTACCCCAGACTGTCCCAGGCTGTTCCAAACAAGTCCCAGACTGTCCCAGACTGTCCCAGACTGTCCCAGACTGTTCCAGACTGTCCCAGACTGTCCCAGACTGTCCCAGACTGTTCCAAACAAGTCCCAGTCTGTCCCAGACGGTCCCAGACTGTCCCAAACGTGTCCTAGACTGTCCCAGACGGTCCTAGACTGTCCCAGATGGTCCCAGACTGTCCCAAACAAGTCCTAGACTGTCCCAAACTGTCGCAGACTGTTCCAAACAAGTCCCAGACTACCCCAGACTGTCCCAGGCTGTTCCAAACAAGTCCCAGACTGTCCCAGACGGTCCCAGACTGTCCTAAACGTGTCCTAGACTGTCCCAGACGGTCCTAGACTGTCCCAGATGGTCCCAGACTGTTCAAACAATTCCTAGACTGTCCCAAACTGTCGCAGACTGTTCCAAACAAGTCCCAGACAACCCCAGACTGTCCCAGGCTGTTCCAAACAAGACCCAGACTATCCCAGACTTTCCCAGGCTGTTCCAAACAAGTCCCAGACTGTCCCAGATTGTCCCAGACTGTCCCAAACAAGTCCTAGACTGTCCCTGACGGACCCAGACGTTACCAGACTGTGCCAAACAAGTCCCAGACTGTCCCAAACAAGTCCTAGACTGTCCAAAACTGCCGCAGACTGTTCCAAACAAGACCCAGACTGCCCCAGACTGTCCCAGACAGTCGCAAACAAGTCCTAGACTGTCCCAAACTGTCGCAGACTGTTCCAAACAAGTTCCAGACGGTCCCAAACTGTCGCAGACTGTTCCAAACAAGTCCCAGACGGTCCCAAACTGTCGCAGACTGTTCCAAACAAGTCCTAGACTGTCCCAGACGGCCACAGACTGTCCCAAACAAGTCCTAGACTATCCCAGACTGTCGCAGACTGTTTGAAACAAGTCTCAGACGGTTCCAAACTGTCCCAGACTGTCCCAAACAAGTCCTAGACTGTCCCAGACGGCCACAGACTGTCCCAAACAAGTCCTAGACTGTCCCAAACTGTCGCAGACTGTTCCAAACAAGTCCCAGACTATCCCAGACTTTCCCAGGCTGTTCCATACAAGTCCCAGACTGTCCCAGATTGTACCAGACTGTGCCAAACAAGTCCCAGACTGTGCCAAACAAGTCCCAGACTGTCCCAAACAAGTCCTAGACTGTCCAAAACTGTCGCAGACTGTTCCAAACAAGACCCAGACTGCCCCAGATTGTCCCAGACAGTCGCAAACAAGTCCTAGACTGTCCCAAACTGTCGCAGACTGTTCCAAACAAGTCCCAGACGGTCCCAAACTGTCGCAGACTGTTCCAAACAAGTCCCAGACGGTCCCAGACTGGCCCAAACAAGTCCTAGACTGTCACAAACTGATGCAGACAGTACCAAACAAGTCCCAGTCGGTCCCAGACTGTCGCAGACTGTTCCAAACAAGTCCCAGACTGTCCCAGACAGTCCCAGACTGTCCCAGACAGTCCCAGACTGTTCCAAACAAGTCCCAGACTGTCCCAGATTGTCCCAGACTGTTCCAAACAAGTCCCAGACTGTCCCAGATTGTCCCAGACTGTCCCAAACAAGTCCCAGACTGTCCCAGAAGGTCCCAGACGGTCCCAGACTGTCCCAAACATGTCCTAGACTGTCCCAAACTGTCGCAGACTGTTGCAAACAAGTCCCAGACGGTCCCAAACTGTCGCAGACTGTTCCAAACAAGTCCCAGACTACCCCAGACTGTCCCAGGCTGTTCCAAACAAGTCCCAGACGGTCCCAGACAGTCCCAGACTGTCCCAAACAAGTCCCAGACTACCCCAGACTGTCCCAGGCTGTTCCAAACAAGTCCCAGACTGTCCCAGACTGTCCCAGACTGTCCCAGACTGTTCCAGACTGTCCCAGACTGTCCCAGACTGTCCCAGACTGTTCCAAACAAGTCCCAGTCTGTCCCAGACGGTCCCAGACTGTCCCAAACGTGTCCTAGACTGTCCCAGACGGTCCTAGACTGTCCCAGATGGTCCCAGACTGTCCCAAACAAGTCCTAGACTGTCCCAAACTGTCGCAGACTGTTCCAAACAAGTCCCAGACTACCCCAGACTGTCCCAGGCTGTTCCAAACAAGTCCCAGACTGTCCCAGACGGTCCCAGACTGTCCTAAACGTGTCCTAGACTGTCCCAGACGGTCCTAGACTGTCCCAGATGGTCCCAGACTGTTCAAACAATTCCTAGACTGTCCCAAACTGTCGCAGACTGTTCCAAACAAGTCCCAGACAACCCCAGACTGTCCCAGGCTGTTCCAAACAAGACCCAGACTATCCCAGACTTTCCCAGGCTGTTCCAAACAAGTCCCAGACTGTCCCAGATTGTCCCAGACTGTCCCAAACAAGTCCTAGACTGTCCCTGACGGACCCAGACGTTACCAGACTGTGCCAAACAAGTCCCAGACTGTCCCAAACAAGTCCTAGACTGTCCAAAACTGCCGCAGACTGTTCCAAACAAGACCCAGACTGCCCCAGACTGTCCCAGACAGTCGCAAACAAGTCCTAGACTGTCCCAAACTGTCGCAGACTGTTCCAAACAAGTTCCAGACGGTCCCAAACTGTCGCAGACTGTTCCAAACAAGTCCCAGACGGTCCCAAACTGTCGCAGACTGTTCCAAACAAGTCCTAGACTGTCCCAGACGGCCACAGACTGTCCCAAACAAGTCCTAGACTGTCCCAAACTGTCGCAGACTGTTCCAAACAAGCCCCAGACGGTCTCAAACGGACGCAGACTGTTCCAAACAAGTCCCAGACGGTCCCAATCTGTCGCAGACTGTTCCAAACAAGTCCCAGACTATCCCAGACTGTCGCAGACTGTTCCAAACAAGTCCCGGACGGTCCCAAACTGTCGCAGACTGTTCCAAACAAGTCCCAGACTACCCCAGACTGTCCCAGGCTGTTCCAAACAAGTCCCAGACGGCCCCAAACTGTCGCAGACTGTTCCAAACAAGTCCCAGACTGTCCCAGACTGTCCCAGACGGTCCCAGACGGTCCCAGACTGTCCCAAACAAGTCCTAGAGTGTCCCACAAGGACCCAGACGGTCCCAGACTGTCCCAAACATGTCCTAGACTGTCCCAAACTGTCGCAGACTGTTCCAAACAAGTCCCAGACGGTCCCAAACTGTCGCAGACTGTTCCAAACAAGTCCCAGACTGTCCCAGACGGTCCCAGACGGTCCCAGACTGTCCCAAACAAGTCCTAGACTGTCCCAAACTGTCGCAGACTGTTCCAAACAAGTCCCAGACGGTCCCAAACTGTCGCAGATTGTTCCAAACAAGACCCAGACTATCCCAGACTGCCCCAGGCTGTTCCAAACAAGTCCTAGACTGTCCCAAACTGTCGCAGAATGTTGCAAACAAGTCCCAGACGGTCCCAAACTGTCGCAGACTGTTCCAAACAAGTCCCAGACTACCCCAGACTGTCCCAGGCTGTTCCAACCGAGTCCCAGACTGTCCCAGACTGTCCCAGACTGTCGCAGACTGTTCCAAACAAGTCCCAGACGGTCCCAGACAGTCCCAGACTGTCCCAAACAAGTCCCAGACTACCCCAGACTGTCCCAGGCTGTTCCAAACAAGTCCCAGACTGTCCCAGATTGTCCCAGACTGTCCCAAACAAGTCCTAGACTGTCCCAGACGGACCCAGACGTTACCAGACTGTCCCAAACAAGTCCCAGACTATCCTAGACTGTCGCAGACTGTTCCAAACAAGTCTCAGACTGTCCCAAACTGTCGCAGACTGTTCCAAACAAGTCCCAGACGGTCCCAAACTGTCGCAGACTGTTCCAAACAAGTCCCAGACTACCCCAGACTGTCCCAGGCTGTTCCAAACAAGTGCCAGACTGTTCCAGACGGTCCCAGACGGTCCAAGACTGTCCCAAACAAGTCCTAGACTGTCCTAAACTGTCGCAGACTGTTCCAAACAAGTCCCAGACGGTCCCAAACTGTCGCAGACTGTTCCAAACAAGTCCCAGACTGTCCCAGACGGCCGCAGACTGTCCCAAACAAGTCCCAGACGGTCCCAGACGGTCCCAGACTGTTCCAAACAAGTCCCGGACGGTTCCAAACTGTCGCAGACTGTCCCAAACAAGTCCCAGACGGTCCCAGACGGTCCCAGACTGGCCCAAACAAGTCCTAGACTGTCCCAAACTGATGCAGACAGTTCCATACAAGTCCCAGTCGGTCCCAAACTGTCACAGACTGTCCCAAACAAGTCCTAGACTGTCCCAGACGGACCCAGACGTTACCAGACTGTCCCAAACAAGTCCCAGACTATCCCAGACTGTCGCAGACTGTTTGAAACAAGTCTCAGACGGTTCCAAACTGTCCCAGACTGTCCCAAACAAGTCCTAGACTGTCCCAGACGGCCACAGACTGTCCCAAACAAGTCCTAGACTGTCCCAAACTGTCGCAGACTGTTCCAAACAAGTCCCAGACTATCCCAGACTTTCCCAGGCTGTTCCATACAAGTCCCAGACTGTCCCAGATTGTACCAGACTGTGCCAAACAAGTCCCAGACTGTGCCAAACAAGTCCCAGACTGTCCCAAACAAGTCCTAGACTGTCCAAAACTGTCGCAGACTGTTCCAAACAAGACCCAGACTGCCCCAGATTGTCCCAGACAGTCGCAAACAAGTCCTAGACTGTCCCAAACTGTCGCAGACTGTTCCAAACAAGTCCCAGACGGTCCCAAACTGTCGCAGACTGTTCCAAACAAGTCCCAGACGGTCCCAGACTGGCCCAAACAAGTCCTAGACTGTCACAAACTGATGCAGACAGTACCAAACAAGTCCCAGTCGGTCCCAGACTGTCGCAGACTGTTCCAAACAAGTCCCAGACTGTCCCAGACAGTCCCAGACTGTCCCAGACAGTCCCAGACTGTTCCAAACAAGTCCCAGACTGTCCCAGATTGTCCCAGACTGTTCCAAACAAGTCCCAGACTGTCCCAGATTGTCCCAGACTGTCCCAAACAAGTCCCAGACTGTCCCAGAAGGTCCCAGACGGTCCCAGACTGTCCCAAACATGTCCTAGACTGTCCCAAACTGTCGCAGACTGTTGCAAACAAGTCCCAGACGGTCCCAAACTGTCGCAGACTGTTCCAAACAAGTCCCAGACTACCCCAGACTGTCCCAGGCTGTTCCGACCGAGTCCCAGACTGTCCCAGACGGTACCAAACTGACGCAGACTGTTCCAAACAAGTCACAGACTGTCCCAGACTGTAGCAGACTGTTCCAAACAAGTCCCAGACGGTCCCAGACAGTCCCAGACTGTCCCAAACAAGTCCCAGACTACCCCAGACTGTCCCAGGCTGTTCCAAACAAGTCCCAGACTGTCCCAGACTGTCCCAGACTGTCCCAGACTGTTCCAGACTGTCCCAGACTGTCCCAGACTGTCCCAGACTGTTCCAAACAAGTCCCAGTCTGTCCCAGACGGTCCCAGACTGTCCCAAACGTGTCCTAGACTGTCCCAGACGGTCCTAGACTGTCCCAGATGGTCCCAGACTGTCCCAAACAAGTCCTAGACTGTCCCAAACTGTCGCAGACTGTTCCAAACAAGTCCCAGACTACCCCAGACTGTCCCAGGCTGTTCCAAACAAGTCCCAGACTGTCCCAGACGGTCCCAGACTGTCCCAAACGTGTCCTAGACTGTCCCAGACGGTCCTAGACTGTCCCAGATGGTCCCAGACTGTTCAAACAATTCCTAGACTGTCCCAAACTGTCGCAGACTGTTCCAAACAAGTCCCAGACAACCCCAGACTGTCCCAGGCTGTTCCAAACAAGTCCCAGACTGTCCCAGAAGGTCCCAGACGGTCTCAGACTGTCCCAAACAAGTCCTAGACTGTCCCAAACTGTCGCAGACTATTCCAAACAAGTCCCAGACGGTCTCAAACTGTCGCAGACTGTTCCAAACAAGTCCCAGACTATCCCAGACTGTCGCAGACTGTTCCAAACAAGTCCCAGACGGTCCCAAACTGTCGCAGACTGTTCCAAACAAGTCCCAGACTGTCCCAGAAGGTCCCAGACTGTCTCAAACAAGTCCTAGACTGTCCCAAACTGTCGCAGACTGTTCCAAACAAGTCCCAGACTACCCCAGACTGTACCAGGCTGTTGCAAACAAGTCCCAGACAGTCCCAGACTGTTCCAAACAAGTCCCAGACTGTCCCAGACGGTCCCAGACGGTCCCAGACTGTCCCAAACAATTCCTAGACTGTCCCAGAAGGTCCCAGACGGTCCCAGACTGTCCCAAACAAGTCCTAGACTGTCCCAAACTGTCGCAGACTATTCCAAACAAGTCCCAGACTGTCCCAAACTGTCGCAGACTGTTCCAAACAAGTCCCAGACTGTCCCAGGCCGTTCCAGACGGTCCCAGACTGTCCCAAACAAGTCCTAGACTGTCCCAAACTGTCGCAGACTGTTCCAAACAAGTCCCAGACTATCCCAGACTTTCCCAGGCTGTTCCATACAAGTCCCAGACTGTCCCAGATTGTACCAGACTGTGCCAAACAAGTCCCAGACTGTGCCAAACAAGTCCCAGACTGTCCCAAACAAGTCCTAGACTGTCCAAAACTGTCGCAGACTGTTCCAAACAAGACCCAGACTGCCCCAGATTGTCCCAGGCAGTCGCAAACAAGTCCTAGACTGTCCCAAACTGTCGCAGACTGTTCCAAACAAGTCCCAGACGGTCCCAAACTGTCGCAGACTGTTCCAAACAAGTCCCAGACGGTCCCAGACTGGCCCAAACAAGTCCTAGACTGTCACAAACTGATGCAGACAGTACCAAACAAGTCCCAGTCGGTCCCAAACTGTCACAGACTGTTCCAAACAAGTCCCAGACTATCCCAGACTTTCCCAGGCTGCTCCAAACAAGTTCCAGACTGTCCCAGATTGTACCAGATAGTCCCAGATTGTCCCAGACAGTCGAAAACAAGTCCGAGACTGTCCCAAACTGTCGCAGACTGTTCCAAACAAGTCCCTGACTGTCCCAGAAGGTCCCAGATGGTCCCAGACTGTCCCAAACAAGTCGTAGACTGTCCCAAACTGTCGCAGACTGTTCCAAACAAGTCCCAGACGGTCCCAAACTGTCGCAGACTGTTCCATACAAGTCCCAGACTGTTCCAGAAGGTCCCAGACGATCCCAGATTTTTCCAAACAAGTCCTAGACTGTGCCAGACTGTCCCAGGCTGTTCCCAACAAGTCCCAGACTGTCCCAGATTGTCCCAGACTGTCCCAAACAAGTCCTAGACTGTCCCAGACGGACCCAGACGTTACCAGACTGTCCCAAACAAGTCCCAGACTATCCCAGACTGTCGCAGACTGTTCCAAACAAGTCTCAGACTGTCCCAAACTGTCGCAGACTGTTCCAAACAAGTCCCAGACGGTCCCAAACTGTCGCAGACTGTTCAAAACAAGTCCCAGACTACCCCAGGCTGTTCCAAACAAGTCCCAGACAGTCCAAGACTGTCCCAGACTGTTCCAAACAAGTCCCAGACTGTCCCAGACGGTCACAGACGGTCCAAGACTGTCTCAAACAAGTCCTAGACTGTCCCAGAAGGTCCCAGACGGTCCCAGACTGTCCCAAACAAGACCTAGACTGTCCCAAACTGTCGCAGACTGTTCCAAAGAAGTCCCAGACGGTCCCAAACTGTCGCAGACTGTTCCAAACAAGTCCCAGACTGTCCCAGACGGCCGCAGACTGTCCCAAACAAGTCCCAGACGGTCCCAGACTGGCCCAAACAAGTCCTAGACTGTCCCAGACGGTCCCAGACGTTACCAGACTGTCCCAAACAAGTCCCAGACTATCCCAGACTGTCGCAGACTGTTCCAAACAAGTCCCAGACGGTTCCAAACTGTCGCAGAATGGTCCAAACAAGTCCCAGACTGACCCAGACGGCCGCAGACTGTCCCAAACAAGTCCCAGATGGTCCCAGACGGTCACAGACTGGCCCAAACAAGTCCTAGACTGTCCCAAACTGATGCAGACAGTTCCAACCAAGTCCCAGTCGGTCCCAAACTGTCACAGACTGTTCCAAACAAGACCCAGACTATCCCAGACTTTCCCAGGCTGTTCCAAACAAGTCCTAGACTGTCCCTGACGGACCCAGACGTTACCAGACTGTGCCAAACAAGTCCCAGACTGTCCCAAACAAGTCCTAGACTGTCCAAAACTGCCGCAGACTGTTCCAAACAAGACCCAGACTGCCCCAGACTGTCCCAGACAGTCGCAAACAAGTCCTAGACTGTCCCAAACTGTCGCAGACTGTTCCAAACAAGTTCCAGACGGTCCCAAACTGTCGCAGACTGTTCCAAACAAGTCCCAGACGGTCCCAAACTGTCGCAGACTGTTCCAAACAAGTCCTAGACTGTCCCAGACGGCCACAGACTGTCCCAAACAAGTCCTAGACTGTCCCAAACTGTCGCAGACTGTTCCAAACAAGCCCCAGACGGTCTCAAACGGACGCAGACTGTTCCAAACAAGTCCCAGACGGTCCCAATCTGTCGCAGACTGTTCCAAACAAGTCCCAGACTATCCCAGACTGTCTCAGACTGTTCCAAACAAGTCCCGGACGGTCCCAAACTGTCGCAGACTGTTCCAAACAAGTCCCAGACTACCCCAGACTGTCCCAGGCTGTTCCAAACAAGTCCCAGACGGCCCCAAACTGTCGCAGACTGTTCCAAACAAGTCCCAGACTGTCCCAGACTGTCCCAGACGGTCCCAGACGGTCCCAGACTGTCCCAAACAAGTCCTAGAGTGTCCCACAAGGACCCAGACGGTCCCAGACTGTCCCAAACATGTCCTAGACTGTCCCAAACTGTCGCAGACTGTTCCAAACAAGTCCCAGACGGTCCCAAACTGTCGCAGACTGTTCCAAACAAGTCCCAGACTGTCCCAGACGGTCCCAGACGGTCCCAGACTGTCCCAAACAAGTCCTAGACTGTCCCAAACTGTCGCAGACTGTTCCAAACAAGTCCCAGACGGTCCCAAACTGTCGCAGATTGTTCCAAACAAGACCCAGACTATCCCAGACTGCCCCAGGCTGTTCCAAACAAGTCCTAGACTGTCCCAAACTGTCGCAGAATGTTGCAAACAAGTCCCAGACGGTCCCAAACTGTCGCAGACTGTTCCAAACAAGTCCCAGACTACCCCAGACTGTCCCAGGCTGTTCCAACCGAGTCCCAGACTGTCCCAGACGGTCCCAACCTGACGCAGACTGTTCCAAACAAGTCACAGACTGTCCCAGACTGTCGCAGACTGTTCCAAACAAGTCCCAGACGGTCCCAGACAGTCCCAGACTGTCCCAAACAAGTCCCAGACTACCCCAGACTGTCCCAGGCTGTTCCAAACAAGTCCCAGACTGTCCCAGATTGTCCCAGACTGTCCCAAACAAGTCCTAGACTGTCCTAGACTGTCGCAGACTGTTCCAAACAAGTCTCAGACTGTCCCAAACTGTCGCAGACTGTTCCAAACAAGTCCCAGACGGTCCCAAACTGTCGCAGACTGTTCCAAACAAGTCCCGGACGGTTCCAAACTGTCGCAGACTGTCCCAAACAAGTCCCAGACGGTCCCAGACGGTCCCAGACTGGCCCAAACAAGTCCTAGACTGTCCCAAACTGATGCAGACAGTTCCATACAAGTCCCAGTCGGTCCCAAACTGTCACAGACTGTCCCAAACAAGTCCTAGACTGTCCCAGACGGACCCAGACGTTACCAGACTGTCCCAAACAAGTCCCAGACTATCCTAGACTGTCGCAGACTGTTCCAAACAAGTCTCAGACTGTCCCAAACTGTCGCAGACTGTTCCAAACAAGTCCCAGACGGTCCCAAACTGTCGCAGACTGTTCCAAACAAGTCCCGGACGGTTCCAAACTGTCGCAGACTGTCCCAAACAAGTCCCAGACGGTCCCAGACGGTCCCAGACTGGCCCAAACAAGTCCTAGACTGTCCCAAACTGATGCAGACAGTTCCATACAAGTCCCAGTCGGTCCCAAACTGTCACAGACTGTCCCAAACAAGTCCCAGACTATCCTAGACTGTCGCAGACTGTTCCAAACAAGTCTCAGACTGTCCCAAACTGTCGCAGACTGTTCCAAACAAGTCCCAGACGGTCCCAAACTGTCGCAGACTGTTCCAAACAAGTCCCAGACTACCCCAGACTGTCCCAGGCTGTTCCAAACAAGTGCCAGACTGTTCCAGACGGTCCCAGACGGTCCAAGACTGTCCCAAACAAGTCCTAGACTGTCCTAAACTGTCGCAGACTGTTCCAAACAAGTCCCAGACGGTCCCAAACTGTCGCAGACTGTTCCAAACAAGTCCCAGACTGTCCCAGACGGCCGCAGACTGTCCCAAACAAGTCCCAGACGGTCCCAGACGGTCCCAGACTGTTCCAAACAAGTCCCGGACGGTTCCAAACTGTCGCAGACTGTCCCAAACAAGTCCCAGACGGTCCCAGACGGTCCCAGACTGGCCCAAACAAGTCCTAGACTGTCCCAAACTGATGCAGACAGTTCCATACAAGTCCCAGTCGGTCCCAAACTGTCACAGACTGTCCCAAACAAGTCCTAGACTGTCCCAAACTGATGCAGACAGTTCCATACAAGTCCCAGTCGGTCCCAAACTGTCACAGACTGTCCCAAACAAGTCCCAGACTATCCTAGACTGTCGCAGACTGTTCCAAACAAGTCTCAGACTGTCCCAAACTGTCGCAGACTGTTCCAAACAAGTCCCAGACGGTTCCAAACTGTCGCAGACTGTCCCAAACAAGTCCCAGACGGTCCCAGACGGTCCCAGACTGGCCCAAACAAGTCCTAGACTGTCCCAAACTGATGCAGACAGTTCCATACAAGTCCCAGTCGGTCCCAAACTGTCACAGACTGTCCCAAACAAGTCCTAGACTGTCCCAGACGGACCCAGACGTTACCAGACTGTCCCAAACAAGTCCCAGACTATCCCAGACTGTCGCAGACTGTTTGAAACAAGTCTCAGACGGTTCCAAACTGTCCCAGACTGTCCCAAACAAGTCCTAGACTGTCCCAGACGGCCACAGACTGTCCCAAACAAGTCCTAGACTGTCCCAAACTGTCGCAGACTGTTCCACACAAGTCCCAGGCGGTCTCAAACGGTCGCAGACTGTTCCAAACAAGTCCCAGACGGTCCCAAACTGTCGCAGACTGTTCCATACAAGTCCCAGACTGTTCCAGAAGGTCCCAGACGATCCCAGATTTTTCCAAACAAGTCCTAGACTGTCCCAGACTGTCCCAGGTTGTTCCAAACAAGTCCCAGACTGTCCCAGACGGTCCCAGACTGTCCCAAACGTGTCCTAGACTGTCCCAGACGGTCCTAGACTGTCCCAGATGGTCCCAGACTGTCCCAAACAAGTCCTAGACTGTCCCAAACTGTCGCAGACTGTTCCAAACAAGTCCCAGACTACCCCTGACTGTCCCAGGCTGTTCCAAACAAGTCCCAGACTGTCCCAGATGGTCCCAGACTGTTCCAAACAAGTCCCAGACTGTCCCAGAAGGTCCCAGACGGTCTCAGACTGTCCCAAACAAGTCCTAGACGGTCCCAAACTGTCGCAGACTATTCCAAACAAGTCCCAGACGGTCCCAAACTGACGCAGACTGTTCCAAACAAGTCACAGACTGTCCCAGACTGTCGCAGACTGTTCCAAACAAGTCCCAGACTGTCCCAGACAGTCCCAGACTGTCCCAGACAGTCCCAGACTGTTCAAAACAAGTCCCAGACTGTCCCAGATTGTCCCAGACTGTTCCAAACAAGTCCCAGACTGTCCCAGATTGGCCCAGACTGTCCCAAACAAGTCCCAGACTGTCCCAGAAGGTCCCAGACGGTCCCAGACTGTCCCAAACATGTCCTAGACTGTCCCAAACTGTCGCAGACTGTTGCAAACAAGTCCCAGACGGTCCCAAACTGTCGCAGACTGTTCCAAACAAGTCCCAGACTACCCCAGACTGTCCCAGGCTGTTCCAACCGAGTCCCAGACTGTCCCAGACGGTCCCAAACTGACGCAGACTGTTCCAAACAAGTCACAGACTGTCCCAGACTGTAGCAGACTGTTCCAAACAAGTCCCAGACGGTCCCAGACAGTCCCAGACTGTCCCAAACAAGTCCCAGACTACCCCAGACTGTCCCAGGCTGTTCCAAACAAGTCCCAGACTGTCCCAGACTGTCCCAGACTGTCCCAGACTGTTCCAGACTGTCCCAGACTGTCCCAGACTGTCCCAGACTGTTCCAAACAAGTCCCAGTCTGTCCCAGACGGTCCCAGACTGTCCCAAACGTGTCCTAGACTGTCCCAGACGGTCCTAGACTGTCCCAGATGGTCCCAGACTGTCCCAAACAAGTCCTAGACTGTCCCAAACTGTCGCAGACTGTTCCAAACAAGTCCCAGACTACCCCAGACTGTCCCAGGCTGTTCCAAACAAGTCCCAGACTGTCCCAGACGGTCCCAGACTGTCCCAAACGTGTCCTAGACTGTCCCAGACGGTCCTAGACT
This sequence comes from Cephus spinipes, assembly GCA_963971525.1. Taxonomy (NCBI): domain Eukaryota; kingdom Metazoa; phylum Arthropoda; class Insecta; order Hymenoptera; family Cephidae; genus Cephus; species Cephus spinipes. The sequence continues at coordinate 10,803,665 of OZ020581.1, read as the reverse complement.
GTCCCAGATGGTCCCAGACTGTTCAAACAATTCCTAGACTGTCCCAAACTGTCGCAGACTGTTCCAAACAAGTCCCAGACAACCCCAGACTGTCCCAGGCTGTTCCAAACAAGTCCCAGACTGTCCCAGAAGGTCCCAGACGGTCTCAGACTGTCCCAAACAAGTCCTAGACTGTCCCAAACTGTCGCAGACTATTCCAAACAAGTCCCAGACGGTCCCAAACTGACGCACACTGTTCCAAACAAGTCACAGACTGTCCCAGACTGTCGCAGACTGTTCCAAACAAGTCCCAGACTGTCCCAGACAGTCCCAGACTGTTCCAAACAAGTCCCAGACTGTTCCAGATTGTCCCAGACTGTTCCAGATTGTCCCAGACTGTTCCAAACAAGTCCCAGACTGTCCCAGATTGTCCCAGACTGTCCCAAACAAGTCCCAGACTGTCCCAGAAGGTCCCAGACGGTCCCAGACTGTCCCAAACATGTCCTAGACTGTCCCAAACTGTCGCAGAATGTTGCAAACAAGTCCCAGACGGTCCCAAACTGTCGCAGACTGTTCCAAACAAGTCCCAGACTACCCCAGACTGTCCCAGGCTGTTCCAACCGAGTCCCAGACTGTCCCAGACGGTCCCAACCTGACGCAGACTGTTCCAAACAAGTCACAGACTGTCCCAGACTGCCGCAGACTGTTCCAAACAAGTCCCAGACGGTCCCAGACAGTCCCAGACTGTCCCAAACAAGTCCCAGACTACCCCAGACTGTCCCAGGCTGTTCCAAACAAGTCCCAGACTGTCCCAGATTGTCCCAGACTGTCCCAAACAAGTCCTAGACTGTCCCAGACGGACCCAGACGTTACCAGACTGTCCCAAACAAGTCCCAGACTATCCTAGACTGTCGCAGACTGTTCCAAACAAGTCTCAGACTGTCCCAAACTGTCGCAGACTGTTCCAAACAAGTCCCAGACGGTCCCAAACTGTCGCAGACTGTTCCAAACAAGTCCCAGACTACCCCAGACTGTCCCAGGCTGTTCCAAACAAGTGCCAGACTGTTCCAGACGGTCCCAGACGGTCCAAGACTGTCCCAAACAAGTCCTAGACTGTCCTAAACTGTCGCAGACTGTTCCAAACAAGTCCCAGACGGTCCCAAACTGTCGCAAACTGTTCCAAACAAGTCCCAGACTGTCCCAGACGGCCGCAGACTGTCCCAAACAAGTCCCAGACGGTCCCAGACGGTTCCAGACTGGCCCAAACAAGTCCTAGACTGTCCCAGACGGACCCAGACGTTACCAGACTGTCCCAAACAAGTCCCAGACTATCCCAGACAGTCGCAGACTGTTCCAAACAAGTCCCGGACGGTTCCAAACTGTCGCAGACTGTTCCAAACAAGTCCCAGACTGACCCAGACGGCCGCAGACTGTCCCAAACAAGTCCCAGACGGTCCCAGACGGTCCCAGACTGGCCCAAACAAGTCCTAGACTGTCCCAAACTGATGCAGACAGTTCCATACAAGTCCCAGTCGGTCCCAAACTGTCACAGACTGTCCCAAACAAGTCCTAGACTGTCCCAGACGGACCCAGACGTTACCAGACTGTCCCAAACAAGTCCCAGACTATCCCAGACTGTCGCAGACTGTTTGAAACAAGTCTCAGACGGTTCCAAACTGTCCCAGACTGTCCCAAACAAGTCCTAGACTGTCCCAGACGGCCACAGACTGTCCCAAACAAGTCCTAGACTGTCCCAAACTGTCGCAGACTGTTCCACACAAGTCCCAGGCGGTCTCAAACGGTCGCAGACTGTTCCAAACAAGTCCCAGACGGTCAAAAACTGTCGCAGACTGTTCCATACAAGTCCCAGACTGTTCCAGAAGGTCCCAGACGATCCCAGATTTTTCCAAACAAGTCCTAGACTGTCCCAGACTGTCCCAGGTTGTTCCAAACAAGTCCCAGACTGTCCCAGACGGTCCCAGACTGTCCCAAACGTGTCCTAGACTGTCCCAGACGGTCCTAGACTGTCCCAGATGGTCCCAGACTGTCCCAAACAAGTCCTAGACTGTCCCAAACTGTCGCAGACTGTTCCAAACAAGTCCCAGACTACCCCAGACTGTCCCAGGCTGTTCCAAACAAGTCCCAGACTGTCCCAGACGGTCCCAGACTGTCCCAAACGTATCCTAGACTGTCCCAGACGGTCCTAGACTGTCCCAGATGGTCCCAGACTGTCCCAAACAATTCCTAGACTGTCCCAAACTGTCGCAGACTGTTCCAAACAAGTCCCAGACTACCCCAGACTGTCCCAGGCTGTTCCAAACAAGTCCCAGACTGTCCCAGAAGGTCCCAGACGGTCTCAGACTGTCCCAAACAAGTCCTAGACTGTCCCAAACTGTCGCAGACTATTCCAAACAAGTCCCAGACGGTCCCAAACTGACGCAGACTGTACCAAACAAGTCACAGACTGTCCCAGACTGTCGCAGACTGTTCCAAACAAGTCCCAGACTGTCCCAGACAGTCCCAGACTGTCCCAGACAGTCCCAGACTGTTCCAAACAAGTCCCAGACTGTCCCAGATTGTCCCAGACTGTTCCAAACAAGTCCCAGACTGTCCCAGATTGTCCCAGACTGTCCCAAACAAGTCCCAGACTGTCCCAGAAGGTCCCAGACGGTCCCAGACTGTCCCAAACATGTACTAGACTGTCCCAAACTGTCGCAGACTGTTGCAAACAAGTCCCAGACGGTCCCAAACTGTCGCAGACTGTTCCAAACAAGTCCCAGACTACCCCAGACTGTCCCAGGCTGTTCCAACCGAGTCCCAGACTGTCCCAGACGGTCCCAAACTGACGCAGACTGTTCCAAACAAGTCACAGACTGTCCCAGACTGTAGCAGACTGTTCCAAACAAGTCCCAGACGGTCCCAGACAGTCCCAGACTGTCCCAAACAAGTCCCAGACTACCCCAGACTGTCCCAGGCTGTTCCAAACAAGTCCCAGACTGTCCCAGACTGTCCCAGACTGTCCCAGACTGTTCCAGACTGTCCCAGACTGTCCCAGACTGTCCCAGACTGTTCCAAACAAGTCCCAGTCTGTCCCAGACGGTCCCAGACTGTCCCAAACGTGTCCTAGACTGTCCCAGACGGTCCCAAACTGTCCCAGATGGTCCCAGACTGTCCCAAACAAGTCCTAGACTGTCCCAAACTGTCGCAGACTGTTCCAAGCAAGTCCCAGACTACCCCAGACTGTCCCAGGCTGTTCCAAACAAGTCCAAGACTGTCCCAGATTGTCCCAGACTGTCCCAAACAAGTCCCAGACTGTCCCAGACGGTCCCAAACAAGTCCTAGACTGTCCCAGACGGTCCCAGTCGGTCCCAGACTGGCCCAAACAAGTCCTAGACTGTCCCAAACTGTCGCAGACTGTTCCAAACAAGTCCCAGACTGTCCCAGATTGTCCCAGACTGTCCCAAACAAGTCCCAGACTATCCCAGACTGTCCCAGACTGGCCCAAACAAGTCCTAGACTGTCCCAAACTGACGCAGACTGTTCCAAACAAGTCCCAGACTGTCCCAGACTGATCCAAACAAGTCCCAGACGGTCCCAGGCAGTCCCAGACTGTTCCAAACAAGTCCAAGACTGTCCCAGACTGTCCCAGACTGTCCCAGACTGTTCCAGACTGTTCCAAACAAGTCCCAGACTGTTCCAGACTGTCCCAGACTGTCCCAGACTGTCCCAGACTGTTCCAGACAAGTCCCAGACTGTCCCAGACGGTCCCAGACTGTCCGAAACGTGTCCCAGACTGTCCCAGACGGTCCCAGACTGTCCCAAACGTGTCCTACACTGTCCCAGACGGTCCCAGACTGTCCCAAACAAGTCCCAGACTGTCCCAAACTGTCCCAGGCTGTTCCAAACAAGTCCCAGACTGTCCCAGATTGTCCGAGACTGTCCCAAACAAGTCCCAGACTGTCCCAGAAGGACCCAGACGGTCCCAGACGGTCCCAAACTGTCGCAGACTGTTCCAAACAAGTCCCAGACTACCCCAGACTGTCCCAGGCTGTTCCAAACAAGTCCCAGACTGTCCCAGACTGTCCCAGACTGTTCCAAACAAGTCCCAGACGGTCCCAGACTGTCCCAGACTGTCCCAGACTGTCCCAGACTGTCCCAGTCTGTTCCAAACAAGTCCCAGACTGTCCCAGACGGTCCCAGACTGTCCCAGATTGTACCAGACTGTCCCAGATTGTCCCAGACAGTCGCAAACAAGTCCGAGACTGTCCCAAACTGTCGCAGACTGTTCCAAACAAGTCCCAGACGGCCCCAAACTGTCGCAGACTGTTCCAAACAAGTCCCAGACTGTCCCAGACGGCCGCAGACTGTCCCAAACAAGTCCCAGACGGTCCCAGACGGTCCCAGACTGGCCCAAACAAGTCCTAGACTGTCCCAGACGGACCCAGACGTTACCAGACTGTCCCAAACAAGTCCCAGACTATCCCAGACAGTCGCAGACTGTTCCAAACAAGTCCCGGACGGTTCCAAACTGTCGCAGACTGTTCCAAACAAGTCCCAGACTGACCCAGACGGCCGCAGACTGTCCCAAACAAGTCCCAGACGGTCCCAGACGGTCCCAGACTGGCCCAAACAAGTCCTAGACTGTCCCAAACTGATGCAGACAGTTCCATACAAGTCCCAGTCGGTCCCAAACTGTCACAGACTGTCCCAAACAAGTCCTAGACTGTCCCAGACGGACCCAGACGTTACCAGACTGTCCCAAACAAGTCCCAGACTATCCCAGACTGTCGCAGACTGTTTGAAACAAGTCTCAGACGGTTCCAAACTGTCCCAGACTGTCCCAAACAAGTCCTAGACTGTCCCAGACGGCCACAGACTGTCCCAAACAAGTCCTAGACTGTCCCAAACTGTCGCAGACTGTTCCACACAAGTCCCAGGCGGTCTCAAACGGTCGCAGACTGTTCCAAACAAGTCCCAGACGGTCAAAAACTGTCGCAGACTGTTCCATACAAGTCCCAGACTGTTCCAGAAGGTCCCAGACGATCCCAGATTTTTCCAAACAAGTCCTAGACTGTCCCAGACTGTCCCAGGTTGTTCCAAACAAGTCCCAGACTGTCCCAGACGGTCCCAGACTGTCCCAAACGTGTCCTAGACTGTCCCAGACGGTCCTAGACTGTCCCAGATGGTCCCAGACTTTCCCAAACAAGTCCTAGACTGTCCCAAACTGTCGCAGACTGTTCCAAACAAGTCCCAGACTACCCCAGACTGTCCCAGGCTGTTCCAAACAAGTCCCAGACTGTCCCAGACGGTCCCAGACTGTCCCAAACGTATCCTAGACTGTCCCAGACGGTCCTAGACTGTCCCAGATGGTCCCAGACTGTCCCAAACAATTCCTAGACTGTCCCAAACTGTCGCAGACTGTTCCAAACAAGTCCCAGACTACCCCAGACTGTCCCAGGCTGTTCCAAACAAGTCCCAGACTGTCCCAGAAGGTCCCAGACGGTCTCAGACTGTCCCAAACAAGTCCTAGACTGTCCCAAACTGTCGCAGACTATTCCAAACAAGTCCCAGACGGTCCCAAACTGACGCAGACTGTACCAAACAAGTCACAGACTGTCCCAGACTGTCGCAGACTGTTCCAAACAAGTCCCAGACTGTCCCAGACAGTCCCAGACTGTCCCAGACAGTCCCAGACTGTTCCAAACAAGTCCCAGACTGTCCCAGATTGTCCCAGACTGTTCCAAACAAGTCCCAGACTGTCCCAGATTGTCCCAGACTGTCCCAAACAAGTCCCAGACTGTCCCAGAAGGTCCCAGACGGTCCCAGACTGTCCCAAACATGTACTAGACTGTCCCAAACTGTCGCAGACTGTTGCAAACAAGTCCCAGACGGTCCCAAACTGTCGCAGACTGTTCCAAACAAGTCCCAGACTACCCCAGACTGTCCCAGGCTGTTCCAACCGAGTCCCAGACTGTCCCAGACGGTCCCAAACTGACGCAGACTGTTCCAAACAAGTCACAGACTGTCCCAGACTGTAGCAGACTGTTCCAAACAAGTCCCAGACGGTCCCAGACAGTCCCAGACTGTCCCAAACAAGTCCCAGACTACCCCAGACTGTCCCAGGCTGTTCCAAACAAGTCCCAGACTGTCCCAGACTGTCCCAGACTGTCCCAGACTGTTCCAGACTGTCCCAGACTGTCCCAGACTGTCCCAGACTGTTCCAAACAAGTCCCAGTCTGTCCCAGACGGTCCCAGACTGTCCCAAACGTGTCCTAGACTGTCCCAGACGGTCCCAAACTGTCCCAGATGGTCCCAGACTGTCCCAAACAAGTCCTAGACTGTCCCAAACTGTCGCAGACTGTTCCAAGCAAGTCCCAGACTACCCCAGACTGTCCCAGGCTGTTCCAAACAAGTCCAAGACTGTCCCAGATTGTCCCAGACTGTCCCAAACAAGTCCCAGACTGTCCCAGACGGTCCCAAACAAGTCCTAGACTGTCCCAGACGGTCCCAGTCGGTCCCAGACTGGCCCAAACAAGTCCTAGACTGTCCCAAACTGTCGCAGACTGTTCCAAACAAGTCCCAGACTGTCCCAGATTGTCCCAGACTGTCCCAAACAAGTCCCAGACTATCCCAGACTGTCCCAGACTGGCCCAAACAAGTCCTAGACTGTCCCAAACTGACGCAGACTGTTCCAAACAAGTCCCAGACTGTCCCAGACTGATCCAAACAAGTCCCAGACGGTCCCAGGCAGTCCCAGACTGTTCCAAACAAGTCCAAGACTGTCCCAGACTGTCCCAGACTGTCCCAGACTGTTCCAGACTGTTCCAAACAAGTCCCAGACTGTCCCAGACTGTCCCAGACTGTCCCAGACTGTTCCAGACTGTCCCAGACTGTCCCAGACTGTCCCAGACTGTTCCAGACAAGTCCCAGACTGTCCCAGACGGTCCCAGACTGTCCGAAACGTGTCCCAGACTGTCCCAGACGGTCCCAGACTGTCCCAAACGTGTCCTACACTGTCCCAGACGGTCCCAGACTGTCCCAAACAAGTCCCAGACTGTCCCAAACTGTCCCAGGCTGTTCCAAACAAGTCCCAGACTGTCCCAGATTGTCCGAGACTGTCCCAAACAAGTCCCAGACTGTCCCAGAAGGACCCAGACGGTCCCAGACGGTCCCAAACTGTCGCAGACTGTTCCAAACAAGTCCCAGACTACCCCAGACTACCCCAGACTGTTCCAAACAAGTCCCAGACTGTCCCAGACTGTCCCAGACTGTTCCAAACAAGTCCCAGACGGTCCCAGACTGTCCCAGACTGTCCCAGACTGTCCCAGTCTGTTCCAAACAAGTCCCAGACTGTCCCAGACGGTCCCAGACTGTCCCTGATTGTACCAGACTGTCCCAGATTGTCCCAGACAGTCGCAAACAAGTCCGAGACTGTCCCAAACTGTCGCAGACTGTTCCAAACAAGTCCCAGACGGTCCCAAACTGTCGCAGACTGTTCCAAACAAGTCCCTGACTGTCCCAGAAGGTCCCAGATGGTCCCAGACTGTCCCAAACAAGTCCTAGACTGTCCCAGACGGCCGCAGACTGTCCCAAACAAGTTCCAGACGGTCCCAGACGGTCCCAGACTGGCCCAAACAAGTCCTAGACTGTCCCAAACTGATGCAGACTGTTCCATACAAGTCCCAGTCGGTCCCAAACTGTCACAGACTGTTCCAAACAAGTCCCAGACTATCCCAGACTTTCCCAGGCTGTTCCAAACAAGTCCCAGACTGTCCCAGATTGTACCAGACTGTGCCAAACAAGTCCCAGACTGTCCCAAACAAGTCCTAGGCTGTCCAAAACTGTCGCAGACTGTTCCAAACAAGACCCAGACTGTCCCAGATTGTCCCAGACAGTCGCAAAACAAGTCCTAGACTATCCCAGACGGCCACAGACTGTCCCAAACAAGTCCTAGACTGTCCCAAACTGTCGCAGACTGTTCCACACAAGTCCCAGACGGTCTCAAACGGTCGCAGACTGTTCCAAACAAGTCCCAGACGGTCTCAAACTGTCGCAGACTGTTCCATACAAGTCCCAGACTGTTCCAGAAGGTCCCAGACTGTACCAGATTTTTCCAAACAAGTCCTAGACTGTCCCAGACTGTACCAGGCTGTTCCAAACAAGTCCCAGACTGTCCCAGATTGTCCCAGACTGTCCCAAACAAGTCCTAGACTGTCCCAGACGGACCCAGACGTTACCAGACTGTCCCAAACAAGTCAGAGACTATCCCAGACTGTCGCAGACTGTTCCAAACAAGTCTCAGACTGTCCCAAACTGTCGCAGACTGTTCCAAACAAGTCCCAGACGGTCCCAAACTGTCGCAGACTGTTCCAAACAAGTCCCAGACTACCCCAGACTGTCCCAGGCTGTTCCAAACCAGTCCCAGACAGTCCCAGACTGTCCCAGACTGTTCCAAACAAGTGCCAGACTGTCCCAGACGGTCCCAGACTACCCCAGACTGTCCCAGGCTGTTCCAAACAAGTCCCAGACTGTCCCAGACTGTCCCAGACTGTTCCAAACAAGTCCCAGACGGTCCCAGACTGTCCCAGACTGTCCCAGACTGTCCCAGACTGTCCCAGTCTGTTCCAAACAAGTCCCAGACTGTCCCAGACGGTCCCAGACTGTCCCAGATTGTACCAGACTGTCCCAGATTGTCCCAGACAGTCGCAAACAAGTCCGAGACTGTCCCAAACTGTCGCAGACTGTTCCAAACAAGTCCCAGACGGCCCCAAACTGTCGCAGACTGTTCCAAACAAGTCCCAGACGGTCCCAAACTGTCGCAGACTGTTCCAAACAAGTCCCTGACTGTCCCAGAAGGTCCCAGATGGTCCCAGACTGTCCCAAACAAGTCCTAGACTGTCCCAGACGGCCGCAGACTGTCCCAAACAAGTTCCAGACGGTCCCAGACGGTCCCAGACTGGCCCAAACAAGTCCTAGACTGTCCCAAACTGATGCAGACTGTTCCATACAAGTCCCAGTCGGTCCCAAACTGTCACAGACTGTTCCAAACAAGTCCCAGACTATCCCAGACTTTCCCAGGCTGTTCCAAACAAGTCCCAGACTGTCCCAGATTGTACCAGACTGTGCCAAACAAGTCCCAGACTGTCCCAAACAAGTCCTAGGCTGTCCAAAACTGTCGCAGACTGTTCCAAACAAGACCCAGACTGTCCCAGATTGTCCCAGACAGTCGCAAAACAAGTCCTAGTCTATCCCAGACGGCCACAGACTGTCCCAAACAAGTCCTAGACTGTCCCAAACTGTCGCAGACTGTTCCACACAAGTCCCAGACGGTCTCAAACGGTCGCAGACTGTTCCAAACAAGTCCCAGACGGTCTCAAACTGTCGCAGACTGTTCCATACAAGTCCCAGACTGTTCCAGAAGGTCCCAGACGATCCCAGATTTTTCCAAACAAGTCCTAGACTGTCCCAGACTGTACCAGGCTGTTCCAAACAAGTCCCAGACTGTCCCAGATTGTCCCAGACTGTCCCAAACAAGTCCTAGACTGTCCCAGACGGACCCAGACGTTACCAGACTGTCCCAAACAAGTCAGAGACTATCCCAGACTGTCGCAGACTGTTCCAAACAAGTCTCAGACTGTCCCAAACTGTCGCAGACTGTTCCAAACAAGTCCCAGACGGTCCCAAACTGTCGCAGACTGTTCCAAACAAGTCCCAGACTACCCCAGACTGTCCCAGGCTGTTCCAAACCAGTCCCAGACAGTCCCAGACTGTCCCAGACTGTTCCAAACAAGTGCCAGACTGTCCCAGACGGTCCCAGACGGTCCAAGACTGTCCCAAACAAGTCCTAGACTGTCCTAAACTGTCGCAGACTGTTCCAAACAAGTCCCAGACGGTCCCAAACTGTCGCAGACTGTTCCAAACAAGTCCCAGACTGTCCCAGACGGCCGCAGACTGTCCCAAACAAGTCCCAGACGGTCCCAGACGGTCCCAGACTGGCCCAAACAAGTCCTAGACTGTCCCAGACGGACCCAGACGTTACCAGACTGTCCCAAACAAGTCCCAGACTATACCAGACTGTCGCAGACTGTTCCAAACAAGTCCCAGACGGTTCCAAACTGTCGCAGACTGTTCCAAACAAGTCCCAGACTGACCCAGACGGCCGCAGACTGTCCCAAACAAGTCCCAGACGGTCCCAGACGGTCACAGACTGGCCCAAACAAGTCCTAGACTGTCCCAAACTGATGCAGACAGTTCCATGCAAGTCCCAGTCGGTCCCAAACTGTCCCAGACTGTCCCAAACAAGTCCTAGACTGTCCCAGACGGCCACAGACTGTCCCAAACAAGTCCTAGACTGTCCCAAACTGTCGCAGACTGTTCCAAACAAGTCCCAGACTACCCCAGACAGTCCCAGACTGTCCCAAACAAGTCCCAGACTACCCCAGACTGTCCCAGGCTGTTCCAAACAAGTCCCAGACTGTCCCAGACTGTCCCAGACTGTCCCAGACTGTTCCAGACTGTCCCAGACTGTCCCAGACTGTCCCAGACTGTTCCAAACAAGTCCCAGACTGTCCCAGACGATCCCAGATTTTTCCAAACAAGTCCTAGACTGTCCCAGACTGTCCCAGGCTGTTCCAAACAAGTCCCAGACTGTCCCAGATTGTCCCAGACTGTCCCAAACAAGTCCTAGACTGTCCCAGACGGACCCAGACGTTACCAGACTGTCCCAAACAAGTCCCAGACTATCCCAGACTGTCGCAGACTGTTCCAAACAAGTCTCAGACTGTCCCAAACTGTCGCAGACTGTTCCAAACAAGTCCCAGACGGTCCCAAACTGTCGCAGACTGTTCCAAACAAGTCCCAGACTACCCCAGACTGTCCCAGGCTGTTCCAAACCAGTCCCAGACAGTCCCAGACTGTCCCAGACTGTTCCAAACAAGTGCCAGACTGTCCCAGACGGTCCCAGACGGTCCAAGACTGTCCCAAACAAGTCCTAGACTGTCCTAAACTGTCGCAGACTGTTCCAAACAAGTCCCAGACGGTCCCAAACTGTCGCAGACTGTTCCAAACAAGTCCCAGACTGTCCCAGACGGCCGCAGACTGTCCCAAACAAGTCCCAGACGGTCCCAGACGGTCCCAGACTGGCCCAAACAAGTCCTAGACTGTCCCAGACGGACCCAGACGTTACCAGACTGTCCCAAACAAGTCCCAGACTATCCCAGACTGTCGCAGACTGTTCCAAACAAGTCCCAGACGGTTCCAAACTGTCGCAGACTGTTCCAAACAAGTCCCAGACTGACCCAGACGGCCGCAGACTGTCCCAAACAAGTCCCAGACGGTCCCAGACGGTCCCAGTCGGTCCCAAACTGTCCCAGACTGTCCCAAACAAGTCCTAGACTGTCCCAGACGGCCACAGACTGTCCCAAACAAGTCCTAGACTGTCCCAAACTGTCGCAGACTGTTCCACACAAGTCCCAGACGGTCTCAAACGGTCGCAGACTGTTCCAAACAAGTCCCAGACGGTCCCAAACTGTCGCAGACTGTTCCATACAAGTCCCAGACTGTTCCAGAAGGTCCCAGACGATCCCAGATTTTTCCAAACAAGTCCTAGACTGTCCCAGACTGTCCCAGGCTGTTCCAAACAAGTCCCAGACTGTCCCAGACGGTCCCAGACTGTCCCAAACGTGTCCTAGACTGTCCCAGACGGTCCTAGACTGTCCCAGATGGTCCCAGACTGTCCCGAACAATTCCTAGACTGTCCCAAACTGTCGCAGACTGTTCCAAACAAGTCCCAGACTACCCCAGACTGTCCCAGGCTGTTCCAAACAAGTCCCAGACTGTCCCAGACGGTCCCAGACTGTCCCAAACGTGTCCTAGACTGTCCCAGACGGTCCTAGACTGTCCCAGATGGTCCCAGACTGTCCCGAACAATTCCTAGACTGTCCCAAACTGTCGCAGACTGTTCCAAACAAGTCCCAGACTACCCCAGACTGTCCCAGGCTGTTCCAAACAAGTCCCAGACTGTCCCAGAAGGTCCCAGACGGTCTCAGACTGTCCCAAACAAGTCCTAGACTGTCCCAAACTGTCGCAGACTATTCCAAACAAGTCCCAGACGGTCCCAAACTGACGCAGACTGTTCCAAGCAAGTCCCAGACTACCCCAGACTGTCCCAGGCTGTTCCAAACAAGTCCAAGACTGTCCCAGATTGTCCCAGACTGTCCCAAACAAGTCCCAGACTGTCTCAGACGGTCCCAGACGGTCCCAAACAAGTCCTAGACTGTCCAAAACTGTCGTAGACTGTTCCAAACAAGTCCTAGACTGTCCCAGACGGTCCCAGTCGGTCCCAGACTGGCCCAAACAAGTCCTAGACTGTCCCAAACTGTCGCAGACTGTTCCAAACAAGTCCCAGACTACCCCAGACTGTCCCAGGCTGTTCCAAACAAGTCCCAGACTGTCCCAGACTGTCCCAGACTGTTTCAAGCAAGTCCCAGACGGTCCCAGACTGTCCCAGACTGTCCCAGACTGTCCCAGACTGTCCCAGTCTGTTCCAAACAAGTCCCAGACTGTCCCAGACGGTCCCAGACTGTCCCAGACTGTCCCAAACAAGTCCTAGACTGTCCCAAACTGTCGCAGACTGTTTCAAACAAGTCCCAGACTGTCCCAGATTGTCCTAGACTGTCCCAAACAAGTCCTAGACTGTCCCAGACGGACCCAGACGTTACCAGACTGGCCCAAACAAGTCCTAGACTGTCCCAAACTGATGCAGACAGTTCCATGCAAGTCCCAGTCGGTCCCAAACTGTCCCAGACTGTCCCAAACAAGTCCTAGACTGTCCCAGACGGCCACAGACTGTCCCAAACAAGTCCTAGACTGTCCCAAACTGTCGCAGACTGTTCCAAACAAGACCCAGACTACCCCAGACTGTCCCAGGCTGTTCCAAACAAGTCCCAGACTGTCCCAGACGGTCCCAGACTGTCCCAAACGTGTCCTAGACTGTCCCAGACGGTCCTAGACTGTCCCAGATGGTCCCAGACTGTTCAAACAATTCCTAGACTGTCCCAAACTGTCGCAGACTGTTCCAAACAAGTCCCAGACTACCCCAGACTGTCCCAGGCTGTTCCAAACAAGTCCAAGACTGTCCCAGAAGGTCCCAGACGGTCTCAGACTGTCCCAAACAAGTCCTAGACTGTCCCAAACTGTCGCAGACTATTCCAAACAAGTCCCAGACGGTCCCAAACTGACGCAGACTGTTCCAAACAAGTCACAGACTGTCCCAGACTGTCGCAGACTGTTCCAAACAAGTCCCAGACTGTCCCAGACAGTCCCAGACTGTTCCAAACAAGTCCCAGACTGTTCCAGATTGTCCCAGACTGTTCCAAACAAGTCCCAGACTGTCCCAGATTGTCCCAGACTGTCCCAAACAAGTCCCAGACTGTCCCAGAAGGTCCCAGACGGTCCCAGACTGTCCCAAACATGTCCTAGACTGTCCCAAACTGTCGCAGAATGTTGCAAAGAAGTCCCAGACGGTCCCAAACTGTCGCAGACTGTTCCAAACAAGTCCCAGACTACCCCAGACTGTCCCAGGCTGTTCCAACCGAGTCCCAGACTGTCCCAGACGGTCCCAACCTGACGCAGACTGTTCCGAACAAGTCACAGACTACCCCAGACTGTCGCAGACTGTTCCAAACAAGTCCCAGACGGTCCCAGACAGTCCCAGACTGTCCCAAACAAGTCCCAGACTACCCCAGACTGTCCCAGGCTGTTCCAAACAAGTCCCAGACTGTCCCAGACTGTCCCAGACTGTCCCAGACTGTTCCAGACTGTCCCAGACTGTCCCAGACTGTCCCAGACTGTTCCAAACAAGTCCCAGACTGTCCCAGACGATCCCAGATTTTTCCAAACAAGTCCTAGACTGTCCCAGACTGTCCCAGGCTGTTCCAAACAAGTCCCAGACTGTCCCAGATTGTCCCAGACTGTCCCAAACAAGTCCTAGACTGTCCCAGACGGACCCAGACGTTACCAGACTGTCCCAAACAAGTCCCAGACTATCCCAGACTGTCGCAGACTGTTCCAAACAAGTCTCAGACTGTCCCAAACTGTCGCAGACTGTTCCAAACAAGTCCCAGACGGTCCCAAACTGTCGCAGACTGTTCCAAACAAGTCCCAGACTACCCCAGACTGTCCCAGGCTGTTCCAAACCAGTCCCAGACAGTCCCAGACTGTCCCAGACTGTTCCAAACAAGTGCCAGACTGTCCCAGACGGTCCCAGACGGTCCAAGACTGTCCCAAACAAGTACTAGACTGTCCTAAACTGTCGCAGACTGTTCCAAACAAGTCCCAGACGGTCCCAAACTGTCGCAGACTGTTCCAAACAAGTCCCAGACTGTCCCAGACGGCCGCAGACTGTCCCAAACAAGTCCCAGGACGGTCCCAGACGGTCCCAGACTGGCCCAAACAAGTCCTAGACTGTCCCAGACGGACCCAGACGTTACCAGACTGTCCCAAACAAGTCCCAGACTATCCCAGACTGTCGCAGACTGTCCCAAACAAGTCCTAGACTGTCCCAAACTGTCGCAGACTGTTCCAAGCAAGTCCCAGACTACCCCAGACTGTCCCAGGCTGTTCCAAACAAGTCCAAGACTGTCCCAGATTGTCCCAGACTGTCCCAAACAAGTCCCAGACTGTCTCAGACGGTCCCAGACGGTCCCAAACAAGTCCTAGACTGTCCAAAACTGTCGTAGACTGTTCCAAACAAGTCCTAGACTGTCCCAGACGGTCCCAGTCGGTCCCAGACTGGCCCAAACAAGTCCTAGACTGTCCCAAACTGTCGCAGACTGTTCCAAACAAGTCCCAGACTACCCCAGACTGTCCCAGGCTGTTCCAAACAAGTCCCAGACTGTCCCAGACTGTCCCAGACTGTTTCAAACAAGTCCCAGACGGTCCCAGACTGTCCCAGACTGTCCCAGACTGTCCCAGACTGTCCCAGTCTGTTCCAAACAAGTCCCAGACTGTCCCAGACGGTCCCAGACTGTCCCAGACTGTCCCAAACAAGTCCTAGACTGTCCCAAACTGTCGCAGACTGTTTCAAACAAGTCCCAGACTGTCCCAGATTGTCCTAGACTGTCCCAAACAAGTCCTAGACTGTCCCAGACGGACCCAGACGTTACCAGACTGTCCCAAACAAGTATTAGACTGTCCCAAACTGTCGCAGACTGTTCCAAACAAGTCCCAGACTATCCCAGACTGTCGCAGACTGTTCCAAACAAGTCCCGGACGGTCCCAAACTGTCGCAGACTGTTCCAAACAAGTCCCAGACTACCCCAGACGGTCCCAGGCTGTTCCAAATAAGTCCCAGACTGTCCCAGACTGTCCCAGACTGTTTCAAACAAGTCCCAGACGGTCCCAGACTGTCCCAGACTGTCCCAGACTGTCCCAGACTGTCCCAGTCTGTTCCAAACAAGTCCCAGACTGTCCCAGACGGTCCCAGACTGTCCCAGACTGTCCCAAACAAGTCCTAGACTGTCCCAAACTGTCGCAGACTGTTTCAAACAAGTCCCAGACTGTCCCAGATTGTCCTAGACTGTCCCAAACAAGTCCTAGACTGTCCCAGACGGTCCCAGACGGTCCCAGACTGTCCCAAACAAGTCCTAGACTGTCCCAAACTGTCGCAGACTGTTCCAAACAAGTCCCAGACGGTTCCAAACTGTCGCAGACTGTTCCAAACAAGTCCCAGATTGACCCAGACGGCCGCAGACTGTCCCAAACAAGTCCCAGACGGTCCCAGACGGTCCCAGACTGGCCCAAACAAGTCCTAGACTGTCCCAAACTGATGCAGACAGTTCCATGCAAGTCCCAGTCGGTCCCAAACTGTCCCAGACTGTCCCAAACAAGTCCTAGACTGTCCCAGACGGCCACAGACTGTCCCAAACAAGTCCTAGACTGTCCCAAACTGTCGCAGACTGTTCCAAACAAGTCCCAGACTACCCCAGACTGTCCCAGGCTGTTCCAAACAAGTCCCAGACTGTCCCAGACGGTCCCAGACTGTCCCAAACGTGTCCTAGACTGTCCCAGACGGTCCTAGACTGTCCCAGATGGTCCCAGACTGTTCAAACAATTCCTAGACTGTCCCAAACTGTCGCAGACTGTTCCAAACAAGTCCCAGACTACCCCAGACTGTCCCAGGCTGTTCCAAACAAGTCCCAGACTGTCCCAGAAGGTCCCAGACGGTCTCAGACTGTCCCAAACAAGTCCCAGACGGTCCCAAACTGACGCAGACTGTTCCAAACAAGTCACAGACTGTCCCAGACTGTCGCAGACTGTTCCAAACAAGTCCCAGACTGTCCCAGACAGTCCCAGACTGTTCCAAACAAGTCCCAGACTGTTCCAGATTGTCCCAGACTGTTCCAAACAAGTCCCAGACTGTCCCAGATTGTCCCAGACTGTCCCAAACAACTCCCAGACTGTCCCAGAAGGTCCCAGACGGTCCCAGACTGTCCCAAACATGTCCTAGACTGTCCCAAACTGTCGCAGAATGTTGCAAACAAGTCCCAGACGGTCCCAAACTGTCGCAGACTGTTCCAAACAAGTCCCAGACTACCCCAGACTGTCCCAGGCTGTTCCAACCGAGTCCCAGACTGTCCCAGACGGTCCCAACCTGACGCAGACTGTTCCAAACAAGTCACAGACTGTCCCAGACTGTCGCAGACTGTTCCAAACAAGTCCCAGACGGTCCCAGACAGTCCCAGACTGTCCCAAACAAGTCCCAGACTACCCCAGACTGTCCCAGGCTGTTCCAAACAAGTCCCAGACTGTCCCAGACTGTCCCAGACTGTCCCAGACTGTTCCAGACTGTCCCAGACTGTCCCAGACCGTCCCAGACTGTTCCAAACAAGTCCCAGACTGTCCCAGACGATCCCAGATTTTTCCAAACAAGTCCTAGACTGTCCCAGACTGTCCCAGGCTGTTCCAAACAAGACCCAGACTGTCCCAGATTGTCCCAGACTGTCCCAAACAAGTCCTAGACTGTCCCAGACGGACCCAGACGTTACCAGACTGTCCCAAACAAGTCCCAGACTATCCCAGACTGTCGCAGACTGTTCCAAACAAGTCTCAGACTGTCCCAAACTGTCGCAGACTGTTCCAAACAAGTCCCAGACGGTCCCAAACTGTCGCAGACTGTTCCAAACAAGTCCCAGACTACCCCAGACTGTCCCAGGCTGTTCCAAACCAGTCCCAGACAGTCCCAGACTGTCCCAGACTGTTCCAAACAAGTGCCAGACTGTCCCAGACGGTCCCAGACGGTCCAAGACTGTCCCAAACAAGTACTAGACTGTCCTAAACTGTCGCAGACTGTTCCAAACAAGTCCCAGACGGTCCCAAACTGTCGAAGACTGTTCCAAACAAGTCCCAGACTGTCCCAGACGGCCGCAGACTGTCCCAAACAAGTCCCAGACGGTCCCAGACGGTCCCAGACTGGCCCAAACAAGTCCTAGACTGTCCCAGACGGACCCAGACGTTACCAGACTGTCCCAAACAAGTCCCAGACTATCCCAGACTGTCGCAGACTGTTCCAAACAAGTCCCAAACGGTTCCAAACTGTCGCAGACTGTTCCAAACAAGTCCCAGACTGACCCAGACGGCCGCAGACTGTCCCAAACAAGTCCCAGACGGTCCCAGACGGTCCTAGTCGGTCCCAAACTGTCCCAGACTGTCCCAAACAAGTCCTAGACTGTCCCAGACGGCCACAGACTGTCCCAAACAAGTCCTAGACTGTCCCAAACTGTCGCAGACTGTTCCACACAAGTCCCAGACGGTCTCAAACGGTCGCAGACTGTTCCAAACAAGTCCCAGACGGTCCCAAACTGTCGCAGACTGTTCCATACAAGTCCCAGACTGTTCCAGAAGGTCCCAGACGATCCCAGATTTTTCCAAACAAGTCCTAGACTGTCCCAGACTGTCCCAGGCTGTTCCAAACAAGTCCCAGACTGTCCCAGACGGTCCCAGACTGTCCCAAACGTGTCCTAGACTGTCCCAGACGGTCCTAGACTGTCCCAGATGGTCCCAGACTGTCCCAAACAAGTCCTAGACTGTCCCAAACTGTCGCAGACTGTTCCAAACAAGTCCCAGACTACCCCAGACTGCCCCAGGCTGTTCCAAACAAGTCCCAGACTGTCCCAGACGGTCCCAGACTGTCCCAAACGTGTCCTAGACTGTCCCAGACGGTCCTAGACTGTCCCAGATGGTCCCAGACTGTCCCAAACAATTCCTAGACTGTCCCAAACTGTCGCAGACTGTTCCAAACAAGTCCCAGACTACCCCAGACTGTCCCAGGCTGTTCCAAACAAGTCCCAGACTGTCCCAGAAGGTCCCAGACGGTCTCAGACTGTCCCAAACATGTCCTAGACTGTCCCAAACTGTCGCAGACTGTTGCAAACAAGTCCCAGACGGTCCCAAACTGACGCAGACTGTTCCAAACAAGTCACAGACTGTCCCAGACTGTCGCAGACTGTTCCAAACAAGTCCCAGACTGTCCCAGACAGTCCCAGACTGTTCCAAACAAGTCCCAGACTGTCCCAGATTGTCCCAGACTGTTCCAAACAAGTCCCAGACTGTCCCAGATTGTCCCAGACTGTCCCAAACAAGTCCCAGACTGTCCCAGAAGGTCCCAGACGGTCCCAGACTGTCCCAAACATGTCCTAGACTGTCCCAAACTGTCGCAGACTGTTGCAAACAAGTCCCAGACGGTCCCAAACTGTCGCAGACTGTTCCAAACAAGTCCCAGACTACCCCAGACTGTCCCAGGCTGTTCCAACCGAGTCCCAGACTGTCCCAGACGGTCCCAACCTGACGCAGACTGTTCCAAACAAGTCACAGACTGTCCCAGACTGTCGCAGACTGTTCCAAACAAGTCCCAGACGGTCCCAGACAGTCCCAGACTGTCCCAAACAAGTCCCAGACTACCCCAGACTGTCCCAGGCTGTTCCAAACAAGTCCCAGACTGTCCCAGACTGTCCCAGACTGTCCCAGACTGTTCCAGACTGTCCCAGACTGTCCCAGACTGTCCCAGACTGTTCCAAACAAGTCCCAGACTGTCCCAGACGGTCCCAGACTGTCCCAAACGTGTCCTAGACTGTCCCAGACGGTCCCAAACTGTCCCAGATGGTCCCAGACTGTCCCAAACAAGTCCTAGACTGTCCCAAACTGTCGCAGACTGTTCCAAGCAAGTCCCAGACTACCCCAGACTGTCCCAGGCTGTTCCAAACAAGTCCAAGACTGTCCCAGATTGTCCCAGACTGTCCCAAACAAGTCCCAGACTGTCTCAGACGGTCCCAGACGGTCCCAAACAAGTCCTAGACTGTCCAAAACTGTCGTAGACTGTTCCAAACAAGTCCTAGACTGTCCCAGACGGTCCCAGTCGGTCCCAGACTGGCCCAAACAAGTCCTAGACTGTCCCAAACTGTCGCAGACCGTTCCAAACAAGTCCCAGACTACCCCAGACTGTCCCAGGCTGTTCCAAACAAGTCCCAGACTGTCCCAGACTGTCCCAGACTGTTCCAAACAAGTCCCAGACGGTCCCAGACTGTCCCAGACTGTCCCAGACTGTCCCAGACTGTCCCAGTCTGTTCCAAACAAGTCCCAGACTGTCCCAGACGGTCCCAGACTGTCCCAGACTGTCCCAAACAAGTCCTAGACTGTCCCAAACTGTCGCAGACTGTTTCAAACAAGTCCCAGACTGTCCCAGATTGTCCTAGACTGTCCCAGACGGACCCAGACGTTACCAGACTGTCCCAAACAAGTATTAGACTGTCCCAAACTGTCGCAGACTGTTCCAAACAAGTCCCAGACTATCCCAGACTGTCCCAGACTGTTCCAAACAAGTCCCGGACGGTCCCAAACTGTCGCAGACTGTTCCAAACAAGTCCCAGACTACCCCAGACGGTCCCAGGCTGTTCCAAATAAGTCCCAGACTGTCGCAGACTGATCCAAACAAGTCCCAGACTGTCCCAGACGGTCCCAGACGGTCCCAGACTGTCCCAAACAAGTCCTAGACTGTCCCAAACTGTCGCAGACTGTTCCAAACAAGTCCCAGACGGTCCCAAACTGTCGCAGACTGTTCCAAACAAGTCCCAGTCTGTCCCAGACAGTCCTAGACGGACCCAGACTGTCCCAAACAAGTCCTAGACTGTCCCAAACTATCGCAGACTGTTCCAAACAAGTCCCAGACGGTCCCAAACTGTCGCAGATTGTTCCAAACAAGTCCCAGACTATCCCAGACTGCCCCAGGCTGTTCCAAACAAGTCCTAGACTGTCCCAAACTGTCGCAGACTGTTACAAACAAGTCCCAAACGGTCCCAAACTGTCGCAGACTGTTCCAAACAAGTCCCAGACGGTCCCAGACTGGCCCAAACAAGTCCCAGACGGTCTCAAACTGTCGCAGACTGTTCCAAACAAGTCCCTGACTGTCCCAAACTGTCGCAGACTGTTCCAAACAAGTCCCAGACTGTCCCAGACGGTCCCAGACGGTCACAGACTGTCCCAAACAAGTCCTAGACTGTCCCAAACTATCGCAGACTGTTCCAAACAAGTCCCAGACGGTTCCAAACTGTCGCAGACTGCTCCAAACAAGTCCCAGACTATCCCAGACTTTCCCAGGCTGTTCCAAACAAGTCCCAGACTGTCCCAGATTGTACCAGACTGTGCCAAACAAGTCCCAGACTGTCCCAAACAAGTCCTAGACTGTCCAAAACTGTCGCAGACTGTTCCAAACAAGACCCAGACTGTCCCAGATTGTCCCAGACAGTCGCAAACAAGTCCTAGACTGTCCCAAACTGTCGCAGACTGATCCAAACAAGTCCCAGACGGTCCCAAACTGTCGCAGACTGTTCCAAACAAGTCCCAGACGGTCCCAGACTGGCCTAAACAAGTCCTAGACTGTCCCAAACTGATGCAGACAGTTCCAAACAAGTCCCAGTCGGTCCCAAACTGTCACAGACTGTTCCAAACAAGTCCCAGACTATCCCAGACTTTCCCAGGCTGTTCCAAACAAGTCCCAGACTGTCCCAGATTGTACCAGACTGTCCCAGATTGTCCCAGACAGTCGCAAACAAGTCCGAGACTGTCCCAAACTGTCGCAGACTGTTCCAAACAAGTCCCAGACGGTCCCAAACTGTCGCAGACTGTTCCAAACAAGTCCCAGACGGTCCCAAACTGTCGCAGACTGTTCCAAACAAGTCCCTGACTGTCCCAGAAGGTCCCAGATGGTCCCAGACTGTCCCAAACAAGTCCTAGACTGTCCCAGACGGCCACAGACTGTCCCAAACAAGTCCTAGACTGTCCCAAACTGTCCCAGGCTGTTCCAAACAAGTCCCAGACTGTCCCAGATTGTCCCAGACTGTCCCAAACAAGTCCCAGACTGTCCCAGAAGGACCCAGACGGTCCCAGACTGTCCCAAACATGTCCTAGACTGTCCCAAACTGTCGCAGACTGTCCCAGACTGTTCCAAACAAGTCCCAGACTGTCCCAGACGGTCCCAGACTGTCCGAAACGTGTCCCAGACTGTCCCAGACGGTCCCAGACTGTCCCAAACGTGTCCTAGACTGTCCCAGACGGTCCCAGACTGTCCCAAACAAGTCCTAGACTGTCCCAAACTGTCCCAGGCTGTTCCAAACAAGTCCCAGACTGTCCCAGATTGTCCCAGACTGTCCCAAACAAGTCCCAGACTGTCCCAGAAGGACCCAGACGGTCCCAGACTGTCCCAAACATGTCCTAGACTGTCCCAAACTGTCGCAGACTGTTGAAAACAAGTCCCAGACTGTCCCAAACTGTCGCAGACTGTTCCAAACAAGTCCCAGACTACCCCAGACTGTCCCAGGCTGTTCCAAACAAGTCCCAGACTGTCCCAGACTGTCCCAGACTGTTCCAAACAAGTCCCAGAAGGTCCCAGACTGTCCCAGACTGTCCCAGACTGTCCCAGACTGTCCCAGTCTGTTCCAAACAAGTCCCAGACTGTCCCAGACGGTCCCAGACTGTCCCAGACTGTCCCAAACAAGTCCTAGACTGTCCCAAACTGTCGCAGACTGTTCCAAACAAGTCCCAGACTGTCCCAGATTGTCCTAGACTGTCCCAAACAAGTCCTAGACTGTCCCAGACGGACCCAGACGTTACCAGACTGTCCCAAACAAGTATTAGACTGTCCCAAACTGTCGCAGACTGTTCCAAACAAGTCCCAGACTATCCCAGACTGTCGCAGACTGTTCCAAACAAGTCCCGGACGGTCCCAAACTGTCGCAGACTGTTCCAAACAAGTCCCAGACTACCCCAGACGGTCCCAGGCTGTTCCAAATAAGTCCCAGACTGTCGCAGACTGTTCCAAACAAGTCCCAGACTGTCCCAGACTGTCCCAGACGGTCCCAGACTGTCCCAAACAAGTCCTAGAGTGTCCCAGAAGGACCCAGACGGTCCCAGACTGTCCCAAACAAGTCCTAGACTGTCCCAAACTGTCGCAGACTGTTCCAAACAAGTCCCAGACGGTCCCAAACTGTCGCAGACTGTTCCAAACAAGTCCCAGACTGTCCCAGACGGTCCCAGACGGACCCAGACTGTCCCAAACAAGACCTAGACTGTCCCAAACTATCGCAGACTGTTCCAAACAAGTCCCAGACGGTCCCAAACTGTCGCAGATTGTTCCAAACAAGTCCCAGACTATCCCAGACTGCCCCAGGCTGTTCCAAACAAGTCCTAGACTGTCCCAAACTGTCGCAGACTGTTACAAACAAGTCCCAGACGGTCCCAAACTGTCGCAGACTGTTCCAAACAAGTCCCAGACGGTCCCAGACTGGCCCAAACAAGTCCCAGACGGTCTCAAACTGTCGCAGACTGTTCCAAACAAGTCCCAGACTGTCCCAAACTGTCGCAGACTGTTCCAAACAAGTCCCAGACTGTCCCAAACTGTCGCAGACTGTTCCAAACAAGTCCCAGACTATCCCAGACGGTCCCAGACGGTCACAGACTGTCCCAAACAAGTCCTAGACTGTCCCAAACTATCGCAGACTGTTCCAAACAAGTCCCAGACGGTTCCAAACTGTCGCAGACTGTTCCAAACAAGTCCCAGACTATCCCAGACTTTCCCAGGCTGTTCCAAACAAGTCCCAGACTGTCCCAGATTGTACCAGACTGTGCCAAACAAGTCCCAGACTGTCCCAAACAAGTCCTAGACTGTCCAAAACTGTCGCAGACTGTTCCAAACAAGACCCAGACTGTCCCAGATTGTCCCAGACAGTCGCAAACAAGTCCTAGACTGTCCCAAACTGTCGCAGACTGTTCCAAACAAGTCCCAGACGGTCCCAAACTGTCGCAGACTGTTCCAAACAAGTCCCAGACGGTCCCAGACTGGCCCAAACAAGTCCTAGACTGTCCCAAACTGATGCAGACAGTTCCAAACAAGTCCTAGTCGGTCCCAAACTGTCACAGACTGTTCCAAACAAGTCCCAGACTATCCCAGACTTTCCCAGGCTGTTCCAAACAAGTCCCAGACTGTCCCAGATTGTACCAGACTGTCCCAGATTGTCCCAGACAGTCGCAAACAATTCCGAGACTGTCCCAAACTGTCGCAGACTGTTCCAAACAAGTCCCAGACGGTCCCAAACTGTCGCAGACTGTTCCAAACAAGTCCCAGACGGTCCCAAACTGTCGCAGACGGTTCCAAACAAGTCCCTGACTGTCCCAGAAGGTCCCAGATGGTCCCAGACTGTCCCAAACAAGTCCTAGACTGTCCCAGACGGCCACAGACTGTCCCAAACAAGTCCTAGACTGTCCCAAACTGTCGCAGACTGTTCCACACAAGTCCCAGACGGTCCCAAACTGTCGCAGACTGTTCCATACAAGTCCCAGACTGTTCCAGAAGGTCCCAGACGATCCCAGATTTTTCCAAACAAGTCCCAGACTGTCCCAGACGGCCGCAGACTGTCCCAAACAAGTCCCAGACGGTCCCAGACGGTCCCAGACTGGCCCAAACAAGTCCTAGACTGTCCCAAACTGATGCAGACTGTTCCATACAAGTCCCAGTCGGTCCCAAACTGTCACAGACTGTTCCAAACAAGTCCCAGACTATCCCAGACTTTCCCAGGCTGTTCCAAACAAGTCCCAGACTGTCCCAGATTGTACCAGACTGTGCCAAACAAGTCCCAGACTGTCCCAAACAAGTCCTAGACTGTCCAAAACTGTCGCAGACTGTTCCAAACAAGACCCAGACGGTCTCAAACGGTCGCAGACTGTTCCAAACAAGTCCCAGACGGTCCAAAACTGTCGCAGACTGTTCCAAACAAGTCCCAGACTACCCCAGACTGTCCCAGGCTGTTCCAAACAAGTCCCAGACAGTCCCAGACTGCCCCAGACTGTTCCAAACAAGTGCCAGACGGTCCCAAACTGTCGCAGACTGTTCCAAACAAGTCCCAGACTGTCCCAGACGGCCGCATACTGTCCCAAACAAGTCCCAGACGGTCCCAGACGGTCCCAGACTGGCCCAAACAAGTCCTAGACTGTCCAAGACGGACCCAGACGTTACCAGACTGTCCCAAACAAGTCCCAGACTATCCCAGACTGTCGCAGACTGTTCCAAACAAGTCCCAGACGGTTCCAAACTGTCGCAGACTGTTCCAAACAAGTCCCAGACTGACCCAGACGGCCGCAGACTGTCCCAAACAAGTCCCAGACGGTCCCAGACGGTCACAGACTGTCCCAAACAAGTCCTAGACTGTCCCAAACTATCGCAGACTGTTCCAAACAAGTCCCAGACGGTCCCAAACTGTCGCAGACTGTTCCAAACAAGTCCCAGACTATCCCAGACTTTCCCAGGCTGTTCCAAACAAGTCCCAGACTGTCCCAGATTGTACCAGACTGTGCCAAACAAGTCCCAGACTGTCCCAAACAAGTCCTAGACTGTCCAAAACTGTCGCAGACTGTTCCAAACAAGTCCCAGACTATCCCAGACTTTCCCAGGCTGTTCCAAACAAGTCCCAGACTGTCCCAGATTGTACCAGACTGTTCCAAACAAGTCCCAGACTGACCCAGACGGCCGCAGACTGTCCCAAACAAGTCCCAGACGGTCCCAGACGGTCACAGACTGTCCCAAACAAGTCCTAGACTGTCCCAAACTATCGCAGACTGTTCCAAACAAGTCCCAGACGGTCCCAAACTGTCGCAGACTGTTCCATACAAGTCCCAGACTGTTCCAGAAGGTCCCAGACGATCCCAGATTTTTCCAAACAAGTCCTAGACTGTCCCAGACTGTCCCAGGCTGTTCCAAACAAGTCCCAGACTGTCCCAGATTGTCCCAGACTGTCCCAAACAAGTCCTAGACTGTCCCAGACGGACCCAGACGTTACCAGACTGTCCCAACCAAGTCCCAGACTATCCCAGACTTTCGCGGACTGTTCCAAACAAGTCCCAGACGGTTCCAAACTGTCGCAGACTGTTCCAAACAAGTCCCAGACTGTCCCAGACGGCCGCAGACTGTCCCAAACAAGTCCCAGACGGTCCCAGACGGTCCCAGACTGGCCCAAACAAGTCCTAGACTGTCCCAAACTGATGCAGACTGTTCCATACAAGTCCCAGTCGGTCCCAAACTGTCACAGACTGTTCCAAACAAGTCCCAGACTATCCCAGACTTTCCCAGGCTGTTCCAAACAAGTCCCAGACTGTCCCAGATTGTACCAGACTGTGCCAAACAAGTCCCAGACTGTCCCAAACAAGTCCTAGACTGTCCAAAACTGTCGCAGACTGTTCCAAACAAGACCCAGACGGTCTCAAACGGTCGCAGACTGTTCCAAACAAGTCCCAGACGGTCCAAAACTGTCGCAGACTGTTCCAAACAAGTCCCAGACTACCCCAGACTGTCCCAGGCTGTTCCAAACAAGTCCCAGACAGTCCCAGACTGTCCCAGACTGTTCCAAACAAGTGCCAGACGGTCCCAAACTGTCGCAGACTGTTCCAAACAAGTCCCAGACTGTCCCAGACGGCCGCAGACTGTCCCAAACAAGTCCCAGACGGTCCCAGACGGTCCCAGACTGGCCCAAACAAGTCCTAGACTGTCCAAGACGGACCCAGACGTTACCAGACTGTCCCAAACAAGTCCCAGACTATCCCAGACTGTCGCAGACTGTTCCAAACAAGTCCCAGACGGTTCCAAACTGTCGCAGACTGTTCCAAACAAGTCCCAGACTGACCCAGACGGCCGCAGACTGTCCCAAACAAGTCCCAGACGGTCCCAGACGGTCACAGACTGTCCCAAACAAAACCTAGACTGTCCCAAACTATCGCAGACTGTTCCAAACAAGTCCCAGACGGTCCCAAACTGTCGCAGACTGTTCCAAACAAGTCCCAGACTATCCCAGACTTTCCCAGGCTGTTCCAAACAAGTCCCAGACTGTCCCAGATTGTACCAGACAGTCGCAAACAAGTCCTAGACTGTCCCAAACTGTCGCAGACTGTTCCAAACAAGTCCCAGACGGTCCCAAACTGTCGCAGACTGTTCCAAACAAGTCCCAGACGGTCCCAGACTGGCCCAAACAAGTCCTAGACTGTCCCAAACTGATGCAGACAGTTCCAAACAAGTCCTAGTCGGTCCCAAACTGTCACAGACTGTTCCAAACAAGTCCCAGACTATCCCAGACTTTCCCAGGCTGTTCCAAACAAGTCCCAGACTGTCCCAGATTGTACCAGACTGTCCCAGATTGTCCCAGACAGTCGCAAACAATTCCGAGACTGTCCCAAACTGTCGCAGACTGTTCCAAACAAGTCCCAGACGGTCCCAAACTGTCGCAGACTGTTCCAAACAAGTCCCAGACGGTCCCAAACTGTCGCAGACGGTTCCAAACAAGTCCCTGACTGTCCCAGAAGGTCCCAGATGGTCCCAGACTGTCCCAAACAAGTCCTAGACTGTTCCAGACGGCCACAGACTGTCCCAAACAAGTCCTAGACTGTCCCAAACGGTCGCAGACTGTTCCAAACAAGTCCCAGACGGTCCCAAACTGTCGCAGACTGTTCCATACAAGTCCCAGACTGTTCCAGAAGGTCCCAGACGATCCCAGATTTTTCCAAACAAGTCCTAGACTGTCCCAGACTGTCCCAGGCTGTTCCAAACAAGTCCCAGACTGTCCCAGATTGTCCCAGACTGTCCCAAACAAGTCCTAGACTGTCCCAGACGGACCCAGACGTTACCAGACAGTCCCAAACAAGTCCCAGACGGTCCCAAACTGTCGCAGACTGTTCCAAACAAGTCCCAGACTACCCCAGACTGTCCCAAGCTGTTCCAACCGAGTCCCAGACTGTCCCAGACGGTCCCAAACTGACGCAGACTGTTCCAAACAAGTCACAGACTGTCCCAGACTGTCGCAGACTGTTCCAAACAAGTCCCAGACGGTCCCAGACAGTCCCAGACTGTCCCAAACAAGTCCCAGACTACCCCAGACTGTCCCAGGCTGTTCCAAACAAGTCCCAGACTGTCCCAGACTGTCCCAGACTGGCCCAAACAAGTCCTAGACTGTCCAAGACGGACCCAGACGTTACCAGACTGTCCCAAACAAGTCCCAGACTATCCCAGACTGTCGCAGACTGTTCCAAACAAGTCCCAGACGGTTCCAAACTGTCGCAGACTGTTCCAAACAAGTCCCAGACTGACCCAGACGGCCGCAGACTGTCCCAAACAAGTCCCAGACGGTCCCAGACGGTCACAGACTGTCCCAAACAAGTCCTACACTGTCCCAAACTATCGCAGACTGTTCCAAACAAGTCCCAGACGGTCCCAAACTGTCGCAGACTGTTCCAAACAAGTCCCAGACTATCCCAGACTTTCCCAGGCTGTTCCAAACAAGTCCCAAACTGTCCCAGATTGTACCAGACTGTGCCAAACAAGTCCCAGACTGTCCCAAACAAGTCCTAGACTGTCCAAAACTGTCGCAGACTGTTCCAAACAAGACCCAGACTGTCCCAGATTGTCCCAGACAGTCGCAAACAAGTCCTAGACTGTCCCAAACTGTCGCAGACTGTTCCAAACAAGTCCCAGACGGTCCCAAACTGTCGCAGACTGTTCCAAACAAGTCCTAGTCGGTCCCAAACTGTCACAGACTGTTCCAAACAAGTCCCAGACTATCCCAGACTTTCCCAGGCTGTTCCAAACAAGTCCCAGACTGTCCCAGATTGTACCAGACTGTCCCAGATTGTCCCAGACAGTCGCAAACAATTCCGAGACTGTCCCAAACTGTCGCAGACTGTTCCAAACAAGTCCCAGACGGTCCCAAACTGTCGCAGACTGTTCCAAACAAGTCCCAGACGGTCCCAAACTGTCGCAGACGGTTCCAAACAAGTCCCTGACTGTCCCAGAAGGTCCCAGATGGTCCCAGACTGTCCCAAACAAGTCCTAGACTGTCCCAGACGGCCACAGACTGTCCCAAACAAGTCCTAGACTGTCCCAAACTGTCGCAGACTGTTCCACACAAGTCCCAGACGGTCCCAAACTGTCGCAGACTGTTCCATACAAGTCCCAGACTGTTCCAGAAGGTCCCAGACGATCCCAGATTTTTCCAAACAAGTCCCAGACTGTCCCAGACGGCCGCAGACTGTCCCAAACAAGTCCCAGACGGTCCCAGACGGTCCCAGACTGGCCCAAACAAGTCCTAGACTGTCCCAAACTGATGCAGACTGTTCCATACAAGTCCCAGTCGGTCCCAAACTGTCACAGACTGTTCCAAACAAGTCCCAGACTATCCCAGACTTTCCCAGGCTGTTCCAAACAAGTCCCAGACTGTCCCAGATTGTACCAGACTGTGCCAAACAAGTCCCAGACTGTCCCAAACAAGTCCTAGACTGTCCAAAACTGTCGCAGACTGTTCCAAACAAGACCCAGACGGTCTCAAACGGTCGCAGACTGTTCCAAACAAGTCCCAGACGGTCCAAAACTGTCGCAGACTGTTCCAAACAAGTCCCAGACTACCCCAGACTGTCCCAGGCTGTTCCAAACAAGTCCCAGACAGTCCCAGACTGTCCCAGACTGTTCCAAACAAGTGCCAGACGGTCCCAAACTGTCGCAGACTGTTCCAAACAAGTCCCAGACTGTCCCAGACGGCCGCATACTGTCCCAAACAAGTCCCAGACGGTCCCAGACGGTCCCAGACTGGCCCAAACAAGTCCTAGACTGTCCAAGACGGACCCAGACGTTACCAGACTGTCCCAAACAAGTCCCAGACTATCCCAGACTGTCGCAGACTGTTCCAAACAAGTCCCAGACGGTTCCAAACTGTCGCAGACTGTTCCAAACAAGTCCCAGACTGACCCAGACGGCCGCAGACTGTCCCAAACAAGTCCCAGACGGTCCCAGACGGTCACAGACTGTCCCAAACAAGTCCTAGACTGTCCCAAACTATCGCAGACTGTTCCAAACAAGTCCCAGACGGTCCCAAACTGTCGCAGACTGTTCCAAACAAGTCCCAGACTATCCCAGACTTTCCCAGGCTGTTCCAAACAAGTCCCAGACTGTCCCAGATTGTACCAGACTGTGCCAAACAAGTCCCAGACTGTCCCAAACAAGTCCTAGACTGTCCAAAACTGTCGCAGACTGTTCCAAACAAGACCCAGACTCTCCCAGATTGTCCCAGACAGTCGCAAACAAGTCCTAGACTGTCCCAAACTGTCGCAGACTGTTCCAAACAAGTCCCAGACGGTCCCAAACTGTCGCAGACTGTTCCAAACAAGTCCCAGACGGTCCCAGACTGGCCCAAACAAGTCCTAGACTGTCCCAAACTGATGCAGACAGTTCCAAACAAGTCCTAGTCGGTCCCAAACTGTCACAGACTGTTCCAAACAAGTCCCAGACTATCCCAGACTTTCCCAGGCTGTTCCAAACAAGTCCCAGACTGTCCCAGATTGTACCAGACTGTCCCAGATTGTCCCAGACAGTCGCAAACAATTCCGAGACTGTCCCAAACTGTCGCAGACTGTTCCAAACAAGTCCCAGACGGTCCCAAACTGTCGCAGACGGTTCCAAACAAGTCCCTGACTGTCCCAGAAGGTCCCAGATGGTCCCAGACTGTCCCAAACAAGTCCTAGACTGTCCCAGACGGCCACAGACTGTCCCAAACAAGTCCTAGACTGTCCCAAACTGTCGCAGACTGTTCCACACAAGTCCCAGACGGACTCAAACGGTCGCAGACTGTTCCAAACAAGTCCCAGACGGTCCCAAACTGTCGCAGACTGTTCCATACAAGTCCCAGACTGTTCCAGAAGGTCCCAGACTGTCCCAAACAAGTCCTAGACTGTCCCAGACGGACCCAGACGTTACCAGACAGTCCCAAACAAGTCCCAGACGGTCCCAAACTGTCGCAGACTGTTCCAAACAAGTCCCAGACTACCCCAGACTGTCCCAGGCTGTTCCAACCGAGTCCCAGACTGTCCCATACGGTCCCAAACTGACGCAGACTGTTCCAAACAAGTCACAGACTGTCCCAGACTGTCGCAGGCTGTTCCAAACAAGTCCCAGACTGTCCCAGACTGTCCCAGACTGGCCCAAACAAGTCCTAGACTGTCCAAGACGGACCCAGACGTTACCAGACTGTCCCAAACAAGTCCCAGACTATCCCAGACTGTCGCAGACTGTTCCAAACAAGTCCCAGACGGTTCCAAACTGTCGCAGACTGTTCCAAACAAGTCCCAGACTGACCCAGACGGCCGCAGACTGTCCCAAACAAGTCCCAGACGGTCCCAGACGGTCACAGACTGTCCCAAACAAGTCCTAGACTGTCCCAAACTATCGGAGACTGTTCCAAACAAGTCCCAGACGGTCCCAAACTGTCGCAGACTGTTCCAAACAAGTCCCAGACTATCCCAGACTTTCCCAGGCTGTTCCAAACAAGTCCCAGACTGTCCCAGATTGTACCAGACTGTGCCAAACAAGTCCCAGACTGTCCCAAACAAGTCCTAGACTGTCCAAAACTGTCGCAGACTGTTCCAAACAAGACCCAGACTGTCCCAGATTGTCCCAGACAGTCGCAAACAAGTCCTAGACTGTCCCAAACTGTCGCAGACTGTTCCAAACAAGTCCCAGACGGTCCCAAACTGTCGCAGACTGTTCCAAACAAGTCCCAGACGGTCCCAGACTGGCCCAAACAAGTCCTAGACTGTCCCAAACTGATGCAGACAGTTCCAAACAAGTCCTAGTCGGTCCCAAACTGTCACAGACTGTTCCAAACAAGTCCCAGACTATCCCAGACTTTCCCAGGCTGTTCCAAACAAGTCCCAGACTGTCCCAGATTGTACCAGACTGTCCCAGATTGTCCCAGACAGTCGCAAACAATTCCGAGACTGTCCCAAACTGTCGCAGACTGTTCCAAACAAGTCCCAGACGGTCCCAAACTGTCGCAGACTGTTCCAAACAAGTCCCAGACGGTCCCAAACTGTCGCAGACGGTTCCAACCAAGTCCCTGACTGTCCCAGAAGGTCCCAGATGGTCCCAGACTGTCCCAAACAAGTCCTAGACTGTCCCAGACGGCCACAGACTGTCCCAAACAAGTCCTAGACTGTCCCAAACTGATGCAGACAGTTCCAAACAAGTCCTAGTCGGTCCCAAACTGTCACAGCCTGTTCCAAACAAGTCCCAGACTGTCCCAGATTGTACCAGACTGTCCCAGATTGTCCCAGACAGTCGCAAACAATTCCGAGACTGTCCCAAACTGTCGCAGACTGTTCCAAACAAGTCCCAGACGGTCCCAAACTGTCGCAGACTGTTCCAAACAAGTCCCAGACGGTCCCAAACTGTCGCAGACGGTTCCAAACAAGTCCCTGACTGTCCCAGAAGGTTCCAGATGGTCCCAGACTGTCCCAAACAAGTCCTAGACTGTCCCAGACGGCCACAGACTGTCCCAAACAAGTCCTAGACTGTCCCAAACTGTCGCAGACTGTTCCACACAAGTCCCAGACGGACTCAAACGGTCGCAGACTGTTCCAAACAAGTCCCAGACGGTCCCAAACTGTCGCAGACTGTTCCATACAAGTCCCAGACTGTTCCAGAAGGTCCCAGACGATCCCAGATTTTTCCAAACAAGTCCTAGACTGTCCCAGACTGTCCCAGGCTGTTCCAAACAAGTCCCAGACTGTCCCAGATTGTCCCAGACTGTCCCAAACAAGTCCTAGACTGTCCCAGACGGACCCAGACGTTACCAGACAGTCCCAAACAAGTCCCAGACGGTCCCAAACTGTCGCAGACTGTTCCAAACAAGTCCCAGACTACCCCAGACTGTCCCAGGCTGTTCCAACCGAGTCCCAGACTGTCCCAGACGGTCCCAAACTGACGCAGACTGTTCCAAACAAGTCCCAGACGGTCCCAGACAGTCCCAGACTGTCCCAAACAAGTCCCAGACTACCCCAGACTGTCCCAGGCTGTTCCAAACAAGTCCCAGACTGTCCCAGACTGACCCAGACTGGCCCAAACAAGTCCTAGACTGTCCCAGACTGTCGCAGACTGTTCCAAACAAGTCCCAGACGGTTCCAAACTGTCGCAGACTGTTCCAAACAAGTCCCAGACTGACCCAGACGGCCGCAGACTGTCCCAAACAAGTCCCAGACGGTCCCAGACGGTCACAGACTGTCCCAAACAAGTCCTAGACTGTCCCAAACTATCGCAGACTGTTCCAAACAAGTCCCAGACGGTCCCAAACTGTCCCAGGCTGTTCCAAACAAGTCCCAGACTGTCCCAGATTGTACCAGACTGTGCCAAACAAGTCCCAGACTGTCCCAAACAAGTCCTAGACTGTCCAAAACTGTCGCAGACTGTTCCAAACAAGTCCCAGACTACCCCAGACTGTCCCAGGCTGTTCCAACCGAGTCCCAGACTGTCCCAGACGGTCCCAGACGGTCCCAAACAAGTCCTAGACTGTCCAAAACTGTCGTAGACTGTTCCAAACAAGTCCTAGACTGTCCCAGACGGTCCCAGTCGGTCCCAGACTGTCCCAAACAAGTCCCAGACTATCCCAGACTGTCCCAGACTGTCCCAAACAAGTCCTAGACTGTCCAAAACTGTCGTAGACTGTTCCAAAAAAGTCCCAGACGGTCCCAAACTGACGCAGACTGTTCCAAACAAGTCCCAGACTGTCCCAGACTGATCCAAACAAGTCCCAGACGGTCCCAGGCAGTCCCAGACTGTTCCAAACAAGTCCCAGACTGTCCCAGAATGTTCCAGACTGTCCCAGACTGTTCCAAACAAGTCCCAGACTGTCCCAGACGGTCCCAGACTGTCCCAAACGTGTCCCAGACTGTCCCAGACGGTCCCAGACTGTCCCAAACGTGTCCTAGACTGTCCCAGACGGTCCCAGACTGTCCCAAACAAGTCCTAGACTGTCCCAAACTATCGCAGACTGTTCCAAACAAGTCCCAGACGGTCCCAAACTGTCGCAGACTGTTCCAAACAAGTCCCAGACTATCCCAGACTTTCCCAGGCTGTTCCAAACAAGTCCCAGACTGTCCCAGATTGTACCAGACTGTGCCAAACAAGTCCCAGACTGTCCCAAACAAGTCCTAGACTGTCCAAAACTGTCGCAGACTGTTCCAAACAAGACCCAGACTGTCCCAGATTGTCCCAGACAGTCGCAAACAAGTCCTAGACTGTCCCAAACTGTCGCAGACTGTTCCAAACAAGTCCCAGACGGTCCCAAACTGTCGCAGACTGTTCCAAACAAGTCCCAGACGGTCCCAGACTGGCCCAAACAAGTCCTAGACTGTCCCAAACTGATGCAGACAGTTCCAAACAAGTCCTAGTCGGTCCCAAACTGTCACAGACTGTTCCAAACAAGTCCCAGACTATCCCAGACTTTCCCAGGCTGTTCCAAACAAGTCCCAGACCGTCCCAGATTGTACCAGACTGTCCCAGATTGTCCCAGACAGTCGCAAACAAGTCCGAGACTGTCCCAAACTGTCGCAGACTGTTCCAAACAAGTCCCAGACGGTCCCAAACTGTCGCAGACTGTTCCAAACAAGTCCCAGACGGTCCCAAACTGTCGCAG
Organism: Cephus spinipes; assembly: GCA_963971525.1. NCBI lineage: Eukaryota > Metazoa > Arthropoda > Insecta > Hymenoptera > Cephidae > Cephus > Cephus spinipes. The sequence goes on along the minus strand of OZ020581.1, from coordinate 10,769,646 downwards.
ACTGTTCCAAACAAGTCCCTGACTGTCCCAGAAGGTCCCAGATGGTCCCAGACTGTCCCAAACAAGTCCTAGACTGTCCCAGACGGCCACAGACTGTCCCAAACAAGTCCTAGACTGTCCCAAACTGTCGCAGACTGTTCCACACAAGTCCCAGACGGACTCAAACGGACGCAGACTGTTCCAAACAAGTCCCAGACGGTCCCAGACGGTCCCAGTCGGTCCCAGACTGTCCCAAACAAGTCCCAGACTATCCCAGACTGTCCCAGACTGTCCCAAACAAGTCCTAGACTGTCCAAAACTGTCGTAGACTGTTCCAAAAAAGTCCCAGACGGTCCCAAACTGACGCAGACTGTTCCAAACAAGTCCCAGACTGTCCCAGACTGATCCGAACAAGTCCCAGACGGTCCCAGGCAGTCCCAGACTGTTCCAAACAAGTCCCAGACTGTCCCAGAATGTTCCAGACTGTCCCAGACTGTTCCAAACAAGTCCCAGACTGTCCCAGACGGTCCCAGACTGTCCCAAACGTGTCCCAGACTGTCCCAGACGGTCCCAGACTGTCCCAAACGTGTCCTAGACTGTCCCAGACGGTCCCAGACTGTCCCAAACAAGTCCTAGACTGTCCCAAACTATCGCAGACTGTTCCAAACAAGTCCCAGACGGTCCCAAACTGTCGCAGACTGTTCCAAACAAGTCCCAGACTATCCCAGACTTTCCCAGGCTGTTCCAAACAAGTCCCAGACTGTCCCAGATTGTACCAGACTGTGCCAAACAAGTCCCAGACTGTCCCAAACAAGTCCTAGACTGTCCAAAACTGTCGCAGACTGTTCCAAACAAGACCCAGACTGTCCCAGATTGTCCCAGACAGTCGCAAACAAGTCCTAGACTGTCCCAAACTGTCGCAGACTGTTCCAAACAAGTCCCAGACGGTCCCAAACTGTCGCAGACTGTTCCAAACAAGTCCCAGACGGTCCCAGACTGGCCCAAACAAGTCCTAGACTGTCCCAAACTGATGCAGACAGTTCCAAACAAGTCCTAGTCGGTCCCAAACTGTCACAGACTGTTCCAAACAAGTCCCAGACTATCCCAGACTTTCCCAGGCTGTTCCAAACAAGTCCCAGACCGTCCCAGATTGTACCAGACTGTCCCAGATTGTCCCAGACAGTCGCAAACAAGTCCGAGACTGTCCCAAACTGTCGCAGACTGTTCCAAACAAGTCCCAGACGGTCCCAAACTGTCGCAGACTGTTCCAAACAAGTCCCAGACGGTCCCAAACTGTCGCAGACTGTTCCAAACAAGTCCCTGACTGTCCCAGAAGGTCCCAGATGGTCCCAGACTGTCCCAAACAAGTCCTAGACTGTCCCAGACGGCCACAGACTGTCCCAAACAAGTCCTAGACTGTCCCAAACTGTCGCAGACTGTTCCACACAAGTCCCAGACGGACTCAAACGGACGCAGACTGTTCCAAACAAGTCCCAGACGGTCCCAAACTGTCGCAGACTGTTCCATACAAGTCCCAGACTGTTCCAGAAGGTCCCAGACGATCCCAGATTTTTCCAAACAAGTCCTAGACTGTCCCAGACTGTCCCAGGCTGTTCCAAACAAGTCCCAGACTGTCCCAGATTGTCCCAGACTGTGCCAAACAAGTCCTAGACTGTCCCAGACGGACCCAGACGTTACCAGACAGTCCCAAACAAGTCCCAGACGGTCCCAAACTGTCGCAGACTGTTCCAAACAAGTCCCAGACTGTCCCAGATTGTTCCAGACTGTCCCAAACAAGTCCCAGACTACCCCAGACTGTCCCAGGCTGTTCCAACCGAGTCCCAGACTGTCCCAGACGGTCCCAGACGGTCCCAAACAACTCCTAGACTGTCCAAAACTGTCGTAGACTGTTCCAAACAAGTCCTAGACTGTCCCAGACGGTCCCAGTCGGTCCCAGACTGGCCCAAACAAGTCCTAGACTGTCCCAAACTGTCGCAGACTGTTCCAAACAAGTCCCAGACTGTCCCAGATTGTTCCAGACTGTCCCAAACAAGTCCCAGACTATCCCAGACTGTCCCAGACTGTCCCAAACAAGTCCTAGACTGTCCAAAACTGTCGTAGACTGTTCCAAAAAAGTCCCAGACGGTCCCAAACTGACGCAGACTGTTCCAAACAAGTCCCAGACTGTCCCAGACTGATCCAAACAAGTCCCAGACGGTCCCAGGCAGTCCCAGACTGTTCCAAACAAGTCCCAGACTGTCCCAGAATGTTCCAGACTGTCCCAGACTGTTCCAAACAAGTCCCAGACTGTCCCAGACGGTCCCAGACTGTCCCAAACGTGTCCCAGACTGTCCCAGACGGTCCCAGACTGTCCCAAACGTGTCCTAGACTGTCCCAGACGGTCCCAGACTGTCCCAAACAAGTCCTAGACTGTCCCAAACTGTCCCAGGCTGTTCCAAACAAGTCCCAGACTGTCCCAGATTGTCCCAGACTGTCCCAAACAAGTCCCAGACTGTCCCAGAAGGACCCAGACGGTCCCAGACTGTCCCAAACATGTCCTAGACTGTCCCAAACTGTCGCAGACTGATGAAAACAAGTCCCAGACGGTCCCAAACTGTCGCAGACTGTTCCAAACAAGTCCCAGACTACCCCAGACTGTCCCAGGCTGTTCCAAACAAGTCCCAGACTTTCCCAGACTGTCCCAGACTGTTCCAAACAAGTCCCAGACGTTTCCAGACTGTCCCAGACTGTCCCAGACTGTCCCAGTCTGTTCCAAACAAGTCCCAGACTGTCCCAGACGGTCCCAGACTGTCCCAGACTGTCCCAAACAAGTCCTAGACTGTCCCAAACTGTCGCAGACTGTTCCAAACAAGTCCCAGACTGTCCCAGATTGTCCTAGACTGTCCCAAACAAGTCCTAGACTGTCCCAGACGGTCCCAGACGTTACCAGACTGTCCCAAACAAGTATTAGACTGTCCCAAACTGTCGCAGACTGTTCCAAACAAGTCCCAGACTACCCCAGACTGTCCCAGGCTGTTCCAAACAAGTCCCAGACTGTCCCAGACTGTTCCAAACAAGTCCCAGACTGTCCCAGACGGTCCCAGACGGTCCCAGACTGTCCCAAACAAATACTAGAGTGTCCCAGAAGGACCCAGACGGTCCCAGACTGTCCCAAACAAGTCCTAGACTGTCCCAAACTGTCGCAGACTGTTCCAAACAAGTCCCAGACGTTCCCAAACTGTCGCAGACTGTTCCAAACAAGTCCCAGACTATCCCAGACTGCCCCAGGCTGTTCCAAACAAGTCCTAGACTGTACCAAACTGTCGCAGACTGTTCCAAACAAGTCCCAGACGGTCCCAAACTGTCGCAGACTGTTCCAAACAAGTCCCAGACGGTCCCAGACTGGCCCAAACAAGTCCCAGACGGTCCCAAACTATCGCAGATTGTTCCAAACAAGTCCCAGACTATCCCAGGCTGCCCCAGGCTGTTCCAAACAAGTCCTAGACTGTCCCAAACTGTCGCAGACTGTTCCAAACAAGTCCCAGACGGTCCCAGACTGGCCCAAACAAGTCCCAGACGGTCCCAAACTGTCGCAGACTGTTCCAAACAAGTCCCAGACGGTCCCAGACTGGCCCAAACAAGTCCCAGACGGTCTCAAACTGTCGCAGACTGTTCCAAACAAGTCCCAGACTGTCCCAAACTGTCGCAGACTGTTCCAAACAAGTCCCAGACTGTCCCAAACTGTCGCAGACTGTTCCAAACAAGTCCCAGACTGTCCCAGACGGTCCCAGACGGTCACAGACTGTCCCAAACAAGTCCTAGACTGTCCCAAACTATCGCAGACTGTTCCAAACAAGTCCCAGACGGTCCCAAACTGTCGCAGACTGTTCCAAACAAGTCCCAGACTATCCCAGATTGTACCAGACTGTGCCAAACAAGTCCCAGACTGTCCCAAACAAGTCCTAGACTGTCCCAAACTGTCGCAGACTGTTCCAAACAAGTTCCAGACGGTCCCAAACTGTCGCAGACTGTTCCAAACAAGTCCCAGACGGTCCCAGACTGGCCCAAACAAGTCCTAGACTGTCCCAAACTGATGCAGACAGTTCCAAACAAGTCCCAGTCGGTCCCAAACTGTCACAGACTGTTCCAAACAAGTCCCAGACTATCCCAGACTTTCCCAGGCTGTTCCAAACAAGTCCCAGACTGTCCCAGACTGTTCCAAACAAGTGCCAGACGGTCCCAAACTGTCGCAGACTGTTCCAAACAAGTCCCAGACTGTCCCAGACGGCCGCATACTGTCCCAAACAAGTCCCAGACGGTCCCAGACGGTCCCAGACTGGCCCAAACAAGTCCTAGACTGTCCAAGACGGACCCAGACGTTACCAGACTGTCCCAAACAAGTCCCAGACTATCCCAGACTGTCGCAGACTGTTCCAAACAAGTCCCAGACGGTTCCAAACTGTCGCAGACTGTTCCAAACAAGTCCCAGACTGACCCAGACGGCCGCAGACTGTCCCAAACAAGTCCCAGACGGTCACAGACTGTCCCAAACAAGTCCTAGACTGTCCCAAACTATCGCAGACTGTTCCAAACAAGTCCCAGACGGTCCCAAACTGTCGCAGACTGTTCCAAACAAGTCCCAGACTATCCCAGACTTTCCCAGGCTGTTCCAAACAAGTCCCAGACTGTCCCAGATTGTACCAGACTGTGCCAAACAAGTCCCAGACTGTCCCAAACAAGTCCTAGACTGTCCAAAACTGTCGCAGACTGTTCCAAACAAGACCCAGACTGTCCCAGATTGTCCCAGACAGTCGCAAACAAGTCCTAGACTGTCCCAAACTGTCGCAGACTGTTCCAAAGAAGTCCCAGACGGTCCCAAACTGTCGCAGACTGTTCCAAACAAGTCCCAGACGGTCCCAGACTGGCCCAAACAAGTCCTAGACTGTCCCAAACTGATGCAGACAGTTCCAAACAAGTCCTAGTCGGTCCCAAACTGTCACAGACTGTTCCAAACAAGTCCCAGACTATCCCAGACTTTCCCAGGCTGTTCCAAACAAGTCCCAGACTGTCCCAGATTGTACCAGACTGTCCCAGATTGTCCCAGACAGTCGCAAACAATTCCGAGACTGTCCCAAACTGTCGCAGACTGTTCCAAACAAGTCCCAGACGGTCCCAAACTGTCGCAGACTGTTCCAAACAAGTCCCAGACGGTCCCAAACTGTCGCAGACGGTTCCAAACAAGTCCCTGACTGTCCCAGAAGGTCCCAGATGGTCCCAGACTGTCCCAAACAAGTCCTAGACTGTCCCAGACGGCCACAGACTGTCCCAAACAAGTCCTAGACTGTCCCAAACTGTCGCAGACTGTTCCACACAAGTCTCAGACGGACTCAAACGGTCGCAGACTGTTCCAAACAAGTCCCAGACGGTCCCAAACTGTCGCAGACTGTTCCATACAAGTCCCAGACTGTTCCAGAAGGTCCCAGACGATCCCAGATTTTTCCAAACAAGTCCTAGACTGTCCCAGACTGTCCCAGGCTGTTCCAAACAAGTCCCAGACTGTCCCAGACTGTTCCAAACAAGTGCCAGACGGTCCCAAACTGTCGCAGACTGTTCCAAACAAGTCCCAGACTGTCCCAGACGGCCGCATACTGTCCCAAACAAGTCCCAGACGGTCCCAGACGGTCCCAGACTGGCCCAAACAAGTCCTAGACTGTCCAAGACGGACCCAGACGTTACCAGACTGTCCCAAACAAGTCCCAGACTATCCCAGACTGTCGCAGACTGTTCCAAACAAGTCCCAGACGGTTCCAAACTGTCGCAGACTGTTCCAAACAAGTCCCAGACTGACCCAGACGGCCGCAGACTGTCCCAAACAAGTCCCAGACGGTCCCAGACGGTCACAGACTGTCCCAAACAAGTCCTAGACTGTCCCAAACTATCGCAGACTGTTCCAAACAAGTCCCAGACGGTCCCAAACTGTCGCAGACTGTTCCAAACAAGTCCCAGACTATCCCAGACTTTCCCAGGCTGTTCCAAACAAGTCCCAGACTGTCCCAGATTGTACCAGACTGTGCCAAACAAGTCCCAGACTGTCCCAAACAAGTCCTAGACTGTCCAAAACTGTCGCAGACTGTTCCAAACAAGACCCAGACTGTCCCAGATTGTCCCAGACAGTCGCAAACAAGTCCTAGACTGTCCCAAACTGTCGCAGACTGTTCCAAACAAGTCCCAGACGGTCCCAAACTGTCGCAGACTGTTCCAAACAAGTCCCAGACGGTCCCAGACTGGCCCAAACAAGTCCTAGACTGTCCCAAACTGATGCAGACAGTTCCAAACAAGTCCTAGTCGGTCCCAAACTGTCACAGACTGTTCCAAACAAGTCCCAGACTATCCCAGACTTTCCCAGGCTGTTCCAAACAAGTCCCAGACTGTCCCAGATTGTACCAGACTGTCCCAGATTGTCCCAGACAGTCGCAAACAATTCCGAGACTGTCCCAAACTGTCGCAGACTGTTCCAAACAAGTCCCAGACGGTCCCAAACTGTCGCAGACTGTTCCAAACAAGTCCCAGACGGTCCCAAACTGTCGCAGACGGTTCCAAACAAGTCCCTGACTGTCCCAGAAGGTCCCAGATGGTCCCAGACTGTCCCAAACAAGTCCTAGACTGTCCCAGACGGCCACAGACTGTCCCAAACAAGTCCTAGACTGTCCCAAACTGTCGCAGACTGTTCCACACAAGTCTCAGACGGACTCAAACGGTCGCAGACTGTTCCAAACAAGTCCCAGACGGTCCCAAACTGTCGCAGACTGTTCCATACAAGTCCCAGACTGTTCCAGAAGGTCCCAGACGATCCCAGATTTTTCCAAACAAGTCCTAGACTGTCCCAGACTGTCCCAGGCTGTTCCAAACAAGTCCCAGACTGTCCCAGATTGTCCCAGACTGTCCCAAACAAGTCCTAGACTGTCCCAGACGGACCCAGACGTTACCAGACAGTCCCAAACAAGTCCCAGACGGTCCCAAACTGTCGCAGACTGTTCCAAACAAGTCCCAGACTACCCCAGACTGTCCCAGGCTGTTCCAACCGAGTCCCAGACTATCCCAGACTTTCCCAGGCTGTTCCAAACAAGTCCCAGACTGTCCCAGATTGTACCAGACTGTGCCAAACAAGTCCCAGACTGTCCCAAACAAGTCCTAGACTGTCCAAAACTGTCGCAGACTGTTCCAAACAAGACCCAGACTGTCCCAGATTGTCCCAGACAGTCGCAAACAAGTCCTAGACTGTCCCAAACTGTCGCAGACTGTTCCAAACAAGTCCCAGACGGTCCCAAACTGACGCAGACTGTTCCAAACAAGTCACAGACTGTCCCAGACTGTCGCAGACTGTTCCAAACAAGACCCAGACGGTCCCAGACAGTCCCAGACTGTCCCAAACAAGTCCCAGACTACCCCAGACCGTCCCAGGCTGTTCCAAACAAGTCCCAGACTGTCCCAGACTGTCCCAGACTGGCCCAAACAAGTCCTAGACTGTCCAAGACGGACCCAGACGTTACCAGACTGTCCCAAACAAGTCCCAGACTATCCCAGACTGTCGCAGACTGTTCCAAACAAGTCCCAGACGGTTCCAAACTGTCGCAGACTGTTCCAAACAAGTCCCAGACTGACCCAGACGGCCGCAGACTGTCCCAAACAAGTCCCAGACGGTCCCAGACGGTCACAGACTGTCCCAAACAAGTCCTAGACTGTCCCAAACTATCGCAGACTGTTCCAAACAAGTCCCAGACGGTCCCAAACTGTCGCAGACTGTTCCAAACAAGTCCCAGACTATCCCAGACTTTCCCAGGCTGTTCCAAACAAGTCCCAGACTGTCCCAGATTGTACCAGACTGTGCCAAACAAGTCCCAGACTGTCCCAAACAAGTCCTAGACTGTCCAAAACTGTCGCAGACTGTTCCAAACAAGACCCAGACTGTCCCAGATTGTCCCAGACAGTCGCAAACAAGTCCTAGACTGTCCCAAACTGTCGCAGACTGTTCCAAACAAGTCCCAGACGGTCCCAAACTGTCGCAGACTGTTCCAAACAAGTCCCAGACGGTCCCAGACTGGCCCAAACAAGTCCTAGACTGTCCCAAACTGATGCAGACAGTTCCAAACAAGTCCTAGTCGGTCCCAAACTGTCACAGACTGTTCCAAACAAGTCCCAGACTATCCCAGACTTTCCCAGGCTGTTCCAAACAAGTCCCAGACTGTCCCAGATTGTACCAGACTGTCCCAGATTGTCCCAGACAGTCGCAAACAATTCCGAGACTGTCCCAAACTGTCGCAGACTGTTCCAAACAAGTCCCAGACGGTCCCAAACTGTCGCAGACTGTTCCAAACAAGTCCCAGACGGTCCCAAACTGTCGCAGACGGTTCCAAACAAGTCCCTGACTGTCCCAGAAGGTCCCAGATGGTCCCAGACTGTCCCAAACAAGTCCTAGACTGTCCCAGACGGCCACAGACTGTCTCAAACAAGTCCTAGACTGTCCCAAACTGATGCAGACAGTTCCAAACAAGTCCTAGTCGGTCCCAAACTGTCACAGACTGTTCCAAACAAGTCCCAGACTGTCCCAGATTGTACCAGACTGTCCCAGATTGTCCCAGACAGTCGCAAACAATTCCGAGACTGTCCCAAACTGTCGCAGACTGTTCCAAACAAGTCCCAGACGGTCCCAAACTGTCGCAGACTGTTCCAAACAAGTCCCAGACGGTCCCAAACTGTCGCAGACGGTTCCAAACAAGTCCCTGACTGTCCCAGAAGGTCCCAGATGGTCCCAGACTGTCCCAAACAAGTCCTAGACTGTCCCAGACGGCCACAGACTGTCCCAAACAAGTCCTAGACTGTCCCAAACTGTCGCAGACTGTTCCACACAAGTCCCAGACGGACTCAAACGGTCGCAGACTGTTCCAAACAAGTCCCAGACGGTCCCAAACTGTCGCAGACTGTTCCATACAAGTCCCAGACTGTTCCAGAAGGTCCCAGACGATCCCAGATTTTTCAAAACAAGTCCTAGACTGTCCCAGACTGTCCCAGGCTGTTCCAAACAAGTCCCAGACTGTCCCAGATTGTCCCAGACTGTCCCAAACAAGTCCTAGACTGTCCCAGACGGACCCAGACGTTACCAGACAGTCCCAAACAAGTCCCAGACGGTCCCAAACTGTCGCAGACTGTTCCAAACAAGTCCCAGACTACCCCAAACTGTCCCAGGCTGTTCCAACCGAGTCCCAGACTGTCCCAGACGGTCCCAAACTGACGCAGACTGTTCCAAACAAGTCCCAGACGGTCCCAGACAGTCCCAGACTGTCCCAAACAAGTCCCAGACTACCCCAGACTGTCCCAGGCTGTTCCAAACAAGTCCCAGACTGTCCCAGACTGACCCAGACTGGCCCAAACAAGTCCTAGACTGTCCCAGACTGTCGCAGACTGTTCCAAACAAGTCCCAGACGGTTCCAAACTGTCGCAGACTGTTCCAAACAAGTCCCAGACTGACCCAGACGGCCGCAGACTGTCCCAAACAAGTCCCAGACGGTCCCAGACGGTCACAGACTGTCCCAAACAAGTCCTAGACTGTCCCAAACTATCGCAGACTGTTCCAAACAAGTCCCAGACGGTCCCAAACTGTCCCAGGCTGTTCCAAACAAGTCCCAGACTGTCCCAGATTGTACCAGACTGTGCCAAACAAGTCCCAGACTGTCCCAAACAAGTCCTAGACTGTCCAAAACTGTCGCAGACTGTTCCAAACAAGTCCCAGACTACCCCAGACTGTCCCAGGCTGTTCCAACCGAGTCCCAGACTGTCCCAGACGGTCCCAGACGGTCCCAAACAAGTCCTAGACTGTCCAAAACTGTCGTAGACTGTTCCAAACAAGTCCTAGACTGTCCCAGACGGTCCCAGTCGGTCCCAGACTGTCCCAAACAAGTCCTAGACTGTCCAAAACTGTCGTAGACTGTTCCAAAAAAGTCCCAGACGGTCCCAAACTGACGCAGACTGTTCCAAACAAGTCCCAGACTGTCCCAGACTGTCCCAGACTGTCCCAAACAAGTCCTAGACTGTCCAAAACTGTCGTAGACTGTTCCAAAAAAGTCCCAGACGGTCCCAAACTGACGCAGACTGTTCCAAACAAGTCCCAGACTGTCCCAGACTGATCCAAACAAGTCCCAGACGGTCCCAGGCAGTCCCAGACTGTTCCAAACAAGTCCCAGACTGTCCCAGAATGTTCCAGACTGTCCCAGACTGTTCCAAACAAGTCCCAGACTGTCCCAGACGGTCCCAGACTGTCCCAAACGTGTCCCAGACTGTCCCAGACGGTCCCAGACTGTCCCAAACGTGTCCTAGACTGTCCCAGACGGTCCCAGACTGTCCCAAACAAGTCCTAGACTGTCCCAAACTATCGCAGACTGTTCCAAACAAGTCCCAGACGGTCCCAAACTGTCGCAGACTGTTCCAAACAAGTCCCAGACTATCCCAGACTTTCCCAGGCTGTTCCAAACAAGTCCCAGACTGTCCCAGATTGTACCAGACTGTGCCAAACAAGTCCCAGACTGTCCCAAACAAGTCCTAGACTGTCCAAAACTGTCGCAGACTGTTCCAAACAAGACCCAGACTGTCCCAGATTGTCCCAGACAGTCGCAAACAAGTCCTAGACTGTCCCAAACTGTCGCAGACTGTTCCAAACAAGTCCCAGACGGTCCCAAACTGTCGCAGACTGTTCCAAACAAGTCCCAGACGGTCCCAGACTGGCCCAAACAAGTCCTAGACTGTCCCAAACTGATGCAGACAGTTCCAAACAAGTCCTAGTCGGTCCCAAACTGTCACAGACTGTTCCAAACAAGTCCCAGACTATCCCAGACTTTCCCAGGCTGTTCCAAACAAGTGCCAGACCGTCCCAGATTGTACCAGACTGTCCCAGATTGTCCCAGACAGTCGCAAACAAGTCCGAGACTGTCCCAAACTGTCGCAGACTGTTCCAAACAAGTCCCAGACGGTCCCAAACTGTCGCAGACTGTTCCAAACAAGTCCCAGACGGTCCCAAACTGTCGCAGACTGTTCCAAACAAGTCCCTGACTGTCCCAGAAGGTCCCAGATGGTCCCAGACTGTCCCAAACAAGTCCTAGACTGTCCCAGACGGCCACAGACTGTCCCAAACAAGTCCTAGACTGTCCCAAACTGTCGCAGACTGTTCCACACAAGTCCCAGACGGACTCAAACGGACGCAGACTGTTCCAAACAAGTCCCAGACGGTCCCAGACGGTCCCAGTCGGTCCCAGACTGTCCCAAACAAGTCCCAGACTATCCCAGACTGTCCCAGACTGTCCCAAACAAGTCCTAGACTGTCCAAAACTGTCGTAGACTGTTCCAAAAAAGTCCCAGACGGTCCCAAACTGACGCAGACTGTTCCAAACAAGTCCCAGACTGTCCCAGACTGATCCAAACAAGTCCCAGACGGTCCCAGGCAGTCCCAGACTGTTCCAAACAAGTCCCAGACTGTCCCAGAATGTTCCAGACTGTCCCAGACTGTTCCAAACAAGTCCCAGACTGTCCCAGACGGTCCCAGACTGTCCCAAACGTGTCCCAGACTGTCCCAGACGGTCCCAGACTGTCCCAAACGTGTCCTAGACTGTCCCAGACGGTCCCAGACTGTCCCAAACAAGTCCTAGACTGTCCCAAACTATCGCAGACTGTTCCAAACAAGTCCCAGACGGTCCCAAACTGTCGCAGACTGTTCCAAACAAGTCCCAGACTATCCCAGACTTTCCCAGGCTGTTCCAAACAAGTCCCAGACTGTCCCAGATTGTACCAGACTGTGCCAAACAAGTCCCAGACTGTCCCAAACAAGTCCTAGACTGTCCAAAACTGTCGCAGACTGTTCCAAACAAGACCCAGACTGTCCCAGATTGTCCCAGACAGTCGCAAACAAGTCCTAGACTGTCCCAAACTGTCGCAGACTGTTCCAAACAAGTCCCAGACGGTCCCAAACTGTCGCAGACTGTTCCAAACAAGTCCCAGACGGTCCCAGACTGGCCCAAACAAGTCCTAGACTGTCCCAAACTGATGCAGACAGTTCCAAACAAGTCCTAGTCGGTCCCAAACTGTCACAGACTGTTCCAAACAAGTCCCAGACTATCCCAGACTTTCCCAGGCTGTTCCAAACAAGTCCCAGACCGTCCCAGATTGTACCAGACTGTCCCAGATTGTCCCAGACAGTCGCAAACAAGTCCTAGACTGTCCAAAACTGTCGTAGACTGTTCCAAAAAAGTCCCAGACGGTCCCAAACTGACGCAGACTGTTCCAAACAAGTCCCAGACTGTCCCAGACTGATCCAAACAAGTCCCAGACGGTCCCAGGCAGTCCCAGACTGTTCCAAACAAGTCCCAGACTGTCCCAGAATGTTCCAGACTGTCCCAGACTGTTCCAAACAAGTCCCAGACTGTCCCAGACGGTCCCAGACTGTCCCAAACGTGTCCCAGACTGTCCCAGACGGTCCCAGACTGTCCCAAACGTGTCCTAGACTGTCCCAGACGGTCCCAGACTGTCCCAAACAAGTCCTAGACTGTCCCAAACTATCGCAGACTGTTCCAAACAAGTCCCAGACGGTCCCAAACTGTCGCAGACTGTTCCAAACAAGTCCCAGACTATCCCAGACTTTCCCAGGCTGTTCCAAACAAGTCCCAGACTGTCCCAGATTGTACCAGACTGTGCCAAACAAGTCCCAGACTGTCCCAAACAAGTCCTAGACTGTCCAAAACTGTCGCAGACTGTTCCAAACAAGACCCAGACTGTCCCAGATTGTCCCAGACAGTCGCAAACAAGTCCTAGACTGTCCCAAACTGTCGCAGACTGTTCCAAACAAGTCCCAGACGGTCCCAAACTGTCGCAGACTGTTCCAAACAAGTCCCAGACGGTCCCAGACTGGCCCAAACAAGTCCTAGACTGTCCCAAACTGATGCAGACAGTTCCAAACAAGTCCTAGTCGGTCCCAAACTGTCACAGACTGTTCCAAACAAGTCCCAGACTATCCCAGACTTTCCCAGGCTGTTCCAAACAAGTGCCAGACCGTCCCAGATTGTACCAGACTGTCCCAGATTGTCCCAGACAGTCGCAAACAAGTCCGAGACTGTCCCAAACTGTCGCAGACTGTTCCAAACAAGTCCCAGACGGTCCCAAACTGTCGCAGACTGTTCCAAACAAGTCCCAGACGGTCCCAAACTGTCGCAGACTGTTCCAAACAAGTCCCTGACTGTCCCAGAAGGTCCCAGATGGTCCCAGACTGTCCCAAACAAGTCCTAGACTGTCCCAGACGGCCACAGACTGTCCCAAACAAGTCCTAGACTGTCCCAAACTGTCGCAGACTGTTCCACACAAGTCCCAGACGGACTCAAACGGACGCAGACTGTTCCAAACAAGTCCCAGACGGTCCCAGACGGTCCCAGTCGGTCCCAGACTGTCCCAAACAAGTCCCAGACTATCCCAGACTGTCCCAGACTGTCCCAAACAAGTCCTAGACTGTCCAAAACTGTCGTAGACTGTTCCAAAAAAGTCCCAGACGGTCCCAAACTGACGCAGACTGTTCCAAACAAGTCCCAGACTGTCCCAGACTGATCCAAACAAGTCCCAGACGGTCCCAGGCAGTCCCAGACTGTTCCAAACAAGTCCCAGACTGTCCCAGAATGTTCCAGACTGTCCCAGACTGTTCCAAACAAGTCCCAGACTGTCCCAGACGGTCCCAGACTGTCCCAAACGTGTCCCAGACTGTCCCAGACGGTCCCAGACTGTCCCAAACGTGTCCTAGACTGTCCCAGACGGTCCCAGACTGTCCCAAACAAGTCCTAGACTGTCCCAAACTATCGCAGACTGTTCCAAACAAGTCCCAGACGGTCCCAAACTGTCGCAGACTGTTCCAAACAAGTCCCAGACTATCCCAGACTTTCCCAGGCTGTTCCAAACAAGTCCCAGACTGTCCCAGATTGTACCAGACTGTGCCAAACAAGTCCCAGACTGTCCCAAACAAGTCCTAGACTGTCCAAAACTGTCGCAGACTGTTCCAAACAAGACCCAGACTGTCCCAGATTGTCCCAGACAGTCGCAAACAAGTCCTAGACTGTCCCAAACTGTCGCAGACTGTTCCAAACAAGTCCCAGACGGTCCCAAACTGTCGCAGACTGTTCCAAACAAGTCCCAGACGGTCCCAGACTGGCCCAAACAAGTCCTAGACTGTCCCAAACTGATGCAGACAGTTCCAAACAAGTCCTAGTCGGTCCCAAACTGTCACAGACTGTTCCAAACAAGTCCCAGACTATCCCAGACTTTCCCAGGCTGTTCCAAACAAGTCCCAGACCGTCCCAGATTGTACCAGACTGTCCCAGATTGTCCCAGACAGTCGCAAACAAGTCCGAGACTGTCCCAAACTGTCGCAGACTGTTCCAAACAAGTCCCAGACGGTCCCAAACTGTCGCAGACTGTTCCAAACAAGTCCCAGACGGTCCCAAACTGTCGCAGACTGTTCCAAACAAGTCCCTGACTGTCCCAGAAGGTCCCAGATGGTCCCAGACTGTCCCAAACAAGTCCTAGACTGTCCCAGACGGCCACAGACTGTCCCAAACAAGTCCTAGACTGTCCCAAACTGTCGCAGACTGTTCCACACAAGTCCCAGACGGACTCAAACGGACGCAGACTGTTCCAAACAAGTCCCAGACGGTCCCAAACTGTCGCAGACTGTTCCATACAAGTCCCAGACTGTTCCAGAAGGTCCCAGACGATCCCAGATTTTTCCAAACAAGTCCTAGACTGTCCCAGACTGTCCCAGGCTGTTCCAAACAAGTCCCAGACTGTCCCAGATTGTCCCAGACTGTGCCAAACAAGTCCTAGACTGTCCCAGACGGACCCAGACGTTACCAGACAGTCCCAAACAAGTCCCAGACGGTCCCAAACTGTCGCAGACTGTTCCAAACAAGTCCCAGACTGTCCCAGATTGTTCCAGACTGTCCCAAACAAGTCCCAGACTACCCCAGACTGTCCCAGGCTGTTCCAACCGAGTCCCAGACTGTCCCAGACGGTCCCAGACGGTCCCAAACAAGTCCTAGACTGTCCAAAACTGTCGTAGACTGTTCCAAACAAGTCCTAGACTGTCCCAGACGGTCCCAGTCGGTCCCAGACTGGCCCAAACAAGTCCTAGACTGTCCCAAACTGTCGCAGACTGTTCCAAACAAGTCCCAGACTGTCCCAGATTGTTCCAGACTGTCCCAAACAAGTCCCAGACTATCCCAGACTGTCCCAGACTGTCCCAAACAAGTCCTAGACTGTCCAAAACTGTCGTAGACTGTTCCAAAAAAGTCCCAGACGGTCCCAAACTGACGCAGACTGTTCCAAACAAGTCCCAGACTGTCCCAGACTGATCCAAACAAGTCCCAGACGGTCCCAGGCAGTCCCAGACTGTTCCAAACAAGTCCCAGACTGTCCCAGAATGTTCCAGACTGTCCCAGACTGTTCCAAACAAGTCCCAGACTGTCCCAGACGGTCCCAGACTGTCCCAAACGTGTCCCAGACTGTCCCAGACGGTCCCAGACTGTCCCAAACGTGTCCTAGACTGTCCCAGACGGTCCCAGACTGTCCCAAACAAGTCCTAGACTGTCCCAAACTATCGCAGACTGTTCCAAACAAGTCCCAGACGGTCCCAAACTGTCGCAGACTGTTCCAAACAAGTCCCAGACTATCCCAGACTTTCCCAGGCTGTTCCAAACAAGTCCCAGACTGTCCCAGATTGTACCAGACTGTGCCAAACAAGTCCCAGACTGTCCCAAACAAGTCCTAGACTGTCCAAAACTGTCGCAGACTGTTCCAAACAAGACCCAGACTGTCCCAGATTGTCCCAGACAGTCGCAAACAAGTCCTAGACTGTCCCAAACTGTCGCAGACTGTTCCAAACAAGTCCCAGACGGTCCCAAACTGTCGCAGACTGTTCCAAACAAGTCCCAGACGGTCCCAGACTGGCCCAAACAAGTCCTAGACTGTCCCAAACTGATGCAGACAGTTCCAAACAAGTCCTAGTCGGTCCCAAACTGTCACAGACTGTTCCAAACAAGTCCCAGACTATCCCAGACTTTCCCAGGCTGTTCCAAACAAGTGCCAGACCGTCCCAGATTGTACCAGACTGTCCCAGATTGTCCCAGACAGTCGCAAACAAGTCCGAGACTGTCCCAAACTGTCGCAGACTGTTCCAAACAAGTCCCAGACGGTCCCAAACTGTCGCAGACTGTTCCAAACAAGTCCCAGACGGTCCCAAACTGTCGCAGACTGTTCCAAACAAGTCCCTGACTGTCCCAGAAGGTCCCAGATGGTCCCAGACTGTCCCAAACAAGTCCTAGACTGTCCCAGACGGCCACAGACTGTCCCAAACAAGTCCTAGACTGTCCCAAACTGTCGCAGACTGTTCCACACAAGTCCCAGACGGACTCAAACGGACGCAGACTGTTCCAAACAAGTCCCAGACGGTCCCAGACGGTCCCAGTCGGTCCCAGACTGTCCCAAACAAGTCCCAGACTATCCCAGACTGTCCCAGACTGTCCCAAACAAGTCCTAGACTGTCCAAAACTGTCGTAGACTGTTCCAAAAAAGTCCCAGACGGTCCCAAACTGACGCAGACTGTTCCAAACAAGTCCCAGACTGTCCCAGACTGATCCAAACAAGTCCCAGACGGTCCCAGGCAGTCCCAGACTGTTCCAAACAAGTCCCAGACTGTCCCAGAATGTTCCAGACTGTCCCAGACTGTTCCAAACAAGTCCCAGACTGTCCCAGACGGTCCCAGACTGTCCCAAACGTGTCCCAGACTGTCCCAGACGGTCCCAGACTGTCCCAAACGTGTCCTAGACTGTCCCAGACGGTCCCAGACTGTCCCAAACAAGTCCTAGACTGTCCCAAACTATCGCAGACTGTTCCAAACAAGTCCCAGACGGTCCCAAACTGTCGCAGATTGTTCCAAACAAGTCCCAGACTATCCCAGACTTTCCCAGGCTGTTCCAAACAAGTCCCAGACTGTCCCAGATTGTACCAGACTGTGCCAAACAAGTCCCAGACTGTCCCAAACAAGTCCTAGACTGTCCAAAACTGTCGCAGACTGTTCCAAACAAGACCCAGACTGTCCCAGATTGTCCCAGACAGTCGCAAACAAGTCCTAGACTGTCCCAAACTGTCGCAGACTGTTCCAAACAAGTCCCAGACGGTCCCAAACTGTCGCAGACTGTTCCAAACAAGTCCCAGACGGTCCCAGACTGGCCCAAACAAGTCCTAGACTGTCCCAAACTGATGCAGACAGTTCCAAACAAGTCCTAGTCGGTCCCAAACTGTCACAGACTGTTCCAAACAAGTCCCAGACTATCCCAGACTTTCCCAGGCTGTTCCAAACAAGTCCCAGACAGTCCCAGATTGTACCAGACTGTCCCAGATTGTCCCAGACAGTCGCAAACAAGTCCGAGACTGTCCCAAACTGTCGCAGACTGTTCCAAACAAGTCCCAGACGGTCCCAAACTGTCGCAGACTGTTCCAAACAAGTCCCAGACGGTCCCAAACTGTCGCAGACTGTTCCAAACAAGTCCCTGACTGTCCCAGAAGGTCCCAGATGGTCCCAGACTGTCCCAAACAAGTCCTAGACTGTCCCAGACGGCCACAGACTGTCCCAAACAAGTCCTAGACTGTCCCAAACTGTCGCAGACTGTTCCACACAAGTCCCAGACGGACTCAAACGGACGCAGACTGTTCCAAACAAGTCCCAGACGGTCCCAAACTGTCGCAGACTGTTCCATACAAGTCCCAGACTGTTCCAGAAGGTCCCAGACGATCCCAGATTTTTCCAAACAAGTCCTAGACTGTCCCAGACTGTCCCAGGCTGTTCCAAACAAGTCCCAGACTGTCCCAGATTGTCCCAGACTGTGCCAAACAAGTCCTAGACTGTCCCAGACGGACCCAGACGTTACCAGACAGTCCCAAACAAGTCCCAGACGGTCCCAAACTGTCGCAGACTGTTCCAAACAAGTCCCAGACTGTCCCAGATTGTTCCAGACTGTCCCAAACAAGTCCCAGACTACCCCAGACTGTCCCAGGCTGTTCCAACCGAGTCCCAGACTGTCCCAGACGGTCCCAGACGGTCCCAAACAAGTCCTAGACTGTCCAAAACTGTCGTAGACTGTTCCAAACAAGTCCTAGACTGTCCCAGACGGTCCCAGTCGGTCCCAGACTGGCCCAAACAAGTCCTAGACTGTCCCAAACTGTCGCAGACTGTTCCAAACAAGTCCCAGACTGTCCCAGATTGTTCCAGACTGTCCCAAACAAGTCCCAGACTATCCCAGACTGTCCCAGACTGTCCCAAACAAGTCCTAGACTGTCCAAAACTGTCGTAGACTGTTCCAAAAAAGTCCCAGACGGTCCCAAACTGACGCAGACTGTTCCAAACAAGTCCCAGACTGTCCCAGACTGATCCAAACAAGTCCCAGACGGTCCCAGGCAGTCCCAGACTGTTCCAAACAAGTCCCAGACTGTCCCAGAATGTTCCAGACTGTCCCAGACTGTTCCAAACAAGTCCCAGACTGTCCCAGACGGTCCCAGACTGTCCCAAACGTGTCCCAGACTGTCCCAGACGGTCCCAGACTGTCCCAAACGTGTCCTAGACTGTCCCAGACGGTCCCAGACTGTCCCAAACAAGTCCTAGACTGTCCCAAACTGTCCCAGGCTGTTCCAAACAAGTCCCAGACTGTCCCAGATTGTCCCAGACTGTCCCAAACAAGTCCCAGACTGTCCCAGAAGGACCCAGACGGTCCCAGACTGTCCCAAACATGTCCTAGACTGTCCCAAACTGTCGCAGACTGTTGAAAACAAGTCCCAGACGGTCCCAAACTGTCGCAGACTGTTCCAAACAAGTCCCAGACTACCCCAGACTGTCCCAGGCTGTTCCAAACAAGTCCCAGACTTTCCCAGACTGTCCCAGACTGTTCCAAACAAGTCCCAGACGTTCCCAGACTGTCCCAGACTGTCCCAGACTGTCCCAGTCTGTTCCAAACAAGTCCCAGACTGTCCCAGACGGTCCCAGACTGTCCCAGACTGTCCCAAACAAGTCCTAGACTGTCCCAAACTGTCGCAGACTGTTCCAAACAAGTCCCAGACTGTCCCAGATTGTCCTAGACTGTCCCAAACAAGTCCTAGACTGTCCCAGACGGTCCCAGACGTTACCAGACTGTCCCAAACTGTCGCAGACTGTTCCAAACAAGTCCCAGACTACCCCAGACTGTCCCAGGCTGTTCCAAACAAGTCCCAGACTGTCCCAGACTGTTCCAAACAAGTCCCAGACTGTCCCAGACGGTCCCAGACGGTCCCAGACTGTCCCAAACAAATACTAGAGTGTCCCAGAAGGACCCAGACGGTCCCAGACTGTCCCAAACAAGTCCTAGACTGTCCCAAACTGTCGCAGACTGTTCCAAACAAGTCCCAGACGTTCCCAAACTGTCGCAGACTGTTCCAAACAAGTCCCAGACTATCCCAGACTGCCCCAGGCTGTTCCAAACAAGTCCTAGACTGTACCAAACTGTCGCAGACTGTTCCAAACAAGTCCCAGACGGTCCCAAACTGTCGCAGACTGTTCCAAACAAGTCCCAGACGGTCCCAGACTGGCCCAAACAAGTCCCAGACGGTCCCAAACTATCGCAGATTGTTCCAAACAAGTCCCAGACTATCCCAGGCTGCCCCAGGCTGTTCCAAACAAGTCCTAGACTGTCCCAAACTGTCGCAGACTGTTCCAAACAAGTCCCAGACGGTCCCAGACTGGCCCAAACAAGTCCCAGACGGTCCCAAACTGTCGCAGACTGTTCCAAACAAGTCCCAGACGGTCCCAGACTGGCCCAAACAAGTCCCAGACGGTCTCAAACTGTCGCAGACTGTTCCAAACAAGTCCCAGACTGTCCCAAACTGTCGCAGACTGTTCCAAACAAGTCCCAGACTGTCCCAAACTGTCGCAGACTGTTCCAAACAAGTCCCAGACTGTCCCAGACGGTCCCAGACGGTCACAGACTGTCCCAAACAAGTCCTAGACTGTCCCAAACTATCGCAGACTGTTCCAAACAAGTCCCAGACGGTCCCAAACTGTCGCAGACTGTTCCAAACAAGTCCCAGACTATCCCAGATTGTACCAGACTGTGCCAAACAAGTCCCAGACTGTCCCAAACAAGTCCTAGACTGTCCCAAACTGTCGCAGACTGTTCCAAACAAGTTCCAGACGGTCCCAAACTGTTGCAGACTGTTCCAAACAAGTCCCAGACGGTCCCAGACTGGCCCAAACAAGTCCTAGACTGTCCCAAACTGATGCAGACAGTTTCAAACAAGTCCCAGTCGGTCCCAAACTGTCACAGACTGTTCCAAACAAGTCCCAGACTATCCCAGACTTTCCCAGGCTGTTCCAAACAAGTCCCAGACTGTCCCAGATTGTACCAGACTGTCCCAGATTGTCCCAGACAGTCGCAAACAAGTCCGAGACTGTCCCAAACTGTCGCAGACTGTTCCAAACAAGTCCCAGACGGTCCCAAACTGTCGCAGACTGTTCCAAACAAGTCCCAGACGGTCCCAAACTGTCGCAGACTGTTCCAAACAAGTCCCTGACTGTCCCAGAAGGTCCCAGATGGTCCCAGACTGTCCCAAACAAGTCCTAGACTGTCCCAGACGGCCACAGACTGTCCCAAACAAGTCCTAGACTGTCCCAAACTGTCGCAGACTGTTCCACACAAGTCCCAGACGGACTCAAACGGTCGCAGACTGTTCCAAACAAGTCCCAGACGGTCCCAAACTGTCGCAGACTGTTCCATACAAGTCCCAGACTGTTCCAGAAGGTCCCAGACGATCCCAGATTTTTCCAAACAAGTCCTAGACTGTCCCAGACTGTCCCAGGCTGTTCCAAACAAGTCCCAGACTGTCCCAGATTGTCCCAGACTGTCCCAAACAAGTCCTAGACTGTCCCAGACGGACCCAGACGTTACCAGACAGTCCCAAACAAGTCCCAGACGGTCCCAAACTGTCGCAGACTGTTCCAAACAAGTCCCAGACTACCCCAGACTGTCCCAGGCTGTTCTAACCGAGTCCCAGACTGTCCCAGACGGTCCCAAACTGACGCAGACTGTTCCAAACAAGTCACAGACTGTCCCAGACTGACGCAGACTGTTCCAAACAAGTCCCAGACGGTCCCAGACATTCCCAGACTGTCCCAAACAAGTCCCAGACTACCCCAGACTGTCCCAGGCTGTTCCAAACAAGTCCCAGACTGTCCCAGACTGTCCCAGACTGTCCCAGACTGTCCCAGACTGTCCCAGACTGTCCCAGACTGTCCCAGACTGTTCCAAACGTGTCCTAGACTGTCCCAGACGGTCCCAAACTGTCCCAGATGGTCCCAGACTGTCCCAAACAAGTCCTAGACTGTCCCAAACTGTCGCAGACTGTTCCAAGCAAGTCCCAGACTACCCCAGACTGTCCCAGGCTGTTCCAAACAAGTCCAAGACTGTCCCAGATTGTCCCAGTCTGTCCCAAACAAGTCCCAGACTGTCCCAGACGGTCCCAGACGGTCCCAAACAAGTCCTAGACTGTCCAAAACTGTCGTAGACTGTTCCAAACAAGTCCTAGACTGTCCCAGACGGTCCCAGTCGGTCCCAGACTGGCCCAAACAATTCCTAGACTGTCCCAAACTGTCGCAGACTGTTCCAAACAAGTCCCAGACTGTCCCAGATTGTTCCAGACTGTCCCAAACAAGTCCCAGACTATCCCAGACTGTCCCAGACTGTCCCAAACAAGTCCTAGACTGTCCAAAACTGTCGTAGACTGTTCCAAAAAAGTCCCAGACGGTCCCAAACTGACGCAGACTGTTCCAAACAAGTCCCAGACTGTCCCAGACTGATCCAAACAAGTCCCAGACGGTCCCAGGCAGTCCCAGACTGTTCCAAACAAGTCCCAGACTGTCCCAGAATGTTCCAGACTGTCCCAGACTGTTCCAAACAAGTCCCAGACTGTCCCAGACGGTCCCAGACTGTCCCAAACGTGTCCCAGACTGTCCCAGACGGTCCCAGACTGTCCCAAACGTGTCCTAGACTGTCCCAGACGGTCCCAGACTGTCCCAAACAAGTCCTAGACTGTCCCAAACTGTCCCAGGCTGTTCCAAACAAGTCCCAGACTGTCCCAGATTGTCCCAGACTGTCCCAAACAAGTCCCAGACTGTCCCAGAAGGACCCAGACGGTCCCAGACTGTCCCAAACATGTCCTAGACTGTCCCAAACTGTCGCAGACTGTTCCAAACAAGTCCCAGACTGTCCCAGACTGTCCCAGACTGTTCCAAACAAGTCCCAGACCGTCCCAGACTGTCCCAGACTGTTCCAAACAAGTCCCAGACCGTCCCAGACAGTCCCAGACTGTTCCAAACAAGTCCCAGACTGTCCCAGACTGTCCCAGACTGTCCCAGACTGTCCCAGACTGTTCCAAACAAGTCCCAGACTGTCCCAGACGGTCCCAGACTGTCCCAGACTGTCCCAAACAAGTCCTAGACTGTCCCAAACTGACGCAGACTGTTGCAAACAAGTCCCAGACTACCCCAGACTGTACCAGGCTGTTCCAAACAAGTCCCAGACCGTCCCAGACTGTCCCAGACTGTTCCAAACAAGTCCCAGACCGTCCCAGACAGTCCCAGACTGTTCCAAACAAATCCCAGACTGTCCCAGACTGTCCCAGACTGTCCCAGACTGTTCCAAACAAGTCCCAGACTGTCCCAGACGGTCCCAGACTGTCCCAGACTGTCCCAAACAAGTCCTAGACTGTCCCAAACTGACGCAGACTGTTGCAAACAAGTCCCAGACTACCCCAGACTGTACCAGGCTGTTCCAAACAAGTCCCAGACTGTCCCAGACTGTCCCAGACTGTTCCAAACAAGTCCCAGACCGTCCCAGACTGTCCCAGACTGTTCCAAACAAGTCCCAGACCGTCCCAGACAGTCCCAGACTGTTCCAAACAAGTCCCAGACTGTCCCAGACTGTCCCAGACTGTCCCAGACTGTTCCAAACAAGTCCCAGACTGTCCCAGACGGTCCCAGACTGTCCCAGACTGTCCCAAACAAGTCCTAGACTGTCCCAAACTGACGCAGACTGTTGCAAACAAGTCCCAGACTACCCCAGACTGTACCAGGCTGTTCCAAACAAGTCCCAGACTGTCCCAGAAGGTCCCAGACGGTCCCAGACTGTTCCAAACAAGTCCTAGACTGTCCCAAACTGTCGCAGACTATTCCAAACAAGTCCCAGACGGTCCCAAACTGACGCAGACTGTTCCAAACAAGTCCCAGACTATCCCAGACTGTCCCAGACTGTTCCAAACAAGTCCCAGACGGTCCCAAACTGTCGTAGACTGTTCCAAACAAGTCCCAGACTACCCCAGACTGTCCCAGGCTGTTCCAAACAAGTCCCAGACTGTCCCAGACTGTTCCAAACAAGTCCCAGACCGTCCCAGACTGTCCCAGACTGTTCCAAACAAGTCCCAGACCGTCCCAGACAGTCCCAGACTGTTCCAAACAAGTCCCAGACTGTCCCAGACTGTTCCAAACAAGTCCCAGACTGTCCCAGACGGTCCCAGACTGTCCCAGACTGTCCCAAACAAGTCCTAGACTGTCCCAAACTGACGCAGACTGTTGCAAACATGTCCCAGACTACCCCAGACTGTACCAGGCTGTTCCAAACAAGTCCCAGACTGTCCCAGACTGTCCCAGACTGTTCCAAACAAGTCCCAGACCGTCCCAGACTGTCCCAGACTGTTCCAAACAAGTCCCAGACCGTCCCAGACAGTCCCAGACTGTTCCAAACAAGTCCCAGACTGTCCCAGACTGTCCCAGACTGTCCCAGACTGTTCCAAACAAGTCCCAGACTGTCCCAGACGGTCCCAGACTGTCCCAGACTGTTCCAAACAAGTCCTAGACTGTCCCAGACTGTCCCAGACTATTCCAAACAAGTCCCAGACGGTCCCAAACTGACGCAGACTGTTCCAAACAAGTCCCAGACTGTCCCAGACTGTCCCAGACTGTTCCAAACAAGTCCCACACGGTCCCAGACAGTCCCAGACTGTTCCAAACAAGTCCTAGACTGTCCCAAACTGACGCAGACTGTTGCAAACAAGTCCCAGACTACCCCAGACTGTACCAGGCTGTTCCAAACAAGTCCCAGACTGTCCCAGAAGGTCCCAGACGGTCCCAGACTGTTCCAAACAAGTCCTAGACTGTCCCAAACTGTCGCAGACTATTCCAAACAAGTCCCAGTCGGTCCCAAACTGACGCAGACTGTTCCTAACAAGTCCCAGACTGTCCCAGACAGTCCCAGACTGTTCCAAACAAGTCCCAGACTGTCCCAGAAGGTCCCAGACGGTCCCAGACTGTTCCAAACAAGTCCCAGACTGTCCCAGACGGTCCCAGACTGTTCCAATCAAGTCCCAGACTGTCCCAGACGGTCCCAGACTGTCCCAAACAAGTCCCAGACTGTCCCAGACGGTCCCAGACGGTCCCAAACGTGTCCTAGACTGTCCCAGACGGTCCCAGACTGTTCCAAACAAGTCCCAGACTGTCCCAGACTGTCCCAGACGGTCCCAGTCTGTCCCAATCAAGTCCCAGACTGTCCCAGACGGTCCCAGACTGTCCCAAACAAGTCCCAGACTGTCCCAGACGGTCCCAGACGGTCCCAATCGTGTCCTAGACTGTCCCAGACGGTCCCAGACTGTTCCAAACAAGTCCCAGACTACCCCAGACTGTCCCAGACTGTTCCAAACAAGTCCCAGACTACCCCAGACTGTACCAGGCTGTTCCAAACATGTCCCAGACTGTGCCAGATGGTCCCACACGTTCCCAGACTGTTCCAAACAAGTCCCAGACGGTCCCAGAGAGTCCCAGACTGTTCCAAACAAGTCCCAGACGGTCCTAGACAGTCCCAGACTGTTCCAAACAAGTCCCAGACTGTCCCAGAAGGTCCCAGACGGTCCCAGACTGTCCCAAACAAGTCCCAGACTGTCCCAGACTGTCCCAGACTGTTCCAAACAAGTCTCAGACTGTCCCAGACGGTCCCAGACTGTCCCAAACAAGTCCCAGACTGTCCCAGACGGTCCCAGACGGTCCCAAACGTGTCCTAGACTGTCCCAGACTGTTCCAAACAAGTCCTAGACTGTCCCAGACTGTCCCAGGCGGTCCCAGACTGTTCCAAACAAGTCCCAGACTGTCCCAGACGGCCCCAGACGGCCCCAAACGTGTCCTAGACTGTCCCAGACGGTCCCAGACTGTTCCAAACAAGTCCCAGACTACCCCAGAATGTCCCAGGCTGTTCCAAAGAAGTCCCAGACTGTCCCAGACTGTCCCAGACTGTTCCAAACAAGTCCCAGACGGTCCCAGACTGTCCCAGACTGTTCCAAACAAGTCCCAGACGGTCCCAGACAGTCCCAGACTGTCCCAAACAAGTCCCAGACGGTCCCAGACAGTCCCAGACTGTTCCAAACAAGTCCCAGACTGTCCCAAACTGTCCCAGGCTGTCCCAAACAAGTCCCAGACTGTCCCAGACTGTCCCAGACTGTTCCAAACAAGTCCCAGACGGTCCCAGACAGTCCCAGACTGTTGCAAACAAGTCCCAGACGGTCCCAAACTGTCGTAGACTGTTCCAAACAAGTCCCAGACTACCCCAGACTGTCCCAGGCTGTTCCAAACAAGTCCCAGACTGTCCCAAACTGTCCCAGACTGTTCCAAACAAGTCCCAGACCGTCCCAGACAGTCCCAGACTGTTCCAAACAAGTCCCAGACTGTCCCAAACTGTCGCAGACTATTCCAAACAAGTCCCAGACGGTCCCAAACTGACGCAGACTGTTCCAAACAAGTCCCAGACTGTCCCAGACTGTCCCAGACTGTTCCAAACAAGTCCCAGACGGTCCCAGACAGTCCCAGACTGTTCCAAACAAGTTCCAGACTGTCCCAGAAGGTCCCAGACGGTCCCAGACTGTCCCAAACAAGTCCCAGACTGTCCCAGACTGTCCCAGACTGTCCCAGACTGTTCCAATCAAGACCCAGACTGTCCCAGACGGTCCCAGACTGTCCCAAACAAGTCCCAGACTGTCCCAGACGGTCCCAGACGGTCCCAAACGTGTCCTAGACTGTCCCAGACGGTCCCAGACTGTTCCAAACAAGTCCCAGACTGTCCCAGACTGTCCCAGGCTGTTCCAAACAAGTCCCAGACTGTCCCAGCCTGTCCCAGACTGTTCCAAACAAGTCCCAGACCGTCCAAGACTGTACCAGGCTGTTCCAAACAAGTCCCAGACTGTCCCAGAAGGTCCCAGACGGTCCCAGACTGTTCCAAACAAGTCCCAGACTGTCCCAGACGGTCCCAGACTGTTCCAATCAAGTCCCAGACTGTCCCAGACGGTCCCAGACTGTCCCAAACAAGTCCCAGACTGTCCCAGACGGTCCCAGACGGTCCCAAACGTGTCCTAGACTGTCCCAGACGGTCCCAGACTGTTCCAAACAAGTCCCAGACTGTCCCAGACTGTCCCAGACGGTCCCAGTCTGTCCCAATCAAGTCCCAGATGGTCCCAGACTGTCCCAAACAAGTCCCAGACTGTCCCAGACGGTCCCAATCGTGTCCTAGACTGTCTCAGACGGTCCCAGACTGTTCCAAACAAGTCCCAGACTACCCCAGACTGTCCCAGGCTGTTCCAAACAAGTCCCAGACTGTCCCAGACTGTCCCAGACTGTTCCAAACAAGTCCCAGACTACCCCAGACTGTACCAGGCTGTTCCAAACATGTCCCAGACTGTGCCAGAAGGTCCCACACGTTCCCAGACTGTTCCAAACAAGTCCCAGACGGTCCCAGACAGTCCCAGACTGTTCCAAACAAGTCCCAGACGGTCCCAGACAGTCCCAGACTGTTCCAAACAAGTCCCAGACTGTCCCAAACTGTCCCAGGCTGTCCCAGACGGTCCCAGACTGTTCCAATCAAGTCCCAGACTGTCCCAGACGGTCCCAGACTGTCCCAAACAAGTCCCAGACTGTCCCAGACGGTCCCAGACGGTCCCAAACGTGTCCTCGACTGTCCCAGACGGTCCCAGACTGTTCCAAACAAGTCCCAGACTGTCCCAGACTGTTCCAAACAAGTCCCAGACTGTCCCAGACTGTCCCAGACTGTTCCAAACAAGTCCCAGACGGTCCCAGACAGTCCCAGACTGTTCCAAACAAGTCCCAGACTGTCCCAGAAGGTCCCAGACGGTCCCAGACTGTCCCAAACAAGTCCCAGACTGTCCCAGACTGTTCCAGACTGTCCCAGACTGTCCCAGACTGTCCCAGACTGTTCCAAACAAGTCCCAGACGGTCCCAGACAGTCCCAGACTGTTCCAAACAAGTCCCAGACTGTCCCAGACGGTCCCAGACGGTCCCAAACGTGTCCTAGACTGTCCCAGACGGTCCCAGACTGTTCCAAACAAGTCCTAGACTGTCCCAGACTGTCCCAGGCGGTCCCAGACTGCCCCAAACAAGTCCCAGACTGTCCCAGACGGTCCCAGACGGTCCCAGACGGTCCCAGACGGTCCCAGACGGTCCCAGACGGTCCCAAACGTGTCCTAGACTGTCCCAGACGGTCCCAGACTGTTCCAAACAAGTCCTAGACTGTCCCAGACTGTCCCAGGCGGTCCCAGACTGCCCCAAACAAGTCCCAGACTGTCCCAGATGGTCCCAGACGGTCCCAAACGTGTCCTAGACTGTCCCAGACGGTCCCAGACTGTTCCAAACAAGTCCCAGACTACCCCAGACTGACCCAGGCTGTTCCAAACAAGTCCCAGACAGTCCCAGACTGTTCCAAACAAGTCCCAGACTGTCCCAAACTGTCCCAGGCTGTCCCAAACAAGTCCCAGACTGTCCCAGACTGTCCCAGACTGTTCCAAACAAGTCCCAGACGGTCCCAGACAGTCCCAGACTGTTGCAAACAAGTCCCAGACGGTCCCAAACTGTCGTAGACTGTTCCAAACAAGTCCCAGACTACCCCAGACTGTCCCAGGCTGTTCCAAACAAGTCCCAGACTGTCCCAAACTGTCCCAGACTGTTCCAAACAAGTCCCAGACCGTCCCAGACAGTCCCAGACTGTTCCAAACAAGTCCCAGACTGTCCCAAACTGTCGCAGACTATTCCAAACAAGTCCCAGACGGTCCCAAACTGACGCAGACTGTTCCAAACAAGTCCCAGACTGTCCCAGACTGTCCCAGACTGTTCCAAACAAGTCCCAGACGGTCCCAGACAGTCCCAGACTGTTCCAAACAAGTTCCAGACTGTCCCAGAAGGTCCCAGACGGTCCCAGACTGTCCCAAACAAGTCCCAGACTGTCCCAGACTGTCCCAGACTGTCCCAGACTGTTCCAATCAAGACCCAGACTGTCCCAGACGGTCCCAGACTGTCCCAAACAAGTCCCAGACTGTCCCAGACGGTCCCAGACGGTCCCAAACGTGTCCTAGACTGTCCCAGACGGTCCCAGACTGTTCCAAACAAGTCCCAGACTGTCCCAGACTGTCCCAGGCTGTTCCAAACAAGTCCCAGACTGTCCCAGCCTGTCCCAGACTGTTCCAAACAAGTCCCAGACCGTCCAAGACTGTACCAGGCTGTTCCAAACAAGTCCCAGACTGTCCCAGAAGGTCCCAGACGGTCCCAGACTGTTCCAAACAAGTCCCAGACTGTCCCAGACGGTCCCAGACTGTTCCAATCAAGTCCCAGACTGTCCCAGACGGTCCCAGACTGTCCCAAACAAGTCCCAGACTGTCCCAGACGGTCCCAGACGGTCCCAAACGTGTCCTAGACTGTCCCAGACGGTCCCAGACTGTTCCAAACAAGTCCCAGACTGTCCCAGACTGTCCCAGACGGTCCCAGTCTGTCCCAATCAAGTCCCAGATGGTCCCAGACTGTCCCAAACAAGTCCCAGACTGTCCCAGACGGTCCCAATCGTGTCCTAGACTGTCTCAGACGGTCCCAGACTGTTCCAAACAAGTCCCAGACTACCCCAGACTGTCCCAGGCTGTTCCAAACAAGTCCCAGACTGTCCCAGACTGTCCCAGACTGTTCCAAACAAGTCCCAGACTACCCCAGACTGTACCAGGCTGTTCCAAACATGTCCCAGACTGTGCCAGAAGGTCCCACACGTTCCCAGACTGTTCCAAACAAGTCCCAGACGGTCCCAGACAGTCCCAGACTGTTCCAAACAAGTCCCAGACGGTCCCAGACAGTCCCAGACTGTTCCAAACAAGTCCCAGACTGTCCCAAACTGTCCCAGGCTGTCCCAGACGGTCCCAGACTGTTCCAATCAAGTCCCAGACTGTCCCAGACGGTCCCAGACTGTCCCAAACAAGTCCCAGACTGTCCCAGACGGTCCCAGACGGTCCCAAACGTGTCCTCGACTGTCCCAGACGGTCCCAGACTGTTCCAAACAAGTCCCAGACTGTCCCAGACTGTTCCAAACAAGTCCCAGACTGTCCCAGACTGTCCCAGACTGTTCCAAACAAGTCCCAGACGGTCCCAGACAGTCCCAGACTGTTCCAAACAAGTCCCAGACTGTCCCAGAAGGTCCCAGACGGTCCCAGACTGTCCCAAACAAGTCCCAGACTGTCCCAGACTGTTCCAGACTGTCCCAGACTGTCCCAGACTGTCCCAGACTGTTCCAAACAAGTCCCAGACGGTCCCAGACAGTCCCAGACTGTTCCAAACAAGTCCCAGACTGTCCCAGACGGTCCCAGACGGTCCCAAACGTGTCCTAGACTGTCCCAGACGGTCCCAGACTGTTCCAAACAAGTCCTAGACTGTCCCAGACTGTCCCAGGCGGTCCCAGACTGCCCCAAACAAGTCCCAGACTGTCCCAGACGGTCCCAGACGGTCCCAGACGGTCCCAGACGGTCCCAGACGGTCCCAGACGGTCCCAAACGTGTCCTAGACTGTCCCAGACGGTCCCAGACTGTTCCAAACAAGTCCCAGACTGTCCCAGACTGTCCCAGACGGTACCAGTCTGTCCCAATCAAGTCCCAGATGGTCCCAGACTGTCCCAAACAAGTCCCAGACTGTCCCAGACGGTCCCAATCGTGTCCTAGACTGTCTCAGACGGTCCCAGACTGTTCCAAACAAGTCCCAGACTACCCCAGACTGTCCCAGGCTGTTCCAAACAAGTCCCAGACTGTCCCAGACTGTCCCAGACTGTTCCAAACAAGTCCCAGACTACCCCAGACTGTACCAGGCTGTTCCAAACATGTCCCAGACTGTGCCAGAAGGTCCCACACGTTCCCAGACTGTTCCAAACAAGTCCCAGACGGTCCCAGACAGTCCCAGACTGTTCCAAACAAGTCCCAGACGGTCCCAGACAGTCCCAGACTGTTCCAAACAAGTCCCAGACTGTCCCAAACTGTCCCAGGCTGTCCCAGACGGTCCCAGACTGTTCCAATCAAGTCCCAGACTGTCCCAGACGGTCCCAGACTGTCCCAAACAAGTCCCAGACTGTCCCAGACGGTCCCAGACGGTCCCAAACGTGTCCTCGACTGTCCCAGACGGTCCCAGACTGTTCCAAACAAGTCCCAGACTGTCCCAGACTGTTCCAAACAAGTCCCAGACTGTCCCAGACTGTCCCAGACTGTTCCAAACAAGACCCAGACGGTCCCAGACAGTCCCAGACTGTTCCAAACAAGTCCCAGACTGTCCCAGAAGGTCCCAGACGGTCCCAGACTGTCCCAAACAAGTCCCAGACTGTCCCAGACTGTTCCAGACTGTCCCAGACTGTCCCAGACTGTCCCAGACTGTTCCAAACAAGTCCCAGACGGTCCCAGACAGTCCCAGACTGTTCCAAACAAGTCCCAGACTGTCCCAGAAGGTCCCAGACGGTCCCAGACTGTCCCAAACAAGTCCCAGACTGTCCCAGACGGTCCCAGACGGTCCCAAACGTGTCCTAGACTGTCCCAGACGGTCCCAGACTGTTCCAAACAAGTCCTAGACTGTCCCAGACTGTCCCAGGCGGTCCCAGACTGCCCCAAACAAGTCCCAGACTGTCCCAGACGGTCCCAGACGGTCCCAGACGGTCCCAGACGGTCCCAGACGGTCCCAAACGTGTCCTAGACTGTCCCAGACGGTCCCAGACTGTTCCAAACAAGTCCTAGACTGTCCCAGACTGTCCCAGGCGGTCCCAGACTGCCCCAAACAAGTCCCAGACTGTCCCAGATGGTCCCAGACGGTCCCAAACGTGTCCTAGACTGTCCCAGACGGTCCCAGACTGTTCCAAACAAGTCCCAGACTACCCCAGACTGACCCAGGCTGTTC
The DNA here is from genome assembly GCA_963971525.1 of Cephus spinipes. Lineage (NCBI taxonomy): Eukaryota > Metazoa > Arthropoda > Insecta > Hymenoptera > Cephidae > Cephus > Cephus spinipes. The sequence continues at coordinate 10,738,286 of OZ020581.1, read as the reverse complement.
CAAACAAGTCCCAGACTGTCCCAGACTGTCCCAGACTGTTCCAAACAAGTCCCAGACGGTCCCAGACTGTCCCAGACTGTTCCAAACAAGTCCCAGACGGTCCCAGACAGTCCCAGACTGTTCCAAACAAGTCCCAGACGGTCCCAGACAGTCCCAGACTGTTCCAAACAAGTCCCAGACTGTCCCAAACTGTCCCAGGCTGTCCCAGACTGTTCCAAACAAGTCCCAGACGGTCCCAGACAGTCCCAGACTGTTGCAAACAAGTCCCAGACGGTCCCAAACTGTCGTAGACTGTTCCAAACCAGTCCCAGACTACCCCAGACTGTCCCAGGCTGTTCCAAACAAGTCCCAGACTGTCCCAGACTGTCCCAGACTGTTCCAAACAAGTCCCAGACCGTCCCAGACAGTCCCAGGCTGTTCCAAACAAGTCCCAGACTGTCCCAAACTGTCGCAGACTATTCCAAACAAGTCCCAGACGGTCCCAAACTGACGCAGACTGTTCCAAACAAGTCCCAGACTGTCCCAGACTGTCCCAGACTGTTCCAAACAAGTCCCAGACGGTCCCAGACAGTCCCAGACTGTTCCAAACAAGTTCCAGACTGTCCCAGAAGGTCCCAGACGGTCCCAGACTGTCCCAAACAAGTCCCAGACTGTCCCAGACTGTCCCAGACTGTCCCAGACTGTTCCAAACAAGTCCCAGACTGTCCCAGACGGTCCCAGACTGTTCCAATCAAGACCCAGACTGTCCCAGACGGTCCCAGACTGTCCCAAACAAGTCCCAGACTATCCCAGACGGTCCCAGACGGTCCAAAACGTGTCCTAGACTGTCCCAGACGGTCCCAGACTGTTCCAAACAAGTCCCAGACTGTCCCAGACTGTCCCAGACGGTCCCAGTCTGTCCCAATCAAGTCCCAGACTGTCCCAGACGGTCCCAGACTGTCCCAAACAAGTCCCAGACTACCCCAGACTGTCCCAGGCTGTTCCAAACAAGTCCCAGACTGTCCCAGACTGTCCCAGACTGTTCCAAACAAGTCCCAGACTACCCCAGACTGTACCAGGCTGTTCCAAACATGTCCCAGACTGTGCCAGAAGGTCCCACACGTTCCCAGACTGTTCCAAACAAGTCCCAGTCGGTCCCAGACAGTCCCAGACTGTTCCAAACAAGTCCCAGACGGTCCCAGACAGTCCCAGACTGTTCCAAACAAGTCCCAGACTGTCCCAAACTGTCCCAGGCTGTCCCAGACGGTCCCAGACTGTTCCAATCAAGTCCCAGATTGTCCCAGACGGTCCCAGACTGTCCCAAACAAGTCCCAGACTGTCCCAGACGGTCCCAGACGGTCCCAAACGTGTCCTCGACTGTCCCAGACGGTCCCAGACTGTTCCAAACAAGTCCCAGACTGTCCCAGACTGTCCCAGACGGTCCCAGTCTGTCCCAGTCAAGTCCCAGACTGTCCCAGACGGTCCTAGACTGTCCCAAACTAGTCCCAGACTGTCCCAGACGGTCCCAGACGGTCCCAATCGTGTCCTAGACTGTCCCAGACGGTGCCAGACTGTTCCAAACAAGTCCCAGACTACCCCAGACTGTCCCAGACTGTTCCAAACAAGTCCCAGACTACCCCAGACTGTACCAGGCTGTTCCAAACATGTCCCAGACTGTGCCAGAAGGTCCCACACGTTCCCAGACTGTTCCAAACAAGTCCCAGACGGTCCCAGACAGTCCCAGACTGTTCCAAACAAGTCCCAGACGGTCCCAGACAGTCCCAGACTGTTCCAAACAAGTCCCAGACTGTCCCAAACTGTCCCAGGCTGTCCCAGACTGTTCCAAACAAGTCCCAGACGGTCCCAGACTGTCCCAGACTGTTCCAAACAAGTCCCAGACCGTCCCAGACTGTCCCAGACTGTTCCAAACAAGTCCCAGACCGTCCCAGACAGTCCCAGACTGTTCCAAACAAGTCCCAGACTGTCCCAGAATGTCCCAGACTGTCCCAGACTGTTCCAAACAAGTCCCAGACTGTCCCAGACGGTCCCAGACTGTCCCAGACTGTCCCAAACAAGTCCTAGACTGTCCCACACTGACGCAGACTGTTGCAAACAAGTCCCAGACTACCCCAGGCTGTACCAGGCTGTTCCAAACAAGTCCCAGACTGTCCCAGAAGGTCCCAGACGGTCCCAGACTGTTCCAAACAAGTCCTAGACTGTCCCAAACTGTCGCAGACTATTCCAAACAAGTCCCAGACGGTCCCAAACTGACGCAGACTGTTCCAAACAAGTCCCAGACTGTCCCAGACTGTCCCAGACTGTTCCAAACAAGTCCCAGACGGTCCCAGAAGGTCCCAGACGGTCCCAGAATGTCCCAAACAAGTCCCAGACTGTCCCAGACTGTCCCAGACTGTTCCAAACTAGTCCCAGACTGTCCCAGACGGTCCTAGACTGTTCCAATCAAGTCCCAGACTGTCCCAGACGGTCCCAGACTGTCCCAAACAAGTCCCAGACTGTCCCAGACGGTCCCAGACGGTCCCAAACGTGTCCTAGACTGTCCCAGACGGTCCCAGACTGTTCCAAACAAGTCCTAGACTGTCCCAGACTGTCCCAGGCGGTCCCAGACTGCCCCAAACAAGTCCCAGACTGTCCCAGACGGTCCCAGACGGTCCCAAACGTGTCCTAGACTGTCCCAGACGGTCCCAGACTGTTCCAAACAAGTCCTAGACTGTCCCAGACTGTCCCAGGCGGTCCCAGACTGCCCCAAACAAGTCCCAGACTGTCCCAGACGGTCCCAGACGGTCCCAAACGTGTCCTAGACTGTCCCAGACGGTCCCAGACTGTTCCAAACAAGTCCCAGACTGTCCCAGACTGTCCCAGACTGTTCCAAACAAGTCCCAGAGCGTCCCAGACTGTACCAGGCTGTTCCAAACAAGTCCCAGACTGTCCCAGAAGGTCCCAGACGGTCCCAGACTGTTCCAAACAAGTCCCAGACTGTCCCAGACGGTCCCAGACTGTTCCAATCAAGTCCCAGACTGTCCCAGACGGTCCCAGACTGTCCCAAACAAGTCCCAGACTGTCCCAGACGGTCCCACACGGTCCCAAACGTGTCCTAGACTGTCCCAGACGGTCCCAGACTGTTCCAAACAAGTCCCAGACTGTTCCAGACTGTCCCAGACGGTCCCAGTCTGTCCCAATCAAGTCCCAGACTGTCCCAGACGGTCCCAGACTGTCCCAAACAAGTCCCAGACTGTCCCAGACGGTCCCAATCGTGTCCTAGACTACCCCAGACTGTCCCAGACTGTCCCAAACAAGTCCCAGACTACCCCAGACTGTACCAGGCTGTTCAAAACATGTCCCAGACTGTGCCAGAAGGTCCCACACGTTCCCAGACTGTTCCAAACAAGTCCCAGACGGTCCCAGACAGTCCCAGACTGTCCCAACCAAGTCCCAGACGGTCCCAGACAGTCCCAGACTGTTCCAAACAAGTCCCAGACTGTCCCAAACTGTCCCAGGCTGTCCCAGACGGTCCCAGACTGTTCCAATCAAGTCCCAGACTGTCCCAGACGGTCCCAGACTGTCCCAAACAAGTCCCAGACTGTCCCAGACGGTCCCAGACGGTCCCAAACGTGTCCTAGACTGTCCCAGACGGTCCCAGACTGTTCCAAACAAGTCCCAGACTGTCCCAGACTGTCCCAGACGGTCCCAGTCTGTCCCAATCAAGTCCCAGACTGTCCCAGACGGTCCGAGACTGTCCCAGACTGTTCCAAACAAGTCCCAGACTACCCCAGACTGTACCAGACTGTTCCAAACAAGTCCCAGACTGTCCCAGAAGGTCCCAGACGGTCCCAGACTGTCCCAAACAAGTCCCAGACTGTCCCAGACGGTCCCAGACGGTCCCAAACGTGTCCTAGACTGTCCCAGACGGTCCCAGACTGTTCCAAACAAGTCCTAGACTGTCCCAGACTGTCCCAGGCGGTCCCAGACTGCCCCAAACAAGTCCCAGACTGTCCCAGACGGTCCCAGACGGTCCCAGACGGTCCCAGACGGTCCCAGACGGTCCCAAACGTGTCCTAGACTGTCCCAGACGGTCCCAGACTGTTCCAAACAAGTCCTAGACTGTCCCAGACTGTCCCAGGCGGTCCCAGACTGCCCCAAACAAGTCCCAGACTGTCCCAGATGGTCCCAGACGGTCCCAAACGTGTCCTAGACTGTCCCAGACGGTCCCAGACTGTTCCAAACAAGTCCCAGACTACCCCAGACTGACCCAGGCTGTTCCAAACAAGTCCCAGACTGTCCCAGACTGTCCCAGACTGTTCCAAACAAGTCCCAGACGGTCCCAGACTGTCCCAGACTGTTCCAAACAAGTCCCAGACGGTCCCAGACAGTCCCAGACTGTTCCAAACAAGTCCCAGACGGTCCCAGACAGTCCCAGACTGTTCCAAACAAGTCCCAGACTGTCCCAAACTGTCCCAGGCTGTCCCAGACTGTTCCAAACAAGTCCCAGACGGTCCCAGACAGTCCCAGACTGTTGCAAACAAGTCCCAGACGGTCCCAAACTGTCGTAGACTGTTCCAAACCAGTCCCAGACTACCCCAGACTGTCCCAGGCTGTTCCAAACAAGTCCCAGACTGTCCCAGACTGTCCCAGACTGTTCCAAACAAGTCCCAGACCGTCCCAGACAGTCCCAGGCTGTTCCAAACAAGTCCCAGACTGTCCCAAACTGTCGCAGACTATTCCAAACAAGTCCCAGACGGTCCCAAACTGACGCAGACTGTTCCAAACAAGTACCAGACTGTCCCAGACTGTCCCAGACTGTTCCAAACAAGTCCCAGACGGTCCCAGACAGTCCCAGACTGTTCCAAACAAGTTCCAGACTGTCCCAGAAGGTCCCAGACGGTCCCAGACTGTCCCAAACAAGTCCCAGACTGTCCCAGACTGTCCCAGACTGTCCCAGACTGTTCCAAACAAGTCCCAGACTGTCCCAGACGGTCCCAGACTGTTCCAATCAAGACCCAGACTGTCCCAGACGGTCCCAGACTGTCCCAAACAAGTCCCAGACTATCCCAGACGGTCCCAGACGGTCCAAAACGTGTCCTAGACTGTCCCAGACGGTCCCAGACTGTTCCAAACAAGTCCCAGACTGTCCCAGACTGTCCCAGACGGTCCCAGTCTGTCCCAATCAAGTCCCAGACTGTCCCAGACGGTCCCAGACTGTCCCAAACAAGTCCCAGACTACCCCAGACTGTCCCAGGCTGTTCCAAACAAGTCCCAGACTGTCCCAGACTGTCCCAGACTGTTCCAAACAAGTCCCAGACTACCCCAGACTGTACCAGGCTGTTCCAAACATGTCCCAGACTGTGCCAGAAGGTCCCACACGTTCCCAGACTGTTCCAAACAAGTCCCAGTCGGTCCCAGACAGTCCCAGACTGTTCCAAACAAGTCCCAGACGGTCCCAGACAGTCCCAGACTGTTCCAAACAAGTCCCAGACTGTCCCAAACTGTCCCAGGCTGTCCCAGACGGTCCCAGACTGTTCCAATCAAGTCCCAGATTGTCCCAGACGGTCCCAGACTGTCCCAAACAAGTCCCAGACTGTCCCAGACGGTCCCAGACGGTCCCAAACGTGTCCTCGACTGTCCCAGACGGTCCCAGACTGTTCCAAACAAGTCCCAGACTGTCCCAGACTGTCCCAGACGGTCCCAGTCTGTCCCAGTCAAGTCCCAGACTGTCCCAGACGGTCCTAGACTGTCCCAAACTAGTCCCAGACTGTCCCAGACGGTCCCAGACGGTCCCAATCGTGTCCTAGACTGTCCCAGACGGTGCCAGACTGTTCCAAACAAGTCCCAGACTACCCCAGACTGTCCCAGACTGTTCCAAACAAGTCCCAGACTACCCCAGACTGTACCAGGCTGTTCCAAACATGTCCCAGACTGTGCCAGAAGGTCCCACACGTTCCCAGACTGTTCCAAACAAGTCCCAGACGGTCCCAGACAGTCCCAGACTGTTCCAAACAAGTCCCAGACGGTCCCAGACAGTCCCAGACTGTTCCAAACAAGTCCCAGACTGTCCCAAACTGTCCCAGGCTGTCCCAGACTGTTCCAAACAAGTCCCAGACGGTCCCAGACTGTCCCAGACTGTTCCAAACAAGTCCCAGACCGTACCAGACTGTCCCAGACTGTTCCAAACAAGTCCCAGACCGTCCCAGACAGTCCCAGACTGTTCCAAACAAGTCCCAGACTGTCCCAGAATGTCCCAGACTGTCCTAGACTGTTCCAAACAAGTCCCAGACTGTCCCAGACGGTCCCAGACTGTCCCAGACTGTCCCAAACAAGTCCTAGACTGTCCCACACTGACGCAGACTGTTGCAAACAAGTCCCAGACTACCCCAGACTGTACCAGGCTGTTCCAAACAAGTCCCAGACTGTCCCAGAAGGTCCCAGACGGTCCCAGACTGTTCCAAACAAGTCCTAGACTGTCCCAAACTGTCGCAGACTATTCCAAACAAGTCCCAGACGGTCCCAAACTGACGCAGACTGTTCCAAACAAGTCCCAGACTGTCCCAGACTGTCCCAGACTGTTCCAAACAAGTCCCAGACGGTCCCAGAAGGTCCCAGACGGTCCCAGACTGTCCCAAACAAGTCCCAGACTGTCCCAGACTGTCCCAGACTGTTCCAAACTAGTCCCAGACTGTCCCAGACGGTCCCAGACTGTTCCAATCAAGTCCCAGACTGTCCCAGACGGTCCCAGACTGTCCCAAACGAGTCCCAGACTGTCCCAGACGGTCCCAGACGGTCCCAAACGTGTCCTAGACTGTCCCAGACGGTCCCAGACTGTTCCAAACAAGTCCTAGACTGTCCCAGACTGTCCCAGGCGGTCCCAGACTGCCCCAAACAAGTCCCAGACTGTCCCAGACGGTCCCAGACGGTCCCAAACGTGTCCTAGACTGTCCCAGACGGTCCCAGACTGTTCCAAACAAGTCCTAGACTGTCCCAGACTGTCCCAGGCGGTCCCAGACTGCCCCAAACAAGTCCCAGACTGTCCCAGACGGTCCCAGACGGTCCCAAACGTGTCCTAGACTGTCCCAGACGGTCCCAGACTGTTCCAAACAAGTCCCAGACTGTCCCAGACTGTCCCAGACTGTTCCAAACAAGTCCCAGAGCGTCCCAGACTGTACCAGGCTGTTCCAAACAAGTCCCAGACTGTCCCAGAAGGTCCCAGACGGTCCCAGACTGTTCCAAACAAGTCCCAGACTGTCCCAGACGGTCCCAGACTGTTCCAATCAAGTCCCAGACTGTCCCAGACGGTCCCAGACTGTCCCAAACAAGTCCCAGACTGTCCCAGACGGTCCCACACGGTCCCAAACGTGTTCTAGACTGTCCCAGACGGTCCCAGACTGTTCCAAACAAGTCCCAGACTGTTCCAGACTGTCCCAGACGGTCCCAGTCTGTCCCAATCAAGTCCCAGACTGTCCCAGACGGTCCCAGACTGTCCCAAACAAGTCCCAGACTGTCCCAGACGGTCCCAATCGTGTCCTAGACTACCCCAGACTGTCCCAGACTGTTCCAAACAAGTCCCAGACTACCCCAGACTGTACTAGGCTGTTCAAAACATGTCCCAGACTGTGCCAGAAGGTCCCACACGTTCCCAGACTGTTCCAAACAAGTCCCAGACGGTCCCAGACAGTCCCAGACTGTCCCAACCAAGTCCCAGACGGTCCCAGACAGTCCCAGACTGTTCCAAACAAGTCCCAGACTGTCCCAAACTGTCCCAGGCTGTCCCAGACGGTCCCAGACTGTTCCAATCAAGTCCCAGACTGTCCCAGACGGTCCCAGACTGTCCCAAACAAGTCCCAGACTGTCCCAGACGGTCCCAGACGGTCCTAAACGTGTCCTAGACTGTCCCAGACGGTCCCAGACTGTTCCAAACAAGTCCCAGACTGTCCCAGACTGTCCCAGACGGTCCCAGTCTGTCCCAATCAAGTCCCAGACTGTCCCAGACGGTCCCAGACTGTCCCAGACTGTTCCAAACAAGTCCCAGACTACCCCAGACTGTACCAGGCTGTTCCAAACATGTCCCAGACTGTGCCAGAAGGTCCCACACGTTCCCAGACTGTTCCAAACAAGTCCCAGACGGTCCCAGACAGTCCCAGACTGTTCCAAACAAGTCCCAGATGGTCCCAGACAGTCCCAGACTGTTGCAAACAAGTCCCAGACGGTCCCAAACTGTCGTAGACTGTTCCAAACAAGTCCCAGACTACCCCAGACTGTCCCAGGCTGTTCCAAACAAGTCCCAGACTGTCCCAGACTGTCCCAGACTGTTCCAAACAAGTCCCAGACCGTCCCAGACTGTCCCAGACTGTTCCAAACAAGTCCCAGACCGTCCCAGACAGTCCCAGACTGTTCAAAACAAGTCCCAGACTGTCCCAGACTGTCCCAGACTGTCCCAGACTGTCCCAGACTGTTCCAAACAAGTCCCAGACTGTCCCAGACGGTCCCAGACTGTCCCAGACTGTCCCAAACAAGTCCTAGACTGTCCCAAACTGACGCAGACTGTTGCAAACAAGTCCCAGACTACCCCAGACTGTACCAGGCTGTTCCAAACAAGTCCCAGACTGTCCCAGACTGTCCCAGACTGTTCCAAACAAGTCCCAGACCGTCCCAGACTGTCCCAGACTGTTCCAAACAAGTCCCAGACCGTCCCAGACAGTCCCAGACTGTTCCAAACAAGTCCCAGACTGTCCCAGACTGTCCCAGACTGTCCCAGACTGTTCCAAACAAGTCCCAGACTGTCCCAGACTGTCCCAAACAAGTCCTAGACTGTCCCAAACTGACGCAGACTGTTGCAAACAAGTCCCAGACTACCCCAGACTGTACCAGGCTGTTCCAAACAAGTCCCAGACTGTCCCAGACTGTCCCAGACTGTTCCAAACAAGTCCCAGACCGTCCCAGACTGTCCCAGACTGTTCCAAACAAGTCCCAGACTGTCCCAGACGGTCCCAATCGTGTCCTAGACTACCCCAGACTGTCCCAGACTGTTCCAAACAAGTCCCAGACTACCCCAGACTGTACCAGGCTGTTCAAAACATGTCCCAGACTGTGCCAGAAGGTCCCACACGTTCCCAGACTGTTCCAAACAAGTCCCAGACGGTCCCAGACAGTCCCAGACTGTCCCAACCAAGTCCCAGACGGTCCCAGACAGTCCCAGACTGTTCCAAACAAGTCCCAGACTGTCCCAAACTGTCCCAGGCTGTCCCAGACGGTCCCAGACTGTTCCAATCAAGTCCCAGACTGTCCCAGACGGTCCCAGACTGTCCCAAACAAGTCCCAGACTGTCCCAGACGGTCCCAGACGGTCCTAAACGTGTCCTAGACTGTCCCAGACGGTCCCAGACTGTTCCAAACAAGTCCCAGACTGTCCCAGACTGTCCCAGACGGTCCCAGTCTGTCCCAATCAAGTCCCAGACTGTCCCAGACGGTCCCAGACTGTCCCAGACTGTTCCAAACAAGTCCCAGACTACCCCAGACTGTACCAGGCTGTTCCAAACATGTCCCAGACTGTGCCAGAAGGTCCCACACGTTCCCAGACTGTTCCAAACAAGTCCCAGACAGTCCCAGACTGTTCCAAACAAGTCCCAGATGGTCCCAGACAGTCCCAGACTGTTGCAAACAAGTCCCAGACGGTCCCAAACTGTCGTAGACTGTTCCAAACAAGTCCCAGACTACCCCAGACTGTCCCAGGCTGTTCCAAACAAGTCCCAGACTGTCCCAGACTGTCCCAGACTGTTCCAAACAAGTCCCAGACCGTCCCAGACTGTCCCAGACTGTTCCAAACAAGTCCCAGACCGTCCCAGACAGTCCCAGACTGTTCCAAACAAGTCCCAGACTGTCCCAGACTGTCCCAGACTGTCCCAGACTGTCCCAGACTGTTCCAAACAAGTCCCAGACTGTCCCAGACGGTCCCAGACTGTCCCAGACTGTCCCAAACAAGTCCTAGACTGTCCCAAACTGACGCAGACTGTTGCAAACAAGTCCCAGACTACCCCAGACTGTACCAGGCTGTTCCAAACAAGTCCCAGACTGTCCCAGACTGTCCCAGACTGTTCCAAACAAGTCCCAGACCGTCCCAGACTGTCCCAGACTGTTCCAAACAAGTCCCAGACCGTCCCAGACAGTCCCAGACTGTTCCAAACAAGTCCCAGACTGTCCCAGACTGTCCCAGACTGTCCCAGACTGTTCCAAACAAGTCCCAGACTGTCCCAGACTGTCCCAAACAAGTCCTAGACTGTCCCAAACTGACGCAGACTGTTGCAAACAAGTCCCAGACTACCCCAGACTGTACCAGGCTGTTCCAAACAAGTCCCAGACTGTCCCAGACTGTCCCAGACTGTTCCAAACAAGTCCCAGACCGTCCCAGACTGTCCCAGACTGTTCCAAACAAGTCCCAGACCGTCCCAGACAGTCCCAGACTGTTCCAAACAAGTCCCAGACTGTCCCAGATTGTCCCAGACTGTCCCAGACTGTTCCAAACAAGTCCCAGACTGTCCCAGACGGTCCCAGACTGTCCCAGACTGTCCCAAACAAGTCCTAGACTGTCCCAAACTGACGCAGACTGTTGCAAACAAGTCCCAGACGGTCCCAAACTGACGCAGACTGTTCCAAACAAGTCCCAGACTGTCCCAGACTGTCCCAGACTGTTCCAAACAAGTCCCAGACGGTCCCAAACTGTCGTAGACTGTTCCAAACAAGTCCCAGACTACCCCAGACTGTCCCAGGCTGTTCCAAACAAGTCCCAGACTGTCCCAGACTGTTCCAAACAAGTCCCAGACCGTCCCAGACTGTCCCAGACTGTTCCAAACAAGTCCCAGACCATCCCAGACAGTCCCAGACTGTTCCAAACAAGTCCCAGACTGTCCCAGACTGTTCCAAACAAGTCCCAGACTGTCCCAGACTGTCCCAGACTGTCCCAAACAAGTCCTAGACTGTCCCAAACTGACGCAGACTGTTGCAAACATGTCCCAGACTACCCCAGACTGTACCAGGCTGTTCCAAACAAGTCCCAGACTGTCCCAGACTGTCCCAGACTGTTCCAAACAAGTCCCAGACCGTCCCAGACTGTCCCAGACTGTTCCAAACAAGTCCCAGACCGTCCCAGACAGTCCCAGACTGTTCCAAACAAGTCCCAGACTGTCCCAGACTGTCCCAGACTGTCCCAGACTGTCCCAGACTGTTCCAAACAAGTCCCAGACTGTCCCAGACGGTCCCAGACTGTCCCAGACTGTTCCAAACAAGTCCTAGACTGTCCCAGACTGTCCCAGACTGTCCCAGACTATTCCAAACAAGTCCCAGACGGTCCCAAACTGACGCAGACTGTTCCAAACAAGTCCCAGACTGTCCCAGACTGTTCCAAACAAGTCCCAGACGGTCCCAGACAGTCCCAGACTGTTCCAAACAAGTCCTAGACTGTCCCAAACTGACGCAGACTGTTGCAAACAAGTCCCAGACTACCCCAGACTGTACCAGGCTGTTCCAAACAAGTCCCAGACTGTCCCAGAAGGTCCCAGACGGTCCCAGACTGTTCCAAACAAGTCCTAGACTGTCCCAAACTGTCGCAGACTATTCCAAACAAGTCCCAGACGGTCCCAAACTGACGCAGACTGTTCCAAACAAGTCCCAGACTGTCCCAGACAGTCCCAGACTGTTCCAAACAAGTCCCAGACTGTCCCAGAAGGTCCCAGACGGTCCCAGACTGTCCCAAACAAGTCCCAGACTGTCCCAGACTGTTCCAAACAAGTCCCAGACTGTCCCAGACGGTCCCAGACTGTTCCAATCAAGTCCCAGACTGTCCCAGACGGTCCCAGACGGTCCCAAACGTGTCCTAGACTGTCCCAGACGGTCCCAGACTGTTCCAAACAAGTCCCAGACTGTCCCAGACTGTCCCAGGCGGTCCCAGACTGTCCCAAACAAGTCCCAGACTGTCCCAGACGGTCCCAGACGGTCCCAGACTGTTCCAAACAAGTCCCAGACTACCCCAGACTGTCCCAGGCTGTTCCAAACAAGTCCCAGACTGTCCCAGACAGTCCCAGACTGTTCCAAACAAGTCCCAGACTGTCCCAGAAGGTCCCAGACGGTCCCAGACTGTCCCAAACAAGTCCCAGACTGTCCCAGACTGTCCCAGACTGTCCCAGACTGTTCCAAACAAGTCCCAGACTGTCCCAGACGGTCCCAGACTGTTCCAATCAAGACCCAGACTGTCCCAGACGGTCCCAGACTGTCCCAAACAAGTCCCAGACTGTCCCAGACGGTCCCAGACGGTCCCAAACGTGTCCTAGACTGTCCCAGACGGTCCCAGACTGTTCCAAACAAGTCCCAGACTGTCCCAGACTGTCCCAGACGGTCCCAGTCTGTCCCAATCAAGTCCCAGACTGTCCCAGACGGTCCCAGACTGTCCCAAACAAGTCCCAGACTGTCCCAGACGGTCCCAGACGGTCCCAATCGTGTCCTAGACTGTCCCAGACGGTCCCAGACTGTTCCAAACAAGTCCCAGACTACCCCAGACTGTCCCAGACTGTTCCAAACAAGTCCCAGACTACCCCAGACTGTACCAGGCTGTTCCAAACATGTCCCAGACTGTGCCAGATGGTCCCACACGTTCCCAGACTGTTCCAAACAAGTCCCAGACGGTCCCAGAGAGTCCCAGACTGTTCCAAACAAGTCCCAGACGGTCCCAGACAGTCCCAGACTGTTCCAAACAAGTCCCAGACTGTCCCAAACTGTCCCAGGCTGTCCCAGACTGTTCCAAACAAGTCCCAGACTGTCCCAGACTGTCCCAGACTGTTCCAAACAAGACCCAGACCGTCACAGACTGTCCCAGACTGTGCCAAACAAGTCCCAGACCGTCTCAGACAGTCCCAGACTGTTCCAAACAAGTCCCAGACTGTCCCAGACTGTCCCAGACTGTCCCAGACTGTCCCAGACTGTTCCAAACAAGTCCCAGACTGTCCCAGACGGTCCCAGACTGTCCCAGACTGTCCCAAACAAGTCCTAGACTGTCCCAAACTGACGCAGACTGTTGCAAACAAGTCCCGGACTACCCCAGACTGTACCAGGCTGTTCCAAACAAGTCCCAGACTGTCCCAGAAGGTCCCAGACGGTCCCAGACTGTTCCAAACAAGTCCTAGACTGTCCCAAACTGTCGCAGACTATTCCAAACAAGTCCCAGACGGTCCCAAACTGACGCAGACTGTTCCAAACAAGTCCCAGACTGTCCCAGACTGTCCCAGACTGTTCCAAACAAGTCCCAGACGGTCCTAGACAGTCCCAGACTGTTCCAAACAAGTCCCAGACTGTCCCAGAAGGTCCCAGACGGTCCCAGACTGTCCCAAACAAGTCCCAGACTGTCCCAGACTGTCCCAGACTGTTCCAAACAAGTCTCAGACTGTCCCAGACGGTCTCAGACTGTCCCAAACAAGTCCCAGACTGTCCCAGACGGTCCCAGACGGTCCCAAACGTGTCCTAGACTGTCCCAGACTGTTCCAAACAAGTCCTAGACTGTCCCAGACTGTCCCAGGCGGTCCCAGACTGTCCCAAACAAGTCCCAGACGGCCCCAGACGGCCCCAAACGTGTCCTAGACTGTACCAGACGGTCCCCGACTGTTCCAAACAAGTCCCAGACTACCCCAGACTGTCCCAGGCTGTTCCAAAGAAGACCCAGACTGTCCCAGACTGTCCCAGACTGTTCCAAACAAGTCCCAGACGGTCCCAGACTGTCCCAGACTGTTCCAAACAAGTCCCAGACGGTCCCAGACAGTCCCAGACTGTTCCAAACAAGTCCCAGACGGTCCTAGATAGTCCCAGACTGTTCCAAACAAGTCCCAGACTGTCCCAAACTGTCCCAGGCTGTCCCAGACTGTTCCAAACAAGTCCCAGACGGTCCCAGACAGACCCAGACTGTTGCAAACAAGTCCCAGACTGTCCCAGACTGTCCCAGACTGTTCCAAACAAGTCCCAGACCGTCCCAGACAGTCCCAGACTGTTCCAAACAAGTCCCAGACTGTCCCAAACTGTCGCAGACTATTCCAAACAAGTCCCAGACGGTCCCAAACTGACGCAGACTGTTCCAAACAAGTCCCAGACTGTCCCAGACTGTCCCAGACTGTTCCAAACAAGTCCCAGACGGTCCCAGACAGTCCCAGACTGTTACAAACAAGTTCCAGACTGTCCCAGAAGGTCCCAGACGGTCCCAGACTGTCCCAAACAAGTCCCAGACTGTCCCAGACTGTCCCAGACTGTCCCAGACTGTTCCAAACAAGTCCCAGACCGTCCCAGACAGTCCCAGACTGTTCCAAACAAGTCCCAGACTGTCCCAGACTGTCCCAGACTGTCCCAGACTGTCCCAGACTGTTCCAAACAAGTCCCAGACTGTCCCAGACGGTCCCAGACTGTCCCAGACTGTTCCAAACAAGTCCTAGACTGTCCCAGACTGTCCCAGACTGTCCCAGACTATTCCAAACAAGTCCCAGACGGTCCCAAACTGACGCAGACTGTTCCAAACAAGTCCCAGACTGTCCCAGACTGTTCCAAACAAGTCCCAGACGGTCCCAGACAGTCCCAGACTGTTCCAAACAAGTCCTAGACTGTCCCAAACTGACGCAGACTGTTGCAAACAAGTCCCAGACTACCCCAGACTGTACCAGGCTGTTCCAAACAAGTCCCAGACTGTCCCAGAAGGTCCCAGACGGTCCCAGACTGTTCCAAACAAGTCCTAGACTGTCCCAAACTGTCGCAGACTATTCCAAACAAGTCCCAGACGGTCCCAAACTGACGCAGACTGTTCCAAACAAGTCCCAGACTGTCCCAGACAGTCCCAGACTGTTCCAAACAAGTCCCAGACTGTCCCAGAAGGTCCCAGACGGTCCCAGACTGTCCCAAACAAGTCCCAGACTGTCCCAGACTGTTCCAAACAAGTCCCAGACTGTCCCAGACGGTCCCAGACTGTTCCAATCAAGTCCCAGACTGTCCCAGACGGTCCCAGACGGTCCCAAACGTGTCCTAGACTGTCCCAGACGGTCCCAGACTGTTCCAAACAAGTCCCAGACTGTCCCAGACTGTCCCAGGCGGTCCCAGACTGTCCCAAACAAGTCCCAGACTGTCCCAGACGGTCCCAGACGGTCCCAAACGTGTCCTAGACTGTCCCAGACGGTCCCAGACTGTTCCAAACAAGTCCCAGACTACCCCAGACTGTCCCAGGCTGTTCCAAACAAGTCCCAGACTGTCCCAGACAGTCCCAGACTGTTCCAAACAAGTCCCAGACTGTCCCAGAAGGTCCCAGACGGTCCCAGACTGTCCCAAACAAGTCCCAGACTGTCCCAGACTGTCCCAGACTGTCCCAGACTGTTCCAAACAAGTCCCAGACTGTCCCAGACGGTCCCAGACTGTTCCAATCAAGACCCAGACTGTCCCAGACGGTCCCAGACTGTCCCAAACAAGTCCCAGACTGTCCCAGACGGTCCCAGACGGTCCCAAACGTGTCCTAGACTGTCCCAGACGGTCCCAGACTGTTCCAAACAAGTCCCAGACTGTCCCAGACTGTCCCAGACGGTCCCAGTCTGTCCCAATCAAGTCCCAGACTGTCCCAGACGGTCCCAGACTGTCCCAAACAAGTCCCAGACTGTCCCAGACGGTCCCAGACGGTCCCAATCGTGTCCTAGACTGTCCCAGACGGTCCCAGACTGTTCCAAACAAGTCCCAGACTACCCCAGACTGTCCCAGACTGTTCCAAACAAGTCCCAGACTACCCCAGACTGTACCAGGCTGTTCCAAACATGTCCCAGACTGTGCCAGATGGTCCCACACGTTCCCAGACTGTTCCAAACAAGTCCCAGACGGTCCCAGAGAGTCCCAGACTGTTCCAAACAAGTCCCAGACGGTCCCAGACAGTCCCAGACTGTTCCAAACAAGTCCCAGACTGTCCCAAACTGTCCCAGGCTGTCCCAGACTGTTCCAAACAAGTCCCAGACTGTCCCAGACTGTCCCAGACTGTTCCAAACAAGACCCAGACCGTCACAGACTGTCCCAGACTGTGCCAAACAAGTCCCAGACCGTCTCAGACAGTCCCAGACTGTTCCAAACAAGTCCCAGACTGTCCCAGACTGTCCCAGACTGTCCCAGACTGTCCCAGACTGTTCCAAACAAGTCCCAGACTGTCCCAGACGGTCCCAGACTGTCCCAGACTGTCCCAAACAAGTCCTAGACTGTCCCAAACTGACGCAGACTGTTGCAAACAAGTCCCGGACTACCCCAGACTGTACCAGGCTGTTCCAAACAAGTCCCAGACTGTCCCAGAAGGTCCCAGACGGTCCCAGACTGTTCCAAACAAGTCCTAGACTGTCCCAAACTGTCGCAGACTATTCCAAACAAGTCCCAGACGGTCCCAAACTGACGCAGACTGTTCCAAACAAGTCCCAGACTGTCCCAGACTGTCCCAGACTGTTCCAAACAAGTCCCAGACGGTCCTAGACAGTCCCAGACTGTTCCAAACAAGTCCCAGACTGTCCCAGAAGGTCCCAGACGGTCCCAGACTGTCCCAAACAAGTCCCAGACTGTCCCAGACTGTCCCAGACTGTTCCAAACAAGTCTCAGACTGTCCCAGACGGTCTCAGACTGTCCCAAACAAGTCCCAGACTGTCCCAGACGGTCCCAGACGGTCCCAAACGTGTCCTAGACTGTCCCAGACTGTTCCAAACAAGTCCTAGACTGTCCCAGACTGTCCCAGGCGGTCCCAGACTGTCCCAAACAAGTCCCAGACGGCCCCAGACGGCCCCAAACGTGTCCTAGACTGTACCAGACGGTCCCCGACTGTTCCAAACAAGTCCCAGACTACCCCAGACTGTCCCAGGCTGTTCCAAAGAAGACCCAGACTGTCCCAGACTGTCCCAGACTGTTCCAAACAAGTCCCAGACGGTCCCAGACTGTCCCAGACTGTTCCAAACAAGTCCCAGACGGTCCCAGACAGTCCCAGACTGTTCCAAACAAGTCCCAGACGGTCCTAGATAGTCCCAGACTGTTCCAAACAAGTCCCAGACTGTCCCAAACTGTCCCAGGCTGTCCCAGACTGTTCCAAACAAGTCCCAGACGGTCCCAGACAGACCCAGACTGTTGCAAACAAGTCCCAGACTGTCCCAGACTGTCCCAGACTGTTCCAAACAAGTCCCAGACCGTCCCAGACAGTCCCAGACTGTTCCAAACAAGTCCCAGACTGTCCCAAACTGTCGCAGACTATTCCAAACAAGTCCCAGACGGTCCCAAACTGACGCAGACTGTTCCAAACAAGTCCCAGACTGTCCCAGACTGTCCCAGACTGTTCCAAACAAGTCCCAGACGGTCCCAGACAGTCCCAGACTGTTACAAACAAGTTCCAGACTGTCCCAGAAGGTCCCAGACGGTCCCAGACTGTCCCAAACAAGTCCCAGACTGTCCCAGACTGTCCCAGACTGTCCCAGACTGTTCCAAACAAGTCCCAGACTGTCCCAGACGGTCCCAGACTGTTCCAATCAAGACCCCGACTGTCCCAGACGGTCCCAGACTGTCCCAAACAAGTCCCAGACTGTCCCAGACGGTCCCAGACGGTCCCAAACGTGTCCTAGACTGTCCCAGACGGTCCCAGACTGTTCCAAACAAGTCCCAGACTGTCCCAGACTGTCCCAGGCTGTTCCAAACAAGTCCCAGACTGTCCCAGCCTGTCCCAGACTGTTCCAAACAAGTCCCAGACCGTCCAAGACTGTACCAGGCTGTTCCAAACAAGTCCCAGACTGTCCCAGAAGGTCCCAGACGGTCCCAGACTGTTCCAAACAAGTCCCAGACTGTCCCAGACGGTCCCAGACTGTTCCAATCAAGTCCCAGACTGTCCCAGACGGTCCCAGACTGTCCCAAACAAGTCCCAGACTGTCCCAGACGGTCACAGACGGTCCCAAACGTGTCCTAGACTGTCCCAGACGGTCCCAGACTGTTCCAAACAAGTCCCAGACTGTCCCAGACTGTCCCAGACGGTCCCAGTCTGTCCCAATCAAGTCCCAGATGGTCCCAGACTGTCCCAAACAAGTCCCAGACTGTCCCAGACGGTCCCAATCGTGTCCTAGACTGTCTCAGACGGTCCCAGACTGTTCCAAACAAGTCCCAGACTACCCCAGACTGTCCCAGGCTGTTCCAAACAAGTCCCAGACTGTCCCAGACTGTCCCAGACTGTTCCAAACAAGTCCCAGACTACCCCAGACTGTACCAGGCTGTTCCAAACATGTCCCAGACTGTGCCAGAAGGTCCCACACGTTCCCAGACTGTTCCAAACAAGTCCCAGACGGTCCCAGACAGTCCCAGACTGTTCCAAACAAGTCCCAGACTGTCCCAAACTGTCCCAGGCTGTCCCAGACGGTCCCAGACTGTTCCAATCAAGTCCCAGACTGTCCCAGACGGTCCCAGACTGTCCCAAACAAGTCCCAGACTGTCCCAGACGGTCCCAGACGGTCCCAAACGTGTCCACGACTGTCCCAGACGGTCCCAGACTGTTCCAAACAAGTCCCAGACTGTCCCAGACTGTCCCAGGCTGTTCCAAACAAGTCCCAGACTGTCCCAGACTGTCCCAGACTGTTCCAAACAAGTCCCAGACGGTCCCAGACAGTCCCAGACTGTTCCAAACAAGTCCCAGACTGTCCCAGAAGGTCCCAGACGGTCCCAGACTGTCCCAAACAAGTCCCAGACTGTCCCAGACTGTTCCAGACTGTTCCAGACTGTCCCAGACTGTCCCAGACTGTCCCAGACTGTCCCAGACTGTCCCAAACAAGTCCCAGACTGTCCCAGACGGTCCCAGACGGTCCCAAACGTGTCCTAGACTGTCCCAGACGGTCCCAGACTGTTCCAAACAAGTCCTAGACTGTCCCAGACTGTCCCAGGCGGTCCCAGACTGCCCCAAACAAGTCCCAGACTGTCCCAGACGGTCCCAGACTGTTCCAAACAAGTCCTAGACTGTCCCAGACTGTCCCAGGCGGTCCCAGACTGCCCCAAACAAGTCCCAGACTGTCCCAGATGGTCCCAGACGGTCCCAAACGTGTCCTAGACTGTCCCAGACGGTCCCAGACTGTTCCAAACAAGTCCCAGACTACCCCAGACTGACCCAGGCTGTTCCAAACAAGTCCCAGACTGTCCCAGACTGTCCCAGACTGTTCCAAACAAGTCCCAGACGGTCCCAGACTGTCCCAGACTGTTCCAAACAAGTCCCAGACGGTCCCAGACAGTCCCAGACTGTTCCAAACAAGTCCCAGACGGTCCTAGATAGTCCCAGACTGTTCCAAACAAGTCCCAGACTGTCCCAAACTGTCCCAGGCTGTCCCAGACTGTTCCAAACAAGTCCCAGACGGTCCCAGACAGACCCAGACTGTTGCAAACAAGTCCCAGACTGTCCCAGACTGTCCCAGACTGTTCCAAACAAGTCCCAGACCGTCCCAGACAGTCCCAGACTGTTCCAAACAAGTCCCAGACTGTCCCAAACTGTCGCAGACTATTCCAAACAAGTCCCAGACGGTCCCAAACTGACGCAGACTGTTCCAAACAAGTCCCAGACTGTCCCAGACTGTCCCAGACTGTTCCAAACAAGTCCCAGACGGTCCCAGACAGTCCCAGACTGTTACAAACAAGTTCCAGACTGTCCCAGAAGGTCCCAGACGGTCCCAGACTGTCCCAAACAAGTCCCAGACTGTCCCAGACTGTCCCAGACTGTCCCAGACTGTTCCAAACAAGTCCCAGACTGTCCCAGACGGTCCCAGACTGTTCCAATCAAGACCCCGACTGTCCCAGACGGTCCCAGACTGTCCCAAACAAGTCCCAGACTGTCCCAGACGGTCCCAGACGGTCCCAAACGTGTCCTAGACTGTCCCAGACGGTCCCAGACTGTTCCAAACAAGTCCCAGACTGTCCCAGACTGTCCCAGGCTGTTCCAAACAAGTCCCAGACTGTCCCAGCCTGTCCCAGACTGTTCCAAACAAGTCCCAGACCGTCCAAGACTGTACCAGGCTGTTCCAAACAAGTCCCAGACTGTCCCAGAAGGTCCCAGACGGTCCCAGACTGTTCCAAACAAGTCCCAGACTGTCCCAGACGGTCCCAGACTGTTCCAATCAAGTCCCAGACTGTCCCAGACGGTCCCAGACTGTCCCAAACAAGTCCCAGACTGTCCCAGACGGTCACAGACGGTCCCAAACGTGTCCTAGACTGTCCCAGACGGTCCCAGACTGTTCCAAACAAGTCCCAGACTGTCCCAGACTGTCCCAGACGGTCCCAGTCTGTCCCAATCAAGTCCCAGATGGTCCCAGACTGTCCCAAACAAGTCCCAGACTGTCCCAGACGGTCCCAATCGTGTCCTAGACTGTCTCAGACGGTCCCAGACTGTTCCAAACAAGTCCCAGACTACCCCAGACTGTCCCAGGCTGTTCCAAACAAGTCCCAGACTGTCCCAGACTGTCCCAGACTGTTCCAAACAAGTCCCAGACTACCCCAGACTGTACCAGGCTGTTCCAAACATGTCCCAGACTGTGCCAGAAGGTCCCACACGTTCCCAGACTGTTCCAAACAAGTCCCAGACGGTCCCAGACAGTCCCAGACTGTTCCAAACAAGTCCCAGACTGTCCCAAACTGTCCCAGGCTGTCCCAGACGGTCCCAGACTGTTCCAATCAAGTCCCAGACTGTCCCAGACGGTCCCAGACTGTCCCAAACAAGTCCCAGACTGTCCCAGACGGTCCCAGACGGTCCCAAACGTGTCCACGACTGTCCCAGACGGTCCCAGACTGTTCCAAACAAGTCCCAGACTGTCCCAGACTGTCCCAGGCTGTTCCAAACAAGTCCCAGACTGTCCCAGACTGTCCCAGACTGTTCCAAACAAGTCCCAGACGGTCCCAGACAGTCCCAGACTGTTCCAAACAAGTCCCAGACTGTCCCAGAAGGTCCCAGACGGTCCCAGACTGTCCCAAACAAGTCCCAGACTGTCCCAGACTGTTCCAGACTGTCCCAGACTGTCCCAGACTGTCCCAGACTGTCCCAGACTGTCCCAAACAAGTCCCAGACTGTCCCAGACGGTCCCAGACGGTCCCAAACGTGTCCTAGACTGTCCCAGACGGTCCCAGACTGTTCCAAACAAGTCCTAGACTGTCCCAGACTGTCCCAGGCGGTCCCAGACTGCCCCAAACAAGTCCCAGACTGTCCCAGACGGTCCCAGACTGTTCCAAACAAGTCCTAGACTGTCCCAGACTGTCCCAGGCGGTCCCAGACTGCCCCAAACAAGTCCCAGACTGTCCCAGATGGTCCCAGACGGTCCCAAACGTGTCCTAGACTGTCCCAGACGGTCCCAGACTGTTCCAAACAAGTCCCAGACTACCCCAGACTGACCCAGGCTGTTCCAAACAAGTCCCAGACTGTCCCAGACTGTCCCAGACTGTTCCAAACAAGTCCCAGACGGTCCCAGACTGTCCCAGACTGTTCCAAACAAGTCCCAGACGGTCCCAGACAGTCCCAGACTGTTCCAAACAAGTCCCAGACGGTCCCAGACAGTCCCAGACTGTTCCAAACAAGTCCCAGACTGTCCCAAACTGTCCCAGGCTGTCCCAGACTGTTCCAAACAAGTCCCAGACGGTCCCAGACAGTCCCAGACTGTTGCAAACAAGTCCCAGACGGTCCCAAACTGTCGTAGACTGTTCCAAACAAGTCCCAGACTACCCCAGACTGTCCCAGGCTGTTCCAAACAAGTCCCAGACTGTCCCAGACTGTCCCAGACTGTTCCAAACAAGTCCCAGACCGTCCCAGACAGTCCCAGGCTGTTCCAAACAAGTCCCAGACTGTCCCAAACTGTCGCAGACTATTCCAAACAAGTCCCAGACGGTCCCAAACTGACGCAGACTGTTCCAAACAAGTCCCAGACTGTCCCAGACTGTCCCAGACTGTTCCAAACAAGTCCCAGACGGTCCCAGACAGTCCCAGACTGTTCCAAACAAGTTCCAGACTGTCCCAGAAGGTCCCAGACGGTACCAGACTGTCCCAAACAAGTCCCAGACTGTCCCAGACTGTCCCAGACTGTCCCAGACTGTTCCAAACAAGTCCCAGACTGTCCCAGACGGTCCCAGACTGTTCCAATAAAGACCCAGACTGTCCCAGGCGGTCTCAGACTGTCCCAAACAAGTCCCAGACTGTCCCAGACGGTCCCAGACGGACCAAAACGTGTCCTAGACTGTCCCAGACGGTCCCAGACTGTTCCAAACAAGTCCCAGACTGTCCCAGACTGTCCCAGACGGTCCCAGTCTGTCCCAATCAAGTCCCAGACTGTCCCAGACGGTCCCAGACTGTCCCAAACAAGTCCCAGACTGTCCCAGACGGTCCCAATCGTGTCCTAGACTGTCTCAGACGGTCCCAGACTGTTCCAAACAAGTCCCAGACTACCCCAGACTGTCCCAGGCTGTTCCAAACAAGTCCCAGACTGTCCCAGACTGTCCCAGACTGTTCCAAACAAGTCCCAGACTACCCCAGACTGTACCAGGCTGTTCCAAACATGTCCCAGACTGTGCCAGAAGGTCCCACACGTTCCCAGACTGTTCCAAACAAGTCCCAGACGGTCCCAGACAGTCCCAGACTGTTCCAAAGAAGTCCCAGGCTGTCCCAAACTGTCCCAGGCTGTCCCAGACGGTCCCAGACTGTTCCAATCAAGTCCCAGATTGTCCCAGACGGTCCCAGACTGTCCCAAACAAGTCCCAGACTGTCCCAGACGGTCCCAGACGGTCCCAAACGTGTCCTCGACTGTCCCAGACGGTCCCAGACTGTTCCAAACAAGTCCCAGACTGTCCCAGACTGTCCCAGACGGTCCCAGTCTGTCCCAATCAAGTCCCAGACTGTCCCAGACGGTCCTAGACTGTCCCAAACTAGTCCCAGACTGTCCCAGACGGTCCCAGACTGTTCCAATAAAGACCCAGACTGTCCCAGGCGGTCTCAGACTGTCCCAAACAAGTCCCAGACTGTCCCAGACGGTCCCAGACGGACCAAAACGTGTCCTAGACTGTCCCAGACGGTCCCAGACTGTTCCAAACAAGTCCCAGACTGTCCCAGACTGTCCCAGACGGTCCCAGTCTGTCCCAATCAAGTCCCAGACTGTCCCAGACGGTCCCAGACTGTCCCAAACAAGTCCCAGACAGTCCCAGACGGTCCCAATCGTGTCCTAGACTGTCTCAGACGGTCCCAGACTGTTCCAAACAAGTCCCAGACTACCCCAGACTGTCCCAGGCTGTTCCAAACAAGTCCCAGACTGTCCCAGACTGTCCCAGACTGTTCCAAACAAGTCCCAGACTACCCCAGACTGTACCAGGCTGTTCCAAACATGTCCCAGACTGTGCCAGAAGGTCCCACACGTTCCCAGACTGTTCCAAACAAGTCCCAGACGGTCCCAGACAGTCCCAGACTGTTCCAAACAAGTCCCAGGCTGTCCCAAACTGTCCCAGGCTGTCCCAGACGGTCCCAGACTGTTCCAATCAAGTCCCAGATTGTCCCAGACGGTCCCAGACTGTCCCAAACAAGTCCCAGACTGTCCCAGACGGTCCCAGACGGTCCCAAACGTGTCCTCGACTGTCCCAGACGGTCCCAGACTGTTCCAAACAAGTCCCAGACTGTCCCAGACTGTCCCAGACGGTCCCAGTCTGTCCCAATCAAGTCCCAGACTGTCCCAGACGGTCCTAGACTGTCCCAAACTAGTCCCAGACTGTCCCAGACGGTCCCAGACGGTCCCAATCGTGTCCTAGACTGTCCCAGACGGTGCCAGACTGTTCCAAACAAGTCCCAGACTACCCCAGACTGTCCCAGACTGTTCCAAACAAGTCCCAGACTACCCCAGACTGTACCAGGCTGTTCCAAACATGTCCCAGACTGTGCCAGAAGGTCCCACACGTTCCCAGACTGTTCCAAACAAGTCCCAGACGGTCCCAGACAGTCCCAGACTGTTCCAAACAAGTCCCAGACGGTCCCAGACAGTCCCAGACTGTTCCAAACAAGTCCCAGACTGTCCCAAACTGTCCCAGGCTGTCCCAGACTGTTCCAAACAAGTCCCAGACGGTCCCAGACTGTCCCAGACTGTTCCAAACAAGTCCCAGACCGTCCCAGACTGTCCCAGACTGTTCCAAACAAGTCCCAGACCGTCCCAGACAGTCCCAGACTGTTCCAAACAAGTCCCAGACTGTCCCAGACTGTCCCAGACTGTTCCAAACAAGTCCCAGACTGTCCCAGACGGTCCCAGACTGTCCCAGACTGTCCCAAACAAGTCCTAGACTGTCCCACACTGACGCAGACTGTTGCAAACAAGTCCCAGACTACCCCAGACTGTACCAGGCTGTTCCAAACAAGTCCCAGACTGTCCCAGAAGGTCCCAGACGGTCCCAGACTGTTCCAAACAAGTCCTAGACTGTCCCAAACTGTCGCAGACTATTCCAAACAAGTCCCAGACGGTCCCAAACTGACGCAGACTGTTCCAAACAAGTCCCAGACTGTCCCAGACTGTCCCAGACTGTTCCAAACAAGTCCCAGACGGTCCCAGACAGTCCCAGACTGTTCCAAACAAGTCCCAGACTGTCCCAGAAGGTCCCAGACGGTCCCAGACTGTCCCAAACAAGTCCCAGACTGTCCCAGACTGTCCCAGACTGTTCCAAACAAGTCCCAGACTGTCCCAGACGGTCCCAGACTGTTCCAATCAAGACCCAGACTGTCCCAGACGGTCCCAGACTGTCCCAAACAAGTCCCAGACTGTCCCAGACGGTCCCAGACGGTCCCAAACGTGTCCTAGACTGTCCCAGACGGTCCCAGACTGTTCCAAACAAGTCCCAGACTGTCCCAGACTGTCCCAGGCTGTTCCAAACAAGTCCCAGACTGTCCCAGCCTGTCCCAGACTGTTCCAAACAAGTCCCAGACCGTCCAAGACTGTACCAGGCTGTTCCAAACAAGTCCCAGACTGTCCCAGAAGGTCCCAGACGGTCCCAGACTGTTCCAAACAAGTCCCAGACTGTCCCAGACGGTCCCAGACTGTTCCAATCAAGTCCCAGACTGTCCCAGACGGTCCCAGACTGTCCCAAACAAGTCCCAGACTGTCCCAGACGGTCCCAGACTGTTCCAAACAAGTCCCAGACTGTCCCAGACTGTCCCAGACGGTCCCAGTCTGTCCCAATCAAGTTCCAGATGGTCCCAGACTGTCCCAAACAAGTCCCAGACTGTCCCAGACGGTCCCAATCGTGTCCTAGACTGTCTCAGACGGTCCCAGACTGTTCCAAACAAGTCCCAGACTACCCCAGACTGTCCCTGGCTGTTCCAAACAAGTCCCAGACTGTCCCAGACTGTCCCAGACTGTTCCAAACAAGTCCCAGACTACCCCAGACTGTACCAGGCTGTTCCAAACATGTCCCAGACTGTGCCAGAAGGTCCCACACGTTCCCAGACTGTTCCAAACAAGTCCCAGACGGTCCCAGACAGTCCCAGACTGTTCCAAACAAGTCCCAGACGGTCCCAGACAGTCCCAGACTGTTCCAAACAAGTCCCAGACTGTCCCAAACTGTCCCAGGCTGTCCCAGACGGTCCCAGACTGTTCCAATCAAGTCCCAGACTGTCCCAGACGGTCCCAGACTGTCCCAAACAAGTCCCAGACTGTCCCAGACGGTCCCAGACGGTCCCAAACGTGTCCTCGACTGTCCCAGACGGTCCCAGACTGTTCCAAACAAGTCCCAGACTGTCCCAGACTGTCCCAGGCTGTTCCAAACAAGTCCCAGACTGTCCCAGACTGTCCCAGACTGTTCCAAACAAGTCCCAGACGGTCCCAGACAGTCCCAGACTGTTCCAAACAAGTCCCAGACTGTCCCAGAAGGTCCCAGACGGTCCCAGACTGTCCCAAACAAGTCCCAGACTGTCCCAGACTGTTCCAGACTGTCCCAGACTGTCCCAGACTGTCCCAGACTGTTCCAAACAAGTCCCAGACTGTCCCAGACGGTCCCAGACGGTCCCAAACGTGTCCTAGACTGTCCCAGACGGTCCCAGACTGTTCCAAACAAGTCCTAGACTGTCCCAGACTGTCCCAGGCGGTCCCAGACTGCCCCAAACAAGTCCCAGACTGTCCCAGACGGTCCCAGACGGTCCCAGACGGTCCCAGACGGTCCCAAACGTGTCCTAGACTGTCCCAGACGGTCCCAGACTGTTCCAAACAAGTCCTAGACTGTCCCAGACTGTCCCAGGCGGTCCCAGACTGCCCCAAACAAGTCCCAGACTGTCCCAGATGGTCCCAGACGGTCCCAAACGTGTCCTAGACTGTCCCAGACGGTCCCAGACTGTTCCAAACAAGTCCCAGACTACCCCAGACTGACCCAGGCTGTTCCAAACAAGTCCCAGACTGTCCCAGACTGTCCCAGACTGTTCCAAACAAGTCCCAGACGGTCCCAGACTGTCCCAGACTGTTCCAAACAAGTCCCAGACGGTCCCAGACAGTCCCAGACTGTTCCAAACAAGTCCCAGACGGTCCCAGACAGTCCCAGACTGTTCCAAACAAGTCCCAGACAGTCCCAAACTGTCCCAGGCTGTCCCAGACTGTTCCAAACAAGTCCCAGACGGTCCCAGACAGTCCCAGACTGTTGCAAACAAGTTCCAGACGGTCCCAAACTGTCGTAGACTGTTCCAAACAAGTCCCAGACTACCCCAGACTGTCCCAGGCTGTTCCAAACAAGTCCCAGACTGTCCCAGACTGTCCCAGACTGTTCCAAACAAGTCCCAGACCGTCCCAGACAGTCCCAGGCTGTTCCAAACAAGTCCCAGACTGTCCCAAACTGTCGCAGACTATTCCAAACAAGTCCCAGACGGTCCCAAACTGACGCAGACTGTTCCAAACAAGTCCCAGACTGTCCCAGACTGTCCCAGACTGTTCCAAACAAGTCCCAGACGGTCCCAGACAGTCCCAGACTGTTCCAAACAAGTTCCAGACTGTCCCAGAAGGTCCCAGACGGTACCAGACTGTCCCAAACAAGTCCCAGACTGTCCCAGACTGTCCCAGACTGTCCCAGACTGTCCCAGACTGTCCCAGACTGTTCCAAACAAGTCCCAGACTGTCCCAGACGGTCCCAGACTGTTCCAATAAAGACCCAGACTGTCCCAGGCGGTCTCAGACTGTCCCAAACAAGTCCCAGACTGTCCCAGACGGTCCCAGACGGACCAAAACGTGTCCTAGACTGTCCCAGACGGTCCCAGACTGTTCCAAACAAGTCCCAGACTGTCCCAGACTGTCCCAGACGGTCCCAGTCTGTCCCAATCAAGTCCCAGACTGTCCCAGACGGTCCCAGACTGTCCCAAACAAGTCCCAGACTGTCCCAGACGGTCCCAATCGTGTCCTAGACTGTCTCAGACGGTCCCAGACTGTTCCAAACAAGTCCCAGACTACCCCAGACTGTCCCAGGCTGTTCCAAACAAGTCCCAGACTGTCCCAGACTGTCCCAGACTGTTCCAAACAAGTCCCAGACTACCCCAGACTGTACCAGGCTGTTCCAAACATGTCCCAGACTGTGCCAGAAGGTCCCACACGTTCCCAGACTGTTCCAAACAAGTCCCAGTCGGTCCCAGACAGTCCCAGACTGATCCAAACAAGTCCCAGACGGTCCCAGACAGTCCCAGACTGTTCCAAACAAGTCCCAGACTGTCCCAAACTGTCCCAGGCTGTCCCAGACGGTCCCAGACTGTTCCAATCAAGTCCCAGATTGTCCCAGACGGTCCCAGACTGTCCCAAACAAGTCCCAGACTGTCCCAGACGGTCCCAGACGGTCCCAAACGTGTCCTCGACTGTCCCAGACGGTCCCAGACTGTTCCAAACAAGTCCCAGACTGTCCCAGACTGTCCCAGACGGTCCCAGTCTGTCCCAATCAAGTCCCAGACTGTCCCAGACGGTCCTAGACTGTCCCAAACTAGTCCCAGGCTGTCCCAGACGGTCCCAGACGGTCCCAATCGTGTCCTAGACTGTCCCAGACGGTGCCAGACTGTTCCAAACAAGTCCCAGACTACCCCAGACTGTTCCAGACTGTTCCAAACAAGTCCCAGACTACCCCAGACTGTACCAGGCTGTTCCAAACATGTCCCAGACTGTGCCAGAAGGTCCCACACGTTCCCAGACTGTTCCAAACAAGTCCCAGACGGTCCCAGACAGTCCCAGACTGTTCCAAACAAGTCCCAGACGGTCCCAGACAGTCCCAGACTGTTCCAAACAAGTCCCAGACTGTCCCAAACTGTCCCAGGCTGTCCCAGACTGTTCCAAACAAGTCCCAGACCGTCCCAGACTGTCCCAGACTGTTCCAAACAAGTCACAGACCGTCCCAGACTGTCCCAGACTGTTCCAAACAAGTCCCAGACCGTCCCAGACAGTCCCAGACTGTTCCAAACAAGTCCCAGACTGTCCCAAACTGTCCCAGGCTGTCCCAGACGGTCCCAGACTGTTCCAATCAAGTCCCAGACTGTCCCAGACGGTCCCAGACTGTCCCAAACAAGTCCCAGACTGTCCCAGACGGTCCCAGACGGTCCCAAACGTGTCCTCGACTGTCCCAGACGGTCCCAGACTGTTCCAAACAAGTCCCAGACTGTCCCAGACTGTCCCAGGCTGTTCCAAACAAGTCCCAGACTGTCCCAGACTGTCCCAGACTGTTCCAAACAAGTCCCAGACGGTCCCAGACAGTCCCAGACTGTTCCAAACAAGTCCCAGACTGTCCCAGAAGGTCCCAGACGGTCCCAGACTGTCCCAAACAAGTCCCAGACTGTCCCAGACTGTTCCAGACTGTCCCAGACTGTCCCAGACTGTCCCAGACTGTTCCAAACAAGTCCCAGACTGTCCCAGACGGTCCCAGACGGTCCCAAACGTGTCCTAGACTGTCCCAGACGGTCCCAGACTGTTCCAAACAAGTCCTAGACTGTCCCAGACTGTCCCAGGCGGTCCCAGACTGCCCCAAACAAGTCCCAGACTGTCCCAGACGGTCCCAGACGGTCCCAGACGGTCCCAGACGGTCCCAAACGTGTCCTAGACTGTCCCAGACGGTCCCAGACTGTTCCAAACAAGTCCTAGACTGTCCCAGACTGTCCCAGGCGGTCCCAGACTGCCCCAAACAAGTCCCAGACTGTCCCAGATGGTCCCAGACGGTCCCAAACGTGTCCTAGACTGTCCCAGACGGTCCCAGACTGTTCCAAACAAGTCCCAGACTACCCCAGACTGACCCAGGCTGTTCCAAACAAGTCCCAGACTGTCCCAGACTGTCCCAGACTGTTCCAAACAAGTCCCAGACGGTCCCAGACTGTCCCAGACTGTTCCAAACAAGTCCCAGACGGTCCCAGACAGTCCCAGACTGTTCCAAACAAGTCCCAGACGGTCCCAGACAGTCCCAGACTGTTCCAAACAAGTCCCAGACAGTCCCAAACTGTCCCAGGCTGTCCCAGACTGTTCCAAACAAGTCCCAGACGGTCCCAGACAGTCCCAGACTGTTGCAAACAAGTTCCAGACGGTCCCAAACTGTCGTAGACTGTTCCAAACAAGTCCCAGACTACCCGAGACTGTCCCAGGCTGTTCCAAACAAGTCCCAGACTGTCCCAGACTGTCCCAGACTGTTCCAAACAAGTCCCAGACCGTCCCAGACAGTCCCAGGCTGTTCCAAACAAGTCCCAGACTGTCCCAAACTGTCGCAGACTATTCCAAACAAGTCCCAGACGGTCCCAAACTGACGCAGACTGTTCCAAACAAGTCCCAGACTGTCCCAGACTGTCCCAGACTGTTCCAAACAAGTCCCAGACGGTCCCAGACAGTCCCAGACTGTTCCAAACAAGTTCCAGACTGTCCCAGAAGGTCCCAGACGGTACCAGACTGTCCCAAACAAGTCCCAGACTGTCCCAGACTGTCCCAGACTGTCCCAGACTGTTCCAAACAAGTCCCAGACTGTCCCAGACGGTCCCAGACTGTTCCAATAAAGACCCAGACTGTCCCAGGCGGTCTCAGACTGTCCCAAACAAGTCCCAGACTGTCCCAGACGGTCCCAGACGGACCAAAACGTGTCCTAGACTGTCCCAGACGGTCCCAGACTGTTCCAAACAAGTCCCAGACTGTCCCAGACTGTCCCAGACGGTCCCAGTCTGTCCCAATCAAGTCCCAGACTGTCCCAGACGGTCCCAGACTGTCCCAAACAAGTCCCAGACTGTCCCAGACGGTCCCAATCGTGTCCTAGACTGTCTCAGACGGTCCCAGACTGTTCCAAACAAGTCCCAGACTACCCCAGACTGTCCCAGGCTGTTCCAAACAAGTCCCAGACTGTCCCAGACTGTCCCAGACTGTTCCAAACAAGTCCCAGACTACCCCAGACTGTACCAGGCTGTTCCAAACATGTCCCAGACTGTGCCAGAAGGTCCCACACGTTCCCAGACTGTTCCAAACAAGTCCCAGTCGGTCCCAGACAGTCCCAGACTGATCCAAACAAGTCCCAGACGGTCCCAGACAGTCCCAGACTGTTCCAAACAAGTCCCAGACTGTCCCAAACTGTCCCAGGCTGTCCCAGACGGTCCCAGACTGTTCCAATCAAGTCCCAGATTGTCCCAGACGGTCCCAGACTGTCCCAAACAAGTCCCAGACTGTCCCAGACGGTCCCAGACGGTCCCAAACGTGTCCTCGACTGTCCCAGACGGTCCCAGACTGTTCCAAACAAGTCCCAGACTGTCCCAGACTGTCCCAGACGGTCCCAGTCTGTCCCAATCAAGTCCCAGACTGTCCCAGACGGTCCTAGACTGTCCCAAACTAGTCCCAGGCTGTCCCAGACGGTCCCAGACGGTCCCAATCGTGTCCTAGACTGTCCCAGACGGTGCCAGACTGTTCCAAACAAGTCCCAGACTACCCCAGACTGTTCCAGACTGTTCCAAACAAGTCCCAGACTACCCCAGACTGTACCAGGCTGTTCCAAACATGTCCCAGACTGTGCCAGAAGGTCCCACACGTTCCCAGACTGTTCCAAACAAGTCCCAGACGGTCCCAGACAGTCCCAGACTTTTCCAAACAAGTCCCAGACGGTCCCAGACAGTCCCAGACTGTTCCAAACAAGTCCCAGACTGTCCCAAACTGTCCCAGGCTGTCCCAGACTGTTCCAAACAAGTCCCAGACGGTCCCAGACTGTCCCAGACTGTTCCAAACAAGTCACAGACCGTCCCAGACTGTCCCAGACTGTTCCAAACAAGTCCCAGACCGTCCCAGACAGTCCCAGACTGTTCCAAACAAGTCCCAGACTGTCCCAAACTGTCCCAGGCTGTCCCAGACGGTCCCAGACTGTTCCAATCAAGTCCCAGACTGTCCCAGACGGTCCCAGACTGTCCCAAACAAGTCCCAGACTGTCCCAGACGGTCCCAGACGGTCCCAAACGTGTCCTCGACTGTCCCAGACGGTCCCAGACTGTTCCAAACAAGTCCCAGACTGTCCCAGACTGTCCCAGGCTGTTCCAAACAAGTCCCAGACTGTCCCAGACTGTCCCAGACTGTTCCAAACAAGTCCCAGACGGTCCCAGACAGTCCCAGACTGTTCCAAACAAGTCCCAGACTGTCCCAGAAGGTCCCAGACGGTCCCAGACTGTCCCAAACAAGTCCCAGACTGTCCCAGACTGTTCCAGACTGTCCCAGACTGTCCCAGACTGTCCCAGACTGTTCCAAACAAGTCCCAGACTGTCCCAGACGGTCCCAGACGGTCCCAAATGTGTCCTAGACTGTCCCAGACGGTCCCAGACTGTTCCAAACAAGTCCTAGACTGTCCCAGACTGTCCCAGGCGGTCCCAGACTGCCCCAAACAAGTCCCAGACTGTCCCAGACGGTCCCAGACGGTCCCAGACGGTCCCAGACGGTCCCAAACGTGTCCTAGACTGTCCCAGACGGTCCCAGACTGTTCCAAACAAGTCCTAGACTGTCCCAGACTGTCCCAGGCGGTCCCAGACTGCCCCAAACAAGTCCCAGACTGTCCCAGATGGTCCCAGACGGTCCCAAACGTGTCCTAGACTGTCCCAGACGGTCCCAGACTGTTCCAAACAAGTCCCAGACTACCCCAGACTGTCCCAGGCTGTTCCAAACAAGTCCCAGACTGTCCCAGACTGTCCCAGACTGTTCCAAACAAGTCCCAGACCGTCCCAGACAGTCCCAGGCTGTTCCAAACAAGTCCCAGACTGTCCCAAACTGTCGCAGACTATTCCAAACAAGTCCCAGACGGTCCCAAACTGACGCAGACTGTTCCAAACAAGTCCCAGACTGTCCCAGACTGTCCCAGACTGTTCCAAACAAGTCCCAGACGGTCCCAGACAGTCCCAGACTGTTCCAAACAAGTTCCAGACTGTCCCAGAAGGTCCCAGACGGTACCAGACTGTCCCAAACAAGTCCCAGACTGTCCCAGACTGTCCCAGACTGTCCCAGACTGTCCCAGACTGTCCCAGACTGTTCCAAACAAGTCCCAGACTGTCCCAGACGGTCCCAGACTGTTCCAATAAAGACCCAGACTGTCCCAGGCGGTCTCAGACTGTCCCAAACAAGTCCCAGACTGTCCCAGACGGTCCCAGACGGACCAAAACGTGTCCTAGACTGTCCCAGACGGTCCCAGACTGTTCCAAACAAGTCCCAGACTGTCCCAGACTGTCCCAGACGGTCCCAGTCTGTCCCAATCAAGTCCCAGACTGTCCCAGACGGTCCCAGACTGTCCCAAACAAGTCCCAGACTGTCCCAGACGGTCCCAATCGTGTCCTAGACTGTCTGAGACGGTCCCAGACTGTTCCAAACAAGTCCCAGACTATCCCAGACTGTCCCAGGCTGTTCCAAACAAGTCCCAGACTGTCCCAGACTGTCCCAGACTGTTCCAAACAAGTCCCAGACTACCCCAGACTGTACCAGGCTGTTCCAAACATGTCCCAGACTGTGCCAGAAGGTCCCACACGTTCCCAGACTGTTCCAAACAAGTCCCAGTCGGTCCCAGACAGTCCCAGACTGATCCAAACAAGTCCCAGACGGTCCCAGACAGTCCCAGACTGTTCCAAACAAGTCCCAGACTGTCCCAAACTGTCCCAGGCTGTCCCAGACGGTCCCAGACTGTTCCAATCAAGTCCCAGATTGTCCCAGACGGTCCCAGACTGTCCCAAACAAGTCCCAGACTGTCCCAGACGGTCCCAGACGGTCCCAAACGTGTCCTCGACTGTCCCAGACGGTCCCAGACTGTTCCAAACAAGTCCCAGACTGTCCCAGACTGTCCCAGACGGTCCCAGTCTGTCCCAATCAAGTCCCAGACTGTCCCAGACGGTCCTAGACTGTCCCAAACTAGTCCCAGGCTGTCCCAGACGGTCCCAGACGGTCCCAATCGTGTCCTAGACTGTCCCAGACGGTGCCAGACTGTTCCAAACAAGTCCCAGACTACCCCAGACTGTTCCAGACTGTTCCAAACAAGTCCCAGACTACCCCAGACTGTACCAAGCTGTTCCAAACATGTCCCAGACTGTGCCAGAAGGTCCCACACGTTCCCAGACTGTTCCAAACAAGTCCCAGACGGTCCCAGACAGTCCCAGACTGTTCCAAACAAGTCCCAGACGGTCCCAGACAGTCCCAGACTGTTCCAAACAAGTCCCAGACTGTCCCAAACTGTCCCAGGCTGTCCCAGACTGTTCCAAACAAGTCCCAGACGGTCCCAGACTGTCCCAGACTGTTCCAAACAAGTCACAGACCGTCCCAGACTGTCCCAGACTGTTCCAAACAAGTCCCAGACCGTCCCAGACAGTCCCAGACTGTTCCAAACAAGTCCCAGACTGTCCCAAACTGTCCCAGGCTGTCCCAGACGGTCCCAGACTGTTCCAATCAAGTCCCAGACTGTCCCAGACGGTCCCAGACTGTCCCAAACAAGTCCCAGACTGTCCCAGACGGTCCCAGACGGTCCCAAACGTGTCCTCGACTGTCCCAGACGGTCCCAGACTGTTCCAAACAAGTCCCAGACTGTCCCAGACTGTCCCAGGCTGTTCCAAACAAGTCCCAGACTGTCCCAGACTGTCCCAGACTGTTCCAAACAAGTCCCAGACGGTCCCAGACAGTCCCAGACTGTTCCAAACAAGTCCCAGACTGTCCCAGAAGGTCCCAGACGGTCCCAGACTGTCCCAAACAAGTCCCAGACTGTCCCAGACTGTTCCAGACTGTCCCAGACTGTCCCAGACTGTCCCAGACTGTTCCAAACAAGTCCCAGACTGTCCCAGACGGTCCCAGACGGTCCCAAACGTGTCCTAGACTGTCCCAGACGGTCCCAGACTGTTCCAAACAAGTCCTAGACTGTCCCAGACTGTCCCAGGCGGTCCCAGACTGCCCCAAACAAGTCCCAGACTGTCCCAGACGGTCCCAGACGGTCCCAGACGGTCCCAGACGGTCCCAAACGTGTCCTAGACTGTCCCAGACGGTCCCAGACTGTTCCAAACAAGTCCTAGACTGTCCCAGACTGTCCCAGGCGGTCCCAGACTGCCCCAAACAAGTCCCAGACTGTCCCAGATGGTCCCAGACGGTCCCAAACGTGTCCTAGACTGTCCCAGACGGTCCCAGACTGTTCCAAACAAGTCCCAGACTACCCCAGACTGACCCAGGCTGTTCCAAACAAGTCCCAGACTGTCCCAGACTGTCCCAGACTGTTCCAAACAAGTCCCAGACGGTCCCAGACTGTCCCAGACTGTTCCAAACAAGTCCCAGACGGTCCCAGACAGTCCCAGACTGTTCCAAACAAGTCCCAGACGGTCCCAGACAGTCCCAGACTGTTCCAAACAAGTCCCAGACAGTCCCAAACTGTCCCAGGCTGTCCCAGACTGTTCCAAACAAGTCCCAGACGGTCCCAGACAGTCCCAGACTGTTGCAAACAAGTCCCAGACGGTCCCAAACTGTCGTAGACTGTTCCAAACAAGTCCCAGACTACCCCAGACTGTCCCAGGCTGTTCCAAACAAGTCCCAGACTGTCCCAGACTGTCCCAGACTGTTCCAAACAAGTCCCAGACCGTCCCAGACAGTCCCAGGCTGTTCCAAACAAGTCCCAGACTGTCCCAAACTGTCGCAGACTATTCCAAACAAGTCCCAGACGGTCCCAAACTGACGCAGACTGTTCCAAACAAGTCCCAGACTGTCCCAGACTGTCCCAGACTGTTCCAAACAAGTCCCAGACGGTCCCAGACAGTCCCAGACTGTTCCAAACAAGTTCCAGACTGTCCCAGAAGGTCCCAGACGGTACCAGACTGTCCCAAACAAGTCCCAGACTGTCCCAGACTGTCCCAGACTGTCCCAGACTGTCCCAGACTGTCCCAGACTGTTCCAAACAAGTCCCAGACTGTCCCAGACGGTCCCAGACTGTTCCAATAAAGACCCAGACTGTCCCAGGCGGTCTCAGACTGTCCCAAACAAGTCCCAGACTGTCCCAGACGGTCCCAGACGGACCAAAACGTGTCCTAGACTGTCCCAGACGGTCCCAGACTGTTCCAAACAAGTCCCAGACTGTCCCAGACTGTCCCAGACGGTCCCAGTCTGTCCCAATCAAGTCCCAGACTGTCCCAGACGGTCCCAGACTGTCCCAAACAAGTCCCAGACTGTCCCAGACGGTCCCAATCGTGTCCTAGACTGTCTCAGACGGTCCCAGACTGTTCCAAACAAGTCCCAGACTACCCCAGACTGTCCCAGGCTGTTCCAAACAAGTCCCAGACTGTCCCAGACTGTCCCAGACTGTTCCAAACAAGTCCCAGACTACCCCAGACTGTACCAGGCTGTTCCAAACATGTCCCAGACTGTGCCAGAAGGTCCCACACGTTCCCAGACTGTTCCAAACAAGTCCCAGTCGGTCCCAGACAGTCCCAGACTGATCCAAACAAGTCCCAGACGGTCCCAGACAGTCCCAGACTGTTCCAAACAAGTCCCAGACTGTCCCAAACTGTCCCAGGCTGTCCCAGACGGTCCCAGACTGTTCCAATCAAGTCCCAGATTGTCCCAGACGGTCCCAGACTGTCCCAAACAAGTCCCAGACTGTCCCAGACGGTCCCAGACGGTCCCAAACGTGTCCTCGACTGTCCCAGACGGTCCCAGACTGTTCCAAACAAGTCCCAGACTGTCCCAGACTGTCCCAGACGGTCCCAGTCTGTCCCAATCAAGTCCCAGACTGTCCCAGACGGTCCCAGACTGTCCCAAACAAGTCCCAGACTGTCCCAGACGGTCCCAATCGTGTCCTAGACTGTCTCAGACGGTCCCAGACTGTTCCAAACAAGTCCCAGACTACCCCAGACTGTCCCAGGCTGTTCCAAACAAGTCCCAGACTGTCCCAGACTGTCCCAGACTGTTCCAAACAAGTCCCAGACTACCCCAGACTGTACCAGGCTGTTCCAAACATGTCCCAGACTGTGCCAGAAGGTCCCACACGTTCCCAGACTGTTCCAAACAAGTCCCAGTCGGTCCCAGACAGTCCCAGACTGATCCAAACAAGTCCCAGACGGTCCCAGACAGTCCCAGACTGTTCCAAACAAGTCCCAGACTGTCCCAAACTGTCCCAGGCTGTCCCAGACGGTCCCAGACTGTTCCAATCAAGTCCCAGATTGTCCCAGACGGTCCCAGACTGTCCCAAACAAGTCCCAGACTGTCCCAGACGGTCCCAGACGGTCCCAAACGTGTCCTCGACTGTCCCAGACGGTCCCAGACTGTTCCAAACAAGTCCCAGACTGTCCCAGACTGTCCCAGACGGTCCCAGTCTGTCCCAATCAAGTCCCAGACTGTCCCAGACGGTCCTAGACTGTCCCAAACTAGTCCCAGGCTGTCCCAGACGGTCCCAGACGGTCCCAATCGTGTCCTAGACTGTCCCAGACGGTGCCAGACTGTTCCAAACAAGTCCCAGACTACCCCAGACTGTCCCAGACTGTTCCAAACAAGTCCCAGACTACCCCAGACTGTACCAGGCTGTTCCAAA
The DNA here is from genome assembly GCA_963971525.1 of Cephus spinipes. Lineage (NCBI taxonomy): Eukaryota > Metazoa > Arthropoda > Insecta > Hymenoptera > Cephidae > Cephus > Cephus spinipes. The sequence continues at coordinate 10,701,283 of OZ020581.1, read as the reverse complement.
CATGTCCCAGACTGTGCCAGAAGGTCCCACACGTTCCCAGACTGTTCCAAACAAGTCCCAGACGGTCCCAGACTGTTCCAAACAAGTCCCAGACTGTCCCAAACTGTCCCAGGCTGTCCCAGACTGTTCCAAACAAGTCCCAGACGGTCCCAGACTGTCCCAGACTGTTCCAAACAAGTCCCAGACCGTCCCAGACTGTCCCAGACTGTTCCAAACAAGTCCCAGACCGTCCCAGACAGTCCCAGACTGTTCCAAACAAGTCCCAGACTGTCCCAGACTGTCCCAGACTGTCCCAGACTGTTCCAAACAAGTCCCAGACTGTCCCAGACGGTCCCAGACTGTCCCAGACTGTCCCAAACAAGTCCTAGACTGTCCCACACTGACGCAGACTGTTGCAAACAAGTCCCAGACTACCCCAGACTGTACCAGGCTGTTCCAAACAAGTCCCAGACTGTCCCAGAAGGTCCCAGACGGTCCCAGACTGATCCAAACAAGTCCTAGACTGTCCCAAACTGTCGCAGACTATTCCAAACAAGTCCCAGACGGTCCCAAACTGACGCAGACTGTTCCAAACAAGTCCCAGACTGTCCCAGACTGTCCCAGACTGTTCCAAACAAGTCCCAGACGGTCCCAGACAGTCCCAGACTGTTCCAAACAAGTCCCAGACTGTCCCAGAAGGTCCCAGACGGTCCCAGACTGTCCCAAACAAGTCCCAGACTGTCCCAGACTGTCCCAGACTGTTCCAAACAAGTCCCAGACTGTCCCAGACGGTCCCAGACTGTTCCAATCAAGTTCCAGACTGTCCCAGACGGTCCCAGACTGTCCCAAACAAGTCCCAGACTGTCCCAGACGGTCCCAGACGGTCCCAAACGTGTCCTAGACTGTCCCAGACGGTCCCAGACTGTTCCAAACAAGTCCTAGACTGTCCCAGACTGTCCCAGGCGGTCCCAGACTGCCCCAAACAAGTCCCAGACTGTCCCAGACGGTCCCAGACGGTCCCAAACGTGTCCTAGACTGTCCCAGACGGTCCCAGACTGTTCCAAACAAGTCCCAGACTACCCCAGACTGACCCAGGCTGTTCCAAACAAGTCCCAGACTGTCCCAGACTGTCCCAGACTGTTCCAAACAAGTCCCAGACGGTCCCAGACTGTCCCAGACTGTTCCAAACAAGTCCCAGACGGTCCCAGACAGTCCCAGACTGTTCCAAACAAGTCCCAGACGGTCCCAGACAGTCCCAGACTGTTCCAAACAAGTCCCAGACTGTCCCAAACTGTCCCAGGCTGTCCCAGACTGTTCCAAACAAGTCCCAGACGGTCCCAGACAGTCCCAGACTGTTGCAAACAAGTCCCAGACGGTCCCAGACTGTCCCAGGCTGTTCCAAACAAGTCCCAGACTGTCCCAGACTGTCCCAGGCTGTTCCAAACAAGTCCCAGACCGTCCCAGACTGTACCAGGCTGTTCCAAACAAGTCCCAGACTGTCCCAGAAGGTCCCAGACGGTCCCAGACTGTTCCAAACAAGTCCCAGACTGTCCCAGACGGTCCCAGACTGTTCCAATCAAGTCCCAGACTGTCCCAGACGGTCCCAGACGGTCCCAAACGTGTCCTAGACTGTCCCAGACGGTCCCAGACTGTTCCAAACAAGTCCCAGACTGTCCCAGACTGTCCCAGACGGTCCCAGTCTGTCCCAATCAAGTCCCAGACTGTCCCAGACGGTCCCAGACTGTCCCAAACAAGTCCCAGACTGTCCCAGACGGTCCTAATCGTGTCCTAGACTGTCCCAGACGGTCCCAGACTGTTCCAAACAAGTCCCAGACTACCCCAGACTGTCCCAGGCTGTTCCAAACAAGTCCCAGACTGTCCCAGACTGTTCCAAACAAGTCCCAGACTACCCCAGACTGTACCAGGCTGTTCCAAACATGTCCCAGACTGTGCCAGAAGGTCCCACACGTTCCCAGACTGTTCCAAACAAGTCCCAGACGGTCCCAGACAGTCCCAGACTGTTCCAAACAAGTCCCAGACGGTCCCAGACAGTCCCAGACTGTTAGAAACAAGTCCCAGACTGTCCCAAACTGTCCCAGACTGTCCCAGACGGTCCCAGTCTGTCCCAATCAAGTCCCAGACTGTCCCAGACGGTCCCAGACTGTCCCAAACAAGTCCCAGACTGTCCCAGACGGTCCCAATCGTGTCCTAGACTGTCTCAGACGGTCCTAGACTGTTCCAAACAAGTCCCAGACTACCCCAGACTGTCCCAGGCTGTTCCAAACAAGTCCCAGACTGTCCCAGACTGTCCCAGACTGTTCCAAACAAGTCCCAGACTACCCCAGACTGTACCAGGCTGTTCCAAACATGTCCCAGACTGTGCCAGAAGGTCCCACACGTTCCCAGACTGTTCCAAACAAGTCCCAGTCGGTCCCAGACAGTCCCAGACTGTTCCAAACAAGTCCCAGACGGTCCCAGACAGTCCCAGACTGTTCCAAACAAGTCCCAGACTGTCCCAAACTGTCCCAGGCTGTCCCAGACGGTCCCAGACTGTTCCAATCAAGTCCCAGACTGTCCCAGACGGTCCCAGACTGTCCCAAACAAGTCCCAGACTGTCCCAGACGGTCCCAGACGGTCCCAAACGTGTCCTCGACTGTCCCAGACGGTCCCAGACTGTTCCAAACAAGTCCCAGACTACCCCAGACTGTCCCAGGCTGTTCCAAACAAGTCCCAGACTGTCCCAGACTGTCCCAGACTGTTCCAAACAAGTCCCAGACTACCCCAGACTGTACCAGGCTGTTCCAAACATGTCCCAGACTGTGCCAGAAGGTCCCACACGTTCCCAGACTGTTCCAAACAAGTCCCAGACGGTCCCAGACAGTCCCAGACTGTTCCAAACAAGACCCAGACGGTCCCAGACAGTCCCAGACTGTTCCAAACAAGTCCCAGACTGTCCCAAACTGTCCCAGGCTGTCCCAGACTGTTCCAAACAAGTCCCAGACGGTCCCAGACTGTCCCAGACTGTTCCAAACAAGTCCCAGACCGTCCCAGACTGTCCCAGACTGTTCCAAACAATTCCCAGACCGTCCCAGACAGTCCCAGACTGTTCCAAACAAGTCCCAGACTGTCCCAGACTGTCCCAGACTGTCCCAGACTGTTCCAAACAAGTCCCAGACTGTCCCAGACGGTCCCAGACTGTCCCAGACTGTCCCAAACAAGTCCTAGACTGTCCCAAACTGACGCAGACTGTTGCAAACAAGTCCCAGACTACCCCAGACTGTACCAGGCTGTTCCAAACAAGTCCCAGACTGTCCCAGAAGGTCCCAGACGGTCCCAGACTGTTCCAAACAAGTCCTAGACTGTCCCAAACTGTCGCAGACTATTGCAAACAAGTCCCAGATGGTCCCAAACTGACGCAGACTGTTCCAAACAAGTCCCAGACTGTCCCAGACTGTCCCAGACTGTTCCAAACAAGTCCCAGACGGTCCCAGACAGTCCCAGACTGTTCCAAACAAGTCCCAGACTGTCCCAGAAGGTCCCAGACGGTCCCAGACTGTCCCAAACAAGTCCCAGACTGTCCCAGACTGTCCCAGACTGTTCCAAACAAGTCCCAGACTGTCCCAGACGGTCCCAGACTGTTCCAATCAAGTCCCAGACTGTCCCAGACGGTCCCAGACTGTCCCAAACAAGTCCCAGACTGTCCCAGACGGTCCCAGACGGTCCCAAACGTGTCCTAGACTGTCCCAGACGGTCCCAGACTGTTCCAAACAAGTCCTAGACTGTCCCAGACTGTCCCAGGCGGTCCCAGACTGCCCCAAACAAGTCCCAGACTGTCCCAGACGGTCCCAGACGGTCCCAGACGGTCCCAAACGTGTCCTAGACTGTCCCAGACGGTCCCAGACTGTTCCAAACAAGTCCTAGACTGTCCCAGACTGTCCCAGGCGGTCCCAGACTGCTCCAAACAAGTCCCAGACTGTCCCAGACGGTCCCAGACGGTCCCAAACGTGTCCTAGACTGTCCCAGACTGTCCCAGACTGTTCCAAACAAGTCCCAGACGGTCCCAGACTGTCCCAGACTGTTGCAAACAAGTCCCAGACGGTCCCAGACAGTCCCAGACTGTTGCAAACAAGTCCCAGACGGTCCCAGACTGTCCCAGGCTGTTCCAAACAAGTCCCAGACTGTCCCAGACTGTCCCAGGCTGTTCCAAACAAGTCCCAGACCGTCCCAGACTGTACCAGGCTGTTCCAAACAAGTCCCAGACTGTCCCCGAAGGTCCCAGACGGTCCCAGACTGTTCCAATCAAGTCCCAGACTGTCCCAGACGGTCCCAGACGGTCCCAAACGTGTCCTAGACTGTCCCAGACGGTCCCAGACTGTTCCAAACAAGTCCCAGACTGTCCCAGACTGTCCCAGACGGTCCCAGTCTGTCCCAATCAAGTCCCAGACTGTCCCAGACGGTCCCAGACTGTTCCAATCAAGTCCCAGACTGTCCCAGACGGTCCCAGACTGTCCCAAACAAGTCCCAGACTGTCCCAGACGGTCCCAGACGGTCCCAAACGTGTCCTAGACTGTCCCAGACGGTCCCAGACTGTTCCAAACAAGTCCTAGACTGTCCCAGACTGTCCCAGGCGGTCCCAGACTGCCCCAAACAAGTCCCAGACTGTCCCAGACGGTCCCAGACGGTCCCAGACGGTCCCAAACGTGTCCTAGACTGTCCCAGACGGTCCCAGACTGTTCCAAACAAGTCCTAGACTGTCCCAGACTGTCCCAGGCGGTCCCAGACTGCCCCAAACAAGTCCCAGACTGTCCCAGACGGTCCCAGACGGTCCCAGACGGTCCCAAACGTGTCCCAGACTGTGCCAGAAGGTCCCACACGTTCCCAGACTGTTCCAAACAAGTCCCAGTCGGTCCCAGACAGTCCCAGACTGTTCCAAACAAGTCCCAGACGGTCCCAGACAGTCCCAGACTGTTCCAAACAAGTCCCAGACTGTCCCAAACTGTCCCAGGCTGTCCCAGACGGTCCCAGACTGTTCCAATCAAGTCCCAGACTGTCCCAGACGGTCCCAGACTGTCCCAAACAAGTCCCAGACTGTCCCAGACGGTCCCAGACGGTCCCAAACGTGTCCTCGACTGTCCCAGACGGTCCCAGACTGTTCCAAACAAGTCCCAGACTACCCCAGACTGTCCCAGGCTGTTCCAAACAAGTCCCAGACTGTCCCAGACTGTCCCAGACTGTTCCAAACAAGTCCCAGACTACCCCAGACTGTACCAGGCTGTTCCAAACATGTCCCAGACTGTGCCAGAAGGTCCCACACGTTCCCAGACTGTTCCAAACAAGTCCCAGACGGTCCCAGACAGTCCCAGACTGTTCCAAACAAGACCCAGACGGTCCCAGACAGTCCCAGACTGTTCCAAACAAGTCCCAGACTGTCCCAAACTGTCCCAGGCTGTCCCAGACTGTTCCAAACAAGTCCCAGACGGTCCCAGACTGTCCCAGACTGTTCCAAACAAGTCCCAGACCGTCCCAGACTGTCCCAGACTGTTCCAAACAATTCCCAGACCGTCCCAGACAGTCCCAGACTGTTCCAAACAAGTCCCAGACTGTCCCAGACTGTCCCAGACTGTCCCAGACTGTTCCAAACAAGTCCCAGACTGTCCCAGACGGTCCCAGACTGTCCCAGACTGTCCCAAACAAGTCCTAGACTGTCCCAAACTGACGCAGACTGTTGCAAACAAGTCCCAGACTACCCCAGACTGTACCAGGCTGTTCCAAACAAGTCCCAGACTGTCCCAGAAGGTCCCAGACGGTCCCAGACTGTTCCAAACAAGTCCTAGACTGTCCCAAACTGTCGCAGACTATTGCAAACAAGTCCCAGACGGTCCCAAACTGACGCAGACTGTTCCAAACAAGTCCCAGACTGTCTCAGACTGTCCCAGACTGTTCCAAACAAGTCCCAGACGGTCCCAGACAGTCCCAGACTGTTCCAAACAAGTCCCAGACTGTCCCAGAAGGTCCCAGACGGTCCCAGACTGTCCCAAACAAGTCCCAGACTGTCCCAGACTGTCCCAGACTGTTCCAAACAAGTCCCAGACTGTCCCAGACGGTCCCAGACTGTTCCAATCAAGTCCCAGACTGTCCCAGACGGTCCCAGACTGTCCCAAACAAGTCCCAGACTGTCCCAGACGGTCCCAGACGGTCCCAAACGTGTCCTAGACTGTCCCAGACGGTCCCAGACTGTTCCAAACAAGTCCTAGACTGTCCCAGACTGTCCCAGGCGGTCCCAGACTGCCCCAAACAAGTCCCAGACTGTCCCAGACGGTCCCAGACGGTCCCAGACGGTCCCAAACGTGTCCTAGACTGTCCCAGACGGTCCCAGACTGTTCCAAACAAGTCCTAGACTGTCCCAGACTGTCCCAGGCGGTCCCAGACTGCCCCAAACAAGTCCCAGACTGTCCCAGACGGTCCCAGACGGTCCCAAACGTGTCCTAGACTGTCCCAGACTGTCCCAGACTGTTCCAAACAAGTCCCAGACGGTCCCAGACTGTCCCAGACTGTTGCAAACAAGTCCCAGACGGTCCCAGACAGTCCCAGACTGTTGCAAACAAGTCCCAGACGGTCCCAGACTGTCCCAGGCTGTTCCAAACAAGTCCCAGACTGTCCCAGACTGTCCCAGGCTGTTCCAAACAAGTCCCAGACCGTCCCAGACTGTACCAGGCTGTTCCAAACAAGTCCCAGACTGTCCCCGAAGGTCCCAGACGGTCCCAGACTGTTCCAAACAAGTCCCAGACTGTCCCAGACGGTCCCAGACTGTTCCAATCAAGTCCCAGACTGTCCCAGACGGTCCCAGACGGTCCCAAACGTGTCCTAGACTGTCCCAGACGGTCCCAGACTGTTCCAAACAAGTCCCAGACTGTCCCAGACTGTCCCAGACGGTCCCAGTCTGTCCCAATCAAGTCCCAGACTGTCCCAGACGGTCCCAGACTGTTCCAATCAAGTCCCAGACTGTCCCAGACGGTCCCAGACTGTCCCAAACAAGTCCCAGACTGTCCCAGACGGTCCCAGACGGTCCCAAACGTGTCCTAGACTGTCCCAGACGGTCCCAGACTGTTCCAAACAAGTCCTAGACTGTCCCAGACTGTCCCAGGCGGTCCCAGACTGCCCCAAACAAGTCCCAGACTGTCCCAGACGGTCCCAGACGGTCCCAGACGGTCCCAAACGTGTCCTAGACTGTCCCAGACGGTCCCAGACTGTTCCAAACAAGTCCTAGACTGTCCCAGACTGTCCCAGGCGGTCCCAGACTGCCCCAAACAAGTCCCAGACTGTCCCAGACGGTCCCAGACGGTCCCAAACGTGTCCTAGACTGTCCCAGACTGTCCCAGACTGTTCCAAACAAGTCCCAGACGGTCCCAGACTGTCCCAGACTGTTGCAAACAAGTCCCAGACGGTCCCAGACAGTCCCAGACTGTTGCAAACAAGTCCCAGACGGTCCCAGACTGTCCCAGGCTGTTCCAAACAAGTCCCAGACTGTCCCAGACTGTCCCAGGCTGTTCCAAACAAGTCCCAGACCGTCCCAGACTGTACCAGGCTGTTCCAAACAAGTCCCAGACTGTCCCAGAAGGTCCCAGACGGTCCCAGACTGTTCCAAACAAGTCCCAGACTGTCCCAGACGGTCCCAGACTGTTCCAATCAAGTCCCATACTGTCCCAGACGGTCCCAGACGGTCCCAAACGTGTCCTAGACTGTCCCAGACGGTCCCAGACTGTTAGAAACAAGTCCCAGACTGTCCCAAACTGTCCCAGGCTGTCCCAGACGGTCCCAGACTGTTCCAATCAAGTCCCAGACTGTCCCAGACGGTCCCAGACTGTCCCAAACAAGTCCCAGACTGTCCCAGACGGTCCCAGACGGTCCCAAACGTGTCCTAGACTGTCCCAGACGGTCCCAGACTGTTCCAAACAAGTCCCAGACTGTCCCAGACTGTCCCAGACGGTCCCAGTCTGTCCCAATCAACTCCCAGACTGTCCCAGACGGTCCTAGACTGTCCCAAACAAGTCCCAGACTGTCCCAGACGGTCCCAGACGGTCCCAATCGTGTCCTAGACTGTCCCAGACGGTCCCAGACTGTTCCAAACAAGTCCCAGACTACCCCAGACTGTACCAGGCTGTTCCAAACAAGTCCCAGACTGTCCCAGAAGGTCCCAGACGGTCCCAGACTGTTCCAAACAAGTCCTAGACTGTCCCAAACTGTCGCAGACTATTCCAAACAAGTCCCAGACGGTCCCAAACTGACGCAGACTGTTCCAAACAAGTCCCAGACTGTCCCAGACTGTCCCAGACTGTTCCAAACAAGTCCCAGACGGTCCCAGACAGTCCCAGACTGTTCCAAACAAGTCCCAGACTGTCCCAGAAGGTCCCAGACGGTCCCAGACTGTCCCAAACAAGTCCCAGACTGTCCCAGACTGTCCCAGACTGTCCCAGACTGTTCCAAACAAGTCCCAGACTGTCCCAGACGGTCCCAGACTGTTCCAATCAAGTCCCAGACTGTCCCAAACAAGTCCCAGACTGTCCCAGACGGTCCCAGACGGTCCCAAACGTGTCCTAGACTGTCCCAGACGGTCCCAGACTGTTCCAAACAAGTCCCAGACTACCCCAGACTGACCCAGGCTGTTCCAAACAAGTCCCAGACTGTCCCAGACTGTCCCAGACTGTTCCAAACAAGTCCCAGACGGTCCCAGACTGTCCCAGACTGTTCCAAACAAGTCCCAGACGGTCCCAGACAGTCCCAGACTGTTCCAAACAAGTCCCAGACGGTCCCAGACAGTCCCAGACTGTTCCAAACAAGTCCCAGACTGTCCCAAACTGTCCCAGGCTGTCCCAGACTGTTCCAAACAAGTCCCAGACGGTCCCAGACAGTCCCAGACTGTTGCAAACAAGTCCCAGACGGTCCCAGACTGTACCAGGCTGTTCCAAACAAGTCCCAGACTGTCCCAGACTGTCCCAGGCTGTTCCAAACAAGTCCCAGACCGTCCACGACTGTACCAGGCTGTTCCAAACAAGTCCCAGACTGTCCCAGAAGGTCCCAGACGGTCCCAGACTGTTCCAAACAAGTCCCAGACTGTCCCAGACGGTCCCAGACTGTTCCAATCAAGTCCCAGACTGTCCCAGACGGTCCCAGACGGTCCCAAACGTGTCCTAGACTGTCCCAGACGGTCCCAGACTGTTCCAAACAAGTCCCAGACTGTCCCAGACTGTCCCAGACGGTCCCAGTCTGTCCCAATCAAGTCCCAGACTGTCCCAGACGGTCCCAGACTGTCCCAAACAAGTCCCAGACTGTCCCAGACGGTCCCAGACTGTCCCAAACAAGTCCCAGACTGTCCCAGACTGTCCCAGACTGTCCCAGACTGTTCCAAACAAGTCCCAGACTGTCCCAGACGGTCCCAGACTGTTCCAATCAAGTCCCAGACTGTCCCAGACGGTCCCAGACTGTCCCAAACAAGACCCAGACTGTCCCAGACGGTCCCAGACGGTCCCAAACGTGTCCTAGACTGTCCCAGACGGTCCCAGACTGTTCCAAACAAGTCCTAGACTGTCCCAGACTGTCCCAGGCGGTCTCAGACTGTCCCAAACAAGTCCCAGACTGTCCCAGACGGTCCCAGACGGTCCCAAACGTGTCCTAGACTGTCCCAGACGGTCCCAGACTGTTCCAAACAAGTCCCAGACTACCCCAGACTGACCCAGGCTGTTCCAAACAAGTCCCAGACTGTCCCAGACTGTCCCAGACTGTTCCAAACAAGTCCCAGACGGTCCCAGACTGTCCCAGACTGTTCCAAACAAGTCCCAGACGGTCCCAGACAGTCCCAGACTGTTCCAAACAAGTCCCAGACGGTCCCAGACAGTCCCAGACTGTTCCAAACAAGTCCCAGACTGTCCCAAACTGTCCCAGGCTGTCCCAGACTGTTCCAAACAAGTCCCAGACGGTCCCAGACAGTCCCAGACTGTTGCAAACAAGTCCCAGACGGTCCCAGACTGTACCAGGCTGTTCCAAACAAGTCCCAGACTGTCCCAGACTGTCCCAGGCTGTTCCAAACAAGTCCCAGACCGTCCCAGACTGTACCAGGCTGTTCCAAACAAGTCCCAGACTGTCCCAGAAGGTCCCAGACGGTCCCAGACTGTTCCAAACAAGTCCCAGACTGTCCCAGACGGTCCCAGACTGTTCCAATCAAGTCCCAGACTGTCCCAGACGGTCCCAGACGGTCCCAAACGTGTCCTAGACTGTCCCAGACGGTCCCAGACTGTTCCAAACAAGTCCCAGACTGTCCCAGACTGTCCCAGACGGTCCCAGACTGTCCCAAACAAGTCCCAGACTGTCCCAGACGGTCCCAGACGGTCCCAAACGTGTCCTAGACTGTCCCAGACGGTCCCAGACTGTTCCAAACAAGTCCTAGACTGTCCCAGACTGTCCCAGGCGGTCCCAGACTGCCCCAAACAAGTCCCAGACTGTCCCAGACGGTCCCAGACGGTCCCAGACGGTCCCAAACGTGTCCTAGACTGTCCCAGACGGTCCCAGACTGTTCCAAACAAGTCCTAGACTGTCCCAGACTGTCCCAGGCGGTCCCAGACTGCCCCAAACAAGTCCCAGACTGTCCCAGACGGTCCCAGACGGTCCCAAACGTGTCCTAGACTGTCCCAGACTGTCCCAGACTGTTCCAAACAAGTCCCAGACGGTCCCAGACTGTCCCAGACTGTTGCAAACAAGTCCCAGACGGTCCCAGACAGTCCCAGACTGTTGCAAACAAGTCCCAGACGGTCCCAGAATGTCCCAGGCTGTTCCAAACAAGTCCCAGACTGTCCCAGACTGTCCCAGGCTGTTCCAAACAAGTCCCAGACCGTCCCAGACTGTACCAGGCTGTTCCAAACAAGTCCCAGACTGTCCCAGAAGGTCCCAGACGGTCCCAGACTGTTCCAAACAAGTCCCAGACTGTCCCAGACGGTCCCAGACTGTTCCAATCAAGTCCCATACTGTCCCAGACGGTCCCAGACGGTCCCAAACGTGTCCTAGACTGTCCCAGACGGTCCCAGACTGTTCCAAACAAGTCCCAGACTGTCCCAGACTGTCTCAGACGGTCCCAGTCTGTCCCAATCAAGTCCCAGACTGTCCCAGACGGTCCCAGACTGTCCCAAACAAGTCCCAGACTGTCCCAGACGGTCCCAATCGTGTCCTAGACTGTCCCAGACGGTCCCAGACTGTTCCAAACAAGTCCCAGACTGTCCCAGACTGTTCCAAACAAGTCCCAGACTACCCCAGACTGTACCAGGCTGTTCCAAACATGTCCCAGACTGTGCCAGAAGGTCCCACACGTTCCCAGACTGTTCCAAACAAGTCCCAGACGGTCCCAGACAGTCCCAGACTGTTCCAAACAAGTCCCAGACGGTCCCAGACAGTCCCAGACTGTTAGAAACAAGTCCCAGACTGTCCCAAACTGTCCCAGGCTGTCCCAGACGGTCCCAGACTGTTCCAATCAAGTCCCAGACTGTCCCAGACGGTCCCAGACTGTCCCAAACAAGTCCCAGACTGTCCCAGACGGTCCCAGACGGTCCCAAACGTGTCCTAGACTGTCCCAGACGGTCCCAGACTGTTCCAAACAAGTCCCAGACTGTCCCAGACTGTCCCAGACGGTCCCAGTCTGTCCCAATCAACTCCCAGACTGTCCCAGACGGTCCTAGACTGTCCCAAACAAGTCCCAGACTGTCCCAGACGGTCCCAGACGGTCCCAATCGTGTCCTAGACTGTCCCAGACGGTCCCAGACTGTTCCAAACAAGTCCCAGACTACCCCAGACTGTACCAGGCTGTTCCAAACAAGTCCCAGACTGTCCCAGAAGGTCCCAGACGGTCCCAGACTGTTCCAAACAAGTCCTAGACTGTCCCAAACTGTCGCAGACTATTCCAAACAAGTCCCAGACGGTCCCAAACTGACGCAGACTGTTCCAAACAAGTCCCAGACTGTCCCAGACTGTCCCAGACTGTTCCAAACAAGTCCCAGACGGTCCCAGACAGTCCCAGACTGTTCCAAACAAGTCCCAGACTGTCCCAGAAGGTCCCAGACGGTCCCAGACTGTCCCAAACAAGTCCCAGACTGTCCCAGACTGTCCCAGACTGTCCCAGACTGTTCCAAACAAGTCCCAGACTGTCCCAGACGGTCCCAGACTGTTCCAATCAAGTCCCAGACTGTCCCAAACAAGTCCCAGACTGTCCCAGACGGTCCCAGACGGTCCCAAACGTGTCCTAGACTGTCCCAGACGGTCCCAGACTGTTCCAAACAAGTCCCAGACTACCCCAGACTGACCCAGGCTGTTCCAAACAAGTCCCAGACTGTCCCAGACTGTCCCAGACTGTTCCAATCAAGTCCCAGACGGTCCCAGACTGTCCCAGACTGTTCCAAACAAGTCCCAGACGGTCCCAGACAGTCCCAGACTGTTCCAAACAAGTCCCAGACGGTCCCAGACAGTCCCAGACTGTTCCAAACAAGTCCCAGACTGTCCCAAACTGTCCCAGGCTGTCCCAGATTGTTCCAAACAAGTCCCAGACGGTCCCAGACAGTCCCAGACTGTTGCAAACAAGTCCCAGACGGTCCCAGACTGTACCAGGCTGTTCCAAACAAGTCCCAGACTGTCCCAGACTGTCCCAGGCTGTTCCAAACAAGTCCCAGACCGTCCACGACTGTACCAGGCTGTTCCAAACAAGTCCCAGACTGTCCCAGAAGGTCCCAGACGGTCCCAGACTGTTCCAAACAAGTCCCAGACTGTCCCAGACGGTCCCAGACTGTTCCAATCAAGTCCCAGACTGTCCCAGACGGTCCCAGACGGTCCCAAACGTGTCCTAGACTGTCCCAGACGGTCCCAGACTGTTCCAAACAAGTCCCAGACTGTCCCAGACTGTCCCAGACGGTCCCAGTCTGTCCCAATCAAGTCCCAGACTGTCCCAGACGGTCCCAGACTGTCCCAAACAAGTCCCAGACTGTCCCAGACGGTCCCAGACTGTCCCAAACAAGTCCCAGACTGTCCCAGACTGTCCCAGACTGTCCCAGACTGTTCCAAACAAGTCCCAGACTGTCCCAGACGGTCCCAGACTGTTCCAATCAAGTCCCAGACTGTCCCAGACGGTCCCAGACTGTCCCAAACAAGACCCAGACTGTCCCAGACGGTCCCAGACGGTCCCAAACGTGTCCTAGACTGTCCCAGACGGTCCCAGACTGTTCCAAACAAGTCCTAGACTGTCCCAGACTGTCCCAGGCGGTCTCAGACTGTCCCAAACAAGTCCCAGACTGTCCCAGACGGTCCCAGACGGTCCCAAACGTGTCCTAGACTGTCCCAGACGGTCCCAGACTGTTCCAAACAAGTCCCAGACTACCCCAGACTGACCCAGGCTGTTCCAAACAAGTCCCAGACTGTCCCAGACTGTCCCAGACTGTTCCAAACAAGTCCCAGACGGTCCCAGACTGTCCCAGACTGTTCCAAACAAGTCCCAGACGGTCCCAGACAGTCCCAGACTGTTCCAAACAAGTCCCAGACGGTCCCAGACAGTCCCAGACTGTTCCAAACAAGTCCCAGACTGTCCCAAACTGTCCCAGGCTGTCCCAGACTGTTCCAAACAAGTCCCAGACGGTCCCAGACAGTCCCAGACTGTTGCAAACAAGTCCCAGACGGTCCCAGACTGTACCAGGCTGTTCCAAACAAGTCCCAGACTGTCCCAGACTGTCCCAGGCTGTTCCAAACAAGTCCCAGACCGTCCCAGACTGTACCAGGCTGTTCCAAACAAGTCCCAGACTGTCCCAGAAGGTCCCAGACGGTCCCAGACTGTTCCAAACAAGTCCCAGACTGTCCCAGACGGTCCCAGACTGTTCCAATCAAGTCCCAGACTGTCCCAGACGGTCCCAGACGGTCCCAAACGTGTCCTAGACTGTCCCAGACGGTCCCAGACTGTTCCAAACAAGTCCCAGACTGTCCCAGACTGTCCCAGGCGGTCTCAGACTGTCCCAAACAAGTCCCAGACTGTCCCAGACGGTCCCAGACGGTCCCAAACGTGTCCTAGACTGTCCCAGACGGTCCCAGACTGTTCCAAACAAGTCCCAGACTACCCCAGACTGACCCAGGCTGTTCCAAACAAGTCCCAGACTGTCCCAGACTGTCCCAGACTGTTCCAAACAAGTCCCAGACGGTCCCAGACTGTCCCAGACTGTTCCAAACAAGTCCCAGACGGTCCCAGACAGTCCCAGACTGTTCCAAACAAGTCCCAGACGGTCCCAGACAGTCCCAGACTGTTCCAAACAAGTCCCAGACTGTCCCAAACTGTCCCAGGCTGTCCCAGACTGTTCCAAACAAGTCCCAGACGGTCCCAGACAGTCCCAGACTGTTGCAAACAAGTCCCAGACGGTCCCAGACTGTACCAGGCTGTTCCAAACAAGTCCCAGACTGTCCCAGACTGTCCCAGGCTGTTCCAAACAAGTCCCAGACCGTCCCAGACTGTACCAGGCTGTTCCAAACAAGTCCCAGACTGTCCCAGAAGGTCCCAGACGGTCCCAGACTGTTCCAAACAAGTCCCAGACTGTCCCAGACGGTCCCAGACTGTTCCAATCAAGTCCCAGACTGTCCCAGACGGTCCCAGACGGTCCCAAACGTGTCCTAGACTGTCCCAGACGGTCCCAGACTGTTCCAAACAAGTCCCAGACTGTCCCAGACTGTCCCAGACGGTCCCAGTCTGTCCCAATCAAGTCCCAGACTGTCCCAGACGGTCCCAGACTGTCCCAAACAAGTCCCAGACTGTCCCAGACGGTCCCAATCGTGTCCTAGACTGTCCCAGACGGTCCCAGACTGTTCCAAACAAGTCCCAGACTACCCCAGACTGTCCCAGGCTGTTCCAAACAAGTCCCAGACTGTCCCAGACTGTCCCAGACTGTTCCAAACAAGTCCCAGACTACCCCAGACTGTACCAGGCTGTTCCAAACATGTCCCAGACTGTGCCAGAAGGTCCCACACGTTCCCAGACTGTTCCAAACAAGTCCCAGACGGTCCCAGACAGTCCCAGACTGTTCCAAACAAGTCCCAGACTGTCCCAAACTGTCCCAGGCTGTCCCAGACGGTCCCAGACTGTTCCAATCAAGTCCCAGACTGTCCCAGACGGTCCCAGACTGTCCCAAACAAGTCCCAGACTGTCTCAGACGGTCCCAGACGGTCCCAAACGTGTCCTAGACTGTCCCAGACGGTCCCAGACTGTTCCAAACAAGTCCCAGACTGTCCCAGACTGTCCCAGACGGTCCCAGTCTGTCCCAATCAAGTCCCAGACTGTCCCAGACGGTCCTAGACTGTCCCAAACAAGTCCCAGACTGTCCCAGACGGTCCCAGACGGTCCCAATCGTGTCCTCGACTGTCCCAGACGGTCCCAGACTGTTCCAAACAAGTCCCAGACTGTCCCAGACTGTCCCAGACGGTCCCAGTCTGTCCCAAACAAGTCCCAGACTGTCCCAAACTGTCCCAGGCTGTCCCAGACGGTCCCAGACTGTTCCAATCAAGTCCCAGACTGTCCCAGACGGTCCCAGACTGTTCCAAACAAGTCCCAGACTACCCCAGACTGTACCAGGCTGTCCCAAACAAGTCCCAGACTGTCCCAGACGGTCCCAGACGGTCCCAAACGTGTCCTAGACTGTCCCAGACGGTCCCAGACTGTTCCAAACAAGTCCCAGACTACCCCAGACTGACCCAGGCTGTTCCAAACAAGTCCCAGACTGTCCCAGACTGTCCCAGACTGTTCCAAACAAGTCCCAGACGGTCCCAGACTGTCCCAGACTGTTCCAAACAAGTCCCAGCCGGTCCCAGACAGTCCCAGACTGTTCCAAACAAGTCCCAGACTGTCCCAAACTGTCCCAGGCTGTCCCAGACTGTTCCAAACAAGTCCCACACGGTCCCAGACAGTCCCAGACTGTTGCAAACAAGTCCCAGACGGTCCCAGACTGTACCAGGCTGTTCCAAACAAGTCCCAGACTGTCCCAGACTGTCCCAGGCTGTTCCAAACAAGTCCCAGACCGTCCCAGACTGTACCAGGCTGTTCCAAACAAGTCCCAGACTGTCCCAGAAGGTCCCAGACGGTCCCAGACTGTTCCAAACAAGTCCCAGACTGTCCCAGACGGTCCCAGACTGTTCCAATCAAGTCCCAGACTGTCCCAGACGGTCCCAGACGGTCCCAAACGTGTCCTAGACTGTCCCAGACGGTCCCAGACTGTTCCAAACAAGTCCCAGACTGTCCCAGACTGTCCCAGACGGTCCCAGTCTGTCCCAATCAAGTCCCAGACTGTCCCAGACGGTCCCAGACTGTCCCAAACAAGTCCCAGACTGTCCCAGACGGTCCCAATCGTGTCCTAGACTGTCCCAGACGGTCCCAGACTGTTCCAAACAAGTCCCAGACTACCCCAGACTGTCCCAGGCTGTTCCAAACAAGTCCCAGACTGTCCCAGACTGTCCCAGACTGTTCCAAACAAGTCCCAGACTACCCCAGACTGTACCAGGCTGTTCCAAACATGTCCCAGACTGTGCCAGAAGGTCCCACACGTTCCCAGACTGTTCCAAACAAGTCCCAGACGGTCCCAGACAGTCCCAGACTGTTCCAAACAAGTCCCAGACTGTCCCAAACTGTCCCAGGCTGTCCCAGACGGTCCCAGACTGTTCCAATCAAGTCCCAGACTGTCCCAGACGGTCCCAGACTGTCCCAAACAAGTCCCAGACTGTCTCAGACGGTCCCAGACGGTCCCAAACGTGTCCTAGACTGTCCCAGACGGTCCCAGACTGTTCCAAACAAGTCCCAGACTGTCCCAGACTGTCCCAGACGGTCCCAGTCTGTCCCAATCAAGTCCCAGACTGTCCCAGACGGTCCTAGACTGTCCCAAACAAGTCCCAGACTGTCCCAGACGGTCCCAGACGGTCCCAATCGTGTCCTCGACTGTCCCAGACGGTCCCAGACTGTTCCAAACAAGTCCCAGACTGTCCCAGACTGTCCCAGACGGTCCCAGTCTGTCCCAAACAAGTCCCAGACTGTCCCAAACTGTCCCAGGCTGTCCCAGACGGTCCCAGACTGTTCCAAACAAGTCCCAGACTGTCCCAGACTGTCCCAGACGGTCCCAGTCTGTCCCAAACAAGTCCCAGACTGTCCCAAACTGTCCCAGGCTGTCCCAGACGGTCCCAGACTGTTCCAATCAAGTCCCAGACTGTCCCAGACGGTCCCAGACTGTTCCAAACAAGTCCCAGACTACCCCAGACTGTACCAGGCTGTCCCAAACAAGTCCCAGACTGTCCCAGACGGTCCCAGACGGTCCCAAACGTGTCCTAGACTGTCCCAGACGGTCCCAGACTGTTCCAAACAAGTCCCAGACTACCCCAGACTGACCCAGGCTGTTCCAAACAAGTCCCAGACTGTCCCAGACTGTCCCAGACTGTTCCAAACAAGTCCCAGACGGTCCCAGACTGTCCCAGACTGTTCCAAACAAGTCCCAGACGGTCCCAGACAGTCCAAGACTGTTCCAAACAAGTCCCAGACTGTCCCAAACTGTCCCAGGCTGTCCCAGACTGTTCCAAACAAGTCCCAGACGGTCCCAGACAGTCCCAGACTGTTGCAAACAAGTCCCAGACGGTCCCAGACTGTACCAGGCTGTTCCAAACAAGTCCCAGACTGTCCCAGACTGTCCCAGGCTGTTCCAAACAAGTCCCAGACCGTCCCAGACTGTACCAGGCTGTTCCAAACAAGTCCCAGACTGTCCCAGAAGGTCCCAGACGGTCCCAGACTGTTCCAAACAAGTCCCAGACTGTCCCAGACGGTCCCAGACTGTTCCAATCAAGTCCCAGACTGTCCCAGACGGTCCCAGACGGTCCCAAACGTGTCCTAGACTGTCCCAGACGGTCCCAGACTGTTCCAAACAAGTCCCAGACTGTCCCAGACTGTCCCAGACGGTCCCAGTCTGTCCCAATCAAGTCCCAGACTGTCCCAGACGGTCCCAGACTGTCCCAAACAAGTCCCAGACTGTCCCAGACGGTCCCAATCGTGTCCTAGACTGTCCCAGACGGTCCCAGACTGTTCCAAACAAGTCCCAGACTACCCCAGACTGTCCCAGGCTGTTCCAAACAAGTCCCAGACTGTCCCAGACTGTCCCAGACTGTTCCAAACAAGTCCCAGACTACCCCAGACTGTACCAGGCTGTTCCAAACATGTCCCAGACTGTGCCAGAAGGTCCCACACGTTCCCAGACTGTTCCAAACAAGTCCCAGACGGTCCCAGACAGTCCCAGACTGTTCCAAACAAGTCCCAGACTGTCCCAAACTGTCCCAGGCTGTCCCAGACGGTCCCAGACTGTTCCAATCAAGTCCCAGACTGTCCCAGACGGTCCCAGACTGTCCCAAACAAGTCCCAGATTGTCTCAGACGGTCCCAGACGGTCCCAAACGTGTCCTAGACTGTCCCAGACGGTCCCAGACTGTTCCAAACAAGTCCCAGACTGTCCCAGACTGTCCCAGACGGTCCCAGTCTGTCCCAATCAAGTCCCAGACTGTCCCAGACGGTCCTAGACTGTCCCAAACAAGTCCCAGACTGTCCCAGACGGTCCCAGACGGTCCCAATCGTGTCCTCGACTGTCCCAGACGGTCCCAGACTGTTCCAAACAAGTCCCAGACTACCCCAGACTGTACCAGGCTGTTCCAAACAAGTCCCAGACTGTCCCAGAAGGTCCCAGACGGTCCCAGACTGTTCCAAACAAGTCCTAGACTGTCCCAGACGGTCCCAGACTGTTCCAAACAAGTCCCAGACTGTCCCAGACTGTCCCAGACGGTCCCAGTCTGTCCCAATCAAGTCCCAGACTGTCCCAGACGGTCCCAGACTGTTCCAAACAAGTCCCAGACTACCCCAGACTGTCCCAGGCTGTTCCAAACAAGTCCCAGACTGTCCCAGACTGTCCCAGACTGTTCCAAACAAGTCCCAGACTACCCCAGACTGTACCAGGCTGTTCCAAACATGTCCCAGACTGTGCCAGAAGGTCCCACACGTTCCCAGACTGTTCCAAACAAGTCCCAGACGGTCCCAGACAGTCCCAGACTGTTCCAAACAAGACCCAGACGGTCCCAGACAGTCCCAGACTGTTCCAAACAAGTCCCAGACTGTCCCAAACTGTCCCAGGCTGTCCCAGACTGTTCCAAACAAGTCCCAGACGGTCCCAGACTGTCCCAGACTGTTCCAAACAAGTCCCAGACCGTCCCAGACTGTCCCAGACTGTTCCAAACAATTCCCAGACCGTCCCAGACAGTCCCAGACTGTTCCAAACAAGTCCCAGACTGTCCCAGACTGTCCCAGACTGTCCCAGACTGTTCCAAACAAGTCCCAGACTGTCCCAGACGGTCCCAGACTGTCCCAGACTGTCCCAGACTGTCCCAAACAAGTCCTAGACTGTCCCAAACTGACGCAGACTGTTGCAAACAAGTCCCAGACTACCCCAGACTGTACCAGGCTGTTCCAAACAAGTCCCAGACTGTCCCAGAAGGTCCCAGACGGTCCCAGACTGTTCCAAACAAGTCCTAGACTGTCCCAAACTGTCGCAGACTATTCCAAACAAGTCCCAGACGGTCCCAAACTGACGCAGACTGTTCCAAACAAGTCCCAGACTGTCCCAGACTGTCCCAGACTGTTCCAAACAAGTCCCAGACGGTCCCAGACAGTCCCAGACTGTTCCAAACAAGTCCCAGACTGTCCCAGAAGGTCCCAGACGGTCCCAGACTGTCCCAAACAAGTCCCAGACTGTCCCAGACTGTCCCAGACTGTTCCAAACAAGTCCCAGACTGTCCCAGACGGTCCCAGACTGTTCCAATCAAGTCCCAGACTGTCCCAGACGGTCCCAGACTGTCCCAAACAAGTCCCAGACTGTCCCAGACGGTCCCAGACGGTCCCAAACGTGTCCTAGACTGTCCCAGACGGTCCCAGACTGTTCCAAACAAGTCCTAGACTGTCCCAGACTGTCCCAGGCGGTCCCAGACTGCCCCAAACAAGTCCCAGACTGTCCCAGACGGTCCCAGACGGTCCCAAACGTGTCCTAGACTGTCCCAGACGGTCCCAGACTGTTCCAAACAAGTCCTAGACTGTCCCAGACTGTCCCAGGCGGTCCCAGACTGCCCCAAACAAGTCCCAGACTGTCCCAGACGGTCCCAGACGGTCCCAAACGTGTCCTAGACTGTCCCAGACGGTCCCAGACTGTTCCAAACAAGTCCCAGACTACCCCAGACTGACCCAGGCTGTTCCAAACAAGTCCCAGACTGTCCCAGACTGTCCCAGACTGTTCCAAACAAGTCCCAGACGGTCCCAGACTGTCCCAGACTGTTGCAAACAAGTCCCAGACGGTCCCAGACAGTCCCAGACTGTTGCAAACAAGTCCCAGACGGTCCCAGACTGTCCCAGGCTGTTCCAAACAAGTCCCAGACTGTCCCAGACTGTCCCAGGCTGTTCCAAACAAGTCCCAGACCGTCCCAGACTGTACCAGGCTGTTCCAAACAAGTCCCAGACTGTCCCAGAAGGTCCCAGACGGTCCCAGACTGTTCCAAACAAGTCCCAGACTGTCCCAGACGGTCCCAGACTGTTCCAAACAAGTCCCAGACTACCCCAGACTGTACCAGGCTGTTCCAAACAAGTCCCAGACTGTCCCAGAAGGTCCCAGACGGTCCCAGACTGTTCCAAACAAGTCCCAGACTGTCCCAGACGGTCCCAGACTGTTCCAATCAAGTCCCAGACTGTCCCAGACGGTCCCAGACGGTCCCAAACGTGTCCTAGACTGTCCCAGACGGTCCCAGACTGTTCCAAACAAGTCCCAGACTGTCCCAGACTGTCCCAGACGGACCCAGTCTGTCCCAATCAAGTCCCAGACTGTCCCAGACGGTCCCAGACTGTCCCAAACAAGTCCCAGACTGTCCCAGACGGTCCCAATCGTGTCCTAGACTGTCCCAGACGGTCCCAGACTGTTCCAAACAAGTCCCAGACTACCCCAGACTGTCCCAGGCTGTTCCAAACAAGTCCCAGACTGTCCCAGACTGTTCCAAACAAGTCCCAGACTACCCCAGACTGTACCAGGCTGTTCCAAACATGTCCCAGACTGTGCCAGAACGTCCCACACGTTCCCAGACTGTTCCAAACAAGTCCCAGACGGTCCCAGACAGTCCCAGACTGTTCCAAACAAGTCCCAGACGGTCCCAGACAGTCCCAGACTGTTAGAAACAAGTCCCAGACTGTCCCAAACTGTCCCAGGCTGTCCCAGACGGTCCCAGACTGTTCCAATCAAGTCCCAGACTGTCCCAGACGGTCCCAGACTGTCCCAAACAAGTCCCAGACTGTCCCAGACGGTCCCAGACGGTCCCAAACGTGTCCTAGACTGTCCCAGACGGTCCCAGACTGTTCCAAACAAGTCCCAGACTGTCCCAGACTGTCCCAGACGGTCCCAGTCTGTCCCAATCAACTCCCAGACTGTCCCAGACGGTCCTAGACTGTCCCAAACAAGTCCCAGACTGTCCCAGACGGTCCCAGACGGTCCCAATCGTGTCCTAGACTGTCCCAGACGGTCCCAGACTGTTCCAAACAAGTCCCAGACTACCCCAGACTGTACCAGGCTGTTCCAAACAAGTCCCAGACTGTCCCAGAAGGTCCCAGACGGTCCCAGACTGTTCCAAACAAGTCCTAGACTGTCCCAAACTGTCGCAGACTATTCCAAACAAGTTCCAGACGGTCCCAAACTGACGCAGACTGTTCCAAACAAGTCCCAGACTGTCCCAGACTGTCCCAGACTGTTCCAAACAAGTCCCAGACGGTCCCAGACAGTCCCAGACTGTTCCAAACAAGTCCCAGACTGTCCCAGAAGGTCCCAGACGGTCCCAGACTGTCCCAAACAAGTCCCAGACTGTCCCAGACTGTCCCAGACTGTTCCAAACAAGTCCCAGACTGTCCCAGACGGTCCCAGACTGTTCCAATCAAGTCCCAGACTGTCCCAGACTGTCCCAGACGGTCCCAGTCTGTCCCAATCAAGTCCCAGACTGTCCCAGACGGTCCCAGACTGTCCCAAACAAGTCCCAGACTGTCCCAGACGGTCCCAATCGTGTCCTAGACTGTCCCAGACGGTCCCAGACTGTTCCAAACAAGTCCCAGACTACCCCAGACTGTCCCAGGCTGTTCCAAACAAGTCCCAGACTGTCCCAGACTGTCCCAGACTGTTCCAAACAAGTCCCAGACTACCCCAGACTGTACCAGGCTGTTCCAAACATGTCCCAGACTGTGCCAGAAGGTCCCACACGTTCCCAGACTGTTCCAAACAAGTCCCAGACGGTCCCAGACAGTCCCAGACTGTTCCAAACAAGTCCCAGACTGTCCCAAACTGTCCCAGGCTGTCCCAGACGGTCCCAGACTGTTCCAATCAAGTCCCAGACTGTCCCAGACGGTCCCAGACTGTCCCAAACAAGTCCCAGACTGTCTCAGACGGTCCCAGACGGTCCCAAACGTGTCCTAGACTGTCCCAGACGGTCCCAGACTGTTCCAAACAAGTCCCAGACTGTCCCAGACTGTCCCAGACGGTCCCAGTCTGTCCCAATCAAGTCCCAGACTGTCCCAGACGGTCCTAGACTGTCCCAAACAAGTCCCAGACTGTCCCAGACGGTCCCAGACGGTCCCAATCGTGTCCTCGACTGTCCCAGACGGTCCCAGACTGTTCCAAACAAGTCCCAGACTGTCCCAGACTGTCCCAGACGGTCCCAGTCTGTCCCAAACAAGTCCCAGACTGTCCCAAACTGTCCCAGGCTGTCCCAGACGGTCCCAGACTGTTCCAATCAAGTCCCAGACTGTCCCAGACGGTCCCAGACTGTTCCAAACAAGTCCCAGACTACCCCAGACTGTACCAGGCTGTCCCAAACAAGTCCCAGACTGTCCCAGACGGTCCCAGACGGTCCCAAACGTGTCCTAGACTGTCCCAGACGGTCCCAGACTGTTCCAAACAAGTCCCAGACTACCCCAGACTGACCCAGGCTGTTCCAAACAAGTCCCAGACTGTCCCAGACTGTCCCAGACTGTTCCAAACAAGGCCCAGACGGTCCCAGACTGTCCCAGACTGTTCCAAACAAGTCCCAGCCGGTCCCAGACAGTCCCAGACTGTTCCAAACAAGTCCCAGACTGTCCCAAACTGTCCCAGGCTGTCCCAGACTGTTCCAAACAAGTCCCAGACGGTCCCAGACAGTCCCAGACTGTTGCAAACAAGTCCCAGACGGTCCCAGACTGTACCAGGCTGTTCCAAACAAGTCCCAGACTGTCCCAGACTGTCCCAGGCTGTTCCAAACAAGTCCCAGACCGTCCCAGACTGTACCAGGCTGTTCCAAACAAGTCCCAGACTGTCCCAGAAGGTCCCAGACGGTCCCAGACTGTTCCAAACAAGTCCCAGACTGTCCCAGACGGTCCCAGACTGTTCCAATCAAGTCCCAGACTGTCCCAGACGGTCCCAGACGGTCCCAAACGTGTCCTAGACTGTCCCAGACGGTCCCAGACTGTTCCAAACAAGTCCCAGACTGTCCCAGACTGTCCCAGACGGTCCCAGTCTGTCCCAATCAAGTCCCAGACTGTCCCAGACGGTCCCAGACTGTCCCAAACAAGTCCCAGACTGTCCCAGACGGTCCCAATCGTGTCCTAGACTGTCCCAGACGGTCCCAGACTGTTCCAAACAAGTCCCAGACTACCCCAGACTGTCCCAGGCTGTTCCAAACAAGTCCCAGACTGTCCCAGACTGTCCCAGACTGTTCCAAACAAGTCCCAGACTACCCCAGACTGTACCAGGCTGTTCCAAACATGTCCCAGACTGTGCCAGAAGGTCCCACACGTTCCCAGACTGTTCCAAACAAGTCCCAGACGGTCCCAGACAGTCCCAGACTGTTCCAAACAAGTCCCAGACTGTCCCAAACTGTCCCAGGCTGTCCCAGACGGTCCCAGACTGTTCCAATCAAGTCCCAGACTGTCCCAGACGGTCCCAGACTGTCCCAAACAAGTCCCAGACTGTCTCAGACGGTCCCAGACGGTCCCAAACGTGTCCTAGACTGTCCCAGACGGTCCCAGACTGTTCCAAACAAGTCCCAGACTGTCCCAGACTGTCCCAGACGGTCCCAGTCTGTCCCAATCAAGTCCCAGACTGTCCCAGACGGTCCTAGACTGTCCCAAACAAGTCCCAGACTGTCCCAGACGGTCCCAGACGGTCCCAATCGTGTCCTCGACTGTCCCAGACGGTCCCAGACTGTTCCAAACAAGTCCCAGACTGTCCCAGACTGTCCCAGACGGTCCCAGTCTGTCCCAAACAAGTCCCAGACTGTCCCAAACTGTCCCAGGCTGTCCCAGACGGTCCCAGACTGTTCCAAACAAGTCCCAGACTGTCCCAGACTGTCCCAGACGGTCCCAGTCTGTCCCAAACTGTCCCAGGCTGTCCCAGACGGTCCCAGACTGTTCCAATCAAGTCCCAGACTGTCCCAGACGGTCCCAGACTGTTCCAAACAAGTCCCAGACTACCCCAGACTGTACCAGGCTGTCCCAAACAAGTCCCAGACTGTCCCAGACGGTCCCAGACGGTCCCAAACGTGTCCTAGACTGTCCCAGACGGTCCCAGACTGTTCCAAACAAGTCCCAGACTACCCCAGACTGACCCAGGCTGTTCCAAACAAGTCCCAGACTGTCCCAGACTGTCCCAGACTGTTCCAAACAAGTCCCAGACGGTCCCAGACTGTCCCAGACTGTTCCAAACAAGTCCCAGACGGTCCCAGACAGTCCAAGACTGTTCCAAACAAGTCCCAGACTGTCCCAAACTGTCCCAGGCTGTCCCAGACTGTTCCAAACAAGTCCCAGACGGTCCCAGACAGTCCCAGACTGTTGCAAACAAGTCCCAGACGGTCCCAGACTGTACCAGGCTGTTCCAAACAAGTCCCAGACTGTCCCAGACTGTCCCAGACTGTCCCAGGCTGTTCCAAACAAGTCCCAGACCGTCCCAGACTGTACCAGGCTGTTCCAAACAAGTCCCAGACTGTCCCAGAAGGTCCCAGACGGTCCCAGACTGTTCCAAACAAGTCCCAGACTGTCCCAGACGGTCCCAGACTGTTCCAATCAAGTCCCAGACTGTCCCAGACGGTCCCAGACGGTCCCAAACGTGTCCTAGACTGTCCCAGACGGTCCCAGACTGTTCCAAACAAGTCCCAGACTGTCCCAGACTGTCCCAGACGGTCCCAGTCTGTCCCAATCAAGTCCCAGACTGTCCCAGACGGTCCCAGACTGTCCCAAACAAGTCCCAGACTGTCCCAGACGGTCCCAATCGTGTCCTAGACTGTCCCAGACGGTCCCAGACTGTTCCAAACAAGTCCCAGACTACCCCAGACTGTCCCAGGCTGTTCCAAACAAGTCCCAGACTGTCCCAGACTGTCCCAGACTGTTCCAAACAAGTCCCAGACTACCCCAGACTGTACCAGGCTGTTCCAAACATGTCCCAGACTGTGCCAGAAGGTCCCACACGTTCCCAGACTGTTCCAAACAAGTCCCAGACGGTCCCAGACAGTCCCAGACTGTTCCAAACAAGTCCCAGACTGTCCCAAACTGTCCCAGGCTGTCCCAGACGGTCCCAGACTGTTCCAATCAAGTCCCAGACTGTCCCAGACGGTCCCAGACTGTCCCAAACAAGTCCCAGATTGTCTCAGACGGTCCCAGACGGTCCCAAACGTGTCCTAGACTGTCCCAGACGGTCCCAGACTGTTCCAAACAAGTCCCAGACTGTCCCAGACTGTCCCAGACGGTCCCAGTCTGTCCCAATCAAGTCCCAGACTGTCCCAGACGGTCCTAGACTGTCCCAAACAAGTCCCAGACTGTCCCAGACGGTCCCAGACGGTCCCAATCGTGTCCTCGACTGTCCCAGACGGTCCCAGACTGTTCCAAACAAGTCCCAGACTACCCCAGACTGTACCAGGCTGTTCCAAACAAGTCCCAGACTGTCCCAGAAGGTCCCAGACGGTCCCAGACTGTTCCAAACAAGTCCTAGACTGTCCCAGACGGTCCCAGACTGTTCCAAACAAGTCCCAGACTGTCCCAGACTGTCCCAGACGGTCCCAGTCTGTCCCAATCAAGTCCCAGACTGTCCCAGACGGTCCCAGACTGTTCCAAACAAGTCCCAGACTACCCCAGACTGTCCCAGGCTGTTCCAAACAAGTCCCAGACTGTCCCAGACTGTCCCAGACTGTTCCAAACAAGTCCCAGACTACCCCAGACTGTACCAGGCTGTTCCAAACATGTCCCAGACTGTGCCAGAAGGTCCCACACGTTCCCAGACTGTTCCAAACAAGTCCCAGACGGTCCCAGACAGTCCCAGACTGTTCCAAACAAGACCCAGACGGTCCCAGACAGTCCCAGACTGTTCCAAACAAGTCCCAGACTGTCCCAAACTGTCCCAGGCTGTCCCAGACTGTTCCAAACAAGTCCCAGACGGTCCCAGACTGTCCCAGACTGTTCCAAACAAGTCCCAGACCGTCCCAGACTGTCCCAGACTGTTCCAAACAATTCCCAGACCGTCCCAGACAGTCCCAGACTGTTCCAAACAAGTCCCAGACTGTCCCAGACTGTCCCAGACTGTCCCAGACTGTTCCAAACAAGTCCCAGACTGTCCCAGACGGTCCCAGACTGTCCCAGACTGTCCCAGACTGTCCCAAACAAGTCCTAGACTGTCCCAAACTGACGCAGACTGTTGCAAACAAGTCCCAGACTACCCCAGACTGTACCAGGCTGTTCCAAACAAGTCCCAGACTGTCCCAGAAGGTCCCAGACGGTCCCAGACTGTTCCAAACAAGTCCTAGACTGTCCCAAACTGTCGCAGACTATTCCAAACAAGTCCCAGACGGTCCCAAACTGACGCAGACTGTTCCAAACAAGTCCCAGACTGTCCCAGACTGTCCCAGACTGTTCCAAACAAGTCCCAGACTGTCCCAGAAGGTCCCAGACGGTCCCAGACTGTCCCAAACAAGTCCCAGACTGTCCCAGACTGTCCCAGACTGTTCCAAACAAGTCCCAGACTGTCCCAGACGGTCCCAGACTGTTCCAATCAAGTCCCAGACTGTCCCAGACGGTCCCAGACTGTCCCAAACAAGTCCCAGACTGTCCCAGACGGTCCCAGACGGTCCCAAACGTGTCCTAGACTGTCCCAGACGGTCCCAGACTGTTCCAAACAAGTCCTAGACTGTCCCAGACTGTCCCAGGCGGTCCCAGACTGCCCCAAACAAGTCCCAGACTGTCCCAGACGGTCCCAGACGGTCCCAAACGTGTCCTAGACTGTCCCAGACGGTCCCAGACTGTTCCAAACAAGTCCTAGACTGTCCCAGACTGTCCCAGGCGGTCCCAGACTGCCCCAAACAAGTCCCAGACTGTCCCAGACGGTCCCAGACGGTCCCAAACGTGTCCTAGACTGTCCCAGACGGTCCCAGACTGTTCCAAACAAGTCCCAGACTACCCCAGACTGACCCAGGCTGTTCCAAACAAGTCCCAGACTGTCCCAGACTGTCCCAGACTGTTCCAAACAAGTCCCAGACGGTCCCAGACTGTCCCAGACTGTTGCAAACAAGTCCCAGACGGTCCCAGACAGTCCCAGACTGTTGCAAACAAGTCCCAGACGGTCCCAGACTGTCCCAGGCTGTTCCAAACAAGTCCCAGACTGTCCCAGACTGTCCCAGGCTGTTCCAAACAAGTCCCAGACCGTCCCAGACTGTACCAGGCTGTTCCAAACAAGTCCCAGACTGTCCCAGAAGGTCCCAGACGGTCCCAGACTGTTCCAAACAAGTCCCAGACTGTCCCAGACGG
Organism: Cephus spinipes; assembly: GCA_963971525.1. NCBI lineage: Eukaryota > Metazoa > Arthropoda > Insecta > Hymenoptera > Cephidae > Cephus > Cephus spinipes. The sequence continues at coordinate 10,673,398 of OZ020581.1, read as the reverse complement.
TCCCAGACTGTTCCAAACAAGTCCCAGACTACCCCAGACTGTACCAGGCTGTTCCAAACAAGTCCCAGACTGTCCCAGAAGGTCCCAGACGGTCCCAGACTGTTCCAAACAAGTCCCAGACTGTCCCAGACGGTCCCAGACTGTTCCAATCAAGTCCCAGACTGTCCCAGACGGTCCCAGACGGTCCCAAACGTGTCCTAGACTGTCCCAGACGGTCCCAGACTGTTCCAAACAAGTCCCAGACTGTCCCAGACTGTCCCAGACGGACCCAGTCTGTCCCAATCAAGTCCCAGACTGTCCCAGACGGTCCCAGACTGTCCCAAACAAGTCCCAGACTGTCCCAGACGGTCCCAATCGTGTCCTAGACTGTCCCAGACGGTCCCAGACTGTTCCAAACAAGTCCCAGACTACCCCAGACTGTCCCAGGCTGTTCCAAACAAGTCCCAGACTGTCCCAGACTGTTCCAAACAAGTCCCAGACTACCCCAGACTGTCCCAGGCTGTTCCAAACAAGTCCCAGACTACCCCAGACTGTCCCAGGCTGTTCCAAACAAGTCCCAGACTGTCCCAGACTGTCCCAGACTGTTCCAAACAAGTCCCAGACTACCCCAGACTGTACCAGGCTGTTCCAAACATGTCCCAGACTGTGCCAGAAGGTCCCACACGTTCCCAGACTGTTCCAAACAAGTCCCAGACGGTCCCAGACAGTCCCAGACTGTTCCAAACAAGTCCCAGACTGTCCCAAACTGTCCCAGGCTGTCCCAGACGGTCCCAGACTGTTCCAATCAAGTCCCAGACTGTCCCAGACGGTCCCAGACTGTCCCAAACAAGTCCCAGACTGTCTCAGACGGTCCCAGACGGTCCCAAACGTGTCCTAGACTGTCCCAGACGGTCCCAGACTGTTCCAAACAAGTCCCAGACTGTCCCAGACTGTCCCAGACGGTCCCAGTCTGTCCCAATCAAGTCCCAGACTGTCCCAGACGGTCCTAGACTGTCCCAAACAAGTCCCAGACTGTCCCAGACGGTCCCAGACGGTCCCAATCGTGTCCTCGACTGTCCCAGACGGTCCCAGACTGTTCCAAACAAGTCCCAGACTGTCCCAGACTGTCCCAGACGGTCCCAGTCTGTCCCAAACAAGTCCCAGACTGTCCCAAACTGTCCCAGGCTGTCCCAGACGGTCCCAGACTGTTCCAAACAAGTCCCAGACTGTCCCAGACTGTCCCAGACGGTCCCAGTCTGTCCCAAACTGTCCCAGGCTGTCCCAGACGGTCCCAGACTGTTCCAATCAAGTCCCAGACTGTCCCAGACGGTCCCAGACTGTTCCAAACAAGTCCCAGACTACCCCAGACTGTACCAGGCTGTCCCAAACAAGTCCCAGACTGTCCCAGACGGTCCCAGACGGTCCCAAACGTGTCCTAGACTGTCCCAGACGGTCCCAGACTGTTCCAAACAAGTCCCAGACTACCCCAGACTGACCCAGGCTGTTCCAAACAAGTCCCAGACTGTCCCAGACTGTCCCAGACTGTTCCAAACAAGTCCCAGACGGTCCCAGACTGTCCCAGACTGTTCCAAACAAGTCCCAGACGGTCCCAGACAGTCCAAGACTGTTCCAAACAAGTCCCAGACTGTCCCAAACTGTCCCAGGCTGTCCCAGACTGTTCCAAACAAGTCCCAGACGGTCCCAGACAGTCCCAGACTGTTGCAAACAAGTCCCAGACGGTCCCAGACTGTACCAGGCTGTTCCAAACAAGTCCCAGACTGTCCCAGACTGTCCCAGACTGTCCCAGGCTGTTCCAAACAAGTCCCAGACCGTCCCAGACTGTACCAGGCTGTTCCAAACAAGTCCCAGACTGTCCCAGAAGGTCCCAGACGGTCCCAGACTGTTCCAAACAAGTCCCAGACTGTCCCAGACGGTCCCAGACTGTTCCAATCAAGTCCCAGACTGTCCCAGACGGTCCCAGACGGTCCCAAACGTGTCCTAGACTGTCCCAGACGGTCCCAGACTGTTCCAAACAAGTCCCAGACTGTCCCAGACTGTCCCAGACGGTCCCAGTCTGTCCCAATCAAGTCCCAGACTGTCCCAGACGGTCCCAGACTGTCCCAAACAAGTCCCAGACTGTCCCAGACGGTCCCAATCGTGTCCTAGACTGTCCCAGACGGTCCCAGACTGTTCCAAACAAGTCCCAGACTACCCCAGACTGTCCCAGGCTGTTCCAAACAAGTCCCAGACTGTCCCAGACTGTCCCAGACTGTTCCAAACAAGTCCCAGACTACCCCAGACTGTACCAGGCTGTTCCAAACATGTCCCAGACTGTGCCAGAAGGTCCCACACGTTCCCAGACTGTTCCAAACAAGTCCCAGACGGTCCCAGACAGTCCCAGACTGTTCCAAACAAGTCCCAGACTGTCCCAAACTGTCCCAGGCTGTCCCAGACGGTCCCAGACTGTTCCAATCAAGTCCCAGACTGTCCCAGACGGTCCCAGACTGTCCCAAACAAGTCCCAGATTGTCTCAGACGGTCCCAGACGGTCCCAAACGTGTCCTAGACTGTCCCAGACGGTCCCAGACTGTTCCAAACAAGTCCCAGACTGTCCCAGACTGTCCCAGACGGTCCCAGTCTGTCCCAATCAAGTCCCAGACTGTCCCAGACGGTCCTAGACTGTCCCAAACAAGTCCCAGACTGTCCCAGACGGTCCCAGACGGTCCCAATCGTGTCCTCGACTGTCCCAGACGGTCCCAGACTGTTCCAAACAAGTCCCAGACTACCCCAGACTGTACCAGGCTGTTCCAAACAAGTCCCAGACTGTCCCAGAAGGTCCCAGACGGTCCCAGACTGTTCCAAACAAGTCCTAGACTGTCCCAGACGGTCCCAGACTGTTCCAAACAAGTCCCAGACTGTCCCAGACTGTCCCAGACGGTCCCAGTCTGTCCCAATCAAGTCCCAGACTGTCCCAGACGGTCCCAGACTGTTCCAAACAAGTCCCAGACTACCCCAGACTGTCCCAGGCTGTTCCAAACAAGTCCCAGACTGTCCCAGACTGTCCCAGACTGTTCCAAACAAGTCCCAGACTACCCCAGACTGTACCAGGCTGTTCCAAACATGTCCCAGACTGTGCCAGAAGGTCCCACACGTTCCCAGACTGTTCCAAACAAGTCCCAGACGGTCCCAGACAGTCCCAGACTGTTCCAAACAAGACCCAGACGGTCCCAGACAGTCCCAGACTGTTCCAAACAAGTCCCAGACTGTCCCAAACTGTCCCAGGCTGTCCCAGACTGTTCCAAACAAGTCCCAGACGGTCCCAGACTGTCCCAGACTGTTCCAAACAAGTCCCAGACCGTCCCAGACTGTCCCAGACTGTTCCAAACAATTCCCAGACCGTCCCAGACAGTCCCAGACTGTTCCAAACAAGTCCCAGACTGTCCCAGACTGTCCCAGACTGTCCCAGACTGTTCCAAACAAGTCCCAGACTGTCCCAGACGGTCCCAGACTGTCCCAGACTGTCCCAGACTGTCCCAAACAAGTCCTAGACTGTCCCAAACTGACGCAGACTGTTGCAAACAAGTCCCAGACTACCCCAGACTGTACCAGGCTGTTCCAAACAAGTCCCAGACTGTCCCAGAAGGTCCCAGACGGTCCCAGACTGTTCCAAACAAGTCCTAGACTGTCCCAAACTGTCGCAGACTATTCCAAACAAGTCCCAGACGGTCCCAAACTGACGCAGACTGTTCCAAACAAGTCCCAGACTGTCCCAGACTGTCCCAGACTGTTCCAAACAAGTCCCAGACTGTCCCAGAAGGTCCCAGACGGTCCCAGACTGTCCCAAACAAGTCCCAGACTGTCCCAGACTGTCCCAGACTGTTCCAAACAAGTCCCAGACTGTCCCAGACGGTCCCAGACTGTTCCAATCAAGTCCCAGACTGTCCCAGACGGTCCCAGACTGTCCCAAACAAGTCCCAGACTGTCCCAGACGGTCCCAGACGGTCCCAAACGTGTCCTAGACTGTCCCAGACGGTCCCAGACTGTTCCAAACAAGTCCTAGACTGTCCCAGACTGTCCCAGGCGGTCCCAGACTGCCCCAAACAAGTCCCAGACTGTCCCAGACGGTCCCAGACGGTCCCAAACGTGTCCTAGACTGTCCCAGACGGTCCCAGACTGTTCCAAACAAGTCCTAGACTGTCCCAGACTGTCCCAGGCGGTCCCAGACTGCCCCAAACAAGTCCCAGACTGTCCCAGACGGTCCCAGACGGTCCCAAACGTGTCCTAGACTGTCCCAGACGGTCCCAGACTGTTCCAAACAAGTCCCAGACTACCCCAGACTGACCCAGGCTGTTCCAAACAAGTCCCAGACTGTCCCAGACTGTCCCAGACTGTTCCAAACAAGTCCCAGACGGTCCCAGACTGTCCCAGACTGTTGCAAACAAGTCCCAGACGGTCCCAGACAGTCCCAGACTGTTGCAAACAAGTCCCAGACGGTCCCAGACTGTCCCAGGCTGTTCCAAACAAGTCCCAGACTGTCCCAGACTGTCCCAGGCTGTTCCAAACAAGTCCCAGACCGTCCCAGACTGTACCAGGCTGTTCCAAACAAGTCCCAGACTGTCCCAGAAGGTCCCAGACGGTCCCAGACTGTTCCAAACAAGTCCCAGACTGTCCCAGACGGTCCCAGACTGTTCCAAACAAGTCCCAGACTACCCCAGACTGTACCAGGCTGTTCCAAACAAGTCCCAGACTGTCCCAGAAGGTCCCAGACGGTCCCAGACTGTTCCAATCAAGTCCCAGACTGTCCCAGACGGTCCCAGACGGTCCCAAACGTGTCCTAGACTGTCCCAGACGGTCCCAGACTGTTCCAAACAAGTCCCAGACTGTCCCAGACTGTCCCAGACGGACCCAGTCTGTCCCAATCAAGTCCCAGACTGTCCCAGACGGTCCCAGACTGTCCCAAACAAGTCCCAGACTGTCCCAGACGGTCCCAATCGTGTCCTAGACTGTCCCAGACGGTCCCAGACTGTTCCAAACAAGTCCCAGACTACCCCAGACTGTCCCAGGCTGTTCCAAACAAGTCCCAGACTGTCCCAGACTGTTCCAAACAAGTCCCAGACTACCCCAGACTGTACCAGGCTGTTCCAAACATGTCCCAGACTGTGCCAGAACGTCCCACACGTTCCCAGACTGTTCCAAACAAGTCCCAGACGGTCCCAGACAGTCCCAGACTGTTCCAAACAAGTCCCAGACGGTCCCAGACAGTCCCAGACTGTTAGAAACAAGTCCCAGACTGTCCCAAACTGTCCCAGGCTGTCCCAGACGGTCCCAGACTGTTCCAATCAAGTCCCAGACTGTCCCAGACGGTCCCAGACTGTCCCAAACAAGTCCCAGACTGTCCCAGACGGTCCCAGACGGTCCCAAACGTGTCCTAGACTGTCCCAGACGGTCCCAGACTGTTCCAAACAAGTCCCAGACTGTCCCAGACTGTCCCAGACGGTCCCAGTCTGTCCCAATCAACTCCCAGACTGTCCCAGACGGTCCTAGACTGTCCCAAACAAGTCCCAGACTGTCCCAGACGGTCCCAGACGGTCCCAATCGTGGCCTAGACTGTCCCAGACGGTCCCAGACTGTTCCAAACAAGTCCCAGACTACCCCAGACTGTACCAGGCTGTTCCAAACAAGTCCCAGACTGTCCCAGAAGGTCCCAGACGGTCCCAGACTGTTCCAAACAAGTCCTAGACTGTCCCAAACTGTCGCAGACTATTCCAAACAAGTCCCAGACGGTCCCAAACTGACGCAGACTGTTCCAAACAAGTCCCAGACTGTCCCAGACTGTCCCAGACTGTTCCAAACAAGTCCCAGACGGTCCCAGACAGTCCCAGACTGTTCCAAACAAGTCCCAGACTGTCCCAGAAGGTCCCAGACGGTCCCAGACTGTCCCAAACAAGTCCCAGACTGTCCCAGACTGTCCCAGACTGTTCCAAACAAGTCCCAGACTGTCCCAGACGGTCCCAGACTGTTCCAATCAAGTCCCAGACTGTCCCAGACGGTCCCAGACTGTCCCAAACAAGTCCCAGACTGTCCCAGACGGTCCCAGACGGTCCCAAACGTGTCCTAGACTGTCCCAGACGGTCCCAGACTGTTCCAAACAAGTCCTAGACTGTCCCAGACTGTCCCAGGCGGTCCCAGACTGCCCCAAACAAGTCCCAGACTGTCCCAGACGGTCCCAGACGGTCCCAAACGTGTCCTAGACTGTCCCAGACGGTCCCAGACTGTTCCAAACAAGTCCTAGACTGTCCCAGACTGTCCCAGGCGGTCCCAGACTGCCCCAAACAAGTCCCAGACTGTCCCAGACGGTCCCAGACGGTCCCAAACGTGTCCTAGACTGTCCCAGACGGTCCCAGACTGTTCCAAACAAGTCCCAGACTACCCCAGACTGACCCAGGCTGTTCCAAACAAGTCCCAGACGGTCCCAGACTGTCCCAGACTGTTCCAAACAAGTCCCAGACGGTCCCAGACAGTCCCAGACTGTTCCAAACAAGTCCCAGACTGTCCCAAACTGTCCCAGGCTGTCCCAGACTGTTCCAAACAAGTCCCAGACGGTCCCAGACAGTCCCAGACTGTTGCAAACAAGTCCCAGACGGTCCCAGACTGTCCCAGGCTGTTCCAAACAAGTCCCAGACTGTCCCAGACTGTCCCAGGCTGTTCCAAACAAGTCCCAGACCGTCCCAGACTGTACCAGGCTGTTCCAAACAAGTCCCAGACTGTCCCAGAAGGTCCCAGACGGTCCCAGACTGTTCCAAACAAGTCCCAGACTGTCTCAGACGGTCCCAGACTGTTCCAATCAAGTCCCAGACTGTCCCAGACGGTCCCAGACGGTCCCAAACGTGTCCTAGACTGTCCCAGACGGTCCCAGACTGTTCCAAACAAGTCCCAGACTGTCCCAGACTGTCCCAGACGGTCCCAGTCTGTCCCAATCAAGTCCCAGACTGTCCCAGACGGTCCCAGACTGTCCCAAACAAGTCCCAGACTGTCCCAGACGGTCCTAATCGTGTCCTAGACTGTCCCAGACGGTCCCAGACTGTTCCAAACAAGTCCCAGACTACCCCAGACTGTCCCAGGCTGTTCCAAACAAGTCCCAGACTGTCCCAGACTGTTCCAAACAAGTCCCAGACTACCCCAGACTGTACCAGGCTGTTCCAAACATGTCCCAGACTGTGCCAGAAGGTCCCACACGTTCCCAGACTGTTCCAAACAAGTCCCAGACGGTCCCAGACAGTCCCAGACTGTTCCAAACAAGTCCCAGACGGTCCCAGACAGTCCCAGACTGTTAGAAACAAGTCCCAGACTGTCCCAAACTGTCCCAGACTGTCCCAGACGGTCCCAGTCTGTCCCAATCAAGTCCCAGACTGTTCCAGACGGTCCCAGACTGTCCCAAACAAGTCCCAGACTGTCCCAGACGGTCCCAATCGTGTCCTAGACTGTCTCAGACGGTCCTAGACTGTTCCAAACAAGTCCCAGACTACCCCAGACTGTCCCAGGCTGTTCCAAACAAGTCCCAGACTGTCCCAGACTGTCCCAGACTGTTCCAAACAAGTCCCAGACTACCCCAGACTGTACCAGGCTGTTCCAAACATGTCCCAGACTGTGCCAGAAGGTCCCACACGTTCCCAGACTGTTCCAAACAAGTCCCAGTCGGTCCCAGACAGTCCCAGACTGTTCCAAACAAGTCCCAGACGGTCCCAGACAGTCCCAGACTGTTCCAAACAAGTCCCAGACTGTCCCAAACTGTCCCAGGCTGTCCCAGACGGTCCCAGACTGTTCCAATCAAGTCCCAGACTGTCCCAGATGGTCCCAGACTGTCCCAAACAAGTCCCAGACTGTCCCAGACGGTCCCAGACGGTCCCAAACGTGTCCTCGACTGTCCCAGACGGTCCCAGACTGTTCCAAACAAGTCCCAGACTGTCCCAGACTGTCCCAGACGGTCCCAGTCTGTCCCAATCAAGTCCCAGACTGTCCCAGACGGTCCCAGACTGTTCCAAACAAGTCCCAGACTACCCCAGACTGTCCCAGGCTGTTCCAAACAAGTCCCAGACTGTCCCAGACTGTCCCAGACTGTTCCAAACAAGTCCCAGACTACCCCAGACTGTACCAGGCTGTTCCAAACATGTCCCAGACTGTGCCAGAAGGTCCCACACGTTCCCAGACTGTTCCAAACAAGTCCCAGACGGTCCCAGACAGTCCCAGACTGTTCCAAACAAGACCCAGACGGTCCCAGACAGTCCCAGACTGTTCCAAACAAGTCCCAGACTGTCCCAAACTGTCCCAGGCTGTCCCAGACTGTTCCAAACAAGTCCCAGACGGTCCCAGACTGTCCCAGACTGTTCCAAACAAGTCCCAGACCGTCCCAGACTGTCCCAGACTGTTCCAAACAATTCCCAGACCGTCCCAGACAGTCCCAGACTGTTCCAAACAAGTCCCAGACTGTCCCAGACTGTCCCAGACTGTCCCAGACTGTTCCAAACAAGTCCCAGACTGTCCCAGACGGTCCCAGACTGTCCCAGACTGTCCCAAACAAGTCCTAGACTGTCCCAAACTGACGCAGACTGTTGCAAACATGTCCCAGACTACCCCAGACTGTACCAGGCTGTTCCAAACAAGTCCCAGACTGTCCCAGAAGGTCCCAGACGGTCCCAGACTGTTCCAAACAAGTCCTAGACTGTCCCAAACTGTCGCAGACTATTCCAAACAAGTCCCAGACGGTCCCAAACTGACGCAGACTGTTCCAAACAAGTCCCAGACTGTCCCAGACTGTCCCAGACTGTTCCAAACAAGTCCCAGACGGTCCCAGACAGTCCCAGACTGTTCCAAACAAGTCCCAGACTGTCCCAGAAGGTCCCAGACGGTCCCAGACTGTCCCAAACAAGTCCCAGACTGTCCCAGACTGTCCCAGACTGTTCCAAACAAGTCCCAGACTGTCCCAGACGGTCCCAGACTGTTCCAATAAAGTCCCAGACTGTCCCAGACGGTCCCAGACTGTCCCAAACAAGTCCCAGACTGTCCCAGACGGTCCCAGACGGTCCCAAACGTGTCCTAGACTGTCCCAGACGGTCCCAGACTGTTCCAAACAAGTCCTAGACTGTCCCAGACTGTCCCAGGCGGTCCCAGACTGCCCCAAACAAGTCCCAGACTGTCCCAGACGGTCCCAGACGGTCCCAAACGTGTCCTAGACTGTCCCAGACGATCCCAGACTGTTCCAAACAAGTCCTAGACTGTCCCAGACTGTCCCAGGCGGTCCCAGACTGCCCCAAACAAGTCCCAGACTGTCCCAGACGGTCCCAGACGGTCCCAAACGTGTCCTAGACTGTCCCAGACGGTCCCAGACTGTTCCAAACAAGTCCCAGACTACCCCAGACTGACCCAGGCTGTTCCAAACAAGTCCCAGACTGTCCCAGACTGTCCCAGACTGTTCCAAACAAGTCCCAGACGGTCCCAGACTGTCCCAGACTGTTGCAAACAAGTCCCAGACGGTCCCAGACAGTCCCAGACTGTTGCAAACAAGTCCCAGACGGTCCCAGACTGCCCCAGGCTGTTCCAAACAAGTCCCAGACTGTCCCAGACTGTCCCAGGCTGTTCCAAACAAGTCCCAGACCGTCCCAGACTGTACCAGGCTGTTCCAAACAAGTCCCAGACTGTCCCAGAAGGTCCCAGACGGTCCCAGACTGTTCCAAACAAGTCCCAGACTGTCCCAGACGGTCCCAGACTGTTCCAATCAAGTCCCAGACTGTCCCAGACGGTCCCAGACGGTCCCAAACGTGTCCTAGACTGTCCCAGACGGTCCCAGACTGTTCCAAACAAGTCCCAGACTGTCCCAGACTGCCCCAGACGGTCCCAGTCTGTCCCAATCAAGTCCCAGACTGTCCCAGACGGTCCCAGACTGTCCCAAACAAGTCCCAGACTGTCCCAGACGGTCCCAATCGTGTCCTAGACTGTCCCAGACGGTCCCAGACTGTTCCAAACAAGTCCCAGACTACCCCAGACTGTCCCAGGCTGTTCCAAACAAGTCCCAGACTGTCCCAGACTGTTCCAAACAAGTCCCAGACTACCCCAGACTGTACCAGGCTGTTCCAAACATGTCCCAGACTGTGCCAGAAGGTCCCACACGTTCCCAGACTGTTCCAAACAAGTCCCAGACGGTCCCAGACAGTCCCAGACTGTTCCAAACAAGTCCCAGACGGTCCCAGACAGTCCCAGACTGTTAGAAACAAGTCCCAGACTGTCCCAAACTGTCCCAGGCTGTCCCAGACGGTCCCAGACTGTTCCAATCAAGTCCCAGACTGTCCCAGACGGTCCCAGACTGTCCCAAACAAGTCCCAGACTGTCCCAGACGGTCCCAGACGGTCCCAAACGTGTCCTAGACTGTCCCAGACGGTCCCAGACTGTTCCAAACAAGTCCCAGACTGTCCCAGACTGTCCCAGACGGTCCCAGTCTGTCCCAATCAACTCCCAGCCTGTCCCAGACGGTCCTAGACTGTCCCAAACAAGTCCCAGACTGTCCCAGACGGTCCCAGACGGTCCCAATCGTGTCCTAGACTGTCCCAGACGGTCCCAGACTGTTCCAAACAAGTCCCAGACTACCCCAGACTGTACCAGGCTGTTCCAAACAAGTCCCAGACTGTCCCAGAAGGTCCCAGACGGTCCCAGACTGTTCCAAACAAGTCCTAGACTGTCCCAAACTGTCGCAGACTATTCCAAACAAGTCCCAGACGGTCCCAAACTGACGCAGACTGTTCCAAACAAGTCCCAGACTGTCCCAGACTGTCCCAGACTGTTCCAAACAAGTCCCAGACGGTCCCAGACAGTCCCAGACTGTTCCAAACAAGTCCCAGACTGTCCCAGACGGTCCCAGACTGTTCCAAACAAGTCCCAGACGGTCCCAGACAGTCCCAGACTGTTGCAAACAAGTCCCAGACGGTCCCAGACTGTACCAGGCTGTTCCAAACAAGTCCCAGACTGTCCCAGACTGTCCCAGGCTGTTCCAAACAAGTCCCAGACCGTCCCAGACTGTACCAGGCTGTTCCAAACAAGTCCCAGACTGTCCCAGAAGGTCCCAGACGGTCCCAGACTGTTCCAAACAAGTCCCAGACTGTCCCAGACGGTCCCAGACTGTTCCAATCAAGTCCCAGACTGTCCCAGACGGTCCCAGACGGTCCCAAACGTGTCCTAGACTGTCCCAGACGGTCCCAGACTGTTCCAAACAAGTCCCAGACTGTCCCAGACTGTCCCAGACGGTCCCAGTCTGTCCCAATCAAGTCCCAGACTGTCCCAGACGGTCCCAGACTGTCCCAAACAAGTCCCAGACTGTCCCAGACGGTCCCAATCGTGTCCTAGACTGTCCCAGACGGTCCCAGACTGTTCCAAACAAGTCCCAGACTACCCCAGACTGTCCCAGGCTGTTCCAAACAAGTCCCAGACTGTCCCAGACTGTCCCAGACTGTTCCAAACAAGTCCCAGACTACCCCAGACTGTACCAGGCTGTTCCAAACATGTCCCAGACTGTGCCAGAAGGTCCCACACGTTCCCAGACTGTTCCAAACAAGTCCCAGACGGTCCCAGACAGTCCCAGACTGTTCCAAACAAGTCCCAGACTGTCCCAAACTGTCCCAGGCTGTCCCAGACGGTCCCAGACTGTTCCAATCAAGTCCCAGACTGTCCCAGACGGTCCCAGACTGTCCCAAACAAGTCCCAGACTGTCTCAGACGGTCCCAGACGGTCCCAAACGTGTCCTAGACTGTCCCAGACGGTCCCAGACTGTTCCAAACAAGTCCCAGACTGTCCCAGACTGTCCCAGACGGTCCCAGTCTGTCCCAATCAAGTCCCAGACTGTCCCAGACGGTCCTAGACTGTCCCAAACAAGTCCCAGACTGTCCCAGACGGTCCCAGACGGTCCCAATCGTGTCCTCGACTGTCCCAGACGGTCCCAGACTGTTCCAAACAAGTCCCAGACTGTCCCAGACTGTCCCAGACGGTCCCAGTCTGTCCCAAACAAGTCCCAGACTGTCCCAAACTGTCCCAGGCTGTCCCAGACGGTCCCAGACTGTTCCAAACAAGTCCCAGACTGTCCCAGACTGTCCCAGACGGTCCCAGTCTGTCCCAAGTCCCAGACTGTCCCAAACTGTCCCAGGCTGTCCCAGACGGTCCCAGACTGTTCCAATCAAGTCCCAGACTGTCCCAGACGGTCCCAGACTGTTCCAAACAAGTCCCAGACTACCCCAGACTGTACCAGGCTGTCCCAAACAAGTCCCAGACTGTCCCAGACGGTCCCAGACGGTCCCAAACGTGTCCTAGACTGTCCCAGACGGTCCCAGACTGTTCCAAACAAGTCCCAGACTACCCCAGACTGACCCAGGCTGTTCCAAACAAGTCCCAGACTGTCCCAGACTGTCCCAGACTGTTCCAAACAAGTCCCAGACGGTCCCAGACTGTCCCAGACTGTTCCAAACAAGTCCCAGACGGTCCCAGACAGTCCAAGACTGTTCCAAACAAGTCCCAGACTGTCCCAAACTGTCCCAGGCTGTCCCAGACTGTTCCAAACAAGTCCCAGACGGTCCCAGACAGTCCCAGACTGTTGCAAACAAGTCCCAGACGGTCCCAGACTGTACCAGGCTGTTCCAAACAAGTCCCAGACTGTCCCAGACTGTCCCAGGCTGTTCCAAACAAGTCCCAGACCGTCCCAGACTGTACCAGGCTGTTCCAAACAAGTCCCAGACTGTCCCAGAAGGTCCCAGACGGTCCCAGACTGTTCCAAACAAGTCCCAGACTGTCCCAGACGGTCCCAGACTGTTCCAATCAAGTCCCAGACTGTCCCAGACGGTCCCAGACGGTCCCAAACGTGTCCTAGACTGTCCCAGACGGTCCCAGACTGTTCCAAACAAGTCCCAGACTGTCCCAGACTGTCCCAGACGGTCCCAGTCTGTCCCAATCAAGTCCCAGACTGTCCCAGACGGTCCCAGACTGTCCCAAACAAGTCCCAGACTGTCCCAGACGGTCCCAATCGTGTCCTAGACTGTCCCAGACGGTCCCAGACTGTTCCAAACAAGTCCCAGACTACCCCAGACTGTCCCAGGCTGTTCCAAACAAGTCCCAGACTGTCCCAGACTGTCCCAGACTGTTCCAAACAAGTCCCAGACTACCCCAGACTGTACCAGGCTGTTCCAAACATGTCCCAGACTGTGCCAGAAGGTCCCACACGTTCCCAGACTGTTCCAAACAAGTCCCAGACGGTCCCAGACAGTCCCAGACTGTTCCAAACAAGTCCCAGACTGTCCCAAACTGTCCCAGGCTGTCCCAGACGGTCCCAGACTGTTCCAATCAAGTCCCAGACTGTCCCAGACGGTCCCAGACTGTCCCAAACAAGTCCCAGATTGTCTCAGACGGTCCCAGACGGTCCCAAACGTGTCCTAGACTGTCCCAGACGGTCCCAGACTGTTCCAAACAAGTCCCAGACTGTCCCAGACTGTCCCAGACGGTCCCAGTCTGTCCCAATCAAGTCCCAGACTGTCCCAGACGGTCCTAGACTGTCCCAAACAAGTCCCAGACTGTCCCAGACGGTCCCAGACGGTCCCAATCGTGTCCTCGACTGTCCCAGACGGTCCCAGACTGTTCCAAACAAGTCCCAGACTACCCCAGACTGTACCAGGCTGTTCCAAACAAGTCCCAGACTGTCCCAGAAGGTCCCAGACGGTCCCAGACTGTTCCAAACAAGTCCTAGACTGTCCCAGACGGTCCCAGACTGTTCCAAACAAGTCCCAGACTGTCCCAGACTGTCCCAGACGGTCCCAGTCTGTCCCAATCAAGTCCCAGACTGTCCCAGACGGTCCCAGACTGTTCCAAACAAGTCCCAGACTACCCCAGACTGTCCCAGGCTGTTCCAAACAAGTCCCAGACTGTCCCAGACTGTCCCAGACTGTTCCAAACAAGTCCCAGACTACCCCAGACTGTACCAGGCTGTTCCAAACATGTCCCAGACTGTGCCAGAAGGTCCCACACGTTCCCAGACTGTTCCAAACAAGTCCCAGACGGTCCCAGACAGTCCCAGACTGTTCCAAACAAGACCCAGACGGTCGCAGACAGTCCCAGACTGTTCCAAACAAGTCCCAGACTGTCCCAAACTGTCCCAGGCTGTCCCAGACTGTTCCAAACAAGTCCCAGACGGTCCCAGACTGTCCCAGACTGTTCCAAACAAGTCCCAGACCGTCCCAGACTGTCCCAGACTGTTCCAAACAATTCCCAGACCGTCCCAGACAGTCCCAGACTGTTCCAAACAAGTCCCAGACTGTCCCAGACTGTCCCAGACTGTCCCAGACTGTTCCAAACAAGTCCCAGACTGTCCCAGACGGTCCCAGACTGTCCCAGACTGTCCCAGACTGTCCCAAACAAGTCCTAGACTGTCCCAAACTGACGCAGACTGTTGCAAACAAGTCCCAGACTACCCCAGACTGTACCAGGCTGTTCCAAACAAGTCCCAGACTGTCCCAGAAGGTCCCAGACGGTCCCAGACTGTTCCAAACAAGTCCTAGACTGTCCCAAACTGTCGCAGACTATTCCAAACAAGTCCCAGACGGTCCCAAACTGACGCAGACTGTTCCAAACAAGTCCCAGACTGTCCCAGACTGTCCCAGACTGTTCCAAACAAGTCCCAGACGGTCCCAGACAGTCCCAGACTGTTCCAAACAAGTCCCAGACTGTCCCAGAAGGTCCCAGACGGTCCCAGACTGTCCCAAACAAGTCCCAGACTGTCCCAGACTGTCCCAGACTGTTCCAAACAAGTCCCAGACTGTCCCAGACGGTCCCAGACTGTTCCAATCAAGTCCCAGACTGTCCCAGACGGTCCCAGACTGTCCCAAACAAGTCCCAGACTGTCCCAGACGGTCCCAGACGGTCCCAAACGTGTCCTAGACTGTCCCAGACGGTCCCAGACTGTTCCAAACAAGTCCTAGACTGTCCCAGACTGTCCCAGGCGGTCCCAGACTGCCCCAAACAAGTCCCAGACTGTCCCAGACGGTCCCAGACGGTCCCAAACGTGTCCTAGACTGTCCCAGACGGTCCCAGACTGTTCCAAACAAGTCCTAGACTGTCCCAGACTGTCCCAGGCGGTCCCAGACTGCCCCAAACAAGTCCCAGACTGTCCCAGACGGTCCCAGACGGTCCCAAACGTGTCCTAGACTGTCCCAGACGGTCCCAGACTGTTCCAAACAAGTCCCAGACTACCCCAGACTGACCCAGGCTGTTCCAAACAAGTCCCAGACTGTCCCAGACTGTCCCAGACTGTTCCAAACAAGTCCCAGACGGTCCCAGACTGTCCCAGACTGTTGCAAACAAGTCCCAGACGGTCCCAGACAGTCCCAGACTGTTGCAAACAAGTCCCAGACGGTCCCAGACTGTCCCAGGCTGTTCCAAACAAGTCCCAGACTGTCCCAGACTGTCCCAGGCTGTTCCAAACAAGTCCCAGACCGTCCCAGACTGTACCAGGCTGTTCCAAACAAGTCCCAGACTGTCCCAGAAGGTCCCAGACGGTCCCAGACTGTTCCAAACAAGTCCCAGACTGTCCCAGACGGTCCCAGACTGTTCCAAACAAGTCCCAGACTACCCCAGACTGTACCAGGCTGTTCCAAACAAGTCCCAGACTGTCCCAGAAGGTCCCAGACGGTCCCAGACTGTTCCAAACAAGTCCCAGACTGTCCCAGACGGTCCCAGACTGTTCCAATCAAGTCCCAGACTGTCCCAGACGGTCCCAGACGGTCCCAAACGTGTCCTAGACTGTCCCAGACGGTCCCAGACTGTTCCAAACAAGTCCCAGACTGTCCCAGACTGTCCCAGACGGACCCAGTCTGTCCCAATCAAGTCCCAGACTGTCCCAGACGGTCCCAGACTGTCCCAAACAAGTCCCAGACTGTCCCAGACGGTCCCAATCGTGTCCTAGACTGTCCCAGACGGTCCCAGACTGTTCCAAACAAGTCCCAGACTACCCCAGACTGTCCCAGGCTGTTCCAAACAAGTCCCAGACTGTCCCAGACTGTTCCAAACAAGTCCCAGACTACCCCAGACTGTACCAGGCTGTTCCAAACATGTCCCAGACTGTGCCAGAACGTCCCACACGTTCCCAGACTGTTCCAAACAAGTCCCAGACGGTCCCAGACAGTCCCAGACTGTTCCAAACAAGTCCCAGACGGTCCCAGACAGTCCCAGAGTGTTAGAAACAAGTCCCAGACTGTCCCAAACTGTCCCAGGCTGTCCCAGACGGTCCCAGACTGTTCCAATCAAGTCGCAGACTGTCCCAGACGGTCCCAGACTGTCCCAAACAAGTCCCAGACTGTCCCAGACGGTCCCAGACGGTCCCAAACGTGTCCTAGACTGTCCCAGACGGTCCCAGACTGTTCCAAACAAGTCCCAGACTGTCCCAGACTGTCCCAGACGGTCCCAGTCTGTCCCAATCAACTCCCAGACTGTCCCAGACGGTCCTAGACTGTCCCAAACAAGTCCCAGACTGTCCCAGACGGTCCCAGACGGTCCCAATCGTGTCCTAGACTGTCCCAGACGGTCCCAGACTGTTCCAAACAAGTCCCAGACTACCCCAGACTGTACCAGGCTGTTCCAAACAAGTCCCAGACTGTCCCAGAAGGTCCCAGACGGTCCCAGACTGTTCCAAACAAGTCCTAGACTGTCCCAAACTGTCGCAGACTATTCCAAACAAGTCCCAGACGGTCCCAAACTGACGCAGACTGTTCCAAACAAGTCCCAGACTGTCCCAGACTGTCCCAGACTGTTCCAAACAAGTCCCAGACGGTCCCAGACAGTCCCAGACTGTTCCAAACAAGTCCCAGACTGTCCCAGAAGGTCCCAGACGGTCCCAGACTGTCCCAAACAAGTCCCAGACTGTCCCAGACTGTCCCAGACTGTTCCAAACAAGTCCCAGACTGTCCCAGACGGTCCCAGACTGTTCCAATCAAGTCCCAGACTGTCCCAGACGGTCCCAGACTGTCCCAAACAAGTCCCAGACTGTCCCAGACGGTCCCAGACGGTCCCAAACGTGTCCTAGACTGTCCCAGACGGTCCCAGACTGTTCCAAACAAGTCCTAGACTGTCCCAGACTGTCCCAGGCGGTCCCAGACTGCCCCAAACAAGTCCCAGACTGTCCCAGACGGTCCCAGACGGTCCCAAACGTGTCCTAGACTGTCCCAGACGGTCCCAGACTGTTCCAAACAAGTCCTAGACTGTCCCAGACTGTCCCAGGCGGTCCCAGACTGCCCCAAACAAGTCCCAGACTGTCCCAGACGGTCCCAGACGGTCCCAAACGTGTCCTAGACTGTCCCAGACGGTCCCAGACTGTTCCAAACAAGTCCCAGACTACCCCAGACTGACCCAGGCTGTTCCAAACAAGTCCCAGACGGTCCCAGACTGTCCCAGACTGTTCCAAACAAGTCCCAGACGGTCCCAGACAGTCCCAGACTGTTCCAAACAAGTCCCAGACTGTCCCAAACTGTCCCAGGCTGTCCCAGACTGTTCCAAACAAGTCCCAGACGGTCCCAGACAGTCCCAGACTGTTGCAAACAAGTCCCAGACGGTCCCAGACTGTCCCAGGCTGTTCCAAACAAGTCCCAGACTGTCCCAGACTGTCCCAGGCTATTCCAAACAAGTCCCAGACCGTCCCAGACTGTACCAGGCTGTTCCAAACAAGTCCCAGACTGTCCCAGAAGGTCCCAGACGGTCCCAGACTGTTCCAAACAAGTCCCAGACTGTCTCAGACGGTCCCAGACTGTTCCAATCAAGTCCCAGACTGTCCCAGACGGTCCCAGACGGTCCCAAACGTGTCCTAGACTGTCCCAGACGGTCCCAGACTGTTCCAAACAAGTCCCAGACTGTCCCAGACTGTCCCAGACGGTCCCAGTCTGTCCCAATCAAGTCCCAGACTGTCCCAGACGGTCCCAGACTGTCCCAAACAAGTCCCAGACTGTCCCAGACGGTCCTAATCGTGTCCTAGACTGTCCCAGACGGTCCCAGACTGTTCCAAACAAGTCCCAGACTACCCCAGACTGTCCCAGGCTGTTCCAAACAAGTCCCAGACTGTCCCAGACTGTTCCAAACAAGTCCCAGACTACCCCAGACTGTACCAGGCTGTTCCAAACATGTCCCAGACTGTGCCAGAAGGTCCCACACGTTCCCAGACTGTTCCAAACAAGTCCCAGACGGTCCCAGACAGTCCCAGACTGTTCCAAACAAGTCCCAGACGGTCCCAGACAGTCCCAGACTGTTAGAAACAAGTCCCAGACTGTCCCAGACGGACCCAGTCTGTCCCAATCAAGTCCCAGACTGTCCCAGACGGTCCCAGACTGTCCCAAACAAGTCCCAGACTGTCCCAGACGGTCCCAATCGTGTCCTAGACTGTCCCAGACGGTCCCAGACTGTTCCAAACAAGTCCCAGACTACCCCAGACTGTCCCAGGCTGTTCCAAACAAGTCCCAGACTGTCCCAGACTGTTCCAAACAAGTCCCAGACTACCCCAGACTGTACCAGGCTGTTCCAAACATGTCCCAGACTGTGCCAGAACGTCCCACACGTTCCCAGACTGTTCCAAACAAGTCCCAGACGGTCCCAGACAGTCCCAGACTGTTCCAAACAAGTCCCAGACGGTCCCAGACAGTCCCAGACTGTTAGAAACAAGTCCCAGACTGTCCCAAACTGTCCCAGGCTGTCCCAGACGGTCCCAGACTGTTCCAATCAAGTCCCAGACTGTCCCAGACGGTCCCAGACTGTCCCAAACAAGTCCCAGACTGTCCCAGACGGTCCCAGACGGTCCCAAACGTGTCCTAGACTGTCCCAGACGGTCCCAGACTGTTCCAAACAAGTCCCAGACTGTCCCAGACTGTCCCAGACGGTCCCAGTCTGTCCCAATCAACTCCCAGACTGTCCCAGACGGTCCTAGACTGTCCCAAACAAGTCCCAGACTGTCCCAGACGGTCCCAGACGGTCCCAATCGTGTCCTAGACTGTCCCAGACGGTCCCAGACTGTTCCAAACAAGTCCCAGACTACCCCAGACTGTACCAGGCTGTTCCAAACAAGTCCCAGACTGTCCCAGAAGGTCCCAGACGGTCCCAGACTGTTCCAAACAAGTCCTAGACTGTCCCAAACTGTCGCAGACTATTCCAAACAAGTCCCAGACGGTCCCAAACTGACGCAGACTGTTCCAAACAAGTCCCAGACTGTCCCAGACTGTCCCAGACTGTTCCAAACAAGTCCCAGACGGTCCCAGACAGTCCCAGACTGTTCCAAACAAGTCCCAGACTGTCCCAGAAGGTCCCAGACGGTCCCAGACTGTCCCAAACAAGTCCCAGACTGTCCCAGACTGTCCCAGACTGTTCCAAACAAGTCCCAGACTGTCCCAGACGGTCCCAGACTGTTCCAATCAAGTCCCAGACTGTCCCAGACGGTCCCAGACTGTCCCAAACAAGTCCCAGACTGTCCCAGACGGTCCCAGACGGTCCCAAACGTGTCCTAGACTGTCCCAGACGGTCCCAGACTGTTCCAAACAAGTCCTAGACTGTCCCAGACTGTCCCAGGCGGTCCCAGACTGCCCCAAACAAGTCCCAGACTGTCCCAGACGGTCCCAGACGGTCCCAAACGTGTCCTAGACTGTCCCAGACGGTCCCAGACTGTTCCAAACAAGTCCTAGACTGTCCCAGACTGTCCCAGGCGGTCCCAGACTGCCCCAAACAAGTCCCAGACTGTCCCAGACGGTCCCAGACGGTCCCAAACGTGTCCTAGACTGTCCCAGACGGTCCCAGACTGTTCCAAACAAGTCCCAGACTACCCCAGACTGACCCAGGCTGTTCCAAACAAGTCCCAGACGGTCCCAGACTGTCCCAGACTGTTCCAAACAAGTCCCAGACGGTCCCAGACAGTCCCAGACTGTTCCAAACAAGTCCCAGACTGTCCCAAACTGTCCCAGGCTGTCCCAGACTGTTCCAAACAAGTCCCAGACGGTCCCAGACAGTCCCAGACTGTTGCAAACAAGTCCCAGACGGTCCCAGACTGTCCCAGGCTGTTCCAAACAAGTCCCAGACTGTCCCAGACTGTCCCAGGCTATTCCAAACAAGTCCCAGACCGTCCCAGACTGTACCAGGCTGTTCCAAACAAGTCCTAGACTGTCCCAGAAGGTCCCAGACGGTCCCAGACTGTTCCAAACAAGTCCCAGACTGTCTCAGACGGTCCCAGACTGTTCCAATCAAGTCCCAGACTGTCCCAGACGGTCCCAGACGGTCCCAAACGTGTCCTAGACTGTCCCAGACGGTCCCAGACTGTTCCAAACAAGTCCCAGACTGTCCCAGACTGTCCCAGACGGTCCCAGTCTGTCCCAATCAAGTCCCAGACTGTCCCAGACGGTCCCAGACTGTCCCAAACAAGTCCCAGACTGTCCCAGACGGTCCTAATCGTGTCCTAGACTGTCCCAGACGGTCCCAGACTGTTCCAAACAAGTCCCAGACTACCACAGACTGTCCCAGGCTGTTCCAAACAAGTCCCAGACTGTCCCAGACTGTTCCAAACAAGTCCCAGACTACCCCAGACTGTACCAGGCTGTTCCAAACATGTCCCAGACTGTGCCAGAAGGTCCCACACGTTCCCAGACTGTTCCAAACAAGTCCCAGACGGTCCCAGACAGTCCCAGACTGTTCCAAACAAGTCCCAGACGGTCCCAGACAGTCCCAGACTGTTAGAAACAAGTCCCAGACTGTCCCAAACTGTCCCAGACTGTCCCAGACGGTCCCAGTCTGTCCCAATCAAGTCCCAGACTGTTCCAGACGGTCCCAGACTGTCCCAAACAAGTCCCAGACTGTCCCAGACGGTCCCAATCGTGTCCTAGACTGTCTCAGACGGTCCTAGACTGTTCCAAACAAGTCCCAGACTACCCCAGACTGTCCCAGGCTGTTCCAAACAAGTCCCAGACTGTCCCAGACTGTCCCAGACTGTTCCAAACAAGTCCCAGACTACCCCAGACTGTACCAGGCTGTTCCAAACATGTCCCAGACTGTGCCAGAAGGTCCCACACGTTCCCAGACTGTTCCAAACAAGTCCCAGTCGGTCCCAGACAGTCCCAGACTGTTCCAAACAAGTCCCAGACGGTCCCAGACAGTCCCAGACTGTTCCAAACAAGTCCCAGACTGTCCCAAACTGTCCCAGGCTGTCCCAGACGGTCCCAGACTGTTCCAATCAAGTCCCAGACTGTCCCAGATGGTCCCAGACTGTCCCAAACAAGTCCCAGACTGTCCCAGACGGTCCCAGACGGTCCCAAACGTGTCCTCGACTGTCCCAGACGGTCCCAGACTGTTCCAAACAAGTCCCAGACTGTCCCAGACTGTCCCAGACGGTCCCAGTCTGTCCCAATCAAGTCCCAGACTGTCCCAGACGGTCCCAGACTGTTCCAAACAAGTCCCAGACTACCCCAGACTGTCCCAGGCTGTTCCAAACAAGTCCCAGACTGTCCCAGACTGTCCCAGACTGTTCCAAACAAGTCCCAGACTACCCCAGACTGTACCAGGCTGTTCCAAACATGTCCCAGACTGTGCCAGAAGGTCCCACACGTTCCCAGACTGTTCCAAACAAGTCCCAGACGGTCCCAGACAGTCCCAGACTGTTCCAAACAAGACCCAGACGGTCCCAGACAGTCCCAGACTGTTCCAAACAAGTCCCAGACTGTCCCAAACTGTCCCAGGCTGTCCCAGACTGTTCCAAACAAGTCCCAGACGGTCCCAGACTGTCCCAGACTGTTCCAAACAAGTCCCAGACCGTCCCAGACTGTCCCAGACTGTTCCACACAATTCCCAGACCGTCCCAGACAGTCCCAGACTGTTCCAAACAAGTCCCAGACTGTCCCAGACTGTCCCAGGCTGTTCCAAACAAGTCCTAGACTGTCCCAGAAGGTCCCAGACGGTCCCAGACTGTTCCAAACAAGTCCCAGACTGTCTCAGACGGTCCCAGACTGTTCCAATCAAGTCCCAGACTGTCCCAGACGGTCCCAGACGGTCCCAAACGTGTCCTAGACTGTCCCAGACGGTCCCAGACTGTTCCAAACAAGTCCCAGACTGTCCCAGACTGTCCCAGACGGTCCCAGTCTGTCCCAATCAAGTCCCAGACTGTCCCAGACGGTCCCAGACTGTCCCAAACAAGTCCCAGACTGTCCCAGACGGTCCTAATCGTGTCCTAGACTGTCCCAGACGGTCCCAGACTGTTCCAAACAAGTCCCAGACTACCACAGACTGTCCCAGGCTGTTCCAAACAAGTCCCAGACTGTCCCAGACTGTTCCAAACAAGTCCCAGACTACCCCAGACTGTACCAGGCTGTTCCAAACATGTCCCAGACTGTGCCAGAAGGTCCCACACGTTCCCAGACTGTTCCAAACAAGTCCCAGACGGTCCCAGACAGTCCCAGACTGTTCCAAACAAGTCCCAGACGGTCCCAGACAGTCCCAGACTGTTAGAAACAAGTCCCAGACTGTCCCAAACTGTCCCAGACTGTCCCAGACGGTCCCAGTCTGTCCCAATCAAGTCCCAGACTGTTCCAGACGGTCCCAGACTGTCCCAAACAAGTCCCAGACTGTCCCAGACGGTCCCAATCGTGTCCTAGACTGTCTCAGACGGTCCTAGACTGTTCCAAACAAGTCCCAGACTACCCCAGACTGTCCCAGGCTGTTCCAAACAAGTCCCAGACTGTCCCAGACTGTCCCAGACTGTTCCAAACAAGTCCCAGACTACCCCAGACTGTACCAGGCTGTTCCAAACATGTCCCAGACTGTGCCAGAAGGTCCCACACGTTCCCAGACTGTTCCAAACAAGTCCCAGTCGGTCCCAGACAGTCCCAGACTGTTCCAAACAAGTCCCAGACGGTCCCAGACAGTCCCAGACTGTTCCAAACAAGTCCCAGACTGTCCCAAACTGTCCCAGGCTGTCCCAGACGGTCCCAGACTGTTCCAATCAAGTCCCAGACTGTCCCAGATGGTCCCAGACTGTCCCAAACAAGTCCCAGACTGTCCCAGACGGTCCCAGACGGTCCCAAACGTGTCCTCGACTGTCCCAGACGGTCCCAGACTGTTCCAAACAAGTCCCAGACTGTCCCAGACTGTCCCAGACGGTCCCAGTCTGTCCCAATCAAGTCCCAGACTGTCCCAGACGGTCCCAGACTGTTCCAAACAAGTCCCAGACTACCCCAGACTGTCCCAGGCTGTTCCAAACAAGTCCCAGACTGTCCCAGACTGTCCCAGACTGTTCCAAACAAGTCCCAGACTACCCCAGACTGTACCAGGCTGTTCCAAACATGTCCCAGACTGTGCCAGAAGGTCCCACACGTTCCCAGACTGTTCCAAACAAGTCCCAGACGGTCCCAGACAGTCCCAGACTGTTCCAAACAAGACCCAGACGGTCCCAGACAGTCCCAGACTGTTCCAAACAAGTCCCAGACTGTCCCAAACTGTCCCAGGCTGTCCCAGACTGTTCCAAACAAGTCCCAGACGGTCCCAGACTGTCCCAGACTGTTCCAAACAAGTCCCAGACCGTCCCAGACTGTCCCAGACTGTTCCACACAATTCCCAGACCGTCCCAGACAGTCCCAGACTGTTCCAAACAAGTCCCAGACTGTCCCAGACTGTCCCAGGCTGTTCCAAACAAGTCCCAGACCGTCCCAGACTGTACCAGGCTGTTCCAAACAAGTCCCAGACTGTCCCAGAAGGTCCCAGACGGTCCCAGACTGTTCCAAACAAGTCCCAGACTGTCCCAGACGGTCCCAGACTGTTCCAAACAAGTCCCAGACTACCCCAGACTGTACCAGGCTGTTCCAAACAAGTCCCAGACTGTCCCAGAAGGTCCCAGACGGTCCCAGACTGATCCAAACAAGTCCCAGACTGTCCCAGACGGTCCCAGACTGTTCCAATCAAGTCCCAGACTGTCCCAGACGGTCCCAGACGGTCCCAAACGTGTCCTAGACTGTCCCAGACGGTCCCAGACTGTTCCAAACAAGTCCCAGACTGTCCCAGACTGTCCCAGACGGACCCAGTCTGTCCCAATCAAGTCCCAGACTGTCCCAGACGGTCCCAGACTGTCCCAAACAAGTCCCAGACTGTCCCAGACGGTCCCAATCGTGTCCTAGACTGTCCCAGACGGTCCCAGACTGTTCCAAACAAGTCCCAGACTACCCCAGACTGTCCCAGGCTGTTCCAAACAAGTCCCAGACTGTCCCAGACTGTTCCAAACAAGTCCCAGACTACCCCAGACTGTACCAGGCTGTTCCAAACATGTCCCAGACTGTGCCAGAACGTCCCACACGTTCCCAGACTGTTCCAAACAAGTCCCAGACGGTCCCAGACAGTCCCAGACTGTTCCAAACAAGTCCCAGACGGTCCCAGACAGTCCCAGACTGTTAGAAACAAGTCCCAGACTGTCCCAAACTGTCCCAGGCTGTCCCAGACGGTCCCAGACTGTTCCAATCAAGTCCCAGACTGTCCCAGACGGTCCCAGACTGTCCCAAACAAGTCCCAGACTGTCCCAGACGGTCCCAGACGGTCCCAAACGTGTCCTAGACTGTCCCAGACGGTCCCAGACTGTTCCAAACAAGTCCCAGACTGTCCCAGACTGTCCCAGACGGTCCCAGTCTGTCCCAATCAACTCCCAGACTGTCCCAGACGGTCCTAGACTGTCCCAAACAAGTCCCAGACTGTCCCAGACGGTCCCAGACGGTCCCAATCGTGTCCTAGACTGTCCCAGACGGTCCCAGACTGTTCCAAACAAGTCCCAGACTACCCCAGACTGTACCAGGCTGTTCCAAACAAGTCCCAGACTGTCCCAGAAGGTCCCAGACGGTCCCAGACTGTTCCAAACAAGTCCTAGACTGTCCCAAACTGTCGCAGACTATTCCAAACAAGTTCCAGACGGTCCCAAACTGACGCAGACTGTTCCAAACAAGTCCCAGACTGTCCCAGACTGTCCCAGACTGTTCCAAACAAGTCCCAGACGGTCCCAGACAGTCCCAGACTGTTCCAAACAAGTCCCAGACTGTCCCAGAAGGTCCCAGACGGTCCCAGACTGTCCCAAACAAGTCCCAGACTGTCCCAGACTGTCCCAGACTGTTCCAAACAAGTCCCAGACTGTCCCAGACGGTCCCAGACTGTTCCAATCAAGTCCCAGACTGTCCCAGACGGTCCCAGACTGTCCCAAACAAGTCCCAGACTGTCCCAGACGGTCCCAGACGGTCCCAAACGTGTCCTAGACTGTCCCAGACGGTCCCAGACTGTTCCAAACAAGTCCTAGACTGTCCCAGACTGTCCCAGGCGGTCCCAGACTGCCCCAAACAAGTCCCAGACTGTCCCAGACGGTCCCAGACGGTCCCAAACGTGTCCTAGACTGTCCCAGACGGTCCCAGACTGTTCCAAACAAGTTCTAGACTGTCCCAGACTGTCCCAGGCGGTCCCAGACTGCCCCAAACAAGTCCCAGACTGTCCCAGACGGTCCCAGACGGTCCCAAACGTGTCCTAGACTGTCCCAGACGGTCCCAGACTGTTCCAAACAAGTCCCAGACTACCCCAGACTGACCCAGGCTGTTCCAAACAAGTCCCAGACGGTCCCAGACTGTCCCAGACTGTTCCAAACAAGTCCCAGACGGTCCCAGACAGTCCCAGACTGTTCCAAACAAGTCCCAGACTGTCCCAAACTGTCCCAGGCTGTCCCAGACTGTTCCAAACAAGTCCCAGACGGTCCCAGACAGTCCCAGACTGTTGCAAACAAGTCCCAGACGGTCCCAGACTGTCCCAGGCTGTTCCAAACAAGTCCCAGACTGTCCCAGACTGTCCCAGGCTATTCCAAACAAGTTCCAGACCGTCCCAGACTGTACCAGGCTGTTCCAAACAAGTCCCAGACTGTCCCAGAAGGTCCCAGACGGTCCCAGACTGTTCCAAACAAGTCCCAGACTGTCTCAGACGGTCCCAGACTGTTCCAATCAAGTCCCAGACTGTCCCAGACGGTCCCAGACGGTCCCAAACGTGTCCTAGACTGTCCCAGACGGTCCCAGACTGTTCCAAACAAGTCCCAGACTGTCCCAGACTGTCCCAGACGGTCCCAGTCTGTCCCAATCAAGTCCCAGACTGTCCCAGACGGTCCCAGACTGTCCCAAACAAGTCCCAGACTGTCCCAGACGGTCCTAATCGTGTCCTAGACTGTCCCAGACGGTCCCAGACTGTTCCAAACAAGTCCCAGACTACCCCAGACTGTCCCAGGCTGTTCCAAACAAGTCCCAGACTGTCCCAGACTGTTCCAAACAAGTCCCAGACTACCCCAGACTGTACCAGGCTGTTCCAAACATGTCCCAGACTGTGCCAGAAGGTCCCACACGTTCCCAGACTGTTCCAAACAAGTCCCAGACGGTCCCAGACAGTCCCAGACTGTTCCAAACAAGTCCCAGACGGTCCCAGACAGTCCCAGACTGTTAGAAACAAGTCCCAGACTGTCCCAAACTGTCCCAGACTGTCCCAGACGGTCCCAGTCTGTCCCAATCAAGTCCCAGACTGTTCCAGACGGTCCCAGACTGTCCCAAACAAGTCCCAGACTGTCCCAGACGGTCCCAATCGTGTCCTAGACTGTCTCAGACGGTCCTAGACTGTTCCAAACAAGTCCCAGACTACCCCAGACTGTCCCAGGCTGTTCCAAACAAGTCCCAGACTGTCCCAGACTGTCCCAGACTGTTCCAAACAAGTCCCAGACTACCCCAGACTGTACCAGGCTGTTCCAAACATGTCCCAGACTGTGCCAGAAGGTCCCACACGTTCCCAGACTGTTCCAAACAAGTCCCAGTCGGTCCCAGACAGTCCCAGACTGTTCCAAACAAGTCCCAGACGGTCCCAGACAGTCCCAGACTGTTCCAAACAAGTCCCAGACTGTCCCAAACTGTCCCAGGCTGTCCCAGACGGTCCCAGACTGTTCCAATCAAGTCCCAGACTGTCCCAGATGGTCCCAGACTGTCCCAAACAAGTCCCAGACTGTACCAGACGGTCCCAGACGGTCCCAAACGTGTCCTCGACTGTCCCAGACGGTCCCAGACTGTTCCAAACAAGTCCCAGACTGTCCCAGACTGTCCCAGACGGTCCCAGTCTGTCCCAATCAAGTCCCAGACTGTCCCAGACGGTCCCAGACTGTTCCAAACAAGTCCCAGACTACCCCAGACTGTCCCAGGCTGTTCCAAACAAGTCCCAGACTGTCCCAGACTGTCCCAGACTGTTCCAAACAAGTCCCAGACTACCCCAGACTGTACCAGGCTGTTCCAAACATGTCCGAGACTGTGCCAGAAGGTCCCACACGTTCCCAGACTGTTCCAAACAAGTCCCAGACGGTCCCAGACAGTCCCAGACTGTTCCAAACAAGACCCAGACGGTCCCAGACAGTCCCAGACTGTTCCAAACAAGTCCCAGACTGTCCCAAACTGTCCCAGGCTGTCCCAGACTGTTCCAAACAAGTCCCAGACGGTCCCAGACTGTCCCAGACTGTTCCAAACAAGTCCCAGACCGTCCCAGACTGTCCCAGACTGTTCCAAACAATTCCCAGACCGTCCCAGACAGTCCCAGACTGTTCCAAACAAGTCCCAGACTGTCCCAGACTGTCCCAGACTGTCCCAGACTGTTCCAAACAAGTCCCAGACTGTCCCAGACGGTCCCAGACTGTCCCAGACTGTCCCAAACAAGTCCTAGACTGTCCCAAACTGACGCAGACTGTTGCAAACAAGTCCCAGACTACCCCAGACTGTACCAGGCTGTTCCAAACAAGTCCCAGACTGTCCCAGAAGGTCCCAGACGGTCCCAGACTGTTCCAAACAAGTCCTAGACGGTCCCAAACTGTCGCAGACTATTCCAAACAAGTCCCAGACGGTCCCAAACTGACGCAGACTGTTCCAAACAAGTCCCAGACTGTCCCAGACTGTCCCAGACTGTTCCAAACAAGTCCCAGACGGTCCCAGACAGTCCCAGACTGTTCCAAACAAGTCCCAGACTGTCCCAGAAGGTCCCAGACGGTCCCAGACTGTCCCAAACAAGTCCCAGACTGTCCCAGACTGTCCCAGACTGTTCCAAACAAGTCCCAGACTGTCCCAGACGGTCCCAGACTGTTCCAATCAAGTCCCAGACTGTCCCAGACGGTCCCAGACTGTCCCAAACAAGTCCCAGACTGTCCCAGACGGTCCCAGACGGTCCCAAACGTGTCCTAGACTGTCCCAGACGGTCCCAGACTGTTCCAAACAAGTCCTAGACTGTCCCAGACTGTCCCAGGCGGTCCCAGACTGCCCCAAACAAGTCCCAGACTGTCCCAGACGGTCCCAGACGGTCCCAAACGTGTCCTAGACTGTCCCAGACGATCCCAGACTGTTCCAAACAAGTCCTAGACTGTCCCAGACTGTCCCAGGCGGTCCCAGACTGCCCCAAACAAGTCCCAGACTGTCCCAGACGGTCCCAGACGGTCCCAAACGTGTCCTAGACTGTCCCAGACGGTCCCAGACTATTCCAAACAAGTCCCAGACTACCCCAGACTGACCCAGGCTGTTCCAAACAAGTCCCAGACTGTCCCAGACTGTCCCAGACTGTTCCAAACAAGTCCCAGACGGTCCCAGACTGTCCCAGACTGTTGCAAACAAGTCCCAGACGGTCCCAGACAGTCCCAGACTGTTGCAAACAAGTCCCAGACGGTCCCAGACTGCCCCAGGCTGTTCCAAACAAGTCCCAGACTGTCCCAGACTGTCCCAGGCTGTTCCAAACAAGTCCCAGACCGTCCCAGACTGTACCAGGCTGTTCCAAACAAGTCCCAGACTGTCCCAGAAGGTCCCAGACGGTCCCAGACTGTTCCAAACAAGTCCCAGACTGTCCCAGACGGTCCCAGACTGTTCCAATCAAGTCCCAGACTGTCCCAGACGGTCCCAGACGGTCCCAAACGTGTCCTAGACTGTCCCAGACGGTCCCAGACTGTTCCAAACAAGTCCCAGACTGTCCCAGACTGCCCCAGACGGTCCCAGTCTGTCCCAATCAAGTCCCAGACTGTCCCAGACGGTCCCAGACTGTCCCAAACAAGTCCCAGACTGTCCCAGACGGTCCCAATCGTGTCCTAGACTGTCCCAGACGGTCCCAGACTGTTCCAAACAAGTCCCAGACTACCCCAGACTGTCCCAGGCTGTTCCAAACAAGTCCCAGACTGTCCCAGACTGTTCCAAACAAGTCCCAGACTACCCCAGACTGTACCAGGCTGTTCCAAACATGTCCCAGACTGTGCCAGAAGGTCCCACACGTTCCCAGACTGTTCCAAACAAGTCCCAGACGGTCCCAGACAGTCCCAGACTGTTCCAAACAAGTCCCAGACGGTCCCAGACAGTCCCAGACTGTTAGAAACAAGTCCCAGACTGTCCCAAACTGTCCCAGGCTGTCCCAGACGGTCCCAGACTGTTCCAATCAAGTCCCAGACTGTCCCAGACGGTCCCAGACTGTCCCAAACAAGTCCCAGACTGTCCCAGACGGTCCCAGACGGTCCCAAACGTGTCCTAGACTGTCCCAGACGGTCCCAGACTGTTCCAAACAAGTCCCAGACTGTCCCAGACTGTCCCAGACGGTCCCAGTCTGTCCCAATCAACTCCCAGACTGTCCCAGACGGTCCTAGACTGTCCCAAACAAGTCCCAGACTGTCCCAGACGGTCCCAGACGGTCCCAATCGTGTCCTAGACTGTCCCAGACGGTCCCAGACTGTTCCAAACAAGTCCCAGACTACCCCAGACTGTACCAGGCTGTTCCAAACAAGTCCCAGACTGTCCCAGAAGGTCCCAGACGGTCCCAGACTGTTCCAAACAAGTCCTAGACTGTCCCAAACTGTCGCAGACTATTCCAAACAAGTCCCAGACGGTCCCAAACTGACGCAGACTGTTCCAAACAAGTCCCAGACTGTCCCAGACTGTCCCAGACTGTTCCAAACAAGTCCCAGACGGTCCCAGACAGTCCCAGACTGTTCCAAACAAGTCCCAGACTGTCCCAGAAGGTCCCAGACGGTCCCAGACTGTCCCAAACAAGTCCCAGACTGTCCCAGACTGTCCCAGACTGTCCCAGACTGTTCCAAACAAGTCCCAGACTGTCCCAGACGGTCCCAGACTGTTCCAATCAAGTCCCAGACTGTCCCAGACGGTCCCAGACTGTCCCAAACAAGACCCAGACTGTCCCAGACGGTCCCAGACGGTCCCAAACGTGTCCTAGACTGTCCCAGACGGTCCCAGACTGTTCCAAACAAGTCCTAGACTATCCCAGACTGTCCCAGGCGGTCTCAGACTGTCCCAAACAAGTCCCAGACTGTCCCAGACGGTCCCAGACGGTCCCAAACGTGTCCTAGACTGTCCCAGACGGTCCCAGACTGTTCCAAACAAGTCCCAGACTACCCCAGACTGACCCAGGCTGTTCCAAACAAGTCCCAGACTGTCCCAGACTGTCCCAGACTGTTCCAAACAAGTCCCAGACGGTCCCAGACTGTCCCAGACTGTTCCAAACAAGTCCCAGACGGTCCCAGACAGTCCCAGACTGTTCCAAACAAGTCCCAGACGGTCCCAGACAGTCCCAGACTGTTCCAAACAAGTCCCAGACTGTCCCAAACTGTCCCAGGCTGTCCCAGACTGTTCCAAACAAGTCCCAGACGATCCCAGACAGTCCCAGACTGTTGCAAACAAGTCCCAGACGGTCCCAGACTGTACCAGACTGTTCCAATCAAGTCCCAGACTGTCCCAGACGGTCCCAGACGGTCCCAAACGTGTCCTAGACTGTCCCAGACGGTCCCAGACTGTTCCAAACAAGTCCCAGACTGTCCCAGACTGTCCCAGACGGTCCCAGTCTGTCCCAATCAAGTCCCAGACTGTCCCAGACGGTCCCAGACTGTCCCAAACAAGTCCCAGACTGTCCCAGACGGTCCCAATCGTGTCCTAGACTGTCCCAGACGGTCCCAGACTGTTCCAAACAAGTCCCAGACTACCCCAGACTGTCCCAGGCTGTTCCAAACAAGTCCCAGACTGTCCCAGACTGTCCCAGACTGTTCCAAACAAGTCCCAGACTACCCCAGACTGTACCAGGCTGTTCCAAACATGTCCCAGACTGTGCCAGAAGGTCCCACACGTTCCCAGACTGTTCCAAACAAATCCCAGACGGTCCCAGACAGTCCCAGACTGTTCCAAACAAGTCCCAGACTGTCCCAAACTGTCCCAGGCTGTCCCAGACGGTCCCAGACTGTTCCAATCAAGTCCCAGACTGTCCCAGACGGTCCCAGACTGTCCCAAACAAGTCCCAGACTGTCTCAGACGGTCCCAGACGGTCCCAAACGTGTCCTAGACTGTCCCAGACGGTCCCAGACTGTTCCAAACAAGTCCCAGACTGTCCCAGACGGTCCCAGTCTGTCCCAATCAAGTCCCAGACTGTCCCAGACGGTCCTAGACTGTCCCAAACAAGTCCCAGACTGTCCCAGACGGTCCCAGACGGTCCCAATCGTGTCCTCGACTGTCCCAGACGGTCCCAGACTGTTCCAAACAAGTCCCAGACTGTCCCAGACTGTCCCAGACGGTCCCAGTCTGTCCCAAACAAGTCCCAGACTGTCCCAAACTGTCCCAGGCTGTCCCAGACGGTCCCAGACTGTTCCAATCAAGTCCCAGACTGTCCCAGACGGTCCCAGACTGTTCCAAACAAGTCCCAGACTACCCCAGACTGTACCAGGGTGTTCCAAACAAGTCCCAGACTGTCCCAGAAAGTCCCAGACGGTCCCAGACTGTTCCAAACAAGTCCCAGACTGTCCCAGACGGTCCCAGACTGTTCCAATCAAGTCCCAGACTGTCCCAGACGGTCCCAGACGGTCCCAAACGTGTCCTAGACTGTCCCAGACGGTCCCAGACTGTTCCAAACAAGTCCCAGACTGTCCCAGACTGTCCCACACGGTCCCAGTCTGTCCCAATCAAGTCCTAGACTGTCCCAGACGGTCCCAGACTGTTCCAAACAAGTCCCAGACTACCCCAGACTGTCCCAGGCTGTTCCAAACAAGTCCCAGACTGTCCCAGACTGTTCCAAACAAGTCCCAGACTACCCCAGACTGTACCAGGCTGTTCCAAACATGTCCCAGACTGTGCCAGAACGTCCCACACGTTCCCCGACTGTTCCAAACAAGTCCCAGACGGTCCCAGACAGTCCCAGACTGTTCCAAACAAGTCCCAGACGGTCCCAGACAGTCCCAGACTGTTAGAAACAAGTCCCAGACTGTCCCAAACTGTCCCAGGCTGTCCCAGACGGTCCCAGACTGTTCCAATCAAGTCCCAGACTGTCCCAGACGGTCCCAGACTGTCCCAAACAAGTCCCAGACTGTCCCAGACGGTCCCAGACGGTCCCAAACGTGTCCTAGACTGTCCCAGACGGTCCCAGACTGTTCCAAACAAGTCCCAGACTGTCCCAGACTGTCCCAGACGGTCCCAGTCTGTCCCAATCAACTCCCAGACTGTCCCAGACGGTCCTAGACTGTCCCAAACAAGTCCCAGACTGTCCCAGACGGTCCCAGACGGTCCCAATCGTGTCCTAGACTGTCCCAGACGGTCCCAGACTGTTCCAAACAAGTCCCAGACTACCCCAGACTGTACCAGGCTGTTCCAAACAAGTCCCAGACTGTCCCAGAAGGTCCCAGACGGTCCCAGACTGTTCCAAACAAGTCCTAGACTGTCCCAAACTGTCGCAGACTATTCCAAACAAGTCCCAGACGGTCCCAAACTGACGCAGACTGTTCCAAACAAGTCCCAGACTGTCCCAGACTGTCCCAGACTGTTCCAAACAAGTCCCAGACGGTCCCAGACAGTCCCAGACTGTTCCAAACAAGTCCCAGACTGTCCCAGAAGGTCCCAGACGGTCCCAGACTGTCCCAAACAAGTCCCAGACTGTCCCAGACTGTCCCAGACTGTTCCAAACAAGTCCCAGACTGTCCCAGACGGTCCCAGACTGTTCCAATCAAGTCCCAGACTGTCCCAGACGGTCCCAGACTGTCCCAAACAAGTCCCAGACTGTCCCAGACGGTCCCAGACGGTCCCAAACGTGTCCTAGACTGTCCCAGACGGTCCCAGACTGTTCCAAACAAGTCCTAGACTGTCCCAGACTGTCCCAGGCGGTCCCAGACTGTCCCAAACAAGTCCCAGACTGTCCCAGACGGTCCCAGACGGTCCCAAACGTGTCCTAGACTGTCCCAGACGGTCCCAGACTGTTCCAAACAAGTCCCAGACTACCCCAGACTGACCCAGGCTGTTCCAAACAAGTCCCAGACTGTCCCAGACTGTCCCAGACTGTTCCAAACAAGTCCCAGACGGTCCCAGGCTGTCCCAGACTGTTCCAAACAAGTCCCAGACGGTCCCAGACAGTCCCAGACTGTTCCAAACAAGTCCCAGACGGTCCCAGACAGTCCCAGACTGTTCCAAACAAGTCCCAGACTGTCCCAAACTGTCCCAGGCTGTCCCAGACTGTTCCAAACAAGTCCCAGACGGTCCCAGACAGTCCCAGACTGTTGCAAACAAGTCCCAGACGGTCCCAGACTGTACCAGGCTGTTCCAAACAAGTCCCAGACTGTCTCAGACTGTCCCAGGCTGTTCCAAACAAGTCCCAGACCGTCCCAGACTGTACCAGGCTGTTCCAAACAAGTCCCAGACTGTCCCAGAAGGTCCCAGACGGTCCCAGACTGTTCCAAACAAGTCCCAGACTGTCCTAGACGGTCCCAGACTGTTCCAATCAAGTCCCAGACTGTCCCAGACGGTCCCAGACGGTCCCAAACGTGTCCTAGACTGTCCCAGACGGTCCCAGACTGTTCCAAACAAGTCCCAGACTGTCCCAGACTGTCCCAGACGGTCCCAGTCTGTCCCAATCAAGTCCCAGACTGTCCCAGACGGTCCCAGACTGTCCCAAACAAGTCCCAGACTGTCCCAGACGGTCCCAATCGTGTCCTAGACTGTCCCAGACGGTCCCAGACTGTTCCAAACAAGTCCCAGACTACCCCAGACTGTCCCAGGCTGTTCCAAACAAGTCCCAGACTGTCCCAGACTGTCCCAGACTGTTCCAAACAAGTCCCAGACTACCCCAGACTGTACCAGGCTGTTCCAAACATGTCCCAGACTGTGCCAGAAGGTCCCACACGTTCCCAGACTGTTCCAAACAAGTCCCAGACGGTCCCAGACAGTCCCAGACTGTTCCAAACAAGTCCCAGACTGTCCCAAACTGTCCCAGGCTGTCCCAGACGGTCCCAGACTGTTCCAATCAAGTCCCAGACTGTCCCAGACGGTCCCAGACTGTCCCAAACAAGTCCCAGACTGTCTCAGACGGTCCCAGACGGTCCCAAACGTGTCCTAGACTGTCCCAGACGGTCCCAGACTGTTCCAAACAAGTCCCAGACTGTCCCAGACTGTCCCAGACGGTCCCAGTCTGTCCCAATCAAGTCCCAGACTGTCCCAGACGGTCCTAGACTGTCCCAAACAAGTCCCAGACTGTCCCAGACGGTCCCAGACGGTCCCAATCGTGTCCTCGACTGTCCCAGACGGTCCCAGACTGTTCCAAACAAGTCCCAGACTGTCCCAGACTGTCCCAGACGGTCCCAGTCTGTCCCAAACAAGTCCCAGACTGTCCCAAACTGTCCCAGGCTGTCCCAGACGGTCCCAGACTGTTCCAATCAAGTCCCAGACTGTCCCAGACGGTCCCAGACTGTTCCAAACAAGTCCCAGACTACCCCAGACTGTCCCAGGCTGTTCCAAACAAGCCCCAGACTGTCCCAGACTGTCCCAGACTGTTCCAAACAAGTCCCAGACTACCCCAGACTGTACCAGGCTGTTCCAAACATGTCCCAGACTGTGCCAGAAGGTCCCACACGTTCCCAGACTGTTCCAAACAAGTCCCAGACGGTCCCAGACAGTCCCAGACTGTTCCAAACAAGTCCCAGACTGTTCCAAACTGTCCCAGGCTGTCCCAGACTGTTCCAAACAAGTCCCAGACGGTCCCAGACTGTCCCAGACTGTTCCAAACAAGTCCCAGACCGTCCCAGACAGTCCCAGACTGTTCCAAACAAGTCCCAGACTGTCCCAGACTGTCCCAGACTGTTCCAAACAAGTCCCAGACTGTCCCAGACGGTCCCAGACTGTCCCAGACGGTCCCAGACTGTCCCAGACTGTCCCAAACAAGTCCTAGACTGTCCCAAACTGACGCAGACTGTTGCAAACAAGTCCCAGACTACCCCAGACTGTACCAGGCTGTTCCAAACAAGTCCCAGACTGTCCCAGAAGGTCCCAGACGGTCCCAGACTGTTCCAAACAAGTCCTAGACTGTCCCAAACTGTCGCAGACTATTCCAAACAAGTCCCAGACGGTCCCAAACTGCCGCAGACTGTTCCAAACAAGTCCCAGACTGTCCCAGACTGTCCCAGACTGTTCCAAACAAGTCCCAGACGGTCCCAGACAGTCCCAGACTGTTCCAAACAAGTCCCAGACTGTCCCAGAAGGTCCCAGACGGTCCCAGACTGTCCCAAACAAGTCCCAGACTGTCCCAGACTGTCCCAGACTGTCCCAGACTATTCCAAACAAGTCCCAGACTGTCCCAGACGGTCCCAGACTGTTCCAATCAAGTCCCAGACTGTCCCAGACGGTCCCAGACTGTCCCAAACAAGTCCCAGACTGTCCCAGACGGTCCCAGACGGTCCCAAACGTGTCCTAGACTGTCCCAGACGGTCCCAGACTGTTCCAAACAAGTCCCAGACTACCCCAGACTGACCCAGGCTGTTCCAAACAAGTCCCAGACTGTCCCAGACTGTCCCAGACTGTTCCAAACAAGTCCCAGACGGTCCCAGACTGTCCCAGACTGTTCCAAACAAGTCCCAGACCGTCCCAGACTGTCCCAGACTGTTCCAAACAAGTCCCAGACCGTCCCAGACAGTCCCAGACTGTTCCAAACAAGTCCCAGACTGTCCCAGACTGTCCCAGACTGTCCCAGACTGTTCCAAACAAGTCCCAGACTGTCCCAGAAGGTCCCAGACGGTCCCAGACTGTTCCAAACAAGTCCTAGACTGTCCCAAACTGTCGCAGACTATTCCAAACAAGTCCCAGACGGTCCCAAACTGACGCAGACTGTTCCAAACAAGTCCCAGACTGTCCCAGACTGTCCCAGACTGTTCCAAACAAGTCCCAGACGGTCCCAGACAGTCCCAGACTGTTCCAAACAAGTCCCAGACTGTCCCAGAAGGTCCCAGACGGTCCCAGACTGTCCCAAACAAGTCCCAGACTGTCCCAGACTGTTCCAAACAAGTCCCAGACTGTCCCAGACGGTCCCAGACTGTTCCAATCAAGTCCCAGACTGTCCCAGACGGTCCCAGACTGTCCCAAACAAGTCCCAGACTGTCCGAGACGGTCCCAGACGGTCCCAGACGGTCCCAAACGTGTCCTAGACTGTCCCAGACGGTCCCAGACTGTTCCAAACAAGTCCTAGACTGTCCCAGACTGTCCCAGGCGGTCCCAGACTGCCCCAAACAAGTCCCAGACTGTCCCAGACGGTCCCAGACGGTCCCAAACGTGTCCTAGACTGTCCCAGACGGTCCCAGACTGTTCCAAACAAGTCCCAGACTACCCCAGACTGACCCAGGCTGTTCCAAACAAGTCCCAGACTGTCCCAGACTGTCCCAGACTGTTCCA
This sequence comes from Cephus spinipes, assembly GCA_963971525.1. Lineage (NCBI taxonomy): Eukaryota > Metazoa > Arthropoda > Insecta > Hymenoptera > Cephidae > Cephus > Cephus spinipes. The sequence continues at coordinate 10,636,647 of OZ020581.1, read as the reverse complement.
AACAAGCCCCAGACGGTCCCAGACTGTTCCAAACAAGTCCCAGACGGTCCCAGACAGTCCCAGACTGTTCCAAACAAGTCCCAGACGGTCCCAGACAGTCCCAGACTGTTCCAAACAAGTCCCAGACTGTCCCAGAAGGTCCCAGACGGTCCCAGACTGTTCCAAACAAGTCCCAGACTGTCCCAGACGGTCCCAGACTGTTCCAATCAAGTCCCAGACTGTCCCAGACGGTCCCAGACGGTCCCAAACGTGTCCTAGACTGTCCCAGACGGTCCCAGACTGTTCCAAACAAGTCCCAGACTGTCCCAGACTGTCCCAGACGGTCCCAGTCTGTCCCAATCAAGTCCCAGACTGTCCCAGACGGTCCCAGACTGTCCCAAACAAGTCCCAGACTGTCCCAGACGGTCCCAATCGTGTCCTAGACTGTCCCAGACGGTCCCAGACTGTTCCAAACAAGTCCCAGACTACCCCAGACTGTCCCAGGCTGTTCCAAACAAGTCCCAGACTGTCCCAGACTGTCCCAGACTGTTCCAAACAAGTCCCAGATTACCCCAGACTGTACCAGGCTGTTCCAAACATGTCCCAGACTGTGCCAGAAGGTCCCACACGTTCCCAGACTGTTCCAAACAAGTCCCAGACGGTCCCAGACAGTCCCAGACTGTTCCAAACAAGTCCCAGACTGTCCCAAACTGTCCCAGGCTGTCCCAGACGGTCCCAGACTGTTCCAATCAAGTCCCAGACTGTCCCAGACGGTCCCAGACTGTCCCAAACAAGTCCCAGACTGTCTCAGACGGTCCCAGACGGTCCCAAACGTGTCCTAGACTGTCCCAGACGGTCCCAGACTGTTCCAAACAAGTCCCAGACTGTCCCAGACTGTCCCAGACGGTCCCAGTCTGTCCCAATCAAGTCCCAGACTGTCCAAGACGGTCCTAGACTGTCCCAAACAAGTCCCAGACTGTCCCAGACGGTCCCAGACGGTCCCAATCGTGTCCTCGACTGTCCCAGACGGTCCCAGACTGTTCCAAACAAGTCCCAGACTGTCCCAGACTGTCCCAGACGGTCCCAGTCTGTCCCAAACAAGTCCCAGACTGTCCCAAACTGTCCCAGGCTGTCCCAGACGGTCCCAGACTGTTCCAATCAAGTCCCAGACTGTCCCAGACGGTCCCAGACTGTTCCAAACAAGTCCCAGACTACCCCAGACTGTCCCAGGCTGTTCCAAACAAGTCCCAGACTGTCCCAGACTGTCCCAGACTGTTCCAAACAAGTCCCAGACTACCCCAGACTGTACCAGGCTGTTCCAAACATGTCCCAGACTGTGCCAGAAGGTCCCACACGTTCCCAGACTGTTCCAAACAAGTCCCAGATTACCCCAGACTGTACCAGGCTGTTCCAAACATGTCCCAGACTGTGCCAGAAGGTCCCACACGTTCCCAGACTGTTCCAAACAAGTCCCAGACGGTCCCAGACAGTCCCAGACTGTTCCAAACAAGTCCCAGACTGTCCCAAACGGTCCCAGGCTGTCCCAGACGGTCCCAGACTGTTCCAATCAAGTCCCAGACTGTCCCAGACGGTCCCAGACTGTCCCAAACAAGTCCCAGACTGTCTCAGACGGTCCCAGACGGTCCCAAACGTGTCCTAGACTGTCCCAGACGGTCCCAGACTGTTCCAAACAAGTCCCAGACTGTCCCAGACTGTCCCAGACGGTCCCAGTCTGTCCCAATCGAGTCCCAGACTGTCCCAGACGGTCCTAGACTGTCCCAAACAAGTCCCAGACTGTCCCAGACGGTCCCAGACGGTCCCAATCGTGTCCTCGACTGTCCCAGACGGTCCCAGACTGTGCCAAACAAGTCCCAGACTGTCCCAGACTGTCCCAGACGGTCCCAGTCTGTCCCAAACAAGTCCCAGACTGTCCCAAACTGTCCCAGGCTGTCCCAGACGGTCCCAGACTGTTCCAATCAAGTCCCAGACTGTCCCAGACGGTCCCAGACTGTTCCAAACAAGTCCCAGACTACCCCAGACTGTCCCAGGCTGTTCCAAACAAGTCCCAGACTGTCCCAGACTGTCCCAGACTGTTCCAAACAAGTCCCAGACTACCCCAGACTGTACCAGGCTGTTCCAAACATGTCCCAGACTGTGCCAGAAGGTCCCACACGTTCCCAGACTGTTCCAAACAAGTCCCAGACGGTCCCAGACAGTCCCAGACTGTTCCAAACAAGTCCCAGACGGTCCCAGACAGTCCCAGACTGTTCCAAACAAGTCCCAGACTGTTCCAAACTGTCCCAGGCTGTCCCAGACTGTTCCAAACAAGTCCCAGACGGTCCCAGACTGTCCCAGACTGTTCCAAACAAGTCCCAGACCGTCCCAGACAGTCCCAGACTGTTCCAAACAAGTCCCAGACTGTCCCAGACTGTCCCAGACTGTTCCAAACAAGTCCCAGACTGTCCCAGACGGTCCCAGACTGTCCCAGACGGTCCCAGACTGTCCCAGACTGTCCCAAACAAGTCCTAGACTGTCCCAAACTGACGCAGACTGTTGCAAACAAGTCCCAGACTACCCCAGACTGTACCAGGCTGTTCCAAACAAGTCCCAGACTGTCCCAGAAGGTCCCAGACGGTCCCAGACTGTTCCAAACAAGTCCTAGACTGTCCCAAACTGTCGCAGACTATTCCAAACAAGTCCCAGACGGTCCCAGACTGTCCCAGACTGTTCCAAACAAGTCCCAGATTACCCCAGACTGTACCAGGCTGTTCCAAACATGTCCCAGACTGTGCCAGAAGGTCCCACACGTTCCCAGACTGTTCCAAACAAGTCCCAGACTGTCCCAGACGGTCCCAGACTGTTCCAATCAAGTCCCAGACTGTCCCAGACGGTCCCAGACAGTCCCAAACAAGTCCCAGACTGTCCCAGACGGTCCCAGACGGTCCCAAACGTGTCCTAGACTGTCCCAGACGTTCCCAGACTGTTCCAAACAAGTCCTAGACTGTCCCAGACTGTCCCAGGCGGTCCCAGACTGTCCCAAACAAGTCCCAGACTGTCCCAGACGGTCCCAGACGGTCCCAAACGTGTCCTAGACTGTCCCAGACGGTCCCAGACTGTTCCAAACAAGTCCCAGACTACCCCAGACTGACCCAGGCTGTTCCAAACAAGTCCCAGACTGTCCCAGACTGTCCCAGACTGTTCCAAACAAGTCCCAGACGGTCCCAGACTGTCCCAGACTGTTCCAAACAAGTCCCAGACCGTCCCAGACTGTCCCAGACTGTTCCAAACAAGTCCCAGACTGTCCCAGACTACCCCAGACTGTACCAGGCTGTTCCAAACAAGTCCCAGACTGTCCCAGAAGGTCCCAGACGGTCCCAGACTGTTCCAAACAAGTCCTAGACTGTCCCAAACTGTCGCAGACTATTCCAAACAAGTCCCAGACGGTCCCAAACTGACGCAGACTGTTCCAAACAAGTCCCAGACTGTCCCAGACTGTCCCAGACTGTTCCAAACAAGTCCCAGACGGTCCCAGACAGTCCCAGACTGTTCCAAACAAGTCCCAGACTGTCCCAGAAGGTCCCAGACGGTCCCAGACTGTCCCAAACAAGTCCCAGACTGTCCCAGACTGTTCCAAACAAGTCCCAGACTGTCCCAGACGGTCCCAGACTGTTCCAATCAAGTCCCAGACTGTCCCAGACGGTCCCAGACTGTCCCAAACAAGTCCCATACTGTCCCAGACGGTCCCAGACGGTCCCAAACGTGTCCTAGACTGTCCCAGACGGTCCCAGACTGTTCCAAACAAGTCCTAGACTGTCCCAGACTGTCCCAGGCGGTCCCAGACTGCCCCAAACAAGTCCCAGACTGTCCCAGACGGTCCCAGACGGTCCCAAACGTGTCCTAGATTGTCCCAGACGGTCCCAGACTGTTCCAAACAAGTCCCAGACTACCCCAGACTGACCCAGGCTGTTCCAAACAAGTCCCAGACTGTCCCAGACTGTCCCAGACTGTTCCAAACAAGCCCCAGACGGTCCCAGACTGTTCCAAACAAGTCCCAGACGGTCCCAGACAGTCCCAGACTGTTCCAAACAAGTCCCAGACGGTCCCAGACAGTCCCAGACTGTTCCAAACAAGTCCCAGACTGTCCCAAACTGTCCCAGGCTGTCCCAGACTGTTCCAAACAAGTCCCAGACGGTCCCAGACAGTCCCAGACTGTTGCAAACAAGTCCCAGACGGTCCCAGACTGTCCCAGGCTGTTCCAAACAAGTCCCAGACTGTCCCAGACTGTCCCAGGCTGTTCCAAACAAGTCCCAGACCGTCCCAGACTGTACCAGGCTGTTCCAAACAAGTCCCAGACTGTCCCAGAAGGTCCCAGACGGTCCCAGACTGTTCCAAACAAGTCCCAGACGGTCCCAGACAGTCCCAGACTGTTCCAAACAAGTCCCAGACGGTCCCAGACTGTTAGAAACAAGTCCCAGACTGTCCCAAACTGTCCCAGGCTGTTCCAGACGGTCCCAGACTGTTCCAAACAAGTCCCAGACTGTCCCAGACTGTCCCAGACGGTCCCAGTCTGTCCCAATCAAGTCCCAGACTGTCGCAGACGGTCCTAGACTGTCCCAAACAAGTCCCAGACTGTCCCAGACGGTCCCAGACGGTCCCAATCGTGTCCTAGACTGTCCCAGACGGTCCCAGACTGTTCCAAACAAGTCCCAGACTACCCCAGACTGTACCAGGCTGTTCCAAACAAGTCCCAGACTGTCCCAGAAGGTCCCAGACGGTCCCAGACTGTTCCAAACAAGTCCTAGACTGTCCCAAACTGTCCCAGACTATTCCAAACAAGTCCCAGACGGTCCCAAACTGACGCAGACTGTTCCAAACAAGTCCCAGACTGTCCCAGACTGTCCCAGACTGTTCCAAACAAGTCCCAGACGGTCCCAGACAGTCCCAGACTGTTCCAAACAAGTCCCAGACTGTCCCAGAAGGTCCCAGACGGTCCCAGACTGTCCCAAACAAGTCCCAGACTGTCCCACACTGTCCCACACTGTCCCAGACTGTTCCAAACAAGTCCCAGACTGTCCCAGACGGTCCCAGACTGTTCCAATCAAGTCCCAGACTGTACCAGACGGTCCCAGACTGTCCCAAACAAGTCCCAGACTGTCCCAGACGGTCCCAAACGTGTCCTAGACTGTCCCAGACGGTCCCAGACTGTTCCAAACAAGTCCTAGACTGTCCCAGACTGTCCCAGGCGGTCCCAGACTGTCCCAAACAAGTCCCAGACTGTCCCAGACGGTCCCAGACGGTCCCAAACGTGTCCTAGACTGTCCCAGACGGTCCCAGACTGTTCCAAACAAGTCCCAGACTACCCCAGACTGACCCAGGCTGTTCCAAACAAGTCCCAGACTGTCCCAGACTGTCCCAGACTGTTCCAAACAAGTCCCAGACGGTCCCAGACTGTCCCAGACTGTTCCAAACAAGTCCCAGACGGTCCCAGACAGTCCCAGACTGTTCCAAACAAGTCCCAGACGGTCCCAGACAGTCCCAGACTGTTCCAAACAAGTCCCAGACTGTCCCAAACTGTCCCAGGCTGTCCCAGACTGTTCCAAACAAGTCCCAGACGGTCCCAGACAGTCCCAGACTGTTGCAAACAAGTCCCAGACGGTCCCAGACTGTACCAGGCTGTTCCAAACAAGTCCCAGACTGTCCCAGGCTGTTCCAAACAAGTCCCAGACCGTCCCAGACTGTACCAGGCTGTTCCAAACAAGTCCCAGACTGTCCCAGAAGGTCCCAGACGGTCCCAGACTGTTCCAAACAAGTCCCAGACTGTCCCAGACGGTCCCAGACTGTTCCAATCAAGTCCCAGACTGTCCCAGACGGTCCCAGACTGTTCCAAACAAGTCCCAGACTGTCCCAGACTGTCCCAGACGGTCCCAGTCTGTCCCAATCAAGTCCCAGACTGTCCCAGACGGTCCCAGACTGTCCCAAACAAGTCCCAGACTGTCCCAGACGGTCCCAATCGTGTCCTAGACTGTCCCAGACGGTCCCAGACTGTTCCAAACAAGTCCCAGACTACCCCAGACTGTCCCAGGCTGTTCCAAACAAGTCCCAGACTGTCCCAGACTGTCCCAGACTGTTCCAAACAAGTCCCAGACTACCCCAGACTGTACCAGGCTGTTCCAAACATGTCCCAGACTGCGCCAGAAGGTCCCACACGTTCCCAGACTGTTCCAAACAAGTCCCAGACGGTCCCAGACAGTCCCAGACTGTTCCAAACAAGTCCCAGACTGTCCCAGAAGGTCCCAGACGGTCCCAGACTGTCCCAAACAAGTCCCAGACTGTCCCAGACTGTCCCAGACTGTCCCAGACTGTTCCAAACAAGTCCCAGACTGTCCCAGACGGTCCCAGACTGTCCCAAACAAGTCCCAGACTGTCCCAGACGGTCCCAGACGGTCCCAAACGTGTCCTAGACTGTCCCAGACGGTCCCAGACTGTTCCAAACAAGTCCTAGACTGTCCCAGACTGTCCCAGGCGGTCCCAGACTGTCCCAAACAAGTCCCAGACTGTCCCAGACGGCCCCAGACGGTCCCAAACGTGTCCTAGACTGTCCCAGACGATCCCAGACTGTTCCAAACAAGTCCCAGACTACCCCAGACTGTCCCAGGCTGTTCCAAACAAGTCCCAGACTGTCCCAGACTGTTCCAAACAAGGCCCAGACTGTCCCAAACTGTCCCAGGCTGTCCCAGACTGTTCCAAACAAGTCCCAGACGGTCCCAGACAGTCCCAGACTGTTGCAAACAAGTCCCAGACGGTCCCAAACTGACGCAGACTGTTGCAAACAAGTCCCAGACTACCCCAGACTGTACCAGGCTGTTCCAAACAAGTCCCAGACTGTCCCAGAAGGTCCCAGACGGTCCCAGACTGTTCCAAACAAGTCCTAGACTGTCCCAAACTGTCGCAGACTATTCCAAACAAGTCCCAGACGGTCCCAAACTGACGCAGACTGTTCCAAACAAGTCCCAGACTGTCCAGACTGTCCCAGACTGTTCCAAACAAGTCCCAGACGATCCCAGACAGTCCCAGACTGTTCCAAACAAGTCCCAGACTGTCCCAGAAGGTCCCAGACGGTCCCAGACTGTCCCAAACAAGTCCCAGACTGTCCCAGACTGTCCCAGACTGTCCCAGACGGTCCCAGACTGTCCCAAACAAGTCCCAGACTGTCCCAGACGATCCCAGACGGTCCCAAACGTGTCCTAGACTGTCCCAGACGGTCCCAGACTGTTCCAAACAAGTCCTAGACTGTCCCAGACTGTCCCAGGCGGTCCCAGACTGTCCCAAACAAGTCCCAGACTGTCCCAGACGGCCCCAGACGGTCCCAAACGTGTCCTAGACTGTCCCAGACGATCCCAGACTGTTCCAAACAAGTCACAGACTACCCCAGACTGTCCCAGGCTGTTCCAAACAAGTCCCAGACTGTCCCAGACTGTTCCAAACAAGTCCCAGACGGTCCCAGACTGTCCCAGACTGTTCCAAACAAGTCCCAGACGGTCCCAGACAGTCCCAGACTGTTCCAAACAAGTCCCAGACGGTCCCAGACAGTCCAAGACTGTTCCAAACAAGTCCCAGACTGTCCCAAACTGTCCCAGGCTGTCCCAGACTGTTCCAAACAAGTCCCAGACGGTCCCAGACAGTCCCAGACTGTTGCAAACAAGTCCCAGACGGTCCCAAACTGTCGTAGACTGTTCCAAACAAGTCCCAGACTACCCCAGACTGTCCCAGGCTGTTCCAAACAAGTCCCAGACTGTCCCAGAAGGTCCCAGACGGTCCCAGACTGTTCCAAACAAGTCCCAGACTGTCCCAAACGGTCCCAGACTGTTCCAATCAAGTCCCAGACTGTCCCAGACGGTCCCAGACTGTCCCAAACAAGTCCCAGACTGTCCCAGACGGTCCCAAACGTGTCCTAGACTGTCCCAGACGGTCCCAGACTGTTCCAAACAAGTCCCAGACTGTCCCAGACTGTCCCAGACGGTCCCAGTCTGTCCCAATCAAGTCCCAGACTGTCCCAGATGGTCCCAGACTGTCCCAAACAAGTCCCAGACTGTCCCAGACGGTCCCAGACTGTTCCAAACAAGTCCCAGACTAACCCAGACTGTCCCAGGCTGTTCCAAACAAGTCCCAGACTGTCCCAGAAGGTCCCAGACGGTCCCAGACTGTTCCAAACAAGTCCCAGACTGTCCCAAACGGTCCCAGACTGTTCCAATCAAGTCCCAGACTGTCCCAGACGGTCCCAGACTGTCCCAAACAAGTCCCAGACTGTCCCAGACGGTCCCAAACGTGTCCTAGACTGTCCCAGACGGTCCCAGACTGTTCCAAACAAGTCCCAGACTGTCCCAGACTGTCCCAGACGGTCCCAGTCTGTCCCAATCAAGTCCCAGACTGTCCCAGATGGTCCCAGACTGTCCCAAACAAGTCCCAGACTGTCCCAGACGGTCCCAGACTGTTCCAAACAAGTCCCAGACTAACCCAGACTGTCCCAGGCTGTTCCAAACAAGTCCCAGACTGTCCCAGACTGTTCCAAACAAGTCCCAGACGGTCCCAGACAGTCCCAGACTGTCCCAAACAAGTCCCAGACTGTCCCAGACTGTCCCAGACTGTCCCAGACTGTTCCAAACAAGTCCCAGACTGTCCCAGACGGTCTCAGACTGTCCCAAACAAGTCCCAGACTGTCCCAGACGGTCCCAGACGGTCCCAAACGTGTCCTAGACTGTCCCAGACGGTCCCAGACTGTTCCAAACAAGTCCTAGACTGTCCCAGACTGTCCCAGGCGGTCCCAGACTGTCCCAAACTGTCCCAGACGGTCCCAGACGGTCCCAAACGTGTCCTAGACTGTCCCAGACGGTCCCAGACTGTTCCAAACAAGTCCTAGACTGTCCCAGACTGTCCCAGGCGGTCCCAAACGTGTCCTAGACTGTCCCAGACGGTCCCAGACTGTTCCAAACAAGTCCCAGACTACCCCAGACTGACCCAGGCTGTTCCAAACAAGTCCCAGACTGTCCCAGACTGTCCCAGACTGTTCCAAACAAGTCCCAGACGGTCCCAGACTGTCCCAGACTGTTCCAAACAAGTCCCAGACGGTCCCAGACAGTCCCAGACTGTTCCAAACAAGTCCCAGACGGTCCCAGACAGTCCCAGACTGTTCCAAACAAGTCCCAGACTGTCCCAAACTGTCCCAGGCTGTCCCAGACTGTTCCAAACAAGTCCCAGACGGTCCCAGACAGTCCCAGACTGTTGCAAACAAGTCCCAGACGGTCCCAGACTGTCCCAGGCTGTTTCAAACAAGTCCCAGACTGTCCCAGACTGTCCCAGGCTGTTCCAAACAAGTCCCAGACCGTCCCAGACTTTACCAGGCTGTTCCAAACAAGTCCCAGACTGTCCCAGAAGGTCCCAGACGGTCCCAGACTGTTCCAAACAAGTCCCAGACTGTCCCAGAAGGTCCCAGACTGTTCCAATCAAGTCCCAAACTGTCCCAGGCGGTCCCAGACTGTCCCAAACAAGTCCCAGACTGTCCCAGACGGTCCCAGACGGTCCCAAACGTGTCCCAGACTGTCCCAATCAAGTCCCAGACTGTCCCAGACGGTCCCAGACTGTCCCAAACAAGTCCCAGACTGTCCCAGACGGTCCCAATCGTGTCCTAGACTGTCCCAGACGGTCCCAGACTGTTCCAAACAAGTCCCAGACTACCCCAGACTGTCCCAGGCTGTTCCAAACAAGTCCCAGACTGTCCCAGACTGTCCCAGACTGTCCCAGACTGTTCCAAACAAGTCCCAGACTACCCCAGACTGTACCAGGCTGTTCCAAACATGTCCCAGACTGTGCCAGAAGGTCCCACACGTTCCCAGACTGTGCCAAACAAGTCCCAGACGGTCCCAGACAGTCCCAGACTGTTCCAAACAAGTCCCAGACGGTCCCAGACAGTCCCAGACTGTTCCAAACATGTTCCAGACTGTCCCAAACTGTCCCAGGCTGTCCCAGACTGTTCCAAACAAGTCCCAGACGGTCCCAGACTGTCCCAAACAAGTCCCAGACTGTCCCAGACGGTCCCAAACGTGTCCTAGACTGTCCCAGACGGTCCCAGACTGTTCCAAACAAGTCCTAGACTGTCCCAGACTGTCCCAGGCGGTCCCAGACTGTCCCAAACAAGTCCCAGACTGTCCCAGACGGCCCCAGACGGTCCCAAACGTGTCCTAGACTGTCCCAGACGATCCCAGACTGTTCCAAACAAGTCCCAGACTACCCCAGACTGTCCCAGGCTGTTCCAAACAAGTCCCAGACTGTCCCAGACTGTTCCAAACAAGTCCCAGACGGTCCCAGACTGTCCCAGACTGTTCCAAACAAGTCCCAGACGGTCCCAGACAGTCCCAGACTGTTCCAAACAAGTCCCAGACGGTCCCAGACAGTCCAAGACTGTTCCAAACAAGTCCCAGACTGTCCCAAACTGTCCCAGGCTGTCCCAGACTGTTCCAAACAAGTCCCAGACGGTCCCAGACAGTCCCAGACTGTTGCAAACAAGTCCCAGACGGTCCCAAACTGTCGCAGACTGTTCCAAACAAGTCCCTGACTACCCCAGACTGTCCCAGGCTGTTCCAAACAAGTCCCAGACTGTCCCAGAAGGTCCCAGACGGTCCCAGACTGTTCCAAACAAGTCCCAGACTGTCCCAAACGGTCCCAGACTGTTCCAATCAAGTCCCAGACTGTCCCAGACGGTCCCAGACTGTCCCAGACAAGTCCCAGACTGTCCCAGACGGTCCCAAACGTGTCCTAGACTGTCCCAGACGGTCCCAGACTGTTCCAAACAAGTCCCAGACTGTCCCAGACTGTCCCAGACGGTCCCAGTCTGTCCCAATCAAGTCCCAGACTGTCCCAGACGGTCCCAGACTGTCCCAAACAAGTCCCAGACTGTCCCAGACGGTCCCAATCGTGTCCTAGACTGTCCCAGACGGTCCCAGACTGTTCCAAACAAGTCCCAGACTAACCCAGACTGTCCCAGACTGTTCCAAACAAGTCCCAGACTACCCCAGACTGTACCAGGCTGTTCCAAACATGTCCCAGACTGTGCCAGAAGGTCCCACACGTTCCCAGACTGTTCCAAACAAGTCCCAGACGGTCCCAGACAGTCCCAGACTGTTCCAAACAAGTCCCAGACGGTCCCAGACAGTCCCAGACTGTTCCAAACAAGTCCCAGACTGTCCCAAACTGCCCCAGGCTGTCCCAGACTGTTCCAAACAAGTCCCAGACGGTCACAGACAGTCCCAGACTGTTGCAAACAAGTGCCAGACTGTCCCAAACTGTCGTAGACTGTTCCAAACAAGTCCCAGACTACCCCAGACTGTCCCAGGCTGTTCCAAACAAGTCCCAGACTGTCCCAGACTGTCCCAGACTGTTCCAAACAAGTCCCAGACCGTCCCAGACTGTCCCAGACTGTTCCAAATAAGTCCCAGACCGTCCCAGACAGTCCCAGACTGTTCCAAACAAGTCCCAGACTGTCCCAGACGGTCCCAGACTGTTCCAAACAAGTCCCAGACCGTCCCAGACAGTCCCAGACTGTTCCAAACAAGTCCCAGACTGTCCAAGACTGTCCCAGACTGTCCCAGACTGTTCCAAACAAGTCCCAGGCTGTCCCAGACGTTCCCAGACTGTCCCAGACTGTCCCAAACAAGTCCTAGACTGTCCCAAACTGACGCAGACTGTTGCAAACAAGTCCCAGACTACCCCAGACTGTCCCAGGCTGTTCCAAACAAGTCCCAGACTGTCCCAGAAGGTCCCAGACGGTCCCAGACTGTTCCAAACAAGTCCCAGACTGTCCCAAACGGTCCCAGACTGTTCCAATCAAGTCCCAGACTGTCCCAGACGGTCCCAGACTGTCCCAAACAAGTCCCAGACTGTCCCAGACGGTCCCAAACGTGTCCTAGACTGTCCCAGACGGTCCCAGACTGTTCCAAACAAGTCCCAGACTGTCCCAGACTGTCCCAGACGGTCCCAGTCTGTCCCAATCAAGTCCCAGACTGTCCCAGACGGTCCCAGACTGTCCCAAACAAGTCCCAGACTGTCCCAGACGGTCCCAATCGTGTCCTAGACTGTCCCAGACGGTCCCAGACTGTTCCAAACAAGTCCCAGACTAACCCAGTCTGTCCCAGGCTGTTCCAAACAAGTCCCAGACTGTCCCAGACTGTTCCAAACAAGTCCCAGACTACCCCAGACTGTACCAGGCTGTTCCAAACATGTCCCAGACTGTGCCAGAAGGTCCCACACGTTCCCAGACTGTTCCAAACAAGTCCCAGACGGTCCCAGACAGTCCCAGACTGTTCCAAACAAGTCCCAGACGGTCCCAGACAGTCCCAGACTGTTCCAAACAAGTCCCAGACTGTCCCAAACTGTCCCAGGCTGTCCCAGACTGTTCCAAACAAGTTCCAGACGGTCACAGACAGTCCCAGACTGTTGCAAACAAGTGCCAGACGGTCCCAAACTGTCGTAGACTGTTCCAAACAAGTCCCAGACTACCCCAGACTGTCCCAGGCTGTTCCCAACAAGTCCCAGACTGTCCCAGACTGTCCCAGACTGTTCCAAACAAGTCCCAGACCGTCCCAGACTGTCCCAGACTGTTCCAAACAAGTCCCAGACCGTCCCAGACAGTCCCAGACTGTTCCAAACAAGTCCCAGACTGTCCCAGACGGTCCCAGACTGTTCCAAACAAGTCCCAGACCGTCCCAGACAGTCCCAGACTGTTCCAAACAAGTCCCAGACTGTCCAAGACTGTCCCAGACTGTCCCAGACTGTTCCAAACAAGTCCCAGACTGTCCCAGACGGTCCCAGACTGTCCCAGACTGTCCCAAACAAGTCCTAGACTGTCCCAAACTGACGCAGACTGTTGCAAACAAGTCCCAGACTACCCCAGACTGTCCCAGGCTGTTCCAAACAAGTCCCAGACTGTCCCAAACTGACGCAGACTGTTCGAAACAAGTCCCAGACTGTCCCAGACTGTCCCAGACTGTTCCAAACAAGTCCCAGACGGTCCCAGACAGTCCCAGACTGTTCCAAACAAGTCCCAGACTGTCCCAGAAGGTCTCAGACGGTCCCAGACTGTCCCAAACAAGTCCCAGACTGTCCCAGACTGTCCCAGACTGTCCCAGACTGTCCCAGACTGTTCCAAACAAGTCCCAGACTGTCCCAGACGGTCCCAGACTGTCCCAGACTGTCCCAAACAAGTCCTAGACTGTCCCAAACTGACGCAGACTGTTGCAAACAAGTCCCACACTACCCCAGACTGTACCAGGCTGTTCCAAACAAGTCCCAGACTGTCCCAGAAGGTCCCAGACGGTCCCAGACTGTTCCAAACAAGTCCTAGACTGTCCCAAACTGTCGCAGACTATTCCAAACAAGTCCCAGACGGTCCCAAACTGACGCAGACTGTTCCAAACAAGTCCCAGACTGTCCCAGACTGTCCCAGACTGTTCCAAACAAGTCCCAGACGGTCCCAGACAGTCCCAGACTGTTCCAAACAAGTCCCAGACTGTCCCAGAAGGTCCCAGACGGTCCCAGACTGTCCCAAACAAGTCCCAGACTGTCCCACACTGTCCCAGACTGTCCCAGACTGTTCCAAACAAGTCCCAGACTGTCCCAGACGGTCCCAGACTGTTCCAATCAAGTCCCAGACTGTCCCAGACTGTCCCTGGCGGTCCCAGACTGTCCCAAACAAGTCCCAGACTGTCCCAGACGGTCCCAGACGGTCCCAAACGTGTCCTAGACTGTCCCAGACGATCCCAGACTGTTCCAAACAAGTCCCAGACTACCCCAGACTGTCCCAGGCTGTTCCAAACAAGTCCCAGACTGTCCCAGACTGTTCCAAACAAGTCCCAGACGGTCCCAGACTGTCCCAGACTGTTCCAAACAAGTCCCAGACTGTCCCAAACTGTCCCAAACTGTCGCAGACTATTCCAAACAAGTCCCAGACGGTCCCAAACTGACGCAGACTGTTCCAAACAAGTCCCAGACTGTCCAGACTGTCCCAGACTGTTCAAAACAAGTCCCAGACGATCCCAGACAGTCCCAGACTGTTCCAAACAAGTCCCAGACTGTCCCAGAAGGTCCCAGACGGTCCCAGACTGTCCCAAACAAGTCCCAGACTGTCCCAGACTGTCCCAGACTGTCCCAGACTGTTCCAAACAAGTCCCAGACTGTCCCAGACGGTCCCAGACTGTCCCAAACAAGTCCCAGACTGTCCCAGACGATCCCAGACGGTCCCAAACGTGTCCTAGACTGTCCCAGACGGTCCCAGACTGTTCCAAACAAGTCCTAGACTGTCCCAGACTGTCCCAGGCGGTCCCAGACTGTCCCAAACAAGTCCCAGACTGTCCCAGACGGCCCCAGACTGTCCCAGACTGTCCCAAACAAGTCCTAGACTGTCCCAAACTGACGCAGACTGTTGCAAACAAGTCCCAGACTACCCCAGACTGTACCAGGCTGTTCCAAACAAGTCCCAGACTGTCCCAGAAGGTCCCAGACGGTCCCAGACTGTTCCAAACAAGTCCTAGACTGTCCCAAACTGTCGCAGACTATTCCAAACAAGTCCCAGACGGTCCCAAACTGACGCAGACTGTTCCAAACAAGTCCCAGACTGTCCCAGACTGTCCCAGACTGTTCCAAACAAGTCCCAGACGGTCCCAGACAGTCCCAGACTGTTCCAAACAAGTCCCAGACTGTCCCAGAAGGTCCCAGACGGTCCCAGACTGTCCCAAACAAGTCCCAGACTGTCCCACACTGTCCCAGACTGTCCCAGACTGTTCCAAACAAGTCCCAGACTGTCCCAGACGGTCCCAGACTGTTCCAATCAAGTCCCAGACTGTCCCAGACGGTCCCAGACTGTCCCAAACAAGTCCCAGACTGTCCCAGACGGTCCCAGACGGTCCCAAACGTGTCCTAGACTGTCCCAGACGGTCCCAGACTGTTCCAAACAAGTCCTAGACTGTCCCAGACTGTCCAAGGCGGTCCCAGACTGTCCCAAACAAGTCCCAGACTGTCCCAGACGGTCCCAGACGGTCCCAGACGGTCCCAGACGGTCCCAAACGTGTCCTAGACTGTCCCAGACGGTCCCAGACTGTTCCAAACAAGTCCTAGACTGTCCCAGACTGTCCCAGGCTGTCCCAGAATGTCCCAAACAAGTCCCAGACTGTCCCAGACGGTCCCAGACGGTCCCAAACGTGTCCTAGACTGTCCCAGACGATCCCAGACTGTTCCAAACAAGTCCCAGACTACCCCAGACTGTCCCAGGCTGTTCCAAACAAGTCCCAGACTGTCCCAGACTGTTCCAA
Organism: Cephus spinipes; assembly: GCA_963971525.1. Taxonomy (NCBI): domain Eukaryota; kingdom Metazoa; phylum Arthropoda; class Insecta; order Hymenoptera; family Cephidae; genus Cephus; species Cephus spinipes. The sequence goes on along the minus strand of OZ020581.1, from coordinate 10,621,312 downwards.
ACAAGTCCCAGACGGTCCCAGACTGTCCCAGACTGTTCCAAACAAGTCCCAGACTGTCCCAAACTGTCCCAAACTGTCGCAGACTATTCCAAACAAGTCCCAGACGGTCCCAAACTGACGCAGACTGTTCCAAACAAGTCCCAGACTGTCCAGACTGTCCCAGACTGTTCAAAACAAGTCCCAGACGATCCCAGACAGTCCCAGACTGTTCCAAATAAGTCCCAGACTGTCCCAGAAGGTCCCAGACGGTCCCAGACTGTCCCAAACAAGTCCCAGACTGTCCCAGACTGTCCCAGACTGTCCCAGACTGTTCCAAACAAGTCCCAGACTGTCCCAGACGGTCCCAGACTGTCCCAAACAAGTCCCAGACTGTCCCAGACGATCCCAGACGGTCCCAAACGTGTCCTAGACTGTCCCAGACGGTCCCAGACTGTTCCAAACAAGTCCTAGACTGTCCCAGACTGTCCCAGGCGGTCCCAGACTGTCCCAAACAAGTCCCAGACTGTCCCAGACGGCCCCAGACGGTCCCAAACGTGTCCTAGACTGTCCCAGACGATCCCAGACTGTTCCAAACAAGTCCCAGACTACCCCAGACTGTCCCAGGCTGTTCCAAACAAGTCCCAGACTGTCCCAGACTGTTCCAAACAAGTCCCAGACGGTCCCAGACTGTCCCAGACTGTTCCAAACAAGTCCCAGACGGTCCCAGACAGTCCCAGACTGTTCCAAACAAGTCCCAGACGGTCCCAGACAGTCCAAGACTGTTCCAAACAAGTCCCAGACTGTCCCAAATTGTCCCAGGCTGTCCCAGACTGTTCCAAACAAGTCCCAGACGGTCCCAGACAGTCCCAGACTGTTGCAAACAAGTCCCAGACGGTCCCAAACTGTCGTAGACTGTTCCAAACAAGTCCCAGACTACCCCAGACTGTCCCAGAAGGTCCCAGACGGTCCCAGACTGTCCCAAACAAGTCCCAGACTGTCCCAGAAGGTCCCAGACGGTCCCAGACTGTTCCAAACAAGTCCCAGACTGTCCCAAACGGTCCCAGACTGTTCCAATCAAGTCCCAGACTGTCCCAGACGGTCCCAGACTGTCCCAAACAAGTCCCAGACTGTCCCAGACGGTCCCAAACGTGTCCTAGACTGTCCCAGACGGTCCCAGACTGTTCCAAACAAGTCCCAGACTGTCCCAGACTGTCCCAGACTGTCCCAGACGGTCCCAGTCTGTCCCAATCAAGTCCCAGACTGTCCCAGACGGTCCCAGACTGTTCCAAACAAGTCCCAGACTGTCCCAGACTGTCCCAGACGGTCCCAGTCTGTCCCAATCAAGTCCCAGACTGTCCCAGACGGTCCCAGACTGTCCCAAACAAGTCCCAGACTGTCCCAGACGGTCCCAATCGTGTCCTAGACTGTCCCAGACGGTCCCAGACTGTTCCAAACAAGTCCCAGACTAACCCAGACTGTCCCAGGCTGTTCCAAACAAGTCCCAGACTGTCCCAGACTGTTCCAAACAAGTCCCAGACTACCCCAGACTGTACCAGGCTGTTCCAAACATGTCCCAGACTGTGCCAGAAGGTCCCACACGTTCCCAGACTGTTCCAAACAAGTCCCAGACGGTCCCAGACAGTCCCAGACTGTTCCAAACAAGTCCCATACGGTCCCAGACAGTCCCAGACTGTTCCAAACAAGTGCCAGACGGTCCCAAACTGTCGTAGACTGTTCCAAACAAGTCCCAGACTACCCCAGACTGTACCAGGCTGTTCCAAACAAGTCCCAGACTGTCCCAGAAGGTCCCAGACGGTCCCAGACTGTTCCAAACAAGTCCTAGACTGTCCCAAACTGTCGCAGACTATTCCAAACAAGTCCCAGACGGTCCCAAACTGACGCAGACTGTTCCAAACAAGTCCCAGACTGTCCCAGACTGTCCCAGACTGTTCCAAACAAGTCCCAGACGGTCCCAGACAGTCCCAGACTGTTCCAAACAAGTCCCAGACTGTCCCAGAAGGTCCCAGACGGTCCCAGACTGTCCCAAACAAGTCCCAGACTGTCCCACACTGTCCCAGACTGTCCCAGACTGTTCCAAACAAGTCCCAGACTGTCCCAGACGGTCCCAGACTGTTCCAATCAAGTCCCAGACTGTCCCAGACGGTCCCAGACTGTCCCAAACAAGTCCCAGACTGTCCCAGACGGTCCCAGACGGTCCCAAACGTGTCCTAGACTGTCCCAGACGGTCCCAGACTGTTCCAAACAAGTCCTAGACTGTCCCAGACTGTCCAAGGCGGTCCCAGACTGTCCCAAACAAGTCCCAGACTGTCCCAGACGGTCCCAGACGGTCCCAGACGGTCCCAGACGGTCCCAAACGTGTCCTAGACTGTCCCAGACGGTCCCAGACTGTTCCAAACAAGTCCCAGACTACCCCAGACTGTCCCAGGCTGTTCCAAACAAGTCCCAGACTGTCCCAGACTGTTCCGAACAAGTCCCAGACGGTCCCAGACTGTCCCAGACTGTTCCAAACAAGTCCCAGACTGTCCCAAACTGTCCCAAACTGTCGCAGACTATTCCAAACAAGTCCCAGACGGTCCCAAACTGACGCAGACTGTTCCAAACAAGTCCCAGACTGTCCAGACTGTCCCAGACTGTTCAAAACAAGTCCCAGACGATCCCAGACAGTCCCAGACTGTTCCAAACAAGTCCCAGACTGTCCCAGAAGGTCCCAGACGGTCCCAGACTGTCCCAAACAAGTCCCAGACTGTCCCAGACTGTCCCAGACTGTCCCAGACTGTTCCAAACAAGTCCCAGACTGTCCCAGACGGTCCCAGACTGTCCCAAACAAGTCCCAGACTGTCCCAGACGATCCCAGACGGTCCCAAACGTGTCCTAGACTGTCCCAGACGGTCCCAGACTGTTCCAAACAAGTCCTAGACTGTCCCAGACTGTCCCAGGCGGTCCCAGACTGTCCCAAACAAGTCCCAGACTGTCCCAGACGGCCCCAGACGGTCCCAAACGTGTCCTAGACTGTCCCAGACGATCCCAGACTGTTCCAAACAAGTCCCAGACTACCCCAGACTGTCCCAGGCTGTTCCAAACAAGTCCCAGACTGTCCCAGACTGTTCCAAACAAGTCCCAGACGGTCCCAGACTGTCCCAGACTGTTCCAAACAAGTCCCAGACGGTCCCAGACAGTCCCAGACTGTTCCAAACAAGTCCCAGACGGTCCCAGACAGTCCCAGACTGTCCCAAACAAGTCCCAGACTGTCCCAGAAGGTCCCAGACGGTCCCAGACTGTTCCAAACAAGTCCCAGACTGTCCCAAACGGTCCCAGACTGTTCCAATCAAGTCCCAGACTGTCCCAGACGGTCCCAGACTGTCCCAAACAAGTCCCAGACTGTCCCAGACGGTCCCAAACGTGTCCTAGACTGTCCCAGACGGTCCCAGACTGTTCCAAACAAGTCCCAGACTGTCCCAGACTGTCCCAGACTGTCCCAGACGGTCCCAGTCTGTCCCAATCAAGTCCCAGACTGTCCCAGACGGTCCCAGACTGTTCCAAACAAGTCCCAGACTGTCCCAGAAGGTCCCAGACGGTCCCAGACTGTTCCAAACAAGTCCCAGACTGTCCCAAACGGTCCCAGACTGTTCCAATCAAGTCCCAGACTGTCCCAGACGGTCCCAGACTGTCCCAAACAAGTCCCAGACTGTCCCAGACGGTCCCAAACGTGTCCTAGACTGTCCCAGACGGTCCCAGACTGTTCCAAACAAGTCCCAGACTGTCCCAGACTGTCCCAGACTGTCCCAGACGGTCCCAGTCTGTCCCAATCAAGTCCCAGACTGTCCCAGACGGTCCCAGACTGTTCCAAACAAGTCCCAGACTGTCCCAGACTGTCCCAGACGGTCCCAGTCTGTCCCAATCAAGTCCCAGACTGTCCCAGACGGTCCCAGACTGTCCCAAACAAGTCCCAGACTGTCCCAGACGGTCCCAATCGTGTCCTAGACTGTCCCAGACGGTCCCAGACTGTTCCAAACAAGTCCCAGACTAACCCAGACTGTCCCAGGCTGTTCCAAACAAGTCCCAGACTGTCCCAGACTGTTCCAAACAAGTCCCAGACTACCCCAGACTGTACCAGGCTGTTCCAAACATGTCCCAGACTGTGCCAGAAGGTCCCACACGTTCCCAGACTGTTCCAAACAAGTCCCAGACGGTCCCAGACAGTCCCAGACTGTTCCAAACAAGTCCCATACGGTCCCAGACAGTCCCAGACTGTTCCAAACAAGTGCCAGACGGTCCCAAACTGTCGTAGACTGTTCCAAACAAGTCCCAGACTACCCCAGACTGTACCAGGCTGTTCCAAACAAGTCCCAGACTGTCCCAGAAGGTCCCAGACGGTCCCAGACTGTTCCAAACAAGTCCTAGACTGTCCCAAACTGTCGCAGACTATTCCAAACAAGTCCCAGACGGTCCCAAACTGACGCAGACTGTTCCAAACAAGTCCCAGACTGTCCCAGACTGTCCCAGACTGTTCCAAACAAGTCCCAGACGGTCCCAGACAGTCCCAGACTGTTCCAAACAAGTCCCAGACTGTCCCAGAAGGTCCCAGACGGTCCCAGACTGTCCCAAACAAGTCCCAGACTGTCCCACACTGTCCCAGACTGTCCCAGACTGTTCCAAACAAGTCCCAGACTGTCCCAGACGGTCCCAGACTGTTCCAATCAAGTCCCAGACTGTCCCAGACGGTCCCAGACTGTCCCAAACAAGTCCCAGACTGTCCCAGACGGTCCCAGACGGTCCCAAACGTGTCCTAGACTGTCCCAGACGGTCCCAGACTGTTCCAAACAAGTCCTAGACTGTCCCAGACTGTCCAAGGCGGTCCCAGACTGTCCCAAACAAGTCCCAGACTGTCCCAGACGGTCCCAGACGGTCCCAGACGGTCCCAGACGGTCCAAAACGTGTCCTAGACTGTCCCAGACGGTCCCAGACTGTTCCAAACAAGTCCTAGACTGTCCCAGACTGTCCCAGGCTGTCCCAGACTGTCCCAAACAAGTCCCAGACTGTCCCAGACGGTCCCAGACGGTCCCAAACGTGTCCTAGACTGTCCCAGACGATCCCAGACTGTTCCAAACAAGTCCCAGACTACCCCAGACTGTCCCAGGCTGTTCCAAACAAGTCCCAGACTGTCCCAGACTGTTCCAAACAAGTCCCAGACGGTCCCAGACTGTCCCAGACTGTTCCAAACAAGTCCCAGACTGTCCCAAACTGTCCCAAACTGTCGCAGACTATTCCAAACAAGTCCCAGACGGTCCCAAACTGACGCAGACTGTTCCAAACAAGTCCCAGACTGTCCAGACTGTCCCAGACTGTTCAAAACAAGTCCCAGACGATCCCAGACAGTCCCAGACTGTTCCAAACAAGTCCCAGACTGTCCCAGAAGGTCCCAGACGGTCCCAGACTGTCCCAAACAAGTCCCAGACTGTCCCAGACTGTCCCAGACTGTCCCAGACTGTTCCAAACAAGTCCCAGACTGTCCCAGACGGTCCCAGACTGTCCCAAACAAGTCCCAGACTGTCCCAGACGATCCCAGACGGTCCCAAACGTGTCCTAGACAGTCCCAGACGGTCCCAGACTGTTCCAAACAAGTCCTAGACTGTCCCAGACTGTCCCAGGCGGTCCCAGACTGTCCCAAACAAGTCCCAGACTGTCCCAGACGGCCCCAGACGGTCCCAAACGTGTCCTAGACTGTCCCAGACGATCCCAGACTGTTCCAAACAAGTCCCAGACTACCCCAGACTGTCCCAGGCTGTTCCAAACAAGTCCCAGACTGTCCCAGACTGTTCCAAACAAGTCCCAGACGGTCCCAGACTGTCCCAGACTGTTCCAAACAAGTCCCAGACGGTCCCAGACAGTCCCAGACTGTTCCAAACAAGTCCCAGACGGTCCCAGACAGTCCCAGACTGTCCCAAACAAGTCCCAGACTGTGCCAGAAGGTCCCACACGTTCCCAGACTGTTCCAAACAAGTCCCAGACGGTCCCAGACAGTCCCAGACTGTTCCAAACAAGTCCCATACGGTCCCAGACAGTCCCAGACTGTTCCAAACAAGTGCCAGACGGTCCCAAACTGTCGTAGACTGTTCCAAACAAGTCCCAGACTACCCCAGACTGTACCAGGCTGTTCCAAACAAGTCCCAGACTGTCCCAGAAGGTCCCAGACGGTCCCAGACTGTTCCAAACAAGTCCTAGACTGTCCCAAACTGTCGCAGACTATTCCAAACAAGTCCCAGACGGTCCCAAACTGACGCAGACTGTTCCAAACAAGTCCCAGACTGTCCCAGACTGTCCCAGACTGTTCCAAACAAGTCCCAGACGGTCCCAGACAGTCCCAGACTGTTCCAAACAAGTCCCAGACTGTCCCAGAAGGTCCCAGACGGTCCCAGACTGTCCCAAACAAGTCCCAGACTGTCCCACACTGTCCCAGACTGTCCCAGACTGTTCCAAACAAGTCCCAGACTGTCCCAGACGGTCCCAGACTGTTCCAATCAAGTCCCAGACTGTCCCAGACGGTCCCAGACTGTCCCAAACAAGTCCCAGACTGTCCCAGACGGTCCCAGACGGTCCCAAACGTGTCCTAGACTGTCCCAGACGGTCCCAGACTGTTCCAAACAAGTCCTAGACTGTCCCAGACTGTCCAAGGCGGTCCCAGACTGTCCCAAACAAGTCCCAGACTGTCCCAGACGGTCCCAGACGGTCCCAGACGGTCCCAGACGGTCCAAAACGTGTCCTAGACTGTCCCAGACGGTCCCAGACTGTTCCAAACAAGTCCTAGACTGTCCCAGACTGTCCCAGGCTGTCCCAGACTGTCCCAAACAAGTCCCAGACTGTCCCAGACGGTCCCAGACGGTCCCAAACGTGTCCTAGACTGTCCCAGACGATCCCAGACTGTTCCAAACAAGTCCCAGACTACCCCAGACTGTCCCAGGCTGTTCCAAACAAGTCCCAGACTGTCCCAGACTGTTCCAAACAAGTCCCAGACGGTCCCAGACTGTCCCAGACTGTTCCAAACAAGTCCCAGACTGTCCCAAACTGTCCCAAACTGTCGCAGACTATTCCAAACAAGTCCCAGACGGTCCCAAACTGACGCAGACTGTTCCAAACAAGTCCCAGACTGTCCAGACTGTCCCAGACTGTTCAAAACAAGTCCCAGACGATCCCAGACAGTCCCAGACTGTTCCAAACAAGTCCCAGACTGTCCCAGAAGGTCCCAGACGGTCCCAGACTGTCCCAAACAAGTCCCAGACTGTCCCAGACTGTCCCAGACTGTCCCAGACTGTTCCAAACAAGTCCCAGACTGTCCCAGACGGTCCCAGACTGTCCCAAACAAGTCCCAGACTGTCCCAGACGATCCCAGACGGTCCCAAACGTGTCCTAGACAGTCCCAGACGGTCCCAGACTGTTCCAAACAAGTCCTAGACTGTCCCAGACTGTCCCAGGCGGTCCCAGACTGTCCCAAACAAGTCCCAGACTGTCCCAGACGGCCCCAGACGGTCCCAAACGTGTCCTAGACTGTCCCAGACGATCCCAGACTGTTCCAAACAAGTCCCAGACTACCCCAGACTGTCCCAGGCTGTTCCAAACAAGTCCCAGACTGTCCCAGACTGTTCCAAACAAGTCCCAGACGGTCCCAGACTGTCCCAGACTGTTCCAAACAAGTCCCAGACGGTCCCAGACAGTCCCAGACTGTTCCAAACAAGTCCCAGACGGTCCCAGACAGTCCCAGACTGTCCCAAACAAGTCCCAGACTGTGCCAGAAGGTCCCACACGTTCCCAGACTGTTCCAAACAAGTCCCAGACGGTCCCAGACAGTCCCAGACTGTTCCAAACAAGTCCCAGACGGTCCCAGACAGTCCCAGACTGTTCCAAACAAGTCCCAGACTGTCCCAAACTGCCCCAGGCTGTCCCAGACTGTTCCAAACAAGTCCCAGACGGTCACAGACAGTCCCAGACTGTTGCAAACAAGTGCCAGACGGTCCCAAACTGTCGTAGACTGTTCCAAACAAGTCCCAGACTACCCCAGACTGTCCCAGGCTGTTCCAAACAAGTCCCAGACTGTCCCAGACTGTCCCAGACTGTTCCAAACAAGTCCCAGACCGTCCCAGACTGTCCCAGACTGTTCCAAACAAGTCCCAGACCGTCCCAGACAGTCCCAGACTGTTCCAAACAAGTCCCAGACTGTCCCAGACGGTCCCAGACTGTTCCAAACAAGTCCCAGACCGTCCCAGACAGTCCCAGACTGTTCCAAACAAGTCCCAGACTGTCCAAGACTGTCCCAGACTGTCCCAGACTGTTCCAAACAAGTCCCAGACTGTCCCAGACGTTCCCAGACTGTCCCAGACTGTCCCAAACAAGTCCTAGACTGTCCCAAACTGACGCAGACTGTTGCAAACAAGTCCCAGACTACCCCAGACTGTCCCAGGCTGTTCCAAACAAGTCCCAGACTGTCCCAGAAGGTCCCAGACGGTCCCAGACTGTTCCAAACAAGTCCCAGACTGTCCCAAACGGTCCCAGACTGTTCCAATCAAGTCCCAGACTGTCCCAGACGGTCCCAGACTGTCCCAAACAAGTCCCAGACTGTCCCAGACGGTCCCAAACGTGTCCTAGACTGTCCCAGACGGTCCCAGACTGTTCCAAACAAGTCCCAGACTGTCCCAGACTGTCCCAGACGGTCCCAGTCTGTCCCAATCAAGTCCCAGACTGTCCCAGACGGTCCCAGACTGTCCCAAACAAGTCCCAGACTGTCCCAGACGGTCCCAATCGTGTCCTAGACTGTCCCAGACGGTCCCAGACTGTTCCAAACAAGTCCCAGACTAACCCAGTCTGTCCCAGGCTGTTCCAAACAAGTCCCAGACTGTCCCAGACTGTTCCAAACAAGTCCCAGACTACCCCAGACTGTACCAGGCTGTTCCAAACATGTCCCAGACTGTGCCAGAAGGTCCCACACGTTCCCAGACTGTTCCAAACAAGTCCCAGACGGTCCCAGACAGTCCCAGACTGTTCCAAACAAGTCCCAGACGGTCCCAGACAGTCCCAGACTGTTCCAAACAAGTCCCAGACTGTCCCAAACTGTCCCAGGCTGTCCCAGACTGTTCCAAACAAGTTCCAGACGGTCACAGACAGTCCCAGACTGTTGCAAACAAGTGCCAGACGGTCCCAAACTGTCGTAGACTGTTCCAAACAAGTCCCAGACTACCCCAGACTGTCCCAGGCTGTTCCAAACAAGTCCCAGACTGTCCCAGACTGTCCCAGACTGTTCCAAACAAGTCCCAGACCGTCCCAGACTGTCCCAGACTGTTCCAAACAAGTCCCAGACCGTCCCAGACAGTCCCAGACTGTTCCAAACAAGTCCCAGACTGTCCCAGACGGTCCCAGACTGTTCCAAACAAGTCCCAGACCGTCCCAGACAGTCCCAGACTGTTCCAAACAAGTCCCAGACTGTCCAAGACTGTCCCAGACTGTCCCAGACTGTTCCAAACAAGTCCCAGACTGTCCCAGACGGTCCCAGACTGTCCCAGACTGTCCCAAACAAGTCCTAGACTGTCCCAAACTGACGCAGACTGTTGCAAACAAGTCCCAGACTACCCCAGACTGTCCCAGGCTGTTCCAAACAAGTCCCAGACTGTCCCAAACTGACGCAGACTGTTCGAAACAAGTCCCAGACTGTCCCAGACTGTCCCAGACTGTTCCAAACAAGTCCCAGACGGTCCCAGACAGTCCCAGACTGTTCCAAACAAGTCCCAGACTGTCCCAGAAGGTCTCAGACGGTCCCAGACTGTCCCAAACAAGTCCCAGACTGTCCCAGACTGTCCCAGACTGTCCCAGACTGTCCCAGACTGTTCCAAACAAGTCCCAGACTGTCCCAGACGGTCCCAGACTGTCCCAGACTGTCCCAAACAAGTCCTAGACTGTCCCAAACTGACGCAGACTGTTGCAAACAAGTCCCACACTACCCCAGACTGTACCAGGCTGTTCCAAACAAGTCCCAGACTGTCCCAGAAGGTCCCAGACGGTCCCAGACTGTTCCAAACAAGTCCTAGACTGTCCCAAACTGTCGCAGACTATTCCAAACAAGTCCCAGACGGTCCCAAACTGACGCAGACTGTTCCAAACAAGTCCCAGACTGTCCCAGACTGTCCCAGACTGTTCCAAACAAGTCCCAGACGGTCCCAGACAGTCCCAGACTGTTCCAAACAAGTCCCAGACTGTCCCAGAAGGTCCCAGACGGTCCCAGACTGTCCCAAACAAGTCCCAGACTGTCCCACACTGTCCCAGACTGTCCCAGACTGTTCCAAACAAGTCCCAGACTGTCCCAGACGGTCCCAGACTGTTCCAATCAAGTCCCAGACTGTCCCAGACTGTCCCTGGCGGTCCCAGACTGTCCCAAACAAGTCCCAGACTGTCCCAGACGGTCCCAGACGGTCCCAAACGTGTCCTAGACTGTCCCAGACGATCCCAGACTGTTCCAAACAAGTCCCAGACTACCCCAGACTGTCCCAGGCTGTTCCAAACAAGTCCCAGACTGTCCCAGACTGTTCCAAACAAGTCCCAGACGGTCCCAGACTGTCCCAGACTGTTCCAAACAAGTCCCAGACTGTCCCAAACTGTCCCAAACTGTCGCAGACTATTCCAAACAAGTCCCAGACGGTCCCAAACTGACGCAGACTGTTCCAAACAAGTCCCAGACTGTCCAGACTGTCCCAGACTGTTCAAAACAAGTCCCAGACGATCCCAGACAGTCCCAGACTGTTCCAAACAAGTCCCAGACTGTCCCAGAAGGTCCCAGACGGTCCCAGACTGTCCCAAACAAGTCCCAGACTGTCCCAGACTGTCCCAGACTGTCCCAGACTGTTCCAAACAAGTCCCAGACTGTCCCAGACGGTCCCAGACTGTCCCAAACAAGTCCCAGACTGTCCCAGACGATCCCAGACGGTCCCAAACGTGTCCTAGACTGTCCCAGACGGTCCCAGACTGTTCCAAACAAGTCCTAGACTGTCCCAGACTGTCCCAGGCGGTCCCAGACTGTCCCAAACAAGTCCCAGACTGTCCCAGACGGCCCCAGACTGTCCCAGACTGTCCCAAACAAGTCCTAGACTGTCCCAAACTGACGCAGACTGTTGCAAACAAGTCCCAGACTACCCCAGACTGTACCAGGCTGTTCCAAACAAGTCCCAGACTGTCCCAGAAGGTCCCAGACGGTCCCAGACTGTTCCAAACAAGTCCTAGACTGTCCCAAACTGTCGCAGACTATTCCAAACAAGTCCCAGACGGTCCCAAACTGACGCAGACTGTTCCAAACAAGTCCCAGACTGTCCCAGACTGTCCCAGACTGTTCCAAACAAGTCCCAGACGGTCCCAGACAGTCCCAGACTGTTCCAAACAAGTCCCAGACTGTCCCAGAAGGTCCCAGACGGTCCCAGACTGTCCCAAACAAGTCCCAGACTGTCCCACACTGTCCCAGACTGTCCCAGACTGTTCCAAACAAGTCCCAGACTGTCCCAGACGGTCCCAGACTGTTCCAATCAAGTCCCAGACTGTCCCAGACGGTCCCAGACTGTCCCAAACAAGTCCCAGACTGTCCCAGACGGTCCCAGACGGTCCCAAACGTGTCCTAGACTGTCCCAGACGGTCCCAGACTGTTCCAAACAAGTCCTAGACTGTCCCAGACTGTCCAAGGCGGTCCCAGACTGTCCCAAACAAGTCCCAGACTGTCCCAGACGGTCCCAGACGGTCCCAGACGGTCCCAGACGGTCCCAAACGTGTCCTAGACTGTCCCAGACGGTCCCAGACTGTTCCAAACAAGTCCTAGACTGTCCCAGACTGTCCCAGGCTGTCCCAGACTGTCCCAAACAAGTCCCAGACTGTCCCAGACGGTCCCAGACGGTCCCAAACGTGTCCTAGACTGTCCCAGACGATCCCAGACTGTTCCAAACAAGTCCCAGACTACCCCAGACTGTCCCAGGCTGTTCCAAACAAGTCCCAGACTGTCCCAGACTGTTCCAAACAAGTCCCAGACGGTCCCAGACTGTCCCAGACTGTTCCAAACAAGTCCCAGACTGTCCCAAACTGTCCCAAACTGTCGCAGACTATTCCAAACAAGTCCCAGACGGTCCCAAACTGACGCAGACTGTTCCAAACAAGTCCCAGACTGTCCAGACTGTCCCAGACTGTTCAAAACAAGTCCCAGACGATCCCAGACAGTCCCAGACTGTTCCAAATAAGTCCCAGACTGTCCCAGAAGGTCCCAGACGGTCCCAGACTGTCCCAAACAAGTCCCAGACTGTCCCAGACTGTCCCAGACTGTCCCAGACTGTTCCAAACAAGTCCCAGACTGTCCCAGACGGTCCCAGACTGTCCCAAACAAGTCCCAGACTGTCCCAGACGATCCCAGACGGTCCCAAACGTGTCCTAGACTGTCCCAGACGGTCCCAGACTGTTCCAAACAAGTCCTAGACTGTCCCAGACTGTCCCAGGCGGTCCCAGACTGTCCCAAACAAGTCCCAGACTGTCCCAGACGGCCCCAGACGGTCCCAAACGTGTCCTAGACTGTCCCAGACGATCCCAGACTGTTCCAAACAAGTCCCAGACTACCCCAGACTGTCCCAGGCTGTTCCAAACAAGTCCCAGACTGTCCCAGACTGTTCCAAACAAGTCCCAGACGGTCCCAGACTGTCCCAGACTGTTCCAAACAAGTCCCAGACGGTCCCAGACAGTCCCAGACTGTTCCAAACAAGTCCCAGACGGTCCCAGACAGTCCAAGACTGTTCCAAACAAGTCCCAGACTGTCCCAAATTGTCCCAGGCTGTCCCAGACTGTTCCAAACAAGTCCCAGACGGTCCCAGACAGTCCCAGACTGTTGCAAACAAGTCCCAGACGGTCCCAAACTGTCGTAGACTGTTCCAAACAAGTCCCAGACTACCCCAGACTGTCCCAGAAGGTCCCAGACGGTCCCAGACTGTCCCAAACAAGTCCCAGACTGTCCCAGAAGGTCCCAGACGGTCCCAGACTGTTCCAAACAAGTCCCAGACTGTCCCAAACGGTCCCAGACTGTTCCAATCAAGTCCCAGACTGTCCCAGACGGTCCCAGACTGTCCCAAACAAGTCCCAGACTGTCCCAGACGGTCCCAAACGTGTCCTAGACTGTCCCAGACGGTCCCAGACTGTTCCAAACAAGTCCCAGACTGTCCCAGACTGTCCCAGACTGTCCCAGACGGTCCCAGTCTGTCCCAATCAAGTCCCAGACTGTCCCAGACGGTCCCAGACTGTTCCAAACAAGTCCCAGACTGTCCCAGACTGTCCCAGACGGTCCCAGTCTGTCCCAATCAAGTCCCAGACTGTCCCAGACGGTCCCAGACTGTCCCAAACAAGTCCCAGACTGTCCCAGACGGTCCCAATCGTGTCCTAGACTGTCCCAGACGGTCCCAGACTGTTCCAAACAAGTCCCAGACTAACCCAGACTGTCCCAGGCTGTTCCAAACAAGTCCCAGACTGTCCCAGACTGTTCCAAACAAGTCCCAGACTACCCCAGACTGTACCAGGCTGTTCCAAACATGTCCCAGACTGTGCCAGAAGGTCCCACACGTTCCCAGACTGTTCCAAACAAGTCCCAGACGGTCCCAGACAGTCCCAGACTGTTCCAAACAAGTCCCATACGGTCCCAGACAGTCCCAGACTGTTCCAAACAAGTGCCAGACGGTCCCAAACTGTCGTAGACTGTTCCAAACAAGTCCCAGACTACCCCAGACTGTACCAGGCTGTTCCAAACAAGTCCCAGACTGTCCCAGAAGGTCCCAGACGGTCCCAGACTGTTCCAAACAAGTCCTAGACTGTCCCAAACTGTCGCAGACTATTCCAAACAAGTCCCAGACGGTCCCAAACTGACGCAGACTGTTCCAAACAAGTCCCAGACTGTCCCAGACTGTCCCAGACTGTTCCAAACAAGTCCCAGACGGTCCCAGACAGTCCCAGACTGTTCCAAACAAGTCCCAGACTGTCCCAGAAGGTCCCAGACGGTCCCAGACTGTCCCAAACAAGTCCCAGACTGTCCCACACTGTCCCAGACTGTCCCAGACTGTTCCAAACAAGTCCCAGACTGTCCCAGACGGTCCCAGACTGTTCCAATCAAGTCCCAGACTGTCCCAGACGGTCCCAGACTGTCCCAAACAAGTCCCAGACTGTCCCAGACGGTCCCAGACGGTCCCAAACGTGTCCTAGACTGTCCCAGACGGTCCCAGACTGTTCCAAACAAGTCCTAGACTGTCCCAGACTGTCCAAGGCGGTCCCAGACTGTCCCAAACAAGTCCCAGACTGTCCCAGACGGTCCCAGACGGTCCCAGACGGTCCCAGACGGTCCCAAACGTGTCCTAGACTGTCCCAGACGGTCCCAGACTGTTCCAAACAAGTCCTAGACTGTCCCAGACTGTCCCAGGCTGTCCCAGACTGTCCCAAACAAGTCCCAGACTGTCCCAGACGGTCCCAGACGGTCCCAAACGTGTCCTAGACTGTCCCAGACGATCCCAGACTGTTCCAAACAAGTCCCAGACTACCCCAGACTGTCCCAGGCTGTTCCAAACAAGTCCCAGACTGTCCCAGACTGTTCCGAACAAGTCCCAGACGGTCCCAGACTGTCCCAGACTGTTCCAAACAAGTCCCAGACTGTCCCAAACTGTCCCAAACTGTCGCAGACTATTCCAAACAAGTCCCAGACGGTCCCAAACTGACGCAGACTGTTCCAAACAAGTCCCAGACTGTCCAGACTGTCCCAGACTGTTCAAAACAAGTCCCAGACGATCCCAGACAGTCCCAGACTGTTCCAAACAAGTCCCAGACTGTCCCAGAAGGTCCCAGACGGTCCCAGACTGTCCCAAACAAGTCCCAGACTGTCCCAGACTGTCCCAGACTGTCCCAGACTGTTCCAAACAAGTCCCAGACTGTCCCAGACGGTCCCAGACTGTCCCAAACAAGTCCCAGACTGTCCCAGACGATCCCAGACGGTCCCAAACGTGTCCTAGACTGTCCCAGACGGTCCCAGACTGTTCCAAACAAGTCCTAGACTGTCCCAGACTGTCCCAGGCGGTCCCAGACTGTCCCAAACAAGTCCCAGACTGTCCCAGACGGCCCCAGACGGTCCCAAACGTGTCCTAGACTGTCCCAGACGATCCCAGACTGTTCCAAACAAGTCCCAGACTACCCCAGACTGTCCCAGGCTGTTCCAAACAAGTCCCAGACTGTCCCAGACTGTTCCAAACAAGTCCCAGACGGTCCCAGACTGTCCCAGACTGTTCCAAACAAGTCCCAGACGGTCCCAGACAGTCCCAGACTGTTCCAAACAAGTCCCAGACGGTCCCAGACAGTCCCAGACTGTCCCAAACAAGTCCCAGACTGTCCCAGAAGGTCCCAGACGGTCCCAGACTGTTCCAAACAAGTCCCAGACTGTCCCAAACGGTCCCAGACTGTTCCAATCAAGTCCCAGACTGTCCCAGACGGTCCCAGACTGTCCCAAACAAGTCCCAGACTGTCCCAGACGGTCCCAAACGTGTCCTAGACTGTCCCAGACGGTCCCAGACTGTTCCAAACAAGTCCCAGACTGTCCCAGACTGTCCCAGACTGTCCCAGACGGTCCCAGTCTGTCCCAATCAAGTCCCAGACTGTCCCAGACGGTCCCAGACTGTTCCAAACAAGTCCCAGACTGTCCCAGAAGGTCCCAGACGGTCCCAGACTGTTCCAAACAAGTCCCAGACTGTCCCAAACGGTCCCAGACTGTTCCAATCAAGTCCCAGACTGTCCCAGACGGTCCCAGACTGTCCCAAACAAGTCCCAGACTGTCCCAGACGGTCCCAAACGTGTCCTAGACTGTCCCAGACGGTCCCAGACTGTTCCAAACAAGTCCCAGACTGTCCCAGACTGTCCCAGACTGTCCCAGACGGTCCCAGTCTGTCCCAATCAAGTCCCAGACTGTCCCAGACGGTCCCAGACTGTTCCAAACAAGTCCCAGACTGTCCCAGACTGTCCCAGACGGTCCCAGTCTGTCCCAATCAAGTCCCAGACTGTCCCAGACGGTCCCAGACTGTCCCAAACAAGTCCCAGACTGTCCCAGACGGTCCCAATCGTGTCCTAGACTGTCCCAGACGGTCCCAGACTGTTCCAAACAAGTCCCAGACTAACCCAGACTGTCCCAGGCTGTTCCAAACAAGTCCCAGACTGTCCCAGACTGTTCCAAACAAGTCCCAGACTACCCCAGACTGTACCAGGCTGTTCCAAACATGTCCCAGACTGTGCCAGAAGGTCCCACACGTTCCCAGACTGTTCCAAACAAGTCCCAGACGGTCCCAGACAGTCCCAGACTGTTCCAAACAAGTCCCATACGGTCCCAGACAGTCCCAGACTGTTCCAAACAAGTGCCAGACGGTCCCAAACTGTCGTAGACTGTTCCAAACAAGTCCCAGACTACCCCAGACTGTACCAGGCTGTTCCAAACAAGTCCCAGACTGTCCCAGAAGGTCCCAGACGGTCCCAGACTGTTCCAAACAAGTCCTAGACTGTCCCAAACTGTCGCAGACTATTCCAAACAAGTCCCAGACGGTCCCAAACTGACGCAGACTGTTCCAAACAAGTCCCAGACTGTCCCAGACTGTCCCAGACTGTTCCAAACAAGTCCCAGACGGTCCCAGACAGTCCCAGACTGTTCCAAACAAGTCCCAGACTGTCCCAGAAGGTCCCAGACGGTCCCAGACTGTCCCAAACAAGTCCCAGACTGTCCCACACTGTCCCAGACTGTCCCAGACTGTTCCAAACAAGTCCCAGACTGTCCCAGACGGTCCCAGACTGTTCCAATCAAGTCCCAGACTGTCCCAGACGGTCCCAGACTGTCCCAAACAAGTCCCAGACTGTCCCAGACGGTCCCAGACGGTCCCAAACGTGTCCTAGACTGTCCCAGACGGTCCCAGACTGTTCCAAACAAGTCCTAGACTGTCCCAGACTGTCCAAGGCGGTCCCAGACTGTCCCAAACAAGTCCCAGACTGTCCCAGACGGTCCCAGACGGTCCCAGACGGTCCCAGACGGTCCAAAACGTGTCCTAGACTGTCCCAGACGGTCCCAGACTGTTCCAAACAAGTCCTAGACTGTCCCAGACTGTCCCAGGCTGTCCCAGACTGTCCCAAACAAGTCCCAGACTGTCCCAGACGGTCCCAGACGGTCCCAAACGTGTCCTAGACTGTCCCAGACGATCCCAGACTGTTCCAAACAAGTCCCAGACTACCCCAGACTGTCCCAGGCTGTTCCAAACAAGTCCCAGACTGTCCCAGACTGTTCCAAACAAGTCCCAGACGGTCCCAGACTGTCCCAGACTGTTCCAAACAAGTCCCAGACTGTCCCAAACTGTCCCAAACTGTCGCAGACTATTCCAAACAAGTCCCAGACGGTCCCAAACTGACGCAGACTGTTCCAAACAAGTCCCAGACTGTCCAGACTGTCCCAGACTGTTCAAAACAAGTCCCAGACGATCCCAGACAGTCCCAGACTGTTCCAAACAAGTCCCAGACTGTCCCAGAAGGTCCCAGACGGTCCCAGACTGTCCCAAACAAGTCCCAGACTGTCCCAGACTGTCCCAGACTGTCCCAGACTGTTCCAAACAAGTCCCAGACTGTCCCAGACGGTCCCAGACTGTCCCAAACAAGTCCCAGACTGTCCCAGACGATCCCAGACGGTCCCAAACGTGTCCTAGACAGTCCCAGACGGTCCCAGACTGTTCCAAACAAGTCCTAGACTGTCCCAGACTGTCCCAGGCGGTCCCAGACTGTCCCAAACAAGTCCCAGACTGTCCCAGACGGCCCCAGACGGTCCCAAACGTGTCCTAGACTGTCCCAGACGATCCCAGACTGTTCCAAACAAGTCCCAGACTACCCCAGACTGTCCCAGGCTGTTCCAAACAAGTCCCAGACTGTCCCAGACTGTTCCAAACAAGTCCCAGACGGTCCCAGACTGTCCCAGACTGTTCCAAACAAGTCCCAGACGGTCCCAGACAGTCCCAGACTGTTCCAAACAAGTCCCAGACGGTCCCAGACAGTCCCAGACTGTCCCAAACAAGTCCCAGACTGTCCCAGAAGGTCCCAGACGGTCCCAGACTGTTCCAAACAAGTCCCAGACTGTCCCAAACGGTCCCAGACTGTTCCAATCAAGTCCCAGACTGTCCCAGACGGTCCCAGACTGTCCCAAACAAGTCCCAGACTGTCCCAGACGGTCCCAAACGTGTCCTAGACTGTCCCAGACGGTCCCAGACTGTTCCAAACAAGTCCCAGACTGTCCCAGACTGTCCCAGACTGTCCCAGACGGTCCCAGTCTGTCCCAATCAAGTCCCAGACTGTCCCAGACGGTCCCAGACTGTTCCAAACAAGTCCCAGACTGTCCCAGACTGTCCCGGACGGTCCCAGTCTGTCCCAATCAAGTCCCAGACTGTCCCAGACGGTCCCAGACTGTCCCAAACAAGTCCCAGACTGTCCCAGACGGTCCCAATCGTGTCCTAGACTGTCCCAGACGGTCCCAGACTGTTCCAAACAAGTCCCAGACTAACCCAGACTGTCCCAGGCTGTTCCAAACAAGTCCCAGACTGTCCCAGACTGTTCCAAACAAGTCCCAGACTACCCCAGACTGTACCAGGCTGTTCCAAACATGTCCCAGACTGTGCCAGAAGGTCCCACACGTTCCCAGACTGTTCCAAACAAGTCCCAGACGGTCCCAGACAGTCCCAGACTGTTCCAAACAAGTCCCATACGGTCCCAGACAGTCCCAGACTGTTCCAAACAAGTGCCAGACGGTCCCAAACTGTCGTAGACTGTTCCAAACAAGTCCCAGACTACCCCAGACTGTACCAGGCTGTTCCAAACAAGTCCCAGACTGTCCCAGAAGGTCCCAGACGGTCCCAGACTGTCCCAAACAAGTCCCAGACTGCCCCAGACTGTCCCAGACTGTCCCAGACTGTCCCAGACTGTTCCAAACAAGTCCCAGACTGTCCCAGACGGTCCCAGACTGTTCCAAACAAGTCCCAGACGGTCCCAGACAGTCCCAGACTGTTCCAAACAAGTCCCAGACTGTCCCAGAAGGTCTCAGACGGTCCCAGACTGTCCCAAACAAGTCCCAGACTGTCCCAGACTGTCCCAGACTGTCCCAGACTGTCCCAGACTGTTCCAAACAAGTCCCAGACTGTCCCAGACGGTCCCAGACTGTCCCAGACTGTCCCAAACAAGTCCTAGACTGTCCCAAACTGACGCAGACTGTTGCAAACAAGTCCCACACTACCCCAGACTGTACCAGGCTGTTCCAAACAAGTCCCAGACTGTCCCAGAAGGTCCCAGACGGTCCCAGACTGTTCCAAACAAGTCCTAGACTGTCCCAAACTGTCGCAGACTATTCCAAACAAGTCCCAGACGGTCCCAAACTGACGCAGACTGTTCCAAACAAGTCCCAGACTGTCCCAGACTGTCCCAGACTGTTCCAAACAAGTCCCAGACGGTCCCAGACAGTCCCAGACTGTTCCAAACAAGTCCCAGACTGTCCCAGAAGGTCCCAGACGGTCCCAGACTGTCCCAAACAAGTCCCAGACTGTCCCACACTGTCCCAGACTGTCCCAGACTGTTCCAAACAAGTCCCAGACTGTCCCAGACGGTCCCAGACTGTTCCAATCAAGTCCCAGACTGTCCCAGACTGTCCCTGGCGGTCCCAGACTGTCCCAAACAAGTCCCAGACTGTCCCAGACGGTCCCAGACGGTCCCAAACGTGTCCTAGACTGTCCCAGACGATCCCAGACTGTTCCAAACAAGTCCCAGACTACCCCAGACTGTCCCAGGCTGTTCCAAACAAGTCCCAGACTGTCCCAGACTGTTCCAAACAAGTCCCAGACGGTCCCAGACTGTCCCAGACTGTTCCAAACAAGTCCCAGACTGTCCCAAACTGTCCCAAACTGTCGCAGACTATTCCAAACAAGTCCCAGACGGTCCCAAACTGACGCAGACTGTTCCAAACAAGTCCCAGACTGTCCAGACTGTCCCAGACTGTTCAAAACAAGTCCCAGACGATCCCAGACAGTCCCAGACTGTTCCAAACAAGTCCCAGACTGTCCCAGAAGGTCCCAGACGGTCCCAGACTGTCCCAAACAAGTCCCAGACTGTCCCAGACTGTCCCAGACTGTCCCAGACTGTTCCAGAAGGTCCCAGACGGTCCCAGACTGTTCCAAACAAGTCCTAGACTGTCCCAAACTGTCGCAGACTATTCCAAACAAGTCCCAGACGGTCCCAAACTGACGCAGACTGTTCCAAACAAGTCCCAGACTGTCCCAGACTGTCCCAGACTGTTCCAAACAAGTCCCAGACGGTCCCAGACAGTCCCAGACTGTTCCAAACAAGTCCCAGACTGTCCCAGAAGGTCCCAGACGGTCCCAGACTGTCCCAAACAAGTCCCAGACTGTCCCACACTGTCCCAGACTGTCCCAGACTGTCCCAAACAAGTCCCAGACTGTCCCAGACGGTCCCAGACGGTCCCAGACGGTCCCAAACGTGTCCTAGACTGTCCCAGACGGTCCCAGACTGTTCCAAACAAGTCCTAGACTGTCCCAGACTGTCCCAGGCTGTCCCAGACTGTCCCAAACAAGTCCCAGACTGTCCCAGACGGTCCCAGACGGTCCCAAACGTGTCCTAGACTGTCCCAGACGATCCCAGACTGTTCCAAACAAGTCCCAGACTACCCCAGACTGTCCCAGGCTGTTCCAAACAAGTCCCAGACTGTCCCAGACTGTTCCAAACAAGTCCCAGACGGTCCCAGACTGTCCCAGACTGTTCCAAACAAGTCCCAGACTGTCCCAAACTGTCCCAAACTGTCGCAGACTATTCCAAACAAGTCCCAGACGGTCCCAAACTGACGCAGACTGTTCCAAACAAGTCCCAGACTGTCCAGACTGTCCCAGACTGTTCAAAACAAGTCCCAGACGATCCCAGACAGTCCCAGACTGTTCCAAATAAGTCCCAGACTGTCCCAGAAGGTCCCAGACGGTCCCAGACTGTCCCAAACAAGTCCCAGACTGTCCCAGACTGTCCCAGACTGTCCCAGACTGTTCCAAACAAGTCCCAGACTGTCCCAGACGGTCCCAGACTGTCCCAAACAAGTCCCAGACTGTCCCAGACGATCCCAGACGGTCCCAAACGTGTCCTAGACTGTCCCAGACGGTCCCAGACTGTTCCAAACAAGTCCTAGACTGTCCCAGACTGTCCCAGGCGGTCCCAGACTGTCCCAAACAAGTCCCAGACTGTCCCAGACGGCCCCAGACGGTCCCAAACGTGTCCTAGACTGTCCCAGACGATCCCAGACTGTTCCAAACAAGTCCCAGACTACCCCAGACTGTCCCAGGCTGTTCCAAACAAGTCCCAGACTGTCCCAGACTGTTCCAAACAAGTCCCAGACTACCCCAGACTGTACCAGACTGTTCCAAACATGTCCCAGACTGTGCCAGAAGGTCCCACACGTTCCCAGACTGTTCCAAACAAGTCCCAGACGGTCCCAGACAGTCCCAGACTGTTCCAAACAAGTCCCATACGGTCCCAGACAGTCCCAGACTGTTCCAAACAAGTGCCAGACGGTCCCAAACTGTCGTAGACTGTTCCAAACAAGTCCCAGACTACCCCAGACTGTACCAGGCTGTTCCAAACAAGTCCCAGACTGTCCCAGAAGGTCCCAGACGGTCCCAGACTGTCCCAAACAAGTCCCAGACTGCCCCAGACTGTCCCAGACTGTCCCAGACTGTCCCAGACTGTTCCAAACAAGTCCCAGACTGTCCCAGACGGTCCCAGACTGTTCCAAACAAGTCCCAGACGGTCCCAGACAGTCCCAGACTGTTCCAAACAAGTCCCAGACTGTCCCAGAAGGTCTCAGACGGTCCCAGACTGTCCCAAACAAGTCCCAGACTGTCCCAGACTGTCCCAGACTGTCCCAGACTGTCCCAGACTGTTCCAAACAAGTCCCAGACTGTCCCAGACGGTCCCAGACTGTCCCAGACTGTCCCAAACAAGTCCTAGACTGTCCCAAACTGACGCAGACTGTTGCAAACAAGTCCCACACTACCCCAGACTGTACCAGGCTGTTCCAAACAAGTCCCAGACTGTCCCAGAAGGTCCCAGACGGTCCCAGACTGTTCCAAACAAGTCCTAGACTGTCCCAAACTGTCGCAGACTATTCCAAACAAGTCCCAGACGGTCCCAAACTGACGCAGACTGTTCCAAACAAGTCCCAGACTGTCCCAGACTGTCCCAGACTGTTCCAAACAAGTCCCAGACGGTCCCAGACAGTCCCAGACTGTTCCAAACAAGTCCCAGACTGTCCCAGAAGGTCCCAGACGGTCCCAGACTGTCCCAAACAAGTCCCAGACTGTCCCACACTGTCCCAGACTGTCCCAGACTGTTCCAAACAAGTCCCAGACTGTCCCAGACGGTCCCAGACTGTTCCAATCAAGTCCCAGACTGTCCCAGACTGTCCCTGGCGGTCCCAGACTGTCCCAAACAAGTCCCAGACTGTCCCAGACGGTCCCAGACGGTCCCAAACGTGTCCTAGACTGTCCCAGACGATCCCAGACTGTTCCAAACAAGTCCCAGACTACCCCAGACTGTCCCAGGCTGTTCCAAACAAGTCCCAGACTGTCCCAGACTGTTCCAAACAAGTCCCAGACGGTCCCAGACTGTCCCAGACTGTTCCAAACAAGTCCCAGACTGTCCCAAACTGTCCCAAACTGTCGCAGACTATTCCAAACAAGTCCCAGACGGTCCCAAACTGACGCAGACTGTTCCAAACAAGTCCCAGACTGTCCAGACTGTCCCAGACTGTTCAAAACAAGTCCCAGACGATCCCAGACAGTCCCAGACTGTTCCAAACAAGTCCCAGACTGTCCCAGAAGGTCCCAGACGGTCCCAGACTGTCCCAAACAAGTCCCAGACTGTCCCAGACTGTCCCAGACTGTCCCAGACTGTTCCAGAAGGTCCCAGACGGTCCCAGACTGTTCCAAACAAGTCCTAGACTGTCCCAAACTGTCGCAGACTATTCCAAACAAGTCCCAGACGGTCCCAAACTGACGCAGACTGTTCCAAACAAGTCCCAGACTGTCCCAGACTGTCCCAGACTGTTCCAAACAAGTCCCAGACGGTCCCAGACAGTCCCAGACTGTTCCAAACAAGTCCCAGACTGTCCCAGAAGGTCCCAGACGGTCCCAGACTGTCCCAAACAAGTCCCAGACTGTCCCACACTGTCCCAGACTGTCCCAGACTGTCCCAAACAAGTCCCAGACTGTCCCAGACGGTCCCAGACGGTCCCAGACGGTCCCAGACGGTCCCAAACGTGTCCTAGACTGTCCCAGACGGTCCCAGACTGTTCCAAACAAGTCCTAGACTGTCCCAGACTGTCCCAGGCTGTCCCAGACTGTCCCAAACAAGTCCCAGACTGTCCCAGACGGTCCCAGACGGTCCCAAACGTGTCCTAGACTGTCCCAGACGATCCCAGACTGTTCCAAACAAGTCCCAGACTACCCCAGACTGTCCCAGGCTGTTCCAAACAAGTCCCAGACTGTCCCAGACTGTTCCAAACAAGTCCCAGACGGTCCCAGACTGTCCCAGACTGTTCCAAACAAGTCCCAGACTGTCCCAAACTGTCCCAAACTGTCGCAGACTATTCCAAACAAGTCCCAGACGGTCCCAAACTGACGCAGACTGTTCCAAACAAGTCCCAGACTGTCCAGACTGTCCCAGACTGTTCAAAACAAGTCCCAGACGATCCCAGACAGTCCCAGACTGTTCCAAATAAGTCCCAGACTGTCCCAGAAGGTCCCAGACGGTCCCAGACTGTCCCAAACAAGTCCCAGACTGTCCCAGACTGTCCCAGACTGTCCCAGACTGTTCCAAACAAGTCCCAGACTGTCCCAGACGGTCCCAGACTGTCCCAAACAAGTCCCAGACTGTCCCAGACGATCCCAGACGGTCCCAAACGTGTCCTAGACTGTCCCAGACGGTCCCAGACTGTTCCAAACAAGTCCTAGACTGTCCCAGACTGTCCCAGGCGGTCCCAGACTGTCCCAAACAAGTCCCAGACTGTCCCAGACGGCCCCAGACGGTCCCAAACGTGTCCTAGACTGTCCCAGACGATCCCAGACTGTTCCAAACAAGTCCCAGACTACCCCAGACTGTCCCAGGCTGTTCCAAACAAGTCCCAGACTGTCCCAGACTGTTCCAAACAAGTCCCAGACGGTCCCAGACTGTCCCAGACTGTTCCAAACAAGTCCCAGACGGTCCCAGACAGTCCCAGACTGTTCCAAACAAGTCCCAGACGGTCCCAGACAGTCCAAGACTGTTCCAAACAAGTCCCAGACTGTCCCAAATTGTCCCAGGCTGTCCCAGACTGTTCCAAACAAGTCCCAGACGGTCCCAGACAGTCCCAGACTGTTGCAAACAAGTCCCAGACGGTCCCAAACTGTCGTAGACTGTTCCAAACAAGTCCCAGACTACCCCAGACTGTCCCAGAAGGTCCCAGACGGTCCCAGACTGTCCCAAACAAGTCCCAGACTGTCCCAGAAGGTCCCAGACGGTCCCAGACTGTTCCAAACAAGTCCCAGACTGTCCCAAACGGTCCCAGACTGTTCCAATCAAGTCCCAGACTGTCCCAGACGGTCCCAGACTGTCCCAAACAAGTCCCAGACTGTCCCAGACGGTCCCAAACGTGTCCTAGACTGTCCCAGACGGTCCCAGACTGTTCCAAACATGTCCCAGACTGTCCCAGACTGTCCCAGACTGTCCCAGACGGTCCCAGTCTGTCCCAATCAAGTCCCAGACTGTCCCAGACGGTCCCAGACTGTTCCAAACAAGTCCCAGACTGTCCCAGACTGTCCCAGACGGTCCCAGTCTGTCCCAATCAAGTCCCAGACTGTCCCAGACGGTCCCAGACTGTCCCAAACAAGTCCCAGACTGTCCCAGACGGTCCCAATCGTGTCCTAGACTGTCCCAGACGGTCCCAGACTGTTCCAAACAAGTCCCAGACTAACCCAGACTGTCCCAGGCTGTTCCAAACAAGTCCCAGACTGTCCCAGACTGTTCCAAACAAGTCCCAGACTACCCCAGACTGTACCAGGCTGTTCCAAACATGTCCCAGACTGTGCCAGAAGGTCCCACACGTTCCCAGACTGTTCCAAACAAGTCCCAGACGGTCCCAGACAGTCCCAGACTGTTCCAAACAAGTCCCATACGGTCCCAGACAGTCCCAGACTGTTCCAAACAAGTGCCAGACGGTCCCAAACTGTCGTAGACTGTTCCAAACAAGTCCCAGACTACCCCAGACTGTACCAGGCTGTTCCAAACAAGTCCCAGACTGTCCCAGAAGGTCCCAGACGGTCCCAGACTGTTCCAAACAAGTCCTAGACTGTCCCAAACTGTCGCAGACTATTCCAAACAAGTCCCAGACGGTCCCAAACTGACGCAGACTGTTCCAAACAAGTCCCAGACTGTCCCAGACTGTCCCAGACTGTTCCAAACAAGTCCCAGACGGTCCCAGACAGTCCCAGACTGTTCCAAACAAGTCCCAGACTGTCCCAGAAGGTCCCAGACGGTCCCAGACTGTCCCAAACAAGTCCCAGACTGTCCCACACTGTCCCAGACTGTCCCAGACTGTTCCAAACAAGTCCCAGACTGTCCCAGACGGTCCCAGACTGTTCCAATCAAGTCCCAGACTGTCCCAGACGGTCCCAGACTGTCCCAAACAAGTCCCAGACTGTCCCAGACGGTCCCAGGCGGTCCCAAACGTGTCCTAGACTGTCCCAGACGGTCCCAGACTGTTCCAAACAAGTCCTAGACTGTCCCAGACTGTCCAAGGCGGTCCCAGACTGTCCCAAACAAGTCCCAGACTGTCCCAGACGGTCCCAGACGGTCCCAGACGGTCCCAGACGGTCCCAAACGTGTCCTAGACTGTCCCAGACGGTCCCAGACTGTTCCAAACAAGTCCTAGACTGTCCCAGACTGTCCCAGGCTGTCCCAGACTGTCCCAAACAAGTCCCAGACTGTCCCAGACGGTCCCAGACGGTCCCAAACGTGTCCTAGACTGTCCCAGACGATCCCAGACTGTTCCAAACAAGTCCCAGACTACCCCAGACTGTCCCAGGCTGTTCCAAACAAGTCCCAGACTGTCCCAGACTGTTCCGAACAAGTCCCAGACGGTCCCAGACTGTCCCAGACTGTTCCAAACAAGTCCCAGACTGTCCCAAACTGTCCCAAACTGTCGCAGACTATTCCAAACAAGTCCCAGACGGTCCCAAACTGACGCAGACTGTTCCAAACAAGTCCCAGACTGTCCAGACTGTCCCAGACTGTTCAAAACAAGTCCCAGACGATCCCAGACAGTCCCAGACTGTTCCAAACAAGTCCCAGACTGTCCCAGAAGGTCCCAGACGGTCCCAGACTGTCCCAAACAAGTCCCAGACTGTCCCAGACTGTCCCAGACTGTCCCAGACTGTTCCAAACAAGTCCCAGACTGTCCCAGACGGTCCCAGACTGTCCCAAACAAGTCCCAGACTGTCCCAGACGATCCCAGACGGTCCCAAACGTGTCCTAGACTGTCCCAGACGGTCCCAGACTGTTCCAAACAAGTCCTAGACTGTCCCAGACTGTCCCAGGCGGTCCCAGACTGTCCCAAACAAGTCCCAGACTGTCCCAGACGGCCCCAGACGGTCCCAAACGTGTCCTAGACTGTCCCAGACGATCCCAGACTGTTCCAAACAAGTCCCAGACTACCCCAGACTGTCCCAGGCTGTTCCAAACAAGTCCCAGACTGTCCCAGACTGTTCCAAACAAGTCCCAGACGGTCCCAGACTGTCCCAGACTGTTCCAAACAAGTCCCAGACGGTCCCAGACAGTCCCAGACTGTTCCAAACAAGTCCCAGACGGTCCCAGACAGTCCCAGACTGTCCCAAACAAGTCCCAGACTGTCCCAGAAGGTCCCAGACGGTCCCAGACTGTTCCAAACAAGTCCCAGACTGTCCCAAACGGTCCCAGACTGTTCCAATCAAGTCCCAGACTGTCCCAGACGGTCCCAGACTGTCCCAAACAAGTCCCAGACTGTCCCAGACGGTCCCAAACGTGTCCTAGACTGTCCCAGACGGTCCCAGACTGTTCCAAACAAGTCCCAGACTGTCCCAGACTGTCCCAGACTGTCCCAGACGGTCCCAGTCTGTCCCAATCAAGTCCCAGACTGTCCCAGACGGTCCCAGACTGTTCCAAACAAGTCCCAGACTGTCCCAGAAGGTCCCAGACGGTCCCAGACTGTTCCAAACAAGTCCCAGACTGTCCCAAACGGTCCCAGACTGTTCCAATCAAGTCCCAGACTGTCCCAGACGGTCCCAGACTGTCCCAAACAAGTCCCAGACTGTCCCAGACGGTCCCAAACGTGTCCTAGACTGTCCCAGACGGTCCCAGACTGTTCCAAACAAGTCCCAGACTGTCCCAGACTGTCCCAGACTGTCCCAGACGGTCCCAGTCTGTCCCAATCAAGTCCCAGACTGTCCCAGACGGTCCCAGACTGTTCCAAACAAGTCCCAGACTGTCCCAGACTGTCCCAGACTGTCCCAGACGGTCCCAGTCTGTCCCAATCAAGTCCCAGACTGTCCCAGACGGTCCCAGACTGTCCCAAACAAGTCCCAGACTGTCCCAGACGGTCCCAATCGTGTCCTAGACTGTCCCAGACGGTCCCAGACTGTTCCAAACAAGTCCCAGACTAACCCAGACTGTCCCAGGCTGTTCCAAACAAGTCCCAGACTGTCCCAGACTGTTCCAAACAAGTCCCAGACTACCCCAGACTGTACCAGGCTGTTCCAAACATGTCCCAGACTGTGCCAGAAGGTCCCACACGTTCCCAGACTGTTCCAAACAAGTCCCAGACGGTCCCAGACAGTCCCAGACTGTTCCAAACAAGTCCCATACGGTCCCAGACAGTCCCAGACTGTTCCAAACAAGTGCCAGACGGTCCCAAACTGTCGTAGACTGTTCCAAACAAGTCCCAGACTACCCCAGACTGTACCAGGCTGTTCCAAACAAGTCCCAGACTGTCCCAGAAGGTCCCAGACGGTCCCAGACTGTTCCAAACAAGTCCTAGACTGTCCCAAACTGTCGCAGACTATTCCAAACAAGTCCCAGACGATCCCAAACTGACGCAGACTGTTCCAAACAAGTCCCAGACTGTCCCAGACTGTCCCAGACTGTTCCAAACAAGTCCCAGACGGTCCCAGACAGTCCCAGACTGTTCCAAACAAGTCCCAGACTGTCCCAGAAGGTCCCAGACGGTCCCAGACTGTCCCAAACAAGTCCCAGACTGTCCCACACTGTCCCAGACTGTCCCAGACTGTTCCAAACAAGTCCCAGACTGTCCCAGACGGTCCCAGACTGTTCCAATCAAGTCCCAGACTGTCCCAGACGGTCCCAGACTGTCCCAAACAAGTCCCAGACTGTCCCAGACGGTCCCAGACGGTCCCAAACGTGTCCTAGACTGTCCCAGACGGTCCCAGACTGTTCCAAACAAGTCCTAGACTGTCCCAGACTGTCCAAGGCGGTCCCAGACTGTCCCAAACAAGTCCCAGACTGTCCCAGACGGTCCCAGACGGTCCCAGACGGTCCCAGACGGTCCCAAACGTGTCCTAGACTGTCCCAGACGGTCCCAGACTGTTCCAAACAAGTCCTAGACTGTCCCAGACTGTCCCAGGCTGTCCCAGACTGTCCCAAACAAGTCCCAGACTGTCCCAGACGGTCCCAGACGGTCCCAAACGTGTCCTAGACTGTCCCAGACGATCCCAGACTGTTCCAAACAAGTCCCAGACTACCCCAGACTGTCCCAGGCTGTTCCAAACAAGTCCCAGACTGTCCCAGACTGTTCCAAACAAGTCCCAGACGGTCCCAGACTGTCCCAGACTGTTCCAAACAAGTCCCAGACTGTCCCAAACTGTCCCAAACTGTCGCAGACTATTCCAAACAAGTCCCAGACGGTCCCAAACTGACGCAGACTGTTCCAAACAAGTCCCAGACTGTCCAGACTGTCCCAGACTGTTCAAAACAAGTCCCAGACGATCCCAGACAGTCCCAGACTGTTCCAAACAAGTCCCAGACTGTCCCAGAAGGTCCCAGACGGTCCCAGACTGTCCCAAACAAGTCCCAGACTGTCCCAGACTGTCCCAGACTGTCCCAGACTGTTCCAAACAAGTCCCAGACTGTCCCAGACGGTCCCAGACTGTCCCAAACAAGTCCCAGACTGTCCCAGACGATCCCAGACGGTCCCAAACGTGTCCTAGACAGTCCCA
The DNA here is from genome assembly GCA_963971525.1 of Cephus spinipes. Lineage (NCBI taxonomy): Eukaryota > Metazoa > Arthropoda > Insecta > Hymenoptera > Cephidae > Cephus > Cephus spinipes. The sequence goes on along the minus strand of OZ020581.1, from coordinate 10,591,931 downwards.
GACGGTCCCAGACTGTTCCAAACAAGTCCTAGACTGTCCCAGACTGTCCCAGGCGGTCCCAGACTGTCCCAAACAAGTCCCAGACTGTCCCAGACGGCCCCAGACGGTCCCAAACGTGTCCTAGACTGTCCCAGACGATCCCAGACTGTTCCAAACAAGTCCCAGACTACCCCAGACTGTCCCAGGCTGTTCCAAACAAGTCCCAGACTGTCCCAGACTGTTCCAAACAAGTCCCAGACGGTCCCAGACTGTCCCAGACTGTTCCAAACAAGTCCCAGACGGTCCCAGACAGTCCCAGACTGTTCCAAACAAGTCCCAGACGGTCCCAGACAGTCCCAGACTGTCCCAAACAAGTCCCAGACTGTCCCAGAAGGTCCCAGACGGTCCCAGACTGTTCCAAACAAGTCCCAGACTGTCCCAAACGGTCCCAGACTGTTCCAATCAAGTCCCAGACTGTCCCAGACGGTCCCAGACTGTCCCAAACAAGTCCCAGACTGTCCCAGACGGTCCCAAACGTGTCCTAGACTGTCCCAGACGGTCCCAGACTGTTCCAAACAAGTCCCAGACTGTCCCAGACTGTCCCAGACTGTCCCAGACGGTCCCAGTCTGTCCCAATCAAGTCCCAGACTGTCCCAGACGGTCCCAGACTGTTCCAAACAAGTCCCAGACTGTCCCAGACTGTCCCGGACGGTCCCAGTCTGTCCCAATCAAGTCCCAGACTGTCCCAGACGGTCCCAGACTGTCCCAAACAAGTCCCAGACTGTCCCAGACGGTCCCAATCGTGTCCTAGACTGTCCCAGACGGTCCCAGACTGTTCCAAACAAGTCCCAGACTAACCCAGACTGTCCCAGGCTGTTCCAAACAAGTCCCAGACTGTCCCAGACTGTTCCAAACAAGTCCCAGACTACCCCAGACTGTACCAGGCTGTTCCAAACATGTCCCAGACTGTGCCAGAAGGTCCCACACGTTCCCAGACTGTTCCAAACAAGTCCCAGACGGTCCCAGACAGTCCCAGACTGTTCCAAACAAGTCCCATACGGTCCCAGACAGTCCCAGACTGTTCCAAACAAGTGCCAGACGGTCCCAAACTGTCGTAGACTGTTCCAAACAAGTCCCAGACTACCCCAGACTGTACCAGGCTGTTCCAAACAAGTCCCAGACTGTCCCAGAAGGTCCCAGACGGTCCCAGACTGTCCCAAACAAGTCCCAGACTGCCCCAGACTGTCCCAGACTGTCCCAGACTGTCCCAGACTGTTCCAAACAAGTCCCAGACTGTCCCAGACGGTCCCAGACTGTTCCAAACAAGTCCCAGACGGTCCCAGACAGTCCCAGACTGTTCCAAACAAGTCCCAGACTGTCCCAGAAGGTCTCAGACGGTCCCAGACTGTCCCAAACAAGTCCCAGACTGTCCCAGACTGTCCCAGACTGTCCCAGACTGTCCCAGACTGTTCCAAACAAGTCCCAGACTGTCCCAGACGGTCCCAGACTGTCCCAGACTGTCCCAAACAAGTCCTAGACTGTCCCAAACTGACGCAGACTGTTGCAAACAAGTCCCACACTACCCCAGACTGTACCAGGCTGTTCCAAACAAGTCCCAGACTGTCCCAGAAGGTCCCAGACGGTCCCAGACTGTTCCAAACAAGTCCTAGACTGTCCCAAACTGTCGCAGACTATTCCAAACAAGTCCCAGACGGTCCCAAACTGACGCAGACTGTTCCAAACAAGTCCCAGACTGTCCCAGACTGTCCCAGACTGTTCCAAACAAGTCCCAGACGGTCCCAGACAGTCCCAGACTGTTCCAAACAAGTCCCAGACTGTCCCAGAAGGTCCCAGACGGTCCCAGACTGTCCCAAACAAGTCCCAGACTGTCCCACACTGTCCCAGACTGTCCCAGACTGTTCCAAACAAGTCCCAGACTGTCCCAGACGGTCCCAGACTGTTCCAATCAAGTCCCAGACTGTCCCAGACTGTCCCTGGCGGTCCCAGACTGTCCCAAACAAGTCCCAGACTGTCCCAGACGGTCCCAGACGGTCCCAAACGTGTCCTAGACTGTCCCAGACGATCCCAGACTGTTCCAAACAAGTCCCAGACTACCCCAGACTGTCCCAGGCTGTTCCAAACAAGTCCCAGACTGTCCCAGACTGTTCCAAACAAGTCCCAGACGGTCCCAGACTGTCCCAGACTGTTCCAAACAAGTCCCAGACTGTCCCAAACTGTCCCAAACTGTCGCAGACTATTCCAAACAAGTCCCAGACGGTCCCAAACTGACGCAGACTGTTCCAAACAAGTCCCAGACTGTCCAGACTGTCCCAGACTGTTCAAAACAAGTCCCAGACGATCCCAGACAGTCCCAGACTGTTCCAAACAAGTCCCAGACTGTCCCAGAAGGTCCCAGACGGTCCCAGACTGTCCCAAACAAGTCCCAGACTGTCCCAGACTGTCCCAGACTGTCCCAGACTGTTCCAAACAAGTCCCAGACTGTCCCAGACGGTCCCAGACTGTCCCAAACAAGTCCCAGACTGTCCCAGACGATCCCAGACGGTCCCAAACGTGTCCTAGACTGTCCCAGACGGTCCCAGACTGTTCCAAACAAGTCCTAGACTGTCCCAGACTGTCCCAGGCGGTCCCAGACTGTCCCAAACAAGTCCCAGACTGTCCCAGACGGCCCCAGACTGTCCCAGACTGTCCCAAACAAGTCCTAGACTGTCCCAAACTGACGCAGACTGTTGCAAACAAGTCCCAGACTACCCCAGACTGTACCAGGCTGTTCCAAACAAGTCCCAGACTGTCCCAGAAGGTCCCAGACGGTCCCAGACTGTTCCAAACAAGTCCTAGACTGTCCCAAACTGTCGCAGACTATTCCAAACAAGTCCCAGACGGTCCCAAACTGACGCAGACTGTTCCAAACAAGTCCCAGACTGTCCCAGACTGTCCCAGACTGTTCCAAACAAGTCCCAGACGGTCCCAGACAGTCCCAGACTGTTCCAAACAAGTCCCAGACTGTCCCAGAAGGTCCCAGACTGTCCCAAACAAGTCCCAGACTGTCCCACACTGTCCCAGACTGTCCCAGACTGTTCCAAACAAGTCCCAGACTGTCCCAGACGGTCCCAGACTGTTCCAATCAAGTCCCAGACTGTCCCAGACGGTCCCAGACTGTCCCAAACAAGTCCCAGACTGTCCCAGACGGTCCCAGACGGTCCCAAACGTGTCCTAGACTGTCCCAGACGGTCCCAGACTGTTCCAAACAAGTCCTAGACTGTCCCAGACTGTCCAAGGCGGTCCCAGACTGTCCCAAACAAGTCCCAGACTGTCCCAGACGGTCCCAGACGGTCCCAGACGGTCCCAAACGTGTCCTAGACTGTCCCAGACGGTCCCAGACTGTTCCAAACAAGTCCTAGACTGTCCCAGACTGTCCCAGGCTGTCCCAGACTGTCCCAAACAAGTCCCAGACTGTCCCAGACGGTCCCAGACGGTCCCAAACGTGTCCTAGACTGTCCCAGACGATCCCAGACTGTTCCAAACAAGTCCCAGACTACCCCAGACTGTCCCAGGCTGTTCCAAACAAGTCCCAGACGGTCCCAGACTGTCCCAGACTGTTCCAAACAAGTCCCAGACTGTCCCAAACTGTCCCAAACTGTCGCAGACTATTCCAAACAAGTCCCAGACGGTCCCAAACTGACGCAGACTGTTCCAAACAAGTCCCAGACTGTCCAGACTGTCCCAGACTGTTCAAAACAAGTCCCAGACGATCCCAGACAGTCCCAGACTGTTCCAAACAAGTCCCAGACTGTCCCAGAAGGTCCCAGACGGTCCCAGACTGTCCCAAACAAGTCCCAGACTGTCCCAGACTGTCCCAGACTGTCCCAGACTGTTCCAAACAAGACCCAGACTGTCCCAGACGGTCCCAGACTGTCCCAAACAAGTCCCAGACTGTCCCAGACGATCCCAGACGGTCCCAAACGTGTCCTAGACTGTCCCAGACGGTCCCAGACTGTTCCAAACAAGTCCTAGACTGTCCCAGACTGTCCCAGGCGGTCCCAGACTGTCCCAAACAAGTCCCAGACTGTCCCAGACGGCCCCAGACGGTCCCAAACGTGTCCTAGACTGTCCCAGACGATCCCAGACTGTTCCAAACAAGTCCCAGACTACCCCAGACTGTCCCAGGCTGTTCCAAACAAGTCCCAGACTGTCCCAGACTGTTCCAAACAAGTCCCAGACGGTCCCAGACTGTCCCAGACTGTTCCAAACAAGTCCCAGACGGTCCCAGACAGTCCCAGACTGTTCCAAACAAGTCCCAGACGGTCCCAGACAGTCCAAGACTGTTCCAAACAAGTCCCAGACTGTCCCAAATTGTCCCAGGCTGTCCCAGACTGTTCCAAACAAGTCCCAGACGGTCCCAGACAGTCCCAGACTGTTGCAAACAAGTCCCAGACGGTCCCAAACTGTCGTAGACTGTTCCAAACAAGTCCCAGACTACCCCAGACTGTCCCAGAAGGTCCCAGACGGTCCCAGACTGTCCCAAACAAGTCCCAGACTGTCCCAGAAGGTCCCAGACGGTCCCAGACTGTTCCAAACAAGTCCCAGACTGTCCCAAACGGTCCCAGACTGTTCCAATCAAGTCCCAGACTGTCCCAGACGGTCCCAGACTGTCCCAAACAAGTCCCAGACTGTCCCAGACGGTCCCAGACGGTCCCAGACGGTCCCAGACGGTCCCAAACGTGTCCTAGACTGTCCCAGACGGTCCCAGACTGTTCCAAACAAGTCCTAGACTGTCCCAGACTGTCCCAGGCTGTCCCAGACTGTCCCAAACAAGTCCCAGACTGTCCCAGACGGTCCCAGACGGTCCCAAACGTGTCCTAGACTGTCCCAGACGATCCCAGACTGTTCCAAACAAGTCCCAGACTACCCCAGACTGTCCCAGGCTGTTCCAAACAAGTCCCAGACTGTCCCAGACTGTTCCAAACAAGTCCCAGACGGTCCCAGACTGTCCCAGACTGTTCCAAACAAGTCCCAGACTGTCCCAAACTGTCCCAAACTGTCGCAGACTATTCCAAACAAGTCCCAGACGGTCCCAAACTGACGCAGACTGTTCCAAACAAGTCCCAGACTGTCCAGACTGTCCCAGACTGTTCAAAACAAGTCCCAGACGATCCCAGACAGTCCCAGACTGTTCCAAACAAGTCCCAGACTGTCCCACACTGTCCCAGACTGTCCTAGACTGTCCCAGACGGTCCCAGACTGTTCCAAACAAGTCCCAGACTGTCCCAGACTGTCCCAGACTGTCCCAGACGGTCCCAGTCTGTCCCAATCAAGTCCCAGACTGTCCCAGACGGTCCCAGACTGTTCCAAACAAGTCCCAGACTGTCCCAGACTGTCCCAGACGGTCCCAGTCTGTCCCAATCAAGTCCCAGACTGTCCCAGACGGTCCCAGACTGTCCCAAACAAGTCCCAGACTGTCCCAGACGGTCCCAATCGTGTCCTAGACTGTCCCAGACGGTCCCAGACTGTTCCAAACAAGTCCCAGACTAACCCAGACTGTCCCAGGCTGTTCCAAACAAGTCCCAGACTGTCCCAGACTGTTCCAAACAAGTCCCAGACTACCCCAGACTGTACCAGGCTGTTCCAAACATGTCCCAGACTGTGCCAGAAGGTCCCACACGTTCCCAGACTGTTCCAAACAAGTCCCAGACGGTCCCAGACAGTCCCAGACTGTTCCAAACAAGTCCCATACGGTCCCAGACAGTCCCAGACTGTTCCAAACAAGTGCCAGACGGTCCCAAACTGTCGTAGACTGTTCCAAACAAGTCCCAGACTACCCCAGACTGTACCAGGCTGTTCCAAACAAGTCCCAGACTGTCCCAGAAGGTCCCAGACGGTCCCAGACTGTTCCAAACAAGTCCTAGACTGTCCCAAACTGTCGCAGACTATTCCAAACAAGTCCCAGACGGTCCCAAACTGACGCAGACTGTTCCAAACAAGTCCCAGACTGTCCCAGACTGTCCCAGACTGTTCCAAACAAGTCCCAGACGGTCCCAGACAGTCCCAGACTGTTCCAAACAAGTCCCAGACTGTCCCAGAAGGTCCCAGACGGTCCCAGACTGTCCCAAACAAGTCCCAGACTGTCCCACACTGTCCCAGACTGTCCCAGACTGTTCCAAACAAGTCCCAGACTGTCCCAGACGGTCCCAGACTGTTCCAATCAAGTCCCAGACTGTCCCAGACGGTCCCAGACTGTCCCAAACAAGTCCCAGACTGTCCCAGACGGTCCCAGACGGTCCCAAACGTGTCCTAGACTGTCCCAGACGGTCCCAGACTGTTCCAAACAAGTCCTAGACTGTCCCAAACTGTCGCAGACTATTCCAAACAAGTCCCAGACGGTCCCAAACTGACGCAGACTGTTCCAAACAAGTCCCAGACTGTCCCAGACTGTCCCAGACTGTTCCAAACAAGTCCCAGACGGTCCCAGACAGTCCCAGACTGTTCCAAACAAGTCCCAGACTGTCCCAGAAGGTCCCAGACTGTCCCAAACAAGTCCCAGACTGTCCCACACTGTCCCAGACTGTCCCAGACTGTTCCAAACAAGTCCCAGACTGTCCCAGACGGTCCCAGACTGTTCCAATCAAGTCCCAGACTGTCCCAGACGGTCCCAGACTGTCCCAAACAAGTCCCAGACTGTCCCAGACGGTCCCAGACGGTCCCAAACGTGTCCTAGACTGTCCCAGACGGTCCCAGACTGTTCCAAACAAGTCCTAGACTGTCCCAGACTGTCCAAGGCGGTCCCAGACTGTCCCAAACAAGTCCCAGACTGTCCCAGACGGTCCCAGACGGTCCCAGACGGTCCCAGACGGTCCCAAACGTGTCCTAGACTGTCCCAGACGGTCCCAGACTGTTCCAAACAAGTCCTAGACTGTCCCAGACTGTCCCAGGCTGTCCCAGACTGTCCCAAACAAGTCCCAGACTGTCCCAGACGGTCCCAGACGGTCCCAAACGTGTCCTAGACTGTCCCAGACGATCCCAGACTGTTCCAAACAAGTCCCAGACTACCCCAGACTGTCCCAGGCTGTTCCAAACAAGTCCCAGACGGTCCCAGACTGTCCCAGACTGTTCCAAACAAGTCCCAGACTGTCCCAAACTGTCCCAAACTGTCGCAGACTATTCCAAACAAGTCCCAGACGGTCCCAAACTGACGCAGACTGTTCCAAACAAGTCCCAGACTGTCCAGACTGTCCCAGACTGTTCAAAACAAGTCCCAGACGATCCCAGACAGTCCCAGACTGTTCCAAACAAGTCCCAGACTGTCCCAGAAGGTCCCAGACGGTCCCAGACTGTCCCAAACAAGTCCCAGACTGTCCCAGACTGTCCCAGACTGTCCCAGACTGTTCCAAACAAGACCCAGACTGTCCCAGACGGTCCCAGACTGTCCCAAACAAGTCCCAGACTGTCCCAGACGATCCCAGACGGTCCCAAACGTGTCCTAGACTGTCCCAGACGGTCCCAGACTGTTCCAAACAAGTCCTAGACTGTCCCAGACTGTCCCAGGCGGTCCCAGACTGTCCCAAACAAGTCCCAGACTGTCCCAGACGGCCCCAGACGGTCCCAAACGTGTCCTAGACTGTCCCAGACGATCCCAGACTGTTCCAAACAAGTCCCAGACTACCCCAGACTGTCCCAGGCTGTTCCAAACAAGTCCCAGACTGTCCCAGACTGTTCCAAACAAGTCCCAGACGGTCCCAGACTGTCCCAGACTGTTCCAAACAAGTCCCAGACGGTCCCAGACAGTCCCAGACTGTTCCAAACAAGTCCCAGACGGTCCCAGACAGTCCAAGACTGTTCCAAACAAGTCCCAGACTGTCCCAAATTGTCCCAGGCTGTCCCAGACTGTTCCAAACAAGTCCCAGACGGTCCCAGACAGTCCCAGACTGTTGCAAACAAGTCCCAGACGGTCCCAAACTGTCGTAGACTGTTCCAAACAAGTCCCAGACTACCCCAGACTGTCCCAGAAGGTCCCAGACGGTCCCAGACTGTCCCAAACAAGTCCCAGACTGTCCCAGAAGGTCCCAGACGGTCCCAGACTGTTCCAAACAAGTCCCAGACTGTCCCAAACGGTCCCAGACTGTTCCAATCAAGTCCCAGACTGTCCCAGACGGTCCCAGACTGTCCCAAACAAGTCCCAGACTGTCCCAGACGGTCCCAGACGGTCCCAGACGGTCCCAGACGGTCCCAAACGTGTCCTAGACTGTCCCAGACGGTCCCAGACTGTTCCAAACAAGTCCTAGACTGTCCCAGACTGTCCCAGGCTGTCCCAGACTGTCCCAAACAAGTCCCAGACTGTCCCAGACGGTCCCAGACGGTCCCAAACGTGTCCTAGACTGTCCCAGACGATCCCAGACTGTTCCAAACAAGTCCCAGACTACCCCAGACTGTCCCAGGCTGTTCCAAACAAGTCCCAGACTGTCCCAGACTGTTCCAAACAAGTCCCAGACGGTCCCAGACTGTCCCAGACTGTTCCAAACAAGTCCCAGACTGTCCCAAACTGTCCCAAACTGTCGCAGACTATTCCAAACAAGTCCCAGACGGTCCCAAACTGACGCAGACTGTTCCAAACAAGTCCCAGACTGTCCAGACTGTCCCAGACTGTTCAAAACAAGTCCCAGACGATCCCAGACAGTCCCAGACTGTTCCAAACAAGTCCCAGACTGTCCCACACTGTCCCAGACTGTCCTAGACTGTCCCAGACGGTCCCAGACTGTTCCAAACAAGTCCCAGACTGTCCCAGACTGTCCCAGACTGTCCCAGACGGTCCCAGTCTGTCCCAATCAAGTCCCAGACTGTCCCAGACGGTCCCAGACTGTTCCAAACAAGTCCCAGACTGTCCCAGACTGTCCCAGACGGTCCCAGTCTGTCCCAATCAAGTCCCAGACTGTCCCAGACGGTCCCAGACTGTCCCAAACAAGTCCCAGACTGTCCCAGACGGTCCCAATCGTGTCCTAGACTGTCCCAGACGGTCCCAGACTGTTCCAAACAAGTCCCAGACTAACCCAGACTGTCCCAGGCTGTTCCAAACAAGTCCCAGACTGTCCCAGACTGTTCCAAACAAGTCCCAGACTACCCCAGACTGTACCAGGCTGTTCCAAACATGTCCCAGACTGTGCCAGAAGGTCCCACACGTTCCCAGACTGTTCCAAACAAGTCCCAGACGGTCCCAGACAGTCCCAGACTGTTCCAAACAAGTCCCATACGGTCCCAGACAGTCCCAGACTGTTCCAAACAAGTGCCAGACGGTCCCAAACTGTCGTAGACTGTTCCAAACAAGTCCCAGGCTACCCCAGACTGTACCAGGCTGTTCCAAACAAGTCCCAGACTGTCCCAGAAGGTCCCAGACGGTCCCAGACTGTTCCAAACAAGTCCTAGACTGTCCCAAACTGTCGCAGACTATTCCAAACAAGTCCCAGACGGTCCCAAACTGACGCAGACTGTTCCAAACAAGTCCCAGACTGTCCCAGACTGTCCCAGACTGTTCCAAACAAGTCCCAGACGGTCCCAGACAGTCCCAGACTGTTCCAAACAAGTCCCAGACTGTCCCAGAAGGTCCCAGACGGTCCCAGACTGTCCCAAACAAGTCCCAGACTGTCCCACACTGTCCCAGACTGTCCCAGACTGTTCCAAACAAGTCCCAGACTGTCCCAGACGGTCCCAGACTGTTCCAATCAAGTCCCAGACTGTCCCAGACGGTCCCAGACTGTCCCAAACAAGTCCCAGACTGTCCCAGACGGTCCCAGACGGTCCCAAACGTGTCCTAGACTGTCCCAGACGGTCCCAGACTGTTCCAAACAAGTCCTAGACTGTCCCAGACTGTCCAAGGCGGTCCCAGACTGTCCCAAACAAGTCCCAGACTGTCCCAGACGGTCCCAGACGGTCCCAGACGGTCCCAGACGGTCCCAAACGTGTCCTAGACTGTCCCAGACGGTCCCAGACTGTTCCAAACAAGTCCTAGACTGTCCCAGACTGTCCCAGGCTGTCCCAGACTGTCCCAAACAAGTCCCAGACTGTCCCAGACGGTCCCAGACGGTCCCAAACGTGTCCTAGACTGTCCCAGACGATCCCAGACTGTTCCAAACAAGTCCCAGACTACCCCAGACTGTCCCAGGCTGTTCCAAACAAGTCCCAGACTGTCCCAGACTGTTCCAAACAAGTCCCAGACGGTCCCAGACTGTCCCAGACTGTTCCAAACAAGTCCCAGACTGTCCCAAACTGTCCCAAACTGTCGCAGACTATTCCAAACAAGTCCCAGACGGTCCCAAACTGACGCAGACTGTTCCAAACAAGTCCCAGACTGTCCAGACTGTCCCAGACTGTTCAAAACAAGTCCCAGACGATCCCAGACAGTCCCAGACTGTTCCAAACAAGTCCCAGACTGTCCCAGAAGGTCCCAGACGGTCCCAGACTGTCCCAAACAAGTCCCAGACTGTCCCAGACTGTCCCAGACTGTCCCAGACTGTTCCAAACAAGTCCCAGACTGTCCCAGACGGTCCCAGACTGTCCCAAACAAGTCCCAGACTGTCCCAGACGATCCCAGACGGTCCCAAACGTGTCCTAGACTGTCCCAGACGGTCCCAGACTGTTCCAAACAAGTCCTAGACTGTCCCAGACTGTCCCAGGCGGTCCCAGACTGTCCCAAACAAGTCCCAGACTGTCCCAGACGGCCCCAGACGGTCCCAAACGTGTCCTAGACTGTCCCAGACGATCCCAGACTGTTCCAAACAAGTCCCAGACTACCCCAGACTGTCCCAGGCTGTTCCAAACAAGTCCCAGACTGTCCCAGACTGTTCCAAACAAGTCCCAGACGGTCCCAGACTGTCCCAGACTGTTCCAAACAAGTCCCAGACGGTCCCAGACAGTCCCAGACTGTTCCAAACAAGTCCCAGACGGTCCCAGACAGTCCCAGACTGTCCCAAACAAGTCCCAGACTGTCCCAGAAGGTCCCAGACGGTCCCAGACTGTTCCAAACAAGTCCCAGACTGTCCCAAACGGTCCCAGACTGTTCCAATCAAGTCCCAGACTGTCCCAGACGGTCCCAGACTGTCCCAAACAAGTCCCAGACTGTCCCAGACGGTCCCAAACGTGTCCTAGACTGTCCCAGACGGTCCCAGACTGTTCCAAACAAGTCCCAGACTGTCCCAGACTGTCCCAGACTGTCCCAGACGGTCCCAGTCTGTCCCAATCAAGTCCCAGACTGTCCCAGACGGTCCCAGACTGTTCCAAACAAGTCCCAGACTGTCCCAGACTGTCCCAGACGGTCCCAGTCTGTCCCAATCAAGTCCCAGACTGTCCCAGACGGTCCCAGACTGTCCCAAACAAGTCCCAGACTGTCCCAGACGGTCCCAATCGTGTCCTAGACTGTCCCAGACGGTCCCAGACTGTTCCAAACAAGTCCCAGACTAACCCAGACTGTCCCAGGCTGTTCCAAACAAGTCCCAGACTGTCCCAGACTGTTCCAAACAAGTCCCAGACTACCCCAGACTGTACCAGGCTGTTCCAAACATGTCCCAGACTGTGCCAGAAGGTCCCACACGTTCCCAGACTGTTCCAAACAAGTCCCAGACGGTCCCAGACAGTCCCAGACTGTTCCAAACAAGTCCCATACGGTCCCAGACAGTCCCAGACTGTTCCAAACAAGTGCCAGACGGTCCCAAACTGTCGTAGACTGTTCCAAACAAGTCCCAGACTACCCCAGACTGTACCAGGCTGTTCCAAACAAGTCCCAGACTGTCCCAGAAGGTCCCAGACGGTCCCAGACTGTCCCAAACAAGTCCCAGACTGTCCCAGACGGTCCCAGACTGTCCCAGACTGTCCCAAACAAGTCCTAGACTGTCCCAAACTGACGCAGACTGTTGCAAACAAGTCCCAGACTACCCCAGACTGTACCAGGCTGTTCCAAACAAGTCCCAGACTGTCCCAGAAGGTCCCAGACGGTCCCAGACTGTTCCAAACAAGTCCTAGACTGTCCCAAACTGTCGCAGACTATTCCAAACAAGTCCCAGACGGTCCCAAACTGACGCAGACTGTTCCAAACAAGTCCCAGACTGTCCCAGACTGTCCCAGACTGTTCCAAACAAGTCCCAGACGGTCCCAGACAGTCCCAGACTGTTCCAAACAAGTCCCAGACTGTCCCAGAAGGTCCCAGACGGTCCCAGACTGTCCCAAACAAGTCCCAGACTGTCCCAGACTGTTCCAAACAAGTCCCAGACTGTCCCAGACGGTCCCAGACTGTTCCAATCAAGTCCCAGACTGTCCCAGACGGTCCCAGACTGTCCCAAACAAGTCCCAGACTGTCCCAGACGGTCCCAGACGGTCCCAAACGTGTCCTAGACTGTCCCAGACGGTCCCAGACTGTTCCAAACAAGTCCTAGACTGTCCCAGACTGTCCCAGGCGGTCCCAGACTGTCCCAAACAAGTCCCAGACTGTCCCAGACGGCCCCAGACGGTCCCAAACGTGTCCTAGACTGTCCCAGACGATCCCAGACTGTTCCAAACAAGTCCCAGACTACCCCAGACTGTCCCAGGCTGTTCCAAACAAGTCCCAGACTGTCCCAGACTGTTCCAAACAAGTCCCAGACGGTCCCAGACTGTCCCAGACTGTTCCAAACAAGTCCCAGACTGTCCCAAACTGTCCCAGGCTGTCCCAGACTGTTCCAAACAAGTCCCAGACTGTCCCAGAAGGTCCCAGACGGTCCCAGACTGTTCCAAACAAGTCCTAGACTGTCCCAAACTGTCGCAGACTATTCCAAACAAGTCCCAGACGGTCCCAAACTGACGCAGACTGTTTCAAACAAGTCCCAGACTGTCCAGACTGTCCCAGACTGTTCCAAACAAGTCCCAGACGATCCCAGACAGTCCCAGACTGTTCCAAACAAGTCCCAGACTGTCCCAGAAGGTCCCAGACGGTCCCAGACTGTCCCAAACAAGTCCCAGACTGTCCCAGACTGTCCCAGACTGTCCCAGACTGTTCCAAATAAGTCCCAGACTGTCCCAGACGGTCCCAGACTGTCCCAAACAAGTCCCAGACTGTCCCAGACTGTCCCAGACTGTTCCAGACTGTTCCAAACAAGTCCCAGACTGTCCCAGACGGTCCCAGACTGTCCCAGACTGTCCCAAACAAGTCCTAGACTGTCCCAAACTGACGCAGACTGTTGCAAACAAGTCCCAGACTACCCCAGACTGTACCAGGCTGTTCCAAACAAGTCCCAGACTGTCCCAGAAGGTCCCAGACGGTCCCAGACTGTTCCAAACAAGTCCTAGACTGTCCCAAACTGTCGCAGACTATTCCAAACAAGTCCCAGACGGTCCCAAACTGACGCAGACTGTTCCAAACAAGTCCCAGACTGTCCCAGACTGTCCCAGACTGTTCCAAACAAGTCCCAGACGGTCCCAGACAGTCCCAGACTGTTCCAAACAAGTCCCAGACTGTCCCAGAAGGTCCCAGACGGTCCCAGACTGTCCCAAACAAGTCCCAGACTGTCCCAGACTGTTCCAAACAAGTCCCAGACTGTCCCAGACGGTCCCAGACTGTTCCAATCAAGTCCCAGACTGTCCCAGACGGTCCCAGACTGTCCCAAACAAGTCCCAGACTGTCCCAGACGGTCCCAGACGGTCCCAAACGTGTCCTAGACTGTCCCAGACGGTCCCAGACTGTTCCAAACAAGTCCTAGACTGTCCCAGACTGTCCCAGGCGGTCCCAGACTGTCCCAAACAAGTCCCAGACTGTCCCAGACGGCCCCAGACGGTCCCAAACGTGTCCTAGACTGTCCCAGACGATCCCAGACTGTTCCAAACAAGTCCCAGACTACCCCAGACTGTCCCAGGCTGTTCCAAACAAGTCCCAGACTGTCCCAGACTGTTCCAAACAAGTCCCAGACGGTCCCAGACTGTCCCAGACTGTTCCAAACAAGTCCCAGACTGTCCCAAACTGTCCCAGGCTGTCCCAGACTGTTCCAAACAAGTCCCAGACTGTCCCAGAAGGTCCCAGACGGTCCCAGACTGTTCCAAACAAGTCCTAGACTGTCCCAAACTGTCGCAGACTATTCCAAACAAGTCCCAGACGGTCCCAAACTGACGCAGACTGTTCCAAACAAGTCCCAGACTGTCCAGACTGTCCCAGACTGTTCCAAACAAGTCCCAGACGATCCCAGACAGTCCCAGACTGTTCCAAACAAGTCCCAGACTGTCCCAGAAGGTCCCAGACGGTCCCAGACTGTCCCAAACAAGTCCCAGACTGTCCCAGACTGTCCCAGACTGTCCCAGACTGTTCCAAATAAGTCCCAGACTGTCCCAGACGGTCCCAGACTGTCCCAAACAAGTCCCAGACTGTCCCAGACGATCCCAGACGGTCCCAAACGTGTCCTAGACTGTCCCAGACGGTCCCAGACTGTCCCAAACAAGTCCCAGACTGTCCCAGACGATCCCAGACGGTCCCAAACGTGTCCTAGACTGTCCCAGACGGTCCCAGACTGTTCCAAACAAGTCCTAGACTGTCCCAGACTGTCCCAGGCGGTCCCAGACTGTCCCAAACAAGTCCCAGACTGTCCCAGACGGCCCCAGACTGTCCCAGACTGTCCCAAACAAGTCCTAGACTGTCCCAAACTGACGCAGACTGTTGCAAACAAGTCCCAGACTACCCCAGACTGTACCAGGCTGTTCCAAACAAGTCCCAGACTGTCCCAGAAGGTCCCAGACGGTCCCAGACTGTTCCAAACAAGTCCTAGACTGTCCCAAACTGTCGCAGACTATTCCAAACAAGTCCCAGACGGTCCCAAACTGACGCAGACTGTTCCAAACAAGTCCCAGACTGTCCCAGACTGTCCCAGACTGTTCCAAACAAGTCCCAGACGGTCCCAGACAGTCCCAGACTGTTCCAAACAAGTCCCAGACTGTCCCAGAAGGTCCCAGACGGTCCCAGACTGTCCCAAACAAGTCCCAGACTGTCCCACACTGTCCCAGACTGTCCCAGACTGTTCCAAACAAGTCCCAGACTGTCCCAGACGGTCCCAGACTGTTCCAATCAAGTCCCAGACTGTCCCAGACGGTCCCAGACTGTCCCAAACAAGTCCCAGACTGTCCCAGACGGTCCCAGACGGTCCCAAACGTGTCCTAGACTGTCCCAGACGGTCCCAGACTGTTCCAAACAAGTCCTAGACTGTCCCAGACTGTCCAAGGCGGTCCCAGACTGTCCCAAACAAGTCCCAGACTGTCCCAGACGGTCCCAGACGGTCCCAGACGGTCCCAGACGGTCCCAAACGTGTCCTAGACTGTCCCAGACGGTCCCAGACTGTTCCAAACAAGTCCTAGACTGTCCCAGACTGTCCCAGGCTGTCCCAGACTGTCCCAAACAAGTCCCAGACTGTCCCAGACGGTCCCAGACGGTCCCAAACGTGTCCTAGACTGTCCCAGACGATCCCAGACTGTTCCAAACAAGTCCCAGACTACCCCAGACTGTCCCAGGCTGTTCCAAACAAGTCCCAGACTGTCCCAGACTGTTCCAGACAAGTCCCAGACGGTCCCAGACTGTCCCAGACTGTTCCAAACAAGTCCCAGACTGTCCCAAACTGTCCCAAACTGTCGCAGACTATTCCAAACAAGTCCCAGACGGTCCCAAACTGACGCAGACTGTTCCAAACAAGTCCCAGACTGTCCAGACTGTCCCAGACTGTTCAAAACAAGTCCCAGACGATCCCAGACAGTCCCAGACTGTTCCAAACAAGTCCCAGACTGTCCCAGAAGGTCCCAGACGGTCCCAGACTGTCCCAAACAAGTCCCAGACTGTCCCAGACTGTCCCAGACTGTTCCAAACAAGTCCCAGACTGTCCCAGACGGTCCCAGACTGTCCCAAACAAGTCCCAGACTGTCCCAGACGATCCCAGACGGTCCCAAACGTGTCCTAGACTGTCCCAGACGGTCCCAGACTGTTCCAAACAAGTCCTAGACTGTCCCAGACTGTCCCAGGCGGTCCCAGACTGTCCCAAACAAGTCCCAGACTGTCCCAGACGGCCCCAGACGGTCCCAAACGTGTCCTAGACTGTCCCAGACGATCCCAGACTGTTCCAAACAAGTCCCAGACTACCCCAGACTGTCCCAGGCTGTTCCAAACAAGTCCCAGACTGTCCCAGACTGTTCCAAACAAGTCCCAGACGGTCCCAGACTGTCCCAGACTGTTCCAAACAAGTCCCAGACGGTCCCAGACAGTCCCAGACTGTTCCAAACAAGTCCCAGACGGTCCCAGACAGTCCAAGACTGTTCCAAACAAGTCCCAGACTGTCCCAAATTGTCCCAGGCTGTCCCAGACTGTTCCAAACAAGTCCCAGACGGTCCCAGACAGTCCCAGACTGTTGCAAACAAGTCCCAGACGGTCCCAAACTGTCGTAGACTGTTCCAAACAAGTCCCAGACTACCCCAGACTGTCCCAGAAGGTCCCAGACGGTCCCAGACTGTCCCAAACAAGTCCCAGACTGTCCCAGAAGGTCCCAGACGGTCCCAGGCTGTTCCAAACAAGTCCCAGACTGTCCCAAACGGTCCCAGACTGTTCCACTCAAGTCCCAGACTGTCCCAGACGGTCCCAGACTGTCCCAGACGGTCCCAGACTGTCCCAGACGGTCCCAGACTGTCCCAAACAAGTCCCAGACTGTCCCAGACGGTCCCAAACGTGTCCTAGACTGTGCCAGACGGTCCCAGACTGTTCCAAACAAGTCCCAGACTGTCCCAGACTGTCCCAGACTGTCCCAGACGGTCCCAGTCTGTCCCAATCAAGTCCCAGACTGTCCCAGACGGTCCCAGACTGTTCCAAACAAGTCCCAGACTGTCCCAGACTGTCCCAGACGGTCCCAGTCTGTCCCAATCAAGTCCCAGACTGTCCCAGACGGTCCCAGACTGTCCCAAACAAGTCCCAGACTGTCCCAGACGGTCCCAATCGTGTCCTAGACTGTCCCAGACGGTCCCAGACTGTTCCAAACAAGTCCTAGACTGTCCCAGACTGTCCCAGGCGGTCCCAGACTGTCCCAAACAAGTCCCAGACTGTCCCAGACGGCCCCAGACGGTCCCAAACGTGTCCTAGACTGTCCCAGACGATCCCAGACTGTTCCAAACAAGTCCCAGACTACCCCAGACTGTCCCAGGCTGTTCCAAACAAGTCCCAGACTGTCCCAGACTGTTCCAAACAAGTCCCAGACGGTCCCAGACTGTCCCAGACTGTTCCAAACAAGTCCCAGATTGTCCCAAACTGTCCCAGGCTGTCCCAGACTGTTCCAAACAAGTCCCAGACTGTCCCAGAAGGTCCCAGACGGTCCCAGACTGTTCCAAACAAGTCCTAGACTGTCCCAAACTGTCGCAGACTATTCCAAACAAGTCCCAGACGGTCCCAAACTGACGCAGACTGTTCCAAACAAGTCCCAGACTGTCCAGACTGTCCCAGACTGTTCCAAACAAGTCCCAGACGATCCCAGACAGTCCCAGACTGTTCCAAACAAGTCCCAGACTGTCCCAGACGGTCCCAGACTGTCCCAAACAAGTCCCAGACTGTCCCAGACGATCCCAGACGGTCCCAAACGTGTCCTAGACTGTCCCAGACGGTCCCAGACTGTTCCAAACAAGTCCTAGACTGTCCCAGACTGTCCCAGGCGGTCCCAGACTGTCCCAAACAAGTCCCAGACTGTCCCAGACGGCCCCAGACGGTCCCAAACGTGTCCTAGACTGTCCCAGACGATCCCAGACTGTTCCAAACAAGTCCCAGACTACCCCAGACTGTCCCAGGCTGTTCCAAACAAGTCCCAGACTGTCCCAGACTGTTCCAAACAAGTCCCAGACGGTCCCAGACTGTCCCAGACTGTTCCAAACAAGTCCCAGACGGTCCCAGACAGTCCCAGACTGTTCCAAACAAGTCCCAGACGGTCCCAGACAGTCCAAGACTGTTCCAAACAAGTCCCAGACTGTCCCAAATTGTCCCAGGCTGTCCCAGACTGTCCCAAACAAGTCCCAGACTGTCCCAGACTGTCCCAGACTGTCCCAGACTGTTCCAAACAAGTCCCAGACTGTCCCAGACGGTCCCAGACTGTCCCAAACAAGTCCCAGACTGTCCCAGACGATCCCAGACGGTCCCAAACGTGTCCTAGACTGTCCCAGACGGTCCCAGACTGTTCCAAACAAGTCCTAGACTGTCCCAGACTGTCCCAGGCGGTCCCAGACTGTCCCAAACAAGTCCCAGACTGTCCCAGACGGCCCCAGACGGTCCCAAACGTGTCCTAGACTGTCCCAGACGATCCCAGACTGTTCCAAACAAGTCCCAGACTACCCCAGACTGTCCCAGGCTGTTCCAAACAAGTCCCAGACTGTCCCAGACTGTTCCAAACAAGTCCCAGACGGTCCCAGACTGTCCCAGACTGTTCCAAACAAGTCCCAGACGGTCCCAGACAGTCCCAGACTGTTCCAAACAAGTCCCAGACGGTCCCAGACAGTCCAAGACTGTTCCAAACAAGTCCCAGACTGTCCCAAATTGTCCCAGGCTGTCCCAGACTGTTCCAAACAAGTCCCAGACGGTCCCAGACAGTCCCAGACTGTTGCAAACAAGTCCCAGACGGTCCCAAACTGTCGTAGACTGTTCCAAACAAGTCCCAGACTACCCCAGACTGTCCCAGAAGGTCCCAGACGGTCCCAGACTGTCCCAAACAAGTCCCAGACTGTCCCAGAAGGTCCCAGACGGTCCCAGGCTGTTCCAAACATGTCCCAGACTGTCCCAAACGGTCCCAGACTGTTCCACTCAAGTCCCAGACTGTCCCAGACGGTCCCAGACTGTCCCAAACAAGTCCCAGACTGTCCCAGACGGTCCCAAACGTGTCCTAGACTGTGCCAGACGGTCCCAGACTGTTCCAAACAAGTCCCAGACTGTCCCAGACTGTCCCAGACTGTCCCAGACGGTCCCAGTCTGTCCCAATCAAGTCCCAGACTGTCCCAGACGGTCCCAGACTGTTCCAAACAAGTCCCAGACTGTCCCAGACTGTCCCAGACGGTCCCAGTCTGTCCCAATCGTGTCCTAGACTGTCCCAGACGGTCCCAGACTGTTCCAAACAAGTCCTAGACTGTCCCAGACTGTCCCAGGCGGTCCCAGACTGTCCCAAACAAGTCCCAGACTGTCCCAGACGGCCCCAGACGGTCCCAAACGTGTCCTAGACTGTCCCAGACGATCCCAGACTGTTCCAAACAAGTCCCAGACTACCCCAGACTGTCCCAGGCTGTTCCAAACAAGTCCCAGACTGTCCCAGACTGTTCCAAACAAGTCCCAGACGGTCCCAGACTGTCCCAGACTGTTCCAAACAAGTCCCAGATTGTCCCAAACTGTCCCAGGCTGTCCCAGACTGTTCCAAACAAGTCCCAGACTGTCCCAGAAGGTCCCAGACGGTCCCAGACTGTTCCAAACAAGTCCTAGACTGTCCCAAACTGTCGCAGACTATTCCAAACAAGTCCCAGACGGTCCCAAACTGACGCAGACTGTTCCAAACAAGTCCCAGACTGTCCAGACTGTCCCAGACTGTTCCAAACAAGTCCCAGACGATCCCAGACAGTCCCAGACTGTTCCAAACAAGTCCCAGACTGTCCCAGAAGGTCCCAGACGGTCCCAGACTGTCCCAAACAAGTCCCAGACTGTCCCAGACTGTCCCAGACTGTCCCAGACTGTTCCAAACAAGTCCCAGACTGTCCCAGACGGTCCCAGACTGTCCCAAACAAGTCCCAGACTGTCCCAGACGATCCCAGACGGTCCCAAACGTGTCCTAGACTGTCCCAGACGGTCCCAGACTGTTCCAAACAAGTCCTAGACTGTCCCAGACTGTCCCAGGCGGTCCCAGACTGTCCCAAACAAGTCCCAGACTGTCCCAGACGGCCCCAGACGGTCCCAAACGTGTCCTAGACTGTCCCAGACGATCCCAGACTGTTCCAAACAAGTCCCAGACTACCCCAGACTGTCCCAGGCTGTTCCAAACAAGTCCCAGACTGTCCCAGACTGTTCCAAACAAGTCCCAGACGGTCCCAGACTGTCCCAGACTGTTCCAAACAAGTCCCAGACGGTCCCAGACAGTCCCAGACTGTTCCAAACAAGTCCCAGACGGTCCCAGACAGTCCAAGACTGTTCCAAACAAGTCCCAGACTGTCCCAAATTGTCCCAGGCTGTCCCAGACTGTTCCAAACAAGTCCCAGACGGTCCCAGACAGTCCCAGACTGTTGCAAACAAGTCCCAGACGGTCCCAAACTGTCGTAGACTGTTCCAAACAAGTCCCAGACTGTCCCAGAAGGTCCCAGACGGTCCCAGACTGTCCCAAACGGTCCCAGACTGTTCCAATCAAGTCCCAGACTGTCCCAGACGGTCCCAGACTGTCCCAAACAAGTCCCAGACTGTCCCAGACGGTCCCAAACGTGTCCTAGACTGTCCCAGACGGTCCCAGACTGTTCCAAACAAGTCCCAGACTGTCCCAGACTGTCCCAGACGGTCCCAGTCTGTCCCAATCAAGTCCCAGACTGTCCCAGACGGTCCCAGACTGTTCCAAACAAGTCCCAGACTGTCCCAGACTGTCCCATACGGTCCCAGTCTGTCCCAATCAAGTCCCAGACTGTCCCAGACGGTCCCAGACTGTCCCAAACAAGTCCCAGACTGTCCCAGACGGTCCCAATCGTGTCCTAGACTGTCCCAGACGGTCCCAGACTGTTCCAAACAAGTCCCAGACTAACCCAGACTGTCCCAGGCTGTTCCAAACAAGTCCCAGACTGTCCCAGACTGTTCCAAACAAGTCCCAGACTACCCCAGACTGTACCAGGCTGTTCCAAACATGTCCCAGACTGTGCCAGAAGGTCCCACACGTTCCCAGACTGTTCCAAACAAGTCCCAGACGGTCCCAGACAGTCCCAGACTGTTCCAAACAAGTCCCAGACGGTCCCAGACAGTCCCAGACTGTTCCAAACAAGTCCCAGACTGTCCCAAACTGTCCCAGGCTGTCCCAGACTGTTCCAAACAAGTCCCAGACGGTCACAGACAGTCCCAGACTGTTGCAAACAAGTGCCAGACGGTCCCAAACTGTCGTAGACTGTTCCAAACAAGTCCCAGACTACCCCAGACTGTCCCAGGCTGTTCCAAACAAGTCCCAGACTGTCCCAGACTGTCCCAGACTGTTCCAAACAAGTCCCAGACCGTCCCAGACTGTCCCAGACTGTTCCAAACAAGTCCCAGACCGTCCCAGACAGTCCCAGACTGTTCCAAACAAGTCCCAGACTGTCCCAGACGGTCCCAGACTGTTCCAAACAAGTCCCAGACCGTCCCAGACAGTCCCAGACTGTTCCAAACAAGTCCCAGACTGTCCAAGACTGTCCCAGACTGTCCCAGACTGTCCCAGACTGTTCCAAACAAGTCCCAGACTGTCCCAGACGGTCCCAGACTGTCCCAGACTGTCCCAAACAAGTCCTAGACTGTCCCAAACTGACGCAGACTGTTGCAAACAAGTCCCAGACTACCCCAGACTGTACCAGGCTGTTCCAAACAAGTCCCAGACTGTCCCAGAAGGTCCCAGACGGTCCCAGACTGTTGCAAACAAGTCCCAGACGGTCCCAAACTGTCGTAGACTGTTCCAAACAAGTCCCAGACTACCCCAGACTGTCCCAGGCTGTTCCAAACAAGTCCCAGACTGTCCCAGACTGTCCCAGACTGTTCCAAACAAGTCCCAGACCGTCCCAAACAGTCCCAGACTGTTCCAAACAAGTCCCAGACTGTCCCAAACTGTCGCAGACTATTCCAAACAAGTCCCAGACGGTCCCAAACTGACGCAGACTGTTCCAAACAAGTCCCAGACTGTCCAGACTGTCCCAGACTGTTCCAAACAAGTCCCAGACGATCCCAGACAGTCCCAGACTGTTCCAAACAAGTCCCAGACTGTCCCAGAAGGTCCCAGACGGTCCCAGACTGTCCCAAACAAGTCCCAGACTGTCCCAGACTGTCCCAGACTGTCCCAGACTGTTCCAAACAAGTCCCAGACTGTCCCAGACGGTCCCAGACTGTCCCAAACAAGTCCCAGACTGTCCCAGACGATCCCAGACGGTCCCAAACGTGTCCTAGACTGTCCCAGGCTGTCCCAGACTGTTCCAAACAAGTCCTAGACTGTCCCAGACTGTCCCAGGCGGTCCCAGACTGTCCCAAACAAGTCCTAGACTGTCCCAAACTGTCGCAGACTATTCCAAACAAGTCCCAGACGGTCCCAAACTGACGCAGACTGTTCCAAACAAGTCCCAGACTGTCCAGACTGTCCCAGACTGTTCCAAACAAGTCCCAGACGATCCCAGACAGTCCCAGACTGTTCCAAACAAGTCCCAGACTGTCCCAGAAGGTCCCAGACGGTCCCAGACTGTCCCAAACAAGTCCCAGACTGTCCCAGACTGTCCCAGACTGTCCCAGACTGTTCCAAACAAGTCCCAGACTGTCCCAGACGGTCCCAGACTGTCCCAAACAAGTCCCAGACTGTCCCAGACGATCCCAGACGGTCCCAAACGTGTCCTAGACTGTCCCAGACGGTCCCAGACTGTTCCAAACAAGTCCTAGACTGTCCCAGACTGTCCCAGGCGGTCCCAGACTGTCCCAAACAAGTCCCAGACTGTCCCAGACGGCCCCAGACGGTCCCAAACGTGTCCTAGACTGTCCCAGACGATCCCAGACTGTTCCAAACAAGTCCCAGACTACCCCAGACTGTCCCAGGCTGTTCCAAACAAGTCCCAGACTGTCCCAGACTGTTCCAAACAAGTCCCAGACGGTCCCAGACTGTCCCAGACTGTTCCAAACAAGTCCCAGACGGTCCCAGACAGTCCCAGACTGTTCCAAACAAGTCCCAGACGGTCCCAGACAGTCCAAGACTGTTCCAAACAAGTCCCAGACTGTCCCAAATTGTCCCAGGCTGTCCCAGACTGTTCCAAACAAGTCCCAGACGGTCCCAGACAGTCCCAGACTGTTGCAAACAAGTCCCAGACGGTCCCAAACTGTCGTAGACTGTTCCAAACAAGTCCCAGACTGTCCCAGAAGGTCCCAGACGGTCCCAGACTGTCCCAAACGGTCCCAGACTGTTCCAATCAAGTCCCAGACTGTCCCAGACGGTCCCAGACTGTCCCAAACAAGTCCCAGACTGTCCCAGACGGTCCCAAACGTGTCCTAGACTGTCCCAGACGGTCCCAGACTGTTCCAAACAAGTCCCAGACTGTCCCAGACTGTCCCAGACGGTCCCAGTCTGTCCCAATCAAGTCCCAGACTGTCCCAGACGGTCCCAGACTGTTCCAAACAAGTCCCAGACTGTCCCAGACTGTCCCATACGGTCCCAGTCTGTCCCAATCAAGTCCCAGACTGTCCCAGACGGTCCCAGACTGTCCCAAACAAGTCCCAGACTGTCCCAGACGGTCCCAATCGTGTCCTAGACTGTCCCAGACGGTCCCAGACTGTTCCAAACAAGTCCCAGACTAACCCAGACTGTCCCAGGCTGTTCCAAACAAGTCCCAGACTGTCCCAGACTGTTCCAAACAAGTCCCAGACTACCCCAGACTGTACCAGGCTGTTCCAAACATGTCCCAGACTGTGCCAGAAGGTCCCACACGTTCCCAGACTGTTCCAAACAAGTCCCAGACGGTCCCAGACAGTCCCAGACTGTTCCAAACAAGTCCCAGACGGTCCCAGACAGTCCCAGACTGTTCCAAACAAGTCCCAGACTGTCCCAAACTGTCCCAGGCTGTCCCAGACTGTTCCAAACAAGTCCCAGACGGTCACAGACAGTCCCAGACTGTTGCAAACAAGTGCCAGACGGTCCCAAACTGTCGTAGACTGTTCCAAACAAGTCCCAGACTACCCCAGACTGTCCCAGGCTGTTCCAAACAAGTCCCAGACTGTCCCAGACTGTCCCAGACTGTTCCAAACAAGTCCCAGACCGTCCCAGACTGTCCCAGACTGTTCCAAACAAGTCCCAGACCGTCCCAGACAGTCCCAGACTGTTCCAAACAAGTCCCAGACTGTCCCAGACGGTCCCAGACTGTTCCAAACAAGTCCCAGACCGTCCCAGACAGTCCCAGACTGTTCCAAACAAGTCCCAGACTGTCCAAGACTGTCCCAGACTGTCCCAGACTGTCCCAGACTGTTCCAAACAAGTCCCAGACTGTCCCAGACGGTCCCAGACTGTCCCAGACTGTCCCAAACAAGTCCTAGACTGTCCCAAACTGACGCAGACTGTTGCAAACAAGTCCCAGACTACCCCAGACTGTACCAGGCTGTTCCAAACAAGTCCCAGACTGTCCCAGAAGGTCCCAGACGGTCCCAGACTGTTGCAAACAAGTCCCAGACGGTCCCAAACTGTCGTAGACTGTTCCAAACAAGTCCCAGACTACCCCAGACTGTCCCAGGCTGTTCCAAACAAGTCCCAGACTGTCCCAGACTGTCCCAGACTGTTCCAAACAAGTCCCAGACCGTCCCAAACAGTCCCAGACTGTTCCAAACAAGTCCCAGACTGTCCCAAACTGTCGCAGACTATTCCAAACAAGTCCCAGACGGTCCCAAACTGACGCAGACTGTTCCAAACAAGTCCCAGACTGTCCAGACTGTCCCAGACTGTTCCAAACAAGTCCCAGACGATCCCAGACAGTCCCAGACTGTTCCAAACAAGTCCCAGACTGTCCCAGAAGGTCCCAGACGGTCCCAGACTGTCCCAAACAAGTCCCAGACTGTCCCAGACTGTCCCAGACTGTCCCAGACTGTTCCAAACAAGTCCCAGACTGTCCCAGACGGTCCCAGACTGTCCCAAACAAGTCCCAGACTGTCCCAGACGATCCCAGACGGTCCCAGACTGTCCCAAACAAGTCCCAGACTGTCCCAGACGGCCCCAGACGGTCCCAAACGTGTCCTAGACTGTCCCAGACGATCCCAGACTGTTCCAAACAAGTCCCAGACTACCCCAGACTGTCCCAGGCTGTTCCAAACAAGTCCCAGACTGTCCCAGACTGTTCCAAACAAGTCCCAGACGGTCCCAGACTGTCCCAGACTGTTCCAAACAAGTCCCAGACGGTCCCAGACAGTCCCAGACTGTTCCAAACAAGTCCCAGACGGTCCCAGACAGTCCAAGACTGTTCCAAACAAGTCCCAGACTGTCCCAAATTGTCCCAGGCTGTCCCAGACTGTTCCAAACAAGTCCCAGACGGTCCCAGACAGTCCCAGACTGTTGCAAACAAGTCCCAGACGGTCCCAAACTGTCGTAGACTGTTCCAAACAAGTCCCAGACTGTCCCAGAAGGTCCCAGACGGTCCCAGACTGTCCCAAACGGTCCCAGACTGTTCCAATCAAGTCCCAGACTGTCCCAGACGGTCCCAGACTGTCCCAAACAAGTCCCAGACTGTCCCAGACGGTCCCAAACGTGTCCTAGACTGTCCCAGACGGTCCCAGACTGTTCCAAACAAGTCCCAGACTGTCCCAGACTGTCCCAGACGGTCCCAGTCTGTCCCAATCAAGTCCCAGACTGTCCCAGACGGTCCCAGACTGTTCCAAACAAGTCCCAGACTGTCCCAGACTGTCCCATACGGTCCCAGTCTGTCCCAATCAAGTCCCAGACTGTCCCAGACGGTCCCAGACTGTCCCAAACAAGTCCCAGACTGTCCCAGACGGTCCCAATCGTGTCCTAGACTGTCCCAGACGGTCCCAGACTGTTCCAAACAAGTCCCAGACTAACCCAGACTGTCCCAGGCTGTTCCAAACAAGTCCCAGACTGTCCCAGACTGTTCCAAACAAGTCCCAGACTACCCCAGACTGTACCAGGCTGTTCCAAACATGTCCCAGACTGTGCCAGAAGGTCCCACACGTTCCCAGACTGTTCCAAACAAGTCCCAGACGGTCCCAGACAGTCCCAGACTGTTCCAAACAAGTCCCAGACGGTCCCAGACAGTCCCAGACTGTTCCAAACAAGTCCCAGACTGTCCCAAACTGTCCCAGGCTGTCCCAGACTGTTCCAAACAAGTCCCAGACGGTCACAGACAGTCCCAGACTGTTGCAAACAAGTGCCAGACGGTCCCAAACTGTCGTAGACTGTTCCAAACAAGTCCCAGACTACCCCAGACTGTCCCAGGCTGTTCCAAACAAGTCCCAGACTGTCCCAGACTGTCCCAGACTGTTCCAAACAAGTCCCAGACCGTCCCAGACTGTCCCAGACTGTTCCAAACAAGTCCCAGACCGTCCCAGACAGTCCCAGACTGTTCCAAACAAGTCCCAGACTGTCCCAGACGGTCCCAGACTGTTCCAAACAAGTCCCAGACCGTCCCAGACAGTC
This sequence comes from Cephus spinipes, assembly GCA_963971525.1. Classification (NCBI taxonomy): domain Eukaryota; kingdom Metazoa; phylum Arthropoda; class Insecta; order Hymenoptera; family Cephidae; genus Cephus; species Cephus spinipes. The sequence goes on along the minus strand of OZ020581.1, from coordinate 10,565,571 downwards.
CCAGACTGTTCCAAACAAGTCCCAGACTGTCCAAGACTGTCCCAGACTGTCCCAGACTGTCCCAGACTGTTCCAAACAAGTCCCAGACTGTCCCAGACGGTCCCAGACTGTCCCAGACTGTCCCAAACAAGTCCTAGACTGTCCCAAACTGACGCAGACTGTTGCAAACAAGTCCCAGACTACCCCAGACTGTACCAGGCTGTTCCAAACAAGTCCCAGACTGTCCCAGAAGGTCCCAGACGGTCCCAGACTGTTGCAAACAAGTCCCAGACGGTCCCAAACTGTCGTAGACTGTTCCAAACAAGTCCCAGACTACCCCAGACTGTCCCAGGCTGTTCCAAACAAGTCCCAGACTGTCCCAGACTGTCCCAGACTGTTCCAAACAAGTCCCAGACCGTCCCAAACAGTCCCAGACTGTTCCAAACAAGTCCCAGACTGTCCCAAACTGTCGTAGACTGTTCCAAACAAGTCCCAGACTGTCCCAGAAGGTCCCAGACGGTCCCAGACTGTCCCAAACGGTCCCAGACTGTTCCAATCAAGTCCCAGACTGTCCCAGACGGTCCCAGACTGTCCCAAACAAGTCCCAGACTGTCCCAGACGGTCCCAAACGTGTCCTAGACTGTCCCAGACGGTCCCAGACTGTTCCAAACAAGTCCCAGACTGTCCCAGACTGTCCCAGACGGTCCCAGTCTGTCCCAATCAAGTCCCAGACTGTCCCAGACGGTCCCAGACTGTTCCAAACAAGTCCCAGACTGTCCCAGACTGTCCCATACGGTCCCAGTCTGTCCCAATCAAGTCCCAGACTGTCCCAGACGGTCCCAGACTGTCCCAAACAAGTCCCAGACTGTCCCAGACGGTCCCAATCGTGTCCTAGACTGTCCCAGACGGTCCCAGACTGTTCCAAACAAGTCCCAGACTAACCCAGACTGTCCCAGGCTGTTCCAAACAAGTCCCAGACTGTCCCAGACTGTTCCAAACAAGTCCCAGACTACCCCAGACTGTACCAGGCTGTTCCAAACATGTCCCAGACTGTGCCAGAAGGTCCCACACGTTCCCAGACTGTTCCAAACAAGTCCCAGACGGTCCCAGACAGTCCCAGACTGTTCCAAACAAGTCCCAGACGGTCCCAGACAGTCCCAGACTGTTCCAAACAAGTCCCAGACTGTCCCAAACTGTCCCAGGCTGTCCCAGACTGTTCCAAACAAGTCCCAGACGGTCACAGACAGTCCCAGACTGTTGCAAACAAGTGCCAGACGGTCCCAAACTGTCGTAGACTGTTCCAAACAAGTCCCAGACTACCCCAGACTGTCCCAGGCTGTTCCAAACAAGTCCCAGACTGTCCCAGACTGTCCCAGACTGTTCCAAACAAGTCCCAGACCGTCCCAGACTGTCCCAGACTGTTCCAAACAAGTCCCAGACCGTCCCAGACAGTCCCAGACTGTTCCAAACAAGTCCCAGACTGTCCCAGACGGTCCCAGACTGTTCCAAACAAGTCCCAGACCGTCCCAGACAGTCCCAGACTGTTCCAAACAAGTCCCAGACTGTCCAAGACTGTCCCAGACTGTCCCAGACTGTCCCAGACTGTTCCAAACAAGTCCCAGACTGTCCCAGACGGTCCCAGACTGTCCCAGACTGTCCCAAACAAGTCCTAGACTGTCCCAAACTGACGCAGACTGTTGCAAACAAGTCCCAGACTACCCCAGACTGTACCAGGCTGTTCCAAACAAGTCCCAGACTGTCCCAGAAGGTCCCAGACGGTCCCAGACTGTTGCAAACAAGTCCCAGACGGTCCCAAACTGTCGTAGACTGTTCCAAACAAGTCCCAGACTACCCCAGACTGTCCCAGGCTGTTCCAAACAAGTCCCAGACTGTCCCAGACTGTCCCAGACTGTTCCAAACAAGTCCCAGACCGTCCCAAACAGTCCCAGACTGTTCCAAACAAGTCCCAGACTGTCCCAAACTGTCGCAGACTATTCCAAACAAGTCCCAGACGGTCCCAAACTGACGCAGACTGTTCCAAACAAGTCCCAGACTGTCCAGACTGTCCCAGACAGTTCCAAACAAGTCCCAGACGATCCCAGACAGTCCCAGACTGTTCCAAACAAGTCCCAGACTGTCCCAGAAGGTCCCAGACGGTCCCAGACTGTCCCAAACAAGTCCCAGACTGTCCCAGACTGTCCCAGACTGTCCCAGACTGTTCCAAACAAGTCCCAGACTGTCCCAGACGGTCCCAGACTGTCCCAAACAAGTCCCAGACTGTCCCAGACGATCCCAGACGGTCCCAAACGTGTCCTAGACTGTCCCAGACGGTCCCAGACTGTTCCAAACAAGTCCTAGACTGTCCCAGACTGTCCCAGGCGGTCCCAGACTGTCCCAAACAAGTCCCAGACTGTCCCAGACGGCCCCAGACGGTCCCAAACGTGTCCTAGACTGTCCCAGACGATCCCAGACTGTTCCAAACAAGTCCCAGACTACCCCAGACTGTCCCAGGCTGTTCCAAACAAGTCCCAGACTGTCCCAGACTGTTCCAAACAAGTCCCAGACGGTCCCAGACTGTCCCAGACTGTTCCAAACAAGTCCCAGACGGTCCCAGACAGTCCCAGACTGTTCCAAACAAGTCCCAGACGGTCCCAGACAGTCCAAGACTGTTCCAAACAAGTCCCAGACTGTCCCAAATTGTCCCAGGCTGTCCCAGACTGTTCCAAACAAGTCCCAGACGGTCCCAGACAGTCCCAGACTGTTGCAAACAAGTCCCAGACGGTCCCAAACTGTCGTAGACTGTTCCAAACAAGTCCCAGACTGTCCCAGAAGGTCCCAGACGGTCCCAGACTGTCCCAAACGGTCCCAGACTGTTCCAATCAAGTCCCAGACTGTCCCAGACGGTCCCAGACTGTCCCAAACAAGTCCCAGACTGTCCCAGACGGTCCCAAACGTGTCCTAGACTGTCCCAGACGGTCCCAGACTGTTCCAAACAAGTCCCAGACTGTCCCAGACTGTCCCAGACGGTCCCAGTCTGTCCCAATCAAGTCCCAGACTGTCCCAGACGGTCCCAGACTGTTCCAAACAAGTCCCAGACTGTCCCAGACTGTCCCATACGGTCCCAGTCTGTCCCAATCAAGTCCCAGACTGTCCCAGACGGTCCCAGACTGTCCCAAACAAGTCCCAGACTGTCCCAGACGGTCCCAATCGTGTCCTAGACTGTCCCAGACGGTCCCAGACTGTTCCAAACAAGTCCCAGACTAACCCAGACTGTCCCAGGCTGTTCCAAACAAGTCCCAGACTGTCCCAGACTGTTCCAAACAAGTCCCAGACTACCCCAGACTGTACCAGGCTGTTCCAAACATGTCCCAGACTGTGCCAGAAGGTCCCACACGTTCCCAGACTGTTCCAAACAAGTCCCAGACGGTCCCAGACAGTCCCAGACTGTTCCAAACAAGTCCCAGACGGTCCCAGACAGTCCCAGACTGTTCCAAACAAGTCCCAGACTGTCCCAAACTGTCCCAGGCTGTCCCAGACTGTTCCAAACAAGTCCCAGACGGTCACAGACAGTCCCAGACTGTTGCAAACAAGTGCCAGACGGTCCCAAACTGTCGTAGACTGTTCCAAACAAGTCCCAGACTACCCCAGACTGTCCCAGGCTGTTCCAAACAAGTCCCAGACTGTCCCAGACTGTCCCAGACTGTTCCAAACAAGTCCCAGACCGTCCCAGACTGTCCCAGACTGTTCCAAACAAGTCCCAGACCGTCCCAGACAGTCCCAGACTGTTCCAAACAAGTCCCAGACTGTCCCAGACGGTCCCAGACTGTTCCAAACAAGTCCCAGACCGTCCCAGACAGTCCCAGACTGTTCCAAACAAGTCCCAGACTGTCCAAGACTGTCCCAGACTGTCCCAGACTGTCCCAGACTGTTCCAAACAAGTCCCAGACTGTCCCAGACGGTCCCAGACTGTCCCAGACTGTCCCAAACAAGTCCTAGACTGTCCCAAACTGACGCAGACTGTTGCAAACAAGTCCCAGACTACCCCAGACTGTACCAGGCTGTTCCAAACAAGTCCCAGACTGTCCCAGAAGGTCCCAGACGGTCCCAGACTGTTGCAAACAAGTCCCAGACGGTCCCAAACTGTCGTAGACTGTTCCAAACAAGTCCCAGACTACCCCAGACTGTCCCAGGCTGTTCCAAACAAGTCCCAGACTGTCCCAGACTGTCCCAGACTGTTCCAAACAAGTCCCAGACCGTCCCAAACAGTCCCAGACTGTTCCAAACAAGTCCCAGACTGTCCCAAACTGTCGCAGACTATTCCAAACAAGTCCCAGACGGTCCCAAACTGACGCAGACTGTTCGAAACAAGTCGCAGACTGTCCCAGACTGTCCCAGACTGTTCCAAACAAGTCCCAGACGGTCCCAGACAGTCCCAGACTGTTCCAAACAAGTCCCAGACTGTCCCAGAAGGTCCCAGACGGTCCCAGACTGTCCCAAACAAGTCCCAGACTGTCCCAGACTGTCCCAGACTGTCCCAGACTGTCCCAGACTGTTCCAAACAAGTCCCAGACGGTCCCAGACAGTCCCAGACTGTTCCAAACAAGTCCCAGACGGTCCCAGACAGTCCAAGACTGTTCCAAACAAGTCCCAGACTGTCCCAGACGGTCCCAGACTGTCCCAAACAAGTCCCAGACGGTCCCAATCGTGTCCTAGACTGTCCCAGACGGTCCCAGACTGTTCCAAACAAGTCCCAGACTGTCCCAGACTGTCCCAGACGGTCCCAGTCTGTCCCAATCAAGTCCCAGACTGTCCCAGACGGTCCCAGACTGTTCCAAACAAGTCCCAGACTGTCCCAGACTGTCCCATACGGTCCCAGTCTGTCCCAATCAAGTCCCAGACTGTCCCAGACGGTCCCAGACTGTCCCAAACAAGTCCCAGACTGTCCCAGACGGTCCCAATCGTGTCCTAGACTGTCCCAGACGGTCCCAGACTGTTCCAAACAAGTCCCAGACTAACCCAGACTGTCCCAGGCTGTTCCAAACAAGTCCCAGACTACCCCAGACTGTACCAGGCTGTTCCAAACATGTCCCAGACTGTGCCAGAAGGTCCCACACGTTCCCAGACTGTTCCAAACAAGTCCCAGACGGTCCCAGACAGTCCCAGACTGTTCCAAACAAGTCCCAGACGGTCCCAGACAGTCCCAGACTGTTCCAAACAAGTCCCAGACTGTCCCAAACTGTCCCAGGCTGTCCCAGACTGTTCCAAACAAGTCCCAGACGGTCACAGACAGTCCCAGACTGTTGCAAACAAGTGCCAGACGGTCCCAAACTGTCGTAGACTGTTCCAAACAAGTCCCAGACTACCCCAGACTGTCCCAGGCTGTTCCAAACAAGTCCCAGACTGTCCCAGACTGTTCCAAACAAGTCCCAGACCGTCCCAGACTGTCCCAGACTGTTCCAAACAAGTCCCAGACCGTCCCAGACAGTCCCAGACTGTTCCAAACAAGTCCCAGACTGTCCCAGACGGTCCCAGACTGTTCCAAACAAGTCCCAGACCGTCCCAGACAGTCCCAGACTGTTCCAAACAAGTCCCAGACTGTCCAAGACTGTCCCAGACTGTCCCAGACTGTCCCAGACTGTCCCAGACGGTCCCAGACTGTCCCAGACTGTCCCAAACAAGTCCTAGACTGTCCCAAACTGACGCAGACTGTTGCAAACAAGTCCCAGACTACCCCAGACTGTACCAGGCTGTTCCAAACAAGTCCCAGACTGTCCCAGAAGGTCCCAGACGGTCCCAGACTGTTGCAAACAAGTCCCAGACGGTCCCAAACTGTCGTAGACTGTTCCAAACAAGTCCCAGACTACCCCAGACTGTCCCAGGCTGTTCCAAACAAGTCCCAGACTGTCCCAGACTGTCCCAGACTGTTCCAAACAAGTCCCAGACCGTCCCAAACAGTCCCAGACTGTTCCAAACAAGTCCCAGACTGTCCCAAACTGTCGCAGACTATTCCAAACAAGTCCCAGACGGTCCCAAACTGACGCAGACTGTTCGAAACAAGTCGCAGACTGTCCCAGACTGTCCCAGACTGTTCCAAACAAGTCCCAGACGGTCCCAGACAGTCCCAGACTGTTCCAAACAAGTCCCAGACTGTCCCAGAAGGTCCCAGACGGTCCCAGACTGTCCCAAACAAGTCCCAGACTGTCCCAGACTGTCCCAGAATGTCCCAGACTGTCCCAGACTGTTCCAAACAAGTCCCAGACGGTCCCAGACAGTCCCAGACTGTTCCAAACAAGTCCCAGACGGTCCCAGACAGTCCAAGACTGTTCCAAACAAGTCCCAGACTGTCCCAGACGGTCCCAGACTGTCCCAAACAAGTCCCAGACTGTCCCAGACGGTCCCAATCGTGTCCTAGACTGTCCCAGACGGTCCCAGACTGTTCCAAACAAGTCCCAGACTAACCCAGACTGTCCCAGGCTGTTCCAAACAAGTCCCAGACTGTCCCAGACTGTTCCAAACAAGTCCCAGACTACCCCAGACTGTACCAGGCTGTTCCAAACATGTCCCAGACTGTGCCAGAAGGTCCCACACGTTCCCAGACTGTTCCAAACAAGTCCCAGACGGTCCCAGACAGTCCCAGACTGTTTCAAACAAGTCCCAGACGGTCCCAGACAGTCCCAGACTGTTCCAAACAAGTCCCAGACTGTCCCAAACTGTCCCAGGCTGTCCCAGACTGTTCCAAACAAGTCCCAGACGGTCACAGACAGTCCCAGACTGTTGCAAACAAGTGCCAGACGGTCCCAAACTGTCGTAGACTGTTCCAAACAAGTCCCAGACTACCCCAGACTGTCCCAGGCTGTTCCAAACAAGTCCCAGACTGTCCCAGACTGTCCCAGACTGTTCCAAACAAGTCCCAGACCGTCCCAGACTGTCCCAGACTGTTCCAAACAAGTCCCAGACCGTCCCAAACAGTGCCAGACTGTTCCAAACAAGTCCCAGACTGTCCCAAACTGTCGCAGACTATTCCAAACAAGTCCCAGACGGTCCCAAACTGACGCAGACTGTTCGAAACAAGTCGCAGACTGTCCCAGACTGTCCCAGACTGTTCCAAACAAGTCCCAGACGGTCCCAGACAGTCCCAGACTGTTCCAAACAAGTCCCAGACTGTCCCAGAAGGTCCCAGACGGTCCCAGACTGTCCCAAACAAGTCCCAGACTGTCCCAGACTGTCCCAGACTGTTCCAAACAAGTCCCAGACGGTCCCAGACAGTCCCAGACTGTTCCAAACAAGTCCCAGACGGTCCCAGACAGTCCAAGACTGTTCCAAACAAGTCCCAGACTGTCCCAAATTGTCCCAGGCTGTCCCAGACTGTTCCAAACAAGTCCCAGACGGTCCCAGACAGTCCCAGACTGTTGCAAACAAGTCCCAGACGGTCCCAAACTGTCGTAGACTGTTCCAAACAAGTCCCAGACTGTCCCAGAAGGTCCCAGACGGTCCCAGACTGTTCCAAACAAGTCCCAGACTGTCCCAGACTGTCCCATACGGTCCCAGTCTGTCCCAATCAAGTCCCAGACTGTCCCAGACGGTCCCAGACTGTCCCAAACAAGTCCCAGACTGTCCCAGACGGTCCCAATCGTGTCCTAGACTGTCCCAGACGGTCCCAGACTGTTCCAAACAAGTCCCAGACTAACCCAGACTGTCCCAGGCTGTTCCAAACAAGTCCCAGACTGTCCCAGACTGTTCCAAACAAGTCCCAGACTACCCCAGACTGTACCAGGCTGTTCCAAACATGTCCCAGACTGTGCCAGAAGGTCCCACACGTTCCCAGACTGTTCCAAACAAGTCCTAGACGGTCCCAGACAGTCCCAGACTGTTCCAAACAAGTCCCAGACGGTCCCAGACAGTCCCAGACTGTTCCAAACAAGTCCCAGACTGTCCCAAACTGTCCCAGGCTGTCCCAGACTGTTCCAAACAAGTCCCAGACGGTCACAGACAGTCCCAGACTGTTGCAAACAAGTGCCAGACGGTCCCAAACTGTCGTAGACTGTTCCAAACAAGTCCCAGACTACCCCAGACTGTCCCAGGCTGTTCCAAACAAGTCCCAGACTGTCCCAGACTGTCCCAGACTGTTCCAAACAAGTCCCAGACCGTCCCAGACTGTCCCAGACTGTTCCAAACAAGTCCCAGACCGTCCCAGACAGTCCCAGACTGTTCCAAACAAGTCCCAGACTGTCCCAGACGGTCCCAGACTGTTCCAAACAAGTCCCAGACCGTCCCAGACAGTCCCAGACTGTTCCAAACAAGTCCCAGACTGTCCAAGACTGTCCCAGACTGTCCCAGACTGTCCCAGACTGTTCCAAACAAGTCCCAGACTGTCCCAGACGGTCCCAGACTGTCCCAGACTGTCCCAAACAAGTCCTAGACTGTCCCAAACTGACGCAGACTGTTGCAAACAAGTCCCAGACTACCCCAGACTGTACCAGGCTGTTCCAAACAAGTCCCAGACTGTCCCAGAAGGTCCCAGACGGTCCCAGACTGTTGCAAACAAGTCCCAGACGGTCCCAAACTGTCGTAGACTGTTCCAAACAAGTCCCAGACTACCCCAGACTGTCCCAGGCTGTTCCAAACAAGTCCCAGACTGTCCCAGACTGTCCCAGACTGTTCCAAACAAGTCCCAGACCGTCCCAAACAGTCCCAGACTGTTCCAAACAAGTCCCAGACTGTCCCAAACTGTCGCAGACTATTCCAAACAAGTCCCAGACGGTCCCAAACTGACGCAGACTGTTCGAAACAAGTCGCAGACTGTCCCAGACTGTCCCAGACTGTTCCAAACAAGTCCCAGACGGTCCCAGACAGTCCCAGACTGTTCCAAACAAGTCCCAGACTGTCCCAGAAGGTCCCAGACGGTCCCAGACTGTCCCAAACAAGTCCCAGACTGTCCCAGACTGTCCCAGACTGTCCCAGACTGTTCCAAACAAGTCCCAGACTGTCCCAGACGGTCCCAGACTGTCCCAGACTGTCCCAAACAAGTCCTAGACTGTCCCAAACTGACGCAGACTGTTCCAAACAAGTCCCAGACGGTCCCAGACAGTCCCAGACTGTTCCAAACAAGTCCCAGACGGTCCCAGACAGTCCAAGACTGTTCCAAACAAGTCCCAGACTGTCCCAGACGGTCCCAGACTGTCCCAAACAAGTCCCAGACTGTCCCAGACGGTCCCAATCGTGTCCTAGACTGTCCCAGACGGTCCCAGACTGTTCCAAACAAGTCCCAGACTAACCCAGACTGTCCCAGGCTGTTCCAAACAAGTCCCAGACTGTCCCAGACTGTTCCAAACAAGTCCCAGACTACCCCAGACTGTACCAGGCTGTTCCAAACATGTCCCAGACTGTGCCAGAAGGTCCCACACGTTCCCAGACTGTTCCAAACAAGTCCCAGACGGTCCCAGACAGTCCCAGACTGTTCCAAACAAGTCCCAAACGGTCCCAGACAGTCCCAGACTGTTCCAAACAAGTCCCAGACTGTCCCAAACTGTCCCAGGCTGTCCCAGACTGTTCCAAACAAGTCCCAGACGGTCACAGACAGTCCCAGACTGTTCCAAACAAGTGCCAGACGGTCCCAAACTGTCGCAGACTATTCCAAACAAGTCCCAGACGGTCCCAAACTGACGCAGACTGTTCCAAACAAGTCCCAGACTGTCCAGACTGTCCCAGACTGTTCCAAACAAGTCCCAGACGATCCCAGACAGTCCCAGACTGTTCCAAACAAGTCCCAGACTGTCCCAGAAGGTCCCAGACGGTCCCAGACTGTCCCAAACAAGTCCCAGACTGTCCCAGACTGTCCCAGACTGTCCCAGACTGTTCCAAACAAGTCCCAGACTGTCCCAGACGGTCCCAGACTGTCCCAAACAAGTCCCAGACTGTCCCAGACGATCCCAGACGGTCCCAAACGTGTCCTAGACTGTCCCAGACGGTCCCAGACTGTTCCAAACAAGTCCTAGACTGTCCCAGACTGTCCCAGGCGGTCCCAGACTGTCCCAAACAAGTCCCAGATTGTCCCAGACGGCCCCAGACTGTCCCAAACGTGTCCTAGACTGTCCCAGACGATCCCAGACTGTTCCAAACAAGTCCCAGACTACCCCAGACTGTCCCAGGCTGTTCCAAACAAGTCCCAGACTGTCCCAGACTGTTCCAAACAAGTCCCAGACGGTCCCAGACAGTCCAAGACTGTTCCAAACAAGTCCCAGACTGTCCCAAATTGTCCCAGGCTGTCCCAGACTGTTCCAAACAAGTCCCAGACGGTCCCAGACAGTCCCAGACTGTTGCAAACAAGTCCCAGACGGTCCCAAACTGTCGTAGACTGTTCCAAACAAGTCCCAGACTACCCCAGACTGTCCCAGGCTGTTCCAAACAAGTCCCAGACTGTCCCAGAAGGTCCCAGACGGTCCCAGACTGTTCCAAACAAGTCCCAGACTGTCCCAAACGGTCCCAGACTGTTCCAATCAAGTCCCAGACTGTCCCAGACGGTCCCAGACTGTCCCAAACAAGTCCCAGACTGTCCCAGACGGTCCCAAACGTGTCCTAGACTGTCCCAGACGGTCCCAGACTGTTCCAAACAAGTCCCAGACTGTCCCAGACTGTCCCAGACGGTCCCAGTCTGTCCGAATCAAGTCCCAGACTGTCCCAGACGGTCCCAGACTGTCCCAAACAAGTCCCAGACTGTCCCAGACGGTCCCAATCGTGTCCTAGACTGTCCCAGACGGTCCCAATCGTGTCCTAGACTGTCCCAGACGGTCCCAGACTGTTCCAAACAAGTCCCAGACTAACCCAGACTGTCCCAGGCTGTTCCAAACAAGTGCCAGACTGTCCCAGACTGTTCCAAACAAGTCCCAGACTACCCCAGACTGTACCAGGCTGTTCCAAACATGTCCCAGACTGTGCCAGAAGGTCCCACACGTTCCCAGACTGTTCCAAACAAGTCCCAGACGGTCCCAAACAGTCCCAGACTGTTCCAAACAAGTCCCAGACGGTCCCAGACAGTCCCAGACTGTTCCAAACAAGTCCCAGACTGTCCCAAACTGTCCCAGGCTGTCCCAGACTGTTCCAAACAAGTCCCAGACGGTCACAGACAGTCCCAGACTGTTGCAAACAAGTGCCAGACGGTCCCAAACTGTCGTAGACTGTTCCAAACAAGTCCCAGACTACCCCAGACTGTCCCAGGCTGTTCCAAACAAGTCCCAGACTGTCCCAGACTGTCCCAGACTGTTCCAAACAAGTCCCAGACCGTCCCAGACTGTCCCAGACTGTTCCAAACAAGTCCCAGACCGTCCCAGACAGTCCCAGACTGTTCCAAACAAGTCCCAGACTGTCCCAGACGGTCCCAGACTGTTCCAAACAAGTCCCAGACCGTCCCAGACAGTCCCAGACTGTTCCAAACAAGTCCCAGACTGTCCAAGACTGTCCCAGACTGTCCCAGACTGTTCCAAACAAGTCCCAGACTGTCCTAGACGGTCCCAGACTGTCCCAGACTGTCCCAAACAAGTCCTAGACTGTCCCAGACGGTCCCAGACTGTCCCAAACAAGTCCCAGACTGTCCCAGACGGTCCCAGACGGTCCCAAACGTGTCCTAGACTGTCCCAGACGGTCCCAGACTGTTCCAAACAAGTCCTAGACTGTCCCAGACTGTCCCAGGCGGTCCCAGACTGTCCCAAACAAGTCCCAGACTGTCCCAGACGGCCCCAGACGGTCCCAAACGTGTCCTAGACTGTCCCAGACGGTCCCAGACTGTTCCAAACAAGTCCCAGACTGTCCCAGACGGTCCCAGACTGTTCCAAACAAGTCCCAGACCGTCCCAGACAGTCCCAGACTGTTCCAAACAAGTCCCAGACTGTCCCAGGCTGTCCCAGACTGTTCCAAACAAGTCCCAGACTGTCCCAGACGGTCCCAGACTGTCCCAGACTGTCCCAAACAAGTCCTAGACTGTCCCAAACTGACGCAGACTGTTGCAAACAAGTCCCAGACTACCCCAGACTGTACCAGGCTGTTCCAAACAAGTCCCAGACTGTCCCAGAAGGTCCCAGACGGTCCCAAACTGTTCCAAACAAGTCCTAGACTGTCCCAAACTGTCGCAGACTGTTCCAAACAAGTCCCAGACTGTCCCAGACGGTCCCAGACTGTTCCAAACAAGTCCCAGAAGTTCCCAGACGGTCCCAGACTGTCCCAAACAAGTCCCAGACTGTCCCAGACTGTCCCAGACTGTTCCAAACAAGCCCCAGACTGTCCCAGACGGTCCCAGACTGTTCCAATCAAGTCCCAGACTGTCCCAGACGGTCCCAGACTGTCCCAAACAAGTCCCAGACTGTCCCAGACTGTCCCAGACGGTCCCAGACTGTCCCAATCAAGTCCCAGACTGTCCCAGACGGTCCCAGACTGTCCCAAACAAGTCCCAGACTGACCCAGACTGTTCCAAACAAGTCCCAGACTACCCCAGACTGTCCCAGGCTGTTCCAAACAAGTCCCAGACTGTCCCAGACTGTTCCAAACAAGTCCCAGACAGTCCCAGACTGTTCCAAACAAGTCCCAGACTGTCCCAGACTGTCCCAGACTGTTCCAAACAAGTCCCAGACTGTCCCAGACGGTCCCAGACTGTCCCAGACTGTCCCAAACAAGTCCTAGACTGTCCCAAACTGACGCAGACTGTTGCAAACAAGTCCCAGACTACCCCAGACTGTACCAGGCTGTTCCAAACAAGTCCCAGACTGTCCCAGAAGGTCCCAGACGGTCCCAAACTGTTCCAAACAAGTCCTAGACTGTCCCAAACTGTCGCAGACTATTCCAAACAAGTCCCAGACGGTCCCAAACTGACGCAGACTTTTCCAAACAAGTCCCAGACTGTCCCAGAAGGTCCCAGACGGTCCCAGACTGTCCCAAACAAGTCCCAGACTGTCCCAGACTGTCCCAGACTGTTCCAAACAAGTCCCAGAAGTTCCCAGACGGTCCCAGACTGTCCCAAACAAGTCCCAGACTGTCCCAGACTGTCCCAGACTGTTCCAAACAAGCCCCAGACTGTCCCAGACGGTCCCAGACTGTTCCAATCAAGTCCCAGACTGTCCCAGACGGTCCCAGACTGTCCCAAACAAGTCCCAGACTGTCCCAGACTGTCCCAGACGGTCCCAGACTGTCCCAATCAAGTCCCAGACTGTCCCAGACGGTCCCAGACTGTCCCAAACAAGTCCCAGACTGACCCAGACGGTCCCAGACTGTTCCAAACAAGTCCCAGACTACCCCAGACTGTCCCAGGCTGTTCCAAACAAGTCCCAGACTGTCCCAGACTGTTCCAAACAAGTCCCAGACTGTCCCAGAAGGTCCCAGACGGTCCCAGACTGTCCCAAACAAGTCCCAGACTGTCCCAGACTGTCCCAGACTGTTCCAAACAATTCTCAGACTGTCCCAGGCTGTTCCAAACAAGTCCCAGACTGTCCCAGATTGTCCCAGACTGTTCCAAACAAGTCCCAGACTGTCCCAGATTGTCCCAGACTGTCCCAAACAAGTTACAGACTGTCCCAGAAGGTCCCAGACGGTCCCAGACTGTCCCAAACATGTCCTAGACTGTCCCAAACTGTCCCAGACTATTCCAAACAAGTCCCAGACGGTCCCAAACTGACGCAGACTGTTCCAAACAAGTCCCAGACTGTCCCAGACTGTTCCAAACAAGTCCCGGACGGTCCCAGACAGTAACAGACTGTCCCAAACAAGTCCCAGACTACCCCAGACTGTCCCAGACTGTCCCAGACTGTCCCAGTCTGTCCCAGACTGTTCCAAACAAGTCCCAGACTGTCCCAGGCGGTCCCAGACTGTCCCAAACGTGTCCTAGACTGTCCCAGACGGTCCCAAACTGTCCCAGATGGTCCCAGACTGTCCCAAATAAGTCCTAGACTGTCCCAAACTGTCGCAGACTGTTCCAAACAAGTCCCAGATTAACCCAGACAGTCCCAGATTGTCCCAGACTGTTCCAAACAAGTCCCAGACTGTCCCAGATTGTCCCAGACTGTCCCAAACAAGTCACAGACTGTCCCAGAAGGTCCCAGACTGTCCGAAACAAGTCCTAGACTGTCCGAAACTGTCGCAGACTATTCCAAACATGTCCCAGACGGTCCCAAACTGACGCAGACTGTTCCAAACAAGTCCTAGACTGTCCCAAACTGTCGCAGACTGTTCCAAGCAAGTCCCAGACTATCCCAGACTGTCCCAGGCTGTTCCAAACAAGTCCCAGACTGTCCCAGACTGTTCCAAACAAGTCCCAGACTGTCCCAGAAGGTCCCAGACGGTCCCAGACTGTCACAAACAAGTCCCAGACTGTCCCAGACTGTTCCAAACAATTCCCAGACTGTCCCAGGCTGTTCCAAACAAGTCCCAGACTGTCCCAGATTGTCCCAGACTGTTCCAAACAAGTCCCAGACTGTCCCAGATTGTCCCAGACTGTCCCAAACAAGTCACAGACTGTCCCAGAAGGTCCGAGACGGTCCCAGACTGTCCCAAACATGTCCTAGACTGTCCCAAACTGTCGCAGACTGTTGCAAACAAGTCCCAGACGGTCCCAAACTGTCGCAGACTGTTCCAAACAAGTCCCAGATTAACCCAGACAGTCCCAGGCTGTTCCAAACAAGACCCAGACTGTCCCAGATGGTCCCAGACGGTCCCAGACTATCCCAAACAAGTCCTAGACTGTCCCAAACTGTCGCAGACTATTCCAAACAAGTCCCAGACGGTCCCAAACTGACGCAGACTGTTCCAAACAAGTCCCAGACTGTCCCAGACTGTTCCAAACAAGTCCCAGACTGTCCCAGACGGTCCCAGACTGTCGCAGACTGTTCCAAACAAGTCCCGGACGGTCCCAGACAGTAACAGACTGTCCCAAACAAGTCCCAGACTACCCCAGACTGTCCCAGACTGTCCCAAACGTGTCCTAGACTGTCCCAGACGGTCCCAAACTGTCCCAGATGGTCCCAGACTGTCCCAAATAAGTCCTAGACTGTCCCAGACTGTCGCAGACTGTTCCAAACAAGTCCCAGACTGTCCCAGATTGTCCCAGACTGTTCCAAACAAGTCCCAGACTGTCCCAGATTGTCCCAGACTGTCCCAAACAAGTCACAGACTGTCCCAGAAGGTCCCAGACGGTCCCAGACTGTCCCAAACATGTCCTAGACTGTCCCAAACTGTCGCAGACTGTTGCAAACAAGTCCCAGACGGTCCCAAACTGTCGCAGACTGTTCCAAACAAGTCCCAGATTAACCCAGACAGTCCCAGATTGTCCCAGACTGTTCCAAACAAGTCCCAGACTGTCCCAGATTGTCCCAGACTGTCCCAAACAAGTCACAGACTGTCCCAGAAGGTCCCAGACGGTCCCAGACTGTCCGAAACAAGTCCTAGACTGTCCGAAACTGTCGCAGACTATTCCAAACATGTCCCAGACGGTCCCAAACTGACGCAGACTGTTCCAAGCAAGTCCCAGACTATCCCAGACTGTCCCAGGCTGTTCCAAACAAGTCCCAGACTGTCCCAGATTGTCCTAAACTGTTCCAAACGAGTCCCATACTGTCGCAGACTGTTCCAAACAAGACCCAGACTGTCCCAGATTGTCCCAGACAGTCGCAAACAAGTCCTAGACTGTCCCAAACTGTCGCAGACTGTTCCAAACAAGTCCCAGACGGTCCTAAACTGTCGCAGACTGTTCCAAACAAGTCCCAGACGGTCCCAGACTGGCCCAAACAAGTCCTAGACTGTCCCAAACTGTCGCAGACTGTTCCAAACAAGTCCAGGACTACCCCAGACTGTCCCAGTCTGTTCCAACCGAGTCCTAGACTGTCCCAGACGGTCCCAAACTGTCCCAGATGGTCCCAGACTGTCCCAAACAAGTCCTAGACTGTCCGAAACTGTCGCAGACTATTCCAAACATGTCCCAGACGGTCCCAAACTGACGCAGACTGTTCCAAACAAGTCCCAGACTATCCCAGGCTGTTCCAAGCAAGTCCCAGACTGTCCCAAACTGTCGCAGACTATTCCAAACACGTCCCAGACGGTCCCAAACTGACGCAGACTGTTCCAAACGAGTCCCATACTGTCCCAGACTGTCCCAAACAAGTCCTAGACTGTCCCAAACTGTCGCAGACTATTCCAAACACGTCCCAGACGGTCCCAAACTGACGCAGACTGTTCCAAACAAGTCACAGACTGTCCCAGTCTGTCGCAGACTGTTCCAAACAAGTCCCAGACTGTCCCAGGCGGTCCCAGACTGTCCCAAACGTGTCCTAGACTGTCCCAGACGGTCCCAAACTGTCCCAGACGGTCCCAAACTGACGCAGACTGTTCCAAACAAGTCACAGACTGTCCCAGTCTGTCGCAGACTGTCCCAAATAAGTCCTAGACTGTCCCAGACTGTCGCAGACTGTTCCAAACAAGTCCCAGATTGTCCCAGACTGTTCCAAACAAGTCCCAGACTGTCCCAGATTGTCCCAGACTGTCCCAAACAAGTCACAGACTGTCCGAGAAGGTCCCAGAGGGTCCCAGACTGTCCCAAACATGTCCTAGACTGTCCCAAACTGTCGCAGACTGTTGCAAACAAGTCCCAGACGGTCCCAAACTGTCGCAGACTGTTCCAAACAAGTCCCAGATTAACGAAGACAGTCCCAGATTGTCCCAGACTGTTCCAAACAAGTCCCAGACTGTCCCAGATTGTCCCAGACTGTCCCAAACAAGTCACAGACTGTCCCAGAAGGTCCCAGACGGTCCCAGACTGTCCCAAACAAGTCCTAGACTGTCCGAAACTGTCGCAGACTATTCCAAACATGTCCCAGACGGTCCCAAACTGACGCAGACTGTTCCAAACAAGTCCTAGACTGTCCCAAACTGTCGCAGACTGTTCCAAGCAAGTCCCAGACTATCCCAGACTGTCCCAGGCTGTTCCAAACAAGTCCCAGACTGTCCCAGATTGTCCCAAACTGTTCCAAACGAGTCCCATACTGTCCCAGACTGTCCCAAACAAGTCCTAGACTGTCCCAAACTGTCGCAGACTATTCCAAACAAGTCCCAGACGGTCCCAAACTGACGCAGACTGTTCCAAACAAGTCACAGACTGTCCCAGACTGTCGCTGACAGTTCCAAACAAGTCCCAGACTGTCCCAGACAGTCCCAAACGTGTCCTAGACTGTTCCAGACGGTCCCAAACTGTCCCAGATGGTCCCAGACTGTCGCAGACTGTTCCAAGCAAGTCCCAGACGGTCCCAAACTGTCGCAGACTGTCCCAAACAAGTCCCAGACTACCCCAGACTGTCCCAGGCTGTTCCAAACAAGTCCCAGACTGTCCCAGTCTGTCCCAGACTGTCCCAGACTGTCCCAGACTGTCCTAGACTGTCCCAGACTGTTCCAAACAAGTCCCAGACTGTCTCAGGCTGTTCCAAACAAGTCCAAGACTGTCCCAGATTGTCCCAGACTGTCCCAAACAAGTCCCAGACTGTCCCAAACGTGTCCCAGACTGTCCCAGACGGTCCCAGACTGTCCCAAACGTGTCCCAGACTGTCCCAGACGGTCCCAGACTGTCCCAAACGTGTCCTAGACTGTCCCAGACGGTCCCAAACAAGTCCCAGACTGTCCCAGATTGTCCCAAACTGTTCAAAACGAGTCCCAGACTGTCCCAGATTGTCCCAAACAAGTCCTAGACTGTCCCAAACTGTCTAAGACTGTTCCAAACAAGTCCAAGACTGTCCCGAACAAGTCCCAGACTGTCCCAGACGGTCCCAGACGTTCCCAGACTGGCCCAAACAAGTCCTAGACTGTCCGAAACTGTCGCAGACTATTCCAAACATGTCCCAGACGGTCCCAAACTGACGCAGACTGTTCCAAGCAAGTCCCAGACTATCCCAGACTGTCCCAGGCTGTTCCAAACAAGTCCCAGACTGTCCCAGATTGTCCTAAACTGTTCCAAACGAGTCCCATACTGTCGCAGACTGTTCCAAACAAGACCCAGACTGTCCCAGATTGTCCCAGACAGTCGCAAACAAGTCCTAGACTGTCCCAAACTGTCGCAGACTGTTCCAAACAAGTCCCAGACGGTCCTAAACTGTCGCAGACTGTTCCAAACAAGTCCCAGACGGTCCCAGACTGGCCCAAACAAGTCCTAGACTGTCCCAAACTGATGCAGACTATTCCAAACAAGTCCCAGACGGTCCCAAACTGACGCAGACTGTTCCAAACAAGTCCCAGACTGTCCCAGACTGTTCCAAACATGTCCTAGACTGTCCCAAACTGTCGCAGACTGTTCCAAACAAGTCCAGGACTACCCCAGACTGTCCCAGTCTGTTCCAACCGAGTCCTAGACTGTCCCAGACGGTCCCAAACTGTCCCAGATGGTCCCAGACTGTCCCAAACAAGTCCTAGACTGTCCCAAACTGTCGCAGACTGTTCCAAGCAAGTCCCAGACTATCCCAGGCTGTTCCAAACAAGTCCCAGACTGTCCCAAACTGTCGCAGACTATTCCAAACACGTCCCAGACGGTCCCAAACTGACGCAGACTGTTCCAAACGAGTCCCATACTGTCCCAGACTGTCCCAAACAAGTCCTAGACTGTCCCAAACTGTCGCAGACTATTCCAAACACGTCCCAGACGGTCCCAAACTGACGCAGACTGTTCCAAACAAGTCACAGACTGTCCCAGTCTGTCGCAGACTGTTCCAAACAAGTCCCAGACTGTCCCAGGCGGTCCCAGACTGTCCCAAACGTGTCCTAGACTGTCCCAGACGGTCCCAAACTGTCCCAGATGGTCCCAGACTGTCCCAAACAAGTCACAGACTGTCCGAGAAGGTCCCAGAGGGTCCCAGACTGTCCCAAACATGTCCTAGACTGTCCCAAACTGTCGCAGACTGTTGCAAACAAGTCCCAGACGGTCCCAAACTGTCGCAGACTGTTCCAAACAAGTCCCAGATTAACGAAGACAGTCCCAGATTGTCCCAGACTGTTCCAAACAAGTCCCAGACTGTCCCAGATTGTCCCAGACTGTCCCAAACAAGTCACAGACTGTCCCAGAAGGTCCCAGACGGTCCCAGACTGTCCCAAACAAGTCCTAGACTGTCCGAAACTGTCGCAGACTATTCCAAACATGTCCCAGACGGTCCCAAACTGACGCAGACTGTTCCAAACAAGTCCTAGACTGTCCCAAACTGTCGCAGACTGTTCCAAGCAAGTCCCAGACTATCCCAGACTGTCCCAGGCTGTTCCAAACAAGTCCCAGACTGTCCCAGATTGTCCCAAACTGTTCCAAACGAGTCCCATACTGTCCCAGACTGTCCCAAACAAGTCCTAGACTGTCCCAAACTGTCGCAGACTATTCCAAACAAGTCCCAGACGGTCCCAAACTGACGCAGACTGTTCCAAACAAGTCACAGACTGTCCCAGACTGTCGCTGACAGTTCCAAACAAGTCCCAGACTGTCCCAGACAGTCCCAAACGTGTCCTAGACTGTTCCAGACGGTCCCAAACTGTCCCAGATGGTCCCAGACTGTCGCAGACTGTTCCAAGCAAGTCCCAGACGGTCCCAAACTGTCGCAGACTGTCCCAAACAAGTCCCAGACTACCCCAGACTGTCCCAGGCTGTTCCAAACAAGTCCCAGACTGTCCCAGTCTGTCCCAGACTGTCCCAGACTGTCCCAGACTGTCCTAGACTGTCCCAGACTGTTCCAAACAAGTCCCAGACTGTCTCAGGCTGTTCCAAACAAGTCCAAGACTGTCCCAGATTGTCCCAGACTGTCCCAAACAAGTCCCAGACTGTCCCAAACGTGTCCCAGACTGTCCCAGACGGTCCCAGAATGTCCCAAACGTGTCCCAGACTGTCCCAGACGGTCCCAGACTGTCCCAAACGTGTCCTAGACTGTCCCAGACGGTCCCAAACAAGTCCCAGACTGTCCCAGATTGTCCCAAACTGTTCAAAACGAGTCCCAGACTGTCCCAGATTGTCCCAAACAAGTCCTAGACTGTCCCAAACTGTCTAAGACTGTTCCAAACAAGTCCAAGACTGTCCCGAACAAGTCCCAGACTGTCCCAGACGGTCCCAGACGTTCCCAGACTGGCCCAAACAAGTCCTAGACTGTCCCAAACTTTCGCAGACTGTTCCAAACAAGTCCCAGACTGTCCCAGATTGTCCCAGACTGTCCCAGATGGTCCCAGACTGTCCCAAACAAGTCCTAGACTGTCCCAAACTGTCTAAGACTGTTCCAAACAAGTCCAAGACTGTTCCAGGTTGTCCGAGACTGTCCCGAACAAGTCCCAGACTGTCCCAGACGGTCCCAGACGGTCCCAGACTGGCCCAAACAAGTCCTAGACTGTCCCAAATTTTCGCAGACTGTTTCAAACAAGTCCCAGATTGTCCCAGACTGTCCCAAACAAGTCCCAGACTGTCCCAGACTGTCCCAGACTGTCCCAAACAAGTCCTAAACTGTCCAAAACTGTCGCAGACTGTTCCAAACAAGTCCCAGACGGTCCCGAACAAGTCCCAGACTGTCCCAGACGGTCCCAGACGTTCCCAGACTGGCCCAAACAAGTCCTAGACTGTCCCAAACTCTCGCAGACTGTTCCAAGCAAGTACCAGACTGTCCCAGACTGTCCCAGACTGATCCAAACATGTCCCAGACAGTCCCAGAAGGTCCCAGACTGTCCCAGACTGTCCCAGACTGTTCCAAACAAGTCCCAGATTGTCCCAGACGGTTCCAAACAAGTCCCAGAGTGTTCCAAACAAGCCCCATTCTAGTTCCAAATTTCGCCGCCAGGGGAAGTGAAAAATAAGGTCATTTTTCAGGCAAAAACACGCACTTGGCTCTTGAAATATGCCCTTTTTTCTCCTTCTCCTGGTGGCGAAATTTGGAACTAAAGTTCTACAAATCTTTTTAGTTCCTAATTTCGCCGCCAGGGGAAGGAGAAAAAAGGCCATATTTCAAGGGCCAAGTGCGTGTTTTTGCCTGGAAAATGACCTTATTTTTCACTTCCCCTGGCGGCGAAATTTGGAACTAAAGTTCTACAAATCTTTTTAGTTCCAAATTTCGCCGCCAGGGGAAGTGAAAAATAAGGTCATTTTTCAGGCAAAAACACGCATTTGGCTCTTGAAATAAGCCCCTTTTTCTCCTTCCCCTGGCGGCGAAATTTGGAACTAAAGTTCTACAAATCTTTTTAGTTCCAAATTTCGCCACCAGGGGAAGGAGAAAAAGGGCATATTTCAAGGGCCAAGTGCGTGTTTTTGCCTGAAAAATGACCTTATTTTTCACTTCCCCTGGCGGCGAAATTTGGAACTAAAAAGATTTGTAGAACTTTAGTTCCAAATTTCGCCGCCAGGGGAAGTGAAAAATAAGGTCATTTTTCAGGCAAAAACACGCATTTGGCTCTTGAAATATGCCCTTTTTTCTCCTTCCCCTGGTGGCGAAATTTGGAACTAAAGTTCTACAAATCTTTTTAGTTCCAAATTTCGCCGCCAGGGGAAGTGAAAAATAAGGTCAAATTTCAAGCAAAAACACGCACTTGGCCCTTGAAATATGGCCTTTTTTCTCCTTCCCCTGGTGGCGAAATTTGGAACTAAAAAGATTTGTAGAACTTTAGTTCCAAATTTCGCCGCCAGGGGAAGTGAAAAATAAGGTCATTTTTCAGGCAAAAACACGCACTTGGCTCTTCAAATATGCCCTTTTTTCTCCTTCCCCTGGTGGCGAAATTTCGAACTAAAGTTCTACAAATCTTTTTAGTTCCTAATTTCGCCGCCAGGGGAAGGAGAAAAAACGCCATATTTCAAGGGCCAAGTGCGTGTTTTTGCCTGGAAAATGACCTTATTTTTCACTTCCCCTGGCGGCGAAATTTGGAACTAAAGTTCTACAAATCTTTTTAGTTCCAAATTTCGCCGCCAGGGGAAGTGAAAAATAAGGTCATTTTTCAGGCAAAAACACGCACTTGGCCCTTGAAATATGCCCTTTTTCTCCTTCCCCTGGTGGCGAAATTTGGAACTAAAGTTCTACAAATCTTTTTAGTTCCAAATTTCGCCACCAGGGGAAGTGAAAAATAAGGTCATTTTTCAGGCAAAAACACGCACTTGGCTCTTGAAATATGCCCTTTTTTCTCCTTCCCCTGGTGGCGAAATTTGGAACTAAAAAGATTTGTAGAACTTTAGTTCCAAATTTCGCCGCCAGGGGAAGTGAAAAATAAGGTCATTTTTCAGGCAAAAACACGCACTTGGATCTTCAAATATGCCCTTTTTTCTCCTTCCCCTGGTGGCGAAATTTCGAACTAAAGTTCTACAAATCTTTTTAGTTCCTAATTTCGCCGCCAGGGGAAGGAGAAAAAAGGCCGTATTTCAAGGGCCAAGTGCGTGTTTTTGCCTGGAAAATGACCTTATTCTTCACTTCCCCTGGTGGCGAAATTTGGAACTAAAGTTCTACAAATCTTTTTAGTTCCAAATTTCGCCGCCAGGGGAAGTGAAAAATAAGGTCATTTTTCAGGCAAAAACACGCACTTGGCCCTTGAAATATGCCCTTTTTCTCCTTCCCCTGGTGGCGAAATTTGGAACTAAAGTTCTACAAATCTTTTTAGTTCCAAATTTCGCCACCAGGGGAAGTGAAAAATAAGGTCATTTTTCAAGGGCCAAGTGCGTGTTTTTGCCTGAAAAATGACCTTATTTTTCACTTCCCCTGGCGGCGAAATTTGGAACTAAAGTTCTACAAATCTTTTTAGTTCCAAATTTCGCCGCCAGGGGAAGTGAAAAATAAGGTCATTTTCCAGGCAAAAACACGCACTTGGCCCTTGAAATATGGCCTTTTTTCTCCTTCCCCTGGCGGCGAAATTAGGAACTAAAAAGATTTGTAGAACTTTAGTTCCAAATTTCGCCGCCAGGGGAAGTGAAAAATAAGGTCATTTTTCAGGCAAAAACACGCACTTGGCTCTTCAAATATGCCCTTTTTTCTCCTTCCCCTGGTGGCGAAATTTCGAACTAAAGTTCTACAAATCTTTTTAGTTCCTACTTTCGCCGCCAGGGGAAGGAGAAAAAAGGGCATATTTCAAGGGCCAAGTGCGTGTTTTTGCCTGAAAAATGACCTTATTTTTCACTTCCCCTGGCGGCGAAATTTGGAACTAAAGTTCTACAAATCTTTTTAGTTCCAAATTTCGCCGCCAGGGGAAGTGAAAAATAAGGTCATTTTCCAGGCAAAAACACGCACTTGGCCCTTGAAATATGGCCTTTTTTCTCCTTCCCCTGGCGGCGAAATTAGGAACTAAAAAGATTTGTAGAACTTTAGTTCCAAATTTCGCCGCCAGGGGAAGTGAAAAATAAGGTCATTTTTCAGGCAAAAACACGCACTTGGCTCTTCAAATATGCCCTTTTTTCTCCTTCCCCTGGTGGCGAAATTTCGAACTAAAGTTCTACAAATCTTTTTAGTTCCTACTTTCGCCGCCAGGGGAAGGAGAAAAAAGGGCATATTTCAAGGGCCAAGTGCGTGTTTTTGCCTGAAAAATGACCTTATTTTTCACTTCCCCTGGCGGCGAAATTTGGAACTAAAGTTCTACAAATCTTTTTAGTTCCAAATTTCGCCGCCAGGGGAAGTGAAAAATAAGGTCATTTTCCAGGCAAAAACACGCACTTGGCCCTTGAAATATGGCCTTTTTTCTCCTTCCCCTGGCGGCGAAATTAGGAACTAAAAAGATTTGTAGAACTTTAGTTCCAAATTTCGCCGCCAGGGGAAGTGAAAAATAAGGTCATTTTTCAGGCAAAAACACGCACTTGGCTCTTCAAATATGCCCTTTTTTCTCCTTCCCCTGGTGGCGAAATTTCGAACTAAAGTTCTACAAATCTTTTTAGTTCCTACTTTCGCCGCCAGGGGAAGGAGAAAAAAGGGCATATTTCAAGGGCCAAGTGCGTGTTTTTGCCTGAAAAATGACCTTATTTTTCACTTCCCCTGGCGGCGAAATTTGGAACTAAAGTTCTACAAATCTTTTTAGTTCCAAATTTCGCCGCCAGGGGAAGTGAAAAATAAGGTCATTTTCCAGGCAAAAACACGCACTTGGCCCTTGAAATATGGCCTTTTTTCTCCTTCCCCTGGCGGCGAAATTAGGAACTAAAAAGATTTGTAGAACTTTAGTTCAAAATTTCGCCACCAGGGGAAGGAGAAAAATGGGCATATTTGAAGAGCCAAGTGCGTGTTTTTGCCTGAAAAATGACCTTATTTTTCACTTCCCCTGGCGGCGAAATTTGGAACTAAAGTTCTACAAATCTTTTTAGTTCCAAATTTCGCCACCAGGGGAAGGAGAAAAAAGGGCATACTTCAAGAGCCAAGTGCGTGTTTTTGCCTGAAAAATGACCTTATTTTTCACTTCCCCTGGCGGCGAAATTTGGAACTAAAGTTCTACAAATCTTTTTAGTTCCAAATTTCGCCGCCAGGGGAAGTGAAAAATAAGGTCAAATTTCAAGCAAAAACACGCACTTGGCCCTTGAAATATGGCCTTTTTTCTCCTTCCCCTGGTGGCGAAATTTGGAACTAAAAAGATTTGTAGAACTTTAGTTCCAAATTTCGCCGCCAGGGGAAGTGAAAAATAAGGTCATTTTTCAGGCAAAAACACGCACTTGGCTCTTCAAATATGCCCTTTTTTCTCCTTCCCCTGGTGGCGAAATTTCGAACTAAAGTTCTACAAATCTTTTTAGTTCCTAATTTCGCCGCCAGGGGAAGGAGAAAAAAGGCCATATTTCAAGGGCCAAGTGCGTGTTTTTGCCTGGAAAATGACCTTATTTTTCACTTCCCCTGGCGGCGAAATTTGGAACTAAAGTTCTACAAATCTTTTTAGTTCCAAATTTCGCCGCCAGGGGAAGTGAAAAATAAGGTCATTTTTCAGGCAAAAACACGCACTTGGCCCTTGAAATATGCCCTTTTTCTCCTTCCCCTGGTGGCGAAATTTGGAACTAAAGTTCTACAAATCTTTTTAGTTCCAAATTTCGCCACCAGGGGAAGTGAAAAATAAGGTCATTTTTCAGGCAAAAACACGCACTTGGCTCTTGAAATATGCCCTTTTTTCTCCTTCCCCTGGTGGCGAAATTTGGAACTAAAAAGATTTGTAGAACTTTAGTTCCAAATTTCGCCGCCAGGGGAAGTGAAAAATAAGGTCATTTTTCAGGCAAAAACACGCACTTGGATCTTCAAATATGCCCTTTTTTCTCCTTCCCCTGGTGGCGAAATTTCGAACTAAAGTTCTACAAATCTTTTTAGTTCCTAATTTCGCCGCCAGGGGAAGGAGAAAAAAGGCCGTATTTCAAGGGCCAAGTGCGTGTTTTTGCCTGGAAAATGACCTTATTCTTCACTTCCCCTGGTGGCGAAATTTGGAACTAAAGTTCTACAAATCTTTTTAGTTCCAAATTTCGCCGCCAGGGGAAGTGAAAAATAAGGTCATTTTTCAGGCAAAAACACGCACTTGGCCCTTGAAATATGCCCTTTTTCTCCTTCCCCTGGTGGCGAAATTTGGAACTAAAGTTCTACAAATCTTTTTAGTTCCAAATTTCGCCACCAGGGGAAGTGAAAAATAAGGTCATTTTTCAAGGGCCAAGTGCGTGTTTTTGCCTGAAAAATGACCTTATTTTTCACTTCCCCTGGCGGCGAAATTTGGAACTAAAGTTCTACAAATCTTTTTAGTTCCAAATTTCGCCGCCAGGGGAAGTGAAAAATAAGGTCATTTTCCAGGCAAAAACACGCACTTGGCCCTTGAAATATGGCCTTTTTTCTCCTTCCCCTGGCGGCGAAATTAGGAACTAAAAAGATTTGTAGAACTTTAGTTCCAAATTTCGCCGCCAGGGGAAGTGAAAAATAAGGTCATTTTTCAGGCAAAAACACGCACTTGGCTCTTCAAATATGCCCTTTTTTCTCCTTCCCCTGGTGGCGAAATTTCGAACTAAAGTTCTACAAATCTTTTTAGTTCCTACTTTCGCCGCCAGGGGAAGGAGAAAAAAGGGCATATTTCAAGGGCCAAGTGCGTGTTTTTGCCTGAAAAATGACCTTATTTTTCACTTCCCCTGGCGGCGAAATTTGGAACTAAAGTTCTACAAATCTTTTTAGTTCCAAATTTCGCCGCCAGGGGAAGTGAAAAATAAGGTCATTTTCCAGGCAAAAACACGCACTTGGCCCTTGAAATATGGCCTTTTTTCTCCTTCCCCTGGCGGCGAAATTAGGAACTAAAAAGATTTGTAGAACTTTAGTTCCAAATTTCGCCGCCAGGGGAAGTGAAAAATAAGGTCATTTTTCAGGCAAAAACACGCACTTGGCTCTTCAAATATGCCCTTTTTTCTCCTTCCCCTGGTGGCGAAATTTCGAACTAAAGTTCTACAAATCTTTTTAGTTCCTACTTTCGCCGCCAGGGGAAGGAGAAAAAAGGGCATATTTCAAGGGCCAAGTGCGTGTTTTTGCCTGAAAAATGACCTTATTTTTCACTTCCCCTGGCGGCGAAATTTGGAACTAAAGTTCTACAAATCTTTTTAGTTCCAAATTTCGCCGCCAGGGGAAGTGAAAAATAAGGTCATTTTCCAGGCAAAAACACGCACTTGGCCCTTGAAATATGGCCTTTTTTCTCCTTCCCCTGGCGGCGAAATTAGGAACTAAAAAGATTTGTAGAACTTTAGTTCCAAATTTCGCCGCCAGGGGAAGTGAAAAATAAGGTCATTTTTCAGGCAAAAACACGCACTTGGCTCTTCAAATATGCCCTTTTTTCTCCTTCCCCTGGTGGCGAAATTTCGAACTAAAGTTCTACAAATCTTTTTAGTTC
Source organism: Cephus spinipes (assembly GCA_963971525.1). Taxonomy (NCBI): domain Eukaryota; kingdom Metazoa; phylum Arthropoda; class Insecta; order Hymenoptera; family Cephidae; genus Cephus; species Cephus spinipes. The sequence goes on along the minus strand of OZ020581.1, from coordinate 10,538,784 downwards.
CTACTTTCGCCGCCAGGGGAAGGAGAAAAAAGGGCATATTTCAAGGGCCAAGTGCGTGTTTTTGCCTGAAAAATGACCTTATTTTTCACTTCCCCTGGCGGCGAAATTTGGAACTAAAGTTCTACAAATCTTTTTAGTTCCAAATTTCGCCGCCAGGGGAAGTGAAAAATAAGGTCATTTTCCAGGCAAAAACACGCACTTGGCCCTTGAAATATGCCCTTTTTTCTCCTTCCCCTGGCGGCGAAATTAGGAACTAAAAAGATTTGTAGAACTTTAGTTCAAAATTTCGCCACCAGGGGAAGGAGAAAAAAGGGCATATTTGAAGAGCCAAGTGCGTGTTTTTGCCTGAAAAATGACCTTATTTTTCACTTCCCCTGGCGGCGAAATTTGGAACTAAAGTTCTACAAATCTTTTTTAGTTCCAAATTTCGCCGCCAGGGGAAGTGAAAAATAAGGTCATTTTCCAGGCAAAAACACGCACTTGGCCCTTGAAATATGGCCTTTTTTCTCCTTCCCCTGGCGGCGAAATTAGGAACTAAAAAGATTTGTAGAACTTTAGTTCCAAATTTCGCCGCCAGGGGAAGTGAAAAATAAGGTCATTTTTCAGGCAAAAACACGCACTTGGCTCTTCAAATATGCCCTTTTTTCTCCTTCCCCTGGTGGCGAAATTTCGAACTAAAGTTCTACAAATCTTTTTAGTTCCTACTTTCGCCGCCAGGGGAAGGAGAAAAAAGGGCATATTTCAAGGGCCAAGTGCGTGTTTTTGCCTGAAAAATGACCTTATTTTTCACTTCCCCTGGCGGCGAAATTTGGAACTAAAGTTCTACAAATCTTTTTAGTTCCAAATTTCGCCGCCAGGGGAAGTGAAAAATAAGGTCATTTTCCAGGCAAAAACACGCACTTGGCCCTTGAAATATGGCCTTTTTTCTCCTTCCCCTGGCGGCGAAATTAGGAACTAAAAAGATTTGTAGAACTTTAGTTCCAAATTTCGCCGCCAGGGGAAGTGAAAAATAAGGTCATTTTTCAGGCAAAAACACGCACTTGGCTCTTCAAATATGCCCTTTTTTCTCCTTCCCCTGGTGGCGAAATTTCGAACTAAAGTTCTACAAATCTTTTTAGTTCCAAATTTCGCCGCCAGGGGAAGTGAAAAATAAGGTCATTTTCCAGGCAAAAACACGCACTTGGCCCTTGAAATATGGCCTTTTTTCTCCTTCCCCTGGCGGCGAAATTAGGAACTAAAAAGATTTGTAGAACTTTAGTTCAAAATTTCGCCACCAGGGGAAGGAGAAAAAAGGGCATATTTGAAGAGCCAAGTGCGTGTTTTTGCCTGAAAAATGACCTTATTTTTCACTTCCCCTGGCGGCGAAATTTGGAACTAAAGTTCTACAAATCTTTTTAGTTCCAAATTTCGCCACCAGGGGAAGGAGAAAAAAGGGCATACTTCAAGAGCCAAGTGCGTGTTTTTGCCTGAAAAATGACCTTATTTTTCACTTCCCCTGGCGGCGAAATTTGGAACTAAAAAGATTTGTAGAACTTTAGTTCCAAATTTCGCCGCCAGGGGAAGGAGAAAAAGGGGCTTATTTCAAGAGCCAAGTGCGTGTTTTTGCCTGAAAAATGGCCTTATTTTTCACTTCTCCTGGCGGCGAAATTTGGAACTAAAGTTCTACAAATCTTTTTAGTTCCAAATTTCGCCGCCAGGGGAAGTGAAAAATAAGGTCATTTTTCAGGCAAAAACACGCATTTGGCTCTTGAAATATGCCCTTTTTTCTCCTTCCCCTGGTGGCGAAATTTGGAACTAAAGTTCTACAAATCTTTTTAGTTCCAAATTTCGCCGCCAGGGGAAGTGAAAAATAAGGTCAAATTTCAAGCAAAAACACGCACTTGGCCCTTGAAATATGGCCTTTTTTCTCCTTCCCCTGGTGGCGAAATTTGGAACTAAAAAGATTTGTAGAACTTTAGTTCCAAATTTCGCCGCCAGGGGAAGTGAAAAATAAGGTCATTTTTCAGGCAAAAACACGCACTTGGCTCTGCAAATATGCCCTTTTTTCTCCTTCCCCTGGTGGCGAAATTTCGAACTAAAGTTCTACAAATCTTTTTAGTTCCTACTTTCGCCGCCAGGGGAAGGAGAAAAAAGGGCATATTTCAAGGGCCAAGTGCGTGTTTTTGCCTGAAAAATGACCTTATTTTTCACTTCCCCTGGCGGCGAAATTTGGAACTAAAAAGATTTGTAGAACTTTAGTTCCAAATTTCGCCGCCAGGGGAAGTGAAAAATAAGGTCATTTTTCAGGCAAAAACACGCACTTGGCCCTTGAAATATGCCCTTTTTTCTCCTTCCCCTGGCGGCGAAAGTAGGAACTAAAAAGATTTGTAGAACTTTAGTTCGAAATTTCGCCACCAGGGGAAGGAGAAAAAAGGGCATATTTGAAGAGCCAAGTGCGTGTTTTTGCCTGAAAAATGACCTTATTTTTCACTTCCCCTGGCGGCGAAATTTGGAACTAAAGTTCTACAAATCTTTTTAGTTCCAAATTTCGCCACCAGGGGAAGGAGAAAAAAGGGCATACTTCAAGAGCCAAGTGCGTGTTTTTGCCTGAAAAATGACCTTATTTTTCACTTCCCCTGGCGGCGAAATTTGGAACTAAAAAGATTTGTAGAACTTTAGTTCCAAATTTCGCCGCCAGGGGAAGGAGAAAAAGGGGCTTATTTCAAGAGCCAAGTGCGTGTTTTTGCCTGAAAAATGGCCTTATTTTTCACTTCTCCTGGCGGCGAAATTTGGAACTAAAGTTCTACAAATCTTTTTAGTTCCAAATTTCGCCGCCAGGGGAAGTGAAAAATAAGGTCATTTTTCAGGCAAAAACACGCACTTGGCTCTTGAAATATGCCCTTTTTTCTCCTTCCCCTGGTGGCGAAATTTCGAACTAAAGTTCTACAAATCTTTTTAGTTCCTACTTTCGCCGCCAGGGGAAGGAGAAAAAAGGGCATATTTCAAGGGCCAAGTGCGTGTTTTTGCCTGAAAAATGACCTTATTTTTCACTTCCCCTGGCGGCGAAATTTGGAACTAAAGTTCTACAAATCTTTTTAGTTCCAAATTTCGCCGCCAGGGGAAGTGAAAAATAAGGTCATTTTCCAGGCAAAAACACGCACTTGGCCCTTGAAATATGGCCTTTTTTCTCCTTCCCCTGGCGGCGAAATTAGGAACTAAAAAGATTTGTAGAACTTTAGTTCGAAATTTCGCCACCAGGGGAAGGAGAAAAAAGGGCATATTTGAAGAGCTAAGTGCGTGTTTTTGCCTGAAAAATGACCTTATTTTTCACTTCCCCTGGCGGCGAAATTTGGAACTAAAGTTCTACAAATCTTTTTAGTTCCAAATTTCGCCACCAGGGGAAGGAGAAAAAAGGGCATACTTCAAGAGCCAAGTGCGTGTTTTTGCCTGAAAAATGACCTTATTTTTCACTTCCCCTGGCGGCGAAATTTGGAACTAAAAAGATTTGTAGAACTTTAGTTCCAAATTTCGCCGCCAGGGGAAGGAGAAAAAGGGGCTTATTTCAAGAGCCAAGTGCGTGTTTTTGCCTGAAAAATGGCCTTATTTTTCACTTCTCCTGGCGGCGAAATTTGGAACTAAAGTTCTACAAATCTTTTTAGTTCCAAATTTCGCCGCCAGGGGAAGTGAAAAATAAGGTCATTTTTCAGGCAAAAACACGCACTTGGATCTTCAAATATGCCCTTTTTTCTCCTTCCCCTGGTGGCGAAATTTCGAACTAAAGTTCTACAAATCTTTTTAGTTCCTAATTTCGCCGCCAGGGGAAGGAGAAAAAAGGCCATATTCAAGGGCCAAGTGCGTGTTTTTGCCTGAATAAGGTCATTTTTCAGGCAAAAACACGCACTTGGCTCTTCAAATATGCCCTTTTTTCTCCTTCCCCTGGTGGCGAAATTTCGAACTAAAGTTCTACAAATCTTTTTAGTTGGAAATTTCGCCGCCAGGGGAAGTGAAAAATAAGGTCAAATTTCAAGCAAAAACACGCACTTGGCCCTTGATATATGGCCTTTTTTCTCCTTCCCCTGGTGGCGAAATTTGGAACTAAAAAGATTTGTAGAACTTTAGTTCCAAATTTCGCCGCCAGGGGAAGTGAAAAATAAGGTCATTTTTCAGGCAAAAACACGCACTTGGCTCTTCAAATATGCCCTTTTTTCTCCTTCCCCTGGTGGCGAAATTTCGAACTAAAGTTCTACAAATCTTTTTAGTTCCTAATTTCGCCGCCAGGGGAAGGAGAAAAAAGGCCGTATTTCAAGGGCCAAGTGCGTGTTTTTGCCTGGAAAATGACCTTATTTTTCACTTCCCCTGGCGGCGAAATTTGGAACTAAAAAGATTTGTAGAACTTTAGTTCCAAATTTCGCCGCCAGGGGAAGTGAAAAATAAGGTCATTTTTCAGGCAAAAACACGCATTTGGCTCTTGAAATATGCCCTTTTTTCTCCTTCCCCTGGTGGCGAAATTTCGAACTAAAGTTCTACAAATCTTTTTAGTTCCTAATTTCGCCGCCAGGGGAAGGAGAAAAAAGGCCGTATTTCAAGGGCCAAGTGCGTGTTTTTGCCTGGAAAATGACCTTATTCTTCACTTCCCCTGGTGGCGAAATTTGGAACTAAAGTTCTACAAATCTTTTTAGTTCCAAATTTCGCCGCCAGGGGAAGTGAAAAATAAGGTCATTTTTCAGGCAAAAACACGCACTTGGCCCTTGAAATATGCCCTTTTTCTCCTTCCCCTGGTGGCGAAATTTGGAACTAAAGTTCTACAAATCTTTTTAGTTCCAAATTTCGCCACCAGGGGAAGTGAAAAATAAGGTCATTTTTCAGGCAAAAACACGCACTTGGCTCTTGAAATATGCCCTTTTTTCTCCTTCCCCTGGTGGCGAAATTTGGAACTAAAAAGATTTGTAGAACTTTAGTTCCAAATTTCGCCGCCAGGGGAAGTGAAAAATAAGGTCATTTTTCAGGCAAAAACACGCACTTGGCCCTTGAAATATGCCCTTTTTCTCCTTCCCCTGGTGGCGAAATTTGGAACTAAAGTTCTACAAATCTTTTTAGTTCCAAATTTCGCCACCAGGGGAAGTGAAAAATAAGGTCATTTTTCAGGCAAAAACACGCACTTGGCTCTTGAAATATGCCCTTTTTTCTCCTTCCCCTGGTGGCGAAATTTGGAACTAAAAAGATTTGTAGAACTTTAGTTCCAAATTTCGCCGCCAGGGGAAGTGAAAAATAAGGTCATTTTTCAGGCAAAAACACGCACTTGGCTCTTGAAATATGCCCTTTTTTCTCCTTCCCCTGGTGGCGAAATTTGGAACTAAAAAGATTTGTAGAACTTTAGTTCCAAATTTCGCCGCCAGGGGAAGTGAAAAATAAGGTCATTTTTCAGGCAAAAACACGCACTTGGATCTTCAAATATGCCCTTTTTTCTCCTTCCCCTGGTGGCGAAATTTCGAACTAAAGTTCTACAAATCTTTTTAGTTCCTAATTTCGCCGCCAGGGGAAGGAGAAAAAAGGCCATATTCAAGGGCCAAGTGCGTGTTTTTGCCTGAAAAATAAGGTCATTTTTCAGGCAAAAACACGCACTTGGCTCTTCAAATATGCCCTTTTTTCTCCTTCAGGCAAAAACACGCACTTGGCTCTTGAAATATGCCCTTTTTTCTCCTTCCCCTGGTGGCGAAATTTGGAACTAAAAAGATTTGTAGAACTTTAGTTCCAAATTTCGCCGCCAGGGGAAGGAGAAAAAGGGGCTTATTTCAAGAGCCAAATGCGTGTTTTTGCCTGAAAAATGACCTTATTTTTCACTTCCCCTGGCGGCGAAATTTGGAACTAAAAAGATTTGTAGAACTTTAGTTCCAAATTTCGCCGCCAGGGGAAGTGAAAAATAAGGTCATTTTTCAGGCAAAAACACGCATTTGGCTCTTGAAATATGCCCTTTTTTCTCCTTCCCCTGGTGGCGAAATTTGGAACTAAAGTTCTACAAATCTTTTTAGTTCCAAATTTCGCCGCCAGGGGAAGTGAAAAATAAGGTCAAATTTCAAGCAAAAACACGCACTTGGCCCTTGAAATATGGCCTTTTTTCTCCTTCCCCTGGTGGCGAAATTTGGAACTAAAAAGATTTGTAGAACTTTAGTTCCAAATTTCGCCGCCAGGGGAAGTGAAAAATAAGGTCATTTTTCAGGCAAAAACACGCACTTGGCTCTTCAAATATGCCCTTTTTTCTCCTTCCCCTGGTGGCGAAATTTCGAACTAAAGTTCTACAAATCTTTTTAGTTCCTAATTTCGCCGCCAGGGGAAGGAGAAAAAAGGCCATATTTCAAGGGCCAAGTGCGTGTTTTTGCCTGAAAAATGACCTTATTTTTCACTTCCCCTGGCGGCGAAATTTGGAACTAAAGTTCTACAAATCTTTTTAGTTCCAAATTTCGCCACCAGGGGAAGGAGAAAAAAGGGCATACTTCAAGAGCCAAGTGCGTGTTTTTGCCTGAAAAATGACCTTATTTTTCACTTCCCCTGGTGGCGAAATTTGGAACTAAAAAGATTTGTAGAACTTTAGTTCCAAATTTCGCCACCAGGGGAAGGAGAAAAAGGGCATATTTCAAGGGCCAAGTGCGTGTTTTTGCCTGAAAAATGACCTTATTTTTCACTTCCCCTGGCGGCGAAATTTGGAACTAAAAAGATTTGTAGAACTTTAGTTCCAAATTTCGCCACCAGGGGAAGTGAAGAATAAGGTCATTTTCCAGGCAAAAACACGCACTTGGCCCTTGAAATACGGCCTTTTTTCTCCTTCCCCTGGCGGCGAAATTAGGAACTAAAAAGATTTGTAGAACTTTAGTTCGAAATTTCGCCACCAGGGGAAGGAGAAAAAAGGGCATATTTCAAGAGCCAAATGCGTGTTTTTGCCTGAAAAATGACCTTATTTTTCACTTCCCCTGGCGGCGAAATTTGGAACTAAAGTTCTACAAATCTTTTTAGTTCCAAATTTCGCCGCCAGGGGAAGTGAAAAATAAGGTCATTTTCCAGGCAAAAACACGCACTTGGCCCTTGAAATACGGCCTTTTTTCTCCTTCCCCTGGCGGCGAAATTAGGAACTAAAAAGATTTGTAGAACTTTAGTTCGAAATTTCGCCACCAGGGGAAGGAAAAATGACCTTATTTTTCACTTCCCCTGGCGGCGAAATTTGGAACTAAAAAGATTTGTAGAACTTTAGTTCCAAATTTCGCCGCCAGGAGAAGTGAAAAATAAGGCCATTTTTCAGGCAAAAACACGCACTTGGCTCTTGAAATAAGCCCCTTTTTCTCCTTCCCCTGGCGGCGAAATTTGGAACTAAAGTTCTACAAATCTTTTTAGTTCCAAATTTCGCCGCCAGGGGAAGTGAAAAATAAGGTCATTTTTCAGGCAAAAACACGCACTTGGCTCTTGAAGTATGCCCTTTTTTCTCCTTCCCCTGGTGGCGAAATTTGGAACTAAAAAGATTTGTAGAACTTTAGTTCCAAATTTCGCCGCCAGGGGAAGTGAAAAATAAGGTCATTTTTCAGGCAAAAACACGCACTTGGCTCTTCAAATATGCCCTTTTTTCTCCTTCCCCTGGTGGCGAAATTTCGAACTAAAGTTCTACAAATCTTTTTAGTTCCTAATTTCGCCGCCAGGGGAAGGAGAAAAAAGGCCATATTTCAAGGGCCAAGTGCGTGTTTTTGCCTGGAAAATGACCTTATTTTTCACTTCCCCTGGCGGCGAAATTTGGAACTAAAAAGATTTGTAGAACTTTAGTTCCAAATTTCGCCGCCAGGGGAAGTGAAAAATAAGGTCATTTTTCAGGCAAAAACACGCACTTGGCCCTTGAAATATGCCCTTTTTTCTCCTTCCCCTGGCGGCGAAATTAGGAACTAAAAAGATTTGTAGAACTTTAGTTCGAAATTTCGCCACCAGGGGAAGGAGAAAAAAGGGCATATTTGAAGAGCCAAGTGCGTGTTTTTGCCTGAAAAATGACCTTATTTTTCACTTCCCCTGGCGGCGAAATTTGGAACTAAAGTTCTACAAATCTTTTTAGTTCCAAATTTCGCCACCAGGGAAAGGAGAAAAAAGGGCATACTTCAAGAGCCAAGTGCGTGTTTTTGCCTGAAAAATGACCTTATTTTTCACTTCCCCTGGTGGCGAAATTTGGAACTAAAAAGATTTGTAGAACTTTAGTTCCAAATTTCGCCACCAGGGGAAGGAGAAAAAGGGCATATTTCAAGGGCCAAGTGCGTGTTTTTGCCTGAAAAATGACCTTATTTTTCACTTCCCCTGGCGGCGAAATTTGGAACTAAAAAGATTTGTAGAACTTTAGTTCCAAATTTCGCCACCAGGGGAAGTGAAGAATAAGGTCATTTTCCAGGCAAAAACACGCACTTGGCCCTTGAAATACGGCCTTTTTTCTCCTTCCCCTGGCGGCGAAATTAGGAACTAAAAAGATTTGTAGAACTTTAGTTCGAAATTTCGCCACCAGGGGAAGGAGAAAAAAGGGCATATTTCAAGAGCCAAATGCGTGTTTTTGCCTGAAAAATGACCTTATTTTTCACTTCCCCTGGCGGCGAAATTTGGAACTAAAGTTCTACAAATCTTTTTAGTTCCAAATTTCGCCGCCAGGGGAAGTGAAAAATAAGGTCATTTTCCAGGCAAAAACACGCACTTGGCCCTTGAAATACGGCCTTTTTTCTCCTTCCCCTGGCGGCGAAATTAGGAACTAAAAAGATTTGTAGAACTTTAGTTCGAAATTTCGCCACCAGGGGAAGGAAAAATGACCTTATTTTTCACTTCCCCTGGCGGCGAAATTTGGAACTAAAAAGATTTGTAGAACTTTAGTTCCAAATTTCGCCGCCAGGAGAAGTGAAAAATAAGGCCATTTTTCAGGCAAAAACACGCACTTGGCTCTTGAAATAAGCCCCTTTTTCTCCTTCCCCTGGCGGCGAAATTTGGAACTAAAGTTCTACAAATCTTTTTAGTTCCAAATTTCGCCGCCAGGGGAAGTGAAAAATAAGGTCATTTTTCAGGCAAAAACACGCACTTGGCTCTTGAAGTATGCCCTTTTTTCTCCTTCCCCTGGTGGCGAAATTTGGAACTAAAAAGATTTGTAGAACTTTAGTTCCAAATTTCGCCGCCAGGGGAAGTGAAAAATAAGGTCATTTTTCAGGCAAAAACACGCACTTGGCTCTTCAAATATGCCCTTTTTTCTCCTTCCCCTGGTGGCGAAATTTCGAACTAAAGTTCTACAAATCTTTTTAGTTCCTAATTTCGCCGCCAGGGGAAGGAGAAAAAAGGCCATATTTCAAGGGCCAAGTGCGTGTTTTTGCCTGGAAAATGACCTTATTTTTCACTTCCCCTGGCGGCGAAATTTGGAACTGAAAAGATTTGTAGAACTTTAGTTCCAAATTTCGCCGCCAGGGGAAGTGAAAAATAAGGTCATTTTTCAGGCAAAAACACGCACTTGGCCCTTGAAATATGCCCTTTTTTCTCCTTCCCCTGGCGGCGAAAGTAGGAACTAAAAAGATTTGTAGAACTTTAGTTCTAAATTTCGCCACCAGGGGAAGGAGAAAAAAGGGCATATTTGAAGAGCCAAGTGCGTGTTTTTGCCTGAAAAATGACCTTATTTTTCACTTCCCCTGGCGGCGAAATTTGGAACTAAAGTTCTACAAATCTTTTTAGTTCCAAATTTCGCCACCAGGGGAAGGAGAAAAAAGGGCATATTTCAAGAGCCAAGTGCGTGTTTTTGCCTGAAAAATGACCTTATTTTTCACTTCCCCTGGTGGCGAAATTTGGAACTAAAAAGATTTGTAGAACTTTAGTTCCAAATTTCGCCACCAGGGGAAGGAGAAAAAGGGCATATTTCAAGGGCCAAGTGCGTGTTTTTGCCTGAAAAATGACCTTATTTTTCACTTCCCCTGGCGGCGAAGTTTGGAACTAAAAAGATTTGTAGAACTTTAGTTCCAAATTTCGCCACCAGGGGAAGTGAAGAATAAGGTCATTTTCCAGGCAAAAACACGCACTTGGCCCTTGAAATACGGCCTTTTTTCTCCTTCCCCTGGCGGCGAAATTAGGAACTAAAAAGATTTGTAGAACTTTAGTTCGAAATTTCGCTACCAGGGGAAGGAGAAAAAAGGGCATATTTGAAGAGCCAAGTGCGTGTTTTTGCCTGAAAAATGACCTTATTTTTCAGGCAAAAACACGCACTTGGCCCTTGAATATGGCCTTTTTTCTCCTTCCCCTGGCGGCGAAATTAGGAACTAAAAAGATTTGTAGAACTTTAGTTCGAAATTTCGCCACCAGGGGAAGGAGAAAAAAGGGCATATTTCAAGAGCCAAGTGCGTGTTTTTGCCTGAAAAATGACCTTATTTTTCACTTCCCCTGGTGGCGAAATTTGGAACTAAAAAGATTTGTAGAACTTTAGTTCCAAATTTCGCCACCAGGGGAAGGAGAAAAAGGGCATATTTCAAGGGCCAAGTGCGTGTTTTTGCCTGAAAAATGACCTTATTTTTCACTTCCCCTGGCGGCGAAATTTGGAACTAAAAAGATTTGTAGAACTTTAGTTCCAAATTTCGCCGCCAGGGGAAGTGAAAAATAAGGTCATTTTCCAGGCAAAAACACGCACTTGGCCCTTGAAATATGGCCTTTTTTCTCCTTCCCCTGGCGGCGAAATTAGGAACTAAAAAGATTTGTAGAACTTTAGTTCGAAATTTCGCCACCAGGGGAAGGAGAAAAAAGGGCATATTTGAAGAGCCAAGTGCGTGTTTTTGCCTGAAAAATGACCTTATTTTTCACTTCCCCTGGCGGCGAAATTTGGAACTAAAGTTCTACAAATCTTTTTAGTTCCAAATTTCGCCACCAGGGGAAGGAGAAAAAAGGCCATATTTCAAGGGCCAAGTGCGTGTTTTTGCTTGAAATTTGACCTTATTTTTCACTTCCCCTGGCGGCGAAATTTGGAACTAAAAAGATTTGTAGAACTTTAGTTCCAAATTTCGCCACCAGGGGAAGGAGAAAAAAGGGCATATTTCAAGAGCCAAATGCGTGTTTTTGCCTGAAAAATGACCTTATTTTTCACTTCCCCTGGCGGCGAAATTTGGAACTAAAGTTCTACAAATCTTTTTAGTTCCAAATTTCGCCGCCAGGGGAAGTGAAAAATAAGGTCATTTTTCAGGCAAAAACACGCATTTGGCTCTTGAAATAAGCCCCTTTTTCTCCTTCCCCTGGCGGCGAAATTTGGAACTAAAGTTCTACAAATCTTTTTAGTTCCAAATTTCGCCACCAGGGGAAGGAGAAAAAGGGCATATTTCAAGGGCCAAGTGCGTGTTTTTGCCTGAAAAATGACCTTATTTTTCACTTCCCCTGGCGGCGAAATTTGGAACTAAAAAGATTTGTAGAACTTTAGTTCCAAATTTCGCCACCAGGGGAAGTGAAGAATAAGGTCATTTTCCAGGCAAAAACACGCACTTGGCCCTTGAAATACGGCCTTTTTTCTCCTTCCCCTGGCGGCGAAATTAGGAACTAAAAAGATTTGTAGAACTTTAGTTCGAAATTTCGCCACCAGGGGAAGGAGAAAAAAGGGCATATTTCAAGAGCCAAATGCGTGTTTTTGCCTGAAAAATGACCTTATTTTTCACTTCCCCTGGCGGCGAAATTTGGAACTAAAGTTCTACAAATCTTTTTAGTTCCAAATTTCGCCGCCAGGGGAAGTGAAAAATAAGGTCATTTTCCAGGCAAAAACACGCACTTGGCCCTTGAAATACGGCCTTTTTTCTCCTTCCCCTGGCGGCGAAATTAGGAACTAAAAAGATTTGTAGAACTTTAGTTCGAAATTTCGCCACCAGGGGAAGGAAAAATGACCTTATTTTTCACTTCCCCTGGCGGCGAAATTTGGAACTAAAAAGATTTGTAGAACTTTAGTTCCAAATTTCGCCGCCAGGAGAAGTGAAAAATAAGGCCATTTTTCAGGCAAAAACACGCACTTGGCTCTTGAAATAAGCCCCTTTTTCTCCTTCCCCTGGTGGCGAAATTTCGAACTAAAGTTCTACAAATCTTTTTAGTTCCAAATTTCGCCGCCAGGGGAAGTGAAAAATAAGGTCATTTTTCAGGCAAAAACACGCACTTGGCTCTTGAAGTATGCCCTTTTTTCTCCTTCCCCTGGTGGCGAAATTTGGAACTAAAAAGATTTGTAGAACTTTAGTTCCAAATTTCGCCGCCAGGGGAAGTGAAAAATAAGGTCATTTTTCAGGCAAAAACACGCACTTGGCTCTTCAAATATGCCCTTTTTTCTCCTTCCCCTGGTGGCGAAATTTCGAACTAAAGTTCTACAAATCTTTTTAGTTCCTAATTTCGCCGCCAGGGGAAGGAGAAAAAAGGCCATATTTCAAGGGCCAAGTGCGTGTTTTTGCCTGGAAAATGACCTTATTTTTCACTTCCCCTGGCGGCGAAATTTGGAACTGAAAAGATTTGTAGAACTTTAGTTCCAAATTTCGCCGCCAGGGGAAGTGAAAAATAAGGTCATTTTTCAGGCAAAAACACGCACTTGGCCCTTGAAATATGCCCTTTTTTCTCCTTCCCCTGGCGGCGAAAGTAGGAACTAAAAAGATTTGTAGAACTTTAGTTCTAAATTTCGCCACCAGGGGAAGGAGAAAAAAGGGCATATTTGAAGAGCCAAGTGCGTGTTTTTGCCTGAAAAATGACCTTATTTTTCACTTCCCCTGGCGGCGAAATTTGGAACTAAAGTTCTACAAATCTTTTTAGTTCCAAATTTCGCCACCAGGGGAAGGAGAAAAAAGGGCATATTTCAAGAGCCAAGTGCGTGTTTTTGCCTGAAAAATGACCTTATTTTTCACTTCCCCTGGTGGCGAAATTTGGAACTAAAAAGATTTGTAGAACTTTAGTTCCAAATTTCGCCACCAGGGGAAGGAGAAAAAGGGCATATTTCAAGGGCCAAGTGCGTGTTTTTGCCTGAAAAATGACCTTATTTTTCACTTCCCCTGGCGGCGAAGTTTGGAACTAAAAAGATTTGTAGAACTTTAGTTCCAAATTTCGCCACCAGGGGAAGTGAAGAATAAGGTCATTTTCCAGGCAAAAACACGCACTTGGCCCTTGAAATACGGCCTTTTTTCTCCTTCCCCTGGCGGCGAAATTAGGAACTAAAAAGATTTGTAGAACTTTAGTTCGAAATTTCGCTACCAGGGGAAGGAGAAAAAAGGGCATATTTGAAGAGCCAAGTGCGTGTTTTTGCCTGAAAAATGACCTTATTTTTCAGGCAAAAACACGCACTTGGCCCTTGAATATGGCCTTTTTTCTCCTTCCCCTGGCGGCGAAATTAGGAACTAAAAAGATTTGTAGAACTTTAGTTCGAAATTTCGCCACCAGGGGAAGGAGAAAAAAGGGCATATTTCAAGAGCCAAGTGCGTGTTTTTGCCTGAAAAATGACCTTATTTTTCACTTCCCCTGGTGGCGAAATTTGGAACTAAAAAGATTTGTAGAACTTTAGTTCCAAATTTCGCCACCAGGGGAAGGAGAAAAAGGGCATATTTCAAGGGCCAAGTGCGTGTTTTTGCCTGAAAAATGACCTTATTTTTCACTTCCCCTGGCGGCGAAATTTGGAACTAAAAAGATTTGTAGAACTTTAGTTCCAAATTTCGCCGCCAGGGGAAGTGAAAAATAAGGTCATTTTCCAGGCAAAAACACGCACTTGGCCCTTGAAATATGGCCTTTTTTCTCCTTCCCCTGGCGGCGAAATTAGGAACTAAAAAGATTTGTAGAACTTTAGTTCGAAATTTCGCCACCAGGGGAAGGAGAAAAAAGGGCATATTTGAAGAGCCAAGTGCGTGTTTTTGCCTGAAAAATGACCTTATTTTTCACTTCCCCTGGCGGCGAAATTTGGAACTAAAGTTCTACAAATCTTTTTAGTTCCAAATTTCGCCACCAGGGGAAGGAGAAAAAAGGCCATATTTCAAGGGCCAAGTGCGTGTTTTTGCTTGAAATTTGACCTTATTTTTCACTTCCCCTGGCGGCGAAATTTGGAACTAAAAAGATTTGTAGAACTTTAGTTCCAAATTTCGCCACCAGGGGAAGGAGAAAAAAGGGCATATTTCAAGAGCCAAATGCGTGTTTTTGCCTGAAAAATGACCTTATTTTTCACTTCCCCTGGCGGCGAAATTTGGAACTAAAGTTCTACAAATCTTTTTAGTTCCAAATTTCGCCGCCAGGGGAAGTGAAAAATAAGGTAATTTTTCAGGCAAAAACACGCATTTGGCTCTTGAAATAAGCCCCTTTTTCTCCTTCCCCTGGCGGCGAAATTTGGAACTAAAGTTCTACAAATCTTTTTAGTTCCAAATTTCGCCACCAGGGGAAGGAGAAAAAAGGGCATATTTCAAGAGCCAAGTGCGTGTTTTTGCCTGAAAAATGACCTTATTTTTCACTTCCCCTGGCGGCGAAATTTGGAACTAAAAAGATTTGTAGAACTTTAGTTCCAAATTTCGCCGCCAGGAGAAGTGAAAAATAAGGCCATTTTTCAGGCAAAAACACGCACTTGGCTCTTGAAATAAGCCCCTTTTTCTCCTTCCCCTGGCGGCGAAATTTCGAACTAAAGTTCTACAAATCTTTTTAGTTCCTAATTTCGCCGCCAGGGGAAGGAGAAAAAAGGCCATATTTCAAGGGCCAAGTGCGTGTTTTTGCCTGGAAAATGACCTTATTTTTCACTTCCCCTGGCGGCGAAATTTGGAACTAAAAAGATTTGTAGAACTTTAGTTCCAAATTTCGCCGCCAGGGGAAGTGAAAAATAAGGTCATTTTTCAGGCAAAAACACGCACTTGGCCCTTGAAATATGCCCTTTTTTCTCCTTCCCCTGGCGGCGAAAGTAGGAACTAAAAAGATTTGTAGAACTTTAGTTCGAAATTTCGCCACCAGGGGAAGGAGAAAAAAGGGCATATTTGAAGAGCCAAGTGCGTGTTTTTGCCTGAAAAATGACCTTATTTTTCACTTCCCCTGGCGGCGAAATTTGGAACTAAAGTTCTACAAATCTTTTTAGTTCCAAATTTCGCCGCCAGGGGAAGTGAAAAATAAGGTCATTTTTCAGGCAAAAACACGCACTTGGCCCTTGAAATATGCCCTTTTTCTCCTTCACCTGGTGGCGAAATTTGGAACTAAAGTTCTACAAATCTTTTTAGTTCCAAATTTCGCCACCAGGGGAAGTGAAAAATAAGGTCATTTTTCAGGCAAAAACACGCACTTGGCTCTTGAAATATGCCCTTTTTTCTCCTTCCCCTGGTGGCGAAATTTGGAACTAAAAAGATTTGTAGAACTTTAGTTCCAAATTTCGCCGCCAGGGGAAGTGAAAAATAAGGTCATTTTTCAGGCAAAAACACGCACTTGGATCTTCAAATATGCCCTTTTTTCTCCTTCCCCTGGTGGCGAAATTTCGAACTAAAGTTCTACAAATCTTTTTAGTTCCTAATTTCGCCGCCAGGGGAAGGAGAAAAAAGGCCATATTCAAGGGCCAAGTGCGTGTTTTTGCCTGAAAAATAAGGTCATTTTTCAGGCAAAAACACGCACTTGGCTCTTCAAATATGCCCTTTTTTCTCCTTCCCCTGGTGGCGAAATTTGGAACTAAAGTTCTACAAATCTTTTTAGTTCCTAATTTCGCCGCCAGGGGAAGGAGAAAAAAGGCCGTATTTCAAGGGCCAAGTGCGTGTTTTTGCCTGGAAAATGACCTTATTCTTCACTTCCCCTGGTGGCGAAATTTGGAACTAAAGTTCTACAAATCTTTTTAGTTCCAAATTTCGCCGCCAGGGGAAGTGAAAAATAAGGTCATTTTTCAGGCAAAAACACGCACTTGGCCCTTGAAATATGCCCTTTTTCTCCTTCCCCTGGTGGCGAAATTTGGAACTAAAGTTCTACAAATCTTTTTAGTTCCAAATTTCGCCACCAGGGGAAGTGAAAAATAAGGTCATTTTTCAGGCAAAAACACGCACTTGGCTCTTGAAATATGCCCTTTTTTCTCCTTCCCCTGGTGGCGAAATTTGGAACTAAAAAGATTTGTAGAACTTTAGTTCCAAATTTCGCCGCCAGGGGAAGGAGAAAAAGGGGCTTATTTCAAGAGCCAAATGCGTGTTTTTGCCTGAAAAATGACCTTATTTTTCACTTCCCCTGGCGGCGAAATTTGGAACTAAAGTTCTACAAATCTTTTTAGTTCCAAATTTCGCCACCAGGGGAAGGAGAAAAAGGGCATATTTCAAGGGCCAAGTGCGTGTTTTTGCCTGAAAAATGACCTTATTTTTCACTTCCCCTGGCGGCGAAGTTTGGAACTAAAAAGATTTGTAGAACTTTAGTTCCAAATTTCGCCACCAGGGGAAGTGAAGAATAAGGTCATTTTCCAGGCAAAAACACGCACTTGGCCCTTGAAATACGGCCTTTTTTCTCCTTCCCCTGGCGGCGAAATTAGGAACTAAAAAGATTTGTAGAACTTTAGTTCGAAATTTCGCCACCAGGGGAAGGAGAAAAAAGGGCATATTTGAAGAGCCAAGTGCGTGTTTTTGCCTGAAAAATGACCTTATTTTTCAGGCAAAAACACGCACTTGGCCCTTGAATATGGCCTTTTTTCTCCTTCCCCTGGCGGCGAAATTAGGAACTAAAAAGATTTGTAGAACTTTAGTTCGAAATTTCGCCACCAGGGGAAGGAGAAAAAAGGGCATATTTCAAGAGCCAAGTGCGTGTTTTTGCCTGAAAAATGACCTTATTTTTCACTTCCCCTGGTGGCGAAATTTGGAACTAAAAAGATTTGTAGAACTTTAGTTCCAAATTTCGCCACCAGGGGAAGGAGAAAAAGGGCATATTTCAAGGGCCAAGTGCGTGTTTTTGCCTGAAAAATGACCTTATTTTTCACTTCCCCTGGCGGCGAAATTTGGAACTAAAAAGATTTGTAGAACTTTAGTTCCAAATTTCGCCGCCAGGGGAAGTGAAAAATAAGGTCATTTTCCAGGCAAAAACACGCACTTGGCCCTTGAAATATGGCCTTTTTTCTCCTTCCCCTGGCGGCGAAATTAGGAACTAAAAAGATTTGTAGAACTTTAGTTCGAAATTTCGCCACCAGGGGAAGGAGAAAAAAGGGCATATTTGAAGAGCCAAGTGCGTGTTTTTGCCTGAAAAATGACCTTATTTTTCACTTCCCCTGGCGGCGAAATTTGGAACTAAAGTTCTACAAATCTTTTTAGTTCCAAATTTCGCCACCAGGGGAAGGAGAAAAAAGGCCATATTTCAAGGGCCAAGTGCGTGTTTTTGCTTGAAATTTGACCTTATTTTTCACTTCCCCTGGCGGCGAAATTTGGAACTAAAAAGATTTGTAGAACTTTAGTTCCAAATTTCGCCACCAGGGGAAGGAGAAAAAAGGGCATATTTCAAGAGCCAAATGCGTGTTTTTGCCTGAAAAATGACCTTATTTTTCACTTCCCCTGGCGGCGAAATTTGGAACTAAAGTTCTACAAATCTTTTTAGTTCCAAATTTCGCCGCCAGGGGAAGTGAAAAATAAGGTCATTTTTCAGGCAAAAACACGCATTTGGCTCTTGAAATAAGCCCCTTTTTCTCCTTCCCCTGGCGGCGAAATTTGGAACTAAAGTTCTACAAATCTTTTTAGTTCCAAATTTCGCCACCAGGGGAAGGAGAAAAAAGGGCATATTTCAAGAGCCAAGTGCGTGTTTTTGCCTGAAAAATGACCTTATTTTTCACTTCCCCTGGCGGCGAAATTTGGAACTAAAAAGATTTGTAGAACTTTAGTTCCAAATTTCGCCGCCAGGAGAAGTGAAAAATAAGGCCATTTTTCAGGCAAAAACACGCACTTGGCTCTTGAAATAAGCCCCTTTTTCTCCTTCCCCTGGCGGCGAAATTTCGAACTAAAGTTCTACAAATCTTTTTAGTTCCTAATTTCGCCGCCAGGGGAAGGAGAAAAAAGGCCATATTTCAAGGGCCAAGTGCGTGTTTTTGCCTGGAAAATGACCTTATTTTTCACTTCCCCTGGCGGCGAAATTTGGAACTAAAAAGATTTGTAGAACTTTAGTTCCAAATTTCGCCGCCAGGGGAAGTGAAAAATAAGGTCATTTTTCAGGCAAAAACACGCACTTGGCCCTTGAAATATGCCCTTTTTTCTCCTTCCCCTGGCGGCGAAAGTAGGAACTAAAAAGATTTGTAGAACTTTAGTTCGAAATTTCGCCACCAGGGGAAGGAGAAAAAAGGGCATATTTGAAGAGCCAAGTGCGTGTTTTTGCCTGAAAAATGACCTTATTTTTCACTTCCCCTGGCGGCGAAATTTGGAACTAAAGTTCTACAAATCTTTTTAGTTCCAAATTTCGCCGCCAGGGGAAGTGAAAAATAAGGTCATTTTTCAGGCAAAAACACGCACTTGGCCCTTGAAATATGCCCTTTTTCTCCTTCACCTGGTGGCGAAATTTGGAACTAAAGTTCTACAAATCTTTTTAGTTCCAAATTTCGCCACCAGGGGAAGTGAAAAATAAGGTCATTTTTCAGGCAAAAACACGCACTTGGCTCTTGAAATATGCCCTTTTTTCTCCTTCCCCTGGTGGCGAAATTTGGAACTAAAAAGATTTGTAGAACTTTAGTTCCAAATTTCGCCGCCAGGGGAAGTGAAAAATAAGGTCATTTTTCAGGCAAAAACACGCACTTGGATCTTCAAATATGCCCTTTTTTCTCCTTCCCCTGGTGGCGAAATTTCGAACTAAAGTTCTACAAATCTTTTTAGTTCCTAATTTCGCCGCCAGGGGAAGGAGAAAAAAGGCCATATTCAAGGGCCAAGTGCGTGTTTTTGCCTGAAAAATAAGGTCATTTTTCAGGCAAAAACACGCACTTGGCTCTTCAAATATGCCCTTTTTTCTCCTTCCCCTGGTGGCGAAATTTGGAACTAAAGTTCTACAAATCTTTTTAGTTCCTAATTTCGCCGCCAGGGGAAGGAGAAAAAAGGCCGTATTTCAAGGGCCAAGTGCGTGTTTTTGCCTGGAAAATGACCTTATTCTTCACTTCCCCTGGTGGCGAAATTTGGAACTAAAGTTCTACAAATCTTTTTAGTTCCAAATTTCGCCGCCAGGGGAAGTGAAAAATAAGGTCATTTTTCAGGCAAAAACACGCACTTGGCCCTTGAAATATGCCCTTTTTCTCCTTCCCCTGGTGGCGAAATTTCGAACTAAAGTTCTACAAATCTTTTTAGTTCCTAATTTCGCCGCCAGGGGAAGGAGAAAAAAGGCCATATTTCAAGGGCCAAGTGCGTGTTTTTGCCTGGAAAATGACCTTATTTTTCACTTCCCCTGGCGGCGAAATTTGGAACTAAAAAGATTTGTAGAACTTTAGTTCCAAATTTCGCCGCCAGGGGAAGTGAAAAATAAGGTCATTTTTCAGGCAAAAACACGCACTTGGCCCTTGAAATATGCCCTTTTTTCTCCTTCCCCTGGCGGCGAAAGTAGGAACTAAAAAGATTTGTAGAACTTTAGTTCGAAATTTCGCCACCAGGGGAAGGAGAAAAAAGGGCATATTTGAAGAGCCAAGTGCGTGTTTTTGCCTGAAAAATGACCTTATTTTTCACTTCCCCTGGCGGCGAAATTTGGAACTAAAGTTCTACAAATCTTTTTAGTTCCAAATTTCGCCGCCAGGGGAAGTGAAAAATAAGGTCATTTTTCAGGCAAAAACACGCACTTGGCCCTTGAAATATGCCCTTTTTCTCCTTCACCTGGTGGCGAAATTTGGAACTAAAGTTCTACAAATCTTTTTAGTTCCAAATTTCGCCACCAGGGGAAGTGAAAAATAAGGTCATTTTTCAGGCAAAAACACGCACTTGGCTCTTGAAATATGCCCTTTTTTCTCCTTCCCCTGGTGGCGAAATTTGGAACTAAAAAGATTTGTAGAACTTTAGTTCCAAATTTCGCCGCCAGGGGAAGTGAAAAATAAGGTCATTTTTCAGGCAAAAACACGCACTTGGATCTTCAAATATGCCCTTTTTTCTCCTTCCCCTGGTGGCGAAATTTCGAACTAAAGTTCTACAAATCTTTTTAGTTCCTAATTTCGCCGCCAGGGGAAGGAGAAAAAAGGCCATATTCAAGGGCCAAGTGCGTGTTTTTGCCTGAAAAATAAGGTCATTTTTCAGGCAAAAACACGCACTTGGCTCTTCAAATATGCCCTTTTTTCTCCTTCCCCTGGTGGCGAAATTTGGAACTAAAGTTCTACAAATCTTTTTAGTTCCTAATTTCGCCGCCAGGGGAAGGAGAAAAAAGGCCGTATTTCAAGGGCCAAGTGCGTGTTTTTGCCTGGAAAATGACCTTATTCTTCACTTCCCCTGGTGGCGAAATTTGGAACTAAAGTTCTACAAATCTTTTTAGTTCCAAATTTCGCCGCCAGGGGAAGTGAAAAATAAGGTCATTTTTCAGGCAAAAACACGCACTTGGCCCTTGAAATATGCCCTTTTTCTCCTTCCCCTGGTGGCGAAATTTGGAACTAAAGTTCTACAAATCTTTTTAGTTCCAAATTTCGCCACCAGGGGAAGTGAAAAATAAGGTCATTTTTCAGGCAAAAACACGCACTTGGCTCTTGAAATATGCCCTTTTTTCTCCTTCCCCTGGTGGCGAAATTTGGAACTAAAAAGATTTGTAGAACTTTAGTTCCAAATTTCGCCGCCAGGGGAAGTGAAAAATAAGGTCATTTTTCAGGCAAAAACACGCACTTGGCTCTTCAAATATGCCCTTTTTTCTCCTTCCCCTGGTGGCGAAATTTCGAACTAAAGTTCTACAAATCTTTTAAGTTCCTAATTTCGCCGCCAGGGGAAGGAGAAAAAAGGCCATATTTCAAGGGCCAAGTGCGTGTTTTTGCCTGGAAAATGACCTTATTTTTCAGTTCCCCTGGCGGCGAAATTTGGAACTAAAAAGATTTGTAGAATTTAGTTCCAAATTTCGCCACCAGGGGAAGGAGAAAAAAGAGCATATTTCAAGAGCCAAGTGCGTTTTTGCCTAAAAAATGACCTTATTTTTCACTTCCCCTGGCGGCGAAATATGGAACTAAAAAGATTTGTAGAACTTTAGTTCCAAATTTCGCCACCAGGGGAAGGAGAAAAAAGGGCATATTTCAAGAGCCAAGTGCGTGTTTTTGCCTGAAAAATGACCTTATTTATCACTTCCCCTGGCGGCGAAATTTTGAACTAAAAAGATTTGTAGAACTTTAGTTCCAACTTTTGCCGCCAAGGGAAGTGAAAAAATGGCCAAATTTAATGCAAAATCACGCACTTGGCCCTTGAAATATGCCATTTTTTGCGTTCCCCTGGCGGCGAAATTTGGAACTAGAATGGGGCTTGTTTGGAACACTCTGGGACTTGTTTGGAACCGTCTGGGACAATCTGGGACTTGTTTGGAACAGTCTGGGACAGTCTGGGACAGTCTGGGACCTTCTGGGACTGTCTGGGACATGTTTGGATCAGTCTGGGACAGTCTGGGACAGTCTGGTACTTGCTTGGAACAGTCTGCGAGAGTTTGGGACCGTCTGGGACTTGTTTGGAACAGTCTGCGACAGTTTTGGACAGTTTAGGACTTGTTTGGGACAGTCTGGGACAGTCTGGGACAGTCTGGGACAGTCTGGGACAGTCTGGGACTTGTTTGGGACAGTCTGGGACCGTCTGGGACCTTCTGGGACAGTCTGGGACTTGTTTGGAACAGTCTGGGACCGCCTGGGACAGTCTGGGACAGTCTAGGACTTGTTTGGAACAGTCTGGGACCGTCTGGGACAGTCTAGGACACGTTTGGGACCGTCTGGGATCGTCTGGGACAGTCTGGGACTTGTTTGGGACAGTCTGGGACCGTCTGGGACAGTCTGGGACTTGTTTGGAACAGTCTGGGACCGTCTGGGACAGTCTGGGACTTGTTTGGGACAGTCTGGGACAGTCTGGGACCTTCTAGGACAGTCTGGGACTTGTTTGGAACAGTCTGGGACTGTCTGGGATCGTCTGGGACTTGTTTGGAACAGTCTGGGACAGTCTGGGACAGTCTGGGACTTGTTTGGAACAGTCTGCGTCAGTTTGGGACCGTCTGGGACTTGTTTGGAATAGTCTGCGACAGTTTGGGACAGTCTAGGACTTGTTTGGAACAGTCTGGGACCGTCTGGGACCTTCTTGGACAGTCTGGGACTTGTTTGGAACAGCCTGGTACAGTCTGGGGTAGTCTGGGACTTGTTTGCAACAGTCTGCGTCAGTTTGGGACCGTCTGGGACTTGTTTGCAACAGTCTGGGACTGTCTGGGACCGTCTGGGACTTGTTTGGAACAGTCTGGGACAGCCTGGGACAGTTTGGGACAGTCTGGGACTTGTTTGGAACAGTCTGGGACAGTCTGGGACTTGTTTGGAACAGTCTGGGACAGTCTGGGACTTGTTTGGAACAGCCTGGGACAGTCTGGGGTAGTCTGGGACTTGTTTGGAACAGTCTGGGATCGTCTGGGACAGTCTAGGACACGTTTGGGACCGTCTGGGGCCGTCTGGGACCGTCTGGGACTTGTTTGGAACAGTCTGGGACAGCCTGGGACAGTTTGGGACAGTCTGGGACTTGTTTGGAACAGTCTGGGACAGTCTGGGACCGTCTGGGACTTGTTTGGAACAGTCTGGGACAGTCTGGGACTTGTTTGGAACAGCCTGGGACAGTCTGGGGTAGTCTGGGACTTGTTTGGAACAGTCTGGGATCGTCTGGGACAGTCTAGGACACGTTTGGGACCGTCTGGGGCCGTCTGGGACCGTCTGGGACTTGTTTGGAACAGTCTGGGACAGCCTGGGACAGTTTGGGACAGTCTGGGACCGTCTGGGACAGTCTGGGACTTGTTTGGAACAGTCTGGGACAGTCTGGGACAGTCTGGGACTTGTTTGGAACAGTCTGGGACTGTCTGGGATCGTCTGGGACTTGTTTGGAACAGTCTGGGACAGTCTGGGACCTTCTGGGACAGTCTGGGACTTGTTTGGAACAGCCTGGGACAGTCTGGGGTAGTCTGGGACTTGTTGGAACAGTCTGGGATCGTCTGGGACAGTCTAGGACACGTTTGGGACCGTCTGGGGCCGTCTGGGACAGTCTGGGACTTGTTTGGGACAGTCTGGGACCGCCTGGGACAGTCTGGGACAGTCTAGGACTTGTTTGGAACAGTCTGGGACCGTCTGGGACAGTCTAGGACACGTTTGGGACCGTCTGGGATCGTCTGGGACAGTCTGGGACTTGTTTGGGACAGTCTGGGACCGTCTGGGACAGTCTGGGACTTGTTTGGAACAGTCTGGGACAGTCTGGGACAGTCTGGGACAGTCTGGGACTTGTTTGGGACAGTCTGGGACCGTCTGGGACCTTCTAGGACAGTCTGGGACTTGCTTGGAACAGTCTGGGACTTGCTTGGAACAGTCTGGGACTGTCTGGGATCGTCTGGGACTTGTTTGGAACAGTCTGGGACAGTCTGGGACAGTCTAGGACTTGTTTGGAACAGTCTGCGTCAGTTTGGGACCGTCTGGGACTTGTTTGGAATAGTCTGCGACAGTTTGGGACAGTCTAGGACTTGTTTGGAACAGTCTGGGACCGTCTGGGACCTTCTTGGACAGTCTGGGACTTGTTTGGAACAGCCTGGTACAGTCTGGGGTAGTCTGGGACTTGTTTGCAACAGTCTGCGTCAGTTTGGGACCGTCTGGGACTTGTTTGCAACAGTCTGGGACTGTCTGGGACCGTCTGGGACTTGTTTGGAACAGTCTGGGACAGCCTGGGACTGTTTGGGACAGTCTGGGACTTGTTTGGAACAGTCTGGGACAGTCTGGGACCGTCTGGGACTTGTTTGGAACAGTCTGGGACAGTCTGGGACTTGTTTGGAACAGCCTGGGACAGTCTGGGGTAGTCTGGGACTTGTTTGGAACAGTCTGGGATCGTCTGGGACAGTCTAGGACACGTTTGGGACCGTCTGGGGCCGTCTGGGACCGTCTGGGACTTGTTTGGAACAGTCTGGGACAGCCTGGGACAGCCTGGGACAGCCTGGGACAGTTTGGGACAGTCTGGGACTTGTTTGGAACAGTCTGGGACAGTCTGGGACCGTCTGGGACTTGTATGGAATAGTCTGCGACAGTTTGGGACAGTCTAGGACTTGTTTGGAACAGTCTGGGACAGCCTGGGACAGCCTGGGACAGTCTGGGACCGTCTGGGACTTGTTTGGAACTGTCTGGGACAGTCTGGGACTTGTTTGGGACAGTCTGGGACCGCCTGGGACAGTCTGGGACAGTCTAGGACTTGTTTGGAACAGTCTGGGACCGTCTGGGACAGTCTAGGACACGTTTGGGACCGTCTGGGACCGTCTGGGACAGTCTGGGACTTGTTTGGGATAGTCTGGGACCGTCTGGGACAGTCTGGGACTTGTTTGGAACAGTCTGGGACAGTCTGGGACAGTCTGGGACTTGTTTGGGACAGTCTGGGACCGTCTGGGACCTTCTGGGACAGTCTGGGACTTGTTTGGAACAGTCTGGGACTGTCTGGGATCGTCTGGGACTTGTTTGGAACAGTCTGGGACAGTCTGGGACAGTCTGGGACAGTCTGGGACTTGTTTGGAACAGTCTGCGTCAGTTTGGGACCGTCTGGGACTTGTTTGGAACAGCCTGGGACAGTCTGGGGTAGTCTGGGACCTGTTTGGAACAGTCTGGGACCGTCTGGGACAGTCTAGGACACGTTTGGGACCGTCTGGGACCGTCTGGGACAGTCTGGGACTTGTTTGGGACAGTCTGGGACCGTCTGGGACAGTCTGGGACTTGATTGGAACAGTCTGGGACCGTCTGGGACAGTCTGGGACTTGTTTGGAACAGTCTGGGACTGTCTGGGACCGTCTGGGACTTGTTTGGAACAGTCTGGGACAGTCTGGGATCGTCTGGGACAGTCTAGGACACGTTTGGGACCGTCTGGGGCCGTCTGGGACAGTCTGGGACTTGTTTGGGACAGTCTGGGACCGCCTAGGACAGTCTGGGACAGTCTAGGACTTGTTTGGAACAGTCTGGGACCGTCTGGGACAGTCTAGGACACGTTTGGGACCGTCTGGGACCGTCTGGGACAGTCTGGGACTTGTTTGGGACAGTCTGGGACCGCCTGGGACAGTCTGGGACAGTCTAGGACTTGTTTGGAACAGTCTGGGACCGTCTGGGACAGTCTAGGACACGTTTGGGACCGTCTGGGATCGTCTGGGACAGTCTGGGACTTGTTTGGGACAGTCTGGGACCGTCTGGGGCAGTCTGGGACTTGTTTGGAACAGTCTGGGACAGTCTGGGACAGTCTGGGACAGTCTGGGACTTGTTTGGGACAGTCTGGGACCGTCTGGGACCTTCTAGGACAGTCTGGGACTTGCTTGGAACAGTCTGGGACTGTCTGGGATCGTCTGGGACTTGTTTGGAACAGTCTGGGACAGTCTGGGACAGTCTAGGACTTGTTTGGAACAGTCTGCGTCAGTTTGGGACCGTCTGGGACTTGTTTGGAATAGTCTGCGACAGTTTGGAACAGTCTAGGACTTGTTTGGAACAGTCTGGGACCGTCTGGGACCTTCTTGGACAGTCTGGGACTTGTTTGGAACAGCCTGGTACAGTCTGGGGTAGTCTGGGACTTGTTTGCAACAGTCTGCGTCAGTTTGGGACCGTCTGGGACTTGTTTGCAACAGTCTGGGACTGTCTGGGACCGTCTGGGACTTGTTTGGAACAGTCTGGGACAGCCTGGGACTGTTTGGGACAGTCTGGGACTTGTTTGGAACAGTCTGGGACAGTCTGGGACCGTCTGGGACTTGTTTGGAACAGTCTGGGACAGTCTGGGACTTGTTTGGAACAGCCTGGGACAGTCTGGGGTAGTCTGGGACTTGTTTGGAACAGTCTGGGATCGTCTGGGACAGTCTAGGACACGTTTGGGACCGTCTGGGGCCGTCTGGGACCGTCTGGGACTTGTTTGGAACAGTCTGGGACAGCCTGGGACAGCCTGGGACAGTTTGGGACAGTCTGGGACTTGTTTGGAACAGTCTGGGACAGTCTGGGACCGTCTGGGACTTGTATGGAATAGTCTGCGACAGTTTGGGACAGTCTAGGACTTGTTTGGAACAGTCTGGGACAGCCTGGGACAGCCTGGGACAGTCTGGGACCGTCTGGGACTTGTTTGGAACTGTCTGGGACAGTCTGGGACTTGTTTGGAACAGCCTGGGACAGTCTGGGGTAGTCTGGGACTTGTTTGGAACAGTCTGGGATCGTCTGGGACAGTCTAGGACACGTTTGGGACCGTCTGGGGCCGTCTGGGACAGTCTGGGACTTGTTTGGGACAGTCTGGGACCGCCTGGGACAGTCTGGGACAGTCTAGGACTTGTTTGGAACAGTCTGGGACCGTCTGGGACAGTCTAGGACACGTTTGGGACCGTCTGGGACCGTCTGGGACAGTCTGGGACTTGTTTGGGATAGTCTGGGACCGTCTGGGACAGTCTGGGACTTGTTTGGAACAGTCTGGGACAGTCTGGGACAGTCTGGGACTTGTTTGGGACAGTCTGGGACCGTCTGGGACAGTCTGGGACAGTCTGGGACTTGTTTGGAACAGTCTGCGTCAGTTTGGGACCGTCTGGGACTTGTTTGGAACAGCCTGGGACAGTCTGGGGTAGTCTGGGACCTGTTTGGAACAGTCTGGGACCGTCTGGGACAGTCTAGGACACGTTTGGGACCGTCTGGGACCGTCTGGGACAGTCTGGGACTTGTTTGGGACAGTCTGGGACCGTCTGGGACAGTCTGGGACTTGATTGGAACAGTCTGGGACCGTCTGGGACAGTCTGGGACTTGTTTGGAACAGTCTGGGACTGTCTGGGACCGTCTGGGACTTGTTTGGAACAGTCTGGGACAGTCTGGGATCGTCTGGGACAGTCTAGGACACGTTTGGGACCGTCTGGGGCCGTCTGGGACAGTCTGGGACTTGTTTGGGACAGTCTGGGACAGTCTGGGACAGTCTGGGACAGTCTGGGACTTGTTTGGGACAGTCTGGGACCGTCTGGGACCTTCTGGGACAGTCTGGGACTTGTTTGGAACAGTCTGGGACTGTCTGGGATCGTCTGGGACTTGTTTGGAACAGTCTGGGACAGTCTGGGACTTGATTGGGACAGACTGGGACCGTCTGGGACAGTCTGGGACAGTCTGGGACTTGTTTGGAACAGTCTGGGACCGTCTGGGACAGTCTAGGACACGTTTGGGACCGTCTGGGACCGTCTGGGACTTGATTGGAACAGTCTGGGACCTTCTGGGACAGTCTGGGACTTGTTTGGAACAGTCTGGGACCGTCTGGGACCTTCTGGGACAGTCTGGGACTTGTTTGGAACAGCCTGGTAAAGTCTGGGACGGTCTGGGACTTGTTTGGAACAGCCTGGGACAGTCTGGGACAGTCTGGGACTTGTTTGGAACAGCCTGGGACAGTCTGGGACCGTCTGGGACTTGTTTGCAACAGTCTGGGACTGTCTGGGACCGTCTGGGACTTGTTTGGAACAGTCTGGGACTGTCTGGGACCGTCTGGGACTTGTTTGGAACAGTCTGGGACTGTCTGGGACCGTCTGGGACTTGTTTGGAACAGTCTGGGACAGTCTGGGACCGTCTGGGACTTGTTTGGAACAGTCTGGGACAGTCTGGGACAGTCTGGGACTTGTTTGGAACAGTCTGGGACCGTCTGGGACAGTCTAGGACACGTTTGGGACCGTCTGGGACCGTCTGGGACAGTCTGGGACTTGTTTGGGACAGTCTGGGACCGCCTGGGACAGTCTGGGACAGTCTAGGACTTGTTTGGAACAGTCTGGGACCGTCTGGGACAGTCTAGGACACGTTTGGGACCGTCTGGGATCGTCTGGGACAGTCTGGGACTTGTTTGGGACAGTCTGGGACCGTCTGGGACAGTCTGGGACAGTCTGGGACAGTCTGGGACTTGTTTGGGACAGTCTGGGACAGTCTGGGACCTTCTAGGACAGTCTGGGACTTGTTTGGAACAGTCTGGGACTGTCTGGGATCGTCTGGGACTTGTTTGGAACAGTCTGGGACAGTCTGGGACAGTCTGGGACTTGTTTGGAACAGTCTGCGTCAGTTTGGGACCGTCTGGGACTTGTTTGGAATAGTCTGCGACAGTTTGGGACAGTCTGGGACTTGTTTGGAACAGTCTGGGACAGTCTGGGACTTGTTTGGAACAGTCTGGGACAGTCTGGGACTTGTTTGGAACAGCCTGGGACAGTCTGGGGTAGTCTGGGACTTGTTTGGAACAGTCTGGGATCGTCTGGGACAGTCTAGGACACGTTTGGGACCGTCTGGGGCCGTCTGGGACCGTCTGGGACTTGTTTGGAACAGTCTGGGACAGCCTGGGACAGTTTGGGACAGTCTGGGACTTGTTTGGAACAGTCTGGGACAGTCTGGGACCGTCTGGGACTTGTTTGGAACAGTCTGGGACAGTCTGGGACTTGTTTGGAACAGCCTGGGACAGTCTGGGGTAGTCTGGGACTTGTTTGGAACAGTCTGGGATCGTCTGGGACAGTCTAGGACACGTTTGGGACCGTCTGGGGCCGTCTGGGACCGTCTGGGACTTGTTTGGAACAGTCTGGGACAGTCTGGGACCGTCTGGGACTTGTTTGGGACAGTCTGGGACAGCCTGGGACAGTTTGGGACAGTCTGGGACTTGTTTGGAACAGTCTGGGACAGTCTGGGACCGTCTGGGACTTGTTTGGGACAGTCTGGGACCGCCTGGGACCGTCTGGGACAGTCTGGGACTTGTTTGGGACAGTCTGGGACCGTCTGGGACAGTCTGGGACTTGTTTGGAACAGTCTGGGACAGTCTGGGACAGTCTGGGACTTGTTTGGAACAGTCTGGGACTGTCTGGGATCGTCTGGGACTTGTTTGGAACAGTCTGGGACAGTCTGGGACCTTCTGGGACAGTCTGGGACTTGTTTGGAACAGTCTGGGACTGTCTGGGATCGTCTGGGACTTGTTTGGAACAGTCTGGGACAGTCTGGGACTTGATTGGGACAGACTGGGACCGTCTGGGACAGTCTGGGACAGTCTGGGACTTGTTTGGAACAGTCTGGGACCGTCTGGGACAGTCTAGGACACGTTTGGGACCGTCTGGGACCGTCTGGGACTTGATTGGAACAGTCTGGGACCTTCTGGGACAGTCTGGGACTTGTTTGGAACAGTCTGGGACCGTCTGGGACCTTCTGGGACAGTCTGGGACTTGTTTGGAACAGCCTGGTAAAGTCTGGGACGGTCTGGGACTTGTTTGGAACAGCCTGGGACAGTCTGGGACAGTCTGGGACTTGTTTGGAACAGCCTGGGACAGTCTGGGACAGTCTGGGACTTGTTTGGGACAGTCTGGGACCGTCTGGGACCTTCTAGGACAGTCTGGGACTTGCTTGGAACAGTCTGGGACTTGCTTGGAACAGTCTGGGACTGTCTGGGATCGTCTGGGACTTGTTTGGAACAGTCTGGGACAGTCTGGGACAGTCTAGGACTTGTTTGGAACAGTCTGCGTCAGTTTGGGACCGTCTGGGACTTGTTTGGAATAGTCTGCGACAGTTTGGGACAGTCTAGGACTTGTTTGGAACAGTCTGGGACCGTCTGGGACCTTCTTGGACAGTCTGGGACTTGTTTGGAACAGCCTGGTACAGTCTGGGGTAGTCTGGGACTTGTTTGCAACAGTCTGCGTCAGTTTGGGACCGTCTGGGACTTGTTTGCAACAGTCTGGGACTGTCTGGGACCGTCTGGGACTTGTTTGGAACAGTCTGGGACAGCCTGGGACTGTTTGGGACAGTCTGGGACTTGTTTGGAACAGTCTGGGACAGTCTGGGACCGTCTGGGACTTGTTTGGAACAGTCTGGGACAGTCTGGGACTTGTTTGGAACAGCCTGGGACAGTCTGGGGTAGTCTGGGACTTGTTTGGAACAGTCTGGGATCGTCTGGGACAGTCTAGGACACGTTTGGGACCGTCTGGGGCCGTCTGGGACCGTCTGGGACTTGTTTGGAACAGTCTGGGACAGCCTGGGACAGCCTGGGACAGCCTGGGACAGTTTGGGACAGTCTGGGACTTGTTTGGAACAGTCTGGGACAGTCTGGGACCGTCTGGGACTTGTATGGAATAGTCTGCGACAGTTTGGGACAGTCTAGGACTTGTTTGGAACAGTCTGGGACAGCCTGGGACAGCCTGGGACAGTCTGGGACCGTCTGGGACTTGTTTGGAACTGTCTGGGACAGTCTGGGACTTGTTTGGGACAGTCTGGGACCGCCTGGGACAGTCTGGGACAGTCTAGGACTTGTTTGGAACAGTCTGGGACCGTCTGGGACAGTCTAGGACACGTTTGGGACCGTCTGGGACCGTCTGGGACAGTCTGGGACTTGTTTGGAACAGTCTGGGACAGTCTGGGACAGTCTGGGACTTGTTTGGGACAGTCTGGGACCGTCTGGGACCTTCTGGGACAGTCTGGGACTTGTTTGGAACAGTCTGGGACTGTCTGGGATCGTCTGGGACTTGTTTGGAACAGTCTGGGACAGTCTGGGACAGTCTGGGACAGTCTGGGACTTGTTTGGAACAGTCTGCGTCAGTTTGGGACCGTCTGGGACTTGTTTGGAACAGCCTGGGACAGTCTGGGGTAGTCTGGGACCTGTTTGGAACAGTCTGGGACCGTCTGGGACAGTCTAGGACACGTTTGGGACCGTCTGGGACCGTCTGGGACAGTCTGGGACTTGTTTGGGACAGTCTGGGACCGTCTGGGACAGTCTGGGACTTGATTGGAACAGTCTGGGACCGTCTGGGACAGTCTGGGACTTGTTTGGAACAGTCTGGGACTGTCTGGGACCGTCTGGGACTTGTTTGGAACAGTCTGGGACAGTCTGGGATCGTCTGGGACAGTCTAGGACACGTTTGGGACCGTCTGGGGCCGTCTGGGACAGTCTGGGACTTGTTTGGGACAGTCTGGGACCGCCTAGGACAGTCTGGGACAGTCTAGGACTTGTTTGGAACAGTCTGGGACCGTCTGGGACAGTCTAGGACACGTTTGGGACCGTCTGGGACCGTCTGGGACAGTCTGGGACTTGTTTGGGACAGTCTGGGACCGCCTGGGACAGTCTGGGACAGTCTAGGACTTGTTTGGAACAGTCTGGGACCGTCTGGGACAGTCTAGGACACGTTTGGGACCGTCTGGGATCGTCTGGGACAGTCTGGGACTTGTTTGGGACAGTCTGGGACCGTCTGGGGCAGTCTGGGACTTGTTTGGGACAGTCTGGGACAGTCTGGGACAGTCTGGGACAGTCTGGGACTTGTTTGGGACAGTCTGGGACCGTCTGGGACCTTCTAGGACAGTCTGGGACTTGCTTGGAACAGTCTGGGACTGTCTGGGATCGTCTGGGACTTGTTTGGAACAGTCTGGGACAGTCTGGGACAGTCTAGGACTTGTTTGGAACAGTCTGCGTCAGTTTGGGACCGTCTGGGACTTGTTTGGAATAGTCTGCGACAGTTTGGGACAGTCTAGGACTTGTTTGGAACAGTCTGGGACCGTCTGGGACCTTCTTGGACAGTCTGGGACTTGTTTGGAACAGCCTGGTACAGTCTGGGGTAGTCTGGGACTTGTTTGCAACAGTCTGCGTCAGTTTGGGACCGTCTGGGACTTGTTTGCAACAGTCTGGGACTGTCTGGGACCGTCTGGGACTTGTTTGGAACAGTCTGGGACAGCCTGGGACTGTTTGGGACAGTCTGGGACTTGTTTGGAACAGTCTGGGACAGTCTGGGACCGTCTGGGACTTGTTTGGAACAGTCTGGGACAGTCTGGGACTTGTTTGGAACAGCCTGGGACAGTCTGGGGTAGTCTGGGACTTGTTTGGAACAGTCTGGGATCGTCTGGGACAGTCTAGGACACGTTTGGGACCGTCTGGGGCCGTCTGGGACCGTCTGGGACTTGTTTGGAACAGTCTGGGACAGCCTGGGACAGCCTGGGACAGTTTGGGACAGTCTGGGACTTGTTTGGAACAGTCTGGGACAGTCTGGGACCGTCTGGGACTTGTATGGAATAGTCTGCGACAGTTTGGGACAGTCTAGGACTTGTTTGGAACAGTCTGGGACAGCCTGGGACAGCCTGGGACAGTCTGGGACCGTCTGGGACTTGTTTGGAACTGTCTGGGACAGTCTGGGACTTGTTTGGAACAGCCTGGGACAGTCTGGGGTAGTCTGGGACTTGTTTGGGATAGTCTGGGACCGTCTGGGACAGTCTGGGACTTGTTTGGAACAGTCTGGGACAGTCTGGGACAGTCTGGGACTTGTTTGGGACAGTCTGGGACCGTCTGGGACCTTCTGGGACAGTCTGGGACTTGTTTGGAACAGTCTGGGACTGTCTGGGATCGTCTGGGACTTGTTTGGAACAGTCTGGGACAGTCTGGGACAGTCTGGGACAGTCTGGGACTTGTTTGGAACAGTCTGCGTCAGTTTGGGACCGTCTGGGACTTGTTTGGAACAGCCTGGGACAGTCTGGGGTAGTCTGGGACCTGTTTGGAACAGTCTGGGACCGTCTGGGACAGTCTAGGACACGTTTGGGACCGTCTGGGACCGTCTGGGACCTTCTGGGACAGTCTGGGACTTGTTTGGAACAGTCTGGGACTGTCTGGGATCGTCTGGGACTTGTTTGGAACAGTCTGGGACAGTCTGGGACTTGATTGGGACAGACTGGGACCGTCTGGGACAGTCTGGGACAGTCTGGGACTTGTTTGGAACAGTCTGGGACCGTCTGGGACAGTCTAGGACACGTTTGGGACCGTCTGGGACCGTCTGGGACTTGATTGGAACAGTCTGGGACCTTCTGGGACAGTCTGGGACTTGTTTGGAACAGTCTGGGACCGTCTGGGACCTTCTGGGACAGTCTGGGACTTGTTTGGAACAGCCTGGTAAAGTCTGGGACGGTCTGGGACTTGTTTGGAACAGCCTGGGACAGTCTGGGACAGTCTGGGACTTGTTTGGAACAGCCTGGGACAGTCTGGGACCGTCTGGGACTTGTTTGCAACAGTCTGGGACTGTCTGGGACCGTCTGGGACTTGTTTGGAACAGTCTGGGACTGTCTGGGACCGTCTGGGACTTGTTTGGAACAGTCTGGGACCGTCTGGGACAGTCTAGGACACGTTTGGGACCGTCTGGGACCGTCTGGGACAGTCTGGGACTTGTTTGGGACAGTCTGGGACCGCCTGGGACAGTCTGGGACAGTCTAGGACTTGTTTGGAACAGTCTGGGACCGTCTGGGACAGTCTAGGACACGTTTGGGACCGTCTGGGATCGTCTGGGACAGTCTGGGACTTGTTTGGGACAGTCTGGGACCGTCTGGGACAGTCTGGGACAGTCTGGGACAGTCTGGGACTTGTTTGGGACAGTCTGGGACAGTCTGGGACCTTCTAGGACAGTCTGGGACTTGTTTGGAACAGTCTGGGACTGTCTGGGATCGTCTGGGACTTGTTTGGAACAGTCTGGGACAGTCTGGGACAGTCTGGGACTTGTTTGGAACAGTCTGCGTCAGTTTGGGACCGTCTGGGACTTGTTTGGAATAGTCTGCGACAGTTTGGGACAGTCTAGGACTTGTTTGGAACAGTCTGGGACCGTCTGGGACCTTCTTGGACAGTCTGGGACTTGTTTGGAACAGCCTGGTACAGTCTGGGGTAGTCTGGGACTTGTTTGCAACAGTCTGCGTCAGTTTGGGACCGTCTGGGACTTGTTTGCAACAGTCTGGGACTGTCTGGGACCGTCTGGGACTTGTTTGGAACAGTCTGGGACAGCCTGGGACAGTTTGGGACAGTCTGGGACTTGTTTGGAACAGTCTGGGACAGTCTGGGACTTGTTTGGAACAGTCTGGGACAGTCTGGGACTTGTTTGGAACAGCCTGGGACAGTCTGGGGTAGTCTGGGACTTGTTTGGAACAGTCTGGGATCGTCTGGGACAGTCTAGGACACGTTTGGGACCGTCTGGGGCCGTCTGGGACCGTCTGGGACTTGTTTGGAACAGTCTGGGACAGCCTGGGACAGTTTGGGACAGTCTGGGACTTGTTTGGAACAGTCTGGGACAGTCTGGGACCGTCTGGGACTTGTTTGGAACAGTCTGGGACAGTCTGGGACTTGTTTGGAACAGCCTGGGACAGTCTGGGGTAGTCTGGGACTTGTTTGGAACAGTCTGGGATCGTCTGGGACAGTCTAGGACACGTTTGGGACCGTCTGGGGCCGTCTGGGACCGTCTGGGACTTGTTTGGAACAGTCTGGGACAGTCTGGGACCGTCTGGGACTTGTTTGGGACAGTCTGGGACAGCCTGGGACAGTTTGGGACAGTCTGGGACTTGTTTGGAACAGTCTGGGACAGTCTGGGACCGTCTGGGACTTGTTTGGGACAGTCTGGGACCGCCTGGGACCGTCTGGGACAGTCTGGGACTTGTTTGGGACAGTCTGGGACCGTCTGGGACAGTCTGGGACTTGTTTGGAACAGTCTGGGACAGTCTGGGACAGTCTGGGACTTGTTTGGAACAGTCTGGGACTGTCTGGGATCGTCTGGGACTTGTTTGGAACAGTCTGGGACAGTCTGGGACCTTCTGGGACAGTCTGGGACTTGTTTGGAACAGTCTGGGACTGTCTGGGATCGTCTGGGACTTGTTTGGAACAGTCTGGGACAGTCTGGGACTTGATTGGGACAGACTGGGACCGTCTGGGACAGTCTGGGACAGTCTGGGACTTGTTTGGAACAGTCTGGGACCGTCTGGGACAGTCTAGGACACGTTTGGGACCGTCTGGGACCGTCTGGGACTTGATTGGAACAGTCTGGGACCTTTTGGGACAGTCTGGGACTTGTTTGGAACAGTCTGGGACCGTCTGGGACCTTCTGGGACAGTCTGGGACTTGTTTGGAACAGCCTGGTAAAGTCTGGGACGGTCTGGGACTTGTTTGGAACAGCCTGGGACAGTCTGGGACAGTCTGGGACTTGTTTGGAACAGCCTGGGACAGTCTGGGACCGTCTGGGACTTGTTTGCAACAGTCTGGGACTGTCTGGGACCGTCTGGGACTTGTTTGCAACAGTCTGGGACTGTCTGGGACCGTCTGGGACTTGTTTGGAACAGTCTGGGACAGCCTGGGACAGTTTGGGACAGTCTGGGACTTGTTTGGAACAGTCTGGGACTGTCTGGGACCGTCTGGGACTTGTTTGGAACAGTCTGGGACTGTCTGGGACCGTCTGGGACTTGTTTGGAACAGTCTGGGACAGTCTGGGACCGTCTGGGACTTGTTTGGAACAGTCTGGGACAGTCTGGGACAGTCTGGGACTTGTTTGGAACAGTCTGGGACCGTCTGGGACAGTCTAGGACACGTTTGGGACCGTCTGGGACCGTCTGGGACAGTCTGGGACTTGTTTGGGACAGTCTGGGACCGCCTGGGACAGTCTGGGACAGTCTAGGACTTGTTTGGAACAGTCTGGGACCGTCTGGGACAGTCTAGGACACGTTTGGGACCGTCTGGGACCGTCTGGGACAGTCTGGGACTTGTTTGGGACAGTCTGGGACCGTCTCGGACAGTCTGGGACCGTCTGGGACAGTCTGGGACTTGTTTGGAACAGTCTGGGACAGTCTGGGACAGTCTGGGACAGTCTGGGACTTGTTTGGGACAGTCTGGGACCGTCTGGGACCTTCTGGGACAGTCTGGGACTTGTTTGGAACAGTCTGGGACTGTCTGGGACCGTCTGGGACTTGTTTGGAACAGTCTGGGACAGTCTGGGACAGTCTGGGACTTGTTTGGAACAGTCTGCGTCAGTTTGGGACCGTCTGGGACTTGTTTGGAATAGTCTGCGACAGTTTGGGACAGTCTAGGACTTGTTTGGAACAGTCTGGGACCGTCTGGGACCTTCTGGGACAGTCTGGGACTTGTTTGGAACAGCCTGGTACAGTCTGGGGTAGTCTGGGACTTGTTTGCAACAGTCTGCGTCAGTTTGGGACAGTCTAGGACTTGTTTGGGACAGTCTGGGACCGCCTGGGACAGTCTGGGACAGTCTAGGACTTGTTTGGAACAGTCTGGGACCGTCTGGGACAGTCTAGGACACGTTTGGAACCGTCTGGGATCGTCTGGGACAGTCTGGGACTTGTTTGGGACAGTCTGGGACCGTCTGGGACCGTCTGGGACAGTCTGGGACTTGTTTGGAACAGTCTGGGACTGTCTGGGATCGTCTGGGACTAGTTTGGAACAGTCTGGGACAGTCTGGGACTTGATTGGGACAGACTGGGACCGTCTGGGACAGTCTGGGACAGTCTGGGACTTGTTTGGAACAGTCTGGGACCGTCTGGGACAGTCTAGGACACGTTTGGGACCGTCTGGGACCGTCTGGGACTTGATTGGAACAGTCTGGGACCTTCTGGGACAGTCTGGGACTTGTTTGGAACAGTCTGGGACCGTCTGGGACCTTCTGGGACAGTCTGGGACTTGTTTGGAACAGCCTGGTAAAGTCTGGGACGGTCTGGGACTTGTTTGGAACAGCCTGGGACAGTCTGGGACAGTCTGGGACTTGTTTGGAACAGCCTGGGACAGTCTGGGACCGTCTGGGACTTGTTTGCAACAGTCTGGGACTGTCTGGGACCGTCTGGGACTTGTTTGGAACAGTCTGGGACAGCCTGGGACAGTTTGGGACAGTCTGGGACATGTTTGGAACAGTCTGGGACTGTCTGGGACCGTCTGGGACTTGTTTGGAACAGTCTGGGACTGTCTGGGACCGTCTGGGACTTGTTTGGAACAGTCTGGGACAGTCTGGGACCGTCTGGGACTTGTTTGGAACAGTCTGGGACAGTCTGGGACAGTCTGGGACTTGTTTGGAACAGTCTGGGACCGTCTGGGACAGTCTAGGACACGTTTGGGACCGTCTGGGACCGTCTGGGACAGTCTGGGACTTGTTTGGGACAGTCTGGGACCGCCTGGGACAGTCTGGGACAGTCTAGGACTTGTTTGGAACAGTCTGGGACCGTCTGGGACAGTCTAGGACACGTTTGGGACCGTCTGGGACCGTCTGGGACAGTCTGGGACTTGTTTGGGACAGTCTGGGACCGTCTGGGACAGTCTGGGACTTGATTGGAACAGTCTGGGACCGTCTGGGACAGTCTGGGACTTGTTTGGAACAGTCTGGGACAGTCTGGGACAGTCTGGGACAGTCTGGGACTTGTTTGGGACAGTCTGGGACCGTCTGGGACCTTCTGGGACAGTCTGGGACTTGTTTGGAACAGTCTGGGACTGTCTGGGACCGTCTGGGACTTGTTTGGAACAGTCTGGGACAGTCTGGGACAGTCTGGGACTTGTTTGGAACAGTCTGCGTCAGTTTGGGACCGTCTGGGACTTGTTTGGAATAGTCTGCGACAGTTTGGGACAGTCTAGGACTTGTTTGGAACAGTCTGGGACCGTCTGGGACCTTCTGGGACAGTCTGGGACTTGTTTGGAACAGCCTGGTACAGTCTGGGGTAGTCTGGGACTTGTTTGCAACAGTCTGCGTCAGTTTGGGACAGTCTAGGACTTGTTTGGGACAGTCTGGGACCGCCTGGGACAGTCTGGGACAGTCTAGGACTTGTTTGGAACAGTCTGGGACCGTCTGGGACAGTCTAGGACACGTTTGGGACCGTCTGGGATCGTCTGGGACAGTCTGGGACTTGTTTGGGACAGTCTGGGACCGTCTGGGACAGTCTGGGACTTGTTTGGAACAGTGTGGGACAGTCTGGGACAGTCTGGGACAGTCTGGGACTTGTTTGGGACAGTCTGGGACCGTCTGGGACCTTCTGGGACAGTCTGGGACTTGTTTGGAACAGTCTGGGACTGTCTGGGATCGTCTGGGACTTGTTTGGAACAGTCTGGGACAGTCTGGGACAGTCTGGGACTTGTTTGGAACAGTCTGCGTCAGTTTGGGACCGTCTGGGACTTGTTTGGAATAGTCTGCGACAGTTTGGGACAGTCTAGGACTTGTTTGGAACAGTCTGGGACCGTCTGGGACCTTCTTGGACAGTCTGGGACTTGTTTGGAACAGCCTGGTACAGTCTGGGACAGTCTGGGACAGTCTGGGACAGTCTGGGACAGTCTGGGACTTGTTTGGGACAGTCTAGGACTTGTTTGGAACAGTCTGGGACAGCCTGGGACAGCCTGGGACAGTCTGGGACCGTCTGGGACTTGTTTGGAACTGTCTGGGACAGTCTGGGACTTGTTTGGAACAGCCTGGGACAGTCTGGGGTAGTCTGGGACTTGTTTGGAACAGTCTGGGATCGTCTGGGACAGTCTAGGACACGTTTGGGACCGTCTGGGGCCGTCTGGGACAGTCTGGGACTTGTTTGGGACAGTCTGGGACCGCCTGGGACAGTCTGGGACAGTCTAGGACTTGTTTGGAACAGTCTGGGACCGTCTGGGACAGTCTAGGACACGTTTGGGACCGTCTGGGACCGTCTGGGACAGTCTGGGACTTGTTTGGGATAGTCTGGGACCGTCTGGGACAGTCTGGGACTTGTTTGGAACAGTCTGGGACAGTCTGGGACAGTCTGGGACTTGTTTGGGACAGTCTGGGACCGTCTGGGACCTTCTGGGACAGTCTGGGACTTGTTTGGAACAGTCTGGGACTGTCTGGGATCGTCTGGGACTTGTTTGGAACAGTCTGGGACAGTCTGGGACAGTCTGGGACAGTCTGGGACTTGTTTGGAACAGTCTGCGTCAGTTTGGGACCGTCTGGGACTTGTTTGGAACAGCCTGGGACAGTCTGGGGTAGTCTGGGACCTGTTTGGAACAGTCTGGGACCGTCTGGGACAGTCTAGGACACGTTTGGGACCGTCTGGGACCGTCTGGGACAGTCTG
This sequence comes from Cephus spinipes, assembly GCA_963971525.1. Lineage (NCBI taxonomy): Eukaryota > Metazoa > Arthropoda > Insecta > Hymenoptera > Cephidae > Cephus > Cephus spinipes. Next base: position 10,499,893 of record OZ020581.1, on the reverse strand, counting down.
GGACTTGTTTGGGACAGTCTGGGACCGTCTGGGACAGTCTGGGACTTGATTGGAACAGTCTGGGACCGTCTGGGACAGTCTGGGACTTGTTTGGAACAGTCTGGGACTGTCTGGGACCGTCTGGGACTTGTTTGGAACAGTCTGGGACAGTCTGGGATCGTCTGGGACAGTCTAGGACACGTTTGGGACCGTCTGGGGCCGTCTGGGACAGTCTGGGACTTGTTTGGGACAGTCTGGGACAGTCTGGGACAGTCTGGGACAGTCTGGGACTTGTTTGGGACAGTCTGGGACCGTCTGGGACCTTCTGGGACAGTCTGGGACTTGTTTGGAACAGTCTGGGACTGTCTGGGATCGTCTGGGACTTGTTTGGAACAGTCTGGGACAGTCTGGGACTTGATTGGGACAGACTGGGACCGTCTGGGACAGTCTGGGACAGTCTGGGACTTGTTTGGAACAGTCTGGGACCGTCTGGGACAGTCTAGGACACGTTTGGGACCGTCTGGGACCGTCTGGGACTTGATTGGAACAGTCTGGGACCTTCTGGGACAGTCTGGGACTTGTTTGGAACAGTCTGGGACCGTCTGGGACCTTCTGGGACAGTCTGGGACTTGTTTGGAACAGCCTGGTAAAGTCTGGGACGGTCTGGGACTTGTTTGGAACAGCCTGGGACAGTCTGGGACAGTCTGGGACTTGTTTGGAACAGCCTGGGACAGTCTGGGACCGTCTGGGACTTGTTTGCAACAGTCTGGGACTGTCTGGGACCGTCTGGGACTTGTTTGGAACAGTCTGGGACTGTCTGGGACCGTCTGGGACTTGTTTGGAACAGTCTGGGACCGTCTGGGACAGTCTAGGACACGTTTGGGACCGTCTGGGACCGTCTGGGACAGTCTGGGACTTGTTTGGGACAGTCTGGGACCGCCTGGGACAGTCTGGGACAGTCTAGGACTTGTTTGGAACAGTCTGGGACCGTCTGGGACAGTCTAGGACACGTTTGGGACCGTCTGGGATCGTCTGGGACAGTCTGGGACTTGTTTGGGACAGTCTGGGACCGTCTGGGACAGTCTGGGACAGTCTGGGACAGTCTGGGACTTGTTTGGGACAGTCTGGGACAGTCTGGGACCTTCTAGGACAGTCTGGGACTTGTTTGGAACAGTCTGGGACTGTCTGGGATCGTCTGGGACTTGTTTGGAACAGTCTGGGACAGTCTGGGACAGTCTGGGACTTGTTTGGAACAGTCTGCGTCAGTTTGGGACCGTCTGGGACTTGTTTGGAATAGTCTGCGACAGTTTGGGACAGTCTAGGACTTGTTTGGAACAGTCTGGGACCGTCTGGGACCTTCTTGGACAGTCTGGGACTTGTTTGGAACAGCCTGGTACAGTCTGGGGTAGTCTGGGACTTGTTTGCAACAGTCTGCGTCAGTTTGGGACCGTCTGGGACTTGTTTGCAACAGTCTGGGACTGTCTGGGACCGTCTGGGACTTGTTTGGAACAGTCTGGGACAGCCTGGGACAGTTTGGGACAGTCTGGGACTTGTTTGGAACAGTCTGGGACAGTCTGGGACTTGTTTGGAACAGTCTGGGACAGTCTGGGACTTGTTTGGAACAGCCTGGGACAGTCTGGGGTAGTCTGGGACTTGTTTGGAACAGTCTGGGATCGTCTGGGACAGTCTAGGACACGTTTGGGACCGTCTGGGGCCGTCTGGGACCGTCTGGGACTTGTTTGGAACAGTCTGGGACAGCCTGGGACAGTTTGGGACAGTCTGGGACTTGTTTGGAACAGTCTGGGACAGTCTGGGACCGTCTGGGACTTGTTTGGAACAGTCTGGGACAGTCTGGGACTTGTTTGGAACAGCCTGGGACAGTCTGGGGTAGTCTGGGACTTGTTTGGAACAGTCTGGGATCGTCTGGGACAGTCTAGGACACGTTTGGGACCGTCTGGGGCCGTCTGGGACCGTCTGGGACTTGTTTGGAACAGTCTGGGACAGTCTGGGACCGTCTGGGACTTGTTTGGGACAGTCTGGGACAGCCTGGGACAGTTTGGGACAGTCTGGGACTTGTTTGGAACAGTCTGGGACAGTCTGGGACCGTCTGGGACTTGTTTGGGACAGTCTGGGACCGCCTGGGACCGTCTGGGACAGTCTGGGACTTGTTTGGGACAGTCTGGGACCGTCTGGGACAGTCTGGGACTTGTTTGGAACAGTCTGGGACAGTCTGGGACAGTCTGGGACTTGTTTGGAACAGTCTGGGACTGTCTGGGATCGTCTGGGACTTGTTTGGAACAGTCTGGGACAGTCTGGGACCTTCTGGGACAGTCTGGGACTTGTTTGGAACAGTCTGGGACTGTCTGGGATCGTCTGGGACTTGTTTGGAACAGTCTGGGACAGTCTGGGACTTGATTGGGACAGACTGGGACCGTCTGGGACAGTCTGGGACAGTCTGGGACTTGTTTGGAACAGTCTGGGACCGTCTGGGACAGTCTAGGACACGTTTGGGACCGTCTGGGACCGTCTGGGACTTGATTGGAACAGTCTGGGACCTTTTGGGACAGTCTGGGACTTGTTTGGAACAGTCTGGGACCGTCTGGGACCTTCTGGGACAGTCTGGGACTTGTTTGGAACAGCCTGGTAAAGTCTGGGACGGTCTGGGACTTGTTTGGAACAGCCTGGGACAGTCTGGGACAGTCTGGGACTTGTTTGGAACAGCCTGGGACAGTCTGGGACCGTCTGGGACTTGTTTGCAACAGTCTGGGACTGTCTGGGACCGTCTGGGACTTGTTTGCAACAGTCTGGGACTGTCTGGGACCGTCTGGGACTTGTTTGGAACAGTCTGGGACAGCCTGGGACAGTTTGGGACAGTCTGGGACTTGTTTGGAACAGTCTGGGACTGTCTGGGACCGTCTGGGACTTGTTTGGAACAGTCTGGGACTGTCTGGGACCGTCTGGGACTTGTTTGGAACAGTCTGGGACAGTCTGGGACCGTCTGGGACTTGTTTGGAACAGTCTGGGACAGTCTGGGACAGTCTGGGACTTGTTTGGAACAGTCTGGGACCGTCTGGGACAGTCTAGGACACGTTTGGGACCGTCTGGGACCGTCTGGGACAGTCTGGGACTTGTTTGGGACAGTCTGGGACCGCCTGGGACAGTCTGGGACAGTCTAGGACTTGTTTGGAACAGTCTGGGACCGTCTGGGACAGTCTAGGACACGTTTGGGACCGTCTGGGACCGTCTGGGACAGTCTGGGACTTGTTTGGGACAGTCTGGGACCGTCTCGGACAGTCTGGGACCGTCTGGGACAGTCTGGGACTTGTTTGGAACAGTCTGGGACAGTCTGGGACAGTCTGGGACAGTCTGGGACTTGTTTGGGACAGTCTGGGACCGTCTGGGACCTTCTGGGACAGTCTGGGACTTGTTTGGAACAGTCTGGGACTGTCTGGGACCGTCTGGGACTTGTTTGGAACAGTCTGGGACAGTCTGGGACAGTCTGGGACTTGTTTGGAACAGTCTGCGTCAGTTTGGGACCGTCTGGGACTTGTTTGGAATAGTCTGCGACAGTTTGGGACAGTCTAGGACTTGTTTGGAACAGTCTGGGACCGTCTGGGACCTTCTGGGACAGTCTGGGACTTGTTTGGAACAGCCTGGTACAGTCTGGGGTAGTCTGGGACTTGTTTGCAACAGTCTGCGTCAGTTTGGGACAGTCTAGGACTTGTTTGGGACAGTCTGGGACCGCCTGGGACAGTCTGGGACAGTCTAGGACTTGTTTGGAACAGTCTGGGACCGTCTGGGACAGTCTAGGACACGTTTGGAACCGTCTGGGATCGTCTGGGACAGTCTGGGACTTGTTTGGGACAGTCTGGGACCGTCTGGGACCGTCTGGGACAGTCTGGGACTTGTTTGGAACAGTCTGGGACTGTCTGGGATCGTCTGGGACTAGTTTGGAACAGTCTGGGACAGTCTGGGACTTGATTGGGACAGACTGGGACCGTCTGGGACAGTCTGGGACAGTCTGGGACTTGTTTGGAACAGTCTGGGACCGTCTGGGACAGTCTAGGACACGTTTGGGACCGTCTGGGACCGTCTGGGACTTGATTGGAACAGTCTGGGACCTTCTGGGACAGTCTGGGACTTGTTTGGAACAGTCTGGGACCGTCTGGGACCTTCTGGGACAGTCTGGGACTTGTTTGGAACAGCCTGGTAAAGTCTGGGACGGTCTGGGACTTGTTTGGAACAGCCTGGGACAGTCTGGGACAGTCTGGGACTTGTTTGGAACAGCCTGGGACAGTCTGGGACCGTCTGGGACTTGTTTGCAACAGTCTGGGACTGTCTGGGACCGTCTGGGACTTGTTTGGAACAGTCTGGGACAGCCTGGGACAGTTTGGGACAGTCTGGGACATGTTTGGAACAGTCTGGGACTGTCTGGGACCGTCTGGGACTTGTTTGGAACAGTCTGGGACTGTCTGGGACCGTCTGGGACTTGTTTGGAACAGTCTGGGACAGTCTGGGACCGTCTGGGACTTGTTTGGAACAGTCTGGGACAGTCTGGGACAGTCTGGGACTTGTTTGGAACAGTCTGGGACCGTCTGGGACAGTCTAGGACACGTTTGGGACCGTCTGGGACCGTCTGGGACAGTCTGGGACTTGTTTGGGACAGTCTGGGACCGCCTGGGACAGTCTGGGACAGTCTAGGACTTGTTTGGAACAGTCTGGGACCGTCTGGGACAGTCTAGGACACGTTTGGGACCGTCTGGGACCGTCTGGGACAGTCTGGGACTTGTTTGGGACAGTCTGGGACCGTCTGGGACAGTCTGGGACTTGATTGGAACAGTCTGGGACCGTCTGGGACAGTCTGGGACTTGTTTGGAACAGTCTGGGACAGTCTGGGACAGTCTGGGACAGTCTGGGACTTGTTTGGGACAGTCTGGGACCGTCTGGGACCTTCTGGGACAGTCTGGGACTTGTTTGGAACAGTCTGGGACTGTCTGGGACCGTCTGGGACTTGTTTGGAACAGTCTGGGACAGTCTGGGACAGTCTGGGACTTGTTTGGAACAGTCTGCGTCAGTTTGGGACCGTCTGGGACTTGTTTGGAATAGTCTGCGACAGTTTGGGACAGTCTAGGACTTGTTTGGAACAGTCTGGGACCGTCTGGGACCTTCTGGGACAGTCTGGGACTTGTTTGGAACAGCCTGGTACAGTCTGGGGTAGTCTGGGACTTGTTTGCAACAGTCTGCGTCAGTTTGGGACAGTCTAGGACTTGTTTGGGACAGTCTGGGACCGCCTGGGACAGTCTGGGACAGTCTAGGACTTGTTTGGAACAGTCTGGGACCGTCTGGGACAGTCTAGGACACGTTTGGGACCGTCTGGGATCGTCTGGGACAGTCTGGGACTTGTTTGGGACAGTCTGGGACCGTCTGGGACAGTCTGGGACTTGTTTGGAACAGTGTGGGACAGTCTGGGACAGTCTGGGACAGTCTGGGACTTGTTTGGGACAGTCTGGGACCGTCTGGGACCTTCTGGGACAGTCTGGGACTTGTTTGGAACAGTCTGGGACTGTCTGGGATCGTCTGGGACTTGTTTGGAACAGTCTGGGACAGTCTGGGACAGTCTGGGACTTGTTTGGAACAGTCTGCGTCAGTTTGGGACCGTCTGGGACTTGTTTGGAATAGTCTGCGACAGTTTGGGACAGTCTAGGACTTGTTTGGAACAGTCTGGGACCGTCTGGGACCTTCTTGGACAGTCTGGGACTTGTTTGGAACAGCCTGGTACAGTCTGGGACAGTCTGGGACAGTCTGGGACAGTCTGGGACAGTCTGGGACTTGTTTGGGACAGTCTGGGACCGTCTGGGACCTTCTGGGACAGTCTGGGACTTGTTTGGAACAGTCTGGGACTGTCTGGGATCGTCTGGGACTAGTTTGGAACAGTCTGGGACAGTCTGGGACTTGATTGGGACAGACTGGGACCGTCTGGGACAGTCTGGGACAGTCTGGGACTTGTTTGGAACAGTCTGGGACCGTCTGGGACAGTCTAGGACACGTTTGGGACCGTCTGGGACCGTCTGGGACTTGATTGGAACAGTCTGGGACCTTCTGGGACAGTCTGGGACTTGTTTGGAACAGTCTGGGACCGTCTGGGACCTTCTGGGACAGTCTGGGACTTGTTTGGAACAGCCTGGTAAAGTCTGGGACGGTCTGGGACTTGTTTGGAACAGCCTGGGACAGTCTGGGACTTGTTTGGAACAGCCTGGGACAGTCTGGGACCGTCTGGGACTTGTTTGCAACAGTCTGGGACTGTCTGGGACCGTCTGGGACTTGTTTGGAACAGTCTGGGACAGCCTGGGACAGTTTGGGACAGTCTGGGACTTGTTTGGAACAGTCTGGGACTGTCTGGGACCGTCTGGGACTTGTTTGGAACAGTCTGGGACTGTCTGGGACCGTCTGGGACTTGTTTGGAACAGTCTGGGACAGTCTGGGACCGTCTGGGACTTGTTTGGAACAGTCTGGGACAGTCTGGGACAGTCTGGGACTTGTTTGGAACAGTCTGGGACCGTCTGGGACAGTCTAGGACACGTTTGGGACCGTCTGGGACCGTCTGGGACAGTCTGGGACTTGTTTGGGACAGTCTGGGACCGCCTGGGACAGTCTGGGATAGTCTAGGACTTGTTTGGAACAGTCTGGGACCGTCTGGGACAGTCTAGGACACGTTTGGGACCGTCTGGGACCGTCTGGGACAGTCTGGGACTTGTTTGGGACAGTCTGGGACCGTCTCGGACAGTCTGGGACCGTCTGGGACAGTCTGGGACTTGTTTGGGACAGTCTGGGACCGTCTGGGACCTTCTGGGACAGTCTGGGACTTGTTTGGAACAGTCTGGGACTGTCTGGGACCGTCTGGGACTTGTTTGGAACAGTCTGGGACAGTCTGGGACAGTCTGGGACTTGTTTGGAACAGTCTGCGTCAGTTTGGGACCGTCTGGGACTTGTTTGGAATAGTCTGCGACAGTTTGGGACAGTCTAGGACTTGTTTGGAACAGTCTGGGACCGTCTGGGACCTTCTGGGACAGTCTGGGACTTGTTTGGAACAGCCTGGTACAGTCTGGGGTAGTCTGGGACTTGTTTGCAACAGTCTGCGTCAGTTTGGGACAGTCTAGGACTTGTTTGGGACAGTCTGGGACCGCCTGGGACAGTCTGGGACAGTCTAGGACTTGTTTGGAACAGTCTGGGACCGTCTGGGACAGTCTAGGACACGTTTGGAACCGTCTGGGATCGTCTGGGACAGTCTGGGACTTGTTTGGGACAGTCTGGGACCGTCTGGGACCGTCTGGGACAGTCTGGGACTTGTTTGGAACAGTCTGGGACCGTCTGGGACAGTCTAGGACACGTTTGGGACCGTCTGGGACCGTCTGGGACAGTCTGGGACTTGTTTGGGACAGTCTGGGACCGTCTGGGACAGTCTGGGACTTGATTGGAACAGTCTGGGACCGTCTGGGACAGTCTGGGACTTGTTTGGAACAGTCTGGGACAGTCTGGGACAGTCTGGGACAGTCTGGGACTTGTTTGGGACAGTCTGGGACCGTCTGGGACCTTCTGGGACAGTCTGGGACTTGTTTGGAACAGTCTGGGACTGTCTGGGACCGTCTGGGACTTGTTTGGAACAGTCTGGGACAGTCTGGGACAGTCTGGGACTTGTTTGGAACAGTCTGCGTCAGTTTGGGACCGTCTGGGACTTGTTTGGAATAGTCTGCGACAGTTTGGGACAGTCTAGGACTTGTTTGGAACAGTCTGGGACCGTCTGGGACCTTCTGGGACAGTCTGGGACTTGTTTGGAACAGCCTGGTACAGTCTGGGGTAGTCTGGGACTTGTTTGCAACAGTCTGCGTCAGTTTGGGACAGTCTAGGACTTGTTTGGGACAGTCTGGGACCGCCTGGGACAGTCTGGGACAGTCTAGGACTTGTTTGGAACAGTCTGGGACCGTCTGGGACAGTCTAGGACACGTTTGGGACCGTCTGGGATCGTCTGGGACAGTCTGGGACTTGTTTGGGACAGTCTGGGACCGTCTGGGACAGTCTGGGACTTGTTTGGAACAGTCTGGGACAGTCTGGGACAGTCTGGGACAGTCTGGGACTTGTTTGGGACAGTCTGGGACCGTCTGGGACCTTCTGGGACAGTCTGGGACTTGTTTGGAACAGTCTGGGACTGTCTGGGATCGTCTGGGACTTGTTTGGAACAGTCTGGGACAGTCTGGGACAGTCTGGGACTTGTTTGGAACAGTCTGCGTCAGTTTGGGACAGTCTGGGACTTGTTTGGAATAGTCTGCGACAGTTTGGGACAGTCTAGGACTTGTTTGGAACAGTCTGGGACCGTCTGGGACCTTCTTGGACAGTCTGGGACTTGTTTGGAACAGCCTGGTACAGTCTGGGACAGTCTGGGACAGTCTTGGACAGTCTGGGACTTGTTTGGGACAGTCTGGGACCGTCTGGGACCTTCTGGGACAGTCTGGGACTTGTTTGGAACAGTCTGGGACTGTCTGGGATCGTCTGGGACTAGTTTGGAACAGTCTGGGACAGTCTGGGACTTGATTGGGACAGACTGGGACCGTCTGGGACAGTCTGGGACAGTCTGGGACTTGTTTGGAACAGTCTGGGACCGTCTGGGACAGTCTAGGACACGTTTGGGACCGTCTGGGACCGTCTGGGACTTGATTGGAACAGTCTGGGACCTTCTGGGACAGTCTGGGACTTGTTTGGAACAGTCTGGGACCGTCTGGGACCTTCTGGGACAGTCTGGGACTTGTTTGGAACAGCCTGGTAAAGTCTGGGACGGTCTGGGACTTGTTTGGAACAGCCTGGGACAGTCTGGGACAGTTTGGGACAGTCTGGGACTTGTTTGGAACAGTCTGGGACTGTCTGGGACCGTCTGGGACTTGTTTGGAACAGTCTGGGACTGTCTGGGACCGTCTGGGACTTGTTTGGAACAGTCTGGGACAGTCTGGGACCGTCTGGGACTTGTTTGGAACAGTCTGGGACAGTCTGGGACAGTCTGGGACTTGTTTGGAACAGTCTGGGACCGTCTGGGACAGTCTAGGACACGTTTGGGACCGTCTGGGACCGTCTGGGACAGTCTGGGACTTGTTTGGGACAGTCTGGGACCGCCTGGGACAGTCTGGGACAGTCTAGGACTTGTTTGGAACAGTCTGGGACCGTCTGGGACAGACTAGGACACGTTTGGGACCGTCTGGGACCGTCTGGGACAGTCTGGGACTTGTTTGGGACAGTCTGGGACCGTCTGGGACAGTCTGGGACTTGATTGGAACAGTCTGGGACCGTCTGGGACAGTCTGGGACTTGTTTGGAACAGTCTGGGACAGTCTGGGACAGTCTGGGACAGTCTGGGACAGTCTGGGACTTGTTTGGGACAGTCTGGGACCGTCTGGGACAGTCTGGGACTTGTTTGGAACAGTCTGGGACCGTCTGGGACAGTCTAGGACACGTTTGGGACCGTCTGGGACCGTCTGGGACAGTCTGGGACTTGTTTGGGACAGTCTGGGACCGTCTGGGACAGTCTGGGACTTGATTGGAACAGTCTGGGACCGTCTGGGACAGTCTGGGACTTCTTTGGAACAGTGTGGGACAGTCTGGGACAGTCTGGGACTTGTTTGGGACAGTCTGGGACCGTCTGGGACCTTCTGGGACAGTCTGGGACTTGTTTGGAACAGTCTGGGACTGTCTGGGACCGTCTGGGACTTGTTTGGAACAGTCTGGGACAGTCTGGGACAGTCTGGGACTTGTTTGGAACAGTCTGCGTCAGTTTGGGACCGTCTGGGACTTGTTTGGAATAGTCTGCGACAGTTTGGGACAGTCTAGGACTTGTTTGGAACAGTCTGGGACCGTCTGGGACCTTCTGGGACAGTCTGGGACTTGTTTGGAACAGCCTGGTACAGTCTGGGGTAGTCTGGGACTTGTTTGCAACAGTCTGCGTCAGTTTGGGACAGTCTAGGACTTGTTTGGGACAGTCTGGGACCGCCTGGGACAGTCTGGGACAGTCTAGGACTTGTTTGGAACAGTCTGGGACCGTCTGGGACAGTCTAGGACACGTTTGGGACCGTCTGGGATCGTCTGGGACAGTCTGGGACTTGTTTGGGACAGTCTGGGACCGTCTGGGACAGTCTGGGACTTGTTTGGAACAGTCTGGGACAGTCTGGGACAGTCTGGGACAGTCTGGGACTTGTTTGGGACAGTCTGGGACCGTCTGGGACCTTCTGGGACAGTCTGGGACTTGTTTGGAACAGTCTGGGACTGTCTGGGATCGTCTGGGACTTGTTTGGAACAGTCTGGGACAGTCTGGGACAGTCTGGGACTTGTTTGGAACAGTCTGCGTCAGTTTGGGACCGTCTGGGACTTGTTTGGAATAGTCTGCGACAGTTTGGGACAGTCTAGGACTTGTTTGGAACAGTCTGGGACCGTCTGGGACCTTCTTGGACAGTCTGGGACTTGTTTGGAACAGCCTGGTACAGTCTGGGACAGTCTGGGACAGTCTGGGACAGTCTGGGACTTGTTTGGGACAGTCTGGGACCGTCTGGGACCTTCTGGGACAGTCTGGGACTTGTTTGGAACAGTCTGGGACTGTCTGGGATCGTCTGGGACTAGTTTGGAACAGTCTGGGACAGTCTGGGACTTGATTGGGACAGACTGGGACCGTCTGGGACAGTCTGGGACAGTCTGGGACTTGTTTGGAACAGTCTGGGACCGTCTGGGACAGTCTAGGACACGTTTGGGACCGTCTGGGACCGTCTGGGACTTGATTGGAACAGTCTGGGACCTTCTGGGACAGTCTGGGACTTGTTTGGAACAGTCTGGGACCGTCTGGGACCTTCTGGGACAGTCTGGGACTTGTTTGGAACAGCCTGGTAAAGTCTGGGACGGTCTGGGACTTGTTTGGAACAGCCTGGGACAGTCTGGGACAGTCTGGGACTTGTTTGGAACAGCCTGGGACAGTCTGGGACCGTCTGGGACTTGTTTGCAACAGTCTGGGACTGTCTGGGACCGTCTGGGACTTGTTTGGAACAGTCTGGGACAGCCTGGGACAGTTTGGGACAGTCTGGGAGTTGTTTGGAACAGTCTGGGACTGTCTGGGACCGTCTGGGACTTGTTTGGAACAGTCTGGGACTGTCTGGGACCGTCTGGGACTTGTTTGGAACAGCCTGGTACAGTCTGGGGTAGTCTGGGACTTGTTTGCAACAGTCTGCGTCAGTTTGGGACAGTCTAGGACTTGTTTGGGACAGTCTGGGACAGTCTGGGACCGCCTGGGACAGTCTGGGACAGTCTAGGACTTGTTTGGAACAGTCTGGGACCGTCTGGGACAGTCTAGGACACGTTTGGGACCGTCTGGGATCGTCTGGGACAGTCTGGGACTTGTTTGGGACAGTCTGGGACCGTCTGGGACAGTCTGGGACTTGTTTGGAACAGTCTGGGACAGTCTGGGACAGTCTGGGACAGTCTGGGACTTGTTTGGGACAGTCTGGGACCGTCTGGGACCTTCTGGGACAGTCTGGGACTTGTTTGGAACAGTCTGGGACTGTCTGGGATCGTCTGGGACTTGTTTGGAACAGTCTGGGACAGTCTGGGACAGTCTGGGACTTGTTTGGAACAGTCTGCGTCAGTTTGGGACCGTCTGGGACTTGTTTGGAATAGTCTGCGACAGTTTGGGACAGTCTAGGACTTGTTTGGAACAGTCTGGGACCGTCTGGGACCTTCTTGGACAGTCTGGGACTTGTTTGGAACAGCCTGGTACAGTCTGGGACAGTCTGGGACAGTCTGGGACAGTCTGGGACTTGTTTGGGACAGTCTGGGACCGTCTGGGACCTTCTGGGACAGTCTGGGACTTGTTTGGAACAGTCTGGGACTGTCTGGGATCGTCTGGGACTAGTTTGGAACAGTCTGGGACAGTCTGGGACTTGATTGGGACAGACTGGGACCGTCTGGGACAGTCTGGGACAGTCTGGGACTTGTTTGGAACAGTCTGGGACCGTCTGGGACAGTCTAGGACACGTTTGGGACCGTCTGGGACCGTCTGGGACTTGATTGGAACAGTCTGGGACCTTCTGGGACAGTCTGGGACTTGTTTGGAACAGTCTGGGACCGTCTGGGACCTTCTGGGACAGTCTGGGACTTGTTTGGAACAGCCTGGTAAAGTCTGGGACGGTCTGGGACTTGTTTGGAACAGCCTGGGACAGTCTGGGACAGTCTGGGACTTGTTTGGAACAGCCTGGGACAGTCTGGGACCGTCTGGGACTTGTTTGCAACAGTCTGGGACTGTCTGGGACCGTCTGGGACTTGTTTGGAACAGTCTGGGACAGCCTGGGACAGTTTGGGACAGTCTGGGACTTGTTTGGAACAGTCTGGGACTGTCTGGGACCGTCTGGGACTTGTTTGGAACAGTCTGGGACTGTCTGGGACCGTCTGGGACTTGTTTGGAACAGTCTGGGACAGTCTGGGACCGTCTGGGACTTGTTTGGAACAGTCTGGGACAGTCTGGGACAGTCTGGGACTTGTTTGGAACAGTCTGGGACCGTCTGGGACAGTCTAGGACACGTTTGGGACCGTCTGGGACCGTCTGGGACAGTCTGGGACTTGTTTGGGACAGTCTGGGACCGCCTGGGACAGTCTGGGACAGTCTAGGACTTGTTTGGAACAGTCTGGGACCGTCTGGGACAGTCTAGGACACGTTTGGGACCGTCTGGGACCGTCTGGGACAGTCTGGGACTTGTTTGGGACAGTCTGGGACCGTCTGGGACAGTCTGGGACTTGATTGGAACAGTCTGGGACCGTCTGGGACAGTCTGGGACTTGTTTGGAACAGTCTGGGACAGTCTGGGACAGTCTGGGACAGTCTGGGACTTGTTTGGGACAGTCTGGGACCGTCTGGGACCTTCTGGGACAGTCTGGGACTTGTTTGGAACAGTCTGGGACTGTCTGGGACCGTCTGGGACTTGTTTGGAACAGTCTGGGACAGTCTGGGACAGTCTGGGACTTGTTTGGAACAGTCTGCGTCAGTTTGGGACCGTCTGGGACTTGTTTGGAATAGTCTGCGACAGTTTGGGACAGTCTAGGACTTGTTTGGAACAGTCTGGGACCGTCTGGGACCTTCTGGGACAGTCTGGGACTTGTTTGGAACAGCCTGGTACAGTCTGGGGTAGTCTGGGACTTGTTTGCAACAGTCTGCGTCAGTTTGGGACAGTCTAGGACTTGTTTGGGACAGTCTGGGACCGCCTGGGACAGTCTGGGACAGTCTAGGACTTGTTTGGAACAGTCTGGGACCGTCTGGGACAGTCTAGGACACGTTTGGAACCGTCTGGGATCGTCTGGGACAGTCTGGGACTTGTTTGGGACAGTCTGGGACCGTCTGGGACCGTCTGGGACAGTCTGGGACTTGTTTGGAACAGTCTGGGACCGTCTGGGACAGTCTAGGACACGTTTGGGACCGTCTGGGACCGTCTGGGACAGTCTGGGACTTGTTTGGGACAGTCTGGGACCGTCTGGGACAGTCTGGGACTTGATTGGAACAGTCTGGGACCGTCTGGGACAGTCTGGGACTTGTTTGGAACAGTCTGGGACCTTCTGGGACAGTCTGGGACTTGTTTGGAACAGTCTGGGACCGTCTGGGACCTTCTGGGACAGTCTGGGACTTGTTTGGAACAGCCTGGTAAAGTCTGGGACGGTCTGGGACTTGTTTGGAACAGCCTGGGACAGTCTGGGACAGTTTGGGACAGTCTGGGACTTGTTTGGAACAGTCTGGGACTGTCTGGGACCGTCTGGGACTTGTTTGGAACAGTCTGGGACTGTCTGGGACCGTCTGGGACTTGTTTGGAACAGTCTGGGACAGTCTGGGACCGTCTGGGACTTGTTTGGAACAGTCTGGGACAGTCTGGGACAGTCTGGGACTTGTTTGGAACAGTCTGGGACCGTCTGGGACAGTCTAGGACACGTTTGGGACCGTCTGGGACCGTCTGGGACAGTCTGGGACTTGTTTGGGACAGTCTGGGACCGCCTGGGACAGTCTGGGACAGTCTAGGACTTGTTTGGAACAGTCTGGGACCGTCTGGGACAGACTAGGACACGTTTGGGACCGTCTGGGACCGTCTGGGACAGTCTGGGACTTGTTTGGGACAGTCTGGGACCGTCTGGGACAGTCTGGGACTTGATTGGAACAGTCTGGGACCGTCTGGGACAGTCTGGGACTTGTTTGGAACAGTCTGGGACAGTCTGGGACAGTCTGGGACAGTCTGGGACAGTCTGGGACTTGTTTGGGACAGTCTGGGACCGTCTGGGACCGTCTGGGACAGTCTGGGACTTGTTTGGAACAGTCTGGGACCGTCTGGGACAGTCTAGGACACGTTTGGGACCGTCTGGGACCGTCTGGGACAGTCTGGGACTTGTTTGGGACAGTCTGGGACCGTCTGGGACAGTCTGGGACTTGATTGGAACAGTCTGGGACCGTCTGGGACAGTCTGGGACTTCTTTGGAACAGTGTGGGACAGTCTGGGACAGTCTGGGACTTGTTTGGGACAGTCTGGGACCGTCTGGGACCTTCTGGGACAGTCTGGGACTTGTTTGGAACAGTCTGGGACTGTCTGGGACCGTCTGGGACTTGTTTGGAACAGTCTGGGACAGTCTGGGACAGTCTGGGACTTGTTTGGAACAGTCTGCGTCAGTTTGGGACCGTCTGGGACTTGTTTGGAATAGTCTGCGACAGTTTGGGACAGTCTAGGACTTGTTTGGAACAGTCTGGGACCGTCTGGGACCTTCTGGGACAGTCTGGGACTTGTTTGGAACAGCCTGGTACAGTCTGGGGTAGTCTGGGACTTGTTTGCAACAGTCTGCGTCAGTTTGGGACAGTCTAGGACTTGTTTGGGACAGTCTGGGACCGCCTGGGACAGTCTGGGACAGTCTAGGACTTGTTTGGAACAGTCTGGGACCGTCTGGGACAGTCTAGGACACGTTTGGGACCGTCTGGGATCGTCTGGGACAGTCTGGGACTTGTTTGGGACAGTCTGGGACCGTCTGGGACAGTCTGGGACTTGTTTGGAACAGTCTGGGACAGTCTGGGACAGTCTGGGACAGTCTGGGACTTGTTTGGGACAGTCTGGGACCGTCTGGGACCTTCTGGGACAGTCTGGGACTTGTTTGGAACAGTCTGGGACTGTCTGGGATCGTCTGGGACTTGTTTGGAACAGTCTGGGACAGTCTGGGACAGTCTGGGACTTGTTTGGAACAGTCTGCGTCAGTTTGGGACCGTCTGGGACTTGTTTGGAATAGTCTGCGACAGTTTGGGACAGTCTAGGACTTGTTTGGAACAGTCTGGGACCGTCTGGGACCTTCTTGGACAGTCTGGGACTTGTTTGGAACAGCCTGGTACAGTCTGGGACAGTCTGGGACAGTCTGGGACAGTCTGGGACTTGTTTGGGACAGTCTGGGACCGTCTGGGACCTTCTGGGACAGTCTGGGACTTGTTTGGAACAGTCTGGGACTGTCTGGGATCGTCTGGGACTAGTTTGGAACAGTCTGGGACAGTC
Organism: Cephus spinipes; assembly: GCA_963971525.1. Classification (NCBI taxonomy): domain Eukaryota; kingdom Metazoa; phylum Arthropoda; class Insecta; order Hymenoptera; family Cephidae; genus Cephus; species Cephus spinipes. Next base: position 10,484,338 of record OZ020581.1, on the reverse strand, counting down.
TGGGACTTGATTGGGACAGACTGGGACCGTCTGGGACAGTCTGGGACAGTCTGGGACTTGTTTGGAACAGTCTGGGACCGTCTGGGACAGTCTAGGACACGTTTGGGACCGTCTGGGACCGTCTGGGACTTGATTGGAACAGTCTGGGACCTTCTGGGACAGTCTGGGACTTGTTTGGAACAGTCTGGGACCGTCTGGGACCTTCTGGGACAGTCTGGGACTTGTTTGGAACAGCCTGGTAAAGTCTGGGACGGTCTGGGACTTGTTTGGAACAGCCTGGGACAGTCTGGGACAGTCTGGGACTTGTTTGGAACAGCCTGGGACAGTCTGGGACCGTCTGGGACTTGTTTGCAACAGTCTGGGACTGTCTGGGACCGTCTGGGACTTGTTTGGAACAGTCTGGGACAGCCTGGGACAGTTTGGGACAGTCTGGGAGTTGTTTGGAACAGTCTGGGACTGTCTGGGACCGTCTGGGACTTGTTTGGAACAGTCTGGGACTGTCTGGGACCGTCTGGGACTTGTTTGGAACAGCCTGGTACAGTCTGGGGTAGTCTGGGACTTGTTTGCAACAGTCTGCGTCAGTTTGGGACAGTCTAGGACTTGTTTGGGACAGTCTGGGACAGTCTGGGACCGCCTGGGACAGTCTGGGACAGTCTAGGACTTGTTTGGAACAGTCTGGGACCGTCTGGGACAGTCTAGGACACGTTTGGGACCGTCTGGGATCGTCTGGGACAGTCTGGGACTTGTTTGGGACAGTCTGGGACCGTCTGGGACAGTCTGGGACTTGTTTGGAACAGTCTGGGACAGTCTGGGACAGTCTGGGACAGTCTGGGACTTGTTTGGGACAGTCTGGGACCGTCTGGGACCTTCTGGGACAGTCTGGGACTTGTTTGGAACAGTCTGGGACTGTCTGGGATCGTCTGGGACTTGTTTGGAACAGTCTGGGACAGTCTGGGACAGTCTGGGACTTGTTTGGAACAGTCTGCGTCAGTTTGGGACCGTCTGGGACTTGTTTGGAATAGTCTGCGACAGTTTGGGACAGTCTAGGACTTGTTTGGAACAGTCTGGGACCGTCTGGGACCTTCTTGGACAGTCTGGGACTTGTTTGGAACAGCCTGGTACAGTCTGGGACAGTCTGGGACAGTCTGGGACAGTCTGGGACTTGTTTGGGACAGTCTGGGACCGTCTGGGACCTTCTGGGACAGTCTGGGACTTGTTTGGAACAGTCTGGGACTGTCTGGGATCGTCTGGGACTAGTTTGGAACAGTCTGGGACAGTCTGGGACTTGATTGGGACAGACTGGGACCGTCTGGGACAGTCTGGGACAGTCTGGGACTTGTTTGGAACAGTCTGGGACCGTCTGGGACAGTCTAGGACACGTTTGGGACCGTCTGGGACCGTCTGGGACTTGATTGGAACAGTCTGGGACCTTCTGGGACAGTCTGGGACTTGTTTGGAACAGTCTGGGACCGTCTGGGACCTTCTGGGACAGTCTGGGACTTGTTTGGAACAGCCTGGTAAAGTCTGGGACGGTCTGGGACTTGTTTGGAACAGCCTGGGACAGTCTGGGACAGTCTGGGACTTGTTTGGAACAGCCTGGGACAGTCTGGGACCGTCTGGGACTTGTTTGCAACAGTCTGGGACTGTCTGGGACCGTCTGGGACTTGTTTGGAACAGTCTGGGACAGCCTGGGACAGTTTGGGACAGTCTGGGACTTGTTTGGAACAGTCTGGGACTGTCTGGGACCGTCTGGGACTTGTTTGGAACAGTCTGGGACTGTCTGGGACCGTCTGGGACTTGTTTGGAACAGTCTGGGACAGTCTGGGACCGTCTGGGACTTGTTTGGAACAGTCTGGGACAGTCTGGGACAGTCTGGGACTTGTTTGGAACAGTCTGGGACCGTCTGGGACAGTCTAGGACACGTTTGGGACCGTCTGGGACCGTCTGGGACAGTCTGGGACTTGTTTGGGACAGTCTGGGACCGCCTGGGACAGTCTGGGACAGTCTAGGACTTGTTTGGAACAGTCTGGGACCGTCTGGGACAGTCTAGGACACGTTTGGGACCGTCTGGGACCGTCTGGGACAGTCTGGGACTTGTTTGGGACAGTCTGGGACCGTCTGGGACAGTCTGGGACTTGATTGGAACAGTCTGGGACCGTCTGGGACAGTCTGGGACTTGTTTGGAACAGTCTGGGACAGTCTGGGACAGTCTGGGACAGTCTGGGACTTGTTTGGGACAGTCTGGGACCGTCTGGGACCTTCTGGGACAGTCTGGGACTTGTTTGGAACAGTCTGGGACTGTCTGGGACCGTCTGGGACTTGTTTGGAACAGTCTGGGACAGTCTGGGACAGTCTGGGACTTGTTTGGAACAGTCTGCGTCAGTTTGGGACCGTCTGGGACTTGTTTGGAATAGTCTGCGACAGTTTGGGACAGTCTAGGACTTGTTTGGAACAGTCTGGGACCGTCTGGGACCTTCTGGGACAGTCTGGGACTTGTTTGGAACAGCCTGGTACAGTCTGGGGTAGTCTGGGACTTGTTTGCAACAGTCTGCGTCAGTTTGGGACAGTCTAGGACTTGTTTGGGACAGTCTGGGACCGCCTGGGACAGTCTGGGACAGTCTAGGACTTGTTTGGAACAGTCTGGGACCGTCTGGGACAGTCTAGGACACGTTTGGAACCGTCTGGGATCGTCTGGGACAGTCTGGGACTTGTTTGGGACAGTCTGGGACCGTCTGGGACCGTCTGGGACAGTCTGGGACTTGTTTGGAACAGTCTGGGACCGTCTGGGACAGTCTAGGACACGTTTGGGACCGTCTGGGACCGTCTGGGACAGTCTGGGACTTGTTTGGGACAGTCTGGGACCGTCTGGGACAGTCTGGGACTTGATTGGAACAGTCTGGGACCGTCTGGGACAGTCTGGGACTTGTTTGGAACAGTCTGGGACAGTCTGGGACAGTCTGGGACTTGTTTGGGACAGTCTGGGACCGTCTGGGACCTTCTGGGACAGTCTGGGACTTGTTTGGAACAGTCTGGGACTGTCTGGGATCGTCTGGGACTTGTTTGGAACAGTCTGGGACAGTCTGGGACAGTCTGGGACTTGTTTGAAACAGTCTGCGTCAGTTTGGGACCGTCTGGGACTTGTTTGGAATAGTCTGCGACAGTTTGGGACAGTCTAGGACTTGTTTGGAACAGTCTGGGACCGTCTGGGACCTTCTTGGACAGTCTGGGACTTGTTTGGAACAGCCTGGTACAGTCTGGGACAGTCTGGGACAGTCTGGGACAGTCTGGGACTTGTTGGGGACAGTCTGGGACCGTCTGGGACCTTCTGGGACAGTCTGGGACTTGTTTGGAACAGTCTGGGACTGTCTGGGATCGTCTGGGACTAGTTTGGAACAGTCTGGGACAGTCTGGGACTTGATTGGGACAGACTGGGACCGTCTGGGACAGTCTGGGACAGTCTGGGACTTGTTTGGAACAGTCTGGGACCGTCTGGGACAGTCTAGGACACGTTTGGGACCGTCTGGGACCGTCTGGGACTTGATTGGAACAGTCTGGGACCTTCTGGGACAGTCTGGGACTTGTTTGGAACAGTCTGGGACCGTCTGGGACCTTCTGGGACAGTCTGGGACTTGTTTGGAACAGCCTGGTAAAGTCTGGGACGGTCTGGGACTTGTTTGGAACAGCCTGGGACAGTCTGGGACAGTCTGGGACTTGTTTGGAACAGCCTGGGACAGTCTGGGACCGTCTGGGACTTGTTTGCAACAGTCTGGGACTGTCTGGGACCGTCTGGGACTTGTTTGGAACAGTCTGGGACAGCCTGGGACAGTTTGGGACAGTCTGGGACATGTTTGGAACAGTCTGGGACTGTCTGGGACCGTCTGGGACTTGTTTGGAACAGTCTGGGACTGTCTGGGACCGTCTGGGACTTGTTTGGAACAGTCTGGGACAGTCTGGGACCGTCTGGGACTTGTTTGGAACAGTCTGGGACAGTCTGGGACAGTCTGGGACTTGTTTGGAACAGTCTGGGACCGTCTGGGACAGTCTAGGACACGTTTGGGACCGTCTGGGACCGTCTGGGACAGTCTGGGACTTGTTTGGGACAGTCTGGGACCGCCTGGGACAGTCTGGGACAGTCTAGGACTTGTTTGGAACAGTCTGGGACCGTCTGGGACAGTCTAGGACACGTTTGGGACCGTCTGGGACCGTCTGGGACAGTCTGGGACTTGTTTGGGACAGTCTGGGACCGTCTGGGACAGTCTGGGACTTGATTGGAACAGTCTGGGACCGTCTGGGACAGTCTGGGACTTGTTTGGAACAGTCTGGGACAGTCTGGGACAGTCTGGGACAGTCTGGGACTTGTTTGGGACAGTCTGGGACCGTCTGGGACCTTCTGGGACAGTCTGGGACTTGTTTGGAACAGTCTGGGACTGTCTGGGACCGTCTGGGACTTGTTTGGAACAGTCTGGGACAGTCTGGGACAGTCTGGGACTTGTTTGGAACAGTCTGCGTCAGTTTGGGACCGTCTGGGACTTGTTTGGAATAGTCTGCGACAGTTTGGGACAGTCTAGGACTTGTTTGGAACAGTCTGGGACCGTCTGGGACCTTCTGGGACAGTCTGGGACTTGTTTGGAACAGCCTGGTACAGTCTGGGGTAGTCTGGGACTTGTTTGCAACAGTCTGCGTCAGTTTGGGACAGTCTAGGACTTGTTTGGGACAGTCTGGGACCGCCTGGGACAGTCTGGGACAGTCTAGGACTTGTTTGGAACAGTCTGGGACCGTCTGGGACAGTCTAGGACACGTTTGGGACCGTCTGGGATCGTCTGGGACAGTCTGGGACTTGTTTGGGACAGTCTGGGACCGTCTGGGACAGTCTGGGACTTGTTTGGAACAGTGTGGGACAGTCTGGGACAGTCTGGGACAGTCTGGGACTTGTTTGGGACAGTCTGGGACCGTCTGGGACCTTCTGGGACAGTCTGGGACTTGTTTGGAACAGTCTGGGACTGTCTGGGATCGTCTGGGACTTGTTTGGAACAGTCTGGGACAGTCTGGGACAGTCTGGGACTTGTTTGGAACAGTCTGCGTCAGTTTGGGACCGTCTGGGACTTGTTTGGAATAGTCTGCGACAGTTTGGGACAGTCTAGGACTTGTTTGGAACAGTCTGGGACCGTCTGGGACCTTCTTGGACAGTCTGGGACTTGTTTGGAACAGCCTGGTACAGTCTGGGACAGTCTGGGACAGTCTGGGACAGTCTGGGACAGTCTGGGACTTGTTTGGGACAGTCTGGGACCGTCTGGGACCTTCTGGGACAGTCTGGGACTTGTTTGGAACAGTCTGGGACTGTCTGGGATCGTCTGGGACTAGTTTGGAACAGTCTGGGACAGTCTGGGACTTGATTGGGACAGACTGGGACCGTCTGGGACAGTCTGGGACAGTCTGGGACTTGTTTGGAACAGTCTGGGACCGTCTGGGACAGTCTAGGACACGTTTGGGACCGTCTGGGACCGTCTGGGACTTGATTGGAACAGTCTGGGACCTTCTGGGACAGTCTGGGACTTGTTTGGAACAGTCTGGGACCGTCTGGGACCTTCTGGGACAGTCTGGGACTTGTTTGGAACAGCCTGGTAAAGTCTGGGACGGTCTGGGACTTGTTTGGAACAGCCTGGGACAGTCTGGGACAGTCTGGGACTTGTTTGGAACAGCCTGGGACAGTCTGGGACCGTCTGGGACTTGTTTGCAACAGTCTGGGACTGTCTGGGACCGTCTGGGACTTGTTTGGAACAGTCTGGGACAGCCTGGGACAGTTTGGGACAGTCTGGGACTTGTTTGGAACAGTCTGGGACTGTCTGGGACCGTCTGGGACTTGTTTGGAACAGTCTGGGACTGTCTGGGACCGTCTGGGACTTGTTTGGAACAGTCTGGGACAGTCTGGGACCGTCTGGGACTTGTTTGGAACAGTCTGGGACAGTCTGGGACAGTCTGGGACTTGTTTGGAACAGTCTGGGACCGTCTGGGACAGTCTAGGACACGTTTGGGACCGTCTGGGACAGTCTGGGACTTGTTTGGGACAGTCTGGGACCGCCTGGGACAGTCTGGGACAGTCTAGGACTTGTTTGGAACAGTCTGGGACCGTCTGGGACAGTCTAGGACACGTTTGGGACCGTCTGGGACCGTCTGGGACAGTCTGGGACCGTCTCGGACAGTCTGGGACCGTCTGGGACAGTCTGGGACTTGTTTGGAACAGTCTGGGACAGTCTGGGACAGTCTGGGACAGTCTGGGACTTGTTTGGGACAGTCTGGGACCGTCTGGGACCTTCTGGGACAGTCTGGGACTTGTTTGGAACAGTCTGGGACTGTCTGGGACCGTCTGGGACTTGTTTGGAACAGTCTGGGACAGTCTGGGACAGTCTGGGACTTGTTTGGAACAGTCTGCGTCAGTTTGGGACCGTCTGGGACTTGTTTGGAATAGTCTGCGACAGTTTGGGACAGTCTAGGACTTGTTTGGAACAGTCTGGGACCGTCTGGGACCTTCTGGGACAGTCTGGGACTTGTTTGGAACAGCCTGGTACAGTCTGGGGTAGTCTGGGACTTGTTTGCAACAGTCTGCGTCAGTTTGGGACAGTCTAGGACTTGTTTGGGACAGTCTGGGACCGCCTGGGACAGTCTGGGACAGTCTAGGACTTGTTTGGAACAGTCTGGGACCGTCTGGGACAGTCTAGGACACGTTTGGAACCGTCTGGGATCGTCTGGGACAGTCTGGGACTTGTTTGGGACAGTCTGGGACCGTCTGGGACCGTCTGGGACAGTCTGGGACTTGTTTGGAATAGTCTGGGACCGTCTGGGACAGTCTAGGACACGTTTGGGACCGTCTGGGACAGTCTGGGACTTGTTTGGGACAGTCTGGGACCGTCTGGGACAGTCTGGGACTTGATTGGAACAGTCTGGGACCGTCTGGGACAGTCTGGGACTTGTTTGGAACAGTCTGGGACAGTCTGGGACAGTCTGGGACAGTCTGGGACTTGTTTGGGACAGTCTGGGACCGTCTGGGACCTTCTGGGACAGTCTGGGACTTGTTTGGAACAGTCTGGGACTGTCTGGGACCGTCTGGGACTTGTTTGGAACAGTCTGGGACAGTCTGGGACAGTCTGGGACTTGTTTGGAACAGTCTGCGTCAGTTTGGGACCGTCTGGGACTTGTTTGGAATAGTCTGCGACAGTTTGGGACAGTCTAGGACTTGTTTGGAACAGTCTGGGACCGTCTGGGACCTTCTGGGACAGTCTGGGACTTGTTTGGAACAGCCTGGTACAGTCTGGGGTAGTCTGGGACTTGTTTGCAACAGTCTGCGTCAGTTTGGGACAGTCTAGGACTTGTTTGGGACAGTCTGGGACCGCCTGGGACAGTCTGGGACAGTCTAGGACTTGTTTGGAACAGTCTGGGACCGTCTGGGACAGTCTAGGACACGTTTGGGACCGTCTGGGATCGTCTGGGACAGTCTGGGACTTGTTTGGGACAGTCTGGGACCGTCTGGGACAGTCTGGGACTTGTTTGGAACAGTCTGGGACAGTCTGGGACAGTCTGGGACAGTCTGGGACTTGTTTGGGACAGTCTGGGACCGTCTGGGACCTTCTGGGACAGTCTGGGACTTGTTTGGAACAGTCTGGGACTGTCTGGGATCGTCTGGGACTTGTTTGGAACAGTCTGGGACAGTCTGGGACTTGTTTGGAACAGTCTGCGTCAGTTTGGGACAGTCTGGGACTTGTTTGGAATAGTCTGCGACAGTTTGGGACAGTCTAGGACTTGTTTGGAACAGTCTGGGACCGTCTGGGACCTTCTTGGACAGTCTGGGACTTGTTTGGAACAGCCTGGTACAGTCTGGGACAGTCTGGGACAGTCTGGGACTTGTTTGGGACAGTCTGGGACCGTCTGGGACCTTCTGGGACAGTCTGGGACTTGTTTGGAACAGTCTGGGACTGTCTGGGATCGTCTGGGACTAGTTTGGAACAGTCTGGGACAGTCTGGGACTTGATTGGGACAGACTGGGACCGTCTGGGACAGTCTGGGACAGTCTGGGACTTGTTTGGAACAGTCTGGGACCGTCTGGGACAGTCTAGGACACGTTTGGGACCGTCTGGGACCGTCTGGGACTTGATTGGAACAGTCTGGGACCTTCTGGGACAGTCTGGGACTTGTTTGGAACAGTCTGGGACCGTCTGGGACCTTCTGGGACAGTCTGGGACTTGTTTGGAACAGCCTGGTAAAGTCTGGGACGGTCTGGGACTTGTTTGGAACAGCCTGGGACAGTCTGGGACAGTCTGGGACTTGTTTGGAACAGCCTGGGACAGTCTGGGACCGTCTGGGACTTGTTTGCAACAGTCTGGGACTGTCTGGGACCGTCTGGGACTTGTTTGGAACAGTCTGGGACAGCCTGGGACAGTTTGGGACAGTCTGGGACTTGTTTCGAACAGTCTGGGACTGTCTGGGACCGTCTGGGACTTGTTTGGAACAGTCTGGGACTGTCTGGGACAGTCTGGGACTTGTTTGGAACAGTCTGGGACAGTCTGGGACCGTCTGGGACTTGTTTGGAACAGTCTGGGACAGTCTGGGACAGTCTGGGACTTGTTTGGAACAGTCTGGGACCGTCTGGGACAGTCTAGGACACGTTTGGGACCGTCTGGGACCGTCTGGGACAGTCTGGGACTTGTTTGGGACAGTCTGGGACCGCCTGGGACAGTCTGGGACAGTCTAGGACTTGTTTGGAACAGTCTGGGACCGTCTGGGACAGACTAGGACACGTTTGGGACCGTCTGGGACCGTCTGGGACAGTCTGGGACTTGTTTGGGACAGTCTGGGACCGTCTGGGACAGTCTGGGACTTGATTGGAACAGTCTGGGACCGTCTGGGACAGTCTGGGACTTGTTTGGAACAGTCTGGGACAGTCTGGGACAGTCTGGGACAGTCTGGGACTTGTTTGGGACAGTCTGGGACCGTCTGGGACCTTCTGGGACAGTCTGGGACTTGTTTGGATCAGTCTGGGACTGTCTGGGACCGTCTGGGACTTGTTTGGAACAGTCTGGGACAGTCTGGGACAGTCTGGGACTTGTTTGGAACAGTCTGCGTCAGTTTGGGACCGTCTGGGACTTGTTTGGAATAGTCTGCGACAGTTTGGGACAGTCTAGGACTTGTTTGGAACAGTCTGGGACCGTCTGGGACCTTCTGGGACAGTCTGGGACTTGTTTGGAACAGCCTGGTACAGTCTGGGGTAGTCTGGGACTTGTTTGCAACAGTCTGCATCAGTTTGGGACAGTCTAGGACTTGTTTGGGACAGTCTGGGACCGCCTGGGACAGTCTGGGACAGTCTAGGACTTGTTTGGAACAGTCTGGGACCGTCTGGGACAGTCTAGGACACGTTTGGAACCGTCTGGGATCGTCTGGGACAGTCTGGGACTTGTTTGGGACAGTCTGGGACCGTCTGGGACCGTCTGGGACAGTCTGGGACTTGTTTGGAACAGTCTGGGACCGTCTGGGACAGTCTAGGACACGTTTGGGACCGTCTGGGACCGTCTGGGACAGTCTGGGACTTGTTTGGGACAGTCTGGGACCGTCTGGGACAGTCTGGGACTTGATTGGAACAGTCTGGGACCGTCTGGGACAGTCTGGGACTTCTTTGGAACAGTCTGGGACAGTCTGGGACAGTCTGGGACAGTCTGGGACAGTCTGGGACAGTCTGGGACTTGTTTGGGACAGTCTGGGACCGTCTGGGACCTTCTGGGACAGTCTGGGACTTGTTTGGAACAGTCTGGGACTGTCTGGGACCGTCTGGGACTTGTTTGGAACAGTCTGGGACAGTCTGGGACAGTCTGGGACTTGTTTGGAACAGTCTGCGTCAGTTTGGGACCGTCTGGGACTTGTTTGGAATAGTCTGCGACAGTTTGGGACAGTCTAGGACTTGTTTGGAACAGTCTGGGACCGTCTGGGACCTTCTGGGACAGTCTGGGACTTGTTTGGAACAGCCTGGTACAGTCTGGGGTAGTCTGGGACTTGTTTGCAACAGTCTGCGTCAGTTTGGGACAGTCTAGGACTTGTTTGGGACAGTCTGGGACCGCCTGGGACAGTCTGGGACAGTCTAGGACTTGTTTGGAACAGTCTGGGACCGTCTGGGACAGTCTAGGACACGTTTGGGACCGTCTGGGATCGTCTGGGACAGTCTGGGACTTGTTTGGGACAGTCTGGGACCGTCTGGGACTTGTTTGGAACAGTCTGGGACAGTCTGGGACAGTCTGGGACAGTCTGGGACTTGTTTGGGACAGTCTGGGACCGTCTGGGACCTTCTGGGACAGTCTGGGACTTGTTTGGAACAGTCTGGGACTGTCTGGGATCGTCTGGGACTTGTTTGGAACAGTCTGGGACAGTCTGGGACAGTCTGGGACTTGTTTGGAACAGTCTGCGTCAGTTTGGGACCGTCTGGGCCTTGTTTGGAATAGTCTGCGACAGTTTGGGACAGTCTAGGACTTGTTTGGAACAGTCTGGGACCGTCTGGGACCTTCTTGGACAGTCTGGGACTTGTTTGGAACAGCCTGGTACAGTCTGGGACAGTCTGGGACAGTCTGGGACAGTCTGGGACTTGTTTGGGACAGTCTGGGACCGTCTGGGACCTTCTGGGACAGTCTGGGACTTGTTTGGAACAGTCTGGGACTGTCTGGGATCGTCTGGGACTAGTTTGGAACAGTCTGGGACAGTCTGGGACTTGATTGGGACAGACTGGGACCGTCTGGGACAGTCTGGGACAGTCTGGGACTTGTTTGGAACAGTCTGGGACCGTCTGGGACAGTCTAGGACACGTTTGGGACCGTCTGGGACCGTCTGGGACTTGATTGGAACAGTCTGGGACCTTCTGGGACAGTCTGGGACTTGTTTGGAACAGTCTGGGACCGTCTGGGACCTTCTGGGACAGTCTGGGACTTGTTTGGAACAGCCTGGTAAAGTCTGGGACGGTCTGGGACTTGTTTGGAACAGCCTGGGACAGTCTGGGACAGTCTGGGACTTGTTTGCAACAGTCTGCGTCAGTTTGGGACAGTCTAGGACTTGTTTGGGACAGTCTGGGACCGCCTGGGACAGTCTGGGACAGTCTAGGACTTGTTTGGAACAGTCTGCGTCAGTTTGGGACCGTCTGGGCCTTGTTTGGAATAGTCTGCGACAGTTTGGGACAGTCTAGGACTTGTTTGGAACAGTCTGGGACCGTCTGGGACCTTCTTGGACAGTCTGGGACTTGTTTGGAACAGCCTGGTACAGTCTGGGACAGTCTGGGACAGTCTGGGACAGTCTCGGACTTGTTTGGGACAGTCTGGGACCGTCTGGGACCTTCTGGGACAGTCTGGGACTTGTTTGGAACAGTCTGGGACTGTCTGGGATCGTCTGGGACTAGTTTGGAACAGTCTGGGACAGTCTGGGACTTGATTGGGACAGACTGGGACCGTCTGGGACAGTCTGGGACAGTCTGGGACTTGTTTGGAACAGTCTGGGACCGTCTGGGACAGTCTAGGACACGTTTGGGACCGTCTGGGACCGTCTGGGACTTGATTGGAACAGTCTGGGACCTTCTGGGACAGTCTGGGACTTGTTTGGAACAGTCTGGGACCGTCTGGGACCTTCTGGGACAGTCTGGGACTTGTTTGGAACAGCCTGGTAAAGTCTGGGACGGTCTGGGACTTGTTTGGAACAGCCTGGGACAGTCTGGGACAGTCTGGGACTTGTTTGCAACAGTCTGCGTCAGTTTGGGACAGTCTAGGACTTGTTTGGGACAGTCTGGGACCGCCTGGGACAGTCTGGGACAGTCTAGGACTTGTTTGGAACAGTCTGGGACCGTCTGGGACAGTCTAGGACACGTTTGGAACCGTCTGGGATCGTCTGGGACAGTCTGGGACTTGTTTGGGACAGTCTGGGACCGTCTGGGACCGTCTGGGACAGTCTGGGACTTGTTTGGAACAGTCTGGGACCGTCTGGGACAGTCTAGGACACGTTTGGGACCGTCTGGGACCGTCTGGGACAGTCTGGGACTTGTTTGGGACAGTCTGGGACCGTCTGGGACAGTCTGGGACTTGATTGGAACAGTCTGGGACCGTCTGGGACAGTCTGGGACTTGTTTGGAACAGTCTGGGACAGTCTGGGACAGTCTGGGACTTGTTTGGGACAGTCTGGGACCGTCTGGGACCTTCTGGGACAGTCTGGGACTTGTTTGGAACAGTCTGGGACTGACTGGGATCGTCTGGGACTTGTTTGGAACAGTCTGGGACAGTCTGGGACAGTCTGGGACTTGTTTGGAACAGTCTGCGTCAGTTTGGGACCGTCTGGGACTTGTTTGGAATAGTCTGCGACAGTTTGGGACAGTCTAGGACTTGTTTGGAACAGTCTGGGACCGTCTGGGACCTTCTTGGACAGTCTGGGACTTGTTTGGAACAGCCTGGTACAGTCTGGGACAGTCTGGGACAGTCTGGGACAGTCTGGGACTTGTTGGGGACAGTCTGGGACCGTCTGGGACCTTCTGGGACAGTCTGGGACTTGTTTGGAACAGTCTGGGACTGTCTGGGATCGTCTGGGACTAGTTTGGAACAGTCTGGGACAGTCTGGGACTTGATTGGGACAGACTGGGACCGTCTGGGACAGTCTGGGACAGTCTGGGACTTGTTTGGAACAGTCTGGGACCGTCTGGGACAGTCTAGGACACGTTTGGGACCGTCTGGGACCGTCTGGGACTTGATTGGAACAGTCTGGGACCTTCTGGGACAGTCTGGGACTTGTTTGGAACAGTCTGGGACCGTCTGGGACCTTCTGGGACAGTCTGGGACTTGTTTGGAACAGCCTGGTAAAGTCTGGGACGGTCTGGGACTTGTTTGGAACAGCCTGGGACAGTCTGGGACAGTCTGGGACTTGTTTGGAACAGCCTGGGACCGTCTGGGACTTGTTTGCAACAGTCTGGGACTGTCTGGGACCGTCTGGGACTTGTTTGGAACAGTCTGGGACAGCCTGGGACAGTTTGGGACAGTCTGGGACTTGTTTGGAACAGTCTGGGACTGTCTGGGACCGTCTGGGACTTGTTTGGAACAGTCTGGGACTGTCTGGGACCGTCTGGGACTTGTTTGGAACAGTCTGGGACAGTCTGGGACCGTCTGGGACTTGTTTGGAACAGTCTGGGACAGTCTGGGACAGTCTGGGACTTGTTTGGAACAGTCTGGGACCGTCTGGGACAGTCTAGGACACGTTTGGGACCGTCTGGGACCGTCTGGGACAGTCTGGGACTTGTTTGGGACAGTCTGGGACCGCCTGGGACAGTCTGGGACAGTCTAGGACTTGTTTGGAACAGTCTGGGACCGTCTGGGACAGTCTAGGACACGTCTGGGACCGTCTGGGACCGTCTGGGACAGTCTGGGACTTGTTTGGGACAGTCTGGGACCGTCTCGGACAGTCTGGGACCGTCTGGGACAGTCTGGGACTTGTTTGGAACAGTGTGGGACAGTCTGGGACTGTCTGGGACAGTCTGGGACTTGTTTGGGACAGTCTGGGACCGTCTGGGACCTTCTGGGACAGTCTGGGACTTGTTTGGAACAGTCTGGGACTGTCTGGGACCGTCTGGGACTTGTTTGGAACAGTCTGGGACAGTCTGGGACAGTCTGGGACTTGTTTGGAACAGTCTGCGTCAGTTTGGGACCGTCTGGGACTTGTTTGGAATAGTCTGCGACAGTTTGGGACAGTCTAGGACTTGTTTGGAACAGTCTGGGACCGTCTGGGACCTTCTGGGACAGTCTGGGACTTGTTTGGAACAGCCTGGTACAGTCTGGGGTAGTCTGGGACTTGTTTGCAACAGTCTGCGTCAGTTTGGGACAGTCTAGGACTTGTTTGGGACAGTCTGGGACCGCCAGGGACAGTCTGGGACAGTCTAGGACTTGTTTGGAACAGTCTGGGACCGTCTGGGACAGTCTAGGACACGTTTGGAACCGTCTGGGATCGTCTGGGACAGTCTGGGACTTGTTTGGGACAGTCTGGGACCGTCTGGGACCGTCTGGGACAGTCTGGGACTTGTTTGGAATAGTCTGGGACCGTCTGGGACAGTCTAGGACACGTTTGGGACCGTCTGGGACCGTCTGGGACAGTCTGGGACTTGTTTGGGACAGTCTGGGACCGTCTGGGACAGTCTGGGACTTGATTGGAACAGTCTGGGACCGTCTGGGACAGTCTGGGACTTGTTTGGAACAGTCTGGGACAGTCTGGGACAGTCTGGGACAGTCTGGGACTTGTTTGGGACAGTCTGGGACCGTCTGGGACCTTCTGGGACAGTCTGGGACTTGTTTGGAACAGTCTGGGACTGTCTGGGACCGTCTGGGACTTGTTTGGAACAGTCTGGGACAGTCTGGGACAGTCTGGGACTTGTTTGGAACAGTCTGCGTCAGTTTGGGACCGTCTGGGACTTGTTTGGAATAGTCTGCGACAGTTTGGGACAGTCTAGGACTTGTTTGGAACAGTCTGGGACCGTCTGGGACCTTCTTGGACAGTCTGGGACTTGTTTGGAACAGCCTGGTACAGTCTGGGACAGTCTGGGACAGTCTGGGACAGTCTGGGACTTGTTTGGGACAGTCTGGGACCGTCTGGGACAGTCTGGGACTTGTTTGGAACAGTCTGGGACTGTCTGGGATCGTCTGGGACTAGTTTGGAACAGTCTGGGACAGTCTGGGACTTGATTGGGACAGACTGGGACCGTCTGGGACAGTCTGGGACAGTCTGGGACTTGTTTGGAACAGTCTGGGACCGTCTGGGACAGTCTAGGACACGTTTGGGACCGTCTGGGACCGTCTGGGACTTGATTGGAACAGTCTGGGACCTTCTGGGACAGTCTGGGACTTGTTTGGAACAGTCTGGGACCGTCTGGGACCTTCTGGGACAGTCTGGGACTTGTTTGGAACAGCCTGGTAAAGTCTGGGACGGTCTGGGACTTGTTTGGAACAGCCTGGGACAGTCTGGGACAGTCTGGGACTTGTTTGGAACAGCCTGGGACAGTCTGGGACCGTCTGGGACTTGTTTGCAACAGTCTGGGACTGTCTGGGACCGTCTGGGACTTGTTTGGAACAGTCTGGGACAGCCTGGGACAGTTTGGGACAGTCTGGGACTTGTTTGGAACAGTCTGGGACTGTCTGGGACCGTCTGGGACTTGTTTGGAACAGTCTGGGACTGTCTGGGACCGTCTGGGACTTGTTTGGAACAGTCTGGGACAGTCTGGGACCGTCTGGGACTTGTTTGGAACAGTCTGGGACAGTCTGGGACAGTCTGGGACTTGTTTGGAACAGTCTGGGACCGTCTGGGACAGTCTAGGACACGTTTGGGACCGTCTGGGACCGTCTGGGACAGTCTGGGACTTGTTTGGGACAGTCTGGGACCGCCTGGGACAGTCTGGGACAGTCTAGGACTTGTTTGGAACAGTCTGGGA
This sequence comes from Cephus spinipes, assembly GCA_963971525.1. Lineage (NCBI taxonomy): Eukaryota > Metazoa > Arthropoda > Insecta > Hymenoptera > Cephidae > Cephus > Cephus spinipes. The sequence goes on along the minus strand of OZ020581.1, from coordinate 10,468,869 downwards.
CCGTCTGGGACAGTCTAGGACACGTTTGGGACCGTCTGGGACCGTCTGGGACAGTCTGGGACTTGTTTGGGACAGTCTGGGACCGTCTGGGACAGTCTGGGACTTGTTTGGAACAGTCTGGGACAGTCTGGGACAGTCTGGGACAGTCTGGGACTTGTTTGGAACAGTCTGGGACCGTCTGGGACAGTCTGGGACTTGTTTGGAACAGTCTGGGACAGTCTGGGACAGTCTGGGACAGTCTGGGACTTGTTTGGGACAGTCTGGGACCGTCTGGGACCTTCTGGGACAGTCTGGGACTTGTTTGGAACAGTCTGGGACTGTCTGGAACCGTCTGGGACTTGTTTGGAACAGTCTGGGACAGTCTGGGACAGTCTGGGACTTGTTTGGAACAGTCTGCGTCAGTTTGGGATCGTCTGGGACTTGTTTGGAATAGTCTGCGACAGTTTGGGACAGTCTAGGACTTGTTTGGAACAGTCTGGGACCGTCTGGGACCTTCTGGGACAGTCTGGGACTTGTTTGGAACAGCCTGGTACAGTCTGGGGTAGTCTGGGACTTGTTTGCAACAGTCTGCGTCAGTTTGGGACAGTCTAGGACTTGTTTGGGACAGTCTGGGACCGCCTGGGACAGTCTGGGACAGTCTAGGACTTGTTTGGAACAGTCTGGGACCGTCTGGGACAGTCTAGGACACGTTTGGAACCGTCTGGGATCGTCTGGGACAGTCTGGGACTTGTTTGGGACAGTCTGGGACCGTCTGGGACCGTCTGGGACAGTCTGGGACTTGTTTGGAACAGTCTGGGACCGTCTGGGACAGTCTAGGACACGTTTGGGACCGTCTGGGACCGTCTGGGACAGTCTGGGACTTGTTTGGGACAGTCTGGGACCGTCTGGGACAGTCTGGGACTTGATTGGAACAGTCTGGGACCGTCTGGGACAGTCTGGGACTTGTTTGGAACAGTCTGGGACAGTCTGGGACAGTCTGGGACTTGTTTGGGACAGTCTGGGACCGTCTGGGACCTTCTGGGACAGTCTGGGACTTGTTTGGAACAGTCTGGGACTGTCTGGGACCGTCTGGGACTTGTTTGGAACAGTCTGGGACAGTCTGGGACAGTCTGGGACTTGTTTGGAACAGTCTGCGTCAGTTTGGGACCGTCTGGGACTTGTTTGGAATAGTCTGCGACAGTTTGGGACAGTCTAGGACTTGTTTGGAACAGTCTGGGACCGTCTGGGACCGTCTGGGACAGTCTGGGACTTGTTTGGGACAGTCTGGGACCGTCTGGGACAGTCTGGGACTTGATTGGAACAGTCTGGGACCGTCTGGGACAGTCTGGGACTTGTTTGGAACAGTCTGGGACAGTCTGGGACAGTCTGGGACAGTCTGGGACTTGTTTGGGACAGTCTGGGACCGTCTGGGACCTTCTGGGACAGTCTGGGACTTGTTTGGAACAGTCTGGGACTGTCTGGGACCGTCTGGGACTTGTTTGGAACAGTCTGGGACAGTCTGGGACAGTCTGGGACTTGTTTGGAACAGTCTGCGTCAGTTTGGGACCGTCTGGGACTTGTTTGGAATAGTCTGCGACAGTTTGGGACAGTCTAGGACTTGTTTGGAACAGTCTGGGACCGTCTGGGACCTTCTGGGACAGTCTGGGACTTGTTTGGAACAGCCTGGTACAGTCTGGGGTAGTCTGGGACTTGTTTGCAACAGTCTGCGTCAGTTTGGGACAGTCTAGGACTTGTTTGGGACAGTCTGGGACCGCCTGGGACAGTCTGGGACAGTCTAGGACTTGTTTGGAACAGTCTGGGACCGTCTGGGACAGTCTAGGACTCGTTTGGAACCGTCTGGGATCGTCTGGGACAGTCTGGGACTTGTTTGGGACAGTCTGGGACCGTCTGGGACCGTCTGGGACAGTCTGGGACTTGTTTGGAACAGACTGGGACCGTCTGGGACAGTCTAGGACACGTTTGGGACCGTCTGGGACCGTCTGGGACAGTCTGGGACTTGTTTGGGACAGTCTGGGACCGTCTGGGACAGTCTGGGACTTGATTGGAACAGTCTGGGACCGTCTGGGACAGTCTGGGACTTGTTTGGAACAGTCTGGGACAGTCTGGGACAGTCTGGGACAGTCTGGGACTTGTTTGGGACAGTCTGGGACCGTCTGGGACCTTCTGGGACAGTCTGGGACTTGTTTGGAACAGTCTGGGACTGTCTGGGACCGTCTGGGACTTGTTTGGAACAGTCTGGGACAGTCTGGGACAGTCTGGGACTTGTTTGGAACAGTCTGCGTCAGTTTGGGACCGTCTGGGACTTGTTTGGAATAGTCTGCGACAGTTTGGGACAGTCTAGGACTTGTTTGGAACAGTCTGGGACCGTCTGGGACCTTCTGGGACAGTCTGGGACTTGTTTGGAACAGCCTGGTACAGTCTGGGGTAGTCTGGGACTTGTTTGCAACAGTCTGCGTCAGTTTGGGACAGTCTAGGACTTGTTTGGGACAGTCTGGGACCGCCTGGGACAGTCTGGGACAGTCTAGGACTTGTTTGGAACAGTCTGGGACCGTCTGGGACAGTCTAGGACACGTTTGGGACCGTCTGGGATCGTCTGGGACAGTCTGGGACTTGTTTGGGACAGTCTGGGACCGTCTGGGACAGTCTGGGACTTGTTTGGAACAGTGTGGGACAGTCTGGGACAGTCTGGGACAGTCTGGGACTTGTTTGGGACAGTCTGGGACCGTCTGGGACCTTCTGGGACAGTCTGGGACTTGTTTGGAACAGTCTGGGACTGTCTGGGATCGTCTGGGACTTGTTTGGAACAGTCTGGGACAGTCTGGGACAGTCTGGGACTTGTTTGGAACAGTCTGCGTCAGTTTGGGACCGTCTGGGACTTGTTTGGAATAGTCTGCGACAGTTTGGGACAGTCTAGGACTTGTTTGGAACAGTCTGGGACCGTCTGGGACCTTCTTGGACAGTCTGGGACTTGTTTGGAACAGCCTGGTACAGTCTGGGACAGTCTGGGACAGTCTGGGACAGTCTGGGACTTGTTTGGGACAGTCTGGGACCGTCTGGGACCTTCTGGGACAGTCTGGGACTTGTTTGGAACAGTCTGGGACTGTCTGGGATCGTCTGGGACTAGTTTGGAACAGTCTGGGACAGTCTGGGACTTGATTGGGACAGACTGGGACCGTCTGGGACAGTCTGGGACAGTCTGGGACTTGTTTGGAACAGTCTGGGACCGTCTGGGACAGTCTAGGACACGTTTGGGACCGTCTGGGACCGTCTGGGACTTGATTGGAACAGTCTGGGACCTTCTGGGACAGTCTGGGACTTGTTTGGAACAGTCTGGGACCGTCTGGGACCTTCTGGGACAGTCTGGGACTTGTTTCGAACAGCCTGGTAAAGTCTGGGACGGTCTGGGACTTGTTTGGAACAGCCTGGGACAGTCTGGGACAGTCTGGGACTTGTTTGGAACAGCCTGGGACAGTCTGGGACCGTCTGGGACTTGTTTGCAACAGTCTGGGACTGTCTGGGACCGTCTGGGACTTGTTTGGAACAGTCTGGGACAGCCTGGGACAGTTTGGGACAGTCTGGGACTTGTTTGGAACAGTCTGGGACTGTCTGGGACCGTCTGGGACTTGTTTGGAACAGTCTGGGACAGTCTGGGACCGTCTGGGACTTGTTTGGAACAGTCTGGGACAGTCTGGGACAGTCTGGGACTTGTTTGGAACAGTCTGGGACCGTCTGGGACAGTCTAGGACACGTTTGGGACCGTCTGGGACCGTCTGGGACAGTCTGGGACTTGTTTGGGACAGTCTGGGACCGCCTGGGACTTGTTTGGAACAGTCTGGGACCGTCTGGGACAGTCTAGGACACGTTTGGGACCGTCTGGGACCGTCTGGGACAGTCTGGGACTTGTTTGGGACAGTCTGGGACCGTCTGGGACCTTCTGGGACAGTCTGGGACTTGTTTCGAACAGCCTGGTAAAGTCTGGGACGGTCTGGGACTTGTTTGGAACAGCCTGGGACAGTCTGGGACAGTCTGGGACTTGTTTGGAACAGCCTGGGACAGTCTGGGACCGTCTGGGACTTGTTTGCAACAGTCTGGGACTGTCTGGGACCGTCTGGGACTTGTTTGGAACAGTCTGGGACAGCCTGGGACAGTTTGGGACAGTCTGGGACTTGTTTGGAACAGTCTGGGACTGTCTGGGACCGTCTGGGACTTGTTTGGAACAGTCTGGGACTGTCTGGGACCGTCTGGGACTTGTTTGGAACAGTCTGGGACAGTCTGGGACCGTCTGGGACTTGTTTGGAACAGTCTGGGACAGTCTGGGACAGTCTGGGACTTGTTTGGAACAGTCTGGGACCGTCTGGGACAGTCTAGGACACGTTTGGGACCGTCTGGGACCGTCTGGGACAGTCTGGGACTTGTTTGGGACAGTCTGGGACCGCCTGGGACTTGTTTGGAACAGTCTGGGACCGTCTGGGACAGTCTAGGACACGTTTGGGACCGTCTGGGACCGTCTGGGACAGTCTGGGACTTGTTTGGGACAGTCTGGGACCGTCTGGGACAGTCTGGGACCGTCTGGGACAGTCTGGGACCGTCTGGGACAGTCTGGGACTTGTTTGGAACAGTCTGGGACAGTCTGGGACAGTCTGGGACAGTCTGGGACTTGTTTGGGACAGTCTGGGACCGTCTGGGACCTTCTGGGACAGTCTGGGACTTGTTTGGAACAGTCTGGGACTGTCTGGGACCGTCTGGGACTTGTTTGGAACAGTCTGGGACAGTCTGGGACAGTCTGGGACAGTCTGGGACTTGTTTGGGACAGTCTGGGACCGTCTGGGACCGTCTGGGACAGTCTGGGACTTGTTTGGAACAGACTGGGACCGTCTGGGACAGTCTAGGACACGTTTGGGACCGTCTGGGACCGTCTGGGACAGTCTGGGACTTGTTTGGGACAGTCTGGGACCGTCTGGGACAGTCTGGGACTTGATTGGAACAGTCTGGGACCGTCTGGGACAGTCTGGGACTTGTTTGGAACAGTCTGGGACAGTCTGGGACAGTCTGGGACAGTCTGGGACTTGTTTGGGACAGTCTGGGACCGTCTGGGACCTTCTGGGACTTGTTTGGAACAGTCTGGGACAGTCTGGGACAGTCTGGGACTTGTTTGGAACAGTCTGCGTCAGTTTGGGACCGTCTGGGACTTGTTTGGAATAGTCTGCGACAGTTTGGGACAGTCTAGGACTTGTTTGGAACAGTCTGGGACCGTCTGGGACCTTCTGGGACAGTCTGGGACTTGTTTGGAACAGCCTGGTACAGTCTGGGGTAGTCTGGGACTTGTTTGCAACAGTCTGCGTCAGTTTGGGACAGTCTAGGACTTGTTTGGGACAGTCTGGGACCGCCTGGGACAGTCTGGGACAGTCTAGGACTTGTTTGGAACAGTCTGGGACCGTCTGGGACAGTCTAGGACACGTTTGGGACCGTCTGGGATCGTCTGGGACAGTCTGGGACTTGTTTGGGACAGTCTGGGACCGTCTGGGACAGTCTGGGACTTGTTTGGAACAGTGTGGGACAGTCTGGGACAGTCTGGGACAGTCTGGGACTTGTTTGGGACAGTCTGGGACCGTCTGGGACCTTCTGGGACAGTCTGGGACTTGTTTGGAACAGTCTGGGACTGTCTGGGATCGTCTGGGACTTGTTTGGAACAGTCTGGGACAGTCTGGGACAGTCTGGGACTTGTTTGGAACAGTCTGCGTCAGTTTGGGACCGTCTGGGACTTGTTTGGAATAGTCTGCGACAGTTTGGGACAGTCTAGGACTTGTTTGGAACAGTCTGGGACCGTCTGGGACCTTCTTGGACAGTCTGGGACTTGTTTGGAACAGCCTGGTACAGTCTGGGACAGTCTGGGACAGTCTGGGACAGTCTGGGACTTGTTTGGGACAGTCTGGGACCGTCTGGGACCTTCTGGGACAGTCTGGGACTTGTTTGGAACAGTCTGGGACTGTCTGGGATCGTCTGGGACTAGTTTGGAACAGTCTGGGACAGTCTGGGACTTGATTGGGACAGACTGGGACCGTCTGGGACAGTCTGGGACAGTCTGGGACTTGTTTGGAACAGTCTGGGACCGTCTGGGACAGTCTAGGACACGTTTGGGACCGTCTGGGACCGTCTGGGACTTGATTGGAACAGTCTGGGACCTTCTGGGACAGTCTGGGACTTGTTTGGAACAGTCTGGGACCGTCTGGGACCTTCTGGGACAGTCTGGGACTTGTTTGGAACAGCCTGGTAAAGTCTGGGACGGTCTGGGACTTGTTTGGAACAGCCTGGGACAGTCTGGGACAGTCTGGGACTTGTTTGGAACAGCCTGGGACAGTCTGGGACCGTCTGGGACTTGTTTGCAACAGTCTGGGACTGTCTGGGACCGTCTGGGACTTGTTTGGAACAGTCTGGGACAGCCTGGGACAGTTTGGGACAGTCTGGGACTTGTTTGGAACAGTCTGGGACTGTCTGGGACCGTCTGGGACTTGTTTGGAACAGTCTGGGACTGTCTGGGACCGTCTGGGACTTGTTTGGAACAGTCTGGGACAGTCTGGGACCGTCTGGGACTTGTTTGGAACAGTCTGGGACAGTCTGGGACAGTCTGGGACTTGTTTGGAACAGTCTGGGACCGTCTGGGACAGTCTAGGACACGTTTGGGACCGTCTGGGACCGTCTGGGACAGTCTGGGACTTGTTTGGGACAGTCTGGGACCGTCTGGGACAGTCTGGGACTTGATTGGAACAGTCTGGGACCGTCTGGGACAGTCTGGGACTTGTTTGGAACAGTCTGGGACAGTCTGGGACAGTCTGGGACAGTCTGGGACTTGTTTGGGACAGTCTGGGACCGTCTGGGACCTTCTGGGACAGTCTGGGACTTGTTTGGAACAGTCTGGGACTGTCTGGGACCGTCTGGGACTTGTTTGGAACAGTCTGGGACAGTCTGGGACAGTCTGGGACTTGTTTGGAACAGTCTGCGTCAGTTTGGGACCGTCTGGGACTTGTTTGGAATAGTCTGCGACAGTTTGGGACAGTCTAGGACTTGTTTGGAACAGTCTGGGACCGTCTGGGACCTTCTGGGACAGTCTGGGACTTGTTTGGAACAGCCTGGTACAGTCTGGGGTAGTCTGGGACTTGTTTGCAACAGTCTGCGTCAGTTTGGGACAGTCTAGGACTTGTTTGGGACAGTCTGGGACCGCCTGGGACAGTCTGGGACAGTCTAGGACTTGTTTGGAACAGTCTGGGACAGTCTAGGACTTGTTTGGAACAGTCTGGGACCGTCTGGGACAGTCTAGGACACGTTTGGAACCGTCTGGGATCGTCTGGGACAGTCTGGGACTTGTTTGGGACAGTCTGGGACCGTCTGGGACCGTCTGGGACAGTCTGGGACTTGTTTGGAACAGTCTGGGACCGTCTGGGACAGTCTAGGACACGTTTGGGACAATCTGGGACCGTCTGGGACAGTCTGGGACTTGTTTGGGACAGTCTGGGACCGTCTGGGACAGTCTGGGACTTGATTGGAACAGTCTGGGACCGTCTGGGACAGTCTGGGACTTCTTTGGAACAGTCTGGGACAGTCTGGGACAGTCTGGGACTTGTTTGGGACAGTCTGGGACCGTCTGGGACCTTCTGGGACAGTCTGGGACTTGTTTGGAACAGTCTGGGACTGTCTGGGACCGTCTGGGACTTGTTTGGAACAGTCTGGGACAGTCTGGGACAGTCTGGGACTTGTTTGGAACAGTCTGCGTCAGTTTGGGACCGTCTGGGACTTGTTTGGAATAGTCTGCGAAAGTTTGGGACAGTCTAGGACTTGTTTGGAACAGTCTGGGACCGTCTGGGACCTTCTGGGACAGTCTGGGACTTGTTTGGAACAGCCTGGTACAGTCTGGGGTAGTCTGGGACTTGTTTGCAACAGTCTGCGTCAGTTTGGGACAGTCTAGGACTTGTTTGGGACAGTCTGGGACCGCCTGGGACAGTCTGGGACAGTCTAGGACTTGTTTGGAACAGTCTGGGACCGTCTGGGACAGTCTAGGACACGTTTGGGACCGTCTGGGATCGTCTGGGACAGTCTGGGACTTGTTTGGGACAGTCTGGGACCGTCTGGGACAGTCTGGGACTTGTTTGGAACAGTCTGGGACAGTCTGGGACAGTCTGGGACAGTCTGGGACTTGTTTGGGACAGTCTGGGACCGTCTGGGACCTTCTGGGACAGTCTGGGACTTGTTTGGAACAGTCTGGGACTGTCTGGGATCGTCTGGGACTTGTTTGGAACAGTCTGGGACAGTCTGGGACAGTCTGGGACTTGTTTGGAACAGTCTGCGTCAGTTTGGGACCGTCTGGGACTTGTTTGGAATAGTCTGCGACAGTTTGGGACAGTCTAGGACTTGTTTGGAACAGTCTGGGACCGTCTGGGACCTTCTTGGACAGTCTGGGACTTGTTTGGAACAGCCTGGTACAGTCTGGGACAGTCTGGGACAGTCTGGGACAGTCTGGGACTTGTTTGGGACAGTCTGGGACCGTCTGGGACCTTCTGGGACAGTCTGGGACTTGTTTGGAACAGTCTGGGACTGTCTGGGATCGTCTGGGACTAGTTTGGAACAGTCTGGGACAGTCTGGGACTTGATTGGGACAGACTGGGACCGTCTGGGACAGTCTGGGACAGTCTGGGACTTGTTTGGAACAGTCTGGGACCGTCTGGGACAGTCTAGGACACGTTTGGGACCGTCTGGGACCGTCTGGGACTTGATTGGAACAGTCTGGGACCTTCTGGGACAGTCTGGGACTTGTTTGGAACAGCCTGGTAAAGTCTGGGACGGTCTGGGACTTGTTTGGAACAGCCTGGGACAGTCTGGGACAGTCTGGGACTTGTTTGGAACAGCCTGGGACAGTCTGGGACCGTCTGGGACTTGTTTGCAACAGTCTGGGACTGTCTGGGACCGTCTGGGACTTGTTTGGAACAGTCTGGGACAGCCTGGGACAGTTTGGGACAGTCTGGGAGTTGTTTGGAACAGTCTGGGACTGTCTGGGACCGTCTGGGACTTGTTTGGAACAGTCTGGGACTGTCTGGGACAGTCTGGGACTTGTTTGGAACAGCCTGGTACAGTCTGGGGTAGTCTGGGACTTGTTTGCAACAGTCTGCGTCAGTTTGGGACAGTCTAGGACTTGTTTGGGACAGTCTGGGACCGCCTGGGACAGTCTGGGACAGTCTAGGACTTGTTTGGAACAGTCTGGGACCGTCTGGGACAGTCTAGGACACGTTTGGGACCGTCTGGGATCGTCTGGGACAGTCTGGGACTTGTTTGGGACAGTCTGGGACCGTCTGGGACAGTCTGGGACTTGTTTGGAACAGTCTGGGACAGTCTGGGACAGTCTGGGACAGTCTGGGACTTGTTTGGGACAGTCTGGGACCGTCTGGGACCTTCTGGGACAGTCTGGGACTTGTTTGGAACAGTCTGGGACTGTCTGGGATCGTCTGGGACTTGTTTGGAACAGTCTGGGACAGTCTGGGACAGTCTGGGACTTGTTTGGAACAGTCTGCGTCAGTTTGGGACCGTCTGGGACTTGTTTGGAATAGTCTGCGACAGTTTGGGACAGTCTAGGACTTGTTTGGAACAGTCTGGGACCGTCTGGGACCTTCTTGGACAGTCTGGGACTTGTTTGGAACAGCCTGGTACAGTCTCGGACAGTCTGGGACAGTCTGGGACAGTCTGGGACTTGTTTGGGACAGTCTGGGACCGTCTGGGACCTTCTGGGACAGTCTGGGACTTGTTTGGAACAGTCTGGGACTGTCTGGGATCGTCTGGGACTAGTTTGGAACAGTCTGGGACAGTCTGGGACTTGATTGGGACAGACTGGGACCGTCTGGGACAGTCTGGGACAGTCTGGGACTTGTTTGGAACAGTCTGGGACCGTCTGGGACAGTCTAGGACACGTTTGGGACCGTCTGGGACCGTCTGGGACTTGATTGGAACAGTCTGGGACCTTCTGGGACAGTCTGGGACTTGTTTGGAACAGTCTGGGACCGTCTGGGACCTTCTGGGACAGTCTGGGACTTGTTTGGAACAGCCTGGTAAAGTCTGGGACGGTCTGGGACTTGTTTGGAACAGCCTGGGACAGTCTGGGACAGTCTGGGACTTGTTTGGAACAGCCTGGGACAGTCTGGGACCGTCTGGGACTTGTTTGCAACAGTCTGGGACTGTCTGGGACCGTCTGGGACTTGTTTGGAACAGTCTGGGACAGCCTGGGACAGTTTGGGACAGTCTGGGACTTGTTTGGAACAGTCTGGGACTGTCTGGGACCGTCTGGGACTTGTTTGGAACAGTCTGGGACTGTCTGGGACCGTCTGGGACTTGTTTGGAACAGTCTGGGACAGTCTGGGACCGTCTGGGACTTGTTTGGAACAGTCTGGGACAGTCTGGGACAGTCTGGGACTTGTTTGGAACAGTCTGGGACCGTCTGGGACAGTCTAGGACACGTTTGGGACCGTCTGGGACCGTCTGGGACAGTCTGGGACTTGTTTGGGACAGTCTGGGACCGCCTGGGACAGTCTGGGACAGTCTAGGACTTGTTTGGAACAGTCTGGGACCGTCTGGGACAGTCTAGGACACGTTTGGGACCGTCTGGGACCGTCTGGGACAGTCTGGGACTTGTTTGGGACAGTCTGGGACCGTCTGGGACAGTCTGGGACTTGATTGGAACAGTCTGGGACCGTCTGGGACAGTCTGGGACTTGTTTGGAACAGTCTGGGACAGTCTGGGACAGTCTGGGACAGTCTGGGACTTGTTTGGGACAGTCTGGGACCGTCTGGGACCTTCTGGGACAGTCTGGGACTTGTTTGGAACAGTCTGGGACTGTCTGGGACCGTCTGGGACTTGTTTGGAACAGTCTGGGACAGTCTGGGACAGTCTGGGACTTGTTTGGAACAGTCTGCGTCAGTTTGGGACCGTCTGGGACTTGTTTGGAATAGTCTGCGACAGTTTGGGACAGTCTAGGACTTGTTTGGAACAGTCTGGGACCGTCTGGGACCTTCTGGGACAGTCTGGGACTTGTTTGGAACAGCCTGGTACAGTCTGGTGTAGTCTGGGACTTGTTTGCAACAGTCTGCGTCAGTTTGGGACAGTCTAGGACTTGTTTGGGACAGTCTGGGACCGCCTGGGACAGTCTGGGACAGTCTAGGACTTGTTTGGAACAGTCTGGGACCGTCTGGGACAGTCTAGGACACGTTTGGTACCGTCTGGGATCGTCTGGGACAGTCTGGGACTTGTTTGGGACAGTCTGGGACCGTCTGGGACCGTCTGGGACAGTCTGGGACTTGTTTGGAACAGTCTGGGACCGTCTGGGACAGTCTAGGACACGTTTGGGACCGTCTGGGACCGTCTGGGACAGTCTGGGACTTGTTTGGGACAGTCTGGGACCTTCTGGGACAGTCTGGGACTTGTTTGGAACAGTCTGGGACTGTCTGGGACCGTCTGGGACTTGTTTGGAACAGTCTGGGACAGTCTGGGACAGTCTGGGACTTGTTTGGAACAGTCTGCGTTAGTTTGGGACCGTCTGGGACTTGTTTGGAATAGTCTGCGACAGTTTGGGACAGTCTAGGACTTGTTTGGAACAGTCTGGGACCGTCTGGGACCGTCTGGGACAGTCTGGGACTTGTTTGGGACAGTCTGGGACCGTCTGGGACAGTCTGGGACTTGATTGGAACAGTCTGGGACCGTCTGGGACAGTCTGGGACTTGTTTGGAACAGTCTGGGACAGTCTGGGACAGTCTGGGACAGTCTGGGACTTGTTTGGGACAGTCTGGGACCGTCTGGGACCTTCTGGGACAGTCTGGGACTTGTTTGGAACAGTCTGGGACTGTCTGGGACCGTCTGGGACTTGTTTGGAACAGTCTGGGACAGTCTGGGACAGTCTGGGACTTGTTTGGAACAGTCTGCGTCAGTTTGGGACCGTCTGGGACTTGTTTGGAATAGTCTGCGACAGTTTGGGACAGTCTAGGACTTGTTTGGAACAGTCTGGGACCGTCTGGGACCTTCTGGGACAGTCTGGGACTTGTTTGGAACAGCCTGGTACAGTCTGGGGTAGTCTGGGACTTGTTTGCAACAGTCTGCGTCAGTTTGGGACAGTCTAGGACTTGTTTGGGACAGTCTGGGACCGCCTGGGACAGTCTGGGACAGTCTAGGACTTGTTTGGAACAGTCTGGGACCGTCTGGGACAGTCTAGGACACGTTTGGAACCGTCTGGGATCGTCTGGGACAGTCTGGGACTTGTTTGGGACAGTCTGGGACCGTCTGGGACCGTCTGGGACAGTCTGGGACTTGTTTGGAACAGTCTGGGACCGTCTGGGACAGTCTAGGACACGTTTGGGACCGTCTGGGACCGTCTGGGACAGTCTGGGACTTGTTTGGGACAGTCTGGGACCGTCTGGGACAGTCTGGGACTTGATTGGAACAGTCTGGGACCGTCTGGGACAGTCTGGGACTTGTTTGGAACAGTCTGGGACAGTCTGGGACAGTCTGGGACTTGTTTGGGACAGTCTGGGACCGTCTGGGACCTTCTGGGACAGTCTGGGACTTGTTTGGAACAGTCTGGGACTGTCTGGGACCGTCTGGGACTTGTTTGGAACAGTCTGGGACAGTCTGGGACAGTCTGGGACTTGTTTGGAACAGTCTGCGTCAGTTTGGGACCGTCTGGGACTTGTTTGGAATAGTCTGCGACAGTTTGGGACAGTCTAGGACTTGTTTGGAACAGTCTGGGACCGTCTGGGACCTTCTGGGACAGTCTGGGACTTGTTTGGAACAGCCTGGTACAGTCTGGGGTAGTCTGGGACTTGTTTGCAACAGTCTGCGTCAGTTTGGGACAGTCTAGGACTTGTTTGGGACAGTCTGGGACCGCCTGGGACAGTCTGGGACAGTCTAGGACTTGTTTGGAACAGTCTGGGACCGTCTGGGACAGTCTAGGACACGTTTGGGACCGTCTGGGATCGTCTGGGACAGTCTGGGACTTGTTTGGGACAGTCTGGGACCGTCTGGGACAGTCTGGGACTTGTTTGGAACAGTCTGGGACAGTCTGGGACAGTCTGGGACAGTCTGGGACCTTCTGGGACAGTCTGGGACTTGTTTGGAACAGTCTGGGACTGTCTGGGATCGTCTGGGACTTGTTTGGAACAGTCTGGGACAGTCTGGGACAGTCTGGGACTTGTTTGGAACAGTCTGCGTCAGTTTGGGACCGTCTGGGACTTGTTTGGAATAGTCTGCGACAGTTTGGGACAGTCTAGGACTTGTTTGGAACAGTCTGGGACCGTCTGGGACCTTCTTGGACAGTCTGGGACTTGTTTGGAACAGCCTGGTACAGTCTGGGACAGTCTGGGACAGTCTGGGACAGTCTGGGACTTGTTTGGGACAGTCTGGGACCGTCTGGGACCTTCTGGGACAGTCTGGGACTTGTTTGGAACAGTCTGGGACTGTCTGGGATCGTCTGGGACTAGTTTGGAACAGTCTGGGACAGTCTGGGACTTGATTGGGACAGACTGGGACCGTCTGGGACAGTCTGGGACAGTCTGGGAGTTGTTTGGAACAGTCTGGGACCGTCTGGGACAGTCTAGGACACGTTTGGGACCGTCTGGGACCGTCTGGGACTTGATTGGAACAGTCTGGGACCTTCTGGGACAGTCTGGGACTTGTTTGGAACAGTCTGGGACCGTCTGGGACCTTCTGGGACAGTCTGGGACTTGTTTGGAACAGCCTGGTAAAGTCTGGGACGGTCTGGGACTTGTTTGGAACAGCCTGGGACAGTCTGGGACAGTCTGGGACTTGTTTGGAACAGCCTGGGACAGTCTGGGACCGTCTGGGACTTGTTTGGAACAGTCTGGGACAGCCTGGGACAGTTTGGGACAGTCTGGGACTTGTTTGGAACAGTCTGGGACTGTCTGGGACCGTCTGGGACTTGTTTGGAACAGTCTGGGACTGTCTGGGACCGTCTGGGACTTGTTTGGAACAGTCTGGGACAGTCTGGGACTTGTTTGGAACAGTCTGGGACCGTCTGGGACAGTCTAGGACACGTTTGGGACCGTCTGGGACCGTCTGGGACAGTCTGGGACTTGTTTGGGACAGTCTGGGACCTTCTGGGACAGTCTGGGACTTGTTTGGAACAGTCTGGGACCGTCTGGGACCTTCTGGGACAGTCTGGGACTTGTTTGGAACAGCCTGGTAAAGTCTGGGACGGTCTGGGACTTGTTTGGAACAGCCTGGGACAGTCTGGGACAGTCTGGGACTTGTTTGGAACAGCCTGGGACAGTCTGGGACCGTCTGGGACTTGTTTGGAACAGTCTGGGACAGCCTGGGACAGTTTGGGACAGTCTGGGACTTGTTTGGAACAGTCTGGGACTGTCTGGGACCGTCTGGGACTTGTTTGGAACAGTCTGGGACTGTCTGGGACCGTCTGGGACTTGTTTGGAACAGTCTGGGACAGTCTGGGACTTGTTTGGAACAGTCTGGGACCGTCTGGGACAGTCTAGGACACGTTTGGGACCGTCTGGGACCGTCTGGGACAGTCTGGGACTTGTTTGGGACAGTCTGGGACCGCCTGGCACAGTCTGGGACAGTCTAGGACTTGTTTGGAACAGTCTGGGACCGTCTGGGACAGTCTAGGACACGTTTGGGACCGTCTGGGACTGTCTGGGACAGTCTGGGACTTGTTTGGGACAGTCTGGGACCGTCTGGGACAGTCTGGGACTTGATTGGAACAGTCTGGGACCGTCTGGGACAGTCTGGGACTTGTTTGGAACAGTCTGGGACAGTCTGGGACAGTCTGGGACAGTCTGGGACTTGTTTGGGACAGTCTGGGACCGTCTGGGACCTTCTGGGACAGTCTGGGACTTGTTTGGAACAGTCTGGGGCTGTCTGGGACCGTCTGGGACTTGTTTGGAACAGTCTGGGACAGTCTGGGACAGTCTGGGACTTGTTTGGAACAGTCTGCGTCAGTTTGGGACCGTCTGGGACTTGTTTGGAATAGTCTGCGACAGTTTGGGACAGTCTAGGACTTGTTTGGAACAGTCTGGGACCGTCTGGGACTTGTTTGGAACAGCCTGGTACAGTCTGGGGTAGTCTGGGACTTGTTTGCAACAGTCTGCGTCAGTTTGGGACAGTCTAGGACTTGTTTGGGACAGTCTGGGACCGCCTGGGACAGTCTGGGACAGTCTAGGACTTGTTTGGAACAGTCTGGGACCGTCTGGGACAGTCTAGGACACGTTTGGAACCGTCTGGGATCGTCTGGGACAGTCTGGGACTTGTTTGGGACAGTCTGGGACCGTCTGGGACAGTCTGGGACTTGTTTGGAACAGTCTGGGACAGTCTGGGACAGTCTGGGAAGTCTGGGACTTGTTTGGGACAGTCTGGGACCGTCTGGGACCTTCTGGGATAGTCTGGGACTTGTTTGGAACAGTCTGGGACTGTCTGGGATCGTCTGGGACTTGTTTGGAACAGTCTGGGACAGTCTGGGACAGTCTGGGACTTGTTTGGAACAGTCTGCGTCAGTTTGGGACCGTCTGGGACTTGTTTGGAATAGTCTGCGACAGTTTGGGACAGTCTGGGACCGTCTGGGACCTTCTTGGACAGTCTGGGACTTGTTTGGAACAGCCTGGTACAGTCTGGGGTAGTCTGGGACTTGTTTGCAACAGTCTGCGTCAGTTTGGGACCGTCTGGGACTTGTTTGCAACAGTCTGGGACTGTCTGGGACCGTCTGGGACTTGTTTGGAACAGTCTGGGACAGCCTGGGACAGTTTGGGACAGTCTGGGACTTGTTTGGAACAGTCTGGGACAGTCTGGGACCGTCTGGGACTTGTTTGGAACAGTCTGGGACAGTCTGGGACTTGTTTGGAACAGCCTGGGACAGTCTAGGGTAGTCTGGGACTTGTTTGGAACAGTCTGGGATCGTCTGGGACAGTCTAGGACACGTTTGGGACCGTCTGGGGCCGTCTGGGACAGTCTGGGACTTGTTTGGGACAGTCTGGGACCGCCTGGGACAGTCTGGGACAGTCTAGGACTTGTTTGGAACAGTCTGGGACCGTCTGGGACAGTCTAGGACACGTTTGGGACCGTCTGGGACCGTCTGGGACAGTCTGGGACTTGTTTGGAACAGTCTGGGACAGTCTGGGACAGTCTGGGACAGTCTGGGACTTGTTTGGGACAGTCTGGGACCGTCTGGGACCTTCTGGGACAGTCTGGGACTTGTTTGGAACAGTCTGGGACTGTCTGGGATCGTCTGGGACTTGTTTGGAACAGTCTGGGACAGTCTGGGACTTGATTGGGACAGACTGGGACCGTCTGGGACAGTCTGGGACAGTCTGGGACTTGTTTGGAACAGTCTGGGACCGTCTGGGACAGTCTAGGACACGTTTGGGACCGTCTGGGACCGTCTGGGACTTGATTGGAACAGTCTGGGACCTTCTGGGACAGTCTGGGACTTGTTTGGAACAGTCTGGGACCGTCTGGGACCTTCTGGGACAGTCTGGGACTTGTTTGGAACAGCCTGGTAAAGTCTGCGACGGTCTGGGACTTGTTTGGAACAGCCTGGGACAGTCTGGGACAGTCTGGGACTTGTTTGGAACAGCCTGGGACAGTCTGGGACCGTCTGGGACTTGTTTGCAACAGTCTGGGACTGTCTGGGACCGTCTGGGACTTGTTTGGAACAGTCTGGGACAGCCTGGGACAGTTTGGGACAGTCTGGGACTTGTTTGGAACAGTCTGGGACTATCTGGGACCGTCTGGGACTTGTTTGGAACAGTCTGGGACTGTCTGGGACCGTCTGGGACTTGTTTGGAACAGTCTGGGACAGTCTGGGACCGTCTGGGACTTGTTTGGAACAGTCTGGGACAGTCTGGGACAGTCTGGGACTTGTTTGGAACAGTCTGGGACCGTCTGGGACAGTCTAGGACACGTTTGGGACCGTCTGGGACCGTCTGGGACAGTCTAGGACTTGTTTGGGACAGTCTGGGACCGCCTGGGACAGTCTGGGACCGTCTGGGACCTTCTGGGACAGTCTGGGACTTGTTTGGAACAGCCTGGTACAGTCTGGGGTAGTCTGGGACTTGTTTGCAACAGTCTGCGTCAGTTTGGGACAGTCTAGGACTTGTTTGGGACAGTCTGGGACCGCCTGGGACAGTCTGGGACAGTCTAGGACTTGTTTGGAACAGTCTGGGACCGTCTGGGACAGTCTAGGACACGTTTGGAACCGCCTGGGATCGTCTGGGACAGTCTGGGACTTGTTTGGGACAGTCTGGGACCGTCTGGGACCGTCTGGGACAGTCTGGGACTTGTTTGGAACAGTCTGGGACCGTCTGGGACAGTCTAGGACACGTTTGGGACCGTCTGGGACCGTCTGGGACAGTCTGGGACTTGTTTGGGACAGTCTGGGACCGTCTGGGACAGTCTGGGACTTGATTGGAACAGTCTGGGACCGCCTGGGACAGTCTGGGACAGTCTAGGACTTGTTTGGAACAGTCTGGGACCGTCTGGGACAGTCTAGGACACGTTTGGGACCGTCTGGGACCGTCTGGGACAGTCTGGGACTTGTTTGGGACAGTCTGGGACCGTCTGGGACAGTCTGGGACTTGATTGGAACAGTCTGGGACCGTCTGGGACAGTCTGGGACTTGTTTGGAACAGTCTGGGACAGTCTGGGACAGTCTGGGACAGTCTGGGACTTGTTTGGGACAGTCTGGGACCGTCTGGGACCTTCTGGGACAGTCTGGGACTTGTTTGGAACAGTCTGGGACTGTCTGGGACCGTCTGGGACTTGTTTGGAACAGTCTGGGACAGTCTGGGACAGTCTGGGACTTGTTTGGAACAGTCTGCGTCAGTTTGGGACCGTCTGGGACTTGTTTGGAATAGTCTGCGACAGTTTGGGACAGTCTAGGACTTGTTTGGAACAGTCTGGGACCGTCTGGGACCTTCTGGGACAGTCTGGGACTTGTTTGGAACAGCCTGGTACAGTCTGGGACAGTCTGGGACTTGTTTGGAACAGTCTGCGTCAGTTTGGGACCGTCTGGGACTTGTTTGGAATAGTCTGCGACAGTTTGGGACAGTCTAGGACTTGTTTGGAACAGACTGGGACCGTCTGGGACTTGTTTGGAACAGCCTGGTACAGTCTGGGGTAGTCTGGGACTTGTTTGCAACAGTCTGCGTCAGTTTGGGACAGTCTAGGACTTGTTTGGGACAGTCTGGGACCGCCTGGGACAGTCTGGGACAGTCTAGGACTTGTTTGGAACAGTCTGGGACCGTCTGGGACAGTCTAGGACACGTTTGGAACCGTCTGGGATCGTCTGGGACAGTCTGGGACTTGTTTGGGACAGTCTGGGACTTGTTTGGGACAGTCTGGGACCGTCTGGGACAGTCTGGGACTTGTTTGGAACAGTCTGGGACAGTCTGGGACAGTCTGGGAAGTCTGGGACTTGTTTGGGACAGTCTGGGACCGTCTGGGACCTTCTGGGATAGTCTGGGACTTGTTTGGAACAGTCTGGGACTGTCTGGGATCGTCTGGGACTTGTTTGGGACAGTCTGGGACAGTCTGGGACAGTCTGGGACTTGTTTGGAACAGTCTGCGTCAGTTTGGGACCGTCTGGGACTTGTTTGGAATAGTCTGCGACAGTTTGGGACAGTCTGGGACCGTCTGGGACCTTCTTGGACAGTCTGGGACTTGTTTGGAACAGCCTGGTACAGTCTGGGGTAGTCTGGGACTTGTTTGCAACAGTCTGCGTCAGTTTGGGACCGTCTGGGACTTGTTTGCAACAGTCTGGGACTGTCTGGGACCGTCTGGGACTTGTTTGGAACAGTCTGGGACAGCCTGGGACAGTTTGGGACAGTCTGGGACTTGTTTGGAACAGTCTGGGACAGTCTGGGACCGTCTGGGACTTGTTTGGAACAGTCTGGGACAGTCTGGGACTTGTTTGGAACAGCCTGGGACAGTCTGGGGTAGTCTGGGACTTGTTTGGAACAGTCTGGGATCGTCTGGGACAGTCTAGGACACGTTTGGGACCGTCTGGGGCCGTCTGGGACAGTCTGGGACTTGTTTGGGACAGTCTGGGACCGCCTGGGACAGTCTGGGACAGTCTAGGACTTGTTTGGAACAGTCTGGGACCGTCTGGGACAGTCTAGGACACGTTTGGGACCGTCTGGGACCGTCTGGGACAGTCTGGGACTTGTTTGGAACAGTCTGGGACAGTCTGGGACAGTCTGGGACAGTCTGGGACTTGTTTGGGACAGTCTGGGACCGTCTGGGACCTTCTGGGACAGTCTGGGACTTGTTTGGAACAGTCTGGGACTGTCTGGGATCGTCTGGGACTTGTTTGGAACAGTCTGGGACAGTCTGGGACTTGATTGGGACAGACTGGGACCGTCTGGGACAGTCTGGGACAGTCTGGGACTTGTTTGGAACAGTCTGGGACCGTCTGGGACAGTCTAGGACACGTTTGGGACCGTCTGGGACCGTCTGGGACTTGATTGGAACAGTCTGGGACCTTCTGGGACAGTCTGGGACTTGTTTGGAACAGTCTGGGACCGTCTGGGACCTTCTGGGACAGTCTGGGACTTGTTTGGAACAGCCTGGTAAAGTCTGCGACGGTCTGGGACTTGTTTGGCACAGCCTGGGACAGTCTGGGACAGTCTGGGACTTGTTTGGAACAGCCTGGGACAGTCTGGGACCGTCTGGGACTTGTTTGCAACAGTCTGGGACTGTCTGGGACCGTCTGGGACTTGTTTGGAACAGTCTGGGACAGCCTGGGACAGTTTGGGACAGTCTGGGACTTGTTTGGAACAGTCTGGGACTGTCTGGGACCGTCTGGGACTTGTTTGGAACAGTCTGGGACTGTCTGGGACCGTCTGGGACTTGTTTGGAACAGTCTGGGACAGTCTGGGACCGTCTGGGACTTGTTTGGAACAGTCTGGGACAGTCTGGGACAGTCTGGGACTTGTTTGGAACAGTCTGGGACCGTCTGGGACAGTCTAGGACACGTTTGGGACCGTCTGGGACCGTCTGGGACAGTCTGGGACTTGTTTGGGACAGTCTGGGACCGCCTGGGACAGTCTGGGACCGTCTGGGACCTTCTGGGACAGTCTGGGACTTGTTTGGAACAGCCTGGTACAGTCTGGGGTAGTCTGGGACTTGTTTGCAACAGTCTGCGTCAGTTTGGGACAGTCTAGGACTTGTTTGGGACAGTCTGGGACCGCCTGGGACAGTCTGGGACAGTCTAGGACTTGTTTGGAACAGTCTGGGACCGTCTGGGACAGTCTAGGACACGTTTGGAACCGCCTGGGATCGTCTGGGACAGTCTGGGACTTGTTTGGGACAGTCTGGGACCGTCTGGGACCGTCTGGGACAGTCTGGGACTTGTTTGGAACAGTCTGGGACCGTCTGGGACAGTCTAGGACACGTTTGGGACCGTCTGGGACCGTCTGGGACAGTCTGGGACTTGTTTGGGACAGTCTGGGACCGTCTGGGACAGTCTGGGACTTGATTGGAACAGTCTGGGACCGCCTGGGACAGTCTGGGACAGTCTAGGACTTGTTTGGAACAGTCTGGGACCGTCTGGGACAGTCTAGGACACGTTTGGGACCGTCTGGGACCGTCTGGGACAGTCTGGGACTTGTTTGGGACAGTCTGGGACCGTCTGGGACAGTCTGGGACTTGATTGGAACAGTCTGGGACCGTCTGGGACAGTCTGGGACTTGTTTGGAACAGTCTGGGACAGTCTGGGACAGTCTGGGACAGTCTGGGACTTGTTTGGGACAGTCTGGGACCGTCTGGGACCTTCTGGGACAGTCTGGGACTTGTTTGGAACAGTCTGGGACTGTCTGGGACCGTCTGGGACTTGTTTGGAACAGTCTGGGACAGTCTGGGACAGTCTGGGACTTGTTTGGAACAGTCTGCGTCAGTTTGGGACCGTCTGGGACTTGTTTGGAATAGTCTGCGACAGTTTGGGACAGTCTAGGACTTGTTTGGAACAGTCTGGGACCGTCTGGGACCTTCTGGGACAGTCTGGGACTTGTTTGGAACAGCCTGGTACAGTCTGGGGTAGTCTGGGACTTGTTTGCAACAGTCTGCGTCAGTTTGGGACAGTCTAGGACTTGTTTGGGACAGTCTGGGACCGCCTGGGACAGTCTGGGACAGTCTAGGACTTGTTTGGAACAGTCTGGGACCGTCTGGGACAGTCTAGGACACGTTTGGAACCGTCTGGGATCGTCTGGGACAGTCTGGGACTTGTTTGGGACAGTCTGGGACCGTCTGGGACAGTCTGGGACTTGTTTGGAACAGTCTGGGACAGTCTGGGACAGTCTGGGAAGTCTGGGACTTGTTTGGGACAGTCTGGGACCGTCTGGGACCTTCTGGGACAGTCTGGGACTTGTTTGGAACAGTCTGGGACTGTCTGGGATCGTCTGGGACTTGTTTGGAACAGTCTGGGACAGTCTGGGACAGTCTGGGACTTGTTTGGAACAGTCTGCGTCAGTTTGGGACCGTCTGGGACTTGTTTGGAATAGTCTGCGACAGTTTGGGACAGTCTAGGACTTGTTTGGAACAGTCTGGGACCGTCTGGGACCTTCTTGGACAGTCTGGGACTTGTTTGGAACAGCCTGGTACAGTCTGGGGTAGTCTGGGACTTGTTTGCAACAGTCTGCGTCAGTTTGGGACCGTCTGGGACTTGTTTGCAACAGTCTGGGACTGTCTGGGACCGTCTGGGACTTGTTTGGAACAGTCTGGGACAGCCTGGGACAGTTTGGGACAGTCTGGTACTTGTTTGGAACAGTCTGGGACAGTCTGGGACCGTCTGGGACTTGTTTGGAACATTCTGGGACAGTCTGGGACTTGTTTGGAACAGCCTGGGACAGTCTGGGGTAGTCTGGGACTTGTTTGGAACAGTCTGGGATCGTCTGGGACAGTCTAGGACACGTTTGGGACCGTCTGGGGCCGTCTGGGACAGTCTGGGACTTGTTTGGGACAGTCTGGGACCGCCTGGGACAGTCTGGGACAGTCTAGGACTTGTTTGGAACAGTCTGGGACCGTCTGGGACAGTCTAGGACACGTTTGGGACCGTCTGGGACCGTCTGGGACAGTCTGGGACTTGTTTGGAACAGTCTGGGACAGTCTGGGACAGTCTGGGACAGTCTGGGACTTGTTTGGGACAGTCTGGGACCGTCTGGGACCTTCTGGGACAGTCTGGGACTTGTTTGGAACAGTCTGGGACTGTCTGGGATCGTCTGGGACTTGTTTGGAACAGTCTGGGACAGTCTGGGACTTGATTGGGACAGACTGGGACCGTCTGGGACAGTCTGGGACAGTCTGGGACTTGTTTGGAACAGTCTGGGACCGTCTGGGACAGTCTAGGACACGTTTGGGACCGTCTGGGACCGTCTGGGACTTGATTGGAACAGTCTGGGACCTTCTGGGACAGTCTGGGACTTGTTTGGAACAGTCTGGGACCGTCTGGGACCTTCTGGGACAGTCTGGGACTTGTTTGGAACAGCCTGGTAAAGTCTGGGACGGTCTGGGACTTGTTTGGAACAGCCTGGGACAGTCTGGGACAGTCTGGGACTTGTTTGGAACAGCCTGGGACAGTCTGGGACCGTCTGGGACTTGTTTGCAACAGTCTGGGACTGTCTGGGACCGTCTGGGACTTGTTTGGAACAGTCTGGGACAGCCTGGGACAGTTTGGGACAGTCTGGGACTTGTTTGGAACAGTCTGGGACTGTCTGGGACCGTCTGGGACTTGTTTGGAACAGTCTGGGACTGTCTGGGACCGTCTGGGACTTGTTTGGAACAGTCTGGGACAGTCTGGGACCGTCTGGGACTTGTTTGGAACAGTCTGGGACAGTCTGGGACAGTCTGGGACTTGTTTGTAACAGTCTGGGACCGTCTGGGACAGTCTAGGACACGTTTGGGACCGTCTGGGACCGTCTGGGACAGTTTGGGACTTGTTTGGGACAGTCTGGGACCGCCTGGGACAGTCTGGGACCGTCTGGGACCTTCTGGGACAGTCTGGGACTTGTTTGGAACAGCCTGGTACAGTCTGGGGTAGTCTGGGACTTGTTTGCAACAGTCTGCGTCAGTTTGGGACAGTCTAGGACTTGTTTGGGACAGTCTGGGACCGCCTGGGACAGTCTGGGACAGTCTAGGACTTGTTTGGAACAGTCTGGGACCGTCTGGGACAGTCTAGGACACGTTTGGAACCGTCTGGGATCGTCTGGGACAGTCTGGGACTTGTTTGGGACAGTCTGGGACCGTCTGGGACCGTCTGGGATAGTCTGGGACTTGTTTGGAACAGTCTGGGACCGTCTGGGACAGTCTAGGACACGTTTGGGACCGTCTGGGACCGTCTGGGACAGTCTGGGACTTGTTTGGGACAGTCTGGGACCGTCTGGGACAGTCTGGGACTTGTTTGGAACAGTCTGGGACCGTCTGGGACAGTCTAGGACACGTTTGGGACCGTCTGGGACCGTCTGGGACAGTCTGGGACTTGTTTGGGACAGTCTGGGACCGCCTGGGACAGTCTGGGACCGTCTGGGACCTTCTGGGACAGTCTGGGACTTGTTTGGAACAGCCTGGTACAGTCTGGGGTAGTCTGGGACTTGTTTGCAACAGTCTGCGTCAGTTTGGGACAGTCTAGGACTTGTTTGGGACAGTCTGGGACCGCCTGGGACAGTCTGGGACAGTCTAGGACTTGTTTGGAACAGTCTGGGACCGTCTGGGACAGTCTAGGACACGTTTGGAACCGCCTGGGATCGTCTGGGACAGTCTGGGACTTGTTTGGGACAGTCTGGGACCGTCTGGGACCGTCTGGGACAGTCTGGGACTTGTTTGGAACAGTCTGGGACCGTCTGGGACAGTCTAGGACACGTTTGGGACCGTCTGGGACCGTCTGGGACAGTCTGGGACTTGTTTGGGACAGTCTGGGACCGTCTGGGACAGTCTGGGACTTGATTGGAACAGTCTGGGACCGCCTGGGACAGTCTGGGACAGTCTAGGACTTGTTTGGAACAGTCTGGGACCGTCTGGGACAGTCTAGGACACGTTTGGGACCGTCTGGGACCGTCTGGGACAGTCTGGGACTTGTTTGGGACAGTCTGGGACCGTCTGGGACAGTCTGGGACTTGATTGGAACAGTCTGGGACCGTCTGGGACAGTCTGGGACTTGTTTGGAACAGTCTGGGACAGTCTGGGACAGTCTGGGACAGTCTGGGACTTGTTTGGGACAGTCTGGGACCGTCTGGGACCTTCTGGGACAGTCTGGGACTTGTTTGGAACAGTCTGGGACTGTCTGGGACCGTCTGGGACTTGTTTGGAACAGTCTGGGACAGTCTGGGACAGTCTGGGACTTGTTTGGAACAGTCTGCGTCAGTTTGGGACCGTCTGGGACTTGTTTGGAATAGTCTGCGACAGTTTGGGACAGTCTAGGACTTGTTTGGAACAGTCTGGGACCGTCTGGGACCTTCTGGGACAGTCTGGGACTTGTTTGGAACAGCCTGGTACAGTCTGGGGTAGTCTGGGACTTGTTTGCAACAGTCTGCGTCAGTTTGGGACAGTCTAGGACTTGTTTGGGACAGTCTGGGACCGCCTGGGACAGTCTGGGACAGTCTAGGACTTGTTTGGAACAGTCTGGGACCGTCTGGGACAGTCTAGGACACGTTTGGAACCGTCTGGGATCGTCTGGGACAGTCTGGGACTTGTTTGGGACAGTCTGGGACCGTCTGGGACAGTCTGGGACTTGTTTGGAACAGTCTGGGACAGTCTGGGACAGTCTGGGAAGTCTGGGACTTGTTTGGGACAGTCTGGGACCGTCTGGGACCTTCTGGGACAGTCTGGGACATGTTTGGAACAGTCTGGGACTGTCTGGGATCGTCTGGGACTTGTTTGGAACAGTCTGGGACAGTCTGGGACAGTCTGGGACTTGTTTGGAACAGTCTGCGTCAGTTTGGGACCGTCTGGGACTTGTTTGGAATAGTCTGCGACAGTTTGGGACAGTCTAGGACTTGTTTGGAACAGTCTGGGACCGTCTGGGACCTTCTTGGACAGTCTGGGACTTGTTTGGAACAGCCTGGTACAGTCTGGGGTAGTCTGGGACTTGTTTGCAACAGTCTGCGTCAGTTTGGGACCGTCTGGGACTTGTTTGCAACAGTCTGGGACTGTCTGGGACCGTCTGGGACTTGTTTGGAACAGTCTGGGACAGCCTGGGACAGTTTGGGACAGTCTGGTACTTGTTTGGAACAGTCTGGGACAGTCTGGGACCGTCTGGGACTTGTTTGGAACATTCTGGGACAGTCTGGGACTTGTTTGGAACAGCCTGGGACAGTCTGGGGTAGTCTGGGACTTGTTTGGAACAGTCTGGGATCGTCTGGGACAGTCTAGGACACGTTTGGGACCGTCTGGGGCCGTCTGGGACAGTCTGGGACTTGTTTGGGACAGTCTGGGACCGCCTGGGACAGTCTGGGACAGTCTAGGACTTGTTTGGAACAGTCTGGGACCGTCTGGGACAGTCTAGGACACGTTTGGGACCGTCTGGGACCGTCTGGGACAGTCTGGGACTTGTTTGGAACAGTCTGGGACAGTCTGGGACAGTCTGGGACAGTCTGGGACTTGTTTGGGACAGTCTGGGACCGTCTGGGACCTTCTGGGACAGTCTGGGACTTGTTTGGAACAGTCTGGGACTGTCTGGGATCGTCTGGGACTTGTTTGGAACAGTCTGGGACAGTCTGGGACTTGATTGGGACAGACTGGGACCGTCTGGGACAGTCTGGGACAGTCTGGGACTTGTTTGGAACAGTCTGGGACCGTCTGGGACAGTCTAGGACACGTTTGGGACCGTCTGGGACCGTCTGGGACTTGATTGGAACAGTCTGGGACCTTCTGGGACAGTCTGGGACTTGTTTGGAACAGTCTGGGACCGTCTGGGACCTTCTGGGACAGTCTGGGACTTGTTTGGAACAGCCTGGTAAAGTCTGGGACGGTCTGGGACTTGTTTGGAACAGCCTGGGACAGTCTGGGACAGTCTGGGACTTGTTTGGAACAGCCTGGGACAGTCTGGGACCGTCTGGGACTTGTTTGCAACAGTCTGGGACTGTCTGGGACCGTCTGGGACTTGTTTGGAACAGTCTGGGACAGCCTGGGACAGTTTGGGACAGTCTGGGACTTGTTTGGAACAGTCTGGGACTGTCTGGGACCGTCTGGGACTTGTTTGGAACAGTCTGGGACTGTCTGGGACCGTCTGGGACTTGTTTGGAACAGTCTGGGACAGTCTGGGACCGTCTGGGACTTGTTTGGAACAGTCTGGGACAGTCTGGGACTTGTTTGGAACAGTCTGGGACCGTCTGGGACAGTCTAGGACACGTTTGGGACCGTCTGGGACCGTCTGGGACAGTTTGGGACTTGTTTGGGACAGTCTGGGACCGCCTGGGACAGTCTGGGACCGTCTGGGACCTTCTGGGACAGTCTGGGACTTGTTTGGAACAGCCTGGTACAGTCTGGGGTAGTCTGGGACTTGTTTGCAACAGTCTGCGTCAGTTTGGGACAGTCTAGGACTTGTTTGGGACAGTCTGGGACCGCCTGGGACAGTCTGGGACAGTCTAGGACTTGTTTGGAACAGTCTGGGACCGTCTGGGACAGTCTAGGACACGTTTGGAACCGTCTGGGATCGTCTGGGACAGTCTGGGACTTGTTTGGGACAGTCTGGGACCGTCTGGGACCGTCTGGGACAGTCTGGGACTTGTTTGGAACAGTCTGGGACCGTCTGGGACAGTCTAGGACACGTTTGGGACCGTCTGGGACCGTCTGGGACAGTCTGGGACTTGTTTGGGACAGTCTGGGACCGTCTGGGACAGTCTGGGACTTGATTGGAACAGTCTGGGACCGTCTGGGACAGTCTGGGACTTGTTTGGAACAGTCTGGGACAGTCTGGGACAGTCTGGGACAGTCTGGGACTTGTTTGGGACAGTCTGGGACCGTCTGGGACCTTCTGGGACAGTCTGGGACTTGTTTGGAACAGTCTGGGACTGTCTGGGACCGTCTGGGACTTGTTTGGAACAGTCTGGGACAGTCTGGGACAGTCTGGGACTTGTTTGGAACAGTCTGCGTCAGTTTGGGACCGTCTGGGACTTGTTTGGAATAGTCTGCGACAGTTTGGGACAGTCTAGGACTTGTTTGGAACAGTCTGGGACCGTCTGGGACCTTCTGGGACAGTCTGGGACTTGTTTGGAACAGCCTGGTACAGTCTGGGGTAGTCTGGGACTTGTTTGCAACAGTCTGCGTCAGTTTGGGACAGTCTAGGACTTGTTTGGGACAGTCTGGGACCGCCTGGGACAGTCTGGGACAGTCTAGGACTTGTTTGGAACAGTCTGGGACCGTCTGGGACAGTCTAGGACACGTTTGGGACCGTCTGGGATCGTCTGGGACAGTCTGGGACTTGTTTGGGACAGTCTGGGACCGTCTGGGACAGTCTGGGACTTGTTTGGAACAGTCTGGGACAGTCTGGGACAGTCTGGGACAGTCTGGGACTTGTTTGGGACAGTCTGGGACCGTCTGGGACCTTCTGGGACAGTCTGGGACTTGTTTGGAACAGTCTGGGACTGTCTGGGATCGTCTGGGACTTGTTTGGAACAGTCTGGGACAGTCTGGGACAGTCTGGGACTTGTTTGGAACAGTCTGCGTCAGTTTGGGACCGTCTGGGACTTGTTTGGAATAGTCTGCGACAGTTTGGGACAGTCTAGGACTTGTTTGGAACAGTCTGGGACCGTCTGGGACCTTCTTGGACAGTCTGGGACTTGTTTGGAACAGCCTGGTACAGTCTGGGACAGTCTGGGACAGTCTGGGACAGTCTGGGACTTGTTTGGGACAGTCTGGGACCGTCTGGGACCTTCTGGGACAGTCTGGGACTTGTTTGGAACAGTCTGGGACTGTCTGGGATCGTCTGGGACTAGTTTGGAACAGTCTGGGACAGTCTGGGACTTGATTGGGACAGACTGGGACCGTCTGGGACAGTCTGGGACAGTCTGGGACTTGTTTGGAACAGTCTGGGACCGTCTGGGACAGTCTAGGACACGTTTGGGACCGTCTGGGACCGTCTGGGACTTGATTGGAACAGTCTGGGACCTTCTGGGACAGTCTGGGACTTGTTTGGAACAGTCTGGGACCGTCTGGGACCTTCTGGGACAGTCTGGGACTTGTTTGGAACAGCCTGGTAAAGTCTGGGACGGTCTGGGACTTGTTTGGAACAGCCTGGGACAGTCTGGGACAGTCTGGGACTTGTTTGGAACAGCCTGGGACAGTCTGGGACCGTCTGGGACTTGTTTGCAACAGTCTGGGACTGTCTGGGACCGTCTGGGACTTGTTTGGAACAGTCTGGGACAGCCTGGGACAGTTTGGGACCGTCTGGGACTTGTTTGGAACAGTCTGGGACAGTCTGGGACCGTCTGGGACTTGTTTGGAACAGTCTGGGACAGTCTGGGACAGTCTGGGACTTGTTTGGAACAGTCTGGGACCGTCTGGGACAGTCTAGGACACGTTTGGGACCGTCTGGGACCGTCTGAGACAGTCTGGGACTTGTTTGGGACAGTCTGGGACCGCCTGGGACAGTCTGGGACAGTCTAGGACTTGTTTGGAACAGTCTGGGACCGTCTGGGACAGTCTAGGACACGTTTGGGACCGTCTGGGACCGTCTGGGACAGTCTGGGACTTGTTTGGGACAGTCTGGGACCGTCTGGGACAGTCTGGGACTTGATTGGAACAGTCTGGGACCGTCTGGGACAGTCTGGGACTTGTTTGGAACAGTCTGGGACAGTCTGGGACAGTCTGGGACAGTCTGGGACTTGTTTGGGACAGTCTGGGACCGTCTGGGACCTTCTGGGACAGTCTGGGACTTGTTTGGAACAGTCTGGGACTGTCTGGGACCGTCTGGGACTTGTTTGGAACAGTCTGGGACAGTCTGGGACAGTCTGGGACTTGTTTGGAACAGTCTGCGTCAGTTTGGGACCGTCTGGGACTTGTTTGGAATAGTCTGCGACAGTTTGGGACAGTCTAGGTCTTGTTTGGAACAGTCTGGGACCGTCTGGGACCTTCTGGGACAGTCTGGGACTTGTTTGGAACAGCCTGGTACAGTCTGGGGTAGTCTGGGACTTGTTTGCAACAGTCTGCGTCAGTTTGGGACAGTCTAGGACTTGTTTGGGACAGTCTGGGACCGCCTGGGACAGTCTGGGACAGTCTAGGACTTGTTTGGAACAGTCTGGGACCGTCTGGGACAGTCTAGGACACGTTTGGAACCGTCTGGGATCGTCTGGGACAGTCTGGGACTTGTTTGGGACAGTCTGGGACCGTCTGGGACAGTCTGGGACTTGTTTGGAACAGTCTGGGACAGTCTGGGACAGTCTGGGAAGTCTGGGACTTGTTTGGGACAGTCTGGGACCGTCTGGGACCTTCTGGGACAGTCTGGGACTTGTTTGGAACAGTCTGGGACTGTCTGGGATCGTCTGGGACTTGTTTGGAACAGTCTGGGACAGTCTGGGACAGTCTGGGACTTGTTTGGAACAGTCTGCGTCAGTTTGGGACCGTCTGGGACTTGTTTGGAATAGTCTGCGACAGTTTGGGACAGTCTAGGACTTGTTTGGAACAGTCTGGGACCGTCTGGGACCGTCTTGGACAGTCTGGGACTTGTTTGGAACAGCCTGGTACAGTCTGGGGTAGTCTGGGACTTGTTTCCAACAGTCTGCGTCAGTTTGGGACCGTCTGGGACTTGTTTGCAACAGTCTGGGACTGTCTGGGACCGTCTGGGACTTGTTTGGAACAGTCTGGGACAGCCTGGGACAGTTTGGGACAGTCTGGGACTTGTTTGGAACAGTCTGGGACAGTCTGGGACCGTCTGGGACTTGTTTGGAACAGTCTGGGACCGTCTGGGACTTGATTGGAACAGTCTGGGACCTTCTGGGACAGTCTGGGACTTGTTTGGAACAGTCTGGGACCGTCTGGGACCTTCTGGGACAGTCTGGGACTTGTTTGGAACAGCCTGGTAAAGTCTGCGACGGTCTGGGACTTGTTTGGAACAGCCTGGGACAGTCTGGGACAGTCTGGGACTTGTTTGGAACAGCCTGGGACAGTCTGGGACCGTCTGGGACTTGTTTGCAACAGTCTGGGACTGTCTGGGACCGTCTGGGACTTGTTTGGAACAGTCTGGGACAGCCTGGGACAGTTTGGGACAGTCTGGGACTTGTTTGGAACAGTCTGGGACTGTCTGGGACCGTCTGGGACTTGTTTGGAACAGTCTGGGACTGTCTGGGACCGTCTGGGACTTGTTTGGAACAGTCTGGGACAGTCTGGGACCGTCTGGGACTTGTTTGGAACAGTCTGGGACAGTCTGGGACAGTCTGGGACTTGTTTGGAACAGTCTGGGACCGTCTGGGACAGTCTAGGACACGTTTGGGACCGTCTGGGACCGTCTGGGACAGTCTGGGACTTGTTTGGGACAGTCTGGGACCGCCTGGGACAGTCTGGGACCGTCTGGGACCTTCTGGGACAGTCTGGGACTTGTTTGGAACAGCCTGGTACAGTCTGGGGTAGTCTGGGACTTGTTTGCAACAGTCTGCGTCAGTTTGGGACAGTCTAGGACTTGTTTGGGACAGTCTGGGACCGCCTGGGACAGTCTGGGACAGTCTAGGACTTGTTTGGAACAGTCTGGGACCGTCTGGGACAGTCTAGGACACGTTTGGAACCGCCTGGGATCGTCTGGGACAGTCTGGGACTTGTTTGGGACAGTCTGGGACCGTCTGGGACCGTCTGGGACAGTCTGGGACTTGTTTGGAACAGTCTGGGACCGTCTGGGACAGTCTAGGACACGTTTGGGACCGTCTGGGACCGTCTGGGACAGTCTGGGACTTGTTTGGGACAGTCTGGGACCGTCTGGGACAGTCTGGGACTTGATTGGAACAGTCTGGGACCGCCTGGGACAGTCTGGGACAGTCTAGGACTTGTTTGGAACAGTCTGGGACCGTCTGGGACAGTCTAGGACACGTTTGGGACCGTCTGGGACCGTCTGGGACAGTCTGGGACTTGTTTGGGACAGTCTGGGACCGTCTGGGACAGTCTGGGACTTGATTGGAACAGTCTGGGACCGTCTGGGACAGTCTGGGACTTGTTTGGAACAGTCTGGGACAGTCTGGGACAGTCTGGGACAGTCTGGGACTTGTTTGGGACAGTCTGGGACCGTCTGGGACCTTCTGGGACAGTCTGGGACTTGTTTGGAACAGTCTGGGACTGTCTGGGACCGTCTGGGACTTGTTTGGAACAGTCTGGGACAGTCTGGGACAGTCTGGGACTTGTTTGGAACAGTCTGCGTCAGTTTGGGACCGTCTGGGACTTGTTTGGAATAGTCTGCGACAGTTTGGGACAGTCTAGGACTTGTTTGGAACAGTCTGGGACCGTCTGGGACCTTCTGGGACAGTCTGGGACTTGTTTGGAACAGCCTGGTACAGTCTGGGACAGTCTGGGACTTGTTTGGAACAGTCTGCGTCAGTTTGGGACCGTCTGGGACTTGTTTGGAATAGTCTGCGACAGTTTGGGACAGTCTAGGACTTGTTTGGAACAGTCTGGGACCGTCTGGGACTTGTTTGGAACAGCCTGGTACAGTCTGGGGTAGTCTGGGACTTGTTTGCAACAGTCTGCGTCAGTTTGGGACAGTCTAGGACTTGTTTGGGACAGTCTGGGACCGCCTGGGACAGTCTGGGACAGTCTAGGACTTGTTTGGAACAGTCTGGGACCGTCTGGGACAGTCTAGGACACGTTTGGAACCGTCTGGGATCGTCTGGGACAGTCTGGGACTTGTTTGGGACAGTCTGGGACTTGTTTGGGACAGTCTGGGACTTGTTTGGGACAGTCTGGGACCGTCTGGGACAGTCTGGGACTTGTTTGGAACAGTCTGGGACAGTCTGGGACAGTCTGGGAAGTCTGGGACTTGTTTGGGACAGTCTGGGACCGTCTGGGACCTTCTGGGATAGTCTGGGACTTGTTTGGAACAGTCTGGGACTGTCTGGGATCGTCTGGGACTTGTTTGGAACAGTCTGGGACAGTCTGGGACAGTCTGGGACTTGTTTGGAACAGTCTGCGTCAGTTTGGGACCGTCTGGGACTTGTTTGGAATAGTCTGCGACAGTTTGGGACAGTCTGGGACCGTCTGGGACCTTCTTGGACAGTCTGGGACTTGTTTGGAACAGCCTGGTACAGTCTGGGGTAGTCTGGGACTTGTTTGCAACAGTCTGCGTCAGTTTGGGACCGTCTGGGACTTGTTTGCAACAGTCTGGGACTGTCTGGGACCGTCTGGGACTTGTTTGGAACAGTCTGGGACAGCCTGGGACAGTTTGGGACAGTCTGGGACTTGTTTGGAACAGTCTGGGACAGTCTGGGACCGTCTGGGACTTGTTTGGAACAGTCTGGGACAGTCTGGGACTTGTTTGGAACAGCCTGGGACAGTCTGGGGTAGTCTGGGACTTGTTTGGAACAGTCTGGGATCGTCTGGGACAGTCTAGGACACGTTTGGGACCGTCTGGGGCCGTCTGGGACAGTCTGGGACTTGTTTGGGACAGTCTGGGACCGCCTGGGACAGTCTGGGACAGTCTAGGACTTGTTTGGAACAGTCTGGGACCGTCTGGGACAGTCTAGGACACGTTTGGGACCGTCTGGGACCGTCTGGGACAGTCTGGGACTTGTTTGGAACAGTCTGGGACAGTCTGGGACAGTCTGGGACAGTCTGGGACTTGTTTGGGACAGTCTGGGACCGTCTGGGACCTTCTGGGACAGTCTGGGACTTGTTTGGAACAGTCTGGGACTGTCTGGGATCGTCTGGGACTTGTTTGGAACAGTCTGGGACAGTCTGGGACTTGATTGGGACAGACTGGGACCGTCTGGGACAGTCTGGGACAGTCTGGGACTTTTTTGGAACAGTCTGGGACCGTCTGGGACAGTCTAGGACACGTTTGGGACCGTCTGGGACCGTCTGGGACTTGATTGGAACAGTCTGGGACCTTCTGGGACAGTCTGGGACTTGTTTGGAACAGTCTGGGACTGTCTGGGACCGTCTGGGACTTGTTTGGAACAGTCTGGGACTGTCTGGGACCGTCTGGGACTTGTTTGGAACAGTCTGGGACAGTCTGGGACCGTCTGGGACTTGTTTGGAACAGTCTGGGACAGTCTGGGACAGTCTGGGACTTGTTTGGAACAGTCTGGGACCGTCTGGGACAGTCTAGGACACGTTTGGGACCGTCTGGGACCGTCTGGGACAGTCTGGGACTTGTTTGGGACAGTCTGGGACCGCCTGGGACAGTCTGGGACCGTCTGGGACCTTCTGGGACAGTCTGGGACTTGTTTGGAACAGCCTGGTACAGTCTGGGGTAGTCTGGGACTTGTTTGCAACAGTCTGCGTCAGTTTGGGACAGTCTAGGACTTGTTTGGGACAGTCTGGGACCGCCTGGGACAGTCTGGGACAGTCTAGGACTTGTTTGGAACAGTCTGGGACCGTCTGGGACAGTCTAGGACACGTTTGGAACCGCCTGGGATCGTCTGGGACAGTCTGGGACTTGTTTGGGACAGTCTGGGACCGTCTGGGACCGTCTGGGACAGTCTGGGACTTGTTTGGAACAGTCTGGGACCGTCTGGGACAGTCTAGGACACGTTTGGGACCGTCTGGGACCGTCTGGGACAGTCTGGGACTTGTTTGGGACAGTCTGGGACCGTCTGGGACAGTCTGGGACTTGATTGGAACAGTCTGGGACCGCCTGGGACAGTCTGGGACAGTCTAGGACTTGTTTGGAACAGTCTGGGACCGTCTGGGACAGTCTAGGACACGTTTGGGACCGTCTGGGACCGTCTGGGACAGTCTGGGACTTGTTTGGGACAGTCTGGGACCGTCTGGGACAGTCTGGGACTTGATTGGAACAGTCTGGGACCGTCTGGGACAGTCTGGGACTTGTTTGGAACAGTCTGGGACAGTCTGGGACAGTCTGGGACAGTCTGGGACTTGTTTGGGACAGTCTGGGACCGTCTGGGACCTTCTGGGACAGTCTGGGACTTGTTTGGAACAGTCTGGGACTGTCTGGGACCGTCTGGGACTTGTTTGGAACAGTCTGGGACAGTCTGGGACAGTCTGGGACTTGTTTGGAACAGTCTGCGTCAGTTTGGGACCGTCTGGGACTTGTTTGGAATAGTCTGCGACAGTTTGGGACAGTCTAGGACTTGTTTGGAACAGTCTGGGACCGTCTGGGACCTTCTGGGACAGTCTGGGACTTGTTTGGAACAGCCTGGTACAGTCTGGGACAGTCTGGGACTTGTTTGGAACAGTCTGCGTCAGTTTGGGACCGTCTGGGACTTGTTTGGAATAGTCTGCGACAGTTTGGGACAGTCTAGGACTTGTTTGGAACAGTCTGGGACCGTCTGGGACTTGTTTGGAACAGCCTGGTACAGTCTGGGGTAGTCTGGGACTTGTTTGCAACAGTCTGCGTCAGTTTGGGACAGTCTAGGACTTGTTTGGGACAGTCTGGGACCGCCTGGGACAGTCTGGGACAGTCTAGGACTTGTTTGGAACAGTCTGGGACCGTCTGGGACAGTCTAGGACACGTTTGGAACCGTCTGGGATCGTCTGGGACAGTCTGGGACTTGTTTGGGACAGTCTGGGACTTGTTTGGGACAGTCTGGGACTTGTTTGGGACAGTCTGGGACCGTCTGGGACAGTCTGGGACTTGTTTGGAACAGTCTGGGACAGTCTGGGACAGTCTGGGAAGTCTGGGACTTGTTTGGGACAGTCTGGGACCGTCTGGGACCTTCTGGGATAGTCTGGGACTTGTTTGGAACAGTCTGGGACTGTCTGGGATCGTCTGGGACTTGTTTGGAACAGTCTGGGACAGTCTGGGACAGTCTGGGACTTGTTTGGAACAGTCTGCGTCAGTTTGGGACCGTCTGGGACTTGTTTGGAATAGTCTGCGACAGTTTGGGACAGTCTGGGACCGTCTGGGACCTTCTTGGACAGTCTGGGACTTGTTTGGAACAGCCTGGTACAGTCTGGGGTAGTCTGGGACTTGTTTGCAACAGTCTGCGTCAGTTTGGGACCGTCTGGGACTTGTTTGCAACAGTCTGGGACTGTCTGGGACCGTCTGGGACTTGTTTGGAACAGTCTGGGACAGCCTGGGACAGTTTGGGACAGTCTGGGACTTGTTTGGAACAGTCTGGGACAGTCTGGGACCGTCTGGGACTTGTTTGGAACAGTCTGGGACAGTCTGGGACTTGTTTGGAACAGCCTGGGACAGTCTGGGGTAGTCTGGGACTTGTTTGGAACAGTCTGGGATCGTCTGGGACAGTCTAGGACACGTTTGGGACCGTCTGGGGCCGTCTGGGACAGTCTGGGACTTGTTTGGGACAGTCTGGGACCGCCTGGGACAGTCTGGGACAGTCTAGGACTTGTTTGGAACAGTCTGGGACCGTCTGGGACAGTCTAGGACACGTTTGGGACCGTCTGGGACCGTCTGGGACAGTCTGGGACTTGTTTGGAACAGTCTGGGACAGTCTGGGACAGTCTGGGACAGTCTGGGACTTGTTTGGGACAGTCTGGGACCGTCTGGGACCTTCTGGGACAGTCTGGGACTTGTTTGGAACAGTCTGGGACTGTCTGGGATCGTCTGGGACTTGTTTGGAACAGTCTGGGACAGTCTGGGACTTGATTGGGACAGACTGGGACCGTCTGGGACAGTCTGGGACAGTCTGGGACTTTTTTGGAACAGTCTGGGACCGTCTGGGACAGTCTAGGACACGTTTGGGACCGTCTGGGACCGTCTGGGACTTGATTGGAACAGTCTGGGACCTTCTGGGACAGTCTGGGACTTGTTTGGAACAGTCTGGGACCGTCTGGGACCTTCTGGGACAGTCTGGGACTTGTTTGGAACAGCCTGGTAAAGTCTGCGACGGTCTGGGACTTGTTTGGCACAGCCTGGGACAGTCTGGGACAGTCTGGGACTTGTTTGGAACAGCCTGGGACAGTCTGGGACCGTCTGGGACTTGTTTGCAACAGTCTGGGACTGTCTGGGACCGTCTGGGACTTGTTTGGAACAGTCTGGGACAGCCTGGGACAGTTTGGGACAGTCTGGGACTTGTTTGGAACAGTCTGGGACTGTCTGGGACCGTCTGGGACTTGTTTGGAACAGTCTGGGACTGTCTGGGACCGTCTGGGACTTGTTTGGAACAGTCTGGGACAGTCTGGGACCGTCTGGGACTTGTTTGGAACAGTCTGGGACAGTCTGGGACAGTCTGGGACTTGTTTGGAACAGTCTGGGACCGTCTGGGACAGTCTAGGACACGTTTGGGACCGTCTGGGACCGTCTGGGACAGTCTGGGACTTGTTTGGGACAGTCTGGGACCGCCTGGGACAGTCTGGGACCGTCTGGGACCTTCTGGGACAGTCTGGGACTTGTTTGGAACAGCCTGGTACAGTCTGGGGTAGTCTGGGACTTGTTTGCAACAGTCTGCGTCAGTTTGGGACAGTCTAGGACTTGTTTGGGACAGTCTGGGACCGCCTGGGACAGTCTGGGACAGTCTAGGACTTGTTTGGAACAGTCTGGGACCGTCTGGGACAGTCTAGGACACGTTTGGAACCGCCTGGGATCGTCTGGGACAGTCTGGGACTTGTTTGGGACAGTCTGGGACCGTCTGGGACCGTCTGGGACAGTCTGGGACTTGTTTGGAACAGTCTGGGACCGTCTGGGACAGTCTAGGACACGTTTGGGACCGTCTGGGACCGTCTGGGACAGTCTGGGACTTGTTTGGGACAGTCTGGGACCGTCTGGGACAGTCTGGGACTTGATTGGAACAGTCTGGGACCGCCTGGGACAGTCTGGGACAGTCTAGGACTTGTTTGGAACAGTCTGGGACCGTCTGGGACAGTCTAGGACACGTTTGGGACCGTCTGGGACCGTCTGGGACAGTCTGGGACTTGTTTGGGACAGTCTGGGACCGTCTGGGACAGTCTGGGACTTGATTGGAACAGTCTGGGACCGTCTGGGACAGTCTGGGACTTGTTTGGAACAGTCTGGGACAGTCTGGGACAGTCTGGGACAGTCTGGGACTTGTTTGGGACAGTCTGGGACCGTCTGGGACCTTCTGGGACAGTCTGGGACTTGTTTGGAACAGTCTGGGACTGTCTGGGACCGTCTGGGACTTGTTTGGAACAGTCTGGGACAGTCTGGGACAGTCTGGGACTTGTTTGGAACAGTCTGCGTCAGTTTGGGACCGTCTGGGACTTGTTTGGAATAGTCTGCGACAGTTTGGGACAGTCTAGGACTTGTTTGGAACAGTCTGGGACCGTCTGGGACCTTCTGGGACAGTCTGGGACTTGTTTGGAACAGCCTGGTACAGTCTGGGGTAGTCTGGGACTTGTTTGCAACAGTCTGCGTCAGTTTGGGACAGTCTAGGACTTGTTTGGGACAGTCTGGGACCGCCTGGGACAGTCTGGGACAGTCTAGGACTTGTTTGGAACAGTCTGGGACCGTCTGGGACAGTCTAGGACACGTTTGGAACCGTCTGGGATCGTCTGGGACAGTCTGGGACTTGTTTGGGACAGTCTGGGACCGTCTGGGACAGTCTGGGACTTGTTTGGAACAGTCTGGGACAGTCTGGGACAGTCTGGGAAGTCTGGGACTTGTTTGGGACAGTCTGGGACCGTCTGGGACCTTCTGGGACAGTCTGGGACTTGTTTGGAACAGTCTGGGACTGTCTGGGATCGTCTGGGACTTGTTTGGAACAGTCTGGGACAGTCTGGGACAGTCTGGGACTTGTTTGGAACAGTCTGCGTCAGTTTGGGACCGTCTGGGACTTGTTTGGAATAGTCTGCGACAGTTTGGGACAGTCTAGGACTTGTTTGGAACAGTCTGGGACCGTCTGGGACCTTCTTGGACAGTCTGGGACTTGTTTGGAACAGCCTGGTACAGTCTGGGGTAGTCTGGGACTTGTTTGCAACAGTCTGCGTCAGTTTGGGACCGTCTGGGACTTGTTTGCAACAGTCTGGGACTGTCTGGGACCGTCTGGGACTTGTTTGGAACAGTCTGGGACAGCCTGGGACAGTTTGGGACAGTCTGGTACTTGTTTGGAACAGTCTGGGACAGTCTGGGACCGTCTGGGACTTGTTTGGAACATTCTGGGACAGTCTGGGACTTGTTTGGAACAGCCTGGGACAGTCTGGGGTAGTCTGGGACTTGTTTGGAACAGTCTGGGATCGTCTGGGACAGTCTAGGACACGTTTGGGACCGTCTGGGGCCGTCTGGGACAGTCTGGGACTTGTTTGGGACAGTCTGGGACCGCCTGGGACAGTCTGGGACAGTCTAGGACTTGTTTGGAACAGTCTGGGACCGTCTGGGACAGTCTAGGACACGTTTGGGACCGTCTGGGACCGTCTGGGACAGTCTGGGACTTGTTTGGAACAGTCTGGGACAGTCTGGGACAGTCTGGGACAGTCTGGGACTTGTTTGGGACAGTCTGGGACCGTCTGGGACCTTCTGGGACAGTCTGGGACTTGTTTGGAACAGTCTGGGACTGTCTCGGATCGTCTGGGACTTGTTTGGAACAGTCTGGGACAGTCTGGGACTTGATTGGGACAGACTGGGACCGTCTGGGACAGTCTGGGACAGTCTGGGACTTGTTTGGAACAGTCTGGGACCGTCTGGGACAGTCTAGGACACGTTTGGGACCGTCTGGGACCGTCTGGGACTTGATTGGAACAGTCTGGGACCTTCTGGGACAGTCTGGGACTTGTTTGGAACAGTCTGGGACCGTCTGGGACCTTCTGGGACAGTCTGGGACTTGTTTGGAACAGCCTGGTAAAGTCTGGGACGGTCTGGGACTTGTTTGGAACAGCCTGGGACAGTCTGGGACAGTCTGGGACTTGTTTGGAACAGCCTGGGACAGTCTGGGACCGTCTGGGACTTGTTTGCAACAGTCTGGGACTGTCTGGGACCGTCTGGGACTTGTTTGGAACAGTCTGGGACAGCCTGGGACAGTTTGGGACAGTCTGGGACTTGTTTGGAACAGTCTGGGACTGTCTGGGACCGTCTGGGACTTGTTTGGAACAGTCTGGGACTGTCTGGGACCGTCTGGGACTTGTTTGGAACAGTCTGGGACAGTCTGGGACCGTCTGGGACTTGTTTGGAACAGTCTGGGACAGTCTGGGACAGTCTGGGACTTGTTTGGAACAGTCTGGGACCGTCTGGGACAGTCTAGGACACGTTTGGGACCGTCTGGGACCGTCTGGGACAGTCTGGGACTTGTTTGGGACAGTCTGGGACCGCCTGGGACAGTCTGGGACCGTCTGGGACCTTCTGGGACAGTCTGGGACTTGTTTGGAACAGCCTGGTACAGTCTGGGGTAGTCTGGGACTTGTTTGCAACAGTCTGCGTCAGTTTGGGACAGTCTAGGACTTGTTTGGGACAGTCTGGGACCGCCTGGGACAGTCTGGGACAGTCTAGGACTTGTTTGGAACAGTCTGGGACCGTCTGGGACAGTCTAGGACACGTTTGGAACCGTCTGGGATCGTCTGGGACAGTCTGGGACTTGTTTGGGACAGTCTGGGACCGTCTGGGACCGTCTGGGACAGTCTGGGACTTGTTTGGAACAGTCTGGGACCGTCTGGGACAGTCTAGGACACGTTTGGGACCGTCTGGGACCGTCTGGGACAGTCTGGGACTTGTTTGGGACAGTCTGGGACCGTCTGGGACAGTCTGGGACTTGAATGGAACAGTCTGGGACCGTCTGGGACAGTCTGGGACTTGTTTGGAACAGTCTGGGACAGTCTGGGACAGTCTGGGACAGTCTGGGACTTGTTTGGGACAGTCTGGGACCGTCTGGGACCTTCTGGGACAGTCTGGGACTTGTTTGGAACAGTCTGGGACTGTCTGGGACCGTCTGGGACTTGTTTGGAACAGTCTGGGACAGTCTGGGACAGTCTGGGACTTGTTTGGAACAGTCTGCGTCAGTTTGGGACCGTCTGGGACTTGTTTGGAATAGTCTGCGACAGTTTGGGACAGTCTAGGACTTGTTTGGAACAGTCTGGGACCGTCTGGGACCTTCTGGGACAGTCTGGGACTTGTTTGGAACAGCCTGGTACAGTCTGGGGTAGTCTGGGACTTGTTTGCAACAGTCTGCGTCAGTTTGGGACAGTCTAGGACTTGTTTGGGACAGTCTGGGACCGCCTGGGACAGTCTGGGACAGTCTAGGACTTGTTTGGAACAGTCTGGGACCGTCTGGGACAGTCTAGGACACGTTTGGGACCGTCTGGGATCGTCTGGGACAGTCTGGGACTTGTTTGGGACAGTCTGGGACCGTCTGGGACAGCCTGGGACTTGTTTGGAACAGTCTGGGACAGTCTGGGACAGTCTGGGACAGTCTGGGACTTGTTTGGGACAGTCTGGGACCGTCTGGGACCTTCTGGGACAGTCTGGGACTTGTTTGGAACAGTCTGGGACAGTCTGGGACAGTCTGGGACTTGTTTGGAACAGTCTGCGTCAGTTTGGGACCGTCTGGGACTTGTTTGGAATAGTCTGCGACAGTTTGGGACAGTCTAGGACTTGTTTGGAACAGTCTGGGACCGTCTGGGACCTTCTTGGACAGTCTGGGACTTGTTTGGAACAGCCTGGTACAGTCTGGGACAGTCTGGGACAGTCTGGGACAGTCTGGGACTTGTTTGGGACAGTCTGGGACCGTCTGGGACCTTCTGGGACAGTCTGGGACTTGTTTGGAACAGTCTGGGACTGTCTGGGATCGTCTGGGACTAGTTTGGAACAGTCTGGGACAGTCTGGGACTTGATTGGGACAGACTGGGACCGTCTGGGACAGTCTGGGACAGACTGGGACTTGTTTGGAACAGTCTGGGACCGTCTGGGACAGTCTAGGACACGTTTGGGACCGTCTGGGACCGTCTGGGACTTGATTGGAACAGTCTGGGACCTTCTGGGACAGTCTGGGACTTGTTTGGAACAGTCTGGGACCGTCTGGGACCTTCTGGGACAGTCTGGGACTTGTTTGGAACAGCCTGGTAAAGTCTGGGACGGTCTGGGACTTGTTTGGAACAGCCTGGGACAGTCTGGGACAGTCTGGGACTTGTTTGGAACAGCCTGGGACAGTCTGGGACCGTCTGGGACTTGTTTGCAACAGTCTGGGACTGTCTGGGACCGTCTGGGACTTGTTTGGAACAGTCTGGGACAGCCTGGGACAGTTTGGGACCGTCTGGGACTTGTTTGGAACAGTCTGGGACAGTCTGGGACCGTCTGGGACTTGTTTGGAACAGTCTGGGACAGTCTGGGACAGTCTGGGACTTGTTTGGAACAGTCTGGGACCGTCTGGGACAGTCTAGGACACGTTTGGGACCGTCTGGGACCGTCTGAGACAGTCTGGGACTTGTTTGGGACAGTCTGGGACCGCCTGGGACAGTCTGGGACAGTCTAGGACTTGTTTGGAACAGTCTGGGACCGTCTGGGACAGTCTAGGACACGTTTGGGACCGTCTGGGACCGTCTGGGACAGTCTGGGACTTGTTTGGGACAGTCTGGGACCGTCTGGGACAGTCTGGGACTTGATTGGAACAGTCTGGGACCGTCTGGGACAGTCTGGGACTTGTTTGGAACAGTCTGGGACAGTCTGGGACAGTCTGGGACAGTCTGGGACTTGTTTGGGACAGTCTGGGACCGTCTGGGACCTTCTGGGACAGTCTGGGACTTGTTTGGAACAGTCTGGGACTGTCTGGGACCGTCTGGGACTTGTTTGGAACAGTCTGGGACAGTCTGGGACAGTCTGGGACTTGTTTGGAACAGTCTGCGTCAGTTTGGGACCGTCTGGGACTTGTTTGGAATAGTCTGCGACAGTTTGGGACAGTCTAGGTCTTGTTTGGAACAGTCTGGGACCGTCTGGGACCTTCTGGGACAGTCTGGGACTTGTTTGGAACAGCCTGGTACAGTCTGGGGTAGTCTGGGACTTGTTTGCAACAGTCTGCGTCAGTTTGGGACAGTCTAGGACTTGTTTGGGACAGTCTGGGACCGCCTGGGACAGTCTGGGACAGTCTAGGACTTGTTTGGAACAGTCTGGGACCGTCTGGGACAGTCTAGGACACGTTTGGAACCGTCTGGGATCGTCTGGGACAGTCTGGGACTTGTTTGGGACAGTCTGGGACCGTCTGGGACAGTCTGGGACTTGTTTGGAACAGTCTGGGACAGTCTGGGACAGTCTGGGAAGTCTGGGACTTGTTTGGGACAGTCTGGGACCGTCTGGGACCTTCTGGGACAGTCTGGGACTTGTTTGGAACAGTCTGGGACTGTCTGGGATCGTCTGGGACTTGTTTGGAACAGTCTGGGACAGTCTGGGACAGTCTGGGACTTGTTTGGAACAGTCTGCGTCAGTTTGGGACCGTCTGGGACTTGTTTGGAATAGTCTGCGACAGTTTGGGACAGTCTAGGACTTGTTTGGAACAGTCTGGGACCGTCTGGGACCGTCTTGGACAGTCTGGGACTTGTTTGGAACAGCCTGGTACAGTCTGGGGTAGTCTGGGACTTGTTTGCAACAGTCTGCGTCAGTTTGGGACCGTCTGGGACTTGTTTGCAACAGTCTGGGACTGTCTGGGACCGTCTGGGACTTGTTTGGAACAGTCTGGGACAGCCTGGGACAGTTTGGGACAGTCTGGGACTTGTTTGGAACAGTCTGGGACAGTCTGGGACCGTCTGGGACTTGTTTGGAACAGTCTGGGACAGTCTGGGACTTGTTTGGAACAGCCTGGGACAGTCTGGGGTAGTCTGGGACTTGTTTGGAACAGTCTGGGATCGTCTGGGACAGTCTAGGACACGTTTGGGACCGTCTGGGGCCGTCTGGGACAGTCTGGGACTTGTTTGGGACAGTCTGGGACCGCCTGGGACAGTCTAGGACTTGTTTGGAACAGTCTGGGACCGTCTGGGACAGTCTAGGACACGTTTGGGACCGTCTGGGACCGTCTGGGACAGTCTGGGACTTGTTTGGGACAGTCTGGGACCGTCTGGGACAGTCTGGGACTTGTTTGGAACAGTCTGGGACAGTCTGGGACAGTCTGGGACAGTCTGGGACTTGTTTGGGACAGTCTGGGACCGTCTGGGACCTTCTGGGACAGTCTGGGACTTGTTTGGAACAGTCTGGGACTGTCTGGGATCGTCTGGGACTTGTTTGGAACAGTCTGGGACAGTCTGGGACTTGATTGGGACAGACTGGGACCGTCTGGGACAGTCTGGGACAGTCTGGGACTTGTTTGGAACAGTCTGGGACCGTCTGGGACAGTCTAGGACACGTTTGGGACCGTCTGGGACCGTCTGGGACTTGATTGGAACAGTCTGGGACCTTCTGGGACACTCTGGGACTTGTTTGGAACAGTCTGGGACTGTCTGGGACCGTCTGGGACTTGTTTGGAACAGTCTGGGACAGTCTGGGACAGTCTGGGACTTGTTTGGAACAGTCTGCGTCAGTTTGGGACCGTCTGGGACTTGTTTGGAATAGTCTGC
The DNA here is from genome assembly GCA_963971525.1 of Cephus spinipes. Classification (NCBI taxonomy): domain Eukaryota; kingdom Metazoa; phylum Arthropoda; class Insecta; order Hymenoptera; family Cephidae; genus Cephus; species Cephus spinipes. The sequence continues at coordinate 10,425,297 of OZ020581.1, read as the reverse complement.
GACAGTTTGGGACAGTCTAGGACTTGTTTGGAACAGTCTGGGACCGTCTGGGACCTTCTGGGACAGTCTGGGACTTGTTTGGAACAGCCTGGTACAGTCTGGGGTAGTCTGGGACTTGTTTGCAACAGTCTGCGTCAGTTTGGGACAGTCTAGGACTTGTTTGGGACAGTCTGGGACAGTCTGGGACCGTCTGGGACAGTCTGGGACTTGTTTGGAACAGTCTGGGACAGTCTGGGACAGTCTGGGACTTGTTTGGGACAGTCTGGGACCGTCTGGGACCTTCTGGGACAGTCTGGGACTTGTTTGGAACAGTCTGGGACTGTCTGGGACCGTCTGGGACTTGTTTGGAACAGTCTGGGACAGTCTCGGACAGTCTGGGACTTGTTTCGAACAGTCTGCGTCAGTTTGGGACCGTCTGGGACTTGTTTGGAATAGTCTGCGACAGTTTGGGACAGTCTGGGACTTGTTTGGAACAGTCTGGGACAGTCTGGGACAGTCTGGGACTTGTTTGGAACAGCCTGGGACAGTCTGGGGTAGTCTGGGACTTGTTTGGAACAGTCTGGGACCGTCTGGGACAGTCTAGGACACGTTTGGGACCGTCTGGGACCGTCTGGGACAGTCTGGGACTTGTTTGGGACAGTCTGGGACCGTCTGGGACAGTCTGGGACTTGTTTGGAACAGTCTGGGACAGTCTGGGACAGTCTGGGACAGTCTGGGACTTGTTTGGGACAGTCTGGGACCGTCTGGGACCTTCTGGGACAGTCTGGGACTTGTTTGGAACAGTCTGGGACTGTCTGGGATCGTCTGGGACTTGTTTGGAACAGTCTGGGACAGTCTGGGACAGTCTGGGACTTGTTTGGAACAGTCTGCGTCAGTTTGGGACCGTCTGGGACTTGTTTGGAATAGTCTGCGACAGTTTGGGACAGTCTAGGACTTGTTTGGAACAGTCTGGGACCGTCTGGGACCTTCTTGGACAGTCTGGGACTTGTTTGGAACAGCCTGGTACAGTCTGGGGTAGTCTGGGACTTGTTTGCAACAGTCTGCGTCAGTTTGGGACCGTCTGGGACTTGTTTGCAACAGTCTGGGACTGTCTGGGACCGTCTGGGACTTGTTTGGAACAGTCTGGGACAGCCTGGGACAGTTTGGGACAGTCTGGGACTTGTTTGGAACAGTCTGGGACAGTCTGGGACCGTCTGGGACTTGTTTGGAACAGTCTGGGACAGTCTGGGACTTGTTTGGAACAGCCTGGGACAGTCTGGGGTAGTCTGGGACTTGTTTGGAACAGTCTGGGATCGTCTGGGACAGTCTAGGACACGTTTGGGACCGTCTGGGGCCGTCTGGGACAGTCTGGGACTTGTTTGGGACAGTCTGGGACCGCCTGGGACAGTCTGGGACAGTCTAGGACTTGTTTGGAACAGTCTGGGACCGTCTGGGACAGTCTAGGACACGTTTGGGACCGTCTGGGACCGTCTGGGACAGTCTGGGACTTGTTTGGGACAGTCTGGGACCGTCTGGGACAGTCTGGGACTTGTTTGGAACAGTCTGGGACAGTCTGGGACAGTCTGGGACAGTCTGGGACTTGTTTGGGACAGTCTGGGACCGTCTGGGACCATCTGGGACAGTCTGGGACTTGTTTGGAACAGTCTGGGACTGTCTGGGACCGTCTGGGACTTGTTTGGAACAGTCTGGGACAGTCTGGGACAGTCTGGGACTTGTTTGGAACAGTCTGCGTCAGTTTGGGACCGTCTGGGACTTGTTTGGAATAGTCTGCGACAGTTTGGGACAGTCTAGGAATTGTTTGGAACAGTCTGGGACCGTCTGGGACCTTCTGGGACAGTCTGGGACTTGTTTGGAACAGCCTGGTACAGTCTGGGGTAGTCTGGGACTTGTTTGCAACAGTCTGCGTCAGTTTGGGACAGTCTAGGACTTGTTTGGGACAGTCTGGGACAGTCTGGGACTTGTTTGGAACAGTCTGGGACAGTCTGGGACAGTCTGGGACTTGTTTGGGACAGTCTGGGACCGTCTGGGTCCTTCTGGGACAGTCTGGGACTTGTTTGGAACAGTCTGGGACTGTCTGGGACCGTCTGGGACTTGTTTGGAACAGTCTGGGACAGTCTCGGACAGTCTGGGACTTGTTTCGAACAGTCTGCGTCAGTTTGGGACCGTCTGGGACTTGTTTGGAATAGTCTGCGACAGTTTGGGACAGTCTGGGACTTGTTTGGAACAGTCTGGGACTGTTTGGGACGGTCTGGGACTTGTTTGGAACAGTCTGGGACAGTCTGGGACAGTCTGGGACTTGTTTGGAACAGCCTGGGACAGTCTGGGGTAGTCTGGGACTTGTTTGGAACAGTCTGGGACCGTCTGGGACAGTCTAGGACACGTTTGGGACCGTCTGGGACCGTCTGGGACAGTCTGGGACTTGTTTGGGACAGTCTGGGACCGTCTGGGACAGTCTGGGACTTGTTTGGAACAGTCTGGGACAGTCTGGGACAGTCTGGGACAGTCTGGGACTTGTTTGGGACAGTCTGGGACCGTCTGGGACCTTCTGGGACAGTCTGGGACTTGTTTGGAACAGTCTGGGACTGTCTGGGATCGTCTGGGACTTGTTTGGAACAGTCTGGGATCGTCTGGGACAGTCTAGGACACGTTTGGGACCGTCTGGGGCCGTCTGGGACAGTCTGGGACTTGTTTGGGACAGTCTGGGACCGCCTGGGACAGTCTGGGACAGTCTGGGACTTGTTTGGAACAGTCTGCGTCAGTTTGGGACCGTCTGGGACTTGTTTGGAACAGCCTGGGACAGTCTGGGGTAGTCTGGGACTTGTTTGGAACAGTCTGGGATCGTCTGGGACAGTCTAGGACACGTTTGGGACCGTCTGGGGCCGTCTGGGACAGTCTGGGACTTGTTTGGGACAGTCTGGGACCGCCTGGGACAGTCTGGGACAGTCTAGGACTTGTTTGGAACAGTCTGGGACCGTCTGGGACAGTCTAGGACACGTTTGGGACCGTCTGGGATCGTCTGGGACAGTCTGGGACTTGTTTGGGACAGTCTGGGACCGTCTGGGACTTGTTTGGAACAGTCTGGGACAGTCTGGGACAGTCTGGGACAGTGTGGGACTTGTTTGGGACAGTCTGGGACCGTCTGGGACCTTCTGGGACAGTCTGGGACTTGTTTGGAACAGTCTGGGACTGTCTGGGATCGTCTGGGACTTGTTTGGAACAGTCTGGGACAGTCTGGGACAGTCTGGGACTTGTTTGGAACAGTCTGCGTCAGTTTGGGACCTTCTTGGACAGTCTGGGACTTGTTTGGAACAGCCTGGTACAGTCTGGGGTAGTCTGGGACTTGTTTGCAACAGTCTGCGTCAGTTTGGGACCGTCTGGGACTTGTTTGCAACAGTCTGGGACTGTCTGGGACCGTCTGGGACTTGTTTGGAACAGTCTGGGACAGCCTGGGACAGTTTGGGACAGTCTGGGACTTGTTTGGAACAGTCTGGGACAGTCTGGGACTTGTTTGGAACAGCCTGGGACAGTCTGGGGTAGTCTGGGACTTGTTTGGAACAGTCTGGGATCGTCTGGGACAGTCTAGGACACGTTTGGGACCGTCTGGGGCCGTCTGGGACCGTCTGGGACTTGTTTGGAACAGTCTGGGACAGCCTGGGACAGTTTGGGACAGTCTGGGACTTGTTTGGAACAGTCTGGGACAGTCTGGGACAGTCTGGGACTTGTTTGGGACAGTCTGGGACCGGCTGGGACAGTCTGGGACTTGTTTGGAACAGTCTGGGACAGTCTGGGACAGTCTGGGACAGTCTGGGACTTGTTTGGGACAGTCTGGGACCGTCTGGGACCTTCTGGGACAGTCTGGGACTTGTTTGGAACAGTCTGGGACTGTCTGGGATCGTCTGGGACTTGTTTGGAACAGTCTGGGACAGTCTGGGACAGTCTGGGACTTGTTTGGAACAGTCTGGGACAGTCTGGGACAGTCTGGGACAGTCTGGGACTTGTTTGGGACAGTCTGGGACTGTCTGGGATCGTCTGGGACTTGTTTGGAACAGTCTGGGACAGTCTGGGACAGTCTGGGACTTGTTTGGAACAGTCTGCGTCAGTTTGGGACCGTCTGGGACTTGTTTGGAATAGTCTGCGACAGTTTGGGACAGTCTAGGACTTGTTTGGAACAGTCTGGGACCGTCTGGGACCTTCTTGGACAGTCTGGGACTTGTTTGGAACAGCCTGGTACAGTCTGGGGTAGTCTGGGACTTGTTTGCAACAGTCTGCGTCAGTTTGGGACCGTCTGGGACTTGTTTGCAACAGTCTGGGACTGTCTGGGACCGTCTGGGACTTGTTTGGAACAGTCTGGGACAGCCTGGGACACTTTGGGACAGTCTGGGACTTGTTTGGAACAGTCTGGGACAGTCTGGGACCGTCTGGGACTTGTTTGGAACAGTCTGGGACAGTCTGGGACTTGTTTGGAACAGCCTGGGACAGTCTGGGGTAGTCTGGGACTTGTTTGGAACAGTCTGGGATCGTCTGGGACAGTCTAGGACACGTTTGGGACCGTCTGGGGCCGTCTGGGACCGTCTGGGACTTGTTTGGAACAGTCTGGGACAGCCTGGGACAGTTTGGGACAGTCTGGGACTTGTTTGGAACAGTCTGGGACAGTCTGGGACCGTCTGGGACTTGTTTGGAACAGTCTGGGACAGTCTGGGACTTGTTTGGAACAGCCTGGGACAGTCTGGGGTAGTCTGGGACTTGTTTGGAACAGTCTGGGATCGTCTGGGACAGTCTAGGACACGTTTGGGACCGTCTGGGGCCGTCTGGGACCGTCTGGGACTTGTTTGGAACAGTCTGGGACAGCCTGGGACAGTTTGGGACAGTCTGGGACTTGTTTGGAACAGTCTGGGACAGTCTGGGACCGTCTGGGACTTGTTTGGAATAGTCTGCGACAGTTTGGGACAGTCTAGGACTTGTTTGGGACAGTCTGGGACCGCCTGGGACAGTCTGGGACAGTCTAGGACTTGTTTGGAACAGTCTGGGACCGTCTGGGACAGTCTAGGACACGTTTGGGACCGTCTGGGACCGTCTGGGACAGTCTGGGACTTGTTTGGGACAGTCTGGGACCGTCTGGGACAGTCTGGGACTTGTTTGGAACAGTCTGGGACAGTCTGGGACAGTCTGGGACAGTCTGGGACTTGTTTGGGACAGTCTGGGACCGTCTGGGACCTTCTGGGACAGTCTGGGACTTGTTTGGAACAGTCTGGGACTGTCTGGGATCGTCTGGGACTTGTTTGGAACAGTCTGGGACAGTCTGGGACTTGATTGGGACAGACTGGGACAGTCTGGGATAGTCTGGGACAGTCTGGGACTTGTTTGGAACAGTCTGGGACCGTCTGGGACAGTCTAGGACACGTTTGGGACCGTCTGGGACCGTCTGGGACTTGATTGGAACAGTCTGGGACCTTCTGGGACAGTCTGGGACTTGTTTGGAACAGTCTGGGACCGTCTGGGACAGTCTAGGACACGTTTGGGACCGTCTGGGACCGTCTGGGACAGTCTGGGACTTGTTTGGGACAGTCTGGGACCGTCTGGGACAGCCTGGGACAGTTTGGGACAGTCTGGGACTTGTTTGGAACAGTCTGGGACCGTCTGGGACTTGTTTGGAACAGTCTGGGACTGTCTGGGACTTGTTTGGGACAGTCTGGTACAATCTGGGACAGTCTGGGACTTGTTTGGAACAGCCTGGTACAGTCTGGGGTAGTCTGGGACTTGTTTGGAACAGTCTGGGACCGTCTGGGACAGTCTAGGACACGATTGGGACCGTCTGGGACCGTCTGGGACAGTCTGGGACTTGTTTGGGACAGTCTAGGACCGTCTGGGACAGTCTGGGACTTGATTGGGACAGACTGGGACCGTCTGGGACAGTCTGGGACAGTCTGGGACTTGTTTGGAACAGTCTGGGACCGTCTGGGACAGTCTAGGACACGTTTGGGACCGTCTGGGACCGTCTGGGACAGTCTGGGACTTGTTTGGGACAGTCTGGGACCGTCTGGGACAGTCTGGGACTTGATTGGAACAGTCTGGGACCGTCTGGGACAGCCTGGGACAGGTTGGGACAGTCTGGGACTTGTTTCTAACAGTCTGGGACTGTCTGGGACCGTCTGGGACTTGTTTGGAACAGTCTGGGACTGTCTGGGACAGTCTGGGACTTGCTTGGAACAGCCTGGGACAGTCTGGGACTTGTTTGGAACAGCCTGGGACAGTCTGGGACCGTCTGGGACTTGTTTGCAACAGTCTGGGACTGTCTGGGACCGTCTGGGACTTGTTTGGAACAGTCTGGGACAGCCTGGGACAGTTTGGGACAGTCTGGGACTTGTTTGGAACAGTCTGGGACTGTCTGGGACCGTCTGGGACTTGTTTGGAACAGTCTGGGACTGTCTGGGACCGTCTGGGACTTGTTTGGAACAGTCTGGGACCGTCTGGGACTTGTTTGGAACAGTCTGGGACAGTCTGGGACATTCTGGGACTTGTTTGGAACAGCCTGGGTCAGTCTGGGACCGCCTGGGACAGTCTGGGACAGTCTAGGACTTGTTTGGAACAGTCTGGGACCGTCTGGGACAGTCTAGGACACGTTTGGGACCGTCTGGGACCGTCTGGGACAGTCTGGGACTTGTTTGGGACAGTCTGGGACCGTCTGGGACAGTCTGGGACTTGATTGGAACAGTCTGGGACCGTCTGGGACAGTCTGGGACTTGTTTGGAACAGTCTGGGACAGTCTGGGACTTGTTTGGGACAGTCTGGGACCGTCTGGGACCTTCTGGGACAGTCTGGGACTTGTTTGGAACAGTCTGGGACTGTCTGGGACCGTCTGGGACTTGTTTGGAACAGTCTGGGACAGTCTGGGACAGTCTGGGACTTGTTTGGAACAGTCTGCGTCAGTTTGGGACCGTCTGGGACTTGTTTGGAATAGTCTGCGACAGTTTGGGACAGTCTAGGACTTGTTTGGAACAGTCTGGGACCGTCTGGGACCTTCTGGGACAGTCTGGGACTTGTTTGGAACAGCCTGGTACAGTCTGGGGTAGTCTGGGACTTGTTTGCAACAGTCTGCGTCAGTGTGGGACAGTCTAGGACTTGTTTGGGACAGTCTGGGACAGTCTGGGACCGTCTGGGACAGTCTGGGACTTGTTTGGAACAGTCTGGGACAGTCTGGGACAGTCTGGGACAGTCTGGGACAGTCTGGGACTTGTTTGGAACAGTCTGGGACTGTCTGGGACGGTCTGGGACTTGTTTGGAACAGTCTGGGACAGTCTGGGACGGTCTGGGACTTGTTTGGAACAGTCTGGGACAGTCTGGGACCGTCTGGGACTTGTTTGGAACAGTCTGGGACAGTCTGGGACAGTCTGGGACTTGTTTGGAACAGCCTGGGTCAGTCTGGGGTAGTCTGGGACTTGTTTGGAACAGTCTGGGACCGTCTGGGACAGTCTAGGACACGTTTGGGACCGTCTGGGACCGTCTGGGACAGTCTGGGACTTGTTTGGGACAGTCTGGGACCGCCTGGGACAGTCTGGGACAGTCTAGGACTTGTTTGGAACAGTCTGGGAACGTCTGGGACAGTCTAGGACACGTTTGGGACCGTCTGGGACCGTTTGTGACAGTCTGGGACTTGTTTGGGACAGTCTGGGACCGTCTGGGACAGTCTGGGACTTGATTGGAACAGTCTGGGACCGTCTGGGACAGTCTGGGACTTGTTTGGAACAGTCTGGGACAGTCTGGGACAGTCTGGGACTTGTTTGGGACAGTCTGGGACAGTCTGGGACCTTCTGGGACAGTCTGGGACTTGTTTGGAACAGTCTGGGACTGTCTGGGACCGTCTGGGACTTGTTTGGAACAGTCTGGGACAGTCTGGGACAGTCTGGGACTTGTTTGGAACAGTCTGCGGCTGTTTGGGACCGTCTGGGACTTGTTTGGAATAGTCTGCGACAGTTTGGGACAGTCTAGGACTTGTTTGGAACAGTCTGGGACCGTCTGGGACCTTCTGGGACAGTCTGGGACTTGTTTGGAACAGCCTGGTACAGTCTGGGGTAGTCTGGGACTTGTTTGCAACAGTCTGCGTCAGTTTGGGACAGTCTAGGACTTGTTTGGGACAGTCTGGGACAGTCTGGGACCGTCTGGGACAGTCTGGGACTTGTTTGGAACAGTCTGGGACAGTCTGGGACAGTCTGGGACTTGTTTGGAACAGTCTGGGACTGTCTGGGACGGTCTGGGACTTGTTTGGAACAGTCTGGGACAGTCTGGGACGGTCTGGGACTTGTTTGGAACAGTCTGGGACAGTCTGCGACCGTCTGGGACTTGTTTGGAACAGTCTGGGACAGCCTGGGACAGTTTGGAACAGTCTGGGACTTGTTTGGAACAGTCTGGGACTGTCTGGGACCGTCTGGGACTTGTTTGGAACAGTCTGGGACTGTCTGGGACCGTCTGGGACTTGTTTGGAACAGTCTGGGAACGTGTGGGACCTTCTGTCACAGTCTGGGACATGTTTGGAACAGCCTGGTACAGTCTGGGGTAGTCTGGGACTTGTTTGGAACAGTCTGGGACAGTCTGGGACTGTCTGGGACTTGTTTGGAACAGTCTGGGACTGTCTGGGATCGTCTGGGACTTGTTTGGAACAGTCTGGGACAGTCTGGGACAGTCTGGGACTTGTTTGGAACAGTCTGCGTCAGTTTGGGACCGTCTGGGACTTGTTTGGAATAGTCTGCGACAGTTTGGGACAGTCTAGGACTTGTTTGGAACAGTCTGGGACCGTCTGGGACCTTCTTGGACAGTCTGGGACTTGTTTGGAACAGCCTGGTACAGTCTGGGACTTGTTTGGAACAGCCTGGTACAGTCTGGGACAGTCTGGGACAGTCTGGGACAGTCTGGGACTTGTTTGGGACAGTCTGGGACCGTCTGGGACCTTCTGGGACAGTCTGGGACTTGTTTGGAACAGTCTGGGACTGTCTGGGATCGTCTGGGACTAGTTTGGAACAGTCTGGGACAGTCTGGGACTTGATTGGGACAGACTGGGACCGTCTGGGACAGTCTGGGACAGTCTGGGACTTGTTTGGAACAGTCTGGGACCGTCTGGGACAGTCTAGGACACGTTTGGGACCGTCTGGGACCGTCTGGGACTTGATTGGAACAGTCTGGGACCTTCTGGGACAGTCTGGGACTTGTTTGGAACAGTCTGGGACCGTCTGGGACCTTCTGGGACAGTCTGGGACTTGTTTGGAACAGCCTGGTAAAGTCTGGGACGGTCTGGGACTTGTTTGGAACAGCCTGGGACAGTCTGGGACAGTCTGGGACTTGTTTGGAACAGCCTGGGACAGTCTGGGACCGTCTGGGACTTGTTTGCAACAGTCTGGGACTGTCTGGGACCGTCTGGGACTTGTTTGGAACAGTCTGGGACAGCCTGGGACAGTTTGGGACAGTCTGGGACTTGTTTGGAACAGTCTGGGACTGTCTGGGACCGTCTGGGACTTGTTTGGAACAGTCTGGGACTGTCTGGGACCGTCTGGGACTTGTTTGGAACAGTCTGGGACAGTCTGGGACCGTCTGGGACTTGTTTGGAACAGTCTGGGACAGTCTGGGACAGTCTGGGACTTGTTTGGAACAGTCTGGGACCGTCTGGGACAGTCTAGGACACGTTTGGGACCGTCTGGGACCGTCTGGGACAGTTTGGGACTTGTTTGGGACAGTCTGGGACCGCCTGGGACAGTCTGGGACAGTCTAGGACTTGTTTGGAACAGTCTGGGACCGTCTGGGACAGTCTAGGACACGTTTGGGACCGTCTGGGACCGTCTGGGACAGTCTGGGACTTGTTTGGGACAGTCTGGGACCGTCTGGGACAGTCTGGGACTTGATTGGAACAGTCTGGGACCGTCTGGGACAGTCTGGGACTTGTTTGGAACAGTGTGGGACAGTCTGGGACAGTCTGGGACAGTCTGGGACTTGTTTGGGACAGTCTGGGACCGTCTGGGACCTTCTGGGACAGTCTGGGACTTGTTTGGAACAGTCTGGGACTGTCTGGGACCGTCTGGGACTTGTTTGGAACAGTCTGGGACAGTCTGGGACAGTCTGGGACTTGTTTGGAACAGTCTGCGTCAGTTTGGGACCGTCTGGGACTTGTTTGGAATAGTCTGCGACAGTTTGGGACAGTCTAGGACTTGTTTGGAACAGTCTGGGACCGTCTGGGACCTTCTGGGACAGTCTGGGACTTGTTTGGAACAGCCTGGTACAGTCTGGTGTAGTCTGGGACTTGTTTGCAACAGTCTGCGTCAGTTTGGGACAGTCTAGGACTTGTTTGGGACAGTCTGGGACCGCCTGGGACAGTCTGGGACAGTCTAGGACTTGTTTGGAACAGTCTGGGACCGTCTGGGACAGTCTAGGACACGTTTGGTACCGTCTGGGATCGTCTGGGACAGTCTGGGACTTGTTTGGGACAGTCTGGGACCGTCTGGGACCGTCTGGGACAGTCTGGGACTTGTTTGGAACAGTCTGGGACCGTCTGGGACAGTCTAGGACACGTTTGGGACCGTCTGGGACCGTCTGGGACAGTCTGGGACTTGTTTGGGACAGTCTGGGACCGTCTGGGACAGTCTGGGACTTGATTGGAACAGTCTGGGACCGTCTGGGACAGTCTGGGACTTGTTTGGAACAGTCTGGGACAGTCTGGGACAGTCTGGGACTTGTTTGGGACAGTCTGGGACCGTCTGGGACCTTCTGGGACAGTCTGGGACTTGTTTGGAACAGTCTGGGACTGTCTGGGACCGTCTGGGACTTGTTTGGAACAGTCTGGGACAGTCTGGGACAGTCTGGGACTTGTTTGGAACAGTCTGCGTCAGTTTGGGACCGTCTGGGACTTGTTTGGAATAGTCTGCGACAGTTTGGGACAGTCTAGGACTTGTTTGGAACAGTCTGGGACCGTCTGGGACCGTCTGGGACAGTCTGGGACTTGTTTGGGACAGTCTGGGACCGTCTGGGACAGTCTGGGACTTGATTGGAACAGTCTGGGACCGTCTGGGACAGTCTGGGACTTGTTTGGAACAGTCTGGGACAGTCTGGGACAGTCTGGGACAGTCTGGGACTTGTTTGGGACAGTCTGGGACCGTCTGGGACCTTCTGGGACAGTCTGGGACTTGTTTGGAACAGTCTGGGACTGTCTGGGACCGTCTGGGACTTGTTTGGAACAGTCTGGGACAGTCTGGGACCGTCTGGGACTTGTTTGGAATAGTCTGCGACAGTTTGGGACAGTCTAGGACTTGTTTGGAACAGTCTGGGACCGTCTGGGACCTTCTGGGACAGTCTGGGACTTGTTTGGAACAGCCTGGTACAGTCTGGGGTAGTCTGGGACTTGTTTGCAACAGTCTGCGTCAGTTTGGGACAGTCTAGGACTTGTTTGGGACAGTCTGGGACCGCCTGGGACAGTCTGGGACAGTCTAGGACTTGTTTGGAACAGTCTGGGACCGTCTGGGACAGTCTAGGACACGTTTGGAACCGTCTGGGATCGTCTGGGACAGTCTGGGACTTGTTTGGGACAGTCTGGGACCGTCTGGGACCGTCTGGGACAGTCTGGGACTTGTTTGGAACAGTCTGGGACCGTCTGGGACAGTCTAGGACACGTTTGGGACCGTCTGGGACCGTCTGGGACAGTCTGGGACTTGTTTGGGACAGTCTGGGACCGTCTGGGACAGTCTGGGACTTGATTGGAACAGTCTGGGACCGTCTGGGACAGTCTGGGACTTGTTTGGAACAGTCTGGGACAGTCTGGGACAGTCTGGGACTTGTTTCTAACAGTCTGGGACTGTCTGGGACCGTCTGGGACTTGTTTGGAACAGTCTGGGACTGTCTGGGACAGTCTGGGACTTGTTTGGAACAGCCTGGGACAGTCTGGGACTTGTTTGGAACAGCCTGGGACAGTCTGGGACCGTCTGGGACTTGTTTGCAACAGTCTGGGACTGTCTGGGACCGTCTGGGACTTGTTTGGAACAGTCTGGGACAGCCTGGGACAGTTTGGGACAGTCTGGGACTTGTTTGGAACAGTCTGGGACTGTCTGGGACCGTCTGGGACTTGTTTGGAACAGTCTGGGACTGTCTGGGACCGTCTGGGACTTGTTTGGAACAGTCTGGGACCGTCTGGGACTTGTTTGGAACAGTCTGGGACAGTCTGGGACATTCTGGGACTTGTTTGGAACAGCCTGGGTCAGTCTGGGACCGCCTGGGACAGTCTGGGACAGTCTAGGACTTGTTTGGAACAGTCTGGGACCGTCTGGGACAGTCTAGGACACGTTTGGGACCGTCTGGGACCGTCTGGGACAGTCTGGGACTTGTTTGGGACAGTCTGGGACCGTCTGGGACAGTCTGGGACTTGATTGGAACAGTCTGGGACCGTCTGGGACAGTCTGGGACTTGTTTGGAACAGTCTGGGACAGTCTGGGACTTGTTTGGGACAGTCTGGGACCGTCTGGGACCTTCTGGGACAGTCTGGGACTTGTTTGGAACAGTCTGGGACTGTCTGGGACCGTCTGGGACTTGTTTGGAACAGTCTGGGACAGTCTGGGACAGTCTGGGACTTGTTTGGAACAGTCTGCGTCAGTTTGGGACCGTCTGGGACTTGTTTGGAATAGTCTGCGACAGTTTGGGACAGTCTAGGACTTGTTTGGAACAGTCTGGGACCGTCTGGGACCTTCTGGGACAGTCTGGGACTTGTTTGGAACAGCCTGGTACAGTCTGGGGTAGTCTGGGACTTGTTTGCAACAGTCTGCGTCAGTGTGGGACAGTCTAGGACTTGTTTGGGACAGTCTGGGACAGTCTCGGACCGTCTGGGACAGTCTGGGACTTGTTTGGAACAGTCTGGGACAGTCTGGGACAGTCTGGGACAGTCTGGGACAGTCTGGGACTTGTTTGGAACAGTCTGGGACTGTCTGGGACGGTCTGGGACTTGTTTGGAACAGTCTGGGACAGTCTGGGACGGTCTGGGACTTGTTTGGAACAGTCTGGGACAGTCTGGGACCGTCTGGGACTTGTTTGGAACAGTCTGGGACAGTCTGGGACAGTCTGGGACTTGTTTGGGACAGTCTGGGACCGCCTGGGACAGTCTGGGACAGTCTAGGACTTGTTTGGAACAGTCTGGGAACGTCTGGGACAGTCTAGGACACGTTTGGGACCGTCTGGGACCGTTTGTGACAGTCTGGGACTTGTTTGGGACAGTCTGGGACCGTCTGGGACAGTCTGGGACTTGATTGGAACAGTCTGGGACCGTCTGGGACAGTCTGGGACTTGTTTGGAACAGTCTGGGACAGTCTGGGACAGTCTGGGACTTGTTTGGGACAGTCTGGGACAGTCTGGGACCTTCTGGGACAGTCTGGGACTTGTTTGGAACAGTCTGGGACTGTCTGGGACCGTCTGGGACTTGTTTGGAACAGTCTGGGACAGTCTGGGACAGTCTGGGACTTGTTTGGAACAGTCTGCGGCTGTTTGGGACCGTCTGGGACTTGTTTGGAATAGTCTGCGACAGTTTGGGACAGTCTAGGACTTGTTTGGAACAGTCTGGGACCGTCTGGGACCTTCTGGGACAGTCTGGGACTTGTTTGGAACAGCCTGGTACAGTCTGGGGTAGTCTGGGACTTGTTTGCAACAGTCTGCGTCAGTTTGGGACAGTCTAGGACTTGTTTGGGACAGTCTGGGACAGTCTGGGACCGTCTGGGACAGTCTGGGACTTGTTTGGAACAGTCTGGGACAGTCTGGGACAGTCTGGGACTTGTTTGGAACAGTCTGGGACTGTCTGGGACGGTCTGGGACTTGTTTGGAACAGTCTGGGACAGTCTGGGACGGTCTGGGACTTGTTTGGAACAGTCTGGGACAGTCTGGGACCGTCTGGGACTTGTTTGGAACAGTCTGGGACAGCCTGGGACAGTTTGGAACAGTCTGGGACTTGTTTGGAACAGTCTGGGACTGTCTGGGACCGTCTGGGACTTGTTTGGAACAGTCTGGGACTGTCTGGGACCGTCTGGGACTTGTTTGGAACAGTCTGGGAACGTGTGGGACCTTCTGGCACAGTCTGGGACATGTTTGGAACAGCCTGGTACAGTCTGGGGTAGTCTGGGACTTGTTTGGAACAGTCTGGGACAGTCTGGGACAGTCTGGGACTTGTTTGGAACAGTCTGGGACTGTCTGGGATCGTCTGGGACTTGTTTGGAACAGTCTGGGACAGTCTGGGACAGTCTGGGACTTGTTTGGAACAGTCTGCGTCAGTTTGGGACCGTCTGGGACTTGTTTGGAATAGTCTGCGACAGTTTGGGACAGTCTAGGACTTGTTTGGAACAGTCTGGGACCGTCTGGGACCTTCTTGGACAGTCTGGGACTTGTTTGGAACAGCCTGGTACAGTCTGGGACTTGTTTGGAACAGCCTGGTACAGTCTGGGACAGTCTGGGACAGTCTGGGACAGTCTGGGACTTGTTTGGGACAGTCTGGGACCGTCTGGGACCTTCTGGGACAGTCTGGGACTTGTTTGGAACAGTCTGGGACTGTCTGGGATCGTCTGGGACTAGTTTGGAACAGTCTGGGACAGTCTGGGACTTGATTGGGACAGACTGGGACCGTCTGGGACAGTCTGGGACAGTCTGGGACTTGTTTGGAACAGTCTGGGACCGTCTGGGACAGTCTAGGACACGTTTGGGACCGTCTGGGACCGTCTGGGACTTGATTGGAACAGTCTGGGACCTTCTGGGACAGTCTGGGACTTGTTTGGAACAGTCTGGGACCGTCTGGGACCTTCTGGGACAGTCTGGGACTTGTTTGGAACAGCCTGGTAAAGTCTGGGACGGTCTGGGACTTGTTTGGAACAGCCTGGGACAGTCTGGGACAGTCTGGGACTTGTTTGGAACAGCCTGGGACAGTCTGGGACCGTCTGGGACTTGTTTGCAACAGTCTGGGACTGTCTGGGACCGTCTGGGACTTGTTTGGAACAGTCTGGGACAGCCTGGGACAGTTTGGGACAGTCTGGGACTTGTTTGGAACAGTCTGGGACTGTCTGGGACCGTCTGGGACTTGTTTGGAACAGTCTGGGACTGTCTGGGACCGTCTGGGACTTGTTTGGAACAGTCTGGGACAGTCTGGGACCGTCTGGGACTTGTTTGGAACAGTCTGGGACAGTCTGGGACAGTCTGGGACTTGTTTGGAACAGTCTGGGACCGTCTGGGACAGTCTAGGACACGTTTGGGACCGTCTGGGACCGTCTGGGACAGTCTGGGACTTGTTTGGGACAGTCTGGGACCGCCTGGGACAGTCTGGGACAGTCTAGGACTTGTTTGGAACAGTCTGGGACCGTCTGGGACAGTCTAGGACACGTTTGGGACCGTCTGGGACCGTCTGGGACAGTCTGGGACTTGTTTGGGACAGTCTGGGACCGTCTGGGACAGTCTGGGACTTGATTGGAACAGTCTGGGACCGTCTGGGACAGTCTGGGACTTGTTTGGAACAGTGTGGGACAGTCTGGGACAGTCTGGGACAGTCTGGGACTTGTTTGGGACAGTCTGGGACCGTCTGGGACCTTCTGGGACAGTCTGGGACTTGTTTGGAACAGTCTGGGACTGTCTGGGACCGTCTGGGACTTGTTTGGAACAGTCTGGGACAGTCTGGGACAGTCTGGGACTTGTTTGGAACAGTCTGCGTCAGTTTGGGACCGTCTGGGACTTGTTTGGAATAGTCTGCGACAGTTTGGGACAGTCTAGGACTTGTTTGGAACAGTCTGGGACCGTCTGGGACCTTCTGGGACAGTCTGGGACTTGTTTGGAACAGCCTGGTACAGTCTGGTGTAGTCTGGGACTTGTTTGCAACAGTCTGCGTCAGTTTGGGACAGTCTAGGACTTGTTTGGGACAGTCTGGGACCGCCTGGGACAGTCTGGGACAGTCTAGGACTTGTTTGGAACAGTCTGGGACCGTCTGGGACAGTCTAGGACACGTTTGGTACCGTCTGGGATCGTCTGGGACAGTCTGGGACTTGTTTGGGACAGTCTGGGACCGTCTGGGACCGTCTGGGACAGTCTGGGACTTGTTTGGAACAGTCTGGGACCGTCTGGGACAGTCTAGGACACGTTTGGGACCGTCTGGGACCGTCTGGGACAGTCTGGGACTTGTTTGGGACAGTCTGGGACCGTCTGGGACAGTCTGGGACTTGATTGGAACAGTCTGGGACCGTCTGGGACAGTCTGGGACTTGTTTGGGACAGTCTGGGACCGTCTGGGACCTTCTGGGACAGTCTGGGACTTGTTTGGAACAGTCTGGGACTGTCTGGGACCGTCTGGGACTTGTTTGGAACAGTCTGGGACAGTCTGGGACAGTCTGGGACTTGTTTGGAACAGTCTGCGTCAGTTTGGGACCGTCTGGGACTTGTTTGGAATAGTCTGCGACAGTTTGGGACAGTCTAGGACTTGTTTGGAACAGTCTGGGACCGTCTGGGACCGTCTGGGACAGTCTGGGACTTGTTTGGGACAGTCTGGGACCGTCTGGGACAGTCTGGGACTTGATTGGAACAGTCTGGGACCGTCTGGGACAGTCTGGGACAGTCTGGGACTTGTTTGGGACAGTCTGGGACCGTCTGGGACCTTCTGGGACAGTCTGGGACTTGTTTGGAACAGTCTGGGACTGTCTGGGACCGTCTGGGACTTGTTTGGAACAGTCTGGGACAGTCTGGGACAGTCTGGGACTTGTTTGGAACAGTCTGCGTCAGTTTGGGACCGTCTGGGACTTGTTTGGAATAGTCTGCGACAGTTTGGGACAGTCTAGGACTTGTTTGGAACAGTCTGGGACCGTCTGGGACCTTCTGGGACAGTCTGGGACTTGTTTGGAACAGCCTGGTACAGTCTGGTGTAGTCTGGGACTTGTTTGCAACAGTCTGCGTCAGTTTGGGACAGTCTAGGACTTGTTTGGGACAGTCTGGGACCGCCTGGGACAGTCTGGGACAGTCTAGGACTTGTTTGGAACAGTCTGGGACCGTCTGGGACAGTCTAGGACACGTTTGGTACCGTCTGGGATCGTCTGGGACAGTCTGGGACTTGTTTGGGACAGTCTGGGACCGTCTGGGACCGTCTGGGACAGTCTGGGACTTGTTTGGAACAGTCTGGGACCGTCTGGGACAGTCTAGGACACGTTTGGGACCGTCTGGGACCGTCTGGGACAGTCTGGGACTTGTTTGGGACAGTCTGGGACCGTCTGGGACAGTCTGGGACTTGATTGGAACAGTCTGGGACCGTCTGGGACAGTCTGGGACTTGTTTGGGACAGTCTGGGACCGTCTGGGACCTTCTGGGACAGTCTGGGACTTGTTTGGAACAGTCTGGGACTGTCTGGGACCGTCTGGGACTTGTTTGGAACAGTCTGGGACAGTCTGGGACAGTCTGGGACTTGTTTGGAACAGTCTGCGTCAGTTTGGGACCGTCTGGGACTTGTTTGGAATAGTCTGCGACAGTTTGGGACAGTCTAGGACTTGTTTGGAACAGTCTGGGACCGTCTGGGACCGTCTGGGACAGTCTGGGACTTGTTTGGGACAGTCTGGGACCGTCTGGGACAGTCTGGGACTTGATTGGAACAGTCTGGGACCGTCTGGGACAGTCTGGGACTTGTTTGGAACAGTCTGGGACAGTCTGGGACAGTCTGGGACAGTCTGGGACTTGTTTGGGACAGTCTGGGACCGTCTGGGACCTTCTGGGACAGTCTGGGACTTGTTTGGAACAGTCTGGGACTGTCTGGGACCGTCTGGGACTTGTTTGGAACAGTCTGGGACAGTCTGGGACAGTCTGGGACTTGTTTGGAACAGTCTGCGTCAGTTTGGGACCGTCTGGGACTTGTTTGGAATAGTCTGCGACAGTTTGGGACAGTCTAGGACTTGTTTGGAACAGTCTGGGACCGTCTGGGACCTTCTGGGACAGTCTGGGACTTGTTTGGAACAGCCTGGTACAGTCTGGGGTAGTCTGGGACTTGTTTGCAACAGTCTGCGTCAGTTTGGGACAGTCTAGGACTTGTTTGGGACAGTCTGGGACCGCCTGGGACAGTCTGGGACAGTCTAGGACTTGTTTGGAACAGTCTGGGACCGTCTGGGACAGTCTAGGACACGTTTGGAACCGTCTGGGATCGTCTGGGACAGTCTGGGACTTGTCTGGGACAGTCTGGGACCGTCTGGGACCGTCTGGGACAGTCTGGGACTTGTTTGGAACAGTCTGGGACCGTCTGGGACAGTCTAGGACACGTTTGGGACCGTCTGGGACCGTCTGGGACAGTCTGGGACTTGTTTGGGACAGTCTGGGACCGTCTGGGACAGTCTGGGACTTGATTGGAACAGTCTGGGACCGTCTGGGACAGTCTGGGACTTGTTTGGAACAGTCTGGGACAGTCTGGGACAGTCTGGGACTTGTTTGGGACAGTCTGGGACCGTCTGGGACCTTCTGGGACAGTCTGGGACTTGTTTGGAACAGTCTGGGACTGTCTGGGACCGTCTGGGACTTGTTTGGAACAGTCTGGGACAGTCTGGGACAGTCTGGGACTTGTTTGGAACAGTCTGCGTCAGTTTGGGACCGTCTGGGACTTGTTTGGAATAGTCTGCGACAGTTTGGGACAGTCTAGGACTTGTTTGGAACAGTCTGGGACCGTCTGGGACCTTCTGGGACAGTCTGGGACTTGTTTGGAACAGCCTGGTACAGTCTGGGGTAGTCTGGGACTTGTTTGCAACAGTCTGCGTCAGTTTGGGACAGTCTAGGACTTGTTTGGGACAGTCTGGGACCGCCTGGGACAGTCTGGGACAGTCTAGGACTTGTTTGGAACAGTCTGGGACCGTCTGGGACAGTCTAGGACACGTTTGGGACCGTCTGGGATCGTCTGGGACAGTCTGGGACTTGTTTGGGACAGTCTGGGACCGTCTGGGACAGTCTGGGACTTGTTTGGAACAGTCTGGGACAGTCTGGGACAGTCTGGGACAGTCTGGGACTTGTTTGGGACAGTCTGGGACCGTCTGGGACCTTCTGGGACAGTCTGGGACTTGTTTGGAACAGTCTGGGACTGTCTGGGATCGTCTGGGACTTGTTTGGAACAGTCTGGGACAGTCTGGGACAGTCTGGGACTTGTTTGGAACAGTCTGCGTCAGTTTGGGACCGTCTGGGACTTGTTTGGAATAGTCTGCGACAGTTTGGGACAGTCTAGGACTTGTTTGGAACAGTCTGGGACCGTCTGGGACCTTCTTGGACAGTCTGGGACTTGTTTGGAACAGCCTGGTACAGTCTGGGACAGTCTGGGACAGTCTGGGACAGTCTGGGACTTGTTTGGGACAGTCTGGGACCGTCTGGGACCTTCTGGGACAGTCTGGGACTTGTTTGGAACAGTCTGGGACTGTCTGGGATCGTCTGGGACTAGTTTGGAACAGTCTGGGACAGTCTGGGACTTGATTGGGACAGACTGGGACCGTCTGGGACAGTCTGGGACAGTCTGGGAGTTGTTTGGAACAGTCTGGGACCGTCTGGGACAGTCTAGGACACGTTTGGGACCGTCTGGGACCGTCTGGGACTTGATTGGAACAGTCTGGGACCTTCTGGGACAGTCTGGGACTTGTTTGGAACAGTCTGGGACCGTCTGGGACCTTCTGGGACAGTCTGGGACTTGTTTGGAACAGCCTGGTAAAGTCTGGGACGGTCTGGGACTTGTTTGGAACAGCCTGGGACAGTCTAGGACTTGTTTGGAACAGTCTGGGACCGTCTGGGACAGTCTAGGACACGTTTGGAACCGTCTGGGATCGTCTGGGACAGTCTGGGACTTGTCTGGGACAGTCTGGGACCGTCTGGGACCGTCTGGGACAGTCTGGGACTTGTTTGGAACAGTCTGGGACCGTCTGGGACAGTCTAGGACACGTTTGGGACCGTCTGGGACCGTCTGGGACAGTCTGGGACTTGTTTGGGACAGTCTGGGACCGTCTGGGACAGTCTGGGACTTGATTGGAACAGTCTGGGACCGTCTGGGACAGTCTGGGACTTGTTTGGAACAGTCTGGGACAGTCTGGGACAGTCTGGGACTTGTTTGGGACAGTCTGGGACCGTCTGGGACCTTCTGGGACAGTCTGGGACTTGTTTGGAACAGTCTGGGACTGTCTGGGACCGTCTGGGACTTGTTTGGAACAGTCTGGGACAGTCTGGGACAGTCTGGGACTTGTTTGGAACAGTCTGCGTCAGTTTGGGACCGTCTGGGACTTGTTTGGAATAGTCTGCGACAGTTTGGGACAGTCTAGGACTTGTTTGGAACAGTCTGGGACCGTCTGGGACCTTCTGGGACAGTCTGGGACTTGTTTGGAACAGCCTGGTACAGTCTGGGGTAGTCTGGGACTTGTTTGCAACAGTCTGCGTCAGTTTGGGACAGTCTAGGACTTGTTTGGGACAGTCTGGGACCGCCTGGGACAGTCTGGGACAGTCTAGGACTTGTTTGGAACAGTCTGGGACCGTCTGGGACAGTCTAGGACACGTTTGGGACCGTCTGGGATCGTCTGGGACAGTCTGGGACTTGTTTGGGACAGTCTGGGACCGTCTGGGACAGTCTGGGACTTGTTTGGAACAGTCTGGGACAGTCTGGGACAGTCTGGGACAGTCTGGGACTTGTTTGGGACAGTCTGGGACCGTCTGGGACCTTCTGGGACAGTCTGGGACTTGTTTGGAACAGTCTGGGACTGTCTGGGATCGTCTGGGACTTGTTTGGAACAGTCTGGGACAGTCTGGGACAGTCTGGGACTTGTTTGGAACAGTCTGCGTCAGTTTGGGACCGTCTGGGACTTGTTTGGAATAGTCTGCGACAGTTTGGGACAGTCTAGGACTTGTTTGGAACAGTCTGGGACCGTCTGGGACCTTCTTGGACAGTCTGGGACTTGTTTGGAACAGCCTGGTACAGTCTGGGACAGTCTGGGACAGTCTGGGACAGTCTGGGACTTGTTTGGGACAGTCTGGGACCGTCTGGGACCTTCTGGGACAGTCTGGGACTTGTTTGGAACAGTCTGGGACTGTCTGGGATCGTCTGGGACTAGTTTGGAACAGTCTGGGACAGTCTGGGACTTGATTGGGACAGACTGGGACCGTCTGGGACAGTCTGGGACAGTCTGGGAGTTGTTTGGAACAGTCTGGGACCGTCTGGGACAGTCTAGGACACGTTTGGGACCGTCTGGGACCGTCTGGGACTTGATTGGAACAGTCTGGGACCTTCTGGGACAGTCTGGGACTTGTTTGGAACAGTCTGGGACCGTCTGGGACCTTCTGGGACAGTCTGGGACTTGTTTGGAACAGCCTGGTAAAGTCTGGGACGGTCTGGGACTTGTTTGGAACAGCCTGGGACAGTCTGGGACAGTCTGGGACTTGTTTGGAACAGCCTGGGACAGTCTGGGACCGTCTGGGACTTGTTTGGAACAGTCTGGGACAGCCTGGGACAGTTTGGGACAGTCTGGGACTTGTTTGGAACAGTCTGGGACTGTCTGGGACCGTCTGGGACTTGTTTGGAACAGTCTGGGACTGTCTGGGACCGTCTGGGACTTGTTTGGAACAGTCTGGGACAGTCTGGGACTTGTTTGGAACAGTCTGGGACCGTCTGGGACAGTCTAGGACACGTTTGGGACCGTCTGGGACCGTCTGGGACAGTCTGGGACTTGTTTGGGACAGTCTGGGACCGCCTGGGACAGTCTGGGACAGTCTAGGTCTTGTTTGGAACAGTCTGGGACCGTCTGGGACAGTCTAGGACACGTTTGGGACCGTCTGGGACCGTCTGGGACAGTCTGGGACTTGTTTGGGACAGTCTGGGACCGTCTGGGACAGTCTGGGACTTGATTGGAACAGTCTGGGACCGTCTGGGACAGTCTGGGACTTGTTTGGAATAGTCTGGGACAGTCTGGGACAGTCTGGGACAGTCTGGGACTTGTTTGGGACAGTCTGGGACCGTCTGGGACCTTCTGGGACAGTCTGGGACTTGTTTGGAACAGTCTGGGACTGTCTGGGACCGTCTGGGACTTGTTTGGAACAGTCTGGGACAGTCTGGGACAGTCTGGGACTTGTTTGGAACAGTCTGCGTCAGTTTGGGACCGTCTGGGACTTGTTTGGAATAGTCTGCGACAGTTTGGGACAGTCTAGGACTTGTTTGGAACAGTCTGGGACCGTCTGGGACTTGTTTGGAACAGCCTGGTACAGTCTGGGGTAGTCTGGGACTTGTTTGCAACAGTCTGCGTCAGTTTGGGACAGTCTAGGACTTGTTTGGGACAGTCTGGGACCGCCTGGGACAGTCTGGGACAGTCTAGGACTTGTTTGGAACAGTCTGGGACCGTCTGGGACAGTCTAGGACACGTTTGGAACCGTCTGGGATCGTCTGGGACAGTCTGGGACTTGTTTGGGACAGTCTGGGACCGTCTGGGACAGTCTGGGACTTGTTTGGAACAGTCTGGGACAGTCTGGGACAGTCTGGGAAGTCTGGGACTTGTTTGGGACAGTCTGGGACCGTCTGGGACCTTCTGGGATAGTCTGGGACTTGTTTGGAACAGTCTGGGACTGTCTGGGATCGTCTGGGACTTGTTTGGAACAGTCTGGGACAGTCTGGGACAGTCTGGGACTTGTTTGGAACAGTCTGCGTCAGTTTGGGACCGTCTGGGACTTGTTTGGAATAGTCTGCGACAGTTTGGGACAGTCTGGGACCGTCTGGGACCTTCTTGGACAGTCTGGGACTTGTTTGGAACAGCCTGGTACAGTCTGGGGTAGTCTGGGACTTGTTTGCAACAGTCTGCGTCAGTTTGGGACCGTCTGGGACTTGTTTGCAACAGTCTGGGACTGTCTGGGACCGTCTGGGACTTGTTTGGAACAGTCTGGGACAGCCTGGGACAGTTTGGGACAGTCTGGGACTTGTTTGGAACAGTCTGGGACAGTCTGGGACCGTCTGGGACTTGTTTGGAACAGTCTGGGACAGTCTGGGACTTGTTTGGAACAGCCTGGGACAGTCTGGGGTAGTCTGGGACTTGTTTGGAACAGTCTGGGATCGTCTGGGACAGTCTAGGACACGTTTGGGACCGTCTGGGGCCGTCTGGGACAGTCTGGGACTTGTTTGGGACAGTCTGGGACCGCCTGGGACAGTCTGGGACAGTCTAGGACTTGTTTGGAACAGTCTGGGACCGTCTGGGACAGTCTAGGACACGTTTGGGACCGTCTGGGACCGTCTGGGACAGTCTGGGACTTGTTTGGAACAGTCTGGGACAGTCTGGGACAGTCTGGGACAGTCTGGGACTTGTTTGGGACAGTCTGGGACCGTCTGGGACCTTCTGGGACAGTCTGGGACTTGTTTGGAACAGTCTGGGACTGTCTGGGATCGTCTGGGACTTGTTTGGAACAGTCTGGGACAGTCTGGGACTTGATTGGGACAGACTGGGACCGTCTGGGACAGTCTGGGACAGTCTGGGACTTGTTTGGAACAGTCTGGGACCGTCTGGGACAGTCTAGGACACGTTTGGGACCGTCTGGGACCGTCTGGGACTTGATTGGAACAGTCTGGGACCTTCTGGGACAGTCTGGGACTTGTTTGGAACAGTCTGGGACCGTCTGGGACCTTCTGGGGCAGTCTGGGACTTGTTTGGAACAGCCTGGTAAAGTCTGCGACGGTCTGGGACTTGTTTGGAACAGCCTGGGACAGTCTGGGACAGTCTGGGACTTGTTTGGAACAGCCTGGGACAGTCTGGGACCGTCTGGGACTTGTTTGCAACAGTCTGGGACTGTCTGGGACCGTCTGGGACTTGTTTGGAACAGTCTGGGACAGCCTGGGACAGTTTGGGACAGTCTGGGACTTGTTTGGAACAGTCTGGGACTGTCTGGGACCGTCTGGGACTTGTTTGGAACAGTCTGGGACTGTCTGGGACCGTCTGGGACTTGTTTGGAACAGTCTGGGACAGTCTGGGACCGTCTGGGACTTGTTTGGAACAGTCTGGGACAGTCTGGGACAGTCTGGGACTTGTTTGGAACAGTCTGGGACCGTCTGGGACAGTCTAGGACACGTTTGGGACCGTCTGGGACCGTCTGGGACAGTCTGGGACTTGTTTGGGACAGTCTGGGACCGCCTGGGACAGTCTGGGACCGTCTGGGACCTTCTGGGACAGTCTGGGACTTGTTTGGAACAGCCTGGTACAGTCTGGGGTAGTCTGGGACTTGTTTGCAACAGTCTGCGTCAGTTTGGGACAGTCTAGGACTTGTTTGGGACAGTCTGGGACCGCCTGGGACAGTCTGGGACAGTCTAGGACTTGTTTGGAACAGTCTGGGACCGTCTGGGACAGTCTAGGACACGTTTGGAACCGCCTGGGATCGTCTGGGACAGTCTGGGACTTGTTTGGGACAGTCTGGGACCGTCTGGGACCGTCTGGGACAGTCTGGGACTTGTTTGGAACAGTCTGGGACCGTCTGGGACAGTCTAGGACACGTTTGGGACCGTCTGGGACCGTCTGGGACAGTCTGGGACTTGTTTGGGACAGTCTGGGACCGTCTGGGACAGTCTGGGACTTGATTGGAACAGTCTGGGACCGCCTGGGACAGTCTGGGACAGTCTAGGACTTGTTTGGAACAGTCTGGGACCGTCTGGGACAGTCTAGGACACGTTTGGGACCGTCTGGGACCGTCTGGGACAGTCTGGGACTTGTTTGGGACAGTCTGGGACCGTCTGGGACAGTCTGGGACTTGATTGGAACAGTCTGGGACCGTCTGGGACAGTCTGGGACTTGTTTGGAACAGTCTGGGACAGTCTGGGACAGTCTGGGACAGTCTGGGACTTGTTTGGGACAGTCTGGGACCGTCTGGGACCTTCTGGGACAGTCTGGGACTTGTTTGGAACAGTCTGGGACTGTCTGGGACCGTCTGGGACTTGTTTGGAACAGTCTGGGACAGTCTGGGACAGTCTGGGACTTGTTTGGAACAGTCTGCGTCAGTTTGGGACCGTCTGGGACTTGTTTGGAATAGTCTGCGACAGTTTGGGACAGTCTAGGACTTGTTTGGAACAGTCTGGGACCGTCTGGGACCTTCTGGGACAGTCTGGGACTTGTTTGGAACAGCCTGGTACAGTCTGGGGTAGTCTGGGACTTGTTTGCAACAGTCTGCGTCAGTTTGGGACAGTCTAGGACTTGTTTGGGACAGTCTGGGACCGCCTGGGACAGTCTGGGACAGTCTAGGACTTGTTTGGAACAGTCTGGGACCGTCTGGGACAGTCTAGGACACGTTTGGAACCGTCTGGGATCGTCTGGGACAGTCTGGGACTTGTTTGGGACAGTCTGGGACCGTCTGGGACAGTCTGGGACTTGTTTGGAACAGTCTGGGACAGTCTGGGACAGTCTGGGACTTGTTTGGAACAGTCTGGGACTGTCTGGGATCGTCTGGGACTTGTTTGGAACAGTCTGGGACAGTCTGGGACAGTCTGGGACTTGTTTGGAACAGTCTGCGTCAGTTTGGGACCGTCTGGGACTTGTTTGGAATAGTCTGCGACAGTTTGGGACAGTCTAGGACTTGTTTGGAACAGTCTGGGACCGTCTGGGACCTTCTTGGACAGTCTGGGACTTGTTTGGAACAGCCTGGTACAGTCTGGGGTAGTCTGGGACTTGTTTGCAACAGTCTGCGTCAGTTTGGGACCGTCTGGGACTTGTTTGCAACAGTCTGGGACTGTCTGGGACCGTCTGGGACTTGTTTGGAACAGTCTGGGACAGCCTGGGACAGTTTGGGACAGTCTGGTACTTGTTTGGAACAGTCTGGGACAGTCTGGGACCGTCTGGGACTTGTTTGGAACATTCTGGGACAGTCTGGGACTTGTTTGGAACAGCCTGGGACAGTCTGGGGTAGTCTGGGACTTGTTTGGAACAGTCTGGGATCGTCTGGGACAGTCTAGGACACGTTTGGGACCGTCTGGGGCCGTCTGGGACAGTCTGGGACTTGTTTGGGACAGTCTGGGACCGCCTGGGACAGTCTGGGACAGTCTAGGACTTGTTTGGAACAGTCTGGGACCGTCTGGGACAGTCTAGGACACGTTTGGGACCGTCTGGGACCGTCTGGGACAGTCTGGGACTTGTTTGGAACAGTCTGGGACAGTCTGGGACAGTCTGGGACAGTCTGGGACTTGTTTGGGACAGTCTGGGACCGTCTGGGACCTTCTGGGACAGTCTGGGACTTGTTTGGAACAGTCTGGGACTGTCTGGGATCGTCTGGGACTTGTTTGGAACAGTCTGGGACAGTCTGGGACTTGATTGGGACAGACTGGGACCGTCTGGGACAGTCTGGGACAGTCTGGGACTTGTTTGGAACAGTCTGGGACCGTCTGGGACAGTCTAGGACACGTTTGGGACCGTCTGGGACCGTCTGGGACTTGATTGGAACAGTCTGGGACCTTCTGGGACAGTCTGGGACTTGTTTGGAACAGTCTGGGACCGTCTGGGACCTTCTGGGACAGTCTGGGACTTGTTTGGAACAGCCTGGTAAAGTCTGGGACGGTCTGGGACTTGTTTGGAACAGCCTGGGACAGTCTGGGACAGTCTGGGACTTGTTTGGAACAGCCTGGGACAGTCTGGGACCGTCTGGGACTTGTTTGCAACAGTCTGGGACTGTCTGGGACCGTCTGGGACTTGTTTGGAACAGTCTGGGACAGCCTGGGACAGTTTGGGACAGTCTGGGACTTGTTTGGAACAGTCTGGGACTGTCTGGGACCGTCTGGGACTTGTTTGGAACAGTCTGGGACTGTCTGGGACCGTCTGGGACTTGTTTGGAACAGTCTGGGACAGTCTGGGACCGTCTGGGACTTGTTTGGAACAGTCTGGGACAGTCTGGGACAGTCTGGGACTTGTTTGGAACAGTCTGGGACCGTCTGGGACAGTCTAGGACACGTTTGGGACCGTCTGGGACCGTCTGGGACAGTCTGGGACTTGTTTGGGACAGTCTGGGACCGCCTGGGACAGTCTGGGACCGTCTGGGACCTTCTGGGACAGTCTGGGACTTGTTTGGAACAGCCTGGTACAGTCTGGGGTAGTCTGGGACTTGTTTGCAACAGTCTGCGTCAGTTTGGGACAGTCTAGGACTTGTTTGGGACAGTCTGGGACCGCCTGGGACAGTCTGGGACAGTCTAGGACTTGTTTGGAACAGTCTGGGACCGTCTGGGACAGTCTAGGACACGTTTGGAACCGTCTGGGATCGTCTGGGACAGTCTGGGACTTGTTTGGGACAGTCTGGGACCGTCTGGGACCGTCTGGGACAGTCTGGGACTTGTTTGGAACAGTCTGGGACCGTCTGGGACAGTCTAGGACACGTTTGGGACCGTCTGGGACCGTCTGGGACAGTCTGGGACTTGTTTGGGACAGTCTGGGACCGTCTGGGACAGTCTGGGACTTGATTGGAACAGTCTGGGACCGTCTGGGACAGTCTGGGACTTGTTTGGAACAGTCTGGGACAGTCTGGGACAGTCTGGGACAGTCTGGGACTTGTTTGGAACAGTCTGGGACCGTCTGGGACAGTCTAGGACACGTTTGGGACCGTCTGGGACCGTCTGGGACAGTCTGGGACTTGTTTGGGACAGTCTGGGACCGCCTGGGACAGTCTGGGACCGTCTGGGACCTTCTGGGACAGTCTGGGACTTGTTTGGAACAGCCTGGTACAGTCTGGGGTAGTCTGGGACTTGTTTGCAACAGTCTGCGTCAGTTTGGGACAGTCTAGGACTTGTTTGGGACAGTCTGGGACCGCCTGGGACAGTCTGGGACAGTCTAGGACTTGTTTGGAACAGTCTGGGACCGTCTGGGACAGTCTAGGACACGTTTGGAACCGTCTGGGATCGTCTGGGACAGTCTGGGACTTGTTTGGGACAGTCTGGGACCGTCTGGGACAGTCTGGGACTTGTTTGGAACAGTCTGGGACAGTCTGGGACAGTCTGGGACTTGTTTGGAACAGTCTGGGACTGTCTGGGATCGTCTGGGACTTGTTTGGAACAGTCTGGGACAGTCTGGGACAGTCTGGGACTTGTTTGGAACAGTCTGCGTCAGTTTGGGACCGTCTGGGACTTGTTTGGAATAGTCTGCGACAGTTTGGGACAGTCTAGGACTTGTTTGGAACAGTCTGGGACCGTCTGGGACCTTCTTGGACAGTCTGGGACTTGTTTGGAACAGCCTGGTACAGTCTGGGGTAGTCTGGGACTTGTTTGCAACAGTCTGCGTCAGTTTGGGACCGTCTGGGACTTGTTTGCAACAGTCTGGGACTGTCTGGGACCGTCTGGGACTTGTTTGGAACAGTCTGGGACAGCCTGGGACAGTTTGGGACAGTCTGGTACTTGTTTGGAACAGTCTGGGACAGTCTGGGACCGTCTGGGACTTGTTTGGAACATTCTGGGACAGTCTGGGACTTGTTTGGAACAGCCTGGGACAGTCTGGGGTAGTCTGGGACTTGTTTGGAACAGTCTGGGATCGTCTGGGACAGTCTAGGACACGTTTGGGACCGTCTGGGGCCGTCTGGGACAGTCTGGGACTTGTTTGGGACAGTCTGGGACCGCCTGGGACAGTCTGGGACAGTCTAGGACTTGTTTGGAACAGTCTGGGACCGTCTGGGACAGTCTAGGACACGTTTGGGACCGTCTGGGACCGTCTGGGACAGTCTGGGACTTGTTTGGAACAGTCTGGGACAGTCTGGGACAGTCTGGGACAGTCTGGGACTTGTTTGGGACAGTCTGGGACCGTCTGGGACCTTCTGGGACAGTCTGGGACTTGTTTGGAACAGTCTGGGACTGTCTGGGATCGTCTGGGACTTGTTTGGAACAGTCTGGGACAGTCTGGGACTTGATTGGGACAGACTGGGACCGTCTGGGACAGTCTGGGACAGTCTGGGACTTGTTTGGAACAGTCTGGGACCGTCTGGGACAGTCTAGGACACGTTTGGGACCGTCTGGGACCGTCTGGGACTTGATTGGAACAGTCTGGGACCTTCTGGGACAGTCTGGGACTTGTTTGGAACAGTCTGGGACCGTCTGGGACCTTCTGGGACAGTCTGGGACTTGTTTGGAACAGCCTGGTAAAGTCTGGGACGGTCTGGGACTTGTTTGGAACAGCCTGGGACAGTCTGGGACAGTCTGGGACTTGTTTGGAACAGCCTGGGACAGTCTGGGACCGTCTGGGACTTGTTTGCAACAGTCTGGGACTGTCTGGGACCGTCTGGGACTTGTTTGGAACAGTCTGGGACAGCCTGGGACAGTTTGGGACAGTCTGGGACTTGTTTGGAACAGTCTGGGACTGTCTGGGACCGTCTGGGACTTGTTTGGAACAGTCTGGGACTGTCTGGGACCGTCTGGGACTTGTTTGGAACAGTCTGGGACAGTCTGGGACCGTCTGGGACTTGTTTGGAACAGTCTGGGACAGTCTGGGACAGTCTGGGACTTGTTTGGAACAGTCTGGGACCGTCTGGGACAGTCTAGGACACGTTTGGGACCGTCTGGGACCGTCTGGGACAGTCTGGGACTTGTTTGGGACAGTCTGGGACCGCCTGGGACAGTCTGGGACCGTCTGGGACCTTCTGGGACAGTCTGGGACTTGTTTGGAACAGCCTGGTACAGTCTGGGGTAGTCTG
The DNA here is from genome assembly GCA_963971525.1 of Cephus spinipes. Taxonomy (NCBI): domain Eukaryota; kingdom Metazoa; phylum Arthropoda; class Insecta; order Hymenoptera; family Cephidae; genus Cephus; species Cephus spinipes. The sequence continues at coordinate 10,395,664 of OZ020581.1, read as the reverse complement.
GGACTTGTTTGCAACAGTCTGCGTCAGTTTGGGACAGTCTAGGACTTGTTTGGGACAGTCTGGGACCGCCTGGGACAGTCTGGGACAGTCTAGGACTTGTTTGGAACAGTCTGGGACCGTCTGGGACAGTCTAGGACACGTTTGGAACCGTCTGGGATCGTCTGGGACAGTCTGGGACTTGTTTGGGACAGTCTGGGACCGTCTGGGACCGTCTGGGACAGTCTGGGACTTGTTTGGAACAGTCTGGGACCGTCTGGGACAGTCTAGGACACGTTTGGGACCGTCTGGGACCGTCTGGGACAGTCTGGGACTTGTTTGGGACAGTCTGGGACCGTCTGGGACAGTCTGGGACTTGATTGGAACAGTCTGGGACCGTCTGGGACAGTCTGGGACTTGTTTGGAACAGTCTGGGACAGTCTGGGACAGTCTGGGACAGTCTGGGACTTGTTTGGAACAGTCTGGGACCGTCTGGGACAGTCTAGGACACGTTTGGGACCGTCTGGGACCGTCTGGGACAGTCTGGGACTTGTTTGGGACAGTCTGGGACCGCCTGGGACAGTCTGGGACCGTCTGGGACCTTCTGGGACAGTCTGGGACTTGTTTGGAACAGCCTGGTACAGTCTGGGGTAGTCTGGGACTTGTTTGCAACAGTCTGCGTCAGTTTGGGACAGTCTAGGACTTGTTTGGGACAGTCTGGGACCGCCTGGGACAGTCTGGGACAGTCTAGGACTTGTTTGGAACAGTCTGGGACCGTCTGGGACAGTCTAGGACACGTTTGGAACCGTCTGGGATCGTCTGGGACAGTCTGGGACTTGTTTGGGACAGTCTGGGACCGTCTGGGACCGTCTGGGACAGTCTGGGACTTGTTTGGAACAGTCTGGGACCGTCTGGGACAGTCTAGGACACGTTTGGGACCGTCTGGGACCGTCTGGGACAGTCTGGGACTTGTTTGGAACAGTCTGCGTCAGTTTGGGACCGTCTGGGACTTGTTTGGAATAGTCTGCGACAGTTTGGGACAGTCTGGGACCGTCTGGGACCTTCTTGGACAGTCTGGGACTTGTTTGGAACAGCCTGGTACAGTCTGGGGTAGTCTGGGACTTGTTTGCAACAGTCTGCGTCAGTTTGGGACCGTCTGGGACTTGTTTGCAACAGTCTGGGACTGTCTGGGACCGTCTGGGACTTGTTTGGAACAGTCTGGGACAGCCTGGGACAGTTTGGGACAGTCTGGGACTTGTTTGGAACAGTCTGGGACAGTCTGGGACCGTCTGGGACTTGTTTGGAACAGTCTGGGACAGTCTGGGACTTGTTTGGAACAGCCTGGGACAGTCTGGGGTAGTCTGGGACTTGTTTGGAACAGTCTGGGATCGTCTGGGACAGTCTAGGACACGTTTGGGACCGTCTGGGGCCGTCTGGGACAGTCTGGGACTTGTTTGGGACAGTCTGGGACCGCCTGGGACAGTCTGGGACAGTCTAGGACTTGTTTGGAACAGTCTGGGACCGTCTGGGACAGTCTAGGACACGTTTGGGACCGTCTGGGACCGTCTGGGACAGTCTGGGACTTGTTTGGAACAGTCTGGGACAGTCTGGGACAGTCTGGGACAGTCTGGGACTTGTTTGGGACAGTCTGGGACCGTCTGGGACCTTCTGGGACAGTCTGGGACTTGTTTGGAACAGTCTGGGACTGTCTGGGATCGTCTGGGACTTGTTTGGAACAGTCTGGGACAGTCTGGGACTTGATTGGGACAGACTGGGACCGTCTGGGACAGTCTGGGACAGTCTGGGACTTGTTTGGAACAGTCTGGGACCGTCTGGGACAGTCTAGGACACGTTTGGGACCGTCTGGGACCGTCTGGGACTTGATTGGAACAGTCTGGGACCTTCTGGGACAGTCTGGGACTTGTTTGGAACAGTCTGGGACCGTCTGGGACCTTCTGGGACAGTCTGGGACTTGTTTGGAACAGCCTGGTAAAGTCTGCGACGGTCTGGGACTTGTTTGGAACAGCCTGGGACAGTCTGGGACAGTCTGGGACTTGTTTGGAACAGCCTGGGACAGTCTGGGACCGTCTGGGACTTGTTTGCAACAGTCTGGGACTGTCTGGGACCGTCTGGGACTTGTTTGGAACAGTCTGGGACAGCCTGGGACAGTTTGGGACAGTCTGGGACTTGTTTGGAACAGTCTGGGACTGTCTGGGACCGTCTGGGACTTGTTTGGAACAGTCTGGGACTGTCTGGGACCGTCTGGGACTTGTTTGGAACAGTCTGGGACAGTCTGGGACCGTCTGGGACTTGTTTGGAACAGTCTGGGACAGTCTGGGACAGTCTGGGACTTGTTTGGAACAGTCTGGGACCGTCTGGGACAGTCTAGGACACGTTTGGGACCGTCTGGGACCGTCTGGGACAGTCTGGGACTTGTTTGGGACAGTCTGGGACCGCCTGGGACAGTCTGGGACCGTCTGGGACCTTCTGGGACAGTCTGGGACTTGTTTGGAACAGCCTGGTACAGTCTGGGGTAGTCTGGGACTTGTTTGCAACAGTCTGCGTCAGTTTGGGACAGTCTAGGACTTGTTTGGGACAGTCTGGGACCGCCTGGGACAGTCTGGGACAGTCTAGGACTTGTTTGGAACAGTCTGGGACCGTCTGGGACAGTCTAGGACACGTTTGGAACCGCCTGGGATCGTCTGGGACAGTCTGGGACTTGTTTGGGACAGTCTGGGACCGTCTGGGACCGTCTGGGACAGTCTGGGACTTGTTTGGAACAGTCTGGGACCGTCTGGGACAGTCTAGGACACGTTTGGGACCGTCTGGGACCGTCTGGGACAGTCTGGGACTTGTTTGGGACAGTCTGGGACCGTCTGGGACAGTCTGGGACTTGATTGGAACAGTCTGGGACCGCCTGGGACAGTCTGGGACAGTCTAGGACTTGTTTGGAACAGTCTGGGACCGTCTGGGACAGTCTAGGACACGTTTGGGACCGTCTGGGACCGTCTGGGACAGTCTGGGACTTGTTTGGGACAGTCTGGGACCGTCTGGGACAGTCTGGGACTTGATTGGAACAGTCTGGGACCGTCTGGGACAGTCTGGGACTTGTTTGGAACAGTCTGGGACAGTCTGGGACAGTCTGGGACAGTCTGGGACTTGTTTGGGACAGTCTGGGACCGTCTGGGACCTTCTGGGACAGTCTGGGACTTGTTTGGAACAGTCTGGGACTGTCTGGGACCGTCTGGGACTTGTTTGGAACAGTCTGGGACAGTCTGGGACAGTCTGGGACTTGTTTGGAACAGTCTGCGTCAGTTTGGGACCGTCTGGGACTTGTTTGGAATAGTCTGCGACAGTTTGGGACAGTCTAGGACTTGTTTGGAACAGTCTGGGACCGTCTGGGACCTTCTGGGACAGTCTGGGACTTGTTTGGAACAGCCTGGTACAGTCTGGGGTAGTCTGGGACTTGTTTGCAACAGTCTGCGTCAGTTTGGGACAGTCTAGGACTTGTTTGGGACAGTCTGGGACCGCCTGGGACAGTCTGGGACAGTCTAGGACTTGTTTGGAACAGTCTGGGACCGTCTGGGACAGTCTAGGACACGTTTGGAACCGTCTGGGATCGTCTGGGACAGTCTGGGACTTGTTTGGGACAGTCTGGGACCGTCTGGGACAGTCTGGGACTTGTTTGGAACAGTCTGGGACAGTCTGGGACAGTCTGGGACTTGTTTGGAACAGTCTGGGACTGTCTGGGATCGTCTGGGACTTGTTTGGAACAGTCTGGGACAGTCTGGGACAGTCTGGGACTTGTTTGGAACAGTCTGCGTCAGTTTGGGACCGTCTGGGACTTGTTTGGAATAGTCTGCGACAGTTTGGGACAGTCTAGGACTTGTTTGGAACAGTCTGGGACCGTCTGGGACCTTCTTGGACAGTCTGGGACTTGTTTGGAACAGCCTGGTACAGTCTGGGGTAGTCTGGGACTTGTTTGCAACAGTCTGCGTCAGTTTGGGACCGTCTGGGACTTGTTTGCAACAGTCTGGGACTGTCTGGGACCGTCTGGGACTTGTTTGGAACAGTCTGGGACAGCCTGGGACAGTTTGGGACAGTCTGGTACTTGTTTGGAACAGTCTGGGACAGTCTGGGACAGTCTGGGACTTGTTTGGAACATTCTGGGACAGTCTGGGACTTGTTTGGAACAGCCTGGGACAGTCTGGGGTAGTCTGGGACTTGTTTGGAACAGTCTGGGATCGTCTGGGACAGTCTAGGACACGTTTGGGACCGTCTGGGGCCGTCTGGGACAGTCTGGGACTTGTTTGGGACAGTCTGGGACCGCCTGGGACAGTCTGGGACAGTCTAGGACTTGTTTGGAACAGTCTGGGACCGTCTGGGACAGTCTAGGACACGTTTGGGACCGTCTGGGACCGTCTGGGACAGTCTGGGACTTGTTTGGAACAGTCTGGGACAGTCTGGGACAGTCTGGGACAGTCTGGGACTTGTTTGGGACAGTCTGGGACCGTCTGGGACCTTCTGGGACAGTCTGGGACTTGTTTGGAACAGTCTGGGACTGTCTGGGATCGTCTGGGACTTGTTTGGAACAGTCTGGGACAGTCTGGGACTTGATTGGGACAGACTGGGACCGTCTGGGACAGTCTGGGACAGTCTGGGACTTGTTTGGAACAGTCTGGGACCGTCTGGGACAGTCTAGGACACGTTTGGGACCGTCTGGGACCGTCTGGGACTTGATTGGAACAGTCTGGGACCTTCTGGGACAGTCTGGGACTTGTTTGGAACAGTCTGGGACCGTCTGGGACCTTCTGGGACAGTCTGGGACTTGTTTGGAACAGCCTGGTAAAGTCTGGGACGGTCTGGGACTTGTTTGGAACAGCCTGGGACAGTCTGGGACAGTCTGGGACTTGTTTGGAACAGCCTGGGACAGTCTGGGACCGTCTGGGACTTGTTTGCAACAGTCTGGGACTGTCTGGGACCGTCTGGGACTTGTTTGGAACAGTCTGGGACAGCCTGGGACAGTTTGGGACAGTCTGGGACTTGTTTGGAACAGTCTGGGACTGTCTGGGACCGTCTGGGACTTGTTTGGAACAGTCTGGGACTGTCTGGGACCGTCTGGGACTTGTTTGGAACAGTCTGGGACAGTCTGGGACCGTCTGGGACTTGTTTGGAACAGTCTGGGACAGTCTGGGACAGTCTGGGACTTGTTTGGCACAGTCTGGGACCGTCTGGGACAGTCTAGGACACGTTTGGGACCGTCTGGGACCGTCTGGGACAGTCTGGGACTTGTTTGGGACAGTCTGGGACCGCCTGGGACAGTCTGGGACCGTCTGGGACCTTCTGGGACAGTCTGGGACTTGTTTGGAACAGCCTGGTACAGTCTGGGGTAGTCTGGGACTTGTTTGCAACAGTCTGCGTCAGTTTGGGACAGTCTAGGACTTGTTTGGGACAGTCTGGGACCGCCTGGGACAGTCTGGGACAGTCTAGGACTTGTTTGGAACAGTCTGGGACCGTCTGGGACAGTCTAGGACACGTTTGGAACCGTCTGGGATCGTCTGGGACAGTCTGGGACTTGTTTGGGACAGTCTGGGACCGTCTGGGACCGTCTGGGACAGTCTGGGACTTGTTTGGAACAGTCTGGGACCGTCTGGGACAGTCTAGGACACGTTTGGGACCGTCTGGGACCGTCTGGGACAGTCTGGGACTTGTTTGGGACAGTCTGGGACCGTCTGGGACAGTCTGGGACTTGATTGGAACAGTCTGGGACCGTCTGGGACAGTCTGGGACTTGTTTGGAACAGTCTGGGACAGTCTGGGACAGTCTGGGACAGTCTGGGACTTGTTTGGAACAGTCTGGGACCGTCTGGGACAGTCTAGGACACGTTTGGGACCGTCTGGGACCGTCTGGGACAGTCTGGGACTTGTTTGGGACAGTCTGGGACCGCCTGGGACAGTCTGGGACCGTCTGGGACCTTCTGGGACAGTCTGGGACTTGTTTGGAACAGCCTGGTACAGTCTGGGGTAGTCTGGGACTTGTTTGCAACAGTCTGCGTCAGTTTGGGACAGTCTAGGACTTGTTTGGGACAGTCTGGGACCGCCTGGGACAGTCTGGGACAGTCTAGGACTTGTTTGGAACAGTCTGGGACCGTCTGGGACAGTCTAGGACACGTTTGGAACCGTCTGGGATCGTCTGGGACAGTCTGGGACTTGTTTGGGACAGTCTGGGACCGTCTGGGACCGTCTGGGACAGTCTGGGACTTGTTTGGAACAGTCTGGGACCGTCTGGGACAGTCTAGGACACGTTTGGGACCGTCTGGGACCGTCTGGGACAGTCTGGGACTTGTTTGGGACAGTCTGGGACCGTCTGGGACAGTCTGGGACTTGATTGGAACAGTCTGGGACCGTCTGGGACAGTCTGGGACTTGTTTGGAACAGTCTGGGACAGTCTGGGACAGTCTGGGACAGTCTGGGACTTGTTTGGGACAGTCTGGGACCGTCTGGGACCTTCTGGGACAGTCTGGGACTTGTTTGGAACAGTCTGGGACTGTCTGGGACCGTCTGGGACTTGTTTGGAACAGTCTGGGACAGTCTGGGACAGTCTGGGACTTGTTTGGAACAGTCTGCGTCAGTTTGGGACCGTCTGGGACTTGTTTGGAATAGTCTGCGACAGTTTGGGACAGTCTAGGACTTGTTTGGAACAGTCTGGGACCGTCTGGGACCTTCTGGGACAGTCTGGGACTTGTTTGGAACAGCCTGGTACAGTCTGGGGTAGTCTGGGACTTGTTTGCAACAGTCTGCGTCAGTTTGGGACAGTCTAGGACTTGTTTGGGACAGTCTGGGACCGCCTGGGACAGTCTGGGACTGTCTAGGACTTGTTTGGAACAGTCTGGGACCGTCTGGGACAGTCTAGGACACGTTTGGGACCGTCTGGGATCGTCTGGGACAGTCTGGGACTTGTTTGGAACAGTCTGGGACCGTCTGGGACCTTCTGGGACAGTCTGGGACTTGTTTGGAACAGCCTGGTAAAGTCTGGGACGGTCTGGGACTTGTTTGGAACAGCCTGGGACAGTCTGGGACAGTCTGGGACTTGTTTGGAACAGCCTGGGACAGTCTGGGACCGTCTGGGACTTGTTTGCAACAGTCTGGGACTGTCTGGGACCGTCTGGGACTTGTTTGGAACAGTCTGGGACAGCCTGGGACAGTTTGGGACAGTCTGGGACTTGTTTGGAACAGTCTGGGACTGTCTGGGACCGTCTGGGACTTGTTTGGAACAGTCTGGGACTGTCTGGGACCGTCTGGGACTTGTTTGGAACAGTCTGGGACAGTCTGGGACCGTCTGGGACTTGTTTGGAACAGTCTGGGACAGTCTGGGACAGTCTGGGACTTGTTTGGAACAGTCTGGGACCGTCTGGGACAGTCTAGGACACGTTTGGGACCGTCTGGGACCGTCTGGGACAGTCTGGGACTTGTTTGGGACAGTCTGGGACCGCCTGGGACAGTCTGGGACCGTCTGGGACCTTCTGGGACAGTCTGGGACTTGTTTGGAACAGCCTGGTACAGTCTGGGGTAGTCTGGGACTTGTTTGCAACAGTCTGCGTCAGTTTGGGACAGTCTAGGACTTGTTTGGGACAGTCTGGGACCGCCTGGGACAGTCTGGGACAGTCTAGGACTTGTTTGGAACAGTCTGGGACCGTCTGGGACAGTCTAGGACACGTTTGGAACCGTCTGGGATCGTCTGGGACAGTCTGGGACTTGTTTGGGACAGTCTGGGACCGTCTGGGACCGTCTGGGACAGTCTGGGACTTGTTTGGAACAGTCTGGGACCGTCTGGGACAGTCTAGGACACGTTTGGGACCGTCTGGGACCGTCTGGGACAGTCTGGGACTTGTTTGGGACAGTCTGGGACCGTCTGGGACAGTCTGGGACTTGATTGGAACAGTCTGGGACCGTCTGGGACAGTCTGGGACTTGTTTGGAACAGTCTGGGACAGTCTGGGACAGTCTGGGACAGTCTGGGACTTGTTTGGAACAGTCTGGGACCGTCTGGGACAGTCTAGGACACGTTTGGGACCGTCTGGGACCGTCTGGGACAGTCTGGGACTTGTTTGGGACAGTCTGGGACCGCCTGGGACAGTCTGGGACCGTCTGGGACCTTCTGGGACAGTCTGGGACTTGTTTGGAACAGCCTGGTACAGTCTGGGGTAGTCTGGGACTTGTTTGCAACAGTCTGCGTCAGTTTGGGACAGTCTAGGACTTGTTTGGGACAGTCTGGGACCGCCTGGGACAGTCTGGGACAGTCTAGGACTTGTTTGGAACAGTCTGGGACCGTCTGGGACAGTCTAGGACACGTTTGGAACCGTCTGGGATCGTCTGGGACAGTCTGGGACTTGTTTGGGACAGTCTGGGACCGTCTGGGACCGTCTGGGACAGTCTGGGACTTGTTTGGAACAGTCTGGGACCGTCTGGGACAGTCTAGGACACGTTTGGGACCGTCTGGGACCGTCTGGGACAGTCTGGGACTTGTTTGGGACAGTCTGGGACCGTCTGGGACAGTCTGGGACTTGATTGGAACAGTCTGGGACCGTCTGGGACAGTCTGGGACTTGTTTGGAACAGTCTGGGACAGTCTGGGACAGTCTGGGACAGTCTGGGACTTGTTTGGGACAGTCTGGGACCGTCTGGGACCTTCTGGGACAGTCTGGGACTTGTTTGGAACAGTCTGGGACTGTCTGGGACCGTCTGGGACTTGTTTGGAACAGTCTGGGACAGTCTGGGACAGTCTGGGACTTGTTTGGAACAGTCTGCGTCAGTTTGGGACCGTCTGGGACTTGTTTGGAATAGTCTGCGACAGTTTGGGACAGTCTAGGACTTGTTTGGAACAGTCTGGGACCGTCTGGGACCTTCTGGGACAGTCTGGGACTTGTTTGGAACAGCCTGGTACAGTCTGGGGTAGTCTGGGACTTGTTTGCAACAGTCTGCGTCAGTTTGGGACAGTCTAGGACTTGTTTGGGACAGTCTGGGACCGCCTGGGACAGTCTGGGACAGTCTAGGACTTGTTTGGAACAGTCTGGGACCGTCTGGGACAGTCTAGGACACGTTTGGGACCGTCTGGGATCGTCTGGGACAGTCTGGGACTTGTTTGGGACAGTCTGGGACCGTCTGGGACAGTCTGGGACTTGTTTGGAACAGTCTGGGACAGTCTGGGACAGTCTGGGACAGTCTGGGACTTGTTTGGGACAGTCTGGGACCGTCTGGGACCTTCTGGGACAGTCTGGGACTTGTTTGGAACAGTCTGGGACTGTCTGGGATCGTCTGGGACTTGTTTGGAACAGTCTGGGACAGTCTGGGACAGTCTGGGACTTGTTTGGAACAGTCTGCGTCAGTTTGGGACCGTCTGGGACTTGTTTGGAATAGTCTGCGACAGTTTGGGACAGTCTAGGACTTGTTTGGAACAGTCTGGGACCGTCTGGGACTTGATTGGGACAGACTGGGACCGTCTGGGACAGTCTGGGACAGTCTGGGACTTGTTTGGAACAGTCTGGGACCGTCTGGGACAGTCTAGGACACGTTTGGGACCGTCTTGGACAGTCTGGGACTTGTTTGGAACAGCCTGGTACAGTCTGGGACAGTCTGGGACAGTCTGGGACAGTCTGGGACTTGTTTGTGACAGTCTGGGACCGTCTGGGACCTTCTGGGACAGTCTGGGACTTGTTTGGAACAGTCTGGGACTGTCTGGGATCGTCTGGGACTAGTTTGGAACAGTCTGGGACAGTCTGGGACTTGATTGGGACAGACTGGGACCGTCTGGGACAGTCTGGGACAGTCTGGGACTTGTTTGGAACAGTCTGGGACCGTCTGGGACAGTCTAGGACACGTTTGGGACCGTCTGGGACCGTCTGGGACTTGATTGGAACAGTCTGGGACCTTCTGGGACAGTCTGGGACTTGTTTGGAACAGTCTGGGACCGTCTGGGACCTTCTGGGACAGTCTGGGACTTGTTTGGAACAGCCTGGTAAAGTCTGGGACGGTCTGGGACTTGTTTGGAACAGCCTGGGACAGTCTGGGACAGTCTGGGACTTGTTTGGAACAGCCTGGGACAGTCTGGGACCGTCTGGGACTTGTTTGCAACAGTCTGGGACTGTCTGGGACCGTCTGGGACTTGTTTGGAACAGTCTGGGACAGCCTGGGACAGTTTGGGACCGTCTGGGACTTGTTTGGAACAGTCTGGGACAGTCTGGGACCGTCTGGGACTTGTTTGGAACAGTCTGGGACAGTCTGGGACAGTCTGGGACTTGTTTGGAACAGTCTGGGACCGTCTGGGACAGTCTAGGACACGTTTGGGACCGTCTGGGACCGTCTGGGACAGTCTGGGACTTGTTTGGGACAGTCTGGGACCGCCTGGGACAGTCTGGGACAGTCTAGGACTTGTTTGGAACAGTCTGGGACCGTCTGGGACAGTCTAGGACACGTTTGGGACCGTCTGGGACCGTCTGGGACAGTCTGGGACAGTCTGGGACTTGTTTGTGACAGTCTGGGACCGTCTGGGACCTTCTGGGACAGTCTGGGACTTGATTGGAACAGTCTGGGACCGTCTGGGACAGTCTGGGACTTGTTTGGAACAGTCTGGGACAGTCTGGGACAGTCTGGGACAGTCTGGGACTTGTTTGGGACAGTCTGGGACCGTCTGGGACCTTCTGGGACAGTCTGGGACTTGTTTGGAACAGTCTGGGACTGTCTGGGACCGTCTGGGACTTGTTTGGAACAGTCTGGGACAGTCTGGGACAGTCTGGGACAGTCTGGGACTTGTTTGGAACAGTCTGCGTCAGTTTGGGACCGTCTGGGACTTGTTTGGAATAGTCTGCGACAGTTTGGGACAGTCTAGGTCTTGTTTGGAACAGTCTGGGACCGTCTGGGACCTTCTGGGACAGTCTGGGACTTGTTTGGAACAGCCTGGTACAGTCTGGGGTAGTCTGGGACTTGTTTGCAACAGTCTGCGTCAGTTTGGGACAGTCTAGGACTTGTTTGGGACAGTCTGGGACCGCCTGGGACAGTCTGGGACAGTCTAGGACTTGTTTGGAACAGTCTGGGACCGTCTGGGACAGTCTAGGACACGTTTGGAACCGTCTGGGATCGTCTGGGACAGTCTGGGACTTGTTTGGGACAGTCTGGGACCGTCTGGGACAGTCTGGGACTTGTTTGGAACAGTCTGGGACAGTCTGGGACAGTCTGGGAAGTCTGGGACTTGTTTGGGACAGTCTGGGACCGTCTGGGACCTTCTGGGACAGTCTGGGACTTGTTTGGAACAGTCTGGGACTGTCTGGGATCGTCTGGGACTTGTTTGGAACAGTCTGGGACAGTCTGGGACAGTCTGGGACTTGTTTGGAACAGTCTGCGTCAGTTTGGGACCGTCTGGGACTTGTTTGGAATAGTCTGCGACAGTTTGGGACAGTCTAGGACTTGTTTGGAACAGTCTGGGACCGTCTGGGACCGTCTTGGACAGTCTGGGACTTGTTTGGAACAGCCTGGTACAGTCTGGGGTAGTCTGGGACTTGTTTGCAACAGTCTGCGTCAGTTTGGGACCGTCTGGGACTTGTTTGCAACAGTCTGGGACTGTCTGGGACCGTCTGGGACTTGTTTGGAACAGTCTGGGACAGCCTGGGACAGTTTGGGACAGTCTGGGACTTGTTTGGAACAGTCTGGGACAGTCTGGGACCGTCTGGGACTTGTTTGGAACAGTCTGGGACAGTCTGGGACTTGTTTGGAACAGCCTGGGACAGTCTGGGGTAGTCTGGGACTTGTTTGGAACAGTCTGGGATCGTCTGGGACAGTCTAGGACACGTTTGGGACCGTCTGGGGCCGTCTGGGACAGTCTGGGACTTGTTTGGGACAGTCTGGGACCGCCTGGGACAGTCTAGGACTTGTTTGGAACAGTCTGGGACCGTCTGGGACAGTCTAGGACACGTTTGGGACCGTCTGGGACCGTCTGGGACAGTCTGGGACTTGTTTGGGACAGTCTGGGACCGTCTGGGACAGTCTGGGACTTGTTTGGAACAGTCTGGGACAGTCTGGGACTTGTTTGGGACAGTCTGGGACCGTCTGGGACCTTCTGGGACAGTCTGGGACTTGTTTGGAACAGTCTGGGACTGTCTGGGATCGTCTGGGACTTGTTTGGAACAGTCTGGGACAGTCTGGGACTTGATTGGGACAGACTGGGACCGTCTGGGACAGTCTGGGACAGTCTGGGACTTGTTTGGAACAGTCTGGGACCGTCTGGGACAGTCTAGGACACGTTTGGGACCGTCTGGGACCGTCTGGGACTTGATTGGAACAGTCTGGGACCTTCTGGGACACTCTGGGACTTGTTTGGAACAGTCTGGGACTGTCTGGGACCGTCTGGGACTTGTTTGGAACAGTCTGGGACAGTCTGGGACAGTCTGGGACTTGTTTGGAACAGTCTGGGACCGTCTGGGACCTTCTGGGACAGTCTGGGACTTGTTTGGAACAGCCTGGTACAGTCTGGGGTAGTCTGGGACTTGTTTGCAACAGTCTGCGTCAGTTTGGGACAGTCTAGGACTTGTTTGGGACAGTCTGGGACAGTCTGGGACCGTCTGGGACAGTCTGGGACTTGTTTGGAACAGTCTGGGACAGTCTGGGACAGTCTGGGACTTGTTTGGGACAGTCTGGGACCGTCTGGGACCTTCTGGGACAGTCTGGGACTTGTTTGGAACAGTCTGGGACTGTCTGGGACCGTCTGGGACTTGTTTGGAACAGTCTGGGACAGTCTCGGACAGTCTGGGACTTGTTTCGAACAGTCTGCGTCAGTTTGGGACCGTCTGGGACTTGTTTGGAATAGTCTGCGACAGTTTGGGACAGTCTGGGACTTGTTTGGAACAGTCTGGGACTGTTTGGGACGGTCTGGGACTTGTTTGGAACAGTCTGGGACAGTCTGGGACAGTCTGGGACTTGTTTGGAACAGCCTGGGACAGTCTGGGGTAGTCTGGGACTTGTTTGGAACAGTCTGGGACCGTCTGGGACAGTCTAGGACACGTTTGGGACCGTCTGGGACCGTCTGGGACAGTCTGGGACTTGTTTGGGACAGTCTGGGACCGTCTGGGACAGTCTGGGACTTGTTTGGAACAGTCTGCGTCAGTTTGGGACCGTCTGGGACTTGTTTGCAACAGTCTGGGACTGTCTGGGACCGTCTGGGACTTGTTTGGAACAGTCTGGGACAGCCTGGGACAGTTTGGGACAGTCTGGGACTTGTTTGGAACAGTCTGGGACAGTCTGGGACCGTCTGGGACTTGTTTGGAACAGTCTGGGACAGTCTGGGACTTGTTTGGAACAGCCTGGGACAGTCTGGGGTAGTCTGGGACTTGTTTGGAACAGTCTGGGATCGTCTGGGACAGTCTAGGACACGTTTGGGACCGTCTGGGGCCGTCTGGGACAGTCTGGGACTTGTTTGGGACAGTCTGGGACCGCCTGGGACAGTCTGGGACAGTCTAGGACTTGTTTGGAACAGTCTGGGACCGTCTGGGACAGTCTAGGACACGTTTGGGACCGTCTGGGACCGTCTGGGACAGTCTGGGACTTGTTTGGGACAGTCTGGGACCGTCTGGGACAGTCTGGGACTTGTTTGGAACAGTCTGCGACAGTCTGGGACAGTCTGGGACAGTCTGGGACTTGTTTGGGACAGTCTGGGACCGTCTGGGACCATCTGGGACAGTCTGGGACTTGTTTGGAACAGTCTGGGACTGTCTGGGACCGTCTGGGACTTGTTTGGAACAGTCTGGGACAGTCTGGGACAGTCTGGGACTTGTTTGGAACAGTCTGCGTCAGTTTGGGACCGTCTGGGACTTGTTTGGAATAGTCTGCGACAGTTTGGGACAGTCTAGGAATTGTTTGGAACAGTCTGGGACCGTCTGGGACCTTCTGGGACAGTCTGGGACTTGTTTGGAACAGCCTGGTACAGTCTGGGGTAGTCTGGGACTTGTTTGCAACAGTCTGCGTCAGTTTGGGACAGTCTAGGACTTGTTTGGGACAGTCTGGGACAGTCTGGGACTTGTTTGGAACAGTCTGGGACAGTCTGGGACAGTCTGGGACTTGTTTGGGACAGTCTGGGACCGTCTGGGTCCTTCTGGGACAGTCTGGGACTTGTTTGGAACAGTCTGGGACTGTCTGGGACCGTCTGGGACTTGTTTGGAACAGTCTGGGACAGTCTCGGACAGTCTGGGACTTGTTTCGAACAGTCTGCGTCAGTTTGGGACCGTCTGGGACTTGTTTGGAATAGTCTGCGACAGTTTGGGACAGTCTGGGACTTGTTTGGAACAGTCTGGGACTGTTTGGGACGGTCTGGGACTTGTTTGGAACAGTCTGGGACAGTCTGGGACAGTCTGGGACTTGTTTGGAACAGCCTGGGACAGTCTGGGGTAGTCTGGGACTTGTTTGGAACAGTCTGGGACCGTCTGGGACAGTCTAGGACACGTTTGGGACCGTCTGGGACCGTCTGGGACAGTCTGGGACTTGTTTGGGACAGTCTGGGACCGTCTGGGACAGTCTGGGACTTGTTTGGAACAGTCTGGGACAGTCTGGGACAGTCTGGGACAGTCTGGGACTTGTTTGGGACAGTCTGGGACCGTCTGGGACCTTCTGGGACAGTCTGGGACTTGTTTGGAACAGTCTGGGACTGTCTGGGATCGTCTGGGACTTGTTTGGAACAGTCTGGGATCGTCTGGGACAGTCTAGGACACGTTTGGGACCGTCTGGGGCCGTCTGGGACAGTCTGGGACTTGTTTGGGACAGTCTGGGACCGCCTGGGACAGTCTGGGACAGTCTGGGACTTGTTTGGAACAGTCTGCGTCAGTTTGGGACCGTCTGGGACTTGTTTGGAACAGCCTGGGACAGTCTGGGGTAGTCTGGGACTTGTTTGGAACAGTCTGGGATCGTCTGGGACAGTCTAGGACACGTTTGGGACCGTCTGGGGCCGTCTGGGACAGTCTGGGACTTGTTTGGGACAGTCTGGGACCGCCTGGGACAGTCTGGGACAGTCTAGGACTTGTTTGGAACAGTCTGGGACCGTCTGGGACAGTCTAGGACACGTTTGGGACCGTCTGGGATCGTCTGGGACAGTCTGGGACTTGTTTGGGACAGTCTGGGACCGTCTGGGACTTGTTTGGAACAGTCTGGGACAGTCTGGGACAGTCTGGGACAGTGTGGGACTTGTTTGGGACAGTCTGGGACCGTCTGGGACCTTCTGGGACAGTCTGGGACTTGTTTGGAACAGTCTGGGACTGTCTGGGATCGTCTGGGACTTGTTTGGAACAGTCTGGGACAGTCTGGGACAGTCTGGGACTTGTTTGGAACAGTCTGCGTCAGTTTGGGACCTTCTTGGACAGTCTGGGACTTGTTTGGAACAGCCTGGTACAGTCTGGGGTAGTCTGGGACTTGTTTGCAACAGTCTGCGTCAGTTTGGGACCGTCTGGGACTTGTTTGCAACAGTCTGGGACTGTCTGGGACCGTCTGGGACTTGTTTGGAACAGTCTGGGACAGCCTGGGACAGTTTGGGACAGTCTGGGACTTGTTTGGAACAGTCTGGGACAGTCTGGGACTTGTTTGGAACAGCCTGGGACAGTCTGGGGTAGTCTGGGACTTGTTTGGAACAGTCTGGGATCGTCTGGGACAGTCTAGGACACGTTTGGGACCGTCTGGGGCCGTCTGGGACCGTCTGGGACTTGTTTGGAACAGTCTGGGACAGCCTGGGACAGTTTGGGACAGTCTGGGACTTGTTTGGAACAGTCTGGGACAGTCTGGGACAGTCTGGGACTTGTTTGGGACAGTCTGGGACCGGCTGGGACAGTCTGGGACTTGTTTGGAACAGTCTGGGACAGTCTGGGACAGTCTGGGACAGTCTGGGACTTGTTTGGGACAGTCTGGGACCGTCTGGGACCTTCTGGGACAGTCTGGGACTTGTTTGGAACAGTCTGGGACTGTCTGGGATCGTCTGGGACTTGTTTGGAACAGTCTGGGACAGTCTGGGACAGTCTGGGACTTGTTTGGAACAGTCTGGGACAGTCTGGGACAGTCTGGGACAGTCTGGGACTTGTTTGGGACAGTCTGGGACTGTCTGGGATCGTCTGGGACTTGTTTGGAACAGTCTGGGACAGTCTGGGACAGTCTGGGACTTGTTTGGAACAGTCTGCGTCAGTTTGGGACCGTCTGGGACTTGTTTGGAATAGTCTGCGACAGTTTGGGACAGTCTAGGACTTGTTTGGAACAGTCTGAGACCGTCTGGGACCTTCTTGGACAGTCTGGGACTTGTTTGGAACAGCCTGGTACAGTCTGGGGTAGTCTGGGACTTGTTTGCAACAGTCTGCGTCAGTTTGGGACCGTCTGGGACTTGTTTGCAACAGTCTGGGACTGTCTGGGACCGTCTGGGACTTGTTTGGAACAGTCTGGGACAGTCTGGGACCGTCTGGGACTTGTTTGGAACAGTCTGGGACAGTCTGGGACTTGTTTGGAACAGCCTGGGACAGTCTGGGGTAGTCTGGGACTTGTTTGGAACAGTCTGGGATCGTCTCGGACAGTCTAGGACACGTTTGGGACCGTCTGGGGCCGTCTGGGACCGTCTGGGACTTGTTTGGAACAGTCTGGGACAGCCTGGGACAGTTTGGGACAGTCTGGGACTTGTTTGGAACAGTCTGGGACAGTCTGGGACCGTCTGGGACTTGTTTGGAACAGTCTGGGACAGTCTGGGACTTGTTTGGAACAGCCTGGGACAGTCTGGGGTAGTCTGGGACTTGTTTGGAACAGTCTGGGATCGTCTGGGACAGTCTAGGACACGTTTGGGACCGTCTGGGGCCGTCTGGGACCGTCTGGGACTTGTTTGGAACAGTCTGGGACAGCCTGGGACAGTTTGGGACAGTCTGGGACTTGTTTGGAACAGTCTGGGACAGTCTGGGACCGTCTGGGACTTGTTTGGAATAGTCTGCGACAGTTTGGGACAGTCTAGGACTTGTTTGGGACAGTCTGGGACCGCCTGGGACAGTCTGGGACAGTCTAGGACTTGTTTGGAACAGTCTGGGACCGTCTGGGACAGTCTAGGACACGTTTGGGACCGTCTGGGACCGTCTGGGACAGTCTGGGACTTGTTTGGGACAGTCTGGGACCGTCTGGGACAGTCTGGGACTTGTTTGGAACAGTCTGGGACAGTCTGGGACAGTCTGGGACAGTCTGGGACTTGTTTGGGACAGTCTGGGACCGTCTGGGACCTTCTGGGACAGTCTGGGACTTGTTTGGAACAGTCTGGGACTGTCTGGGATCGTCTGGGACTTGTTTGGAACAGTCTGGGACAGTCTGGGACTTGATTGGGACAGACTGGGACAGTCTGGGACAGTCTGGGACAGTCTGGGACTTGTTTGGAACAGTCTGGGACCGTCTGGGACAGTCTAGGACACGTTTGGGACCGTCTGGGACCGTCTGGGACTTGATTGGAACAGTCTGGGACCTTCTGGGACAGTCTGGGACTTGTTTGGAACAGTCTGGGACCGTCTGGGACCTTCTGGGACAGTCTGGGACTTGTTTGGAACAGCCTGGTAAAGTCTGGGACGGTCTGGGACTTGTTTGGAACAGCCTGGGACAGTCTGGGACAGTCTGGGACTTGTTTGGAACAGCCTGGGACAGTCTGGGACCGTCTGGGACTTGTTTGCAACAGTCTGGGACTGTCTGGGACCGTCTGGGACTTGTTTGGAACAGTCTGGGACAGCCTGGGACAGTTTGGGACAGTCTGGGACTTGTTTGGAACAGTCTGGGACTGTCTGGGACCGTCTGGGACTTGTTTGGAACAGTCTGGGACTGTCTGGGACCGTCTGGGACTTGTTTGGAACAGTCTGGGACAGTCTGGGACCGTCTGGGACTTGTTTGGAACAGTCTGGGACAGTCTGGGACAGTCTGGGACTTGTTTGGAACAGTCTGGGACCGTCTGGGACAGTCTAGGACACGTTTGGGACCGTCTGGGACCGTCTGGGACAGTCTGGGACTTGTTTGGGACAGTCTGGGACCGCCTGGGACAGTCTGGGACAGTCTAGGACTTGTTTGGAACAGTCTGGGACCGTCTGGGACAGTCTAGGACACGTTTGGGACCGTCTGGGACCGTCTGGGACAGTCTGGGACTTGTTTGGGACAGTCTGGGACCGTCTGGGACAGTCTGGGACTTGTTTGGAACAGTCTGGGACAGTCTGGGACAGTCTGGGACAGTCTGGGACTTGTTTGGGACAGTCTGGGACCGTCTGGGACCTTCTGGGACAGTCTGGGACTTGTTTGGAACAGTCTGGGACTGTCTGGGACCGTCTGGGACTTGTTTGGAACAGTCTGGGACAGTCTGGGACAGTCTGGGACTTGTTTGGAACAGTCTGCGTCAGTTTGGGACCGTCTGGGACTTGTTTGGAACAGCCTGGGACAGTCTGGGGTAGTCTGGGACTTGTTTGGAACAGTCTGGGATCGTCTGGGACAGTCTAGGACACGTTTGTGACCGTCTGGGGCCGTCTGGGACAGTCTGGGACTTGTTTGGGACAGTCTGGGACCGCCTGGGACAGTCTGGGACAGTCTAGGACTTGTTTGGAACAGTCTGGGACCGTCTGGGACAGTCTAGGACACGTTTGGGACCGTCTGGGATCGTCTGGGACAGTCTGGGACTTGTTTGGGACAGTCTGGGACCGTCTGGGACAGTCTGGGACTTGTTTGGAACAGTCTGGGACAGTCTGGGACAGTCTGGGACAGTCTGGGACTTGTTTGGGACAGTCTGGGACCGTCTGGGACCTTCTGGGACAGTCTGGGACTTGTTTGGAACAGTCTGGGACCGTCTGGGACAGTCTAGGACACGTTTGGGACCGTCTGGGACCGTCTGGGACTTGATTGGAACAGTCTGGGACCTTCTGGGACAGTCTGGGACTTGTTTTGAACAGTCTGGGACCGTCTGGGACTTGTTTGGAACAGTCTGGGACAGTCTGGGACTTGATTGGGACAGACTGGGACCGTCTGGGACAGTCTGGGACAGTCTGGCACTTGTTTGGAACAGTCTGGGACCGTCTGGGACAGTCTAGGACACGTTTGGGACCGTCTGGGACCGTCTGGGACTTGATTGGAACAGTCTGGGACCTTCTGGGACAGTCTGGGACTTGTTTGGAACAGTCTGGGACCGTCTGGGACCTTCTGGGACAGTCTGGGAATTGTTTGGAACAGCCTGGTAAAGTCTGGGACGGTCTGGGACTTGTTTGGAACAGCCTGGGACAGTCTGGGACAGTCTGGGACTTGTTTGGAACAGCCTGGGACAGTCTGGGACCGTCTGGGACTTGTTTGCAACAGTCTGGGACTGTCTGGGACCGTCTGGGACTTGTTTGGAACAGTCTGGGACAGCCTGGGACAGTTTGGGACAGTCTGGGACTTGTTTGGAACAGTCTGGGACTGTCTGGGACCGTCTGGGACTTGTTTGGAACAGTCTGGGACTGTCTGGGACCGTCTGGGACTTGTTTGGAACAGTCTGGGACAGTCTGGGACAGTCTGGGACTTGTTTGGAACAGTCTGGGACCGTCTGGGACAGTCTAGGACACGTTTGGGACCGTCTGGGACCGTCTGGGACAGTCTGGGACTTGTTTGGGACAGTCTGGGACCGCCTGGGACAGTCTGGGACAGTCTAGGACTTGTTTGGAACAGTCTGGGACCGTCTGGGACAGTCTAGGACACGTTTGGGACAGTCTGGGACCGTCTGGGACAGTCTGGGACTTGTTTCGAACAGTCTGCGTCAGTTTGGGACCGTCTGGGACTTGTTTGGAATAGTCTGCGACAGTTTGGGACAGTCTGGGACTTGTTTGGAACAGTCTGGGACTTGTTTGGAACAGTCTGGGACTGTTTGGGACCGTCTGGGACTTGTTTGCAACAGTCTGGGACCGTCTGGGACCTTCTGGGACAGTCTGGGACTTGTTTGGAACAGCCTGGTACAGTCTGGGGTAGTCTGGGACTTGTTTGCAACAGTCTGGGACTGTCTGGGACCGTCTGGGACTTGTTTGGAACAGTCTGGGACAGCCTGGGACAGTTTGGGACAGTCTGGGACTTGTTTGGAACAGTCTGGGACAGTCTGGGACCGTCTGGGACTTGTTTGGAACAGTCTGGGACAGTCTGGGACTTGTTTGGAACAGCCTGGGACAGTCTGGGGTAGTCTGGGACTTGTTTGGAACAGTCTGGGATCGTCTGGGACAGTCTAGGACACGTTTGGGACCGTCTGGGGCCGTCTGGGACAGTCTGGGACTTGTTTGGGACAGTCTGGGACCGCCTGGGACAGTCTGGGACAGTCGAGGACTTGTTTGGAACAGTCTGGGACCGTCTGGGACAGTCTAGGACACGTTTGGGACCGTCTGGGACCGTCTGGGACAGTCTGGGACTTGTTTGGGACAGTCTGGGACCGTCTGGGACAGTCTGGGACTTGTTTGGAACAGTCTGGGACAGTCTGGGACAGTCTGGGACAGTCTGGGACTTGTTTGGGACAGTCTGGGACCGTCTGGGACCTTCTGGGACAGTCTGGGACTTGTTTGGAACAGTCTGGGACTGTCTGGGATCGTCTGGGACTTGTTTGGAACAGTCTGGGACAGTCTGGGACAGTCTGGGACTTGTTTGGAACAGTGTGCGTCAGTTTGGGACCGTCTGGGACTTGTTTGGAACAGCCTGGGACAGTCTGGGGTAGTCTGGGACTTGTTTGCAACAGTCTGCGTCAGTTTGGGACCGTCTGGGACTTGTTTGCAACAGTCTGGGACTGCCTGGGACCGTCTGGGACTTGTTTGGAACAGTCTGGGACAGCCTGGGACAGTTTGGGACAGTCTGGGACTTGTTTGGAACAGTCTGGGACAGTCTGGGACCGTCTGGGACTTGTTTGGAACAGTCTGGGACAGTCTGGGACTTGTTTGGAACAGCCTGGGACAGTCTGGGCTAGTCTGGGACTTGTTTGGAACAGTCTGGGATCGTCTGGGACAGTCTAGGACACGTTTGGGACCGTCTGGGGCCGTCTGGGGCCGTCTGGGACCGTCTGGGACTTGTTTGGAACAGTCTGGGACAGCCTGGGACAGTTTGGGACAGTCTGGGACTTGTTTGGAACAGTCTGGGACAGTCTGGGACAGCCTGGGACAGTTTGGGACAGTCTGGGACTTGTTTGGAACAGTCTGGGACAGTCTGGGACAGTCTAGGACTTGTTTGGGACAGTCTGGGACCGCCTGGGACAGTCTGGGACAGTCTAGGACTTGTTTGGAACAGTCTGGGACCGTCTGGGACAGTCTAGGACACGTTTGGGACCGTCTGGGACCGTCTGGGACAGTCTGGGACTTGTTTGGGACAGTCTGGGACCGTCTGGGACAGTCTGGGACTTGTTTGGAACAGTCTGGGACAGTCTGGGACAGTCTGGGACAGTCTGGGACTTGTTTGGGACAGTCTGGGACCGTCTGGGACCTTCTGGGACAGTCTGGGACTTGTTTGGAACAGTCTGGGACCGTCTGGGACAGTCTAGGACACGTTTGGGACCGTCTGGGACCGTCTGGGACTTGATTGGAACAGTCTGGGACCTTCTGGGTCAGTCTGGGACTTGTTTTGAACAGTCTGGGACCGTCTGGGACTTGTTTGGAACAGTCTGGGACAGTCTGGGACTTGATTGGGACAGACTGGGACCGTCTGGGACAGTCTGGGACAGTCTGGCACTTGTTTGGAACAGTCTGGGACCGTCTGGGACAGTCTAGGACACGTTTGGGACCGTCTGGGACCGTCTGGGACTTGATTGGAACAGTCTGGGACCTTCTGGGACAGTCTGGGACTTGTTTGGAACAGTCTGGGACCGTCTGGGACCTTCTGGGACAGTCTGGGACTTGTTTGGAACAGCCTGGTAAAGTCTGGGACGGTCTGGGACTTGTTTGGAACAGCCTGGGACAGTCTGGGACAGTCTGGGACTTGTTTGGAACAGCCTGGGACAGTCTGGGACCGTCTGGGACTTGTTTGCAACAGTCTGGGGCTGTCTGGGACCGTCTGGGACTTGTTTGGAACAGTCTGGGACAGCCTGGGACAGTCTGGGACAGTCTGGGACTTGTTTGGAACAGTCTGGGACCGTCTGGGACAGTCTAGGACACGTTTGGGACCGTCTGGGACCGTCTGGGACCGTCTGGGACTTGTTTGGGACAGTCTGGGACCGCCTGGGACAGTCTAGGACAGTCTAGGACTTGTTTGGAACAGTCTGGGACCGTCTGGGACAGTCTAGGACACGTTTGGGACAGTCTGGGACCGTCTGGGACAGTCTGGGACTTGTTTCGAACAGTCTGCGTCAGTTTGGGACCGTCTGGGACTTGTTTGGAATAGTCTGCGACAGTTTGGGACAGTCTGGGACTTGTTTGGAACAGTCTGGGACTTGTTTGGAACAGTCTGGGACTGTTTGGGACCGTCTGGGACTTGTTTGCAACAGTCTGGGACCGTCTGGGACCTTCTGGGACAGTCTGGGACTTGTTTGGAACAGCCTGGTACAGTCTGGGGTAGTCTGGGACTTGTTTGCAACAGTCTGGGACTGTCTGGGACCGTCTGGGACTTGTTTGGAACAGTCTGGGACAGCCTGGGACAGTTTGGGACAGTCTGGGACTTGTTTGGAACAGTCTGGGACAGTCTGGGACCGTCTGGGACTTGTTTGGAACAGTCTGGGACAGTCTGGGACTTGTTTGGAACAGCCTGGGACAGTCTGGGGTAGTCTGGGACTTGTTTGGAACAGTCTGGGATCGTCTGGGACAGTCTAGGACACGTTTGGGACCGTCTGGGGCCGTCTGGGACAGTCTGGGACTTGTTTGGGACAGTCTGGGACCGCCTGGGACAGTCTGGGACAGTCGAGGACTTGTTTGGAACAGTCTGGGACCGTCTGGGACAGTCTAGGACACGTTTGGGACCGTCTGGGACCGTCTGGGACAGTCTGGGACTTGTTTGGGACAGTCTGGGACCGTCTGGGACAGTCTGGGACTTGTTTGGAACAGTCTGGGACAGTCTGGGACAGTCTGGGACAGTCTGGGACTTGTTTGGGACAGTCTGGGACCGTCTGGGACCTTCTGGGACAGTCTGGGACTTGTTTGGAACAGTCTGGGACTGTCTGGGATCGTCTGGGACTTGTTTGGAACAGTCTGGGACAGTCTGGGACAGTCTGGGACTTGTTTGGAACAGTCTGCGTCAGTTTGGGACCGTCTGGGACTTGTTTGGAACAGCCTGGGACAGTCTGGGGTAGTCTGGGACTTGTTTGGAACAGTCTGGGATCGTCTGGGACAGTCTAGGACACGTTTGGGACCGTCTGGGGCCGTCTGGGACAGTCTGGGACTTGTTTGGGACAGTCTGGGACCGCCTGGGACAGTCTGGGACAGTCTAGGACTTGTTTGGAACAGTCTGGGACCGTCTGGGACAGTCTAGGACACGTTTGGGACCGTCTGGAATCGTCTGGGACAGTCTGGGTCTTGTTTGGGACAGTCTGGGACCGTCTGGGACAGTCTGGGACTTGTTTGGAACAGTCTGGGACAGTCTGGGACAGTCTGGGACTTGTTTGGGACAGTCTGGGACAGTCTGGGACCTTCTGGGACAGTCTGGGACTTGTTTGGAACAGTCTGGGACTGTCTGGGATCGTCTGGGACTTGTTTGGAACAGTCTGGGACAGTCTGGGACAGTCTGGGACTTGTTTGGAACAGTCTGCGTCAGTTTGGGACCGTCTGGGACTTGTTTGGAATAGTCTGCGACAGTTTGGGACAGTCTAGGACTTGTTTGGAACAGTCTGGGACCGTCTGGGACCTTCTTGGACAGTCTGGGACTTGTTTGGAACAGCCTGGTACAGTCTGGGGTAGCCTGGGACTTGTTTGCAACAGTCTGCGTCAGTTTGGGACCGTCTGGGACTTGTTTGCAACAGTCTGGGACTGTCTGGGACCGTCTGGGACTTGTTTGGAACAGTCTGGGACAGCCTGGGACAGTTTGGAACAGTCTGGGACTTGTTTGGAACAGTCTGGGACAGTCTGGGACCGTCTGGGACTTGTTTGGAACAGTCTGGGACAGTCTGGGACTTGTTTGGAACAGCCTGGGACAGTCTGGGGTAGTCTGGGACTTGTTTGGAACAGTCTGGGATCGTCTGGGACAGTCTAGGACACGTTTGGGACCGTCTGGGGCCGTCTGGGACAGTCTGGGACTTGTTTGGGACAGTCTGGGACCGCCTGGGACAGTCTGGGACTTGTTTGGAACAGCCTGGTACAGTCTGGGGTAGTCTGGGACTTGTTTGCAACAGTCTGCGTCAGTTTGGGACAGTCTAGGACTTGTTTGGGACAGTCTGGGACAGTCTGGGACCGTCTGGGACAGTCTGGGACTTGTTTGGAACAGTCTGGGACAGTCTGGGACAGTCTGGGACAGTCTGGGACTTGTTTGGGACAGTCTGGGACCGTCTGGGACCTTCTGGGACAGTCTGGGACTTGTTTGGAACAGTCTGGGACTGTCTGGGACCGTCTGGGACTTGTTTGGAACAGTCTGGGACAGTCTGGGACAGTCTGGGACTTGTTTCGAACAGTCTGCGTCAGTTTGGGACCGTCTGGGACTTGTTTGGAATAGTCTGCGACAGTTTGGGACAGTCTGGGACTTGTTTGGAACAGTCTGGGACTGTTTGGGACCGTCTGGGACTTGTTTGCAACAGTCTGGGACCGTCTGGGACCTTCTGGGACAGTCTGGGACTTGTTTGGAACAGCCTGGTACAGTCTGGGGTAGTCTGGGACTTGTTTGCAACAGTCTGGGACTGTCTGGGACCGTCTGGGACTTGTTTGGAACAGTCTGGGACAGCCTGGGACAGTTTGGGACAGTCTGGGACTTGTTTGGAACAGTCTGGGACAGTCTGGGACCGTCTGGGACTTGTTTGGAACAGTCTGGGACAGTCTGGGACTTGTTTGGAACAGCCTGGGACAGTCTGGGGTAGTCTGGGACTTGTTTGGAACAGTCTGGGATCGTCTGGGACAGTCTAGGACACGTTTGGGACCGTCTGGGGCCGTCTGGGACAGTCTGGGACTTGTTTGGGACAGTCTGGGACCGCCTGGGACAGTCTGGGACAGTCTAGGACTTGTTTGGAACAGTCTGGGACCGTCTGGGACAGTCTAGGACACGTTTGGGACCGTCTGGGACTGTCTGGGACAGTCTGGGACTTGTTTGGGACAGTCTGGGACCGTCTGGGACAGTCTGGGACTTGTTTGGAACAGTCTGGGACAGTCTGGGACAGTCTGGGACAGTCTGGGACTTGTTTGGGACAGTCTGGGACCGTCTGGGACCTTCTGGGACAGTCTGGGACTTGTTTGGAACAGTCTGGGACTGTCTGGGATCGTCTGGGACTTGTTTGGAACAGTCTGAGACAGTCTGGGACAGTCTGGGACTTGTTTGGAACAGTCTGCGTCAGTTTGGGACCGTCTGGGACTTGTTTGGAACAGCCTGGGACAGTCTGGGGTAGTCTGGGACTTGTTTGGAACAGTCTGGGATCGTCTGGGACAGTCTAGGACACGTTTGGGACCGTCTGGGGCCGTCTGGGACAGTCTGGGACTTGTTTGGGACAGTCTGGGACCGCCTGGGACAGTCTGGGACAGTCTAGGACTTGTTTGGAACAATCTGGGACCGTCTGGGACAGTCTAGGACACGTTTGGGACCGTCTGGAATCGTCTGGGACAGTCTGGGACTTGTTTGGGACAGTCTGGGACCGTCTGGGACAGTCTGGGACTTGTTTGGAACAGTCTGGGACAGTCTGGGACAGTCTGGGACAGTCTGGGACTTGTTTGGGACAGTCTGGGACCGTCTGGGACCTTCTGGGACAGTCTGGGACTTGTTTGGAACAGTCTGGGACTGTCTGGGATCGTCTGGGACTTGTTTGGAACAGTCTGGGACAGTCTGGGACAGTCTGGGACTTGTTTGGAACAGTCTGCGTCAGTTTGGGACCATCTGGGACTTGTTTGGAATAGTCTGCGACAGTTTGGGACAGTCTAGGACTTGTTTGGAACAGTCTGGGACCGTCTGGGACCTTCTTGGACAGTCTGGGACTTGTTTGGAACAGCCTGGTACAGTCTGGGGTAGTCTGGGACTTGTTTGCAACAGTCTGCGTCAGTTTGGGACCGTCTGGGACTTGTTTGCAACAGTCTGGGACTGTCTGGGACCGTCTGGGACTTGTTTGGAACAGTCTGGGACAGCCTGGGACAGTTTGGGACAGTCTGGGACTTGTTTGGAACAGTCTGGGACAGTCTGGGACCGTCTGGGACTTGTTTGGAACAGTCTGGGACAGTCTGGGACTTGTTTGGAACAGCCTGGGACAGTCTGGGGTAGTCTGGGACTTGTTTGGAACAGTCTGGGACTGTCTGGGACCGTCTGGGACTTGTTTGGAACAGTCTGGGACAGTCTGGGACAGTCTGGGACTTGTTTGGAACAGTCTGCGTCAGTTTGGGACCGTCTGGGACTTGTTTGGAATAGTCTGCGACAGTTTGGGACAGTCTAGGACTTGTTTGGAACAGTCTGGGACCGTCTGGGACCTTCTGGGACAGTCTGGGACTTGTTTGGAACAGCCTGGTACAGTCTGGGGTAGTCTGGGACTTGTTTGCAACAGTCTGCGTCAGTTTGGGACAGTCTAGGACTTGTTTGGGACAGTCTGGGACCGTCTGGGACCGTCTGGGACAGTCTGGGACTTGTTTGGAACAGTCTGGGACAGTCTGGGACAGTCTGGGACAGTCTGGGACAGTGTGGGACTTGTTTGGAACAGTCTGGGACTGTCTGGGACGGTCTGGGACTTGTTTGGAACAGTCTGGGACAGTCTGGGACGGTCTGGGACTTGTTTGGGACAGTCTGGGACAGTCTGGGACCGTCTGGGACTTGTTTGGAACAGTCTGGGACAGCCTGGGACAGTTTGGGACAGTCTGGGACTTGTTTGGAACAGTCTGGGACTGTCTGGGACCGTCTGGGACTTGTTTGGAACAGTCTGGGACTGTCTGGGACCGTCTGGGACTTGTTTGGAACAGTCTGGGACAGCCTGGGACAGTTTGGAACAGTCTGGGACTTGTTTGGAACAGTCTGGGACAGTCTGGGACCGTCTGGGACTTGTTTGGAACAGTCTGGGACAGTCTGGGACTTGTTTGGAACAGCCTGGGACAGTCTGGGGTAGTCTGGGACTTGTTTGGAACAGTCTGGGATCGTCTGGGACAGTCTAGGACACGTTTGGGACCGTCTGGGGCCGTCTGGGACAGTCTGGGACTTGTTTGGGACAGTCTGGGACCGCCTGGGACAGTCTGGGACTTGTTTGGAACAGCCTGGTACAGTCTGGGGTAGTCTGGGACTTGTTTGCAACAGTCTGCGTCAGTTTGGGACAGTCTAGGACTTGTTTGGGACAGTCTGGGACAGTCTGGGACCGTCTGGGACAGTCTGGGACTTGTTTGGAACAGTCT
The DNA here is from genome assembly GCA_963971525.1 of Cephus spinipes. NCBI lineage: Eukaryota > Metazoa > Arthropoda > Insecta > Hymenoptera > Cephidae > Cephus > Cephus spinipes. The sequence goes on along the minus strand of OZ020581.1, from coordinate 10,368,209 downwards.
GGGACAGTCTGGGACAGTCTGGGACAGTCTGGGACTTGTTTGGGACAGTCTGGGACCGTCTGGGACCTTCTGGGACAGTCTGGGACTTGTTTGGAACAGTCTGGGACTGTCTGGGACCGTCTGGGACTTGTTTGGAACAGTCTGGGACAGTCTGGGACAGTCTGGGACTTGTTTCGAACAGTCTGCGTCAGTTTGGGACCGTCTGGGACTTGTTTGGAATAGTCTGCGACAGTTTGGGACAGTCTGGGACTTGTTTGGAACAGTCTGGGACTGTTTGGGACCGTCTGGGACTTGTTTGCAACAGTCTGGGACCGTCTGGGACCTTCTGGGACAGTCTGGGACTTGTTTGGAACAGCCTGGTACAGTCTGGGGTAGTCTGGGACTTGTTTGCAACAGTCTGGGACTGTCTGGGACCGTCTGGGACTTGTTTGGAACAGTCTGGGACAGCCTGGGACAGTTTGGGACAGTCTGGGACTTGTTTGGAACAGTCTGGGACAGTCTGGGACCGTCTGGGACTTGTTTGGAACAGTCTGGGACAGTCTGGGACTTGTTTGGAACAGCCTGGGACAGTCTGGGGTAGTCTGGGACTTGTTTGGAACAGTCTGGGATCGTCTGGGACAGTCTAGGACACGTTTGGGACCGTCTGGGGCCGTCTGGGACAGTCTGGGACTTGTTTGGGACAGTCTGGGACCGCCTGGGACAGTCTGGGACAGTCTAGGACTTGTTTGGAACAGTCTGGGACCGTCTGGGACAGTCTAGGACACGTTTGGGACCGTCTGGGACTGTCTGGGACAGTCTGGGACTTGTTTGGGACAGTCTGGGACCGTCTGGGACAGTCTGGGACTTGTTTGGAACAGTCTGGGACAGTCTGGGACAGTCTGGGACAGTCTGGGACTTGTTTGGGACAGTCTGGGACCGTCTGGGACCTTCTGGGACAGTCTGGGACTTGTTTGGAACAGTCTGGGACTGTCTGGGATCGTCTGGGACTTGTTTGGAACAGTCTGAGACAGTCTGGGACAGTCTGGGACTTGTTTGGAACAGTCTGCGTCAGTTTGGGACCGTCTGGGACTTGTTTGGAACAGCCTGGGACAGTCTGGGGTAGTCTGGGACTTGTTTGGAACAGTCTGGGATCGTCTGGGACAGTCTAGGACACGTTTGGGACCGTCTGGGGCCGTCTGGGACAGTCTGGGACTTGTTTGGGACAGTCTGGGACCGCCTGGGACAGTCTGGGACAGTCTAGGACTTGTTTGGAACAATCTGGGACCGTCTGGGACAGTCTAGGACACGTTTGGGACCGTCTGGAATCGTCTGGGACAGTCTGGGACTTGTTTGGGACAGTCTGGGACCGTCTGGGACAGTCTGGGACTTGTTTGGAACAGTCTGGGACAGTCTGGGACAGTCTGGGACAGTCTGGGACTTGTTTGGGACAGTCTGGGACCGTCTGGGACCTTCTGGGACAGTCTGGGACTTGTTTGGAACAGTCTGGGACTGTCTGGGATCGTCTGGGACATGTTTGGAACAGTCTGGGACAGTCTGGGACAGTCTGGGACTTGTTTGGAACAGTCTGCGTCAGTTTGGGACCGTCTGGGACTTGTTTGGAATAGTCTGCGACAGTTTGGGACAGTCTAGGACTTGTTTGGAACAGTCTGGGACCGTCTGGGACCTTCTTGGACAGTCTGGGACTTGTTTGGAACAGCCTGGTACAGTCTGGGGTAGTCTGGGACTTGTTTGCAACAGTCTGCGTCAGTTTGGGACCGTCTGGGACTTGTTTGCAACAGTCTGGGACTGTCTGGGACCGTCTGGGACTTGTTTGGAACAGTCTGGGACAGCCTGGGACAGTTTGGGACAGTCTGGGACTTGTTTGGAACAGTCTGGGACAGTCTGGGACCGTCTGGGACTTGTTTGGAACAGTCTGGGACAGTCTGGGACTTGTTTGGAACAGCCTGGGACAGTCTGGGGTAGTCTGGGACTTGTTTGGAACAGTCTGGGACTGTCTGGGACCGTCTGGGACTTGTTTGGAACAGTCTGGGACAGTCTGGGACAGTCTGGGACTTGTTTGGAACAGTCTGCGTCAGTTTGGGACCGTCTGGGACTTGTTTGGAATAGTCTGCGACAGTTTGGGACAGTCTAGGACTTGTTTGGAACAGTCTGGGACCGTCTGGGACCTTCTGGGACAGTCTGGGACTTGTTTGGAACAGCCTGGTACAGTCTGGGGTAGTCTGGGACTTGTTTGCAACAGTCTGCGTCAGTTTGGGACAGTCTAGGACTTGTTTGGGACAGTCTGGGACCGTCTGGGACCGTCTGGGACAGTCTGGGACTTGTTTGGAACAGTCTGGGACAGTCTGGGACAGTCTGGGACAGTCTGGGACAGTGTGGGACTTGTTTGGAACAGTCTGGGACTGTCTGGGACGGTCTGGGACTTGTTTGGAACAGTCTGGGACAGTCTGGGACGGTCTGGGACTTGTTTGGGACAGTCTGGGACAGTCTGGGACCGTCTGGGACTTGTTTGGAACAGTCTGGGACAGCCTGGGACAGTTTGGGACAGTCTGGGACTTGTTTGGAACAGTCTGGGACTGTCTGGGACCGTCTGGGACTTGTTTGGAACAGTCTGGGACTGTCTGGGACCGTCTGGGACTTGTTTGGAACAGTCTGGGAACGTGTGGGACCTTCTGGCACAGTCTGGGACATGTTTGGAACAGCCTGGTACAGTCTGGGGTAGTCTGGGACTTGTTTGGAACAGTCTGGGACAGTCTGGGACAGCCTGGGACTTGTTTGGAACAGCATGGGACAGTCTGGGGTAGTCTGGGACTTGTTTGGAACAGTCTGGGACCGTCTGGGACAGTCGAGGACACGATTGGGACCGTCTGGGACCGTCTCGGACAGTCTGGGACTTGTTTGGGACAGTCTAGGACCGTCTGGGACAGTCTGGGACTTGATTGGGACAGACTGGGACCGTCTGGGACAGTCTGGGACAGTCTGGGACTTGTTTGGAACAGTCTGGGACCGTCTGGGACAGTCTAGGACACGTTTGGGACCGTCTGGGACCGTCTGGGACAGTCTGGGACTTGTTTGGGACAGTCTGGGACCGTCTGGGACAGTCTGGGACTTGATTGGAACAGTCTGGGACCGTCTGGGACAGCCTGGGACAGTTTGGGACAGTCTGGGACTTGTTTGGAACAGTCTGGGACTGTCTGGGACCGTCTGGGACTTGTTTGGAACAGTCTGGGACTGTCTGGGACTTGTTTGGGACAGTCTGGTACAGTCTGGGGTAGTCTGGGACTTGTTTGGAACAGTCTGGGACCGTCTGGGACAGTCTAGGACACGATTGGGACCGTCTGGGACCGTCTGGGACAGTCTGGGACTTGTTTGGGACAGTTTAGGACCGTCTGGGACAGTCTGGGACTTGATTGGGACAGACTGGGACCGTCTGGGACAGTCTGGGACAGTCTGGGACTTGTTTGGAACAGTCTGGGACCGTCTGGGTCAGTCTAGGACACGTTTGGGACCGTCTGGGACCGTCTGGGACAGTCTGGGACTTGTTTGGGACAGTCTGGGACCGTCTGGGACAGTCTGGGACTTGATTGGAACAGTCTGGGACCGTCTGGGACAGCCTGGGACAGTTTGGGACAGTCTGGGACTTGTTTCTAACAGTCTGGGACTGTCTGGGACCGTCTGGGACTTGTTTGGAACAGTCTGGGACCGTCTGGGACCTTCTGGGACAGTCTGGGACATGTTTGGAACAGCCTGGTACAGTCTGGGGTAGTCTGGGACTTGTGTGGAACAGTCTACGACAGTTTGGGACCGTCTGGGACTTGTTTGCAACAGTCTGGGACTGTCTGGGACCGTCTGGGACAGTCTGGGACCGTCTGGGACAGTCTGGGACTTGATTGGAACAGTCTGGGACCGTCTGGGACAGCCTGGGACAGTTTGGGACAGTCTGGGACTTGTTTCTAACAGTCTGGGACTGTCTGGGACCGTCTGGGACTTGTTTGGAACAGTCTGGGACGGTCTGGGACCGTCTGGGACTTGTTTGGAACAGCCTGGTACAGTCTGGGACGGTCTGGGACCTTCTGAGACAGTCTGGGACTTGTTTGGAACAGTCTGGGACAGTCTGGGACAGTCTGGGACTTGTTTGGAACAGTCTGCGTCAGTTTGGGACCGTCTGGGACTTGTTTGGAATAGTCTGCGACAGTTTGGGACAGTCTAGGACTTGTTTGGAACAGTCTGGGACCGTCTGGGACCTTCTGGGACAGTCTGGGATTTGTTTGGAACAGCCTGGTACAGTCTGGGGTAGTCTGGGACTTGTTTGCAACAGTCTGCGTCAGTTTGGGACCGTCTGGGACTTATTTGGAATAGTCTGCGACAGTTTGGGACATTCAGGGACTTGTTTGGAACAGTCTGGGACTGTCTGGGACGGTCTGGGACTTGTTTGGAACAGTCTGGGACAGTCTGGGACAGTCTGGGACAGTCTGGGACTTGTTTGGAACAGCCTGGGACAGTCTGGGGTAGTCTGGGACTTGTTTGGAACAGTCTACGACAGTTTGGGACCGTCTGGGACTTGTTTGCAACAGTCTGGGACTGTCTGGGACCGTCTGGGACTTGTTTGGAACAGTCTGGGACAGCCTGGGACAGTTTGGGACAGTCTGGGACTTGTTTGGAACAGTCTGGGACTGTCTGGGACCGTCTGGGACTTGTTTGGAACTGTCTGGGACTGTCTGGGACCGTCTGGGACTTGTTTGGAACAGTCTGGGACAGTCTGGGACCGTCTGGGACTTGTTTGGAACAGTCTGGGACAGTCTGGGACAGTCTGGGACTTGTTTGGTACAGCCTGGGTCAGTCTGGGGTAGTCTGGGACTTGTTTGGAACAGTCTGGGACCGTCTGGGACAGTCTAGGACACGTTTGGGACAGTCTGGGACCGTCTGGGACCGTCTGGGACCTTCTGGGACAGTCTGGGACTTGTTTGGAACAGTCTGGGACAGTCTGGGACTTGTTTGGGACAGTCTGGGACCGTCTGGGACCGTCTGGGACTGTCTGGGACAGTCTGGGACTTGATTGGAACAGTCTGGGACCGTCTGGGACAGTCTGGGACTTGTTTGGAACAGTCTGGGACAGTCTGGGACTTGTTTGGGACAGTCTGGGACCGTCTGGGACCGTCTGGGACCTTCTGGGACAGTCTGGGACTTGTTTGGAACAGTCTGGGACTGTCTGGGACCGTCTGGGACTTGTTTGGAACAGTCTGGGACAGTCTGGGACAGTCTGGGACTTGTTTGGAACAGTCTGCGTCAGTTTGGGACCGTCTGGGACTTGTTTGGAATAGTCTGCGACAGTTTAGGACAGTCTAGGACTTGTTTGGAACAGTCTGGGACCGTCTGGGACCTTCTGGGACAGTCTGGGACTTGTTTGGAACAGCCTGGTACAGTCTGGGGTAGTCTGGGACTTGTTTGCAACAGTCTGCGTCAGTGTGGGACAGTCTAGGACTTGTTTGGGACAGTCTGGGACAGTCTGGGACCGTCTGGGACAGTCTGGGACTTGTTTGGAACAGTCTGGGACAGTCTGGGACAGTCTGGGACAGTCTGGGACTTGTTTGGAACAGTCTGGGACTGTCTGGGACGGTCTGGGACTTGTTTGGAACAGTCTGGGACAGTCTGGGACGGTCTGGGACTTGTTTGGAACAGTCTGGGACAGTCTGGGACCGTCTGGGACTTGTTTGGAACAGTCTGGGACAGTCTGGGACAGTCTGGGACTTGTTTGGAACAGCCTGGGTCAGTCTGGGGTAGTCTGGGACTTGTTTGGAACAGTCTGGGACCGTCTGGGACAGTCTAGGACACGTTTGAGACCGTCTGGGACCGTCTGGGACAGTCTGGGACTTGTTTGGGACAGTCTGGGACCGCCTGGGACAGTCTGGGACAGTCTAGGACTTGTTTGGAACAGTCTGGGAACGTCTGGGACAGTCTAGGACACGTTTGGGACCGTCTGGGACCGTCTGGGACAGTCTGGGACTTGTTTGGGACAGTCTGGGACCGTCTGGGACAGTCTGGGACTTGATTGGAACAGTCTGGGACCGTCTGGGACAGTCTGGGACTTGTTTGGAACAGTCTGGGACAGTCTGGGACAGTCTGGGACAGTCTGGGACTTGTTTGGGACAGTCTGGGACCGTCTGGGACCTTCTGGGACAGTCTGGGACTTGTTTGGAACAGTCTGGGACTGTCTGGGACCGTCTGGGACTTGTTTGGAACAGTCTGGGACAGTCTGGGACAGTCTGGGACTTGTTTGGAACAGTCTGCGGCAGTTTGGGACCGTCTGGGACTTGTTTGGAATAGTCTGCGACAGTTTGGGACAGTCTAGGACTTGTTTGGAACAGTCTGGGACCGTCTGGGACCTTCTGGGACAGTCTGGGACTTGTTTGGAACAGCCTGGTACAGTCTGGGGTAGTCTGGGACTTGTTTGCAACAGTCTGCGTCAGTTTGGGACCGTCTGGGACTTGTTTGCAACAGTCTGGGACTGTCTGGGACCGTCTGGGACTTGTTTGGAACAGTCTGGGACAGCCTGGGACAGTTTGGGACAGTCTGGGACTTGTTTGGAACAGTCTGGGACAGTCTGGGACCGTCTGGGACTTGTTTGGAACAGTCTGGGACAGTCTGGGACTTGTTTGGAACAGCCTGGGACAGTCTGGGGTAGTCTGGGACTTGTTTGGAACAGTCTGGGATCGTCTGGGACAGTCTAGGACACGTTTGGGACCGTCTGGGGCCATCTGGGACAGTCTGGGACTTGTTTGGGACAGTCTGGGACCGCCTGGGACAGTCTGGGACATTCTAGGACTTGTTTGGAACAGTCTGGGACCGTCTGGGACAGTCTAGGACACGTTTGGGACCGTCTGGGACCGTCTGGGACAGTCTGGGACTTGTTTGGGACAGTCTGGGACCGTCTGGGACAGTCTGGGACTTGTTTGGAACAGTCTCGGACAGTCTGGGACAGTCTGGGACTTGTTTGGGACAGTCTGGGACCGTCTGGGACTTGTTTGGAACAGTCTGCGACAGTCTGGGATAGTCTGGGACTTGTTTGAGACAGTCTGGTAACGTCTGGGACAGTCTAGGACACGTTTGGGACCGTCTGGGACCGTCTGGGACAGTCTGGGACTTGTTTGGAACAGTCTGGGACTGTCTGGGATCGTCTGGGACTTGTTTGGAACAGTCTGGGACAGTCTGGGACAGTCTGGGACTTGTTTGGAACAGTCTGCGTCAGTTTGGGACCGTCTGGGACTTGTTTGGAATAGTCTGCGACAGTTTGGGACAGTCTAGGACTTGGTTGGAACAGTCTGGGACCGTCTGGGACCTTCTGGGACAGTCTGGGACTTGTTTGGAACAGCCTGGTACAGTCTGGGGTAGTCTGGGACTTGTTTGCAACAGTCTGCGTCAGTTTGGGACCGTCTGGGACTTGTTTGGAATAGTCTGCGACAGTTTGGGACAGTCTGGGACTTGTTTGGAACAGTCTGGGACTGTCTGGGACGGTCTGGGACTTGTTTGGAACAGTCTGGGACAGTCTGGGACAGTCTGGGACAGTCTGGGACTTGTTTGGAACAGCCTGGGACAGTCTGGGGTAGTCTGGGACTTGTTTGGAACAGTCTACGACAGTTTGGGACCGTCTGGGACTTGTTTGCAACAGTCTGGGACTGTCTGGGACCGTCTGGGACTTGTTTGGAACAGTCTGGGACAGCCTGGGACAGTTTGGGACAGTCTGGGACTTGTTTGGAACAGTCTGGGACTGTCTGGGACCGTCTGGGACTTGTTTGGAACTGTCTGGGACTGTCTGGGACCGTCTGGGACTTGTTTGGAACAGTCTGGGACAGTCTGGGACCGTCTGGGACTTGTTTGGAACAGTCTGGGACAGTCTGGGACAGTCTGGGACTTGTTTGGTACAGCCTGGGTCAGTCTGGGGTAGTCTGGGACTTGTTTGGAACAGTCTGGGACCGTCTGGGACAGTCTAGGACACGTTTGGGACCGTCTGGGACCGTCTGGGACAGTCTGGGACTTGTTTGGGACAGTCTGGGACCGCCTGGGACAGTCTGGGACAGTCTAGGACTTGTTTGGAACAGTCTGGGACCGTCTGGGACAGTCTAGGACACGTTTGGGACCGTCTGGGACCGTCTGGGACAGTCTGGGACTTGTTTGGGACAGTCTGGGACCGTCTGGGACAGTCTGGGACTTGATTGGAACAGTCTGGGACCGTCTGGGACAGTCTGGGACTTGTTTGGAACAGTCTGGGACAGTCTGGGACAGTCTGGGACAGTCTGGGACTTGTTTGGGAAAGTCTGGGACCGTCTGGGACCTTCTGGGACAGTCTGGGACTTGTTTGGAACAGTCTGGGACTGTCTGGGACCGTCTGGGACTTGTTTGGAACAGTCTGGGACAGTCTGGGACAGTCTGGGACTTGTTTGGAACAGTCTGCGTCAGTTTGTGACCGTCTGGGACTTGTTTGGAATAGTCTGCGACAGTTTGGGACAGTCTAGGACTTGTTTGGAACAGTCTGGGACCGTCTGGGACCTTCTGGGACAGTCTGGGACTTGTTTGGAACAGCCTGGTACAGTCTGGGGTAGTCTGGGACTTGTTTGCAACAGTCTGCGTCAGTTTGGGACAGTCTAGGACTTGTTTGGGACAGTCTGGGACAGTCTGGGACCGTCTGGGACAGTCTGGGACTTGTTTGGAACAGTCTGGGACAGTCTGGGACAGTCTGGGACAGTCTGGGACAGTCTGGGACTTGTTTGGAACAGTCTGGGACTGTCTGGGACGGTCTGGGACTTGTTTGGAACAGTCTGGGACAGTCTGGGACGGTCTGGGACTTGTTTGGAACAGTCTGGGACAGTCTGGGACCGTCTGGGACTTGTTTGGAACAGTCTGGGACAGCCTGGGACAGTTTGGGACAGTCTGGGACTTGTTTGGAACAGTCTGGGACTGTCTGGGACCGTCTGGGACTTGTTTGGAACAGTCTGGGACTGTCTGGGACCGTCTGGGACTTGTTTGGAACAGTCTGGGAACGTGTGGGACCTTCTGGCACAGTCTGGGACATGTTTGGAACAGCCTGGTACAGTCTGGGGTAGTCTGGGACTTGTTTGGAACAGTCTGGGACAGTCTGGGACAGTCTGGGACTTGTTTGGGACAGTCTAGGACCGTCTGAGACAGTCTGGGACTTGATTGGGACAGACTGGGACCGTCTGGGACAGTCTGGGACAGTCTGGGACTTGTTTGGAACAGTCTGGGACAGTCTGGGACCGTCTGGGACTTGTTTGGAACAGTCTGGGACAGTCTGGGACAGTCTGGGACTTGTTTGGTACAGCCTGGGTCAGTCTGGGGTAGTCTGGGACTTGTTTGGAACAGTCTGGGACCGTCTGGGACAGTCTAGGACACGTTTGGGACCGTCTGGGACCGTCTGGGACAGTCTGGGACTTGTTTGGGACAGTCTGGGACCGCCTGGGACAGTCTGGGACAGTCTAGGACTTGTTTGGAACAGTCTGGGACCGTCTGGGACAGTCTAGGACACGTTTGGGACCGTCTGGGACCGTCTGGGACAGTCTGGGACTTGTTTGGGACAGTCTGGGACCGTCTGGGACAGTCTGGGACTTGATTGGAACAGTCTGGGACCGTCTGGGACAGTCTGGGACTTGTTTGGAACAGTCTGGGACAGTCTGGGACAGTCTGGGACAGTCTGGGACTTGTTTGGGAAAGTCTGGGACCGTCTGGGACCTTCTGGGACAGTCTGGGACTTGTTTGGAACAGTCTGGGACTGTCTGGGACCGTCTGGGACTTGTTTGGAACAGTCTGGGACAGTCTGGGACAGTCTGGGACTTGTTTGGAACAGTCTGCGTCAGTTTGGGACAGTCTAGGACTTGTTTGGAACAGTCTGGGACCGTCTGGGACCTTCTGGGACAGTCTGGGACTTGTTTGGAACAGCCTGGTACAGTCTGGGGTAGTCTGGGACTTGTTTGGAACAGTCTGGGACAGTCTGGGACAGTCTGGGACAGTCTGGGACAGTCTGGGACTTGTTTGGAACAGTCTGGGACTGTCTGGGACGGTCTGGGACTTGTTTGGAACAGTCTGGGACAGTCTGGGACGGTCTGGGACTTGTTTGGAACAGTCTGGGACAGTCTGGGACCGTCTGGGACTTGTTTGGAACAGTCTGGGACAGCCTGGGACAGTTTGGGACAGTCTGGGACTTGTTTGGAACAGTCTGGGACTGTCTGGGACCGTCTGGGACTTGTTTGGAACAGTCTGGGACTGTCTGGGACCGTCTGGGACTTGTTTGGAACAGTCTGGGAACGTGTGGGACCTTCTGGCACAGTCTGGGACATGTTTGGAACAGCCTGGTACAGTCTGGGGTAGTCTGGGACTTGTTTGGAACAGTCTGGGACAGTCTGGGACAGTCTGGGACTTGTTTGGAACAGCCTGGGACAGTCTGGGGTAGTCTGGGACTTGTTTGGAACAGTCTGGGACCGTCTGGGACAGTCGAGGACACGATTGGGACCGTCTGGGACCGTCTGGGACAGTCTGGGACTTGTTTGGAACAGCCTGGGACAGTCTGGGGTAGTCTGGGACTTGTTTGGAACAGTCTGGGACCGTCTGGGACAGTCTAGGACACGATTGGGACCGTCTGGGACAGTCTGGGACTTGTTTGGGACAGTCTGGGACCGTCTGGGACAGTCTGGGACTTGATTGGGACAGACTGGGACCGTCTGGGACAGTCTGGGACAGTCTGGGACTTGTTTGGAACAGTCTGGGACCGTCTGGGACAGTCTAGGACACGTTTGGGACCGTCTGGGACCGTCTGGGACAGTCTGGGACTTGATTGGAACAGTCTGGGACCGTCTGGGACAGTCTGGGACTTGTTTGGAACAGTCTGGGACCGTCTGGGACCTTCTGGGACAGTCTGGGACTTGTTTGGGGCAGTCTGGGACCGCCTGGGACAGTCTGGGACAGTCTAGGACTTGTTTGGAACAGTCTGGGACCGTCTGTGACCGTCTGGGACAGTCTAGGACACGTTTGGGACCGTCTGGGACCGTCTGGGACAGTCTGGGACCGTCTGGGACAGTCTGCGACTTGATTGGAACAGTCTGGGACCGTCTGGGACAGCCTGGGACAGTTTGGGACAGTCTGGGACTTGTTTGGAACAGTCTGGGACTGTCTGGGACCGTCTGGGACTTGTTTGGAACAGTCTGGGAACGTGTGGGACCTTCTGGCGCAGTCTGGGACATGTTTGGAACAGCCTGGTACAGTCTGGGGTAGTCTGGGACTTGTTTGGAACAGTCTGGGACAGTCTGGGACAGTCTGGGACTTGTTTGGAACAGCCTGGGACAGTCTGGGGTAGTCTGGGACTTGTTTGGAACAGTCTGGGACCGTCTGGGACAGTCTAGGACACGATTGGGACCGTCTGGGACAGTCTGGGACTTGTTTGGGACAGTCTGGGACCGTCTGGGACAGTCTGGGACTTGATTGGGACAGACTGGGACCGTCTGGGACAGTCTGGGACAGTCTGGGACTTGTTTGGAACAGTCTGGGACCGTCTGGGACAGTCTAGGACACGTTTGGGACCGTCTGGGACCGTCTGGGACAGTCTGGGACTTGATTGGAACAGTCTGGGACCGTCTGGGACAGTCTGGGACTTGTTTGGAACAGTCTGGGACCGTCTGGGACCTTCTGGGACAGTCTGGGACTTGTTTGGGGCAGTCTGGGACCGCCTGGGACAGTCTGGGACAGTCTAGGACTTGTTTGGAACAGTCTGGGACCGTCTGTGACCGTCTGGGACAGTCTAGGACACGTTTGGGACCGTCTGGGACCGTCTGGGACAGTCTGGGACTTGTTTGGGACAGTCTGGGACCGTCTGGGACAGTCTGGGACTTGATTGGAACAGTCTGGGACCGTCTGGGACAGTCTGGGACTTGTTTGGAACAGTCTGGGACAGTCTGGGACTTGTTTGGGACAGTCTGGGACCGTCTGGGACCTTCTGGGACAGTCTGGGACTTGTTTGGAACAGTCTGGGACTGTCTGGGACCGTCTGGGACTTGTTTGGAACAGTCTGGGCAGTCTGGGACAGTCTGGGACTTGTTTGGAACAGTCTGCGTCAGTTTGGGACCGTCTGGGACTTGTTTGGAATAGTCTGCGACAGTTTGGGACAGTCTAGGACTTGTTTGGAACAGTCTGGGACCGTCTGGGACCTTCTGGGACAGTCTGGGACTTGTTTGGAACAGCCTGGTACAGTCTGGGGTAGTCTGGGACTTGTTTGCAACAGTCTGCGTCAGTGTGGGACAGTCTAGAACTTGTTTGGGACAGTCTGGGACAGTCTGGGACCGTCTGGGACAGTCTGGGACTTGTTTGGAACAGTCTGGGACAGTCTGGGACAGTCTGGGACTTGTTTGGAACAGTCTGGGACTGTCTGGGACGGTCTGGGACTTGTTTGGAACAGTCTGGGACAGTCTGGGACGGTCTGGGACTTGTTTGGAACAGTCTGGGACAGTCTGGGACCGTCTGGGACTTGTTTGGAACAGTCTGGGACAGTCTGGGACAGTCTGGGACTTGTTTGGAACAGCCTGGGTCAGTCTGGGGTAGTCTGGGACTTGTTTGGAACAGTCTGGGACCGTCTGGGACAGTCTAGGACACGTTTGGGACCGTCTGGGACCGTCTGGGACAGTCTGGGACTTGTTTGGGACAGTCTGGGACCGCCTGGGACAGTCTGGGACAGTCTAGGACTTGTTTGGAACAGTCTGGGAACGTCTGGGACAGTCTAGGACACGTTTGGGACCGTCTGGGACCGTTTGTGACAGTCTGGGACTTGTTTGGGACAGTCTGGGACCGTCTGGGACAGTCTGGGACTTGATTGGAACAGTCTGGGACCGTCTGGGACAGTCTGGGACTTGTTTGGAACAGTCTGGGACAGTCTGGGACAGTCTGGGACTTGTTTGGGACAGTCTGGGACAGTCTGGGACCTTCTGGGACAGTCTGGGACTTGTTTGGAACAGTCTGGGACTGTCTGGGACCGTCTGGGACTTGTTTGGAACAGTCTGGGACAGTCTGGGACAGTCTGGGACTTGTTTGGAACAGTCTGCGGCAGTTTGGGACCGTCTGGGACTTGTTTGGAATAGTCTGCGACAGTTTGGGACAGTCTAGGACTTGTTTGGAACAGTCTGGGACCGTCTGGGACCTTCTGGGACAGTCTGGGACTTGTTTGGAACAGCCTGGTACAGTCTGGGGTAGTCTGGGACTTGTTTGCAACAGTCTGCGTCAGTTTGGGACAGTCTAGGACTTGTTTGGGACAGTCTGGGACAGTCTGGGACCGTCTGGGACAGTCTGGGACTTGTTTGGAACAGTCTGGGACAGTCTGGGACAGTCTGGGACTTGTTTGGAACAGTCTGGGACTGTCTGGGACGGTCTGGGACTTGTTTGGAACAGTCTGGGACAGTCTGGGACGGTCTGGGACTTGTTTGGAACAGTCTGGGACAGTCTGGGACCGTCTGGGACTTGTTTGGAACAGTCTGGGACAGCCTGGGACAGTTTGGAACAGTCTGGGACTTGTTTGGAACAGTCTGGGACTGTCTGGGACCGTCTGGGACTTGTTTGGAACAGTCTGGGACTGTCTGGGACCGTCTGGGACTTGTTTGGAACAGTCTGGGAACGTGTGGGACCTTCTGGCACAGTCTGGGACATGTTTGGAACAGCCTGGTACAGTCTGGGGTAGTCTGGGACTTGTTTGGAACAGTCTGGGACAGTCTGGGACAGTCTGGGACTTGTTTGGAACAGCCTGGGACAGTCTGGGGTAGTCTGGGACTTGTTTGGAACAGTCTGGGACCGTCTGGGACAGTCGAGGACACGATTGGGACCGTCTGGGACCGTCTGGGACAGTCTGGGACTTGTTTGGGACAGTCTAGGACCGTCTGGGACAGTCTGGGACTTGATTGGGACAGACTGGGACCGTCTGGGACAGTCTGGGACAGTCTGGGACTTGTTTGGAACAGTCTGGGACCGTCTGGGACAGTCTAGGACACGTTTGGGACCGTCTGGGACCGTCTGGGACAGTCTGGGACTTGTTTGGGACAGTCTGGGACCGTCTGGGACAGTCTGGGACTTGATTGGAACAGTCTGGGACCGTCTGGGACAGCCTGGGACAGTTTGGGACAGTCTGGGACTTGTTTGGAACAGTCTGGGACTGTCTGGGACCGTCTGGGACTTGTTTGGAACAGTCTGGGAACGTGTGGGACCTTCTGGCGCAGTCTGGGACATGTTTGGAACAGCCTGGTACAGTCTGGGGTAGTCTGGGACTTGTTTGGAACAGTCTGGGACAGTCTGGGACAGTCTGGGACTTGTTTGGAACAGCCTGGGACAGTCTGGGGTAGTCTGGGACTTGTTTGGAACAGTCTGGGACCGTCTGGGACAGTCTAGGACACGATTGGGACCGTGTGGGACAGTCTGGGACTTGTTTGGGACAGTCTGGGACCGTCTGGGACAGTCTGGGACTTGATTGGGACAGACTGGGACCGTCTGGGACAGTCTGGGACAGTCTGGGACTTGTTTGGAACAGTCTGGGACCGTCTGGGACAGTCTAGGACACGTTTGGGACCGTCTGGGACCGTCTGGGACAGTCTGGGACTTGATTGGAACAGTCTGGGACCGTCTGGGACAGTCTGGGACTTGTTTGGAACAGTCTGGAACCGTCTGGGACCTTCTGGGACAGTCTGGGACTTGTTTGGAACAGCCTGGTACAGTCTGGGACGGTCTGGGACTTGTTTGGAACAGCCTGGGACAGTCTGGGACTTGTTTGGAACAGCCTGGTACAGTCTGGGACCGTCTGGGACTTGTTTGCAACAGTCTGGGACTGTCTGTGACCGTCTGGAACTTGTTTGGAACAGTCTGGGACAGCCTGGGACAGTTTGGGACAGTCTGGGACTTGTTTGGAACAGTCTGGGACTGTCTGGGACCGTCTGGGACTTGTTTGGAACAGTCTGGGACTGTCTGGGACCGTCTGGGACTTGTTTGGAACAGTCTGGGACAGTCTGGGACCGTCTGGGACTTGTTTGGAACAGTCTGGGACAGTCTGGGACAGGCTGGGACTTGTTTGGAACAGCCTGGGTCAGTCTGGGGTAGTCTGGGACTTGTTTGGAACAGTCTGGGACCGTCTGGGACAGTCTAGGACACGTTTGGGACCGTCTGGGACCGTCTGGGACAGTCTGGGACTTGTTTGGGACAGTCTGGGACCGCCTGGGACAGTCTGGGACAGTCTAGGACTTGTTTGGAACAGTCTGGGACCGTCTGGGACAGTCTAGGACACGTTTGGGACCGTCTGGGACAGTCTGGGACTTGTTTGGGACAGTCTGGGACCGTCTGGTACAGTCTGGGACTTGATTGGAACAGTCTGGGACCGTCTGGGACAGTCTGGGACTTGTTTGGAACAGTCTGGGACAGTGTGGGACAGTGTGGGACAGTCTGGGACTTGTTTGGGACAGTCTGGGACCGTCTGGGACCTTCTGGGACAGTCTGGGACTTGTTTGGAACAGTCTGGGACTGTCTGGGACCGTCTGGGACTTGTTTGGAACAGTCTGGGACAGTCTGGGACAGTCTGGGACTTGTTTGGAACAGTCTGCGTCAGTTTGGGACCGTCTGGGACTTGTTTGGAATAGTCTGCGACAGTTTGGGGTAGTCTGGGACTTGTTTGGAACAGTCTAGGACCGTCTGCGACAGTCTGGGACTTGATTGGGACAGACTGGGACCGTCTGGGACAGTCTGGGACAGTCTGGGACTTGTTTGGAACAGTCTGGGACCGTCTGGGACAGCCTGGGACAGTTTGGGACAGTCTGGGACTTGTTTCTAACAGTCTGGGACTGTCTGGGACCGTCTGGGACTTGTTTGGAACAGTCTGGGACTGTCTGGGACCGTCTGGGACTTGTTTGGAACAGTCTGGGACCGTCTGGGACCTTCTGGGACAGTCTGGGACTTGTTTGGAACAGCCTGGTACAGTCTGGGACGGTCTGGGACTTGTTTGGAACAGCCTGGGACAGTCTGGGACAGTCTGGGACTTGTTTGGAACAGCCTGGGACAGTCTGGGACCGTCTGGGACTTGTTTGCAACAGTCTGGGACTGTCTGGGACCGTCTGGGACTTGTTTGGAACAGTCTGGGACAGCCTGGGACAGTTTGGGACAGTCTGGGACTTGTTTGGAACAGTCTGGGACTGTCTGGGACCGTCTGGGACTTGTTTGGAACAGTCTGGGACAGCCTGGGACAGTTTGGGACAGTCTGGGACTTGTTTGGAACAGTCTGGGACTGTCTGGGACCGTCTGGGACTTGTTTGGAACAGTCTGGGACTGTCTGGGACCGTCTGGGACTTGTTTGGAACAGTCTGGGACCGTCTGGGACTTGTTTGGAACAGTCTGGGACAGTCTGGGACAGTCTGGGACTTGTTTGGAACAGCCTGGGTCAGTCTGGGGTAGTCTGGGACTTGTTTGGGGCAGTCTGGGACCGCCTGGGACAGTCTGGGACAGTCTAGGACTTGTTTGGAACAGTCTGGGACCGTCTGGGACAGTCTAGGACACGTTTGGGACCGTCTGGGACCGTCTGGGACAGTCTGGGACTTGTTTGGGACAGTCTTGGACCGTCTGGGACAGTCTAGGACACGATTGGGACCGTCTGGGACAGTCTGGGACTTGTTTGGGACAGTCTGGGACCGTCTGGGACAGTCTGGGACTTGATTGGGACAGACTGGGACCGTCTGGGACAGTCTGGGACAGTCTGGGACTTGTTTGGAACAGTCTGGGACCGTCTGGGACAGTCTAGGACACGTTTGGAACCGTCTGGGACCGTCTGGGACAGTCTGGGACTTGATTGGAACAGTCTGGGACCGTCTGGGACAGTCTGGGACTTGTTTGGAACAGTCTGGGACCGTCTGGGACCTTCTGGGACAGTCTGGGACTTGTTTGGGGCAGTCTGGGACCGCCTGGGACAGTCTGGGACAGTCTAGGACTTGTTTGGAACAGTCTGGGACCGTCTGGGACCGTCTGGGACAGTCTAGGACACGTTTGGGACCGTCTGGGACCGTCTGGGACAGTCTGGGACTTGTTTGGGACAGTCTGGGACCGTCTGGGACAGTCTGGGACTTGATTGGAACAGTCTGGGACCGTCTGGGACAGCCTGGGACAGTTTGGGACAGTCTGGGACTTGTTTGGAACAGTCTGGGACTGTCTGGGACCGTCTGGGACTTGTTTGGAACAGTCTGGGAACGTGTGGGACCTTCTGGCGCAGTCTGGGACATGTTTGGAACAGCCTGGTACAGTCTGGGGTAGTCTGGGACTTGTTTGGAACAGTCTGGGACAGTCTGGGACAGTCTGGGACTTGTTTGGAACAGCCTGGGACAGTCTGGGGTAGTCTGGGACTTGTTTGGAACAGTCTGGGACCGTCTGGGACAGTCTAGGACACGATTGGGACCGTGTGGGACAGTCTGGGACTTGTTTGGGACAGTCTGGGACCGTCTGGGACAGTCTGGGACTTGATTGGGACAGACTGGGACCGTCTGGGACAGTCTGGGACAGTCTGGGACTTGTTTGGAACAGTCTGGGACCGTCTGGGACAGTCTAGGACACGTTTGGGACCGTCTGGGACCGTCTGGGACAGTCTGGGACTTGATTGGAACAGTCTGGGACCGTCTGGGACAGTCTGGGACTTGTTTGGAACAGTCTGGAACCGTCTGGGACCTTCTGGGACAGTCTGGGACTTGTTTGGAACAGCCTGGTACAGTCTGGGACGGTCTGGGACTTGTTTGGAACAGCCTGGGACAGTCTGGGACTTGTTTGGAACAGCCTGGTACAGTCTGGGACCGTCTGGGACTTGTTTGCAACAGTCTGGGACTGTCTGTGACCGTCTGGAACTTGTTTGGAACAGTCTGGGACAGCCTGGGACAGTTTGGGACAGTCTGGGACTTGTTTGGAACAGTCTGGGACTGTCTGGGACCGTCTGGGACTTGTTTGGAACAGTCTGGGACTGTCTGGGACCGTCTGGGACTTGTTTGGAACAGTCTGGGACAGTCTGGGACCGTCTGGGACTTGTTTGGAACAGTCTGGGACAGTCTGGGACAGGCTGGGACTTGTTTGGAACAGCCTGGGTCAGTCTGGGGTAGTCTGGGACTTGTTTGGAACAGTCTGGGACCGTCTGGGACAGTCTAGGACACGTTTGGGACCGTCTGGGACCGTCTGGGACAGTCTGGGACTTGTTTGGAACAGTCTGGGACCGTCTGGGACAGTCTAGGACACGTTTGGGACCGTCTGGGACAGTCTGGGACTTGTTTGGGACAGTCTGGGACCATCTGGTACAGTCTGGGACTTGATTGGAACAGTCTGGGACCGTCTGGGACAGTCTGGGACTTGTTTGGAACAGTCTGGGACAGTGTGGGACAGTGTGGGACAGTCTGGGACTTGTTTGGGACAGTCTGGGACCGTCTGGGACCTTCTGGGACAGTCTGGGACTTGTTTGGAACAGTCTGGGACTGTCTGGGACCGTCTGGGACTTGTTTGGAACAGTCTGGGACAGTCTGGGACAGTCTGGGACTTGTTTGGAACAGTCTGCGTCAGTTTGGGACCGTCTGGGACTTGTTTGGAATAGTCTGCGACAGTTTGGGGTAGTCTGGGACTTGTTTGGAACAGTCTAGGACCGTCTGCGACAGTCTGGGACTTGATTGGGACAGACTGGGACCGTCTGGCACAGTCTGGGACAGTCTGGGACTTGTTTGGAACAGTCTGGGACCGTCTGGGACAGCCTGGGACAGTTTGGGACAGTCTGGGACTTGTTTGGAACAGTCTGGGACTGTCTGGGACCGTCTGGGACTTGTTTGGAACAGTCTGGGACTGTCTGGGACCGTCTGGGACTTGTTTGGAACAGTCTGGGACAGTCTGGGACCGTCTGGGACTTGTTTGGAACAGTCTGGGACAGTCTGGGACAGGCTGGGACTTGTTTGGAACAGCCTGGGTCAGTCTGGGGTAGTCTGGGACTTGTTTGGAACAGTCTGGGACCGTCTGGGACAGTCTAGGACACGTTTGGGACCGTCTGGGACCGTCTGGGACAGTCTGGGACTTGTTTGGGACAGTCTGGGACCGCCTGGGACAGTCTGGGACAGTCTAGGACTTGTTTGGAACAGTCTGGGACCGTCTGGGACAGTCTAGGACACGTTTGGGACCGTCTGGGACAGTCTGGGACTTGTTTGGGACAGTCTGGGACCGTCTGGTACAGTCTGGGACTTGATTGGAACAGTCTGGGACCGTCTGGGACAGTCTGGGACTTGTTTGGAACAGTCTGGGACAGTGTGGGACAGTGTGGGACAGTCTGGGACTTGTTTGGGACAGTCTGGGACCGTCTGGGACCTTCTGGGACAGTCTGGGACTTGTTTGGAACAGTCTGGGACTGTCTGGGACCGTCTGGGACTTGTTTGGAACAGTCTGGGACAGTCTGGGACAGTCTGGGACTTGTTTGGAACAGTCTGCGTCAGTTTGGGACCGTCTGGGACTTGTTTGGAATAGTCTGCGACAGTTTGGGGTAGTCTGGGACTTGTTTGGAACAGTCTAGGACCGTCTGCGACAGTCTGGGACTTGATTGGGACAGACTGGGACCGTCTGGGACAGTCTGGGACAGTCTGGGACTTGTTTGGAACAGTCTGGGACCGTCTGGGACAGCCTGGGACAGTTTGGGACAGTCTGGGACTTGTTTCTAACAGTCTGGGACTGTCTGGGACCGTCTGGGACTTGTTTGGAACAGTCTGGGACTGTCTGGGACCGTCTGGGACTTGTTTGGAACAGTCTGGGACCGTCTGGGACCTTCTGGGACAGTCTGGGACTTGTTTGGAACAGCCTGGTACAGTCTGGGACGGTCTGGGACTTGTTTGGAACAGCCTGGGACAGTCTGGGACAGTCTGGGACTTGTTTGGAACAGCCTGGGACAGTCTGGGACCGTCTGGGACTTGTTTGCAACAGTCTGGGACTGTCTGGGACCGTCTGGGACTTGTTTGGAACAGTCTGGGACAGCCTGGGACAGTTTGGGACAGTCTGGGACTTGTTTGGAACAGTCTGGGACTGTCTGGGACCGTCTGGGACTTGTTTGGAACAGTCTGGGACAGCCTGGGACAGTTTGGGACAGTCTGGGACTTGTTTGGAACAGTCTGGGACTGTCTGGGACCGTCTGGGACTTGTTTGGAACAGTCTGGGACTGTCTGGGACCGTCTGGGACTTGTTTGGAACAGTCTGGGACCGTCTGGGACTTGTTTGGAACAGTCTGGGACAGTCTGGGACAGTCTGGGACTTGTTTGGAACAGCCTGGGTCAGTCTGGGGTAGTCTGGGACTTGTTTGGGGCAGTCTGGGACCGCCTGGGACAGTCTGGGACTGTCTAGGACTTGTTTGGAACAGTCTGGGACCGTCTGGGACAGTCTAGGACACGTTTGGGACCGTCTGGGACCGTCTGGGACAGTCTGGGACTTGTTTGGGACAGTCTTGGACCGTCTGGGACAGTCTAGGACACGATTGGGACCGTCTGGGACAGTCTGGGACTTGTTTGGGACAGTCTGGGACCGTCTGGGACAGTCTGGGACTTGATTGGGACAGACTGGGACCGTCTGGGACAGTCTGGGACAGTCTGGGACTTGTTTGGAACAGTCTGGGACCGTCTGGGACAGTCTAGGACACGTTTGGGACCGTCTGGGACCGTCTGGGACAGTCTGGGACTTGATTGGAACAGTCTGGGACCGTCTGGGACAGTCTGGGACTTGTTTGGAACAGTCTGGGACCGTCTGGGACCTTCTGGGACAGTCTGGGACTTGTTTGGGGCAGTCTGGGACCGCCTGGGACAGTCTGGGACAGTCTAGGACTTGTTTGGAACAGTCTGGGACCGTCTGGGACCGTCTGGGACAGTCTAGGACACGTTTGGGACCGTCTGGGACCGTCTGGGACAGTCTGGGACTTGTTTGGGACAGTCTGGGACCGTCTGGGACAGTCTGGGACTTGATTGGAACAGTCTGGGACCGTCTGGGACAGCCTGGGACAGTTTGGGACAGTCTGGGACTTGTTTGGAACAGTCTGGGACTGTCTGGGACCGTCTGGGACTTGTTTGGAACAGTCTGGGAACGTGTGGGACCTTCTGGCGCAGTCTGGGACATGTTTGGAACAGCCTGGTACAGTCTGGGGTAGTCTGGGACTTGTTTGGAACAGTCTGGGACAGTCTGGGACAGTCTGGGACTTGTTTGGAACAGCCTGGGACAGTCTGGGTTAGTCTGGGACTTGTTTGGAACAGTCTGGGACCGTCTGGGACAGTCTAGGACACGATTGGGACCGTGTGGGACAGTCTGGGACTTGTTTGGGACAGTCTGGGACCGTCTGGGACAGTCTGGGACTTGATTGGGACAGACTGGGACCGTCTGGGACAGTCTGGGACAGTCTGGGACTTGTTTGGAACAGTCTGGGACCGTCTGGGACAGTCTAGGACACGTTTGGGACCGTCTGGGACCGTCTGGGACAGTCTGGGACTTGATTGGAACAGTCTGGGACCGTCTGGGACAGTCTGGGACTTGTTTGGAACAGTCTGGAACCGTCTGGGACCTTCTGGGACAGTCTGGGACTTGTTTGGAACAGCCTGGTACAGTCTGGGACGGTCTGGGACTTGTTTGGAACAGCCTGGGACAGTCTGGGACTTGTTTGGAACAGCCTGGTACAGTCTGGGACCGTCTGGGACTTGTTTGCAACAGTCTGGGACTGTCTGTGACCGTCTGGAACTTGTTTGGAACAGTCTGGGACAGCCTGGGACAGTTTGGGACAGTCTGGGACTTGTTTGGAACAGTCTGGGACTGTCTGGGACCGTCTGGGACTTGTTTGGAACAGTCTGGGACTGTCTGGGACCGTCTGGGACTTGTTTGGAACAGTCTGGGACAGTCTGGGACCGTCTGGGACTTGTTTGGAACAGTCTGGGACAGTCTGGGACAGGCTGGGACTTGTTTGGAACAGCCTGGGTCAGTCTGGGGTAGTCTGGGACTTGTTTGGAACAGTCTGGGACCGTCTGGGACAGTCTAGGACACGTTTGGGACCGTCTGGGACCGTCTGGGACAGTCTGGGACTTGTTTGGAACAGTCTGGGACCGTCTGGGACAGTCTAGGACACGTTTGGGACCGTCTGGGACAGTCTGGGACTTGTTTGGGACAGTCTGGGACCATCTGGTACAGTCTGGGACTTGATTGGAACAGTCTGGGACCGTCTGGGACAGTCTGGGACTTGTTTGGAACAGTCTGGGACAGTGTGGGACAGTGTGGGACAGTCTGGGACTTGTTTGGGACAGTCTGGGACCGTCTGGGACCTTCTGGGACAGTCTGGGACTTGTTTGGAACAGTCTGGGACTGTCTGGGACCGTCTGGGACTTGTTTGGAACAGTCTGGGACAGTCTGGGACAGTCTGGGACTTGTTTGGAACAGTCTGCGTCAGTTTGGGACCGTCTGGGACTTGTTTGGAATAGTCTGCGACAGTTTGGGGTAGTCTGGGACTTGTTTGGAACAGTCTAGGACCGTCTGCGACAGTCTGGGACTTGATTGGGACAGACTGGGACCGTCTGGCACAGTCTGGGACAGTCTGGGACTTGTTTGGAACAGTCTGGGACCGTCTGGGACAGCCTGGGACAGTTTGGGACAGTCTGGGACTTGTTTCTAACAGTCTGGGACTGTCTGGGACCGTCTGGGACTTGTTTGGAACAGTCTGGGACTGTCTGGGACCGTCTGGGACTTGTTTGGAACAGTCTGGGACCGTCTGGGACCTTCTGGGACAGTCTGGGACTTGTTTGGAACAGCCTGGTACAGTCTGGGACGGTCTGGGACTTGTTTGGAACAGCCTGGGACAGTCTGGGACAGTCTGGGACTTGTTTGGAACAGCCTGGGACAGTCTGGGACCGTCTGGGACTTGTTTGCAACAGTCTGGGACTGTCTGGGACCGTCTGGGACTTGTTTGGAACAGTCTGGGACAGCCTGGGACAGTTTGGGACAGTCTGGGACTTGTTTGGAACAGTCTGGGACTGTCTGGGACCGTCTGGGACTTGTTTGGAACAGTCTGGGACAGCCTGGGACAGTTTGGGACAGTCTGGGACTTGTTTGGAACAGTCTGGGACTGTCTGGGACCGTCTGGGACTTGTTTGGAACAGTCTGGGACTGTCTGGGACCGTCTGGGACTTGTTTGGAACAGTCTGGGACCGTCTGGGACTTGTTTGGAACAGTCTGGGACAGTCTGGGACAGTCTGGGACTTGTTTGGAACAGCCTGGGTCAGTCTGGGGTAGTCTGGGACTTGTTTGGGGCAGTCTGGGACCGCCTGGGACAGTCTGGGACAGTCTAGGACTTGTTTGGAACAGTCTGGGACCGTCTGGGACAGTCTAGGACACGTTTGGGACCGTCTGGGACCGTCTGGGACAGTCTGGGACTTGTTTGGGACAGTCTTGGACCGTCTGGGACAGTCTAGGACACGATTGGGACCGTCTGGGACAGTCTGGGACTTGTTTGGGACAGTCTGGGACCGTCTGGGACAGTCTGGGACTTGATTGGGACAGACTGGGACCGTCTGGGACAGTCTGGGACTTGTTTGGAACAGTCTGGGACCGTCTGGGACAGTCTAGGACACGTTTGGGACCGTCTGGGACCGTCTGGGACAGTCTGGGACTTGATTGGAACAGTCTGGGACCGTCTGGGACAGTCTGGGACTTGTTTGGAACAGTCTGGGACCGTCTGGGACCTTCTGGGACAGTCTGGGACTTGTTTGGGGCAGTCTGGGACCGCCTGGGACAGTCTGGGACAGTCTAGGACTTGTTTGGAACAGTCTGGGACCGTCTGGGACCGTCTGGGACAGTCTAGGACACGTTTGGGACCGTCTGGGACCGTCTGGGACAGTCTGGGACTTGTTTGGGACAGTCTGGGACCGTCTGGGACAGTCTGGGACTTGATTGGAACAGTCTGGGACCGTCTGGGATAGTCTGGGACATGTTTGGAACAGTCTGGGACAGTCTGGGACAGTCTGGGACTTGTTTGGAACAGTCTGCGTCAGTTTGGGACCGTCTGGGACTTGTTTGGAATAGTCTGCGACAGTTTGGGACAGTCTAGGACTTGTTTGGAACAGTCTGGGACCGTCTGGGACCTTCTGGGACAGTCTGGGACTTGTTTGGAACAGCCTGGTACAGTCTGGGGTAGTCTGGGACTTGTTTGCAACAGTCTGCGTCAGTGTGGGACAGTCTAGAACTTGTTTGGGACAGTCTGGGACAGTCTGGGACCGTCTGGGACAGTCTGGGACTTGTTTGGAACAGTCTGGGACAGTCTGGGACAGTCTGGGACAGTCTGGGACTTGTTTGGAACAGTCTGGGACTGTCTGGGACGGTCTGGGACTTGTTTGGAACAGTCTGGGACAGTCTGGGACGGTCTGGGACTTGTTTGGAACAGTCTGGGACAGTCTGGGACCGTCTGGGACTTGTTTGGAACAGTGTGGGACGGTCTGGGACAGTCTGGGACTTGTTTGGAACAGCCTGGGTCAGTCTGGGGTAGTCTGGGACTTGTTTGGAATAGTCTGGGACCGTCTGGGACAGTCTAGGACACGTTTGGGACCGTCTGGGACCGTCTGGGACAGTCTGGGACTTGTTTGGGACAGTCTTGGACCGTCTGGGACAGTCTGGGACAGTCTGGGACTTGTTTGGAACAGTCTGGGACTGTCTGGGACCGTCTGGGACTTGTTTGGAACAGTCTGGGACTGTCTGGGACCGTCTGGGACTTGTTTGGAACAGTCTGGGACCGTCTGGGACTTGTTTGGAACAGTCTGGGACAGTCTGGGACAGTCTGGGACTTGTTTGGAACAGCCTGGGTCAGTCTGGGGTAGTCTGGGACTTGTTTGGAACAGTCTGGGACCGTCTGGGACAGTCTAGGACACGTTTGGGACCGTCTGGGACCGTCTGGGACCGTCTGGGACAGTCTGGGACTTGTTTGGGGCAGTCTGGGACCGCCTGGGACAGTCTGGGACAGTCTAGGACTTGTTTGGAACAGTCTGGGACCGTCTGGGACAGTCTAGGACACGTTTGGGACCGTCTGGGACCGTCTGGGACAGTCTGGGACTTGTTTGGGACAGTCTTGGACCGTCTGGGACAGTCTAGGACACGATTGGGACCGTCTGGGACAGTCTGGGACTTGTTTGGGACAGTCTGGGACCGTCTGGGACAGTCTGGGACTTGATTGGGACAGACTGGGACCGTCTGGGACAGTCTGGGACAGTCTGGGACTTGTTTGGAACAGTCTGGGACCGTCTGGGACAGTCTAGGACACGTTTGGGACCGTCTGGGACCGTCTGGGACAGTCTGGGACTTGATTGGAACAGTCTGGGACCGTCTGGGACAGTCTGGGACTTGTTTGGAACAGTCTGGGACCGTCTGGGACCTTCTGGGACAGTCTGGGACTTGTTTGGGGCAGTCTGGGACCGCCTGGGACAGTCTGGGACAGTCTAGGACTTGTTTGGAACAGTCTGGGACCGTCTGGGACCGTCTGGGACAGTCTAGGACACGTTTGGGACCGTCTGGGACCGTCTGGGACAGTCTGGGACTTGTTTGGGACAGTCTGGGACCGTCTGGGACAGTCTGGGACTTGATTGGAACAGTCTGGGACCGTCTGGGACAGTCTGGGACTTGTTTGGAACAGTCTGGGACAGTCTGGGACTTGTTTGGGACAGTCTGGGACCGTCTGGGACCTTCTGGGACAGTCTGGGACTTGTTTGGAACAGTCTGGGACTGTCTGGGACCGTCTGGGACTTGTTTGGAACAGTCTGGGACAGTCTGGGACAGTCTGGGACTTGTTTGGAACAGTCTGCGTCAGTTTGGGACCGTCTGGGACTTGTTTGGAATAGTCTGCGACAGTTTGGGACAGTCTAGGACTTGTTTGGAACAGTCTGGGACCGTCTGGGACCTTCTGGGACAGTCTGGGACTTGTTTGGAACAGCCTGGTACAGTCTGGGGTAGTCTGGGACTTGTTTGCAACAGTCTGCGTCAGTGTGGGACAGTCTAGAACTTGTTTGGGACAGTCTGGGACAGTCTGGGACCGTCTGGGATAGTCTGGGACTTGTTTGGAACAGTCTGGGACAGTCTGGGACAGTCTGGGACTTGTTTGGAACAGTCTGGGACTGTCTGGGACGGTCTGGGACTTGTTTGGAACAGTCTGGGACAGTCTGGGACGGTCTGGGACTTGTTTGGAACAGTCTGGGACAGTCTGGGACCGTCTGGGACTTGTTTGGAACAGTGTGGGACAGTCTGGGACAGTCTGGGACTTGTTTGGAACAGCCTGGGTCAGTCTGGGGTAGTCTGGGACTTGTTTGGAATAGTCTGGGACCGTCTGGGACAGTCTAGGACACGTTTGGGACCGTCTGGGACCGTCTGGGACAGTCTGGGACTTGTTTGGGACAGTCTTGGACCGTCTGGGACAGTCTGGGACAGTCTGGGACTTGTTTGGAACAGTCTGGGACTGTCTGGGACCGTCTGGGACTTGTTTGGAACAGTCTGGGACTGTCTGGGACCGTCTGGGACTTGTTTGGAACAGTCTGGGACCGTCTGGGACTTGTTTGGAACAGTCTGGGACAGTCTGGGACAGTCTGGGACTTGTTTGGAACAGCCTGGGTCAGTCTGGGGTAGTCTGGGACTTGTTTGGAACAGTCTGGGACCGTCTGGGACAGTCTAGGACACGTTTGGGACCGTCTGGGACCGTCTGCGACAGTCTGGGACTTGTTTGGGGCAGTCTGGGACCGCCTGGGACAGTCTGGGACAGTCTAGGACTTGTTTGGAACAGTCTGGGACCGTCTGGGACAGTCTAGGACACGTTTGGGACCGTCTGGGACCGTCTGGGACAGTCTGGGACTTGTTTGGGACAGTCTTGGACCGTCTGGGACAGTCTAGGACACGATTGGGACCGTCTGGGACAGTCTGGGACTTGTTTGGGACAGTCTGGGACCGTCTGGGACAGTCTGGGACTTGATTGGGACAGACTGGGACCGTCTGGGACAGTCTGGGACAGTCTGGGACTTGTTTGGAACAGTCTGGGACCGTCTGGGACAGTCTAGGACACGTTTGGGACCGTCTGGGACCGTCTGGGACAGTCTGGGACTTGATTGGAACAGTCTGGGACCGTCTGGGACAGTCTGGGACTTGTTTGGAACAGTCTGGGACCGTCTGGGACCTTCTGGGACAGTCTGGGACTTGTTTGGGGCAGTCTGGGACCGCCTGGGACAGTCTGGGACAGTCTAGGACTTGTTTGGAACAGTCTGGGACCGTCTGGGACCGTCTGGGACAGTCTAGGACACGTTTGGGACCGTCTGGGACCGTCTGGGACAGTCTGGGACTTGTTTGGGACAGTCTGGGACCGTCTGGGACAGTCTGGGACTTGATTGGAACAGTCTGGGACCGTCTGGGACAGTCTGGGACTTGTTTGGAACAGTCTGGGACAGTCTGGGACTTGTTTGGGACAGTCTGGGACCGTCTGGGACCTTCTGGGACAGTCTGGGACTTGTTTGGAACAGTCTGGGACTGTCTGGGACCGTCTGGGACTTGTTTGGAACAGTCTGGGACAGTCTGGGACAGTCTGGGACTTGTTTGGAACAGTCTGCGTCAGTTTGGGACCGTCTGGGACTTGTTTGGAATAGTCTACGACAGTTTGGGACAGTCTAGGACTTGTTTGGAACAGTCTGGGACCGTCTGGGACCTTCTGGGACAGTCTGGGACTTGTTTGGAACAGCCTGGTACAGTCTGGGGTAGTCTGGGACTTGTTTGCAACAGTCTGCGTCAGTGTGGGACAGTCTAGAACTTGTTTGGGACAGTCTGGGACAGTCTGGGACCGTCTGGGACAGTCTGGGACTTGTTTGGAACAGTCTGGGACAGTCTGGGACAGTCTGGGACAGTCTGGGACTTGTTTGGAACAGTCTGGGACTGTCTGGGACGGTCTGGGACTTGTTTGGAACAGTCTGGGACAGTCTGGGACGGTCTGGGACTTGTTTGGAACAGTCTGGGACAGTCTGGGACCGTCTGGGACTTGTTTGGAACAGTGTGGGACAGTCTGGGACAGTCTGGGACTTGTTTGGAACAGCCTGGGTCAGTCTGGGGTAGTCTGGGACTTGTTTGGAATAGTCTGGGACCGTCTGGGACAGTCTAGGACACGTTTGGGACCGTCTGGGACCGTCTGGGACAGTCTGGGACTTGTTTGGGACAGTCTTGGACCGTCTGGGACAGTCTGGGACAGTCTGGGACTTGTTTGGAACAGTCTGGGACTGTCTGGGACCGTCTGGGACTTGTTTGGAACAGTCTGGGACTGTCTGGGACCGTCTGGGACTTGTTTGGAACAGTCTGGGACCGTCTGGGACTTGTTTGGAACAGTCTGGGACAGTCTGGGACAGTCTGGGACTTGTTTGGAACAGCCTGGGTCAGTCTGGGGTAGTCTGGGACTTGTTTGGAACAGTCTGGGACCGTCTGGGACAGTCTAGGACACGTTTGGGACCGTCTGGGACCGTCTGGGACAGTCTGGGACTTGTTTGGGGCAGTCTGGGACCGCCTGGGACAGTCTGGGACAGTCTAGGACTTGTTTGGAACAGTCTGGGACCGTCTGGGACAGTCTAGGACACGTTTGGGACCGTCTGGGACCGTCTGGGACAGTCTGGGACTTGTTTGGGACAGTCTTGGACCGTCTGGGACAGTCTAGGACACGATTGGGACCGTCTGGGACAGTCTGGGACTTGTTTGGGACAGTCTGGGACCGTCTGGGACAGTCTGGGACTTGATTGGGACAGACTGGGACCGTCTGGGACAGTCTGGGACAGTCTGGGACTTGTTTGGAACAGTCTGGGACCGTCTGGGACAGTCTAGGACACGTTTGGGACCGTCTGGGACCGTCTGGGACAGTCTGGGACTTGATTGGAACAGTCTGGGACCGTCTGGGACAGTCTGGGACTTGTTTGGAACAGTCTGGGACCGTCTGGGACCTTCTGGGACTTGTTTGGGGCAGTCTGGGACCGCCTGGGACAGTCTGGGACAGTCTAGGACTTGTTTGGAACAGTCTGGGACCGTCTGGGACCGTCTGGGACAGTCTAGGACACGTTTGGGACCATCTGGGACCGTCTGGGACAGTCTGGGACTTGTTTGGGACAGTCTGGGACCGTCTGGGACAGTCTGGGACTTGATTGGAACAGTCTGGGACCGTCTGGGACAGTCTGGGACTTGTTTGGAACAGTCTGGGACAGTCTGGGACTTGTTTGGGACAGTCTGGGACCGTCTGGGACCTTCTGGGACAGTCTGGGACTTGTTTGGAACAGTCTGGGACTGTCTGGGACCGTCTGGGACTTGTTTGGAACAGTCTGGGACAGTCTGGGACAGTCTGGGACTTGTTTGGAACAGTCTGCGTCAGTTTGGGACCGTCTGGGACTTGTTTGGAATAGTCTGCGACAGTTTGGGACAGTCTAGGACTTGTTTGGAACAGTCTGGGACCGTCTGGGACCTTCTGGGACAGTCTGGGACTTGTTTGGAACAGCCTGGTACAGTCTGGGGTAGTCTGGGACTTGTTTGCAACAGTCTGCGTCAGTGTGGGACAGTCTAGAACTTGTTTGGGACAGTCTGGGACAGTCTGGGACCGTCTGGGACAGTCTGGGACTTGTTTGGAACAGTCTGGGACAGTCTGGGACAGTCTGGGACAGTCTGGGACTTGTTTGGAACAGTCTGGGACTGTCTGGGACGGTCTGGGACTTGTTTGGAACAGTCTGGGACAGTCTGGGACGGTCTGGGACTTGTTTGGAACAGTCTGGGACAGTCTGGGACCGTCTGGGACTTGTTTGGAACAGTCTGGGACAGTCTGGGACAGTCTGGGACTTGTTTGGGACAGTCTGGGACAGTCTGGGACCTTCTGGGACAGTCTGGGACTTGTTTGGAACAGTCTGGGACTGTCTGGGACCGTCTGGGACTTGTTTGGAACAGTCTGGGACAGTCTGGGACAGTCTGGGACTTGTTTGGAACAGTCTGCGGCAGTTTGGGACCGTCTGGGACTTGTTTGGAATAGTCTGCGACAGTTTGGGACAGTCTAGGACTTGTTTGGAACAGTCTGGGACCGTCTGGGACCTTCTGGGACAGTCTGGGACTTGTTTGGAACAGCCTGGTACAGTCTGGGGTAGTCTGGGACTTGTTTGCAACAGTCTGCGTCAGTTTGGGACAGTCTAGGACTTGTTTGGGACAGTCTGGGACAGTCTGGGACCGACTGGGACAGTCTGGGACTTGTTTGGAACAGTCTGGGACAGTCTGGGACAGTCTGGGACTTGTTTGGAACAGTCTGGGACTGTCTGGGACGGTCTGGGACTTGTTTGGAACAGTCTGGGACAGTCTGGGACGGTCTGGGACTTGTTTGGAACAGTCTGGGACAGTCTGGGACCGTCTGGGACTTGTTTGGAACAGTCTGGGACAGCCTGGGACAGTTTGGAACAGTCTGGGACTTGTTTGGAACAGTCTGGGACTGTCTGGGACCGTCTGGGACTTGTTTGGAACAGTCTGGGACTGTCTGGGACCGTCTGGGACTTGTTTGGAACAGTCTGGGAACGTGTGGGACCTTCTGGCACAGTCTGGGACATGTTTGGAACAGCCTGGTACAGTCTGGGGTAGTCTGGGACTTGTTTGGAACAGTCTGGGACAGTCTGGGACAGTCTGGGACTTGTTTGGAACAGCCTGGGACAGTCTGGGGTAGTCTGGGACTTGTTTGGAACAGTCTGGGACCGTCTGGGACAGTCGAGGACACGATTGGGACCGTCTGGGACCGTCTGGGACAGTCTGGGACTTGTTTGGGACAGTCTAGGACCGTCTGGGACAGTCTGGGACTTGATTGGGACAGACTGGGACCGTCTGGGACAGTCTGGGACAGTCTGGGACTTGTTTGGAACAGTCTGGGACCGTCTGGGACAGTCTAGGACACGTTTGGGACCGTCTGGGACCGTCTGGGACAGTCTGGGACTTGTTTGGGACAGTCTGGGACCGTCTGGGACAGTCTGGGACTTGATTGGAACAGTCTGGGACCGTCTGGGACAGCCTGGGACAGTTTGGGACAGTCTGGGACTTGTTTGGAACAGTCTGGGACTGTCTGGGACCGTCTGGGACTTGTTTGGAACAGTCTGGGAACGTGTGGGACCTTCTGGCGCAGTCTGGGACATGTTTGGAACAGCCTGGTACAGTCTGGGGTAGTCTGGGACTTGTTTGGAACAGTCTGGGACAGTCTGGGACAGTCTGGGACTTGTTTGGAACAGCCTGGGACAGTCTGGGGTAGTCTGGGACTTGTTTGGAACAGTCTGGGACCGTCTGGGACAGTCTAGGACACGATTGGGACCGTCTGGGACAGTCTGGGACTTGTTTGGGACAGTCTGGGACCGTCTGGGACAGTCTGGGACTTGATTGGGACAGACTGGGACCGTCTGGGACAGTCTGGGACAGTCTGGGACTTGTTTGGAACAGTCTGGGACCGTCTGGGACAGTCTAGGACACGTTTGGGACCGTCTGGGACCGTCTGGGACAGTCTGGGACTTGATTGGAACAGTCTGGGACCGTCTGGGACAGTCTGGGACTTGTTTGGAACAGTCTGGGACCGTCTGGGACCTTCTGGGACAGTCTGGGACTTGTTTGGAACAGCCTCGTATAGTCTGGGACGGTCTGGGACTTGTTTGGAACAGCCTGGGACAGTCTGGGACTTGTTTGGAACAGCCTGGTACAGTCTGGGACCGTCTGGGACTTGTTTGCAACAGTCTGGGACTGTCTGGGACCGTCTGGAACTTGTTTGGAACAGTCTGGGACAGTCTGGGACAGTTTGGGACAGTCTGGGACTTGTTTGGAACAGTCTGGGACTGTCTGGGACCGTCTGGGACTTGTTTGGAACAGTCTGGGACT
Source organism: Cephus spinipes (assembly GCA_963971525.1). Classification (NCBI taxonomy): domain Eukaryota; kingdom Metazoa; phylum Arthropoda; class Insecta; order Hymenoptera; family Cephidae; genus Cephus; species Cephus spinipes. Next base: position 10,336,265 of record OZ020581.1, on the reverse strand, counting down.
GTCTGGGACCGTCTGGGACTTGTTTGGAACAGTCTGGGACAGTCTGGGACCGTCTGGGACTTGTTTGGAACAGTCTGGGACAGTCTGGGACAGTCTGGGACTTGTTTGGAACAGCCTGGGTCAGTCTGGGGTAGTCTGGGACTTGTTTGGAACAGTCTGGGACCGTCTGGGACAGTCTAGGACACGTTTGGGACCGTCTGGGACCGTCTGGGACAGTCTGGGACTTGTTTGGGACAGTCTGGGACCGCCTGGGACAGTCTGGGACAGTCTAGGACTTGTTTGGAACAGTCTGGGACCGTCTGGGACAGTCTTGGACACGTTTGGGACCGTCTGGGACAGTCTGGGACTTGTTTGGGACAGTCTGGGACCGTCTGGTACAGTCTGGGACTTGATTGGAACAGTCTGGGACCGTCTGGGACAGTCTGGGACTTGTTTGGAACAGTGTGGGACAGTGTGGGACAGTCTGGGACTTGTTTGGGACAGTCTGGGACCGTCTGGGACCTTCTGGGACAGTCTGGGACTTGTTTGGAACAGTCTGGGACTGTCTGGGACCGTCTGGGACTTGTTTGGAACAGTCTGGGACAGTCTGGGACAGTCTGGGACTTGTTTGGAACAGTCTGCGTCAGTTTGGGACCGTCTGGGACTTGTTTGGAATAGTCTGCGACAGTTTGGGACAGTCTAGGACTTGTTTGGAACAGTCTGGGACCGTCTGGGACCTTCTGGGACAGTCTGGGACTTGTTTGGAACAGCCTGGTACAGTCTGGGGTAGTCTGGGACTTGTTTGGAACAGTCTAGGACCGTCTGCGACAGTCTGGGACTTGATTGGGACAGACTGGGACCGTCTGGGACAGTCTGGGACAGTCTGGGACTTGTTTGGAACAGTCTGGGACCGTCTGGGACAGCCTGGGACAGTTTGGGACAGTCTGGGACTTGTTTCTAACAGTCTGGGACTGTCTGGGACCGTCTGGGACTTGTTTGGAATAGTCTGGGACTGTCTGGGACCGTCTGGGCCTTGTTTGGAACAGTCTGGGACCGTCTGGGACCTTCTGGGACAGTCTGGGACTTGTTTGGAACAGCCTGGTACAGTCTGGGACGGTCTGGGACTTGTTTGGAACAGCCTGGGACAGTCTGGGACAGTCTGGGACTTGTTTGGAACAGCCTGGGACAGTCTGGGACCGTCTGGGACTTGTTTGCAACAGTCTGGGACTGTCTGGGACCGTCTGGGACTTGTTTGGAACAGTCTGGGACAGCCTGGGACAGTTTGGGACAGTCTGGGACTTGTTTGGAACAGTCTGGGACTGTCTGGGACCGTCTGGGACTTGTTTGGAACAGTCTGGGACAGCCTGGGACAGTTTGGGACAGTCTGGGACTTGTTTGGAACAGTCTGGGACTGTCTGGGACCGTCTGGGACTTGTTTGGAACAGTCTGGGACTGTCTGGGACCGTCTGGGATTTGTTTGGAACAGTCTGGGACCGTCTGGGACTTGTTTGGAACAGTCTGGGACAGTCTGGGACAGTCTGGGACTTGTTTGGAACAGCCTGGGTCAGTCTGGGGTAGTCTGGGACTTGTTTGGAACAGTCTGGGACCGTCTGGGACCGTCTGGGACAGTCTGGGACTTGTTTGGGGCAGTCTGGGACCGCCTGGGACAGTCTGGGACAGTCTAGGACTTGTTTGGAACAGTCTGGGACCGTCTGGGACAGTCTAGCACACGTTTGGGACCGTCTGGGACCGTCTGGGACAGTCTGGGACTTGTTTGGGACAGTCTTGGACCGTCTGGGACAGTCTGGGACTTGATTGGAACAGTCTGGGACCGTCTGGGATAGTCTGGGACTTGTTTGGAACAGTCTGGGACAGTCTGGGACTTGTTTGGGACAGTCTGGGACCGTCTGGGACCTTCTGGGACAGTCTGGGACTTGTTTGGAACAGTCTGGGACTGTCTGGGACCGTCTGGGACTTGTTTGGAACAGTCTGGGACAGTCTGGGACAGTCTGGGACTTGTTTGGAACAGTCTGCGTCAGTTTGGGACCGTCTGGGACTTGTTTGGAATAGTCTGCGACAGTTTGGGACAGTCTAGGACTTGTTTGGAACAGTCTGGGACCGTCTGGGACCTTCTGGGACAGTCTGGGACTTGTTTGGAACAGCCTGGTACAGTCTGGGGTAGTCTGGGACTTGTTTGCAACAGTCTGCGTCAGTGTGGGACAGTCTAGGACTTGTTTGGGACAGTCTGGGACAGTCTGGGACCGTCTGGGACAGTCTGGGACTTGTTTGGAACAGTCTGGGACAGTCTGGGACAGTCTGGGACAGTCTGGGACTTGTTTGGAACAGTCTGGGACTGTCTGGGACGGTCTGGGACTTGTTTGGAACAGTCTGGGACAGTCTGGGACGGTCTGGGACTTGTTTGGAACAGTCTGGGACAGTCTGGGACCGTCTGGGACTTGTTTGGAACAGTCTGGGACAGTCTGGGACAGTCTGGGACTTGTTTGGAACAGCCTGGGTCAGTCTGGGGTAGTCTGGGACTTGTTTGGAACAGTCTGGGACCGTCTGGGACAGTCTAGGACACGTTTGGGACCGTCTGGGACCGTCTGGGACAGTCTGGGACTTGTTTGGGACAGTCTGGGACCGCCTGGGACAGTCTGGGACAGTCTAGGACTTGTTTGGAACAGTCTGGGAACGTCTGGGACAGTCTAGGACACGTTTGGGACCGTCTGGGACCGTTTGTGACAGTCTGGGACTTGTTTGGGACAGTCTGGGACCGTCTGGGACAGTCTGGGACTTGATTGGAACAGTCTGGGACCGTCTGGGACAGTCTGGGACTTGTTTGGAACAGTCTGGGACCTTCTGGGACAGTCTGGGACTTGTTTGGAACAGTCTGGGACTGTCTGGGACCGTCTGGGACTTGTTTGGAACAGTCTGGGACAGTCTGGGACAGTCTGGGACTTGTTTGGAACAGTCTGCGGCAGTTTGGGACCGTCTGGGACTTGTTTGGAATAGTCTGCGACAGTTTGGGACAGTCTAGGACTTGTTTGGAACAGTCTGGGACCGTCTGGGACCTTCTGGGACAGTCTGGGACTTGTTTGGAACAGCCTGGTACAGTCTGGGGTAGTCTGGGACTTGTTTGCAACAGTCTGCGTCAGTTTGGGACAGTCTAGGACTTGTTTGGGACAGTATGGGACAGTCTGGGACCGTCTGGGACAGTCTGGGACTTGTTTGGAACAGTCTGGGACAGTCTGGGACAGTCTGGGACTTGATTGGAACAGTCTGGGACCGTCTGGGATAGTCTGGGACTTGTTTGGAACAGTCTGGGACTGTCTGGGACCGTCTGGGACTTGTTTGGAACAGTCTGGGACAGTCTGGGACAGTCTGGGACTTGTTTGGAACAGTCTGCGGCAGTTTGGGACCGTCTGGGACTTGTTTGGAATAGTCTGCGACAGTTTCGGACAGTCTAGGACTTGTTTGGAACAGTCTGGGACCGTCTGGGACCTTCTGGGACAGTCTGGGACTTGTTTGGAACAGCCTGGTACAGTCTGGGGTAGTCTGGGACTTGTTTGCAACAGTCTGCGTCAGTTTGGGACAGTCTAGGACTTGTTTGGGACAGTCTGGGACAGTCTGGGACCGTCTGGGACAGTCTGGGACCGTCTGGGACAGTCTGGGACTTGTTTGGAACAGTCTGGGACAGTCTGGGACAGTCTGGGACTTGTTTGGAACAGTCTGGGACTGTCTGGGACAGTCTAGGACTTGTTTGGAACAGTCTGGGACCGTCTGGGACCTTCTGGGACAGTCTGGGACTTGTTTGGAACAGCCTGGTACAGTCTGGGGTAGTCTGGGACTTGTTTGCAACAGTCTGCGTCAGTTTGGGACAGTCTAGGACTTGTTTGGGACAGTCTGGGACAGTCTGGGACCGTCTGGGACAGTCTGGGACCGTCTGGGACAGTCTGGGACTTGTTTGGAACAGTCTGGGACAGTCTGGGACAGTCTGGGACTTGTTTGGAACAGTCTGGGACTGTCTGGGACGGTCTGGGACTTGTTTGGAACAGTCTGGGACAGTCTGGGACCGTCTGGGACTTGTTTGGAACAGTCTGGGACAGCCTGGGACAGTTTGGAACAGTCTGGGACTTGTTTGGAACAGTCTGGGACTGTCTGGGACCGTCTGGGACTTGTTTGGAACAGTCTGGGACTGTCTGGGACCGTCTGGGACTTGTTTGGAACAGTCTGGGAACGTGTGGGACCTTCTGGCACAGTCTGGGACATGTTTGGAACAGCCTGGTACAGTCTGGGGTAGTCTGGGACTTGTTTGGAACAGTCTGGGACAGTCTGGGACAGTCTGGGACTTGTTTGGAACAGCCTGGGACAGTCTGGGGTAGTCTGGGACTTGTTTGGAACAGTCTGGGACCGTCTGGGACAGTCTGGGACTTGATTGGAACAGTCTGGGACCGTCTGGGACAGCCTGGGACAGTTTGGGACAGTCTGGGACTTGTTTGGGACAGACTGGGACCGTCTGGGACAGTCTGGGACAGTCTGGGACTTGTTTGGAACAGTCTGGGACCGTCTGGGACAGTCGAGGACACGATTGGGACCGTCTGGGACCGTCTGGGACAGTCTGGGACTTGTTTGGGACAGTCTAGGACCGTCTGGGACAGTCTGGGACTTGATTGGGACAGACTGGGACCGTCTGGGACAGTCTGGGACAGTCTGGGACTTGTTTGGAACAGTCTGGGACCGTCTGGGACAGTCTAGGACACGTTTGGGACCGTCTGGGACCGTCTGAGACAGTCTGGGACTTGTTTGGGACAGTCTGGGACCGTCTGGGACAGTCTGGGACTTGATTGGAACAGTCTGGGACCGTCTGGGACAGCCTGGGACAGTTTGGGACAGTCTGGGACTTGTTTGGAACAGTCTGGGACTGTCTGGGACCGTCTGGGACTTGTTTGGAACAGTCTGGGAACGTGTGGGACCTTCTGGCACAGTCTGGGACATGTTTGGAACAGCCTGGTACAGTCTGGGGTAATCTGGGACTTGTTTGGAACAGTCTGGGACAGTCTGGGACAGTCTGGGACTTGTTTGGAACAGCCTGGGACAGTCTGGGGTAGTCTGGGACTTGTTTGGAACAGTCTGGGACCGTCTGGGACAGTCTAGGACATGATTGGGACCGTCTGGGACAGTCTGGGACTTGTTTGGGACAGTCTGGGACCGTCTGGGACAGTCTGGGACTTGACTGGGACAGACTGGGACCGTCTGGGACAGTCTGGGACAGTCTGGGACTTGTTTGGAACAGTCTGGGACCGTCTGGGACAGTCTAGGACACGTTTGGGACCGTCTGGGACCGTCTGGGACAGTCTGGGACTTGATTGGAACAGTCTGGGACCGTCTGGGACAGTCTGGGACTTGTTTGGAACAGTCTGGGACCGTCTGGGACCTTCTGGGACAGTCTGGGACTTGTTTGGAACAGTCTGGGACTGTCTGGGACCGTCTGGGACTTGTTTGGAACAGTCTGGGACCGTCTGGGGCTTGTTTGGAACAGTCTGGGACAGTCTGGGACAGTCTGGGACTTGTTTGGAACAGCCTGGGTCAGTCTGGGGTAGTCTGGGACTTGTTTGGAACAGTCTGGGACCGTCTGGGACAGTCTAGGACACGTTTGGGACCGTCTAGGACCGTCTGGGACAGTCTGGGACTTGTTTGGGGCAGTCTGGGACCGCCTGGGACCGTCTGGGACAGTCTAGGACACGTTTGGGACCGTCTGGGACCGTCTGGGACAGTCTAGGACACGTTTGGGACCGTCTGGGACCGTCTGGGACAGTCTGGGACTTGTTTGGGACAGTCTGGGACCGTCTGGGACAGTCTGGGACTTGATTGGAACAGTCTGGGACCGTCTGGGACAGTCTGGGACTTGTTTGGAACAGTCTGGGACAGTCTGGGACTTGTTTGGGACAGTCTGGGACCGTCTGGGACCTTCTGGGACAGTCTGGGACTTGTTTGGAACAGTCTGGGACTGTCTGGGACCGTCTGGGACTTGTTTGGAACAGTCTGGGACAGTCTGGGACAGTCTGGGACTTGTTTGGAACAGTCTGCGTCAGTTTGGGACCGTCTGGGACTTGTTTGGAATAGTCTGCGACAGTTTGGGACAGTCTAGGACTTGTTTAGAACAGTCTGGGACCGTCTGGGACCTTCTGGGACAGTCTGGGACTTGTTTGGAACAGCCTGGTACAGTCTGGGGTAGTCTGGGACTTGTTTGCAACAGTCTGCGTCAGTGTGGGACAGTCTAGGACTTGTTTGGGACAGTCTGGGACAGTCTGGGACCGTCTGGGACAGTCTGGGACTTGTTTGGAACAGTCTGGGACAGTCTGGGACAGTCTGGGACAGTCTGGGACTTGTTTGGAACAGTCTGGGACTGTCTGGGACGGTCTGGGACTTGTTTGGAACAGTCTGGGACAGTCTGGGACGGTCTGGGACTTGTTTGGAACAGTCTGGGACAGTCTGGGACCGTCTGGGACTTGTTTGGAACAGTCTGGGACAGTCTGGGACAGTCTGGGACTTGTTTGGAACAGCCTGGGACCGTCTGGGACAGTCTGGGACTTGTTTGGGACAGTCTGGGACCGCCTGGGACAGTCTGGGACAGTCTAGGACTTGTTTGGAACAGTCTGGGAACGTCTGGGACAGTCTAGGACACGTTTGGGACCGTCTGGGACCGTCTGGGACAGTCTGGGACTTGTTTGGGACAGTCTGGGACCGTCTGGGACAGTCTGGGACTTGATTGGAACAGTCTGGGACCGTCTGGGACAGTCTGGGACTTGTTTGGAACAGTCTGGGACAGTCTGGGACAGTCTGGGACAGTCTGGGACTTGTTTGGGACAGTCTGGGACCGTCTGGGACCTTCTGGGACAGTCTGGGACTTGATTGGAACAGTCTGGGACTGTCTGGGACCGTCTGGGACTTGTTTGGAACAGTCTGGGACAGTCTGGGACAGTCTGGGACTTGTTTGGAATAGTCTGCGACAGTTTGGGACAGTCTAGGACTTGTTTGGAACAGTCTGGGACCGTCTGGGACCTTCTGGGACAGTCTGGGACTTGTTTGGAACAGCCTGGTACAGTCTGGGGTAGTCTGGGACTTGTTTGCAACAGTCTGCGTCAGTTTGGGACAGTCTAGGACTTGTTTGGGACAGTCTGGGACAGTCTGGGACCGTCTGGGACAGTCTGGGACCGTCTGGGACAGTCTGGGACTTGTTTGGAACAGTCTGGGACAGTCTGGGACAGTCTGGGACTTGTTTGGAACAGTCTGGGACTGTCTGGGACGGTCTGGGACTTGTTTGGAACAGTCTGGGACAGTCTGGGACCGTCTGGGACTTGTTTGGAACAGTCTGGGACAGCCTGGGACAGTTTGGAACAGTCTGGGACTTGTTTGGAACAGTCTGGGACAGTCTGGGACCGTCTGGGACTTGTTTGGAACAGTCTGGGACAGCCTGGGACAGTTTGGAACAGTCTGGGACTTGTTTGGAACAGCCTGGTACAGTCTGGGGTAGTCTGGGACTTGTTTGCAACAGTCTGCGTCAGTTTGGGACAGTCTAGGACTTGTTTGGGACAGTATGGGACAGTCTGGGACCGTCTGGGACAGTCTGGGACTTGTTTGGAACAGTCTGGGACAGTCTGGGACAGTCTGGGACTTGATTGGAACAGTCTGGGACCGTCTGGGATAGTCTGGGACTTGTTTGGAACAGTCTGGGACTGTCTGGGACCGTCTGGGACTTGTTTGGAACAGTCTGGGACAGTCTGGGACAGTCTGGGACTTGTTTGGAACAGTCTGCGGCAGTTTGGGACCGTCTGGGACTTGTTTGGAATAGTCTGCGACAGTTTCGGACAGTCTAGGACTTGTTTGGAACAGTCTGGGACCGTCTGGGACCTTCTGGGACAGTCTGGGACTTGTTTGGAACAGCCTGGTACAGTCTGGGGTAGTCTGGGACTTGTTTGCAACAGTCTGCGTCAGTTTGGGACAGTCTAGGACTTGTTTGGGACAGTCTGGGACAGTCTGGGACCGTCTGGGACAGTCTGGGACCGTCTGGGACAGTCTGGGACTTGTTTGGAACAGTCTGGGACAGTCTGGGACAGTCTGGGACTTGTTTGGAACAGTCTGGGACTGTCTGGGACAGTCTAGGACTTGTTTGGAACAGTCTGGGACCGTCTGGGACCTTCTGGGACAGTCTGGGACTTGTTTGGAACAGCCTGGTACAGTCTGGGGTAGTCTGGGACTTGTTTGCAACAGTCTGCGTCAGTTTGGGACAGTCTAGGACTTGTTTGGGACAGTCTGGGACAGTCTGGGACCGTCTGGGACAGTCTGGGACCGTCTGGGACAGTCTGGGACTTGTTTGGAACAGTCTGGGACAGTCTGGGACAGTCTGGGACTTGTTTGGAACAGTCTGGGACTGTCTGGGACGGTCTGGGACTTGTTTGGAACAGTCTGGGACAGTCTGGGACCGTCTGGGACTTGTTTGGAACAGTCTGGGACAGCCTGGGACAGTTTGGAACAGTCTGGGACTTGTTTGGAACAGTCTGGGACTGTCTGGGACCGTCTGGGACTTGTTTGGAACAGTCTGGGACTGTCTGGGACCGTCTGGGACTTGTTTGGAACAGTCTGGGAACGTGTGGGACCTTCTGGCACAGTCTGGGACATGTTTGGAACAGCCTGGTACAGTCTGGGGTAGTCTGGGACTTGTTTGGAACAGTCTGGGACAGTCTGGGACAGTCTGGGACTTGTTTGGAACAGCCTGGGACAGTCTGGGGTAGTCTGGGACTTGTTTGGAACAGTCTGGGACCGTCTGGGACAGTCTGGGACTTGATTGGAACAGTCTGGGACCGTCTGGGACAGCCTGGGACAGTTTGGGACAGTCTGGGACTTGTTTGGGACAGACTGGGACCGTCTGGGACAGTCTGGGACAGTCTGGGACTTGTTTGGAACAGTCTGGGACCGTCTGGGACAGTCGAGGACACGATTGGGACCGTCTGGGACCGTCTGGGACAGTCTGGGACTTGTTTGGGACAGTCTAGGACCGTCTGGGACAGTCTGGGACTTGATTGGGACAGACTGGGACCGTCTGGGACAGTCTGGGACAGTCTGGGACTTGTTTGGAACAGTCTGGGACCGTCTGGGACAGTCTAGGACACGTTTGGGACCGTCTGGGACCGTCTGAGACAGTCTGGGACTTGTTTGGGACAGTCTGGGACCGTCTGGGACAGTCTGGGACTTGATTGGAACAGTCTGGGACCGTCTGGGACAGCCTGGGACAGTTTGGGACAGTCTGGGACTTGTTTGGAACAGTCTGGGACTGTCTGGGACCGTCTGGGACTTGTTTGGAACAGTCTGGGAACGTGTGGGACCTTCTGGCACAGTCTGGGACATGTTTGGAACAGCCTGGTACAGTCTGGGGTAATCTGGGACTTGTTTGGAACAGTCTGGGACAGTCTGGGACAGTCTGGGACTTGTTTGGAACAGCCTGGGACAGTCTGGGGTAGTCTGGGACTTGTTTGGAACAGTCTGGGACCGTCTGGGACAGTCTAGGACATGATTGGGACCGTCTGGGACAGTCTGGGACTTGTTTGGGACAGTCTGGGACCGTCTGGGACAGTCTGGGACTTGACTGGGACAGACTGGGACCGTCTGGGACAGTCTGGGACAGTCTGGGACTTGTTTGGAACAGTCTGGGACCGTCTGGGACAGTCTAGGACACGTTTGGGACCGTCTGGGACCGTCTGGGACAGTCTGGGACTTGATTGGAACAGTCTGGGACCGTCTGGGACAGTCTGGGACTTGTTTGGAACAGTCTGGGACCGTCTGGGACCTTCTGGGACAGTCTGGGACTTGTTTGGAACAGTCTGGGACTGTCTGGGACCGTCTGGGACTTGTTTGGAACAGTCTGGGACCGTCTGGGGCTTGTTTGGAACAGTCTGGGACAGTCTGGGACAGTCTGGGACTTGTTTGGAACAGCCTGGGTCAGTCTGGGGTAGTCTGGGACTTGTTTGGAACAGTCTGGGACCGTCTGGGACAGTCTAGGACACGTTTGGGACCGTCTAGGACCGTCTGGGACAGTCTGGGACTTGTTTGGGGCAGTCTGGGACCGCCTGGGACCGTCTGGGACAGTCTAGGACACGTTTGGGACCGTCTGGGACCGTCTGGGACAGTCTAGGACACGTTTGGGACCGTCTGGGACCGTCTGGGACAGTCTGGGACTTGTTTGGGACAGTCTGGGACCGTCTGGGACAGTCTGGGACTTGATTGGAACAGTCTGGGACCGTCTGGGACAGTCTGGGACTTGTTTGGAACAGTCTGGGACAGTCTGGGACTTGTTTGGGACAGTCTGGGACCGTCTGGGACCTTCTGGGACAGTCTGGGACTTGTTTGGAACAGTCTGGGACTGTCTGGGACCGTCTGGGACTTGTTTGGAACAGTCTGGGACAGTCTGGGACAGTCTGGGACTTGTTTGGAACAGTCTGCGTCAGTTTGGGACCGTCTGGGACTTGTTTGGAATAGTCTGCGACAGTTTGGGACAGTCTAGGACTTGTTTAGAACAGTCTGGGACCGTCTGGGACCTTCTGGGACAGTCTGGGACTTGTTTGGAACAGCCTGGTACAGTCTGGGGTAGTCTGGGACTTGTTTGCAACAGTCTGCGTCAGTGTGGGACAGTCTAGGACTTGTTTGGGACAGTCTGGGACAGTCTGGGACCGTCTGGGACAGTCTGGGACTTGTTTGGAACAGTCTGGGACAGTCTGGGACAGTCTGGGACAGTCTGGGACTTGTTTGGAACAGTCTGGGACTGTCTGGGACGGTCTGGGACTTGTTTGGAACAGTCTGGGACAGTCTGGGACGGTCTGGGACTTGTTTGGAACAGTCTGGGACAGTCTGGGACCGTCTGGGACTTGTTTGGAACAGTCTGGGACAGTCTGGGACAGTCTGGGACTTGTTTGGAACAGCCTGGGACCGTCTGGGACAGTCTGGGACTTGTTTGGGACAGTCTGGGACCGCCTGGGACAGTCTGGGACAGTCTAGGACTTGTTTGGAACAGTCTGGGAACGTCTGGGACAGTCTAGGACACGTTTGGGACCGTCTGGGACCGTCTGGGACAGTCTGGGACTTGTTTGGGACAGTCTGGGACCGTCTGGGACAGTCTGGGACTTGATTGGAACAGTCTGGGACCGTCTGGGACAGTCTGGGACTTGTTTGGAACAGTCTGGGACAGTCTGGGACAGTCTGGGACAGTCTGGGACTTGTTTGGGACAGTCTGGGACCGTCTGGGACCTTCTGGGACAGTCTGGGACTTGATTGGAACAGTCTGGGACTGTCTGGGACCGTCTGGGACTTGTTTGGAACAGTCTGGGACAGTCTGGGACAGTCTGGGACTTGTTTGGAATAGTCTGCGACAGTTTGGGACAGTCTAGGACTTGTTTGGAACAGTCTGGGACCGTCTGGGACCTTCTGGGACAGTCTGGGACTTGTTTGGAACAGCCTGGTACAGTCTGGGGTAGTCTGGGACTTGTTTGCAACAGTCTGCGTCAGTTTGGGACAGTCTAGGACTTGTTTGGGACAGTCTGGGACAGTCTGGGACCGTCTGGGACAGTCTGGGACCGTCTGGGACAGTCTGGGACTTGTTTGGAACAGTCTGGGACAGTCTGGGACAGTCTGGGACTTGTTTGGAACAGTCTGGGACTGTCTGGGACGGTCTGGGACTTGTTTGGAACAGTCTGGGACAGTCTGGGACCGTCTGGGACTTGTTTGGAACAGTCTGGGACAGCCTGGGACAGTTTGGAACAGTCTGGGACTTGTTTGGAACAGTCTGGGACTGTCTGGGACCGTCTGGGACTTGTTTGGAACAGTCTGGGACTGTCTGGGACCGTCTGGGACTTGTTTGGAACAGTCTGGGAACGTGTGGGACCTTCTGGCACAGTCTGGGACATGTTTGGAACAGCCTGGTACAGTCTGGGGTAGTCTGGGACTTGTTTGGAACAGTCTGGGACAGTCTGGGACAGTCTGGGACTTGTTTGGAACAGCCTGGGACAGTCTGGGGTAGTCTGGGACTTGTTTGGAACAGTCTGGGACCGTCTGGGACAGTCTGGGACTTGATTGGAACAGTCTGGGACCGTCTGGGACAGCCTGGGACAGTTTGGGACAGTCTGGGACTTGTTTGGGACAGACTGGGACCGTCTGGGACAGTCTGGGACAGTCTGGGACTTGTTTGGAACAGTCTGGGACCGTCTGGGACAGTCGAGGACACGATTGGGACCGTCTGGGACCGTCTGGGACAGTCTGGGACTTGTTTGGGACAGTCTAGGACCGTCTGGGACAGTCTGGGACTTGATTGGGACAGACTGGGACCGTCTGGGACAGTCTGGGACAGTCTGGGACTTGTTTGGAACAGTCTGGGACCGTCTGGGACAGTCTAGGACACGTTTGGGACCGTCTGGGACCGTCTGAGACAGTCTGGGACTTGTTTGGGACAGTCTGGGACCGTCTGGGACAGTCTGGGACTTGATTGGAACAGTCTGGGACCGTCTGGGACAGCCTGGGACAGTTTGGGACAGTCTGGGACTTGTTTGGAACAGTCTGGGACTGTCTGGGACCGTCTGGGACTTGTTTGGAACAGTCTGGGAACGTGTGGGACCTTCTGGCACAGTCTGGGACATGTTTGGAACAGCCTGGTACAGTCTGGGGTAGTCTGGGACTTTTTTGGAACAGTCTGGGACAGTCTGGGACAGTCTGGGACTTGTTTGGAACAGCCTGGGACAGTCTGGGGTAGTCTGGGACTTGTTTGGAACAGTCTGGGACCGTCTGGGACAGTCTAGGACACGATTCGGACCGTCTGGGACAGTCTGGGACTTGTTTGGGACAGTCTGGGACCGTCTGGGACAGTCTGGGACTTGATTGGGACAGACTGGGACCGTCTGGGACAGTCTGGGACAGTCTGGGACTTGTTTGGAACAGTCTGGGACCGTCTGGGACAGTCTAGGACACGTTTGGGACCGTCTGGGACCGTCTGGGACCGTCTGGGACTTGATTGGAACAGTCTGGGACCGTCTGGGACAGTCTGGGACTTGTTTGGAACAGTCTGGGACCGTCTGGGACCTTCTGGGACAGTCTGGGACTTGTTTGGAACAGCCTGGTACAGTCTGGGACGGTCTGGGACTTGTTTGGAACAGCCTGGGACAGTCTGAGACAGTCTGGGACTTGTTTGGAACAGCCTGGTACAGTCTGGGACCGTCTGGGACTTGTTTGCAACAGTCTGGGACTGTCTGGGACCGTCTGGGACTTGTTTGGAACAGTCTGGGACAGCCTGGGACAGTTTGGGACAGTCTGGGACTTGTTTGGAACAGTCTGGGACTGTCTGGGACCGTCTGGGACTTGTTTGGAACAGTCTGGGACTGTCTGGGACCGTCTGGGACTTGTTTGGAACAGTCTGGGACAGCCTGGGACCGTCTGGGACTTGTTTGGAACAGTCTGGGACAGTCTGGGACAGTCTGGGACTTGTTTGGAACAGCCTGGGTCAGTCTGGGGTAGTCTGGGACTTGTTTGGAACAGTCTGGGACCGTCTGGGACAGTCTAGGGCACGTTTGGGACCGTCTGGGACCGTCTGGGACAGTCTGGGACTTGTTTGGGACAGTCTGGGACCGCCTGGGACAGTCTGGGACAGTCTAGGACTTGTTTGGAACAGTCTGGGACCGTCTGGGACAGTCTAGGACACGTTTGGGACCGTCTGGGACCGTCTGGGACAGTCTGGGACTTGTTTGGGACAGTCTGGGACCGTCTGGGACAGTCTGGGACTTGATTGGAACAGTCTGGGACCGTCTGGGACAGTCTGGGACTTGTTTGGAACAGTCTGGGACAGTCTGGGACAGTCTGGGACAGTCTGGGACTTGTTTGGGACAGTCTGGGACCGTCTGGGACCTTCTGGGACAGTCTGGGACTTGTTTGGAACAGTCTGGGACTGTCTGGGACCGTCTGGGACTTGTTTGGAACAGTCTGGGACAGTCTGGGACAGTCTGGGACTTGTTTGGAACAGTCTGCGTCAGTTTGGGACCGTCTGGGACTTGTTTGGAATAGTCTGCGACAGTTTGGGACAGTCTAGGACTTGTTTGGAACAGTCTGGGACCGTCTGGGACCTTCTGGGACAGTCTGGGACTTGTTTGGAACAGCCTGGTACAGTCTGGGGTAGTCTGGGACTTGTTTGGAACAGTCTGGGACCGTCTGGGACAGTCTAGGACACGATTGGGACCGTCTGGGACCGTCTGGGACAGTCTGGGACTTGTTTGGGACAGTCTAGGACCGTCTGGGACAGTCTGGGAGTTGATTGGGACAGACTGGGACCGTCTGGGACAGTCTGGGACAGTCTGGGACTTGTTTGGAACAGTCTGGGACCGTCTGGGACAGTCTAGGACACGTTTGGGACCGTCTGGGACCGTCTGGGACAGTCTGGGACTTGTTTGGGACAGTCTGGGACCGTCTGGGACAGTCTGGGACTTGATTGGAACAGTCTGGGACCGTCTGGGACAGCCTGGGACAGTTTGGGACAGTCTGGGACTTGTTTCTAACAGTCTGGGACTGTCTGGGACCGTCTGGGACTTGTTTGGAACAGTCTGGGAACGTCTGGGACAGTCTAGGACACGTTTGGGACCGTCTGGGACCGTCTGGGACAGTCTGGGACTTGTTTGGGACAGTCTGGGACCGTCTGGGACAGTCTGGGACTTGATTGGAACAGTCTGGGACCGTCTGGGACAGTCTGGGACTTGTTTGGAACAGTCTGGGACAGTCTGGGACAGTCTGGGACAGTCTGGGACTTGTTTGGGACAGTCTGGGACCGTCTGGGACCTTCTGGGACAGTCTGGGACTTGTTTGGAACAGTCTGGGACTGTCTGGGACCGTCTGGGACTTGTTTGGAACAGTCTGGGACAGTCTGGGACAGTCTGGGACTTGTTTGGAACAGTCTGCGGCAGTTTGGGACCGTCTGCGACTTGTTTGGAATAGTCTGCGACAGTTTGGGACAGTCTAGGACTTGTTTGTAACAGTCTGGGACCGTCTGGGACCTTCTGGGACAGTCTGGGACTTGTTTGGAACAGCCTGGTACAGTCTGGGGTAGTCTGGGACTTGTTTGCAACAGTCTGCGTCAGTTTGGGACAGTCTAGGACTTGTTTGGGACAGTCTGGGACAGTCTGGGACCGTCTGGGACAGTCTGGGACCGTCTGGGACAGTCTGGGACTTGTTTGGAACAGTCTGAGACAGTCTGGGACAGTCTGGGACTTGTTTGGAACAGTCTGGGACTGTCTGGGACGGTCTGGGACTTGTTTGGAACAGTCTGGGACAGTCTGGGACCGTCTGGGACTTGTTTGGAACAGTCTGGGACAGCCTGGGACAGTTTGGAACAGTCTGGGACTTGTTTGGAACAGTCTGGGACAGTCTGGGACAGTCTGGGACTTGTTTGGAACAGCCTGGGACAGTCTGGGGTAGTCTGGGACTTGTTTGGAACAGTCTGGGACCGTCTGGGACAGTCTAGGACACGATTGGGACCGTCTGGGACAGTCTGGGACTTGTTTGGGACAGTCTGGGACCGTCTGGGACAGTCTGGGACTTGATTGGGACAGACTGGGACCGTCTGGGACAGTCTGGGACAGTCTGGGACTTGTTTGGAACAGTCTGGGACCGTCTGGGACAGTCTAGGACACGTTTGGGACCGTCTGGGACCGTCTGGGACAGTCTGGGACTTGATTGGAACAGTCTGGGACCGTCTGGGACAGTCTGGGACTTGTTTGGAACAGTCTGGGACCGTCTGGGACCTTCTGGGACAGTCTGGGACTTGTTTGGAACAGCCTGGTACAGTCTGGGACGGTCTGGGACTTGTTTGGAACAGCCTGGGACAGTCTGAGACAGTCTGGGACTTGTTTGGAACAGCCTGGTACAGTCTGGGACCGTCTGGGACTTGTTTGCAACAGTCTGGGACTGTCTGGGACCGTCTGGGACTTGTTTGGAACAGTCTGGGACAGCCTGGGACCGTCTGGGACTTGTTTGGAACAGTCTGGGACAGTCTGGGACAGTCTGGGACTTGTTTGGAACAGCCTGGGTCAGTCTGGGGTAGTCTGGGACTTGTTTGGAACAGTCTGGGACCGTCTGGGACAGTCTAGGACACGTTTGGGACCGTCTGGGACCGTCTGGGACAGTCTGGGACTTGTTTGGGACAGCCTGGTACAGTCTGGGACGGTCTGGGACTTGTTTGGAACAGCCTGGGACAGTCTGAGACAGTCTGGGACTTGTTTGGAACAGCCTGGTACAGTCTGGGACCGTCTGGGACTTGTTTGCAACAGTCTGGGACTGTCTGGGACCGTCTGGGACTTGTTTGGAACAGTCTGGGACAGCCTGGGACCGTCTGGGACTTGTTTGGAACAGTCTGGGACAGTCTGGGACAGTCTGGGACTTGTTTGGAACAGCCTGGGTCAGTCTGGGGTAGTCTGGGACTTGTTTGGAACAGTCTGGGACCGTCTGGGACAGTCTAGGACACGTTTGGGACCGTCTGGGACCGTCTGGGACAGTCTGGGACTTGTTTGGGACAGTCTGGGACCGCCTGGGACAGTCTGGGACAGTCTAGGACTTGTTTGGAACAGTCTGGGACCGTCTGGGACAGTCTAGGACACGTTTGGGACCGTCTGGGACCGTCTGGGACAGTCTGGGACTTGTTTGGGACAGTCTGGGACCGTCTGGGACAGTCTGGGACTTGATTGGAACAGTCTGGGACCGTCTGGGACAGTCTGGGACTTGTTTGGAACAGTCTGGGACAGTCTGGGACAGTCTGGGACAGTCTGGGACTTGTTTGGGACAGTCTGGGACCGTCTGGGACCTTCTGGGACAGTCTGGGACTTGTTTGGAACAGTCTGGGACTGTCTGGGACCGTCTGGGACTTGTTTGGAACAGTCTGGGACAGTCTGGGACAGTCTGGGACTTGTTTGGAACAGTCTGCGTCAGTTTGGGACCGTCTGGGACTTGTTTGGAATAGTCTGCGACAGTTTGGGACAGTCTAGGACTTGTTTGGAACAGTCTGGGACCGTCTGGGACCTTCTGGGACAGTCTGGGACTTGTTTGGAACAGCCTGGTACAGTCTGGGGTAGTCTGGGACTTGTTTGGAACAGTCTGGGACCGTCTGGGACAGTCTAGGACACGATTGGGACCGTCTGGGACCGTCTGGGACAGTCTGGGACTTGTTTGGGACAGTCTAGGACCGTCTGGGACAGTCTGGGAGTTGATTGGGACAGACTGGGACCGTCTGGGACAGTCTGGGACAGTCTGGGACTTGTTTGGAACAGTCTGGGACCGTCTGGGACAGTCTAGGACACGTTTGGGACCGTCTGGGACCGTCTGGGACAGTCTGGGACTTGTTTGGGACAGTCTGGGACCGTCTGGGACAGTCTGGGACTTGATTGGAACAGTCTGGGACCGTCTGGGACAGCCTGGGACAGTTTGGGACAGTCTGGGACTTGTTTCTAACAGTCTGGGACTGTCTGGGACCGTCTGGGACTTGTTTGGAACAGTCTGGGAACGTGTGGGACCTTCTGGCACAGTCTGGGACATGTTTGGAACAGCCTGGTACAGTCTGGGGTAGTCTGGGACTTGTTTGGAACAGTCTGGGACAGTCTGGGACAGTCTGGGACTTGTTTGGAACAGCCTGGGACAGTCTGGGGTAGTCTGGGACTTGTTTGGAACAGTCTGGGACCGTCTGGGACAGTCTGGGACTTGATTGGAACAGTCTGGGACCGTCTGGGACAGCCTGGGACAGTTTGGGACAGTCTGGGACTTGTTTGGGACAGACTGGGACCGTCTGGGACAGTCTGGGACAGTCTGGGACTTGTTTGGAACAGTCTGGGACCGTCTGGGACAGTCGAGGACACGATTGGGACCGTCTGGGACCGTCTGGGACAGTCTGGGACTTGTTTGGTACAGTCTAGGACCGTCTGGGACAGTCTGGGACTTGATTGGGACAGACTGGGACCGTCTGGGACAGTCTGGGACAGTCTGGGACTTGTTTGGAACAGTCTGGGACCGTCTGGGACAGTCTAGGACACGTTTGGGACCGTCTGGGACCGTCTGAGACAGTCTGGGACTTGTTTGGGACAGTCTGGGACCGTCTGGGACAGTCTGGGACTTGATTGGAACAGTCTGGGACCGTCTGGGACAGCCTGGGACAGTTTGGGACAGTCTGGGACTTGTTTGGAACAGTCTGGGACTGTCTGGGACCGTCTGGGACTTGTTTGGAACAGTCTGGGAACGTGTGGGACCTTCTGGCACAGTCTGGGACATGTTTGGAACAGCCTGGTACAGTCTGGGGTAGTCTGGGACTTTTTTGGAACAGTCTGGGACAGTCTGGGACAGTCTGGGACTTGTTTGGAACAGCCTGGGACAGTCTGGGGTAGTCTGGGACTTGTTTGGAACAGTCTGGGACCGTCTGGGACAGTCTAGGACACGATTGGGACCGTCTGGGACAGTCTGGGACTTGTTTGGGACAGTCTGGGACCGTCTGGGACAGTCTGGGACTTGATTGGGACAGACTGGGACCGTCTGGGACAGTCTGGGACAGTCTGGGACTTGTTTGGAACAGTCTGGGACCGTCTGGGACAGTCTAGGACACGTTTGGGACCGTCTGGGACCGTCTGGGACAGTCTGGGACTTGATTGGAACAGTCTGGGACCGTCTGGGACAGTCTGGGACTTGTTTGGAACAGTCTGGGACCGTCTGGGACCTTCTGGGACAGTCTGGGACTTGTTTGGAACAGCCTGGTACAGTCTGGGACGGTCTGGGACTTGTTTGGAACAGCCTGGGACAGTCTGAGACAGTCTGGGACTTGTTTGGAACAGCCTGGTACAGTCTGGGACCGTCTGGGACTTGTTTGCAACAGTCTGGGACTGTCTGGGACCGTCTGGGACTTGTTTGGAACAGTCTGGGACAGCCTGGGACAGTTTGGGACAGTCTGGGACTTGTTTGGAACAGTCTGGGACTGTCTGGGACCGTCTGGGACTTGTTTGGAACAGTCTGGGACTGTCTGGGACCGTCTGGGACTTGTTTGGAACAGTCTGGGACAGCCTGGGACCGTCTGGGACTTGTTTGGAACAGTCTGGGACAGTCTGGGACAGTCTGGGACTTGTTTGGAACAGCCTGGGTCAGTCTGGGGTAGTCTGGGACTTGTTTGGAACAGTCTGGGACCGTCTGGGACAGTCTAGGACACGTTTGGGACCGTCTGGGACCGTCTGGGACAGTCTGGGACTTGTTTGGGACAGTCTGGGACCGCCTGGGACAGTCTGGGACAGTCTAGGACTTGTTTGGAACAGTCTGGGACCGTCTGGGACAGTCTAGGACACGTTTGGGACCGTCTGGGACCGTCTGGGACAGTCTGGGACTTGTTTGGGACAGTCTGGGACCGTCTGGGACAGTCTGGGACTTGATTGGAACAGTCTGGGACCGTCTGGGACAGTCTGGGACTTGTTTGGAACAGTCTGGGACAGTCTGGGACAGCCTGGGACAGTTTGGAACAGTCTGGGACTTGTTTGGAACAGTCTGGGACTGTCTGGGACCGTCTGGGACTTGTTTGGAACAGTCTGGGACTGTCTGGGACCGTCTGGGACTTGTTTGGAACAGTCTGGGAACGTGTGGGACCTTCTGGCACAGTCTGGGACATGTTTGGAACAGCCTGGTACAGTCTGGGGTAGTCTGGGACTTGTTTGGAACAGTCTGGGACAGTCTGGGACAGTCTGGGACTTGTTTGGAACAGCCTGGGACAGTCTGGGGTAGTCTGGGACTTGTTTGGAACAGTCTGGGACCGTCTGGGACAGTCTGGGACTTGATTGGAACAGTCTGGGACCGTCTGGGACAGCCTGGGACAGTTTGGGACAGTCTGGGACTTGTTTGGGACAGACTGGGACCGTCTGGGACAGTCTGGGACAGTCTGGGACTTGTTTGGAACAGTCTGGGACCGTCTGGGACAGTCGAGGACACGATTGGGACCGTCTGGGACCGTCTGGGACAGTCTGGGACTTGTTTGGGACAGTCTAGGACCGTCTGGGACAGTCTGGGACTTGATTGGGACAGACTGGGACCGTCTGGGACAGTCTGGGACAGTCTGGGACTTGTTTGGAACAGTCTGGGACCGTCTGGGACAGTCTAGGACACGTTTGGGACCGTCTGGGACCGTCTGAGACAGTCTGGGACTTGTTTGGGACAGTCTGGGACCGTCTGGGACAGTCTGGGACTTGATTGGAACAGTCTGGGACCGTCTGGGACAGCCTGGGACAGTTTGGGACAGTCTGGGACTTGTTTGGAACAGTCTGGGACTGTCTGGGACCGTCTGGGACTTGTTTGGAACAGTCTGGGAACGTGTGGGACCTTCTGGCACAGTCTGGGACATGTTTGGAACAGCCTGGTACAGTCTGGGGTAGTCTGGGACTTTTTTGGAACAGTCTGGGACAGTCTGGGACAGTCTGGGACTTGTTTGGAACAGCCTGGGACAGTCTGGGGTAGTCTGGGACTTGTTTGGAACAGTCTGGGACCGTCTGGGACAGTCTAGGACACGATTGGGACCGTCTGGGACAGTCTGGGACTTGTTTGGGACAGTCTGGGACCGTCTGGGACAGTCTGGGACTTGATTGGGACAGACTGGGACCGTCTGGGACAGTCTGGGACAGTCTGGGACTTGTTTGGAACAGTCTGGGACCGTCTGGGACAGTCTAGGACACGTTTGGGACCGTCTGGGACCGTCTGGGACAGTCTGGGACTTGATTGGAACAGTCTGGGACCGTCTGGGACAGTCTGGGACTTGTTTGGAACAGTCTGGGACCGTCTGGGACCTTCTGGGACAGTCTGGGACTTGTTTGGAACAGCCTGGTACAGTCTGGGACGGTCTGGGACTTGTTTGGAACAGCCTGGGACAGTCTGAGACAGTCTGGGACTTGTTTGGAACAGCCTGGTACAGTCTGGGACCGTCTGGGACTTGTTTGCAACAGTTTGGGACTGTCTGGGACCGTCTGGGACTTGTTTGGAACAGTCTGGGACAGCCTGGGACAGTTTGGGACAGTCTGGGACTTGTTTGGAACAGTCTGGGACTGTCTGGGACCGTCTGGGACTTGTTTGGAACAGTCTGGGACTGTCTGGGACCGTCTGGGACTTGTTTGGAACAGTCTGGGACAGCCTGGGACCGTCTGGGACTTGTTTGGAACAGTCTGGGACAGTCTGGGACAGTCTGGGACTTGTTTGGAACAGCCTGGGTCAGTCTGGGGTAGTCTGGGACTTGTTTGGAACAGTCTGGGACCGTCTGGGACAGTCTAGGACACGTTTGGGACCGTCTGGGACCGTCTGGGACAGTCTGGGACTTGTTTGGGACAGTCTGGGACCGCCTGGGACAGTCTGGGACAGTCTAGGACTTGTTTGGAACAGTCTGGGACCGTCTGGGACAGTCTAGGACACGTTTGGGACCGTCTGGGACCGTCTGGGACAGTCTGGGACTTGTTTGGGACAGTCTGGGACCGTCTGGGACAGTCTGGGACTTGATTGGAACAGTCTGGGACCGTCTGGGACAGTCTGGGACTTGTTTGGAACAGTCTGGGACAGTCTGGGACAGTCTGGGACAGTCTGGGACTTGTTTGGGACAGTCTGGGACCGTCTGGGACCTTCTGGGACAGTCTGGGACTTGTTTGGAACAGTCTGGGACTGTCTGGGACCGTCTGGGACTTGTTTGGAACAGTCTGGGACAGTCTGGGACAGTCTGGGACTTGTTTGGAACAGTCTGCGTCAGTTTGGGACCGTCTGGGACTTGTTTGGAATAGTCTGCGACAGTTTGGGACAGTCTAGGACTTGTTTGGAACAGTCTGGGACCGTCTGGGACCTTCTGGGACAGTCTGGGACTTGTTTGGAACAGCCTGGTACAGTCTGCGGTAGTCTGGGACTTGTTTGGAACAGTCTGGGACCGTCTGGGACAGTCTAGGACACGATTGGGACCGTCTGGGACCGTCTGGGACAGTCTGGGACTTGTTTGGGACAGTCTAGGACCGTCTGGGACAGTCTGGGAGTTGATTGGGACAGACTGGGACCGTCTGGGACAGTCTGGGACAGTCTGGGACTTGTTTGGAACAGTCTGGGACCGTCTGGGACAGTCTAGGACACGTTTGGGACCGTCTGGGACCGTCTGGGACAGTCTGGGACTTGTTTGGGACAGTCTGGGACCGTCTGGGACAGTCTGGGACTTGATTGGAACAGTCTGGGACCGTCTGGGACAGCCTGGGACAGTTTGGGACAGTCTGGGACTTGTTTCTAACAGTCTGGGACTGTCTGGGACCGTCTGGGACTTGTTTGGAACAGTCTGGGACTGTCTGGGACCGTCTGGGACTTGTTTGGAACAGTCTGGGAACGTGTGGGACGTTCTGGCACAGTCTGGGACATGTTTGGAACAGCCTGGTACAGTCTGGGGTAGTCTGGGACTTGTTTGGAACAGTCTGGGACAGTCTGGGACTTGTTTGGAACAGCCTGGGACAGTCTGGGGTAGTCTGGGACTTGTTTGGAACAGTCTGGGACCGTCTGGGACAGTCTAGGACACGATTGGGACCGTCTGGGACAGTCTGGGACAGTCTGGGACTTGATTGGAACAGTCTGGGACCGTCTGGGACAGTCTGGGACTTGTTTGGAACAGTCTGGGACCGTCTGGGACCTTCTGGGACAGTCTGGGACTTGTTTGGAACAGCCTGGTACAGTCTGGGGTAGTCTGGGACTTGTTTGGAACAGTCTGGGACCGTCTGGGACAGTCTGGGACTTGATTGGAACAGTCTGGGACCGTCTGGGACAGCCTGGGACAGTTTGGGACAGTCTGGGACTTGTTTGGGACAGACTGGGACCGTCTGGGACAGTCTGGGACAGTCTGGGACTTGTTTGGAACAGTCTGGGACCGTCTGGGACAGTCGAGGACACGATTGGGACCGTCTGGGACCGTCTGGGACAGTCTGGGACTTGTTTGGGACAGTCTAGGACCGTCTGGGACAGTCTGGGACTTGATTGGGACAGACTGGGACCGTCTGGGACAGTCTGGGACAGTCTGGGACTTGTTTGGAACAGTCTGGGACCGTCTGGGACAGTCTAGGACACGTTTGGGACCGTCTGGGACCGTCTGAGACAGTCTGGGACTTGTTTGGGACAGTCTGGGACCGTCTGGGACAGTCTGGGACTTGATTGGAACAGTCTGGGACCGTCTGGGACAGCCTGGGACAGTTTGGGACAGTCTGGGACTTGTTTGGAACAGTCTGGGACTGTCTGGGACCGTCTGGGACTTGTTTGGAACAGTCTGGGAACGTGTGGGACCTTCTGGCACAGTCTGGGACATGTTTGGAACAGCCTGGTACAGTCTGGGGTAGTCTGGGACTTGTTTGGAACAGTCTGGGACAGTCTGGGACAGTCTGGGACTTGTTTGGAACAGCCTGGGACAGTCTGGGGTAGTCTGGGACTTGTTTGGAACAGTCTGGGACCGTCTGGGACAGTCTAGGACACGATTGGGACCGTCTGGGACAGTCTGGGACTTGTTTGGGACAGTCTCGGACCGTCTGGGACAGTCTGGGACTTGATTGGGACAAACTGGGACCGTCTGGGACAGTCTGGGACAGTCTGGGACTTGTTTGGAACAGTCTGGGACCGTCTGGGACAGTCTAGGACACGTTTGGGACCGTCTGGGACCGTCTGGGACAGTCTGGGACTTGATTGGAACAGTCTGGGACCGTCTGGGACAGTCTGGGACTTGTTTGGAACAGTCTGGGACCGTCTGGGACCTTCTGGGACAGTCTGGGACTTGTTTGGAACAGCCTGGTACAGTCTGGGACGGTCTGGGACTTGTTTGGAACAGCCTGGGACAGTCTGGGACAGTCTGGGACTTGTTTGGAACAGCCTGGTACAGTCTGGGACCGTCTGGGACTTGTTTGGAACAGTCTGGGACTGTCTGGGACCGTCTGGGACTTGTTTGGAACAGTCTGGGAACGTGTGGGACGTTCTGGCACAGTCTGGGACATGTTTGGAACAGCCTGGTACAGTCTGGGGTAGTCTGGGACTTGTTTGGAACAGTCTGGGACAGTCTGGGACTTGTTTGGAACAGCCTGGGACAGTCTGGGGTAGTCTGGGACTTGTTTGGAACAGTCTGGGACCGTCTGGGACAGTCTAGGACACGATTGGGACCGTCTGGGACAGTCTGGGACTTGTTTGGGACAGTCTGGGACCGTCTGGGACAGTCTGGGACTTGATTGGGACAGACTGGGACCGTCTGGGACAGTCTGGGACAGTCTGGGACTTGTTTGGAACAGTCTGGGACCGTCTGGGACAGTCTAGGACACGTTTGGGACCGTCTGGGACTTGATTGGGACAGACTGGGACCGTCTGGGACAGTCTGGGACAGTCTGGGACTTGTTTGGAACAGTCTGGGACCGTCTGGGACAGTCTAGGACACGTTTGGGACCGTCTGGGACCGTCTGGGACAGTCTGGGACTTGATTGGAACAGTCTGGGACCGTCTGGGACAGTCTGGGACTTGTTTGGAACAGTCTGGGACCGTCTGGGACCTTCTGGGACAGTCTGGGACTTGTTTGGAACAGCCTGGTACAGTCTGGGACGGTCTGGGACTTGTTTGGAACAGCCTGGGACAGTCTGAGACAGTCTGGGACTTGTTTGGAACAGCCTGGTACAGTCTGGGACCGTCTGGGACTTGTTTGCAACAGTCTGGGACTGTCTGGGACCGTCTGGGACTTGTTTGGAACAGTCTGGGACAGCCTGGGACAGTTTGGGACAGTCTGGGACTTGTTTGGAACAGTCTGGGACTGTCTGGGACCGTCTGGGACTTGTTTGGAACAGTCTGGGACTGTCTGGGACCGTCTGGGACTTGTTTGGAACAGTCTGGGACAGCCTGGGACCGTCTGGGACTTGTTTGGAACAGTCTGGGACAGTCTGGGACAGTCTGGGACTTGTTTGGAACAGCCTGGGTCAGTCTGGGGTAGTCTGGGACTTGTTTGGAACAGTCTGGGACCGTCTGGGACAGTCTAGGACACGTTTGGGACCGTCTGGGACCGTCTGGGACAGTCTGGGACTTGTTTGGGACAGTCTGGGACCGCCTGGGACAGTCTGGGACAGTCTAGGACTTGTTTGGAACAGTCTGGGACCGTCTGGGACAGTCTAGGACACGTTTGGGACCGTCTGGGACCGTCTGGGACAGTCTGGGACTTGTTTGGGACAGTCTGGGACCGTCTGGGACAGTCTGGGACTTGATTGGAACAGTCTGGGACCGTCTGGGACAGTCTGGGACTTGTTTGGAACAGTCTGGGACAGTCTGGGACAGTCTGGGACAGTCTGGGACTTGTTTGGGACAGTCTGGGACCGTCTGGGACCTTCTGGGACAGTCTGGGACTTGTTTGGAACAGTCTGGGACTGTCTGGGACCGTCTGGGACTTGTTTGGAACAGTCTGGGACAGTCTGGGACAGTCTGGGACTTGTTTGGAACAGTCTGCGTCAGTTTGGGACCGTCTGGGACTTGTTTGGAATAGTCTGCGACAGTTTGGGACAGTCTAGGACTTGTTTGGA
The DNA here is from genome assembly GCA_963971525.1 of Cephus spinipes. Lineage (NCBI taxonomy): Eukaryota > Metazoa > Arthropoda > Insecta > Hymenoptera > Cephidae > Cephus > Cephus spinipes. The sequence continues at coordinate 10,310,670 of OZ020581.1, read as the reverse complement.
ACAGTCTGGGACCGTCTGGGACCTTCTGGGACAGTCTGGGACTTGTTTGGAACAGCCTGGTACAGTCTGGGGTAGTCTGGGACTTGTTTGGAACAGTCTGGGACCGTCTGGGACAGTCTAGGACACGATTGGGACCGTCTGGGACAGTCTGGGACAGTCTGGGACTTGATTGGAACAGTCTGGGACCGTCTGGGACAGTCTGGGACTTGTTTGGAACAGTCTGGGACCGTCTGGGACCTTCTGGGACAGTCTGGGACTTGTTTGGAACAGCCTGGTACAGTCTGGGGTAGTCTGGGACTTGTTTGGAACAGTCTGGGACCGTCTGGGACAGTCTGGGACTTGATTGGAACAGTCTGGGACCGTCTGGGACAGCCTGGGACAGTTTGGGACAGTCTGGGACTTGTTTGGGACAGACTGGGACCGTCTGGGACAGTCTGGGACAGTCTAGGACTTGTTTGGAACAGTCTGGGACCGTCTGGGACAGTCGAGGACACGATTGGGACCGTCTGGGACCGTCTGGGACAGTCTGGGACTTGTTTGGGACAGTCTAGGACCGTCTGGGACAGTCTGGGACTTGATTGGGACAGACTGGGACCGTCTGGGACAGTCTGGGACAGTCTGGGACTTGTTTGGAACAGTCTGGGACCGTCTGGGACAGTCTAGGACACGTTTGGGACCGTCTGGGACCGTCTGAGACAGTCTGGGACTTGTTTGGGACAGTCTGGGACCGTCTGGGACAGTCTGGGACTTGATTGGAACAGTCTGGGACCGTCTGGGACAGCCTGGGACAGTTTGGGACAGTCTGGGACTTGTTTGGAACAGTCTGGGACTGTCTGGGACCGTCTGGGACTTGTTTGGAACAGTCTGGGAACGTGTGGGACCTTCTGGCACAGTCTGGGACATGTTTGGAACAGCCTGGTACAGTCTGGGGTAGTCTTGGACTTGTTTGGAACAGTCTGGGACAGTCTGGGACAGTCTGGGACTTGTTTGGAACAGCCTGGGACAGTCTGGGGTAGTCTGGGACTTGTTTGGAACAGTCTGGGACCGTCTGGGACAGTCTAGGACACGATTGGGACCGTCTGGGACAGTCTGGGACTTGTTTGGGACAGTCTCGGACCGTCTGGGACAGTCTGGGACTTGATTGGGACAAACTGGGACCGTCTGGGACAGTCTGGGACAGTCTGGGACTTGTTTGGAACAGTCTGGGACCGTCTGGGACAGTCTAGGACACGTTTGGGACCGTCTGGGACCGTCTGGGACAGTCTGGGACTTGATTGGAACAGTCTGGGACCGTCTGGGACAGTCTGGGACTTGTTTGGAACAGTCTGGGACCGTCTGGGACCTTCTGGGACAGTCTGGGACTTGTTTGGAACAGCCTGGTACAGTCTGGGACGGTCTGGGACTTGTTTGGAACAGCCTGGGACAGTCTGGGACAGTCTGGGACTTGTTTGGAACAGCCTGGTACAGTCTGGGACCGTCTGGGACTTGTTTGGAACAGTCTGGGACTGTCTGGGACCGTCTGGGACTTGTTTGGAACAGTCTGGGAACGTGTGGGACGTTCTGGCACAGTCTGGGACATGTTTGGAACAGCCTGGTACAGTCTGGGGTAGTCTGGGACTTGTTTGGAACAGTCTGGGACAGTCTGGGACTTGTTTGGAACAGCCTGGGACAGTCTGGGGTAGTCTGGGACTTGTTTGGAACAGTCTGGGACCGTCTGGGACAGTCTAGGACACGATTGGGACCGTCTGGGACAGTCTGGGACTTGTTTGGGACAGTCTGGGACCGTCTGGGACAGTCTGGGACTTGATTGGGACAGACTGGGACCGTCTGGGACAGTCTTGGACAGTCTGGGACTTGTTTGGAACAGTCTGGGACCGTCTGGGACAGTCTAGGACACGTTTGGGACCGTCTGGGACCGTCTGGGACAGTCTGGGACTTGATTGGAACAGTCTGGGACCGTCTGGGACAGTCTGGGACTTGTTTGGAACAGTCTGGGACCGTCTGGGACCTTCTGGGACAGTCTGGGACTTGTTTGGAACAGCCTGGTACAGTCTGGGGTAGTCTGGGACTTGCTTGGAACAGTCTGGGACCGTCTGGGACAGTCTGGGACTTGATTGGAACAGTCTGGGACCGTCTGGGACAGCCTGGGACAGTTTGGGACAGTCTGGGACTTGTTTGGGACAGACTGGGACCGTCTGGGACAGTCTGGGACAGTCTGGGACTTGTTTGGAACAGTCTGGGACCGTCTGGGACAGTCGAGGACACGATTGGGACCGTCTGGGACCGTCTGGGACAGTCTGGGACTTGTTTGGGACAGTCTAGGACCGTCTGGGACAGTCTGGGACTTGATTGGGACAGACTGGGACCGTCTGGGACAGTCTGGGACAGTCTGGGACTTGTTTGGAACAGTCTGGGACCGTCTGGGACAGTCTAGGACACGTTTGGGACCGTCTGGGACCGTCTGAGACAGTCTGGGACTTGTTTGGGACAGTCTGGGACCGTCTGGGACAGTCTGGGACTTGATTGGAACAGTCTGGGACCGTCTGGGACAGCCTGGGACAGTTTGGGACAGTCTGGGACTTGTTTGGAACAGTCTGGGACTGTCTGGGACCGTCTGGGACTTGTTTGGAACAGTCTGGGAACGTGTGGGACCTTCTGGCACAGTCTGGGACATGTTTGGAACAGCCTGGTACAGTCTGGGGTAGTCTGGGACTTGTTTGGAACAGTCTGGGACAGTCTGGGACAGTCTGGGACTTGTTTGGAACAGCCTGGGACAGTCTGGGGTAGTCTGGGACTTGTTTGGAACAGTCTGGGACCGTCTGGGACAGTCTAGGACACGATTGGGACCGTCTGGGACAGTCTGGGACTTGTTTGGGACAGTCTCGGACCGTCTGGGACAGTCTGGGACTTGATTGGGACAGACTGGGACCGTCTGGGACAGTCTGGGACAGTCTGGGACTTGTTTGGAACAGTCTGGGACCGTCTGGGACAGTCTAGGACACGTTTGGGACCGTCTGGGACTTGATTGGGACAGACTGGGACCGTCTGGGACAGTCTGGGACAGTCTGGGACTTGTTTGGAACAGTCTGGGACCGTCTGGGACAGTCTAGGACACGTTTGGGACCGTCTGGGACCGTCTGGGACAGTCTGGGACTTGATTGGAACAGTCTGGGACCGTCTGGGACAGTCTGGGACTTGTTTGGAACAGTCTGGGACCGTCTGGGACCTTCTGGGACAGTCTGGGACTTGTTTGGAACAGCCTGGTACAGTCTGGGACGGTCTGGGACTTGTTTGGAACAGCCTGGGACAGTCTGAGACAGTCTGGGACTTGTTTGGAACAGCCTGGTACAGTCTGGGACCGTCTGGGACTTGTTTGCAACAGTCTGGGACTGTCTGGGACCGTCTGGGACTTGTTTGGAACAGTCTGGGACAGCCTGGGACAGTTTGGGACAGTCTGGGACTTGTTTGGAACAGTCTGGGACTGTCTGGGACCGTCTGGGACTTGTTTGGAACAGTCTGGGACTGTCTGGGACCGTCTGGGACTTGTTTGGAACAGTCTGGGACAGCCTGGGACCGTCTGGGACTTGTTTGGAACAGTCTGGGACAGTCTGGGACAGTCTGGGACTTGTTTGGAACAGCCTGGGTCAGTCTGGGGTAGTCTGGGACTTGTTTGGAACAGTCTGGGACCGTCTGGGACAGTCTAGGACACGTTTGGGACCGTCTGGGACCGTCTGGGACAGTCTGGGACTTGTTTGGGACAGTCTGGGACCGCCTGGGACAGTCTGGGACAGTCTAGGACTTGTTTGGAACAGTCTGGGACCGTCTGGGACAGTCTAGGACACGTTTGGGACCGTCTGGGACCGTCTGGGACAGTCTGGGACTTGTTTGGGACAGTCTGGGACCGTCTGGGACAGTCTGGGACTTGATTGGAACAGTCTGGGACCGTCTGGGACAGTCTGGGACTTGTTTGGAACAGTCTGGGACAGTCTGGGACAGTCTGGGACAGTCTGGGACTTGTTTGGGACAGTCTGGGACCGTCTGGGACCTTCTGGGACAGTCTGGGACTTGTTTGGAACAGTCTGGGACTGTCTGGGACCGTCTGGGACTTGTTTGGAACAGTCTGGGACAGTCTGGGACAGTCTGGGACTTGTTTGGAACAGTCTGCGTCAGTTTGGGACCGTCTGGGACTTGTTTGGAATAGTCTGCGACAGTTTGGGACAGTCTAGGACTTGTTTGGAACAGTCTGGGACCGTCTGGGACCTTCTGGGACAGTCTGGGACTTGTTTGGAACAGCCTGGTACAGTCTGGGGTAGTCTGGGACTTGTTTGGAACAGTCTGGGACCGTCTGGGACAGTCTAGGACACGATTGGGACCGTCTGGGACAGTCTGGGACAGTCTGGGACTTGATTGGAACAGTCTGGGACCGTCTGGGACAGTCTGGGACTTGTTTGGAACAGTCTGGGACCGTCTGGGACCTTCTGGGACAGTCTGGGACTTGTTTGGAACAGCCTGGTACAGTCTGGGGTAGTCTGGGACTTGTTTGGAACAGTCTGGGACCGTCTGGGACAGTCTGGGACTTGATTGGAACAGTCTGGGACCGTCTGGGACAGCCTGGGACAGTTTGGGACAGTCTGGGACTTGTTTGGGACAGACTGGGACCGTCTGGGACAGTCTGGGACAGTCTAGGACTTGTTTGGAACAGTCTGGGACCGTCTGGGACAGTCGAGGACACGATTGGGACCGTCTGGGACCGTCTGGGACAGTCTGGGACTTGTTTGGGACAGTCTAGGACCGTCTGGGACAGTCTGGGACTTGATTGGGACAGACTGGGACCGTCTGGGACAGTCTGGGACAGTCTGGGACTTGTTTGGAACAGTCTGGGACCGTCTGGGACAGTCTAGGACACGTTTGGGACCGTCTGGGACCGTCTGAGACAGTCTGGGACTTGTTTGGGACAGTCTGGGACCGTCTGGGACAGTCTGGGACTTGATTGGAACAGTCTGGGACCGTCTGGGACAGCCTGGGACAGTTTGGGACAGTCTGGGACTTGTTTGGAACAGTCTGGGACTGTCTGGGACCGTCTGGGACTTGTTTGGAACAGTCTGGGAACGTGTGGGACCTTCTGGCACAGTCTGGGACATGTTTGGAACAGCCTGGTACAGTCTGGGGTAGTCTTGGACTTGTTTGGAACAGTCTGGGACAGTCTGGGACAGTCTGGGACTTGTTTGGAACAGCCTGGGACAGTCTGGGGTAGTCTGGGACTTGTTTGGAACAGTCTGGGACCGTCTGGGACAGTCTAGGACACGATTGGGACCGTCTGGGACAGTCTGGGACTTGTTTGGGACAGTCTCGGACCGTCTGGGACAGTCTGGGACTTGATTGGGACAAACTGGGACCGTCTGGGACAGTCTGGGACAGTCTGGGACTTGTTTGGAACAGTCTGGGACCGTCTGGGACAGTCTAGGACACGTTTGGGACCGTCTGGGACCGTCTGGGACAGTCTGGGACTTGATTGGAACAGTCTGGGACCGTCTGGGACAGTCTGGGACTTGTTTGGAACAGTCTGGGACCGTCTGGGACCTTCTGGGACAGTCTGGGACTTGTTTGGAACAGCCTGGTACAGTCTGGGACGGTCTGGGACTTGTTTGGAACAGCCTGGGACAGTCTGGGACAGTCTGGGACTTGTTTGGAACAGCCTGGTACAGTCTGGGACCGTCTGGGACTTGTTTGGAACAGTCTGGGACTGTCTGGGACCGTCTGGGACTTGTTTGGAACAGTCTGGGAACGTGTGGGACGTTCTGGCACAGTCTGGGACATGTTTGGAACAGCCTGGTACAGTCTGGGGTAGTCTGGGACTTGTTTGGAACAGTCTGGGACAGTCTGGGACTTGTTTGGAACAGCCTGGGACAGTCTGGGGTAGTCTGGGACTTGTTTGGAACAGTCTGGGACCGTCTGGGACAGTCTAGGACACGATTGGGACCGTCTGGGACAGTCTGGGACTTGTTTGGGACAGTCTGGGACCGTCTGGGACAGTCTGGGACTTGATTGGGACAGACTGGGACCGTCTGGGACAGTCTGGGACAGTCTGGGACTTGTTTGGAACAGTCTGGGACCGTCTGGGACAGTCTAGGACACGTTTGGGACCGTCTGGGACCGTCTGGGACAGTCTGGGACTTGATTGGAACAGTCTGGGACCGTCTGGGACAGTCTGGGACTTGTTTGGAACAGTCTGGGACCGTCTGGGACCTTCTGGGACAGTCTGGGACTTGTTTGGAACAGCCTGGTACAGTCTGGGGTAGTCTGGGACTTGCTTGGAACAGTCTGGGACCGTCTGGGACAGTCTGGGACTTGATTGGAACAGTCTGGGACCGTCTGGGACAGCCTGGGACAGTTTGGGACAGTCTGGGACTTGTTTGGGACAGACTGGGACCGTCTGGGACAGTCTGGGACAGTCTGGGACTTGTTTGGAACAGTCTGGGACCGTCTGGGACAGTCGAGGACACGATTGGGACCGTCTGGGACCGTCTGGGACAGTCTGGGACTTGTTTGGGACAGTCTAGGACCGTCTGGGACAGTCTGGGACTTGATTGGGACAGACTGGGACCGTCTGGGACAGTCTGGGACAGTCTGGGACTTGTTTGGAACAGTCTGGGACCGTCTGGGACAGTCTAGGACACGTTTGGGACCGTCTGGGACCGTCTGAGACAGTCTGGGACTTGTTTGGGACAGTCTGGGACCGTCTGGGACAGTCTGGGACTTGATTGGAACAGTCTGGGACCGTCTGGGACAGCCTGGGACAGTTTGGGACAGTCTGGGACTTGTTTGGAACAGTCTGGGACTGTCTGGGACCGTCTGGGACTTGTTTGGAACAGTCTGGGAACGTGTGGGACCTTCTGGCACAGTCTGGGACATGTTTGGAACAGCCTGGTACAGTCTGGGGTAGTCTGGGACTTGTTTGGAACAGTCTGGGACAGTCTGGGACAGTCTGGGACTTGTTTGGAACAGCCTGGGACAGTCTGGGGTAGTCTGGGACTTGTTTGGAACAGTCTGGGACCGTCTGGGACAGTCTAGGACACGATTGGGACCGTCTGGGACAGTCTGGGACTTGTTTGGGACAGTCTCGGACCGTCTGGGACAGTCTGGGACTTGATTGGGACAGACTGGGACCGTCTGGGACAGTCTGGGACAGTCTGGGACTTGTTTGGAACAGTCTGGGACCGTCTGGGACAGTCTAGGACACGTTTGGGACCGTCTGGGACCGTCTGGGACAGTCTGGGACTTGATTGGAACAGTCTGGGACCGTCTGGGACAGTCTGGGACTTGTTTGGAACAGTCTGGGACCGTCTGGGACCTTCTGGGACAGTCTGGGACTTGTTTGGAACAGCCTGGTACAGTCTGGGACGGTCTGGGACTTGTTTGGAACAGCCTGGGACAGTCTGGGACAGTCTGGGACTTGTTTGGAACAGCCTGGTACAGTCTGGGACCGTCTGGGACTTGTTTGCAACAGTCTGGGACTGTCTGGGACCGTCTGGGACTTGTTTGGAACAGTCTGGGACAGCCTGGGACAGTTTGGGACAGTCTGGGACTTGTTTGGAACAGTCTGGGACTGTCTGGGACCGTCTGGGACTTGTTTGGAACAGTCTGGGACTGTCTGGGACCGTCTGGGACTTGTTTGGAACAGTCTGGGACAGTCTGGGACCGTCTGGGACTTGTTTGGAACAGTCTGGGACAGTCTGGGACAGTCTGGGACTTGTTTGGAACAGCCTGGGTCAGTCTGGGGTAGTCTGGGACTTGTTTGGAACAGTCTGGGACCGTCTGGGACAGTCTAGGACACGTTTGGGACCGTCTGGGACCGTCTGGGACAGTCTGGGACTTGTTTGTGACAGTCTGAGACCGCCTGGGACAGTCTGGGTCAGTCTAGGACTTGTTTGGAACAGTCTGGGACCGTCTGGGACAGTCTAGGACACGTTTGGGACCGTCTGGGACCGTCTGGAACAGTCTGGGACTTGTTTGGGACAGTCTGGGACCGTCTGGGACAGTCTGGGACTTGATTGGAACAGTCTGGGACCGTCTGGGACAGTCTGGGACTTGTTTGGAACAGTCTGGGATAGTCTGGGACAGTCTGGGACAGTCTGGGACTTGTTTGGGACAGTCTGGGACCGTCTGGGACCTTCTGGGACAGTCTGGGACTTGTTTGGAACAGTCTGGGACTGTCTGGGACCGTCTGGGACTTGTTTGGAACAGTCTGGGACAGTCTGGGACAGTCTGGGACTTGTTTGGAACAGTCTGCGTCAGTTTGGGACCATCTGGGACTTGTTTGGAATAGTCTGCGACAGTTTGGGACAGTCTAGGACTTGTTTGGAACAGTCTGGGACCGTCTGGGACCTTCTGGGACAGTCTGGGACTTGTTTGGAACAGCCTGGTACAGTCTGGGGTAGTCTGGGACTTGTTTGGAACAGTCTGGGACCGTCTGGGACAGTCTAGGACACGATTGGGACCGTCTGGGACCGTCTGGGACAGTCTGGGACTTGTGTGGGACAGTCTAGGACCGTCTGGGACAGTCTGGGAGTTGATTGGGACAGACTGGGACCGTCTGGGACAGTCTGGGACAGTCTGGGACTTGTTTGGAACAGTCTGGGACCGTCTGGGACAGTCTAGGACACGTTTGGGACCGTCTGGGACCGTCTGGGACAGTCTGGGACTTGTTTGGAACAGTCTGGGACCGTCTGGGACAGCCTGGGACAGTTTGGGACAGTCTGGGACTTGTTTCTAACAGTCTGGGACTGTCTGGGACCGTCTGGGACTTGTTTGGAACAGTCTGGGACTGTCTGGGACCGTCTGGGACTTGTTTGGAACAGTCTGGGAACGTGTGGGACCTTCTGGCACAGTCTGGGACATGTTTGGAACAGCCTGGTACAGTCTGGGGTAGTCTGGGACTTGTTTGGAACAGTCTGGGACAGTCTGGGACTTGTTTGGAACAGCCTGGGACAGTCTGGGGTAGTCTGGGACTTGTTTGGAACAGTCTGGGACCGTCTGGGACAGTCTAGGACACGATTGGGACCGTCTGGGACAGTCTGGGACTTGTCTGGGACAGTCTGGGACCGTCTGGGACAGTCTGGGACTTGATTGGGACAGACTGGGACCGTCTGGGACAGTCTGGGACAGTCTGGGACTTGTTTGGAACAGTCTGGGACCGTCTGGGACAGTCTAGGACACGTTTGGGACCGTCTGGGACCGTCTGGGACAGTCTGGGACTTGATTGGAACAGTCTGGGACCGTCTGGGACAGTCTGGGACTTGTTTGGAACAGTCTGGGACCGTCTGGGACCTTCTGGGACAGTCTGGGACTTGTTTGGAACAGCCTGGTACAGTCTGGGACGGTCTGGGACTTGTTTGGAACAGCCTGGGACAGTCTGGGACAGTCTGGGACTTGTTTGGAACAGCCTGGGACAGTCTGGGACCGTCTGGGACTTGTTTGCAACAGTCTGGGACTGTCTGGGACCGTCTGGGACTTGTTTGCAACAGTCTGGGACAGTCTGGGACCGTCTGGGTCTTGTTTGGAACAGTCTGGGACAGTCTGGGACAGTCTGGGACTTGTTTGGAACAGCCTGGGTCAGTCTGGGACCGTCTGGGACAGTCTAGGACACGTTTGGGACCGTCTGGGACCGTCTGGGACAGTCTGGGACTTGTTTGGGGCAGTCTGGGACCGCCTGGGACAGTCTGGGACAGTCTAGGACTTGTTTGGAACAGTCTGGGACCGTCTGGGACAGTCTAGGACACGTTTGGGACCGTCTGGGACCGTCTGGGACCGTCTGGGACAGTCTGGGACTTGTTTGGGGCAGTCTGGGACCGCCTGGGACAGTCTGGGACAGTCTAGGACTTGTTTGCAACAGTCTGGGACCGTCTGGGACAGTCTAGGACACGTTTGGGACCGTCTGGGACCGTCTGGGACAGTCTGGGACTTGTTTGGGACAGTCTGGGACCGTCTGGGACAGTCTGGGACTTGATTGGAACAGTCTGGGACCGTCTGGGACAGTCTGGGACTTGTTTGGAACAGTCTGGGACAGTCTGGGACAGTCTGGGACTTGTTTGGGAGAGTCTGGGACCGTCTGGGACCTTCTGGGACAGTCTGGGACTTGTTTGGAACAGTCTGCGTCAGTTTGGGACCGTCTAGGACTTGTTTGGAATAGTCTGCGACAGTTTGGGACAGTCTAGGACTTGTTTGGAACAGTCTGGGACCGTCTGGGACCTTCTCGGACAGTCTGGGACTTGTTTGGAACAGCCTGGTACAGTCTGGGGTAGTCTGGGACTTGTTTGCAACAGTCTGCGTCAGTGTGGGACAGTCTAGGACTTGTTTGGGACAGTCTGGGACAGTCTGGGACCGTCTGGGACAGTCTGGGACTTGTTTGGAACAGTCTGGGACAGTCTGGGACAGTCTGGGACAGTCTGGGACTTGTTTGGAACAGTCTGGGACTGTCTGGGACGGTCTGGGAATTGTTTGGAACAGTCTGGGACAGTCTGGGACGGTCTGGGACTTGTTTGGAACAGTCTGGGACAGTCTGGGACCGTCTGGGACTTGTTTGGAACAGTCTGGGACAGCCTGGGACAGTTTGGGACAGTCTGGGACTTGTTTGGAACAGTCTGGGACTGTCTGGGACCGTCTGGGTCTTGTTTGGAACAGTCTGGGACTGTCTGGGACCGTCTGGGACTTGTTTGGAACAGTCTGGGAACGTGTGGGACCTTCTGGCACAGTCTGGGACATGTTTGGAACAGCCTGGTACAGTCTGGGGTAGTCTGGGACTTGTTTGGAACAGTCTGGGACAGTCTGGCACAGTCTGGGACTTGTTTGGAACAGCCTGGGACAGTCTGGGGTAGTCTGGGACTTGTTTGGAACAGTCTGGGACCGTCTGGGACAGTCTAGGACACGATTGGGACCGTCTGGGACCGTCTGGGACAGTCTGGGACTACTTTGGGACAGTCTAGGACCGTCTGGGACAGTCTGGGACTTGATTGGGACAGACTGGGACCGTCTGGGACAGTCTGGGACAGTCTGGGACTTGTTTGGAACAGCCTGGGACAGTCTGGGGTAGTCTGGGACTTGCTTGGAACAGTCTGGGACCGTCTGGGACAGTCTAGGACACGATTGGGACCGTCTGGGACAGTCTGGGACTTGTTTGGGACAGTCTGGGACCGTCTGGGACAGTCTGGGACTTGATTGGGACAGACTGGGACCGTCTGGGACAGTCTGGGACAGTCTGGGACTTGTTTGGAACAGTCTGGGACCGTCTGGGACAGTCTAGGACACGTTTGGGACCGTCTGGGACCGTCTGGGACAGTCTGGGACTTGATTGGAACAGTCTGGGACCGTCTGGGACAGTCTGGGACTTGTTTAGAACAGTCTGGAACCGTCTGGGACCTTCTGGGACAGTCTGGGACTTGTTTGGAACAGCCTGGTACAGTCTGGGACGGTCTGGGACTTGTTTGGAACAGCCTGGGACAGTCTGGGACAGTCTGGGACTTGTTTGGAACAGCCTGGGACAGTCTGGGACCGTCTGGGACTTGTTTGCAACAGTCTGGGACAGTCTGGGACCGTCTGGGACTTGTTTGCAACAGTCTGGGACAGTCTGGGACCGTCTGGGACTTGTTTGGAACAGTCTGGGACAGTCTGGGACAGTCTGGGACTTGTTTGGAACAGCCTGGGTCAGTCTGGGGTAGTCTGGGACTTGTTTGGAACAGTCTGGGACCGTCTGGGACAGTCTAGGACACGTTTGGGACCGTCTGGGACCGTCTGGGACAGTCTGGGACTTGTTTGGGGCAGTCTGGGACCGCCTGGGACAGTCTGGGACAGTCTAGGACTTGTTTGGAACAGTCTGGGACCGTCTGGGACAGTCTAGGACACGTTTGGGACCGTCTGGGACCGTCTGGGACAGTCTGGGACTTGTTTGGGGCAGTCTGGGACCGCCTGGGACAGTCAGGGACAGTCTAGGACTTGTTTGCAACAGTCTGGGACCGTCTGGGACAGTCTAGGACACGTTTGGGACCGTCTGGGACCGTCTGGGACAGTCTGGGACTTGTTTGGGACAGTCTGGGACCGTCTGGGACAGTCTGGGACTTGATTGGAACAGTCTGGGACCGTCTGGGACAGTCTGGGACTTGTTTGGAACAGTCTGGGACAGTCTGGGACAGTCTGGGACTTGTTTGGGACAGTCTGGGACCGTCTGGGACCTTCTGGGACAGTCTGGGACTTGTTTGGAACAGTCTGGGACTGTCTGGGACCGTCTGGGACTTGTTTGGAACAGTCTGGGACAGTCTGGGACTTGTTTGGAACAGTCTGCGTCAGTTTGGGACCGTCTGGGACTTGTTTGGAATAGTCTGCGACAGTTTGGGACAGTCCAGGACTTGTTTGGAACAGTCTGGGACCGTCTGGGACCTTCTGGGACAGTCTGGGACTTGTTTGGAACAGCCTGGTACAGTCTGGGGTAGTCTGGGACTTGTTTGCAACAGTCTGCGTCAGTGTGGGACAGTCTAGGACTTGTTTGGGACAGTCTGGGACAGTCTGGGACCGTCTGGGACAGTCTGGGACTTGTTTGGAACAGTCTGGGACAGTCTGGGACAGTCTGGGACAGTCTGGGACTTGTTTGGAACAGTCTGGGACTGTCTGGGACGGTCTGGGAATTGTTTGGAACAGTCTGGGACAGTCTGGGACGGTCTGGGACTTGTTTGGAACAGTCTGGGACAGTCTGGGACCGTCTGGGACTTGTTTGGAACAGTCTGGGACAGCCTGGGACAGTTTGGGACAGTCTGGGACTTGTTTGGAACAGTCTGGGACTGTCTGGGACCGTCTGGGTCTTGTTTGGAACAGTCTGGGACTGTCTGGGACCGTCTGGGACTTGTTTGGAACAGTCTGGGAACGTGTGGGACCTTCTGGCACAGTCTGGGACATGTTTGGAACAGCCTGGTACAGTCTGGGGTAGTCTGGGACTTGTTTGGAACAGTCTGGGACAGTCTGGGACAGTCTGGGACTTGTTTGGAACAGCCTGGGACAGTCTGGGGTAGTCTGGGACTTGTTTGGAACAGTCTGGGACCGTCTGGGACAGTCTAGGACACGATTGGGACCGTCTGGGACCGTCTGGGACAGTCTGGGACTACTTTGGGACAGTCTAGGACCGTCTGGGACAGTCTGGGACTTGATTGGGACAGACTGGGACCGTCTGGGACAGTCTGGGACAGTCTGGGACTTGTTTGGAACAGTCTGGGACCGTCTGGGACAGTCGAGGACACGTTTGGGACCGTCTGGGACCGTCTGGGACAGTCTGGGACTTGTTTGGGACAGTCTGGGACCGTCTGGGACAGTCTGGGACTTGATTGGAACAGTCTGGGACCGTCTGGGACAGCCTGGGACAGTTTGGGACAGTTTGGGACTTGTTTGGAACAGTCTGGGACTGTCTGGGACCGACTGGGACTTGTTTGGAACAGTCTGGGAACGTGTGGGACCTTCTGGCACAGTCTGGGACATGTTTGGAACAGCCTGGTACAGTCTGGGGTAGTCTGGGACTTGTTTGGAACAGTCTGGGACAGTCTGGGACAGTCTGCGACTTGTTTGGAACAGCCTGGGACAGTCTGGGGTAGTCTGGGACTTGTTTGGAACAGTCTAGGACCGTCTGAGACAGTCTAGGACACGATTGGGACCGTCTGGGACAGTCTGGGACTTGTTTGGGACAGTCTGGGACCGTCTGGGACAGTCTGGGACTTGATTGGGACAGACTGGGACCGTCTGGGACAGTCTGGGACAGTCTGGGACTTGTTTGGAACAGTCTGGGACCGTCTGGGACAGTCTAGGACACGTTTGGGACCGTCTGGGACCGTCTGGGACAGTCTGGGACTTGTTTGGGACAGTCTGGGACCGTCTGGGACCTTCTGGGACAGTCTGGAACTTGTTTGGAACAGTCTGGGACTTTCTGGGACCGTCTGGGACTTGTTTGGAACAGTCTGGGACCGTCTGGGACAGCCTGGGACAGTTTGGGACAGTCTGGGACTTGTTTCTAACAGTCTGGGACTGTCTGGGACCGTCTGGGACTTGTTTGGAACAGTCTGGGACTGTCTGGGACCGTCTGGGACTTGTTTGGAACAGTATGGGACTGTCTGGGTCCGTCTGGGACTTGTTTGGAACAATCTGGGACAGCCTGGGACCGTCTGGGACTTGTTTGGAACAGTCTGGGACAGTCTGGGACAGTCTGGGACTTGTTTGGAACAGCCTGGGTCAGTCTGGGGTAGTCTGGGACTTGTTTGGAACAGTCTGGGACCGTCTGGGACAGTCTAGGACACGTTTGGGACCGTCTGGGACCGTCTGGGACAGTCTGGGACTTGTTTGGGACAGTCTGGGACCGCCTGGGACAGTCTGGGACAGTCTAGGACTTGTTTGGAACAGTCTGGGACCGTCTGGGACAGTCTAGGACACGTTTGGGACCGTCTGGGACCGTCTGGGACAGTCTGGGACTTGTTTGGGACAGTCTGGGACCGTCTGGGACAGTCTGGGACTTGATTGGAACAGTCTGGGACCGTCTGGGACAGTCTGGGACTTGTTTGGAACAGTCTGGGACAGTCTGGGACAGTCTGGGACAGTCTGGGACTTGTTTGGGACAGTCTGGGACCGTCTGGGACCTTCTGGGACAGTCTGGGACTTGTTTGGAACAGTCTGGGACTGTCTGGGACCGTCTGGGACTTGTTTGGAACAGTCTGGGACAGTCTGGGACAGTCTGGGACTTGTTTGGAACAGTCTGCGTCAGTTTGGGACCGTCTGGGACTTGTTTGGAATAGTCTGCGACAGTTTGGGACAGTCTAGGACTTGTTTGGAACAGTCTGGGACCGTCTGGGACCTTCTGGGACAGTCTGGGACTTGTTTGGAACAGCCTGGTACAGTCTGGGGTAGTCTGGGACTTGTTTGGAACAGTCTGGGACCGTCTGGGACAGTCTAGGACACGATTGGGACCGTCTGGGACCGTCTGGGACAGTCTGGGACTTGTTTGGGACAGTCTAGGACCGTCTGGGACAGTCTGGGAGTTGATTGGGACAGACTGGGACCGTCTGGGACAGTCTGGGACAGTCTGGGACTTGTTTGGAACAGTCTGGGACCGTCTGGGACAGTCTAGGACACGTTTGGGACCGTCTGGGACCGTCTGGGACAGTCTGGGACTTGTTTGGGACAGTCTGGGACCGTCTGGGACAGTCTGGGACTTGATTGGAACAGTCTGGGACCGTCTGGGACAGCCTGGGACAGTCTGGGACCGTCTGGGACTTGTTTGGAACAGTCTGGGACTGTCTGGGACCGTCTGGGACTTGTTTGGAACAATCTGGGACAGCCTGGGACCGTCTGGGACTTGTTTGGAACAGTCTGGGACAGTCTGGGACAGTCTGGGACTTGTTTGGAACAGCCTGGGTCAGTCTGGGGTAGTCTGGGACTTGTTTGGAACAGTCTGGGACCGTCTGGGACAGTCTAGGACACGTTTGGGACCGTCTGGGACCGTCTGGGACAGTCTGGGACTTGTTTGGGACAGTCTGGGACCGCCTGGGACAGTCTGGGACAGTCTAGGACTTGTTTGGAACAGTCTGGGACCGTCTGGGACAGTCTAGGACACGTTTGGGACCGTCTGGGACCGTCTGGGACAGTCTGGGACTTGTTTGGGACAGTCTGGGACCGTCTGGGACAGTCTGGGACTTGATTGGAACAGTCTGGGACCGTCTGGGACAGTCTGGGACTTGTTTGGAACAGTCTGGGACAGTCTGGGACAGTCTGGGACAGTCTGGGACTTGTTTGGGACAGTCTGGGACCGTCTGGGACCTTCTGGGACAGTCTGGGACTTGTTTGGAACAGTCTGGGACTGTCTGGGACCGTCTGGGACTTGTTTGGAACAGTCTGGGACAGTCTGGGACAGTCTGGGACTTGTTTGGAACAGTCTGCGTCAGTTTGGGACCGTCTGGGACTTGTTTGGAATAGTCTGCGACAGTTTGGGACAGTCTAGGACTTGTTTGGAACAGTCTGGGACCGTCTGGGACCTTCTGGGACAGTCTGGGACTTGTTTGGAACAGCCTGGTACAGTCTGGGGTAGTCTGGGACTTGATTGGAACAGTCTGGGACCGTCTGGGACAGTCTGGGACTTGTTTGGAACAGTCTGGGACAGTCTGGGACAGTCTGGGACTTGTTTGGGACAGTCTGGGACCGTCTGGGACCTTCTGGGACAGTCTGGGACTTGTTTGGAACAGTCTGGGACTGTCTGGGACCGTCTGGGACTTGTTTGGAACAGTCTGGGACAGTCTGGGACTTGTTTGGAACAGTCTGCGTCAGTTTGGGACCGTCTGGGACTTGTTTGGAATAGTCTGCGACAGTTTGGGACAGTCCAGGACTTGTTTGGAACAGTCTGGGACCGTCTGGGACCTTCTGGGACAGTCTGGGACTTGTTTGGAACAGCCTGGTACAGTCTGGGGTAGTCTGGGACTTGTTTGCAACAGTCTGCGTCAGTGTGGGACAGTCTAGGACTTGTTTGGGACAGTCTGGGACAGTCTGGGACCGTCTGGGACAGTCTGGGACTTGTTTGGAACAGTCTGGGACAGTCTGGGACAGTCTGGGACAGTCTGGGACTTGTTTGGAACAGTCTGGGACTGTCTGGGACGGTCTGGGAATTGTTTGGAACAGTCTGGGACAGTCTGGGACGGTCTGGGACTTGTTTGGAACAGTCTGGGACAGTCTGGGACCGTCTGGGACTTGTTTGGAACAGTCTGGGACAGCCTGGGACAGTTTGGGACAGTCTGGGACTTGTTTGGAACAGTCTGGGACTGTCTGGGACCGTCTGGGTCTTGTTTGGAACAGTCTGGGACTGTCTGGGACCGTCTGGGACTTGTTTGGAACAGTCTGGGAACGTGTGGGACCTTCTGGCACAGTCTGGGACATGTTTGGAACAGCCTGGTACAGTCTGGGGTAGTCTGGGACTTGTTTGGAACAGTCTGGGACAGTCTGGGACAGTCTGGGACTTGTTTGGAACAGCCTGGGACAGTCTGGGGTAGTCTGGGACTTGTTTGGAACAGTCTGGGACCGTCTGGGACAGTCTAGGACACGATTGGGACCGTCTGGGACCGTCTGGGACAGTCTGGGACTACTTTGGGACAGTCTAGGACCGTCTGGGACAGTCTGGGACTTGATTGGGACAGACTGGGACCGTCTGGGACAGTCTGGGACAGTCTGGGACTTGTTTGGAACAGTCTGGGACCGTCTGGGACAGTCGAGGACACGTTTGGGACCGTCTGGGACCGTCTGGGACAGTCTGGGACTTGTTTGGGACAGTCTGGGACCGTCTGGGACAGTCTGGGACTTGATTGGAACAGTCTGGGACCGTCTGGGACAGCCTGGGACAGTTTGGGACAGTTTGGGACTTGTTTGGAACAGTCTGGGACTGTCTGGGACCGACTGGGACTTGTTTGGAACAGTCTGGGAACGTGTGGGACCTTCTGGCACAGTCTGGGACATGTTTGGAACAGCCTGGTACAGTCTGGGGTAGTCTGGGACTTGTTTGGAACAGTCTGGGACAGTCTGGGACAGTCTGCGACTTGTTTGGAACAGCCTGGGACAGTCTGGGGTAGTCTGGGACTTGTTTGGAACAGTCTAGGACCGTCTGAGACAGTCTAGGACACGATTGGGACCGTCTGGGACAGTCTGGGACTTGTTTGGGACAGTCTGGGACCGTCTGGGACAGTCTGGGACTTGATTGGGACAGACTGGGACCGTCTGGGACAGTCTGGGACAGTCTGGGACTTGTTTGGAACAGTCTGGGACCGTCTGGGACAGTCTAGGACACGTTTGGGACCGTCTGGGACCGTCTGGGACAGTCTGGGACTTGTTTGGGACAGTCTGGGACCGTCTGGGACCTTCTGGGACAGTCTGGAACTTGTTTGGAACAGTCTGGGACTTTCTGGGACCGTCTGGGACTTGTTTGGAACAGTCTGGGACCGTCTGGGACAGCCTGGGACAGTTTGGGACAGTCTGGGACTTGTTTCTAACAGTCTGGGACTGTCTGGGACCGTCTGGGACTTGTTTGGAACAGTCTGGGACTGTCTGGGACCGTCTGGGACTTGTTTGGAACAGTATGGGACTGTCTGGGTCCGTCTGGGACTTGTTTGGAACAATCTGGGACAGCCTGGGACCGTCTGGGACTTGTTTGGAACAGTCTGGGACAGTCTGGGACAGTCTGGGACTTGTTTGGAACAGCCTGGGTCAGTCTGGGGTAGTCTGGGACTTGTTTGGAACAGTCTGGGACCGTCTGGGACAGTCTAGGACACGTTTGGGACCGTCTGGGACCGTCTGGGACAGTCTGGGACTTGTTTGGGACAGTCTGGGACCGCCTGGGACAGTCTGGGACAGTCTAGGACTTGTTTGGAACAGTCTGGGACCGTCTGGGACAGTCTAGGACACGTTTGGGACCGTCTGGGACCGTCTGGGACAGTCTGGGACTTGTTTGGGACAGTCTGGGACCGTCTGGGACAGTCTGGGACTTGATTGGAACAGTCTGGGACCGTCTGGGACAGTCTGGGACTTGTTTGGAACAGTCTGGGACAGTCTGGGACAGTCTGGGACAGTCTGGGACTTGTTTGGGACAGTCTGGGACCGTCTGGGACCTTCTGGGACAGTCTGGGACTTGTTTGGAACAGTCTGGGACTGTCTGGGACCGTCTGGGACTTGTTTGGAACAGTCTGGGACAGTCTGGGACAGTCTGGGACTTGTTTGGAACAGTCTGCGTCAGTTTGGGACCGTCTGGGACTTGTTTGGAATAGTCTGCGACAGTTTGGGACAGTCTAGGACTTGTTTGGAACAGTCTGGGACCGTCTGGGACCT
The DNA here is from genome assembly GCA_963971525.1 of Cephus spinipes. NCBI lineage: Eukaryota > Metazoa > Arthropoda > Insecta > Hymenoptera > Cephidae > Cephus > Cephus spinipes. Next base: position 10,291,791 of record OZ020581.1, on the reverse strand, counting down.
TCTGGGACAGTCTGGGACTTGTTTGGAACAGCCTGGTACAGTCTGGGGTAGTCTGGGACTTGTTTGGAACAGTCTGGGACCGTCTGGGACAGTCTAGGACACGATTGGGACCGTCTGGGACCGTCTGGGACAGTCTGGGACTTGTTTGGGACAGTCTAGGACCGTCTGGGACAGTCTGGGAGTTGATTGGGACAGACTGGGACCGTCTGGGACAGTCTGGGACAGTCTGGGACTTGTTTGGAACAGTCTGGGACCGTCTGGGACAGTCTAGGACACGTTTGGGACCGTCTGGGACCGTCTGGGACAGTCTGGGACTTGTTTGGGACAGTCTGGGACCGTCTGGGACAGTCTGGGACTTGATTGGAACAGTCTGGGACCGTCTGGGACAGCCTGGGACAGTCTGGGACCGTCTGGGACTTGTTTGGAACAGTCTGGGACTGTCTGGGACCGTCTGGGACTTGTTTGGAACAATCTGGGACAGCCTGGGACCGTCTGGGACTTGTTTGGAACAGTCTGGGACAGTCTGGGACAGTCTGGGACTTGTTTGGAACAGCCTGGGTCAGTCTGGGGTAGTCTGGGACTTGTTTGGAACAGTCTGGGACCGTCTGGGACAGTCTAGGACACGTTTGGGACCGTCTGGGACCGTCTGGGACAGTCTGGGACTTGTTTGGGACAGTCTGGGACCGCCTGGGACAGTCTGGGACAGTCTAGGACTTGTTTGGAACAGTCTGGGACCGTCTGGGACAGTCTAGGACACGTTTGGGACCGTCTGGGACCGTCTGGGACAGTCTGGGACTTGTTTGGGACAGTCTGGGACCGTCTGGGACAGTCTGGGACTTGATTGGAACAGTCTGGGACCGTCTGGGACAGTCTGGGACTTGTTTGGAACAGTCTGGGACAGTCTGGGACAGTCTGGGACAGTCTGGGACTTGTTTGGGACAGTCTGGGACCGTCTGGGACCTTCTGGGACAGTCTGGGACTTGTTTGGAACAGTCTGGGACTGTCTGGGACCGTCTGGGACTTGTTTGGAACAGTCTGGGACAGTCTGGGACAGTCTGGGACTTGTTTGGAACAGTCTGCGTCAGTTTGGGACCGTCTGGGACTTGTTTGGAATAGTCTGCGACAGTTTGGGACAGTCTAGGACTTGTTTGGAACAGTCTGGGACCGTCTGGGACCTTCTGGGACAGTCTGGGACTTGTTTGGAACAGCCTGGTACAGTCTGGGGTAGTCTGGGACTTGTTTGGAACAGTCTGGGACCGTCTGGGACAGTCTAGGACACGATTGGGACCGTCTGGGACCGTCTGGGACAGTCTGGGACTTGTTTGGGACAGTCTAGGACCGTCTGGGACAGTCTGGGAGTTGATTGGGACAGACTGGGACCGTCTGGGACAGTCTGGGACAGTCTGGGACTTGTTTGGAACAGTCTGGGACCGTCTGGTACAGTCTAGGACACGTTTGGGACCGTCTGGGACCGTCTGGGACAGTCTGGGACTTGTTTGGGACAGTCTGGGACCGTCTGGGACAGTCTGGGACTTGATTGGAACAGTCTGGGACCGTCTGGGACAGCCTGGGACAGTTTGGGACAGTCTGGGACTTGTTTCTAACAGTCTGGGACTGTCTGGGACCGTCTGGGACTTGTTTGGAACAGTCTGGGACTGTCTGGGACCGTCTGGGACTTGTTTGGAACAGTCTGGGAACGTGTGGGACGTTCTGGCACAGTCTGGGACATGTTTGGAACAGCCTGGTACAGTCTGGGGTAGTATGGGACTTGTTTGGAACAGTCTGGGACAGTCTGGGACTTGTTTGGAACAGCCTGGGACAGTCTGGGGTAGTCTGGGACTTGTTTGGAACAGTCTGGGACCGTCTGGGACAGTCTAGGACACGATTGGGACCGTCTGGGACAGTCTGGGACTTGTTTGGGACAGTCTGGGACCGTCTGGGACAGTCTGGGACTTGATTGGGACAGACTGGGACCGTCTGGGACAGTCTGGGACAGTCTGGGACTTGTTTGGAACAGTCTGGGACCGTCTGGGACAGTCTAGGACACGTTTGGGACCGTCTGGGACCGTCTGGGACAGTCTGGGACTTGATTGGAACAGTCTGGGACCGTCTGGGACAGTCTGGGACAGTCTGGGACAGTCTGGGACTTGTTTGGGACAGTCTGGGACCGTCTGGGACCTTCTGGGACAGTCTGGGACTTGTTTGGAACAGTCTGGGACTGTCTGGGACCGTCTGGGACTTGTTTGGAACAGTCTGGGACAGTCTGGGACAGTCTGGGACTTGTTTGGAACAGTCTGCGTCAGTTTGTGACCGTCTGGGACTTGTTTGGAATAGTCTGCGACAGTTTGGGACAGTCTAGGACTTGTTTGGAACAGTCTGGGACCGTCTGGGACCTTCTGGGACAGTCTGGGACTTGTTTGGAACAGCCTGGTACAGTCTGGGGTAGTCTGGGACTTGTTTGGAACAGTCTGGGACCGTCTGGGACAGTCTAGGACACGATTGGGACCGTCTGGGACCGTCTGGGACAGTCTGGGACTTGTTTGGGACAGTCTAGGACCGTCTGGGACAGTCTGGGAGTTGATTGGGACAGACTGGGACCGTCTGGGACAGTCTGGGACAGTCTGGGACTTGTTTGGAACAGTCTGGGACCATCTGGGACAGTCTGGGACTTGTTTGGGACAGTCTGGGACCGTCTGGGACAGTCTGGGACTTGATTGGAACAGTCTGGGACAGTCTGGGACAGTCTGGGACAGTCTGGGACTTGTTTGGGACAGTCTGGGACCGTCTGGGACCTTCTGGGAAAGTCTGGGACTTGTTTGGAACAGTCTGGGACTGTCTGGGACCGTCTGGGACTTGTTTGGAACAGTCTGGGACAGTCTGGGACAGTCTGGGACTTGTTTGGAACAGTCTGGGATCGTCTGGGACCTTCTGGGACAGTCTGGGACTTGTTTGGAACAGCCTGGTACAGTCTGGGATAGTCTGGGACTTGTTTGCAACAGTCTGCGTCAGTTTGGGACAGTCTAGGACTTGTTTGGGACAGTCTGGGACAGTCTGGGACCGTCTGGGACTGTCGGGGACTTGTTTGGAACAGTCTGGGACAGTCTGGGACAGTCTGGGACAGTCTGGGACAGTCTGGGACTTGTTTGGAACAGTCTGGGACTGTCTGGGACGGTCTGGGACTTGTTTGGAACAGTCTGGGACAGTCTGGGACGGTCTGGGACTTGTTTGGAACAGTCTGGGACAGTCTGGGACAGTCTGGGACTTGTTTGGAACAGTCTGCGACAGTTTGGGACAGTCTAGGACTTGTTTGGGACAGTCTGGGACAGTCTGGGACCGTCTGGGACAGTCTGGGACTTGTTTGGAACAGTCTGGGACAGTCTGGGACAGTCTGGGACAGTCTGGGACAGTCTGGGATAGTCTAGGACACGTTTGGGCCCGTCTGGGACCGTCTGGGACAGTCTGTTACTTGTTTGGAACAGTCTGGGACAGTCTGGGACAGTTTGGGACAGTCTGGGACTTGTTTGGACCAGTCTGGGACAGTCTGGGACAGTCTAGGACTTGTTTGGGACAGTCTGGGACAGTCTGGGACCGTCTGGGACAGTCTGGGACATGTTTGGAACAGTCTGGGACAGTCTGGGACTTGTTTGGAACAGTCTGGGACCGTCTGGGACAGTCTAGGACACGTTTGGGCCCGTCTGGGACCGTCTGGGACAGTCTGTTACTTGTTTGGAACAGTCTGGGACAGTCTGGGACAGTTTGGGACAGTCTGGGACTTGTTTGGACCAGTCTGGGACAGTCTGGGACAGTCTGGGACTTGTTTGGAACAGTCTGGGACTGTCTGGGACCGTCTGGGACTTGTTTGGAACAGTCTGGGACCGTCTGGGACTTCTTTGGAACAGTCTGGGACAGTCTGGTACAGTCTGGGACTTGTTTGGAACAGCCTGGGACAGTCTGGGGTAGTCTGGGACTTGTTTGGAACAGTCTGGGACCGTCTGGGACAGTATAGGACACGTTTGGGACCGTCTGGGACCGTCTGGGACTTGTTTGCAACAGTCTGCGACAGTTTGGGATCGTCTGGAACTTGTTTGGAACAGTCTGCGACAGTTTGGGACAGTCTAGGACTTGTTTGGGACAGTCTGGGACAGTCTGGGACCGTCTGGGACAGTCTGGGACTTGTTTGGAACAGTCTGGGACAGTCTGGGACAGTCTGGGACAGTCTGGGACAGTCTGGGACCGTCTGGGACTTGTTTGGAACAGTCTGGGACAGTCTGGGACAGTCTGGGACCTGTTTGGAACAGCCTGGGAAAGTCTGGGGTAGTCTGGGACTTGTTTCGAACAGTCTGCGACAGTTTGGGACCGTCTGGGACCGTCTGGGACTTGTTTGGAACAGTCTGGGACAGTCTGGGACAGTCTGGGACCTGTTTGGAACAGCCTGGGACAGTCTGGGGTAGTCTGGGACTTGTTTGGAACAGTCTGCGACAGTTTGGGACAGTCTGGGACAGTCTGGGACAGTCTGGGACCGTCTGGGACTTGTTTGGAACAGTCTGGGACAGTCTGGGACAGTCTGGGACCTGTTTGGAACAGCCTGGGACAGTTTGGGACAGTCTGGGACTTGTTTGGAACAGTCTGGGACAGTCTGGGACAGTCTGGGACTTGTTTGGAACAGTCTGGGACTGTCTGGGACCGTCTGGGACTTGTTTGGAACAGTCTGGGACAGTCTGGGACCGTCTGGGACTTGTTTGGAACAGTCTGGGACAGTCTGGGACAGTCTGGGACTTGTTTGGAACAGCCTGGGACAGTCTGGGGTAGTCTGGGACTTGTTTGCAACAGTCTGGGACCGTCTGGGACAGTCTGGGACAGTCTGGGACTGTCTGGGACGGTTTGGGACTTGTTTGGAACAGTCTGGGACAGTCTGGGACGGTCTGGGACTTGTTTGGAACAGTCTGGGACAGTCTGGGACAGTCTGGGACAGTCTGGGACTTGTTTGGAACAGCCTGGGACAGTCTGGGGTAGTCTGGGACTTGTTTGGAACAGTCTACGACAGTTTGGGACCGTCTGGGACTTGTTTGCAATAGTCTGGGACTGTCTGTGACCGTCTGGGACTTGTTTGGAACAGTCTGGGACAGCCTGGGACAGTTTGGGACAGTCTGGGACTTGTTTGGATCAGTCTGGGACTGTCTGGGACCGTCTGGGACTTGTTTGGAACAGTCTGGGACTGTCTGGGACCGTCTGGGACTTGTTTGGAACAGTCTGCGACAGTTTGGGACCGTCTGGGACTTGTTTGCAACAGTCTGCGACAGTTTGGGACCGTCTGGGACTTGTTTGGAACAGTCTGGGACAGTCTGGGACAGTCTGGGACTTGTTTGGAACAGTCTGGGACCGTCTGGGACAGTCTAGGACACGTTTGGGACCGTCTGGGACCGTCTGGGACAGTCTGGGACTTGTTTGGGACCGTCTGGGACAGTCTGGGACTTGTTTGGAACAGTCTGGGACAGTCTGGGACAGTCTGGGACAGTCTGGGACCGTCTGGGACTTGTTTGGAACAGTCTGGGACAGTCTGGGACAGTCTGGGACTTGTTTGGAACAGTCTGGGACCGTCTGGGACAGTCTAGGACACGTTTGGGACCGTCTGGGACAGTCTGGGACTTGTTTGGGACAGTCCGGGACCGTCTGGGACAGTCTGGGACAGTCTGGGACTTGTTTGGAACAGTCTGGGACAGTCTGGGACAGTCTGGGACCGTCTGGGACTTGTTTGGAACAGTCTGGGACAGTCTGGGACAGTCTGGGACTTGTTTGGAACAGTCTGGGACCGTCTGGGACAGTCTAGGACACGTTTGGGACCGTCTGGGACCGTCTGGGACAGTCTGGGACTTGTTTGGAACAGTCTGGGGTAGACTGGGACTTGTTTGGAACAGTCTACGACAGTTTGGGACCGTCTGGGACTTGTTTGCAACAGTCTGGGACTGTCTGGGACCGTCTGGGACTTGTTTGGAACAGTCTGGGACAGCCTGGGACAGTCTGGGACCGTCTGGGACTTGTTTGGAACAGTCTGGGACTGTCTGGGACCGTCTGGGACTTGTTTGGAACAGTCTGGGAACGTGTGGGACCTTCTGGCACAGTCTGGGACTTGTTTGGAACAGCCTGGTACAGTCTGGGGTAGTCTGGGACTTGTTTGGAACAGTCTGCGGCAGTTTGGGACCGTCTGGGACTTGTTTGCAACAGTCTGCGACAGTTTGGGACCGTCTGGGACTTGTTTGGAACAGTCTGCGACAGTTTGGGACAGTCTAGGACTTGTTTGGGACAGTCTGGGACAGTCTGGGACCGTCTGGGACAGTCTGGGACTTGTTTGGAACAGACTGGGACAGTCTGGGACAGTCTGGGACAGTCTGGGACAGTCTGGGACCGTCTGGGACTTGTTTGGAACAGTCTGGGACAGTCTGGGACAGTTTGGGACTTGTTTGGAACAGCCTGGGACAGTTTGGGACAGTCTAGGACATGTTTGGGACAGTCTGGGACCGTCTGGGTCCTTCTGGGACAGTCTGGGACTTGTTTGGGACAGTCTGGGACAATCTGGGACAGTCTGGGACTTGTTTGGAACAGCCTGGGACAGTTTGGGACAGTCTAAGACTTGTTTGGGACAGTCTGGGACCGTCTGGGACAGTCTAGGACACGTTTGGGAAGTCTGGGACTGTCTGGGACAGTCTGGGACACGTTTGGGACAGTCTGGGACCGTCTGGGACAGTCTGGGACTTGTTTGGAACAGTCTGGGACAGTCTGGAACAGTCTGGGACAGTCTGGGACTTGTTTGGAACAGTCTGGGACTGCCTGGGACCGTCTGGGACTTGTTTGGATCAGTCTGGGACAGTCTGGGACTTGTTTGGAACAGTCTGCGTCAGTTTGGGACCGTCTGGGACTTTTTGGAACAGTCTACGACAGTTTTGGACAGTCTAGGACTTGTTTGGGACAGTCTGGGACAGTCTGGGATAGTCTGGGACTTGTTTGGGACAGTCTGGGACAATCTGGGACAGTCTGGGACTTGTTTGGAACAGTCTGCGACAGTTTGGGACAGTCTAGGACTTGTTTGGGACAGTCTGGGACCGTCTGGGTCCTTCTGGGACAGTCTGGGACTTGTTTGGAACAGCCTGGTACAGTCTGGGATAGTCTGGGACTTGTTTGCTACAGTCTGCGTCAGTTTGGGACAGTCTAGGACTTGTTTGGGACAGTCTGGGACAGTCTGGGACCGTCTGGGACAGTCTGGGACTTGTTTGGAACAGTCTGGGACAGTCTGGGACAGTCTGGGACAGTCTGGGACTTGTTTGGAACAGTCTGGGACTGTCTGGGACGGTCTGGGACTTGTTTGGAACAGTCTGGGACAGTCTGGGACGGTCTGGGACTTGTTTGGAACAGTCTGGGACAGTCTGGGACAGTCTGGGACTTGTTTGGAACAGCCTGGGACTGTCTGGGGTAGTCTGGGACTTGTTTGGAACAGTCTACGACAGTTTGGGACCGTCTGGGACTAGTTTGCAATAGTCTGGGTCTGTCTGTGACCGTCTGGGACTTGTTTGGAACAGTCTGGGACATCCTGGGACAGTTTGGGACAGTCTGGGACTTGTTTGGAACAGTCTGGGACTGTCTGGGACCGTCTGGGACTTGTTTGGAACAGTCTGGGACTGTCTGGGACCGTCTGGGAGTTGTTTGGAACAGTCTGGGAACGTGTGGGACCTTCTGGCACAGTCTGGGACATGTTTGGAACAGCCTGGTACAGTCTGGGGTAGTCTGGGACTTGTTTGGAACAGTCTGCGACAGTTTGGGACCGTCTGGGACTTGTTTGCAACAGTCTGCGACAGTTTGGGACCGTCTGGGACTTGTTTGGAACAGTCTGGGACAGTCTGGGACAGTCTGGGACTTGTTTGGAACAGTCTGGGACCGTCTGGGACAGTCTAGGACACGTTTGGGACCGTCTGGGACCGTCTAGGACAGTCTGGGACTTGTTTGGGACCGTCTGGGACAGTCTGGGACTTGTTTGGAACAGTCTGGGACAGTCTGGGACAGTCTGGGACAGTCTGGGACCGTCTGGTACTTGTTTGGAACAGTCTGGGACAGTCTGGGACAGTCTGGGACTTGTTTGGAACAGTCTGGGACCGTCTGGGACAGTCTAGGACACGTTTGGGACAGTCTGGGACCGTCTGGGACAGTCTGGGACTTGTTTGGGACAGTCTGGGACCGTCTGGGACAGTCTGGGACAGTCTGGGACTTGTTTAGAACAGTCTGGGACAGTCTGGGACAGTCTGGGACAGTCTGGGACAGTCTGGGACCGTCTGGGACTTGTTTGGAACAGTCTGGGACAGTCTGGGACAGTCTGGGACTTGTTTGGAACAGTCTGGGACCGTCTGGGACAGTCTAGGACACGTTTGGGACCGTCTGGGAACGTCTGGGAACGTCTGGGACTTGTTTGGAACAGTCTGGGACAGTCTGGGACAGTCTGGGGTAGTCTGGGACTTGCTTGGAACAGTCTACGACAGTTTGGGACCGTCTGGGACTTGTTTGCAACAGTCTGGGACTGTCTGGGACCGTCTGGGACTTGTTTGGAACAGTCTGGGACAGCCTGGGACAGTTTGGGACAGTCTGGGACTTGTTTGGAACAGACTGGGAACGTGTGGGACCTTCTGGCACAGTCTGGGACTTGTTTGGAACAGCCTGGTACAGTCTGGGGTAGTCTGGGACTTGTTTGGAACAGTCTGCGGCAGTTTGGGACAGTCTAGGACTTGTTTGGGACAGTCTGGGACCGTCTGGGTCCTTCTGGGACAGTCTGGGACTTGTTTGGAACAGCCTGGTACAGTCTGGGATAGTCTGGGACTTGTTTGCAACAGTCTGCGTCAGTTTGGGACAGTCTAGGACTTGTTTGGGACAGTCTGGGACAGTCTGGGATAGTCTGGGACTTGTTTGGGACAGTCTGGGACAATCTGGGACAGTCTGGGACTTGTTTGGAACAGTCTGCGACAGTTTGGGACAGTCTAGGACTTGTTTGGGACAGTCTGGGACCGTCTGGGTCCTTCTGGGACAGTCTGGGACTTGTTTGGAACAGCCTGGTACAGTCTGGGATAGTCTGGGACTTGTTTGCAACAGTCTGCGTCAGTTTGGGACAGTCTAGGACTTGTTTGGGACAGTCTGGGACAGTCTGGGACCGTCTGGGACAGTCTGGGACTTGTTTGGAACAGTCTGGGACAGTCTGGGACAGTCTGGGACAGTCTGGGACTTGTTTGGAACAGTCTGGGACTGTCTGGGACGGTCTGGGACTTGTTTGGAACAGTCTGGGACAGTCTGGGACGGTCTGGGACTTGTTTGGAACAGTCTGGGACAGTCTGGGACAGTCTGGGACTTGTTTGGAACAGCCTGGGACTGTCTGGGGTAGTCTGGGACTTGTTTGGAACAGTCTACGACAGTTTGGGACCGTCTGGGACTAGTTTGCAATAGTCTGGGTCTGTCTGTGACCGTCTGGGACTTGTTTGGAACAGTCTGGGACAGCCTGGGACAGTTTGGGACAGTCTGGGACTTGTTTGGAACAGTCTGGGACTGTCTGGGACCGTCTGGGACTTGTTTGGAACAGTCTGGGACTGTCTGGGACCGTCTGGGAGTTGTTTGGAACAGTCTGGGAACGTGTGGGACCTTCTGGCACAGTCTGGGACATGTTTGGAACAGCCTGGTACAGTCTGGGGTAGTCTGGGACTTGTTTGGAACAGTCTGCGACAGTTTGGGACCGTCTGGGACTTGTTTGCAACAGTCTGCGACAGTTTGGGACCGTCTGGGACTTGTTTGGAACAGTCTGGGACAGTCTGGGACAGTCTGGGACTTGTTTGGAACAGTCTGGGACCGTCTGGGACAGTCTAGGACACGTTTGGGACCGTCTGGGACCGTCTAGGACAGTCTGGGACTTGTTTGGGACCGTCTGGGACAGTCTGGGACTTGTTTGGAACAGTCTGGGACAGTCTGGGACAGTCTGGGACAGTCTGGGACAGTCTGGGACCGTCTGGTACTTGTTTGGAACAGTCTGGGACAGTCTGGGACAGTCTGGGACTTGTTTGGAACAGTCTGGGACTTGTTTGGGACAGTCTGGGACCGTCTGGGACAGTCTGGGACAGTCTGGGACTTGTTTAGAACAGTCTGGGACAGTCTGGGACAGTCTGGGACAGTCTGGGACCGTCTGGGACTTGTTTGGAACAGTCTGGGACAGTCTGGGGCCGTCAGGGACTTGTTTGGAACAGTCTGGGAACGTGTGGGACCTTCTGGCACAGTCTGGGACTTGTTTGGAACAGCCTGGTACAGTCTGGGGTAGTCTGGGACTTGTTTGGAACAGTCTGCGGCAGTTTGGGACAGTCTAGGACTTGTTTGGGACAGTCTGGGACCGTCTGGGTCCTTCTGGGACAGTCTGGGACTTGTTTGGAACAGCCTGGTACAGTCTGGGATAGTCTGGGACTTGTTTGCAACAGTCTGCGTCAGTTTGGGACAGTCTAGGACTTGTTTGGGACAGTCTGGGACAGTCTGGGATAGTCTGGGACTTGTTTGGGACAGTCTGGGACAATCTGGGACAGTCTGGGACTTGTTTGGAACAGTCTGCGACAGTTTGGGACATTCTAGGACTTGTTTGGGACAGTCTGGGACCGTCTGGGTCCTTCTGGGACAGTCTGGGACTTGTTTGGAACAGCCTGGTACAGTCTGGGATAGTCTGGGACTTGTTTGCAACAGTCTGCGTCAGTTTGGGACAGTCTAGGACTTGTTTGGGACAGTCTGGGACAGTCTGGGACCGTCTGGGACAGTCTGGGACTTGTTTGGAACAGTCTGGGACAGTCTGGGACAGTCTGGGACAGTCTGGGACTTGTTTGGAACAGTCTGGGACTGTCTGGGACGGTCTGGGACTTGTTTGGAACAGTCTGGGACAGTCTGGGACGGTCTGGGACTTGTTTGGAACAGTCTGGGACAGTCTGGGACAGTCTGGGACTTGTTTGGAACAGCCTGGGACTGTCTGGGGTAGTCTGGGACTTGTTTGGAACAGTCTACGACAGTTTGGGACCGTCTGGGACTAGTTTGCAATAGTCTGGGTCTGTCTGTGACCGTCTGGGACTTGTTTGGAACAGTCTGGGACAGCCTGGGACAGTTTGGGACAGTCTGGGACTTGTTTGGAACAGTCTGGGACTGTCTGGGACCGTCTGGGACTTGTTTGGAACAGTCTGGGACTGTCTGGGACCGTCTGGGAGTTGTTTGGAACAGTCTGGGAACGTGTGGGACCTTCTGGCACAGTCTGGGACATGTTTGGAACAGCCTGGTACAGTCTGGGGTAGTCTGGGACTTGTTTGGAACAGTCTGCGACAGTTTGGGACCGTCTGGGACTTGTTTGCAACAGTCTGCGACAGTTTGGGACCGTCTGGGACTTGTTTGGAACAGTCTGGGACAGTCTGGGACAGTCTGGGACTTGTTTGGAACAGTCTGGGACCGTCTGGGACAGTCTAGGACACGTTTGGGACCGTCTGGGACCGTCTAGGACAGTCTGGGACTTGTTTGGGACCGTCTGGGACAGTCTGGGACTTGTTTGGAACAGTCTGGGACAGTCTGGGACAGTCTGGGACAGTCTGGGACAGTCTGGGACCGTCTGGTACTTGTTTGGAACAGTCTGGGACAGTCTGGGACAGTCTGGGACTTGTTTGGAACAGTCTGGGACTTGTTTGGGACAGTCTGGGACCGTCTGGGACAGTCTGGGACAGTCTGGGACTTGTTTAGAACAGTCTGGGACAGTCTGGGACAGTCTGGGACAGTCTGGGACCGTCTGGGACTTGTTTGGAACAGTCTGGGACAGTCTGGGACAGTCTGGGACTTGTTTGGAACAGTCTGGGACCGTCTGGGACAGTCTAGGACACGTTTGGGACCGTCTGGGAACGTCTGGGAACGTCTGGGACTTGTTTGGAACAGTCTGGGACAGTCTGGGACAGTCTGGGGTAGTCTGGGACTTGCTTGGAACAGTCTACGACAGTTTGGGACCGTCTGGGACTTGTTTGCAACAGTCTGGGACTGTCTGGGACCGTCTGGGACTTGTTTGGAACAGTCTGGGACAGCCTGGGACAGTTTGGGACAGTCTGGGACTTGTTTGGAACAGTCTGGGACTGTCTGGGACAGTCTGGGACTTGTTTGGAACAGCCTGGGACTGTCTGGGGTAGTCTGGGACTTGTTTGGAACAGTCTACGACAGTTTGGGACCGTCTGGGACTAGTTTGCAATAGTCTGGGTCTGTCTGTGACCGTCTGGGACTTGTTTGGAACAGTCTGGGACAGCCTGGGACAGTTTGGGACAGTCTGGGACTTGTTTGGAACAGTCTGGGACTGTCTGGGACCGTCTGGGACTTGTTTGGAACAGTCTGGGACTGTCTGGGACCGTCTGGGAGTTGTTTGGAACAGTCTGGGAACGTGTGGGACCTTCTGGCACAGTCTGGGACATGTTTGGAACAGCCTGGTACAGTCTGGGGTAGTCTGGGACTTGTTTGGAACAGTCTGCGACAGTTTGGGACCGTCTGGGACTTGTTTGCAACAGTCTGCGACAGTTTGGGACCGTCTGGGACTTGTTTGGAACAGTCTGGGACAGTCTGGGACAGTCTGGGACTTGTTTGGAACAGTCTGGGACCGTCTGGGACAGTCTAGGACACGTTTGGGACCGTCTGGGACCGTCTAGGACAGTCTGGGACTTGTTTGGGACCGTCTGGGACAGTCTGGGACTTGTTTGGAACAGTCTGGGACAGTCTGGGACAGTCTGGGACAGTCTGGGACAGTCTGGGACCGTCTGGTACTTGTTTGGAACAGTCTGGGACAGTCTGGGACAGTCTGGGACTTGTTTGGAACAGTCTGGGACCGTCTGGGACAGTCTAGGACACGTTTGGGACCGTCTGGGACCGTCTGGGACAGTCTGGGACTTGTTTGGGACAGTCTGGGACCGTCTGGGACAGTCTGGGACAGTCTGGGACTTGTTTAGAACAGTCTGGGACAGTCTGGGACAGTCTGGGACAGTCTGGGACCGTCTGGGACTTGTTTGGAACAGTCTGGGACAGTCTGGGACAGTCTGGGACTTGTTTGGAACAGTCTGGGACCGTCTGGGACAGTCTAGGACACGTTTGGGACCGTCTGGGAACGTCTGGGAACGTCTGGGACTTGTTTGGAACAGTCTGGGACGGTCTGGGACAGTCTGGGGTAGTCTGGGACTTGCTTGGAACAGTCTACGACAGTTTGGGACCGTCTGGGACTTGTTTGCAACAGTCTGGGACTGTCTGGGACCGTCTGGGACTTGTTTGGAACAGTCTGGGACAGCCTGGGACAGTTTGGGACAGTCTGGGACTTGTTTGGAACAGTCTGGGACAGTCTGGGGCCGTCAGGGACTTGTTTGGAACAGTCTGGGAACGTGTGGGACCTTCTGGCACAGTCTGGGACTTGTTTGGAACAGCCTGGTACAGTCTGGGGTAGTCTGGGACTTGTTTGGAACAGTCTGCGGCAGTTTGGGACAGTCTAGGACTTGTTTGGGACAGTCTGGGACCGTCTGGGTCCTTCTGGGACAGTCTGGGACTTGTTTGGAACAGCCTGGTACAGTCTGGGATAGTCTGGGACTTGTTTGCAACAGTCTGCGTCAGTTTGGGACAGTCTAGGACTTGTTTGGGACAGTCTGGGACAGTCTGGGATAGTCTGGGACTTGTTTGGGACAGTCTGGGACAATCTGGGACAGTCTGGGACTTGTTTGGAACAGTCTGCGACAGTTTGGGACATTCTAGGACTTGTTTGGGACAGTCTGGGACCGTCTGGGTCCTTCTGGGACAGTCTGGGACTTGTTTGGAACAGCCTGGTACAGTCTGGGATAGTCTGGGACTTGTTTGCAACAGTCTGCGTCAGTTTGGGACAGTCTAGGACTTGTTTGGGACAGTCTGGGACAGTCTGGGACCGTCTGGGACAGTCTGGGACTTGTTTGGAACAGTCTGGGACAGTCTGGGACAGTCTGGGACAGTCTGGGACTTGTTTGGAACAGTCTGGGACTGTCTGGGACGGTCTGGGACTTGTTTGGAACAGTCTGGGACAGTCTGGGACGGTCTGGGACTTGTTTGGAACAGTCTGGGACAGTCTGGGACAGTCTGGGACTTGTTTGGAACAGCCTGGGACTGTCTGGGGTAGTCTGGGACTTGTTTGGAACAGTCTACGACAGTTTGGGACCGTCTGGGACTAGTTTGCAATAGTCTGGGTCTGTCTGTGACCGTCTGGGACTTGTTTGGAACAGTCTGGGACAGCCTGGGACAGTTTGGGACAGTCTGGGACTTGTTTGGAACAGTCTGGGACTGTCTGGGACCGTCTGGGACTTGTTTGGAACAGTCTGGGACTGTCTGGGACCGTCTGGGAGTTGTTTGGAACAGTCTGGGAACGTGTGGGACCTTCTGGCACAGTCTGGGACATGTTTGGAACAGCCTGGTACAGTCTGGGGTAGTCTGGGACTTGTTTGGAACAGTCTGCGACAGTTTGGGACCGTCTGGGACTTGTTTGCAACAGTCTGCGACAGTTTGGGACCGTCTGGGACTTGTTTGGAACAGTCTGGGACAGTCTGGGACAGTCTGGGACTTGTTTGGAACAGTCTGGGACCGTCTGGGACAGTCTAGGACACGTTTGGGACCGTCTGGGACCGTCTAGGACAGTCTGGGACTTGTTTGGGACCGTCTGGGACAGTCTGGGACTTGTTTGGAACAGTCTGGGACAGTCTGGGACAGTCTGGGACAGTCTGGGACAGTCTGGGACCGTCTGGTACTTGTTTGGAACAGTCTGGGACAGTCTGGGACAGTCTGGGACTTGTTTGGAACAGTCTGGGACTTGTTTGGGACAGTCTGGGACCGTCTGGGACAGTCTGGGACAGTCTGGGACTTGTTTAGAACAGTCTGGGACAGTCTGGGACAGTCTGGGACAGTCTGGGACCGTCTGGGACTTGTTTGGAACAGTCTGGGACAGTCTGGGACAGTCTGGGACTTGTTTGGAACAGTCTGGGACCGTCTGGGACAGTCTAGGACACGTTTGGGACCGTCTGGGAACGTCTGGGAACGTCTGGGACTTGTTTGGAACAGTCTGGGACAGTCTGGGACAGTCTGGGGTAGTCTGGGACTTGCTTGGAACAGTCTACGACAGTTTGGGACCGTCTGGGACTTGTTTGCAACAGTCTGGGACTGTCTGGGACCGTCTGGGACTTGTTTGGAACAGTCTGGGACAGCCTGGGACAGTTTGGGACAGTCTGGGACTTGTTTGGAACAGTCTGGGACTGTCTGGGACAGTCTGGGACTTGTTTGGAACAGCCTGGGACTGTCTGGGGTAGTCTGGGACTTGTTTGGAACAGTCTACGACAGTTTGGGACCGTCTGGGACTAGTTTGCAATAGTCTGGGTCTGTCTGTGACCGTCTGGGACTTGTTTGGAACAGTCTGGGACAGCCTGGGACAGTTTGGGACAGTCTGGGACTTGTTTGGAACAGTCTGGGACTGTCTGGGACCGTCTGGGACTTGTTTGGAACAGTCTGGGACTGTCTGGGACCGTCTGGGAGTTGTTTGGAACAGTCTGGGAACGTGTGGGACCTTCTGGCACAGTCTGGGACATGTTTGGAACAGCCTGGTACAGTCTGGGGTAGTCTGGGACTTGTTTGGAACAGTCTGCGACAGTTTGGGACCGTCTGGGACTTGTTTGCAACAGTCTGCGACAGTTTGGGACCGTCTGGGACTTGTTTGGAACAGTCTGGGACAGT
Organism: Cephus spinipes; assembly: GCA_963971525.1. Lineage (NCBI taxonomy): Eukaryota > Metazoa > Arthropoda > Insecta > Hymenoptera > Cephidae > Cephus > Cephus spinipes. Next base: position 10,276,002 of record OZ020581.1, on the reverse strand, counting down.
CTGGGACAGTCTGGGACTTGTTTGGAACAGTCTGGGACCGTCTGGGACAGTCTAGGACACGTTTGGGACCGTCTGGGACCGTCTAGGACAGTCTGGGACTTGTTTGGGACCGTCTGGGACAGTCTGGGACTTGTTTGGAACAGTCTGGGACAGTCTGGGACAGTCTGGGACAGTCTGGGACAGTCTGGGACCGTCTGGTACTTGTTTGGAACAGTCTGGGACAGTCTGGGACAGTCTGGGACTTGTTTGGAACAGTCTGGGACCGTCTGGGACAGTCTAGGACACGTTTGGGACCGTCTGGGACCGTCTGGGACAGTCTGGGACTTGTTTGGGACAGTCTGGGACCGTCTGGGACAGTCTGGGACAGTCTGGGACTTGTTTAGAACAGTCTGGGACAGTCTGGGACAGTCTGGGACAGTCTGGGACCGTCTGGGACTTGTTTGGAACAGTCTGGGACAGTCTGGGACAGTCTGGGACTTGTTTGGAACAGTCTGGGACCGTCTGGGACAGTCTAGGACACGTTTGGGACCGTCTGGGAACGTCTGGGAACGTCTGGGACTTGTTTGGAACAGTCTGGGACGGTCTGGGACAGTCTGGGGTAGTCTGGGACTTGCTTGGAACAGTCTACGACAGTTTGGGACCGTCTGGGACTTGTTTGCAACAGTCTGGGACTGTCTGGGACCGTCTGGGACTTGTTTGGAACAGTCTGGGACAGCCTGGGACAGTTTGGGACAGTCTGGGACTTGTTTGGAACAGTCTGGGACTGTCTGGGACCGTCTGGGACTTGTTTGGAACAGTCTGGGACTGTCTGGGACCGTCTGGGACTTGTTTGGAACAGTCTGGGAACGTGTGGGACCTTCTGGCACAGTCTGGGACTTGTTTGGAACAGCCTGGTACAGTCTGGGGTAGTCTGGGACTTGTTTGGAACAGTCTGCGGCAGTTTGGGACCGTCTGGGACTTGTTTGCAACAGTCTGCGTCAGTTTGGGACAGTCTAGGACTTGTTTGGGACAGTCTGGGACAGTCTGGGACCGTCTGGGACAGTCTGGGACTCGTTTGGAACAGTCTGGGACAGTCTGGGACAGTCTGGGACAGTCTGGGACTTGTTTGGAACAGTCTGGGACTGTCTGGGACGGTCTGGGACTTGTTTGGAACAGTCTGGGACAGTCTGGGACGGTCTTGGACTTGTTTGGAACAGTCTGGGACAGTCTGGGACAGTCTGGGACTTGTTTGGAACAGCCTGGGACAGTCTGGGGTAGTCTGGGACTTGTTTGGAACAGTCTACGACAGTTTGGGACCGTCTGGGACTTGTTTGCAATAGTCTGGGTCTGTCTGTGACCGTCTGGGACTTGTTTGGAACAGTCTGGGACAGCCTGGGACAGTTTGGGACAGTCTGGGACTTGTTTGGGACAGTCTGGGACTTGTTTGGAACAGTCTGGGACTGTCTGGGACCGTCTGGGACTTGTTTGGAACAGTCTGGGACTGTCTGGGACCGTCTGGGAGTTGTTTGGAACAGTCTGGGAACGTGTGGGACCTTCTGGCACAGTCTGGGACTTGTTTGGAACAGCCTGGTACAGTCTGGGGTAGTCTGGGACTTGTTTGGAACAGTCTGCGGCAGTTTGGGACCGTCTGGGACTTGTTTGGAACAGTCTGCGACAGTTTGGGACAGTCTAGGACTTGTTTGGGACAGTCTGGGACAGTCTGGGATAGTCTGGGACTTGTTTGGGACAGTCTGGGACAATCTGGGACAGTCTGGGACTTGTTTGGAACAGTCTGCGACAGTTTGGGACAGTCTAGGACTTGTTTGGGACAGTCTGGGACCGTCTGGGTCCTTCTGGGACAGTCTGGGACTTGTTTGGAACAGCCTGGTACAGTCTGGGATAGTCTGGGACTTGTTTGCAACAGTCTGCGTCAGTTTGGGACAGTCTAGGACTTGTTTGGGACAGTCTGGGACAGTCTGGGACCGTCTGGGACAGCCTGGGACTTGTTTGGAACAGTCTGGGACAGTCTGGGTCAGTCTGGGACAGTCTGGGACTTGATTGTAACAGTCTGGGACTGTCTGGGACGGTCTGGGACTTGTTTGGAACAGTCTGGGACAGTCTGGGACGGTCTGGGACTTGTTTGGAACAGTCTGGGACAGTCTGGGACAGTCTGGGACTTGTTTGGAACAGCCTGGGACAGTCTGAGGTAGTCTGGGACTTGTTTGGAACAGTCTACGACAGTTTGGGACCGTCTGGGACTTGTTTGCAATAGTCTGGGTCTGTCTGTGACCGTCTGGGACTTGTTTGGAACAGTCTGGGACAGCCTGGGACAGTTTGGGACAGTCTGGGACTTGTTTGGAACAGTCTGGGACTGTCTGGGACCGTCTGGGACTTGTTTGGAACAGTCTGGGACTGTCTGGGACCGTCTGGGAGTTGTTTGGAACAGTCTGGGAACGTGTGGGACCTTCTGGCACAGTCTGGGACATGTTTGGAACAGCCTGGTACAGTCTGGGGTAGTCTGGGACTTGTTTGGAACAGTCTGCGACAGTTTGGGACCGTCTGGGACTTGTTTGCAACAGTCTGCGACAGTTTGGGACCGTCTGGGACTTGTTTGGAACAGTCTGGGACAGTCTGGGACAGTCTGGGACTTGTTTGGAACAGTCTGGGACCGTCTGGGACCGTCTGGGACAGTCTGGGACTTGTTTGGGACAGTCTGGGACCGTCTGGGACAGTCTGGGACAGTCTGGGGCTTGTTTAGAACAGTCTGGAACAGTCTGGGACAGTCTGGGACAGTCTGGGACCGTCTGGGACTTGTTTGGAACAGTCTGGGACAGTCTGGGACAGTCTGGGACTTGTTTGGAACAGTCTGGGACCGTCTGGGACAGTCTAGGACACGTTTGGGACCGTCTGGGAACGTCTGGGAACGTCTGGGACTTGTTTGGAACAGTCTGGGACAGTCTGGGACAGTCTGGGGTAGTCTGGGACTTGCTTGGAACAGTCTACGACAGTTTGGGACCGTCTGGGACTTGTTTGCAACAGTCTGGGACTGTCTGGGACCGTCTGGGACTTGTTTGGAACAGTCTGGGACAGCCTGGGACAGTTTGGGACAGTCTGGGACTTGTTTGGAACAGTCTGGGACTGTCTGGGACCGTCTGGGACTTGTTTGGAACAGTCTGGGACTGTCTGGGACCGTCTGGGACTTGTTTGGAACAGTCTGGGAACGTGTGGGACCTTCTGGCACAGTCTGGGACTTGTTTGGAACAGCCTGGTACAGTCTGGGGTAGTCTGGGACTTGTTTGGAACAGTCTGCGGCAGTTTGGGACCGTCTGGGACTTGTTTGCAACAGTCTGCGACAGTTTGGGACCGTCTGGGACTTGTTTGGAACAGTCTGCGACAGTTTGGGACAGTCTAGGACTTGTTTGGGACAGTGTGGGACAGTCTGGGATAGTCTGGGACTTGTTTGGGACAGTCTGGGACAATCTGGGACAGTCTGGGACTTGTTTGGAACAGTCTGCGACAGTTTGGGACAGTCTAGGACTTGTTTGGGACAGTCTGGGACCGTCTGGGTCCTTCTGGGACAGTCTGGGACTTGTTTGGAACAGCCTGGTACAGTCTGGGATAGTCTGGGACTTGTTTGCAACAGTCTGCGTCAGTTTGGGGCAGTCTAGGACTTGTTTGGGACAGTCTGGGACAGTCTGGGACCGTCTGGGACAGTCTGGGACTTGTTTGGAACAGTCTGGGACAGTCTGGGACAGTCTGGGACAGTCTGGGACTTGTTTGGAACAGTCTGGGACTGTCTGGGACGGTCTGGGACTTGTTTGGAACAGTCTGGGACAGTCTGGGACGGTCTTGGACTTGTTTGGAACAGTCTGGGACAGTCTGGGACAGTCTGGGACTTGTTTGGAACAGCCTGGGACAGTCTGGGGTAGTCTGGGACTTGTTTGGAACAGTCTACGACAGTTTGGGACCGTCTGGGACTTGTTTGGAACAGTCTGGGACAGCCTGGGACAGTTTGGGACAGTCTGGGACTTGTTTGGAACAGTCTGGGACTGTCTGGGACCGTCTGGGACTTGTTTGGAACAGTCTGGGACTGTCTGGGACCGTCTGGGAGTTGTTTGGAACAGTCTGGGAACGTGTGGGACCTTCTGGCACAGTCTGGGACTTGTTTGGAACAGCCTGGTACAGTCTGGGGTAGTCTGGGACTTGTTTGGAACAGTCTGCGGCAGTTTGGGACCGTCTGGGACTTGTTTGCAACAGTCTGCGACAGTTTGGGACCGTCTGGGACTTGTTTGGAACAGTCTGCGACAGTTTGGGACAGTCTAGGACTTGTTTGGGACAGTCTGGGACAGTCTGGGATAGTCTGGGACTTGTTTGGGACAGTCTGGGACAATCTGGGACAGTCTGGGACTTGTTTGGAACAGTCTGCGACAGTTTGGGACAGTCTAGGACTTGTTTGGGACAGTATGGGACCGTCTGGGTCCTTCTGGGACAGTCTGGAACTTGTTTGGAACAGCCTGGTACAGTCTGGGTTAGTCTGGGACTTGTTTGCAACAGTCTGCGTCAGTTTGGGACAGTCTAGGACTTGTTTGGGACAGTCTGGGACAGTCTGGGACCGTCTGGGACAGTCTGGGACTTGTTTGGAACAGTCTGGGACAGTCTGGGACAGTCTGGGACAGTCTGGGACTTGTTTGGAACAGTCTGGGACTGTCTGGGACGGTCTGGGACTTGTTTGGAAAAGACTGGGACAGTCTGGGACAGTCTGGGACAGTTTGGGACTTGTTTGGAACAGCCTGGGACAGTTTGGGACAGTCTAGGACATGTTTGGGACAGTCTGGGACCGTCTGGGTCCTTCTGGGACAGTCTGGGACTTGTTTGGGACAGTCTGGGACAATCTGGGACAGTCTGGGACTTGTTTGGAACAGCCTGGGACAGTTTGGGACAGTCTAGGACTTGTTTGGGACAGTCTGGGACCGTCTGGGACAGTCTAGGACACGTTTGGGACAGTCTGGGACCGTCTGGGACAGTCTGGGACACGTTTGGGACAGTCTGGGACCGTCTGGGACAGTCTGGGACTTGTTTGGAACAGTCTGGGACAGTCTGGAACAGTCTGGGACAGTCTGGGACTTGTTTGGAACAGTCTGGGACTGCCTGGGACCGTCTGGGACTTGTTTGGATCAGTCTGGGACAGTCTGGGACTTGTTTGGAACAGTCTGCGTCAGTTTGGGACCGTCTGGGACTTTTTTGGAACAGTCTACGACAGTTTTGGACAGTCTAGGACTTGTTTGAGACAGTCTGGGACAGTCTGGGATAGTCTGGGACTTGTTTGGGACAGTCTGGGACAATCTGGGACAGTCTGGGACTTGTTTGGAACAGTCTGCGACAGTTTGGGACAGTCTAGGACTTGTTTGGGACAGTCTGGGACCGTCTGGGTCCTTCTGGGACAGTCTGGGACTTGTTTGGGACAGTCTGGGACAGTCTGGGATAGTCTGGGACTTGTTTGGGACAGTCTGGGACAATCTGGGACAGTCTGGGACTTGTTTGGAACAGTCTGCGACAGTTTGGGACAGTCTAGGACTTGTTTGGGACAGTATGGGACCGTCTGGGTCCTTCTGGGACAGTCTGGAACTTGTTTGGAACAGCCTGGTACAGTCTGGGTTAGTCTGGGACTTGTTTGCAACAGTCTGCGTCAGTTTGGGACAGTCTAGGACTTGTTTGGGACAGTCTGGGACAGTCTGGGACCGTCTGGGACAGTCTGGGACTTGTTTGGAACAGTCTGGGACAGTCTGGGACAGTCTGGGACAGTCTGGGACTTGTTTGGAACAGTCTGGGACTGTCTGGGACGGTCTGGGACTTGTTTGGAAAAGACTGGGACAGTCTGGGACAGTCTGGGACAGTTTGGGACTTGTTTGGAACAGCCTGGGACAGTTTGGGACAGTCTAGGACATGTTTGGGACAGTCTGGGACCGTCTGGGTCCTTCTGGGACAGTCTGGGACTTGTTTGGGACAGTCTGGGACAATCTGGGACAGTCTGGGACTTGTTTGGAACAGCCTGGGACAGTTTGGGACAGTCTAGGACTTGTTTGGGACAGTCTGGGACCGTCTGGGACAGTCTAGGACACGTTTGGGACAGTCTGGGACCGTCTGGGACAGTCTGGGACACGTTTGGGACAGTCTGGGACCGTCTGGGACAGTCTGGGACTTGTTTGGAACAGTCTGGGACAGTCTGGAACAGTCTGGGACAGTCTGGGACTTGTTTGGAACAGTCTGGGACTGCCTGGGACCGTCTGGGACTTGTTTGGATCAGTCTGGGACAGTCTGGGACTTGTTTGGAACAGTCTGCGTCAGTTTGGGACCGTCTGGGACTTTTTTGGAACAGTCTACGACAGTTTTGGACAGTCTAGGACTTGTTTGAGACAGTCTGGGACAGTCTGGGATAGTCTGGGACTTGTTTGGGACAGTCTGGGACAATCTGGGACAGTCTGGGACTTGTTTGGAACAGTCTGCGACAGTTTGGGACAGTCTAGGACTTGTTTGGGACAGTCTGGGACCGTCTGGGTCCTTCTGGGACAGTCTGGGACTTGTTTGGGACAGTCTGGGGCAATCTGGGACAGTCTGGGACTTGTTTGGAACAGCCTGGGACAGTTTGGGACAGTCTAGGACTTGTTTGGGACAGTCTGGGACCGTCTGGGACAGTCTAGGACACGTTTGGGACAGTCTGGGACCGTCTGGGACAGTCTGGGACACGTTTGGGACAGTCTGGGACCGTCTGGGACAGTCTGCGACTTGTTTGGAACAGTCTGGGACAGTCTGGAACAGTCTGGGACAGTCTGGGACTTGTTTGGAACAGTCTGGGACTGCCTGGGACCGTCTGGGACTTGTTTGGAACAGTCTGGGACAGTCTGCGTCAGTCTGGGACAGTCTGGGACTTGTTTGGAACAGTCTGGGACTGTCTGGGACGGTCTGGGACTTGTTTGGAACAGTCTGGGACAGTCTGGGACGGTCTGGGACTTGTTTGGAACAGTCTGGGACAGTCTGGGACAGTCTGGGACTTGTTTGGAACAGCCTGGGACAGTCTGAGGTAGTCTGGGACTTGTTTGGAACAGTCTACGACAGTTTGGGACCGTCTGGGACTTGTTTGCAATAGTCTGGGTCTGTCTGTGACCGTCTGGGACTTGTTTGGAACAGTCTGGGACAGCCTGGGACAGTTTGGGACAGTCTGGGACTTGTTTGGAACAGTCTGGGACTGTCTGGGACCGTCTGGGACTTGTTTGGAACAGTCTGGGACTGTCTGGGACCGTCTGGGAGTTGTTTGGAACAGTCTGGGAACGTGTGGGACCTTCTGGCACAGTCTGGGACATGTTTGGAACAGCCTGGTACAGTCTGGGGTAGTCTGGGACTTGTTTGGAACAGTCTGCGACAGTTTGGGACCGTCTGGGACTTGTTTGCAACAGTCTGCGACAGTTTGGGACCGTCTGGGACTTGTTTGGAACAGTCTGGGACAGTCTGGGACAGTCTGGGACTTGTTTGGAACAGTCTGGGACCGTCTGGGACCGTCTGGGACAGTCTGGGACTTGTTTGGGACAGTCTGGGACCGTCTGGGACAGTCTGGGACAGTCTGGGGCTTGTTTAGAACAGTCTGGGACAGTCTGGGACAGTCTGGGACAGTCTGGGACCGTCTGGGACTTGTTTGGAACAGTCTGGGACAGTCTGGGACAGTCTGGGACTTGTTTGGAACAGTCTGGGACCGTCTGGGACAGTCTAGGACACGTTTGGGACCGTCTGGGAACGTCTGGGAACGTCTGGGACTTGTTTGGAACAGTCTGGGACAGTCTGGGACAGTCTGGGGTAGTCTGGGACTTGCTTGGAACAGTCTACGACAGTTTGGGACCGTCTGGGACTTGTTTGCAACAGTCTGGGACAGCCTGGGACAGTTTGGGACAGTCTGGGACTTGTTTGGAACAGTCTGGGACTGTCTGGGACCGTCTGGGACTTGTTTGGAACAGTCTGGGACTGTCTGGGACCGTCTGGGACTTGTTTGGAACAGTCTGGGAACGTGTGGGACCTTCTGGCACAGTCTGGGACTTGTTTGGAACAGCCTGGTACAGTCTGGGGTAGTCTGGGACTTGTTTGGAACAGTCTGCGGCAGTTTGGGACCGTCTGGGACTTGTTTGCAACAGTCTGCGACAGTTTGGGACCGTCTGGGACTTGTTTGGAACAGTCTGCGACAGTTTGGGACAGTCTAGGACTTGTTTGGGACAGTGTGGGACAGTCTGGGATAGTCTGGGACTTGTTTGGGACAGTCTGGGACAATCTGGGACAGTCTGGGACTTGTTTGGAACAGTCTGCGACAGTTTGGGACAGTCTAGGACTTGTTTGGGACAGTCTGGGACCGTCTGGGTCCTTCTGGGACAGTCTGGGACTTGTTTGGAACAGCCTGGTACAGTCTGGGATAGTCTGGGACTTGTTTGCAACAGTCTGCGTCAGTTTGGGACAGTCTAGGACTTGTTTGGGACAGTCTGGGACAGTCTGGGACCGTCTGGGACAGTCTGGGACTTGTTTGGAACAGTCTGGGACAGTCTGGGACAGTCTGGGACAGTCTGGGACTTGTTTGGAACAGTCTGGGACTGTCTGGGACGGTCTGGGACTTGTTTGGAACAGTCTGGGACAGTCTGGGACGGTCTTGGACTTGTTTGGAACAGTCTGGGACAGTCTGGGACAGTCTGGGACTTGTTTGGAACAGCCTGGGACAGTCTGGGGTAGTCTGGGACTTGTTTGGAACAGTCTACGACAGTTTGGGACCGTCTGGGACTTGTTTGCAATAGTCTGGGTCTGTCTGTGACCGTCTGGGACTTGTTTGGAACAGTCTGGGACAGCCTGGGACAGTTTGGGACAGTCTGGGACTTGTTTGGAACAGTCTGGGACTGTCTGGGACCGTCTGGGACTTGTTTGGAACAGTCTGGGACTGTCTGGGACCGTCTGGGAGTTGTTTGGAACAGTCTGGGAACGTGTGGGACCTTCTGGCACAGTCTGGGACTTGTTTGGAACAGCCTGGTACAGTCTGGGGTAGTCTGGGACTTGTTTGGAACAGTCTGCGGCAGTTTGGGACCGTCTGGGACTTGTTTGCAACAGTCTGCGACAGTTTGGGACCGTCTGGGACTTGTTTGGAACAGTCTGCGACAGTTTGGGACAGTCTAGGACTTGTTTGGGACAGTCTGGGACAGTCTGGGATAGTCTGGGACTTGTTTGGGACAGTCTGGGACAATCTGGGACAGTCTGGGACTTATTTGGAACAGTCTGCGACAGTTTGGGACAGTCTAGGACTTGTTTGGGACAGTATGGGACCGTCTGGGTCCTTCTGGGACAGTCTGGGACTTGTTTGGAACAGCCTGGTACAGTCTGGGATAGTCTGGGACTTGTTTGCAACAGTCTGCGTCAGTTTGGGACAGTCTAGGACTTGTTTGGGACAGTCTGGGACAGTCTGGGACCGTCTGGGACAGTCTGGGACTTGTTTGGAACAGTCTGGGACAGTCTGGGACAGTCTGGGACAGTCTGGGACTTGTTTGGAACAGTCTGGGACTGTCTGGGACGGTCTGGGACTTGTTTGGAAAAGACTGGGGCAGTCTGGGACAGTCTGGGACAGTTTGGGACTTGTTTGGAACAGCCTGGGACAGTTTGGGACAGTCTAGGACATGTTTGGGACAGTCTGGGACCGTCTGGGTCCTTCTGGGACAGTCTGGGACTTGTTTGGGACATTCTGGGACAATCTGGGACAGTCTGGGACTTGTTTGGAACAGCCTGGGACAGTTTGGGACAGTCTAGGACTTGTTTGGGACAGTCTGGGACCGTCTGGGACAGTCTAGGACACGTTTGGGACAGTCTGGGACCGTCTGGGACAGTCTGGGACACGTTTGGGACAGTCTGGGACCGTCTGGGACAGTCTGGGACTTGTTTGGAACAGTCTGGGACAGTCTGGAACAGTCTGGGACAGTCTGGGACTTGTTTGGAACAGTCTGGGACTGCCTGGGACCGTCTGGGACTTGTTTGGATCAGTCTGGGACAGTCTGGGACTTGTTTGGAACAGTCTGCGTCAGTTTGGGACCGTGTGGGACTTTTTTGGAACAGTCTACGACAGTTTTGGACAGTCTAGGACTTGTTTGGGACAGTCTGGGACAGTCTGGGATAGTCTGGGACTTGTTTGGGACAGTCTGGGACAATCTGGGACAGTCTGGGACTTGTTTGGAACAGTCTGCGACAGTTTGGGACAGTCTAGGACTTGTTTGGGACAGTCTGGGACCGTCTGGGTCCTTCTGGGACAGTCTGGGACTTGTTTGGGACAGTCTGGGACAATCTGGGACAGTCTGGGACTTGTTTGGAACAGCCTGGGACAGTTTGGGACAGTCTAGGACTTGTTTGGGACAGTCTGGGACCGTCTGGGACAGTCTAGGACACGTTTGGGACAGTATGGGACCGTCTGGGACAGTCTGGGACACGTTTGGGACAGTCTGGGACCGTCTGGGACAGTCTGCGACTTGTTTGGAACAGTCTGGGACAGTCTGGAACAGTCTGGGACAGTCTGGGACTTGTTTGGAACAGTCTGGGACTGCCTGGGACCGTCTGGGACTTGTTTGGATCAGTCTGGGACAGTCTGGGACTTGTTTGGAACAGTCTGCGTCAGTTTGGGACCGTCTGGGACTTGTTTGGAACAATCTGGGACAGTCTGGGACAGTCTGGGACTTGTTTGGAACAGCCTGGGACAGTCTGGGGTAGTCTGGGACTTGTTTGGGACAGTGTGGGACAGTCTGGGATAGTCTGGGACTTGTTTGGGACAGTCTGGGACAATCTGGGACAGTCTGGGACTTGTTTGGAACAGTCTGCGACAGTTTGGGACAGTCTAGGACTTGTTTGGGACAGTCTGGGACCGTCTGGGTCCTTCTGGGACAGTCTGGGACTTGTTTGGAACAGCCTGGTACAGTCTGGGATAGTCTGGGACTTGTTTGCAACAGTCTGCGTCAGTTTGGGACAGTCTAGGACTTGTTTGGGACAGTCTGGGACAGTCTGGGACCGTCTGGGACAGTCTGGGACTTGTTTGGAACAGTCTGGGACAGTCTGGGACAGTCTGGGACAGTCTGGGACTTGTTTGGAACAGTCTGGGACTGTCTGGGACGGTCTGGGACTTGTTTGGAACAGTCTGGGACAGTCTGGGACGGTCTTGGACTTGTTTGGAACAGTCTGGGACAGTCTGGGACAGTCTGGGACTTGTTTGGAACAGCCTGGGACAGTCTGGGGTAGTCTGGGACTTGTTTGGAACAGTCTACGACAGTTTGGGACCGTCTGGGACTTGTTTGCAATAGTCTGGGTCTGTCTGTGACCGTCTGGGACTTGTTTGGAACAGTCTGGGACAGCCTGGGACAGTTTGGGACAGTCTGGGACTTGTTTGGAACAGTCTGGGACTGTCTGGGACCGTCTGGGACTTGTTTGGAACAGTCTGGGACTGTCTGGGACCGTCTGGGAGTTGTTTGGAACAGTCTGGGAACGTGTGGGACCTTCTGGCACAGTCTGGGACTTGTTTGGAACAGCCTGGTACAGTCTGGGGTAGTCTGGGACTTGTTTGGAACAGTCTGCGGCAGTTTGGGACCGTCTGGGACTTGTTTGCAACAGTCTGCGACAGTTTGGGACCGTCTGGGACTTGTTTGGAACAGTCTACGACAGTTTGGGACAGTCTAGGACTTGTTTGGGACAGTCTGGGACAGTCTGGGATAGTCTGGGACTTGTTTGGGACAGTCTGGGACAATCTGGGACAGTCTGGGACTTATTTGGAACAGTCTGCGACAGTTTGGGACAGTCTAGGACTTGTTTGGGACAGTATGGGACCGTCTGGGTCCTTCTGGGACAGTCTGGGACTTGTTTGGAACAGCCTGGTACAGTCTGGGATAGTCTGGGACTTGTTTGCAACAGTCTGCGTCAGTTTGGGACAGTCTAGGACTTGTTTGGGACAGTCTGGGACAGTCTGGGACCGTCTGGGACAGTCTGGGACTTGTTTGGAACAGTCTGGGACAGTCTGGGACAGTCTGGGACAGTCTGGGACTTGTTTGGAACAGTCTGGGACTGTCTGGGACGGTCTGGGACTTGTTTGGAAAAGACTGGGGCAGTCTGGGACAGTCTGGGACAGTTTGGGACTTGTTTGGAACAGCCTGGGACAGTTTGGGACAGTCTAGGACATGTTTGGGACAGTCTGGGACCGTCTGGGTCCTTCTGGGACAGTCTGGGACTTGTTTGGGACATTCTGGGACAATCTGGGACAGTCTGGGACTTGTTTGGAACAGCCTGGGACAGTTTGGGACAGTCTAGGACTTGTTTGGGACAGTCTGGGACCGTCTGGGACAGTCTAGGACACGTTTGGGACAGTCTGGGACCGTCTGGGACAGTCTGGGACACGTTTGGGACAGTCTGGGACCGTCTGGGACAGTCTGGGACTTGTTTGGAACAGTCTGGGACAGTCTGGAACAGTCTGGGACAGTCTGGGACTTGTTTGGAACAGTCTGGGACTGCCTGGGACCGTCTGGGACTTGTTTGGATCAGTCTGGGACAGTCTGGGACTTGTTTGGAACAGTCTGCGTCAGTTTGGGACCGTGTGGGACTTTTTTGGAACAGTCTACGACAGTTTTGGACAGTCTAGGACTTGTTTGGGACAGTCTGGGACAGTCTGGGATAGTCTGGGACTTGTTTGGGACAGTCTGGGACAATCTGGGACAGTCTGGGACTTGTTTGGAACAGTCTGCGACAGTTTGGGACAGTCTAGGACTTGTTTGGGACAGTCTGGGACCGTCTGGGTCCTTCTGGGACAGTCTGGGACTTGTTTGGGACAGTCTGGGACAATCTGGGACAGTCTGGGACTTGTTTGGAACAGCCTGGGACAGTTTGGGACAGTCTAGGACTTGTTTGGGACAGTCTGGGACCGTCTGGGACAGTCTAGGACACGTTTGGGACAGTATGGGACCGTCTGGGACAGTCTGGGACACGTTTGGGACAGTCTGGGACCGTCTGGGACAGTCTGCGACTTGTTTGGAACAGTCTGGGACAGTCTGGAACAGTCTGGGACAGTCTGGGACTTGTTTGGAACAGTCTGGGACTGCCTGGGACCGTCTGGGACTTGTTTGGATCAGTCTGGGACAGTCTGGGACTTGTTTGGAACAGTCTGCGTCAGTTTGGGACCGTCTGGGACTTGTTTGGAACAATCTGGGACAGTCTGGGACAGTCTGGGACTTGTTTGGAACAGCCTGGGACAGTCTGGGGTAGTCTGGGACTTGTTTGGAACAGTCTACGACAGTTTGGGACCGTCTGGGACTTGTTTGCAATAGTCTGGGACTGTCTGTGACCGTCTGGGACTTGTTTGGAACAGTCTGGGACAGCCTGGGACAGTTTGGGACAGTCTGGGACTTGTTTGGAACAGTCTGGGACTGTCTGGGACCGTCTGGGACTTGTTTGGAACAGTATGGGACTGTCTGGGACCGTCTGGGACTTGTTTGGAACAGTCTGGGAACGTGTGGGACCTTCTGGCACAGTCTGGGACTTGTTTGGAACAGTCTGGGACAGTCTGGGACAGTCTGGGACAGTCTGGGACTTGTTTGGAACAGTCTGGGACTGTCTGGGACGGTCTGGGACTTGTTTGGAACAGTCTGGGACAGTTTGGGACGGTCTGGGACTTGTTTGGAACAGTCTGGGACAGTCTGGGACAGTCTGGGACTTGTTTGGAACAGCCTGGGACAGTCTGGGGTAGTCTGGGACTTGTTTGGAACAGTCTGGGACTGTCTGGGACCGTCTGGGACTTGTTTGGAACAGTCTGGGACTGTCTGGGACCGTCTGGGACTTGTTTGGAACAGTCTGGGAACGTGTGGGACCTTCTGGCACAGTCTGGGACTTGTTTGGAACAGTCTGGGACAGTCTGGGACAGTCTGGGACAGTCTGGGACTTGTTTGGAACAGTCTGGGACTGTCTGGGACGGTCTGGGACTTGTTTGGAACAGTCTGGGACAGTCTGGGACGGTCTGGGACTTGTTTGGAACAGTCTGGGACAGTCTGGGACAGTCTGGGACTTGTTTGGAACAGCCTGGGACAGTCTGGGGTAGTCTGGGACTTGTTTGGAACAGTCTACGACAGTTTGGGACCGTCTGGGACTTGTTTGCATTAGTCTGGGTCTGTCTGTGACCGTCTGGGACTTGTTTGGAAAAAGTCTGGGACAGCCTGGGACAGTTTGGGACAGTCTGGGACTTGTTTGGAACAGTCTGGGAATGTCTGGGACCGTCTGGGACTTGTTTGGAACAGTCTGGGACTGTCTGGGACCGTCTGGGAGTTGTTTGGAACAGTCTGGGAACGTGTGGGACCTTCTGGCACAGTCTGGGACATGTTTGGAACAGCCTGGTACAGTCTGGGGTAGTCTGGGACTTGTTTGGAACAGTCTGCGACAGTTTGGGACCGTCTGGGACTTGTTTGCAACAGTCTGCGACAGTTTGGGACCGTCTGGGACTTGTTTGGAACAGTCTGGGACAGTCTGGGACATTCTGGGACTTGGTTGGAACAGTCTGGGACCGTCTGGGACAGTCTAGGACACGTTTGGGACCGTCTGGGACCGTCTGGGACAGTCTGGGACTTGTTTGGGACCGTCTGGGACAGTCTGGGACTTGTTTGGAACAGTCTGGGACAGTCTGGGACAGTCTGGGACAGTCTGGGACAGTCTGGGACCGTCTGGGACTTGTTTGGAACAGTCTGGGACAGTCTGGGACTTGTTTGGAACAGTCTGGGACCGTCTGGGACAGTCTAGGACACGTTTGGGACCGTCTGGGACCGTCTGGGAGAGTCTGGGACTTGTTTGGGACAGTCTGGGACCGTCTGGGACAGTCTGGGACAGTCTGGGACTTGTTTGGGACAGTCTGGGACCGTCTGGGACAGTCTGGGACAGTCTGGGGCTTGTTTAGAACAGTCTGGGACAGTCTGGGACAGTCTGGGACAGTCTGGGACCGTCTGGGACTTGTTTGGAACAGTCTGGGACAGTCTGGGACAGTCTGGGACTTGTTTGGAACAGTCTGGGACCGTCTGGGACAGTCTAGGACACGTTTGGGACCGTCTGGGAACGTCTGGGAACGTCTGGGACTTGTTTGGAACAGTCTGGGACAGTCTGGGACAGTCTGGGGTAGTCTGGGACTTGCTTGGAACAGTCTACGACAGTTTGGGACCGTCTGGGACTTGTTTGCAACAGTCTGGGACTGTCTGGGACCGTCTGGGACTTGTTTGGAACAGTCTGGGACAGCCTGGGACAGTTTGGGACAGTCTGGGACTTGTTTGGAACAGTCTGGGACTGTCTGGGACCGTCTGGGACTTGTTTGGAACAGTCTGGGACTGTCTGGGACCGTCTGGGACTTGTTTGGAACAGTCTGGGAACGTGTGGGACCTTCTGGCACAGTCTGGGACTTGTTTGGAACAGCCTGGTACAGTCTGGGGTAGTCTGGGACTTGTTTGGAACAGTCTGCGGCAGTTTGGGACCGTCTGGGACTTGTTTGCAACAGTCTGCGACAGTTTGGGACCGTCTGGGACTTGTTTGGAACAGTCTGCGACAGTTTGGGACAGTCTAGGACTTGTTTGGGACAGTGTGGGACAGTCTGGGATAGTCTGGGACTTGTTTGGGACAGTCTGGGACAATCTGGGACAGTCTGGGACTTGTTTGGAACAGTCTGCGACAGTTTGGGACAGTCTAGGACTTGTTTGGGACAGTCTGGGACCGTCTGGGTCCTTCTGGGACAGTCTGGGACTTGTTTGGAACAGCCTGGTACAGTCTGGGATAGTCTGGGACTTGTTTGCAACAGTCTGCGTCAGTTTGGGACAGTCTAGGACTTGTTTGGGACAGTCTGGGACAGTCTGGGACCGTCTGGGACAGTCTGGGACTTGTTTGGAACAGTCTGGGACAGTCTGGGACAGTCTGGGACAGTCTGGGACTTGTTTGGAACAGTCTGGGACTGTCTGGGACGGTCTGGGACTTGTTTGGAACAGTCTGGGACAGTCTGGGACGGTCTTGGACTTGTTTGGAACAGTCTGGGACAGTCTGGGACAGTCTGGGACTTGTTTGGAACAGCCTGGGACAGTCTGGGGTAGTCTGGGACTTGTTTGGAACAGTCTACGACAGTTTGGGACCGTCTGGGACTTGTTTGCAATAGTCTGGGTCTGTCTGTGACCGTCTGGGACTTGTTTGGAACAGTCTGGGACTGTCTGGGACCGTCTGGGACTTGTTTGGAACAGTCTGCGACAGTTTGGGACAGTCTAGGACTTGTTTGGGACAGTGTGGGACAGTCTGGGATAGTCTGGGACTTGTTTGGGACAGTCTGGGACAATCTGGGACAGTCTGGGACTTGTTTGGAACAGTCTGCGACAGTTTGGGACAGTCTAGGACTTGTTTGGGACAGTCTGGGACCGTCTGGGTCCTTCTGGGACAGTCTGGGACTTGTTTGGAACAGCCTGGTACAGTCTGGGATAGTCTGGGACTTGTTTGCAACAGTCTGCGTCAGTTTGGGACAGTCTAGGACTTGTTTGGGACAGTCTGGGACAGTCTGGGACCGTCTGGGACAGTCTGGGACTTGTTTGGAACAGTCTGGGACAGTCTGGGACAGTCTGGGACAGTCTGGGACAGTCTGGGACTTGTTTGGAACAGTCTGGGACTGTCTGGGACGGTCTGGGACTTGTTTGGAACAGTCTGGGACAGTCTGGGACGGTCTTGGACTTGTTTGGAACAGTCTGGGACAGTCTGGGACAGTCTGGGACTTGTTTGGAACAGCCTGGGACAGTCTGGGGTAGTCTGGGACTTGTGTGGAACAGTCTACGACAGTTTGGGACCGTCTGGGACTTGTTTGCAATAGTCTGGGTCTGTCTGTGACCGTCTGGGACTTGTTTGGAACAGTCTGGGACAGCCTGGGACAGTTTGGGACAGTCTGGGACTTGTTTGGAACAGTCTGGGACTGTCTGGGACCGTCTGGGACTTGTTTGGAACAGTCTGGGACTGTCTGGGACCGTCTGGGAGTTGTTTGGAACAGTCTGGGAACGTGTGGGACCTTCTGGCACAGTCTGGGACTTGTTTGGAACAGCCTGGTACAGTCTGGGGTAGTCTGGGACTTGTTTGGAACAGTCTGCGGCAGTTTGGGACCGTCTGGGACTTGTTTGCAACAGTCTGCGACAGTTTGGGACCGTCTGGGACTTGTTTGGAACAGTCTGCGACAGTTTGGGACAGTCTAGGACTTGTTTGGGACAGTCTGGGACAGTCTGGGATAGTCTGGGACTTGTTTGGGACAGTCTGGGACAATCTGGGACAGTCTGGGACTTGTTTGGAACAGTCTGCGACAGTTTGGGACAGTCTAGGACTTGTTTGGGACAGTATGGGACCGTCTGGGTCCTTCTGGGACAGTCTGGGACTTGTTTGGAACAGCCTGGTACAGTCTGGGATAGTCTGGGACTTGTTTGCAACAGTCTGCGTCAGTTTGGGACAGTCTAGGACTTGTTTGGGACAGTCTGGGACAGTCTGGGACCGTCTGGGACAGTCTGGGACTTGTTTGGAACAGTCTGGGACAGTCTGGGACAGTCTGGGACAGTCTGGGACTTGTTTGGAACAGTCTGGGACTGTCTGGGACGGTCTGGGACTTGTTTGGAACAGTCTGGGACAGTCTGGGACGGTCTTGGACTTGTTTGGAACAGTCTGGGACAGTCTGGGACAGTCTGGGACTTGTTTGGAACAGCCTGGGACAGTCTGGGGTAGTCTGGGACTTGTTTGGAACAGTCTACGACAGTTTGGGACCGTCTGGGACTTGTTTGCAATAGTCTGGGTCTGTCTGTGACCGTCTGGGACTTGTTTGGAACAGTCTGGGACAGCCTGGGACAGTTTGGGACAGTCTGGGACTTGTTTGGAACAGTCTGGGACTGTCTGGGACCGTCTGGGACTTGTTTGGAACAGTCTGCGACAGTTTGGGACAGTCTAGGACTTGTTTGGGACAGTGTGGGACAGTCTGGGATAGTCTGGGACTTGTTTGGGACAGTCTGGGACAATCTGGGACAGTCTGGGACTTGTTTGGAACAGTCTGCGACAGTTTGGGACAGTCTAGGACTTGTTTGGGACAGTCTGGGACCGTCTGGGTCCTTCTGGGACAGTCTGGGACTTGTTTGGAACAGCCTGGTACAGTCTGGGATAGTCTGGGACTTGTTTGCAACAGTCTGCGTCAGTTTGGGACAGTCTAGGACTTGTTTGGGACAGTCTGGGACAGTCTGGGACCGTCTGGGACAGTCTGGGACTTGTTTGGAACAGTCTGGGACAGTCTGGGACAGTCTGGGACAGTCTGGGACAGTCTGGGACTTGTTTGGAACAGTCTGGGACTGTCTGGGACGGTCTGGGACTTGTTTGGAACAGTCTGGGACAGTCTGGGACGGTCTTGGACTTGTTTGGAACAGTCTGGGACAGTCTGGGACAGTCTGGGACTTGTTTGGAACAGCCTGGGACAGTCTGGGGTAGTCTGGGACTTGTGTGGAACAGTCTACGACAGTTTGGGACCGTCTGGGACTTGTTTGCAATAGTCTGGGTCTGTCTGTGACCGTCTGGGACTTGTTTGGAACAGTCTGGGACAGCCTGGGACAGTTTGGGACAGTCTGGGACTTGTTTGGAACAGTCTGGGACTGTCTGGGACCGTCTGGGACTTGTTTGGAACAGTCTGGGACTGTCTGGGACCGTCTGGGAGTTGTTTGGAACAGTCTGGGAACGTGTGGGACCTTCTGGCACAGTCTGGGACTTGTTTGGAACAGCCTGGTACAGTCTGGGGTAGTCTGGGACTTGTTTGGAACAGTCTGCGGCAGTTTGGGACCGTCTGGGACTTGTTTGCAACAGTCTGCGACAGTTTGGGACCGTCTGGGACTTGTTTGGAACAGTCTGCGACAGTTTGGGACAGTCTAGGACTTGTTTGGGACAGTCTGGGACAGTCTGGGATAGTCTGGGACTTGTTTGGGACAGTCTGGGACAATCTGGGACAGTCTGGGACTTGTTTGGAACAGTCTGCGACAGTTTGGGACAGTCTAGGACTTGTTTGGGACAGTATGGGACCGTCTGGGTCCTTCTGGGACAGTCTGGGACTTGTTTGGAACAGCCTGGTACAGTCTGGGATAGTCTGGGACTTGTTTGCAACAGTCTGCGTCAGTTTGGGACAGTCTAGGACTTGTTTGGGACAGTCTGGGACAGTCTGGGACCGTCTGGGACAGTCTGGGACTTGTTTGGAACAGTCTGGGACAGTCTGGGACAGTCTGGGACAGTCTGGGACTTGTTTGGAACAGTCTGGGACTGTCTGGGACGGTCTGGGACTTGTTTGGAAAAGACTGGGACAGTCTGGGACAGTCTGGGACAGTTTGGGACTTGTTTGGAACAGCCTGGGACAGTTTGGGACAGTCTAGGACATGTTTGGGACAGTCTGGGACCGTCTGGGTCCTTCTGGGACAGTCTGGGACTTGTTTGGGACAGTCTGGGACAATCTGGGACAGTCTGGGACTTGTTTGGAACAGCCTGGGACAGTTTGGGACAGTCTAGGACTTGTTTGGGACAGTCTGGGACCGTCTGGGACAGTCTAGGACACGTTTGGGACAGTCTGGGACCGTCTGGGACAGTCTGGGACACGTTTGGGACAGTCTGGGACACGTTTGGGACAGTCTGGGACCGTCTGGGACAGTCTGGGACTTGTTTGGAACAGTCTGGGACAGTCTGGAACAGTCTGGGACAGTCTGGGACTTGTTTGGAACAGTCTGGGACTGCCTGGGACCGTCTGGGACTTGTTTGGATCAGTCTGGGACAGTCTGGGACTTGTTTGGAACAGTCTGCGTCAGTTTGGGACCGTCTGGGACTTTTTTGGAACAGTCTACGACAGTTTTGGACAGTCTAGGACTTGTTTGGGACAGTCTGGGACAGTCTGGGATAGTCTGGGACTTGTTTGGGACAGTCTGGGACAATCTGGGACAGTCTGGGACTT
This sequence comes from Cephus spinipes, assembly GCA_963971525.1. NCBI lineage: Eukaryota > Metazoa > Arthropoda > Insecta > Hymenoptera > Cephidae > Cephus > Cephus spinipes. Next base: position 10,255,991 of record OZ020581.1, on the reverse strand, counting down.
GTTTGGAACAGTCTGCGACAGTTTGGGACAGTCTAGGACTTGTTTGGGACAGTCTGGGACCGTCTGGGTCCTTCTGGGACAGTCTGGGACTTGTTTGGGACAGTCTGGGACAATCTGGGACAGTCTGGGACTTGTTTGGAACAGCCTGGGACAGTTTGGGACAGTCTAGGACTTGTTTGGGACAGTCTGGGACCGTCTGGGACAGTCTAGGACACGTTTGGGACAGTCTGGGACCGTCTGGGACAGTCTGGGACACGTTTGGGACAGTCTGGGACCGTCTGGGACAGTCTGCGACTTGTTTGGAACAGTCTGGGACAGTCTGGAACAGTCTGGGACAGTCTGGGACTTGTTTGGAACAGTCTGGGACTGCCTGGGACCGTCTGGGACTTGTTTGGATCAGTCTGGGACAGTCTGGGACTTGTTTGGAACAGTCTGCGTCAGTTTGGGACCGTCTGGGACTTGTTTGGAACAATCTGGGACAGTCTGGGACAGTCTGGGACTTGTTTGGAACAGCCTGGGACAGTCTGGGGTAGTCTGGGACTTGTTTGGAACAGTCTACGACAGTTTCGGACCGTCTGGGACTTGTTTGCAATAGTCTGGGACTGTCTGTGACCGTCTGGGACTTGTTTGGAACAGTCTGGGACAGCCTGGGACGGTCTGGGACTTGTTTGGAACAGTCTGGGACTGTCTGGGACCGTCTGGGACTTGTTTGGAACAGTCTGGGACTGTCTGGGACCGTCTGGGACTTGTTTGGAACAGTCTGGGAACGTGTGGGACCTTCTGGCACAGTCTGGGACTTGTTTGGAACAGTCTGGGACAGTCTGGGACAGTCTGGGACAGTCTGGGACTTGTTTGGAACAGTCTGGGACTGTCTGGGACGGTCTGGGACTTGTTTGGAACAGTCTGGGACAGTCTGGGACGGTCTGGGACTTGTTTGGAACAGTCTGGGACAGTCTGGGACAGTCTGGGACTTGTTTGGAACAGCCTGGGACAGTCTGGGGTAGTCTGGGACTTGTTTGGAACAGTCTGGGACTGTCTGGGACCGTCTGGGACTTGTTTGGAACAGTCTGGGACTGTCTGGGACCGTCTGGGACTTGTTTGGAACAGTCTGGGAACGTGTGGGACCTTCTGGCACAGTCTGGGACTTGTTTGGAACAGTCTGGGACAGTCTGGGACAGTCTGGGACAGTCTGGGACTTGTTTGGAACAGTCTGGGACTGTCTGGGACGGTCTGGGACTTGTTTGGAACAGTCTGGGACAGTCTGGGACGGTCTGGGACTTGTTTGGAACAGTCTGGGACAGTCTGGGACAGTCTGGGACTTGTTTGGAACAGCCTGGGACAGTCTGGGGTAGTCTGGGACTTGTTTGGAACAGTCTACGACAGTTTGGGACCGTCTGGGACTTGTTTGCATTAGTCTGGGTCTGTCTGTGACCGTCTGGGACTTGTTTGGAAAAAGTCTGGGACAGCCTGGGACAGTTTGGGACAGTCTGGGACTTGTTTGGAACAGTCTGGGAATGTCTGGGACCGTCTGGGACTTGTTTGGAACAGTCTGGGACTGTCTGGGACCGTCTGGGAGTTGTTTGGAACAGTCTGGGAACGTGTGGGACCTTCTGGCACCGTCTGGGACATGTTTGGAACAGCCTGGTACAGTCTGGGGTAGTCTGGGACTTGTTTGGAACAGTCTGCGACAGTTTGGGACCGTCTGGGACTTGTTTGCAACAGTCTGCGACAGTTTGGGACCGTCTGGGACTTGTTTGGAACAGTCTGGGACAGTCTGGGACAGTCTGGGACTTGGTTGGAACAGTCTGGGACCGTCTGGGACAGTCTAGGACACGTTTGGGACCGTCTGGGACCGTCTGGGACAGTCTGGGACTTGTTTGGGACCGTCTGGGACAGTCTGGGACTTGTTTGGAACAGTCTGGGACAGTCTGGGACAGTCTGGGACAGTTTGGGACCGTCTGGGACTTGTTTGGAACAGTCTGGGACAGTCTGGGACAGTCTGGGACTTGGTTGGAACAGTCTGGGACCGTCTGGGACAGTCTAGGACACGTTTGGGACCGTCTGGGACCGTCTGGGACAGTCTGGGACTTGTTTGGGACCGTCTGGGACAGTCTGGGACTTGTTTGGAACAGTCTGGGACAGTCTGGGACAGTCTGGGACAGTCTGGGACCGTCTGGGACTTGTTTGGAACAGTCTGGGACAGTCTGGGACAGTCTGGGACTTGTTTGGAACAGTCTGGGACCGTCTGGGACAGTCTAGGACACGTTTGGGACCGTCTGGGACCGTCTGGGAGAGTCTGGGACTTGTTTGGGACAGTCTGGGACCGTCTGGGACAGTCTGGGACAGTCTGGGACTTGTTTGGAACAGCCTGGGACAGTCTGGGGTAGTCTGGGACTTGTTTGGAACAGTCTACGACAGTTTGGGACCGTCTGGGACTTGTTTGCAATAGTCTGGGTCTGTCTGTGACCGTCTGGGACTTGTTTGGAACAGTCTGGGACAGCCTGGGACAGTTTGGGACAGTCTGGGACTTGTTTGGAACAGTCTGGGACTGTCTGGGACCGTCTGGGACTTGTTTGGAACAGTCTGGGACTGTCTGGGACCGTCTGGGAGTTGTTTGGAACAGTCTGGGAACGTGTGGGACCTTCTGGCACAGTCTGGGACATGTTTGGAACAGCCTGGTACAGTCTGGGGTAGTCTGGGACTTGTTTGGAACAGTCTGCGACAGTTTGGGACCGTCTGGGACTTGTTTGGAACAGTCTGGGACAGTCTGGGACAGTCTGGGACTTGTTTGGAACAGTCTGGGACCGTCTGGGACAGTCTAGGACACGTTTAGGACCGTCTGGGACCGTCTGGGACAGTCTGGGACTTGTTTGGGACCGTCTGGGACAGTCTGGGACTTGTTTGGAACAGTCTGGGACAGTCTGGGACCGTCTGGGACAGTCTGGGGCAGTCTGGGACCGTCTGGGACTTGTTTGAAACAGTCTGGGACAGTCTGGGACAGTCTGGGACTTGTTTGGAACAGTCTGGGACCGTCTGGGACAGTCTAGGACACGTTTGGGACCGTCTGGGACCGTCTGGGACAGTCTGGGACTTGTTTGGGACAGTCTGGGACCGTCTGGGACAGTCTGGGACAGTCTGGGACTTGTTTGGAACAGTCTGGGACAGTCTGGGACAGTCTGGGACAGTCTGGGACCGTCTGGGACTTGTTTGGAACAGTCTGGGACAGTCTGGGACAGTCTGGGACTTGTTTGGAACAGTCTGGGACCGTCTGGGACAGTCTAGGACACGTTTGGGACCGTCTGGGACCGTCTGGGACAGTCTGGGACTTGTTTGGAACAGTCTGGGACAGTCTGGGACAGTCTGGGGTAGTCTGGGACTTGTTTGGAACAGTCTACGACAGTTTGGGTCCGTCTGGGACTTGTTTGCAACAGTCTGGGACTGTCTGGGACCGTCTGGGACTTGTTTGGGACAGTCTGGGACAATCTGGGACAGTCTAGGACTTGTTTGGGCCAGTCTGGGACCGACTGGGACCGTCTGGGTCAGTCTAGGACTTGTTTGGAACAGTCTACGACAGTTTTGGACAGTCTAGGACTTGTTTGGGACCGTCTGGGACCGTCTGGGACAGTCTTGGACTTGTTTGGAACAGCCTGGGACAGTCTGGGGTAGTCTGGGACTTGCTTGGAACAGTCTGCGACAGTTTTGGACAGTCTAGGACTTGTTTGGGACAGTCTGGGACAGTCTGGGATAGTCTGGGACTTGTTTGGGACAGTCTGGGACAATCTGGGACAGTCTGGGACTTGTTTGGAACAGTCTGCGACAGTTTGGGACAGTCTAGGACTTGTTTGGGCCAGTCTGGGACCGACTGGGACCGTCTGGGACAGTCTAGGACTTGTTTGGAACAGTCTACGACAGTTTTGGACAGTCTAGGACTTGTTTGGGACCGTCTGGGACCGTCTGGGACAGTCTTGGACTTGTTTGGAACAGTCTGTGGCAGTTTGGGACCGACTGGGACTTGTATGGAACAGTCTGCGACAGTTTGGGACAGTCTAGGACTTGTTTGGGCCAGTCTGGGACCGACTGGGACCGTCTGGGACAGTCTAGGACTTGTTTGGAACAGTCTACGACAGTTTTGGACAGTCTAGGACTTGTTTGGGACCGTCTGGGACCGTCTGGGACAGTCTGGGACTTGTTTGGGACAGACTGGGACAGTCTGGGACAGTCTGGGACAGTCTGGGACAGTCTGGGACAGTCTGGGACAGTCTGGGACTTGTTTGGAACAGCCAGAGACAGTCTGGGGTAGTCTGGGACTTGTTTGGGACAGTCTGGGACTGTCTGGGACCGTCTGGGACTTGTTTAGAACAGTCTGCGACAGTCTGGGACAGTCTGTGACTTGTTTGGAACAGTCTGCGTCAGTTTGGGACCGTCTGGGACAGTCTGGGACTCGGTTGGAACAGCCTGGGACAGTCTGGGGTAGTCTGGGACTTGTTTGGAACAGTCTGCGACAGTTTGAGACCGTCTGGGAATTGTTTGGGCCAGTCTGGGACCGTCTGGGACTTGTTTGGAACAGTGTGTGACAGTTTGGGACCGACTGGGACTTGTTTGGAACTGTCTGCATCAGTTTGGGACAGTCTAGGACTTGTTTGGGCCAGTCTGGGACCGTCTGGGACTTGTTTGGAACAGTCTGCGACAGTTTGGGACCGTCTGGGACTTGTTTGGAACAGTCTGCGACAGTTTGGGACAGTCTAGGACTTGTTTGCGACTGTCTGGGACAATCTGGGACAGTCTGGGTCTTGTTTGGAACAGTCTGCGACAGTTTTGGACAGTCTAGGACTTGTTTGGGACAGTCTGGGACTTGTTTGGCACAGTCTGGTACAATCTGGGACAGTCTGGGACTTGTTTGGAACAGCCTGGGAAAGTCTGGGATAGTCTGGGACTTGTTTGGAACAGTCTGCGACAGTTTGGGACCGTCTGGGACTTGTTTGGAACAGTCTGCGATAGTTTGGGACAGTCTAGGACTTGTTTGGGACAGTCTGTGACCGTCTGGGACAGTCTGGGACTTGTTTGGAACAGTCTGCGACAGTTTGGGACAGTCTGGGACTTGTTTGGAACAGTCTGCGACAGTTTGGGACAGTCTGGGACTTGTTTAGAACAGTCTGCGACAGTCTGGGACAGTCTGTGACTTGTTTGGAACAGTCTGCGTCAGTTTGGGACCGTCTGGGACAGTCTGGGACTCGGTTGGAACAGCCTGGGACAGTCTGGGGTAGTCTGGGACTTGTTTGGAACAGTCTGCGACAGTTTGAGACCGTCTGGGAATTGTTTGGGCCAGTCTGGGACCGTCTGGGACTTGTTTGGAACAGTGTGTGACAGTTTGGGACCGACTGGGACTTGTTTGGAACTGTCTGCATCAGTTTGGGACAGTCTAGGACTTGTTTGGGCCAGTCTGGGACCGTCTGGGACTTGTTTGGAACAGTCTGCGACAGTTTGGGACCGTCTGGGACTTGTTTGGAACAGTCTGCGACAGTTTGGGACAGTCTAGGACTTGTTTGCGACTGTCTGGGACAATCTGGGACAGTCTGGGTCTTGTTTGGAACAGTCTGCGACAGTTTTGGACAGTCTAGGACTTGTTTGGGACAGTCTGGGACTTGTTTGGCACAGTCTGGTACAATCTGGGACAGTCTGGGACTTGTTTGGAACAGCCTGGGAAAGTCTGGGATAGTCTGGGACTTGTTTGGAACAGTCTGCGACAGTTTGGGACCGTCTGGGACTTGTTTGGAACAGTCTGCGATAGTTTGGGACAGTCTAGGACTTGTTTGGGACAGTCTGTGACCGTCTGGGACAGTCTGGGACTTGTTTGGAACAGTCTGCGACAGTTTGGGACAGTCTGGGACTTGTTTGGAACAGTCTGCGACAGTTTGGGACAGTCTGGGACTTGTTTGGAACAGTCTGCGACAGTTTGAGACCGTCTGGGACTTGTTTGGGCCAGTCTGGGACCGTCTGGGACTTGTTTGGAACAGTCTGCGACAGTTTGGGACCGTCTGGGACTTGTTTGTAACAGTCTGCGACAGTTTGGGACAGTCTAGGACTTGTTTGGAACAGCCTGGGGCAGTCTGGGATAGTCTGGGACTTGTTTGGAACAATCTGCGACAGTTTGGGACCGTCTGGGACTTGTTTGGAATACTCTGCGATAGTTTGGGACAGTCTAGGACTTGTTTGGGACAGTCTGGGACCGTCTGGGACCGTCTGGGACAGTCTGGGACTTGTTTGGAACAGTCTGCGACAGTTTGGGACCGTCTGGGACTTGTTTGGAACAGTCTGCGACAGTTTGGGACAGTCTAGGACTTGTTTGGGACAGTCTGGGACCGTCTGGGTCCTTCTGGGACACTCTAGGACTTGTTTAGGACAGTCTGGGACCGTCTGGGACCGTCTGGGACAGTCTGGGACTTGTTTGGAACAGTCTGGGACAGTCTGGGACTTGTTTGGAACAGCCTGGGACAGTCTGGGGTAGTCTGGGACTTGTTTGGAACAGTCTGCGACAGTTTGGGACCGTCCGGGACTTGTTTGGAACAGTCTGCGACAGTCTGGGATAGTCTGGGACTTGTTTGGAACAGTCTGCGACAGTTTGGGACAGTCTAATACTTGTTTGGGACAGTCTGGTAACGGCTGGGTCCGTCTGGGACAGTCTAGGACTTGTTTGGGACAGTCTAGGACAATCTGGGACAGTCTGGGACTTGTTTGGAACAGTCTGCGACAGTTTGGGACAGTCTAGGACTTGTTTGGGACAGTCTGGGACCGTCTGGGACAGTCTGGGACTTGTTTGGAACAGACTGGGACAGTCTGGGACAGTCTGGGACAGTCTGGGACAGTCTGGGACCGTCTGGGACTTGTTTGGAACAGTCTGGGACAGTCTGGGACAGTCTGGGACTTGTTTGGAACAGCCTGGGACAGTCTGGGGTAGTCTGGGACTTGTTTGGAACAGTCTGCGACAGTTTGGGACCGTCTGGGACTTGTTTTCAAAAGTCCGCGACAGTTTGGGACAGTCTAGGACATGTTTGGGACAGTCTGGGACCGTCTGGGTCCTTCTGGGACAGTCTGGGACTTGTTTGGGACAGTCTGGGACAATCTGGGACAGTCTGGGACTTGTTTGGAACAGCCTGGGACAGTTTGGGACAGTCTAGGACTTGTTTGCGACAGTCTGGGACCGTCTGGGACAGTCTAGGACACGTTTGGGACAGTCTGGGACCGTCTGGGACAGTCTGGGACACGTTTGGGACAGTCTGGGACCGTCTGGGACAGTCTGGGACCGTCTGGGACAGTCTGGGACTTGTTTGGAACAGTCTGGGACAGTCTGGAACAGTCTGGGACAGTCTGGGACTTGTTTGGAACAGTCTGGGACTGCCTGGGACCGTCTGGGACTTGTTTGGATCAGTCTGGGACAGTCTGGGACTTGTTTGGAACAGTCTGCGTCAGTTTGGGACCGTCTGGGGCTTTTTTGGGACAGTCTACGACAGTTTTGGACAGTCTAGTACTTGTTTGGGACAGTCTGGGACAGTCTGGGATAGTCTGGGACTTGTTTGGGACAGTCTGGGACAATCTGGGACAGTCTGGGACTTGTTTGGAACAGTCTGCGACAGTTTGGGACAGTCTAGGACTTGTTTGGGCCAGTCTGGGACCGACTGGGACAGTCTGGGACTTGTTTGGGACAGACTGGGACAATCTGGGACAGTCTTGGACTTGTTTGGAACAGCCTGGGACAGTCTGGGGTAGTCTGGGACTTGCTTGGAACAGTCTGCGACAGTTTGGGACAGTCTAGGACTTGTTTGGGCCAGTCTGGGACCGACTGGGACCGTCTGGGACAGTCTAGGACTTGTTTGGAACAGTCTGGGACAGTCTGGGACAGTCTGGGACAGTCTGGGACAGTCTGGGACAGTCTGGGACTTGTTTGGAACAGCCTGGGACAGTCTGGGGTAGTCTGGGACTTGTTTGGGACAGTCTGGGACTGTCTGGGACCGTCTGGGACTTGTTTGGAACAGTCTGCGACAGTCTGGGACAGTCTGTGACTTGTTTGGAACAGTCTGCGTCAGTTTGGGACCGTCTGGGACAGTCTGGGACTCGGTTGGAACAGCCTGGGACCGTCTGGGGTAGTCTGGGACTTGTTTGGAACAGTCTGCGACAGTTTGGGACCGTCTGGGACTTGTTTGCAACAGTCTGCGACAGTTTGGGACAGTCTAGGACATGTTTGGGACAGTCTGGGACAATCTGGGACAGTCTGGGACTTGTTTGGAACAGTCTGGGACTGTCTGGGACAGTCTGGGACTTGTTTGGAACAGTCTGGGACAGTCTGGGACTTGTTTGGAACAGCCTGGGACAGTCTGGGGTAGTCTGGGACTTGTTTGGAACAGTCTGCGACAGTTTGGGACAGTCTAGGACTTGTTTGGGACAGTCTGGGACCATCTGGGACAGTCTAGGACCGTCTGGGACAGTCTAGGACACGTTTGGGACAGTCTGGGACCGTCTGGGACAGTCTGGGACTTGTTTGGAACAGCCTGGGACAGTCTGGGACAGTCTAGGACTTGTTTGGAAAAATCTGGGATCGTCTGGGACCTTCTGGAACAGTCTGGGACTTGTATGGAACAGTCTGCGACAGTTTGGGACCGTCTGGGACTTGTTTGGAACAGTCTGCGACCGTTTGAGACCGTCTGGGACTTGTGTGGAACAGTCTGCGACAGTTTGGGACAGTCTAGGACTTGTTTGGGACAGTCTGTGGCCGTCTGGGACAGTGTAGGACTTGTTTGGGACAGTCTGTGACAGTTTGGGACCGACTGGGACTTGTATGGAACTGTCTGCATCAGTTTGGGACAGTCTAGGACTTGTTTGGGCCAGTCTGGGACCGTCTGGGACCGTCTGGGACTTGTTTGGGACAGTCTGCGGCCGTCTGGGTCAGTCTGGGACTTGTTTGGAACAGTCTGCGACAGTTTGGAACCGTCTGGGACTTGTTTGGAACAGTCTGCGACAGTCTGGGATAGTCTGGGACTTGTTTGGGACAGTCTGGTAACGTCTGGGTCCGTCTGGGACAGTCTAGGACTTGTTTGGGCCAGTCTGGGACCGTCTGGGACCGTCTGGGACTTGTTTGGGACAGTCTGCGGCCGTCTGGGACAGTCTGCGACTTGTTTGGAACAGTCTGCGACAGTTTGGGACCGTCTGGGACTTGTTTGGAACAGTCTGCGACAGTTTTGGACAGTCTAGGACTTGTTTGGGACAGTCTTGGACCGTCTGGGACAGTCTGGCACTTGTTTGGAACAGTCTGGGACAGTCTGGGACTGTCTGGGACTTGTTTGGGACAGTCTGCGGCCGTCTGGGACAGTCTGGGACTTGTTTGGGACAGTCTGGGACAATCTGGGACAGTCTGGGTCTTGCTTGGAACAGTCTGCGACAGTTTTGGACAGTCTAGGACTTGTTTGGGACAGTCTGGGACTTGTTTGGAACAGTCTGCGACAGTCTGGGACAGTCTGTGACTTGTTTGGAACAGTCTGCGTCAGTTTGGGACCGTCTGGGACTTGTTTGGAATAGTCTGCGACAGTTTGGGACAGTCTAGGACTTGTTTGGGACAGTCTGAGACCGTCTGGGACCTTCTGGGACAGTCTGGGACTTGTTTGGAACAGCCTGGGACAGTCTGGGGTAGTCTGGGACTTGTTTGGAACAGTCTGCGACAGTTTGGGACAGTCTAGGACTTGTTTGGGACAGTCTGGGACCATCTGGGACAGTCTAGGACCGTCTGGGACAGTCTAGGACACGTTTGGGACAGTCTGGGACCGTCTGGGACAGTCTGGGACTTGTTTGGAACAGCCTGGGACGGTCTGGGACAGTCTAGGACTTGTTTGGAAAAATCTGGGATCGTCTGGGACAGTCTAGGACTTGTTTGGGACAGTCTGGGACCATCTGGGACTGTCTAGGACCGTCTGGGACAGTCTAGGACACGTTTGGGACAGTCTGGGACCGTCTGGGACAGTCTGGGACTTGTTTGGAACAGCCTGGGACAGTCTGGGACAGTCTAGGACTTGTTTGGAAAAATCTGGGATCGTCTGGGACCTTCTGGAACAGTCTGGGACTTGTATGGAACAGTCTGCGACAGTTTGGGACCGTCTGGGACTTGTTTGGAACAGTCTGCGACCGTTTGAGACCGTCTGGGACTTGTGTGGAACAGTCTGCGACAGTTTGGGACAGTCTAGGACTTGTTTCGGACAGTCTGTGGCCGTCTGGGACAGTCTAGGACTTGTTTGGGACAGTCTGTGACAGTTTGGGACCGACTGGGACTTGTATGGAACTGTCTGCATCAGTTTGGGACAGTCTAGGACTTGTTTGGGCCAGTCTGGGACCGTCTGGGACCGTCTGGGACTTGTTTGGGACAGTCTGCGGCCGTCTGGGTCAGTCTGGGACTTGTTTGGAACAGTCTGCGACAGTTTGGAACCGTCTGGGACTTGTTTGGAACAGTGTGCGACAGTCTGGGATAGTCTGGGACTTGTTTGGGACCGTCTGGTAACGTCTGGGTCCGTCTGGGACAGTCTAGGACTTGTTTGGGCCAGTCTGGGACCGTCTGGGACCGTCTGGGACTTGTTTGGGACAGTCTGCGGCCGTCTTGGACAGTCTGCGACTTGTTTGGAACAGTCTGCGACAGTTTGGGACCGTCTGGGACTTGTTTGGAACAGTCTGCGACAGTTTTGGACAGTCTAGGACTTGTTTGGGACAGTCTTGGACCGTCTGGGACAGTCTGGCACTTGTTTGGAACAGTCTGGGACAGTCTGGGACTGTCTGGGACTTGTTTGGGACAGTCTGCGGCCGTCTGGGACAGTCTGGGACTTGTTTGGGACAGTCTGGGACAATCTGGGACAGTCTGGGTCCTGCTTGGAACAGTCTGCGACAGTTTTGGACAGTCTAGGACTTGTTTGGGACAGTCTGGGACTTGTTTGGCACAGTCTGGTACAATCTGGGACAGTCTGGGATAGTCTGGGACTTGTTTGGAACAGCCTGGGAAAGTCTGGGATAGTCTGGGACTTGTTTGGAACCGTCTGTGACAGTTTGGGACCGACTGGGACTTGTAAGGAACAGTCTGCATCAGTTTGGGACAGTCTAGGACTTGTTTGGGCCAGTCTGGGACCGTCTGGGACCGTCTGGGACTTGTTTGGGACAGTCTGCGGCCGTCTGGGACAGTCTGGGACCTGTTTGGAACAGTCTGCGACAGTTTGGAACCGTCTGGGACTTGTTTGGAACAGTCCGCGGCAGTCTGGGATAGTCTGGGACTTGTTTGGGACAGTCTGGTAACGTCTGGGTCCGTCTGGGACAGTCTAGGACTTGTTTGGGACAGTCTGGGACTTGTTTGGAACAGCCTGGGACAGTCTGGGACAGTCTAGGACTTGTTTGGAAAAATCTGGGATCGTCTGGGACCTTCTGGAACAGTCTGGGACTTGTATGGAACAGTCTGCGACAGTTTGGGACAGTCTGGGACTTGTTTGGAACAGTCTGCGACCGTTTGAGACCGTCTGGGACTTGTGTGGAACAGTCTGCGACAGTTTGGGACAGTCTAGGACTTGTTTGGGACAGTCTGTGGCCGTCTGGGACAGTCTAGGACTTGTTTGGGACAGTCTGGGATAGTCTGGGACTTGTTTGGAACAGTCTGCGACAGTTTGGGACAGTCTAATACTTGTTTGGGACAGTCTGGTAACGTCTGGGTCCGTCTGGGACAGTCTAGGCCTTGTTTGGGACAGTCTAGGACAATCTGGGACAGTCTGGGACTTGTTTGGAACAGCCTGGGACAGTCTGGGATAGTCTGGGACTTGTTTGGAACAGTCTGCGACAGTTTGGGACCGTCTGGGACTTGTTTGGAACAGTCTGCGACAGTTTGGGACAGTCTAGGACTTGTTTGGGACAGTCTGGGACCGTCTGGGACCTTCTTGGACAGTCTAGGACTTGTTTGAGACAGTCTTGGACCGTCTGGGACCGTCTGGGACCGTCTGGGACAGTCTGGGACTTGTTTGGAACAGTCTGGGACAGTCTGGGACTGTCTGGGACTTGTTTGGAACAGCCTGGGACAGTTTGGGACAGTCTAGGACTTGTTTGGGACAGTCTGTGGCCGTCTGGGACAGTCTAGGACTTGTTTGGGACAGTCAGGGACTTGTTTGGAACAGTCTGCGACAGTTTGGGACCGTCTGGGACTTGTTTGGAACAGTCGGCGACAGTTTGGGACCGTCTGGGACTTGTTTGGAACAGTCTGCGACAGTTTGGGACAGTCTAGGACTTGTTTGGGACAGTCTGGGACTTGTTTGGAACAGCCTGGGACGGTCTGGGACAGTCTAGGACTTGTTTGGAAAAATCTCGGATCGTCTGGGACAGTCTAGGACTTGTTTGGGACAGTCTGGGACCATCTGGGACTGTCTAGGACCGTCTGGGACAGTCTAGGACACGTTTGGGACAGTCTGGGACCGTCTGGGACAGTCTGGGACTTGTTTGGAACAGCCTGGGACAGTCTGGGACAGTCTAGGACTTGTTTGGAAAAATCTGGGATCGTCTGGGACCTTCTGGAACAGTCTGGGACTTGTATGGAACAGTCTGCGACAGTTTGGGACCGTCTGGGACTTGTTTGGAACAGTCTGCGACCGTTTGAGACCGTCTGGGACTTGTGTGGAACAGTCTGCGACAGTTTGGGACAGTCTAGGACTTGTTTGGGACAGTCTGTGGCCGTCTGGGACAGTCTAGGACTTGTTTGGGACAGTCTGTGACAGTTTGGGACCGACTGAGACTTGTATGGAACTGTCTGCATCAGTTTGGGACAGTCTAGGACTTGTTTGGGCCAGTCTGGGACCGTCTGGGACCGTCTGGGACTTGTTTGGGACAGTCTGCGGCCGTCTGGGTCAGTCTGGGACTTGTTTGGAACAGTCTGCGACAGTTTGGAACCGTCTGGGACTTGTTTGGAACAGTGTGCGACAGTCTGGGATAGTCTGGGACTTGTTTGGGACAGTCTGGTAACGTCTGGGTCCGTCTGGGACAGTCTAGGACTTGTTTGGGCCAGTCTGGGACCGTCTGGGACCGTCTGGGACTTGTTTGGGACAGTCTGCGACCGTCTTGGACAGTCTGCGACTTGTTTGGAACAGTCTGCGACAGTTTGGGACCGTCTGGGACTTGTTTGGAACAGTCTGCGACAGTTTTGGACAGTCTAGGACTTGTTTGGGACAGTCTTGGACCGTCTGGGACAGTCTGGCACTTGTTTGGAACAGTCTGGGACAGTCTGGGACTGTCTGGGACTTGTTTGGGACAGTCTGCGGCCGTCTGGGACAGTCTGGGACTTGTTTGGGACAGTCTGGGACAATCTGGGACAGTCTGGGTCTTGCTTGGAACAGTCTGCGACAGTTTTGGACAGTCTAGGACTTGTTTGGCACAGTCTGGTACAATCTGGGACAGTCTGGGATAGTCTGGGACTTGTTTGGAACAGCCTGGGAAAGTCTGGGATAGTCTGGGACTTGTTTGGAATCGTCTGTGACAGTTTGGGACCGACTGGGACTTGTAAGGAACAGTCTGCATCAGTTTGGGACAGTCTAGGACTTGTTTGGGCCAGTCTGGGACCGTCTGGGACCGTCTGGGACTTGTTTGGGACAGTCTGCGGCCGTCTGGGACAGTCTGGGACTTGTTTGGAACAGTCTGCGACAGTTTGGAACCGTCTGGGACTTGTTTGGAACAGTCCGCGACAGTCTGGGATAGTCTGGGACTTGTTTGGGACAGTCTGGTAACGTCTGGGTCCGTCTGGGACAGTCTAGGACTTGTTTGGGACAGTCTGGGACTTGTTTGGAACAGCCTGGGACAGTCTGGGACAGTCTAGGACTTGTTTGGAAAAATCTGGGATCGTCTGGGACCTTCTGGAACAGTCTGGGACTTGTATGGAACAGTCTGCGACAGTTTGGGACAGTCTGGGACTTGTTTGGAACAGTCTGCGACCGTTTGAGACCGTCTGGGACTTGTGTGGAACAGTCTGCGACAGTTTGGGACAGTCTAGGACTTGTTTGGGACAGTCTGGGATAGTCTGGGACTTGTTTGGAACAGTCTGCGACAGTTTGGGACAGTCTAATACTTGTTTGGGACAGTCTGGTAACGTCTGGGTCCGTCTGGGACAGTCTAGGCCTTGTTTGGGACAGTCTAGGACAATCTGGGACAGTCTGGGACTTGTTTGGAACAGCCTGGGACAGTCTGGGATAGTCTGGGACTTGTTTGGAACAGTCTGCGACAGTTTGGGACCGTCTGGGACTTGTTTGGAACAGTCTGCGACAGTTTGGGACAGTCTAGGACTTGTTTGGGACAGTCTGGGACCGTCTGGGACCTTCTTGGACAGTCTAGGACTTGTTTGAGACAGTCTTGGACCGTCTGGGACCGTCTGGGACAGTCTGGGACCGTCTGGGACAGTCTGCGACTTGTTTGGAACAGTCTGGGACAGTCTGGGACTGTCTGGGACTTGTTTGGAACAGCCTGGGACAGTTTGGGACAGTCTAGGACTTGTTTGGGACAGTCTGTGGCCGTCTGGGACAGTCTAGGACTTGTTTGGGACAGTCTGGGACCATCTGGGACTTTCTGGGACAGTCAGGGACTTGTTTGGAACAGTCTGCGACAGTTTGGGACCGTCTGGGACTTGTTTGGAACAGTCGGCGACAGTTTGGGACCGTCTGGGACTTGTTTGGAACAGTCTGCGACAGTTTGGGACAGTCTCGGACTTGTTTGCGACTGTCTGGGATAATCTGGGACAGTCTGGTACAATCTGGGATAGTCTGGGACTTGTTTGGAACAGTCTGTGACAGTTTGGGATAGTCTGGGACTTGTTTGGGACCGTCTGGTAACGTCTGGGTCCGTCTGGGACAGTCTAGGACTTGTTTGGGCCAGTCTGGGACCGTCTGGGACTTGTTTGGGACAGTCTGCGGCCGTCTTGGACAGTCTGCGACTTGTTTGGAACAGTCTGCGACAGTTTGGGACCGTCTGGGACTTGTTTGGAACAGTCTGCGACAGTTTTGGACAGTCTAGGACTTGTTTGGGACAGTCTTGGACCGTCTGGGACAGTCTGGCACTTGTTTGGAACAGTCTGGGACAGTCTGGGACTGTCTGGGACTTGTTTGGGACAGTCTGCGGCCGTCTGGGACAGTCTGGGACTTGTTTGGGACAGTCTGGGACAATCTGGGACAGTCTGGGTCCTGCTTGGAACAGTCTGCGACAGTTTTGGACAGTCTAGGACTTGTTTGGGACAGTCTGGGACTTGTTTGGCACAGTCTGGTACAATCTGGGACAGTCTGGGATAGTCTGGGACTTGTTTGGAACAGCCTGGGAAAGTCTGGGATAGTCTGGGACTTGTTTGGAACCGTCTGTGACAGTTTGGGACCGACTGGGACTTGTAAGGAACAGTCTGCATCAGTTTGGGACAGTCTAGGACTTGTTTGGGCCAGTCTGGGACCGTCTGGGACCGTCTGGGACTTGTTTGGGACAGTCTGCGGCCGTCTGGGACAGTCTGGGACCTGTTTGGAACAGTCTGCGACAGTTTGGAACCGTCTGGGACTTGTTTGGAACAGTCCGCGGCAGTCTGGGATAGTCTGGGACTTGTTTGGGACAGTCTGGTAACGTCTGGGTCCGTCTGGGACAGTCTAGGACTTGTTTGGGACAGTCTGGGACTTGTTTGGAACAGCCTGGGACAGTCTGGGACAGTCTAGGACTTGTTTGGAAAAATCTGGGATCGTCTGGGACCTTCTGGAACAGTCTGGGACTTGTATGGAACAGTCTGCGACAGTTTGGGACAGTCTGGGACTTGTTTGGAACAGTCTGCGACCGTTTGAGACCGTCTGGGACTTGTGTGGAACAGTCTGCGACAGTTTGGGACAGTCTAGGACTTGTTTGGGACAGTCTGTGGCCGTCTGGGACAGTCTAGGACTTGTTTGGGACAGTCTGGGATAGTCTGGGACTTGTTTGGAACAGTCTGCGACAGTTTGGGACAGTCTAATACTTGTTTGGGACAGTCTGGTAACGTCTGGGTCCGTCTGGGACAGTCTAGGCCTTGTTTGGGACAGTCTAGGACAATCTGGGACAGTCTGGGACTTGTTTGGAACAGCCTGGGACAGTCTGGGATAGTCTGGGACTTGTTTGGAACAGTCTATGACAGTTTGGGACCGTCTGGGACTTGTTTGGAACAGTCTGCGACAGTTTGGGACAGTCTAGGACTTGTTTGGGACAGTCTGGGACCGTCTGGGACCTTCTTGGACAGTCTAGGACTTGTTTGAGACAGTCTTGGACCGTCTGGGACCGTCTGGGACCGTCTGGGACAGTCTGGGACTTGTTTGGAACAGTCTGGGACAGTCTGGGACTGTCTGGGACTTGTTTGGAACAGCCTGGGACAGTTTGGGACAGTCTAGGACTTGTTTGGGACAGTCTGTGGCCGTCTGGGACAGTCTAGGACTTGTTTGGGACAGTCAGGGACTTGTTTGGAACAGTCTGCGACAGTTTGGGACCGTCTGGGACTTGTTTGGAACAGTCGGCGACAGTTTGGGACCGTCTGGGACTTGTTTGGAACAGTCTGCGACAGTTTGGGACAGTCTCGGACTTGTTTGCGACTGTCTGGGATAATCTGGGACAGTCTGGTACAATCTGGGACAGTCTGGGACTTGTTTGGAACAGCCTGGGAAAGTCTGGGATAGTCTGGGACTTGTTTGGTACAGTCTGTGACAGTTTGGGACCGACTGGGACTTGTTTGGAACTGTCTGCATCAGTTTGGGACAGTCTAGGACTTGTTTGGGCCAGTCTGGGACCGTCTGGGACTTGTTTGGAACAGTCTGCGACAGTTTGGGACCGTCTGGGACTTGTTTGGAACAGTCTGCGACAGTTTGGGACAGTCTAGGACTTGTTTGGGACAGTCTGGGACTTGTTTGGAACAGCCTGGGACGGTCTGGGACAGTCTAGGACTTGTTTGGAAAAATCTCGGATCGTCTGGGACAGTCTAGGACTTGTTTGGGACAGTCTGGGACCATCTGGGACTGTCTAGGACCGTCTGGGACAGTCTAGGACACGTTTGGGACAGTCTGGGACCGTCTGGGACAGTCTGGGACTTGTTTGGAACAGCCTGGGACAGTCTGGGACAGTCTAGGACTTGTTTGGAAAAATCTGGGATCGTCTGGGACCTTCTGGAACAGTCTGGGACTTGTATGGAACAGTCTGCGACAGTTTGGGACCGTCTGGGACTTGTTTGGAACAGTCTGCGACCGTTTGAGACCGTCTGGGACTTGTGTGGAACAGTCTGCGACAGTTTGGGACAGTCTAGGACTTGTTTGGGACAGTCTGTGGCCGTCTGGGACAGTCTAGGACTTGTTTGGGACAGTCTGTGACAGTTTGGGACCGACTGGGACTTGTATGGAACTGTCTGCATCAGTTTGGGACAGTCTAGGACTTGTTTGGGCCAGTCTGGGACCGTCTGGGACCGTCTGGGACTTGTTTGGGACAGTCTGCGGCCGTCTGGGTCAGTCTGGGACTTGTTTGGAACAGTCTGCGACAGTTTGGAACCGTCTGGGACTTGTTTGGAACAGTGTGCGACAGTCTGGGATAGTCTGGGACTTGTTTGGGACAGTCTGGTAACGTCTGGGTCCGTCTGGGACAGTCTAGGACTTGTTTGGGCCAGTCTGGGACCGTCTGGGACCGTCTGGGACTTGTTTGGGACAGTCTGCGACCGTCTTGGACAGTCTGCGACTTGTTTGGAACAGTCTGCGACAGTTTGGGACCGTCTGGGACTTGTTTGGAACAGTCTGCGACAGTTTTGGACAGTCTAGGACTTGTTTGGGACAGTCTTGGACCATCTGGGACAGTCTGGCACTTGTTTGGAACAGTCTGGGACAGTCTGGGACTGTCTGGGACTTGTTTGGGACAGTCTGCGGCCGTCTGGGACAGTCTGGGACTTGTTTGGGACAGTCTGGGACAATCTGGGACAGTCTGGGTCTTGCTTGGAACAGTCTGCGACAGTTTTGGACAGTCTAGGACTTGTTTGGCACAGTCTGGTACAATCTGGGACAGTCTGGGATAGTCTGGGACTTGTTTGGAACAGCCTGGGAAAGTCTGGGATAGTCTGGGACTTGTTTGGAATCGTCTGTGACAGTTTGGGACCGACTGGGACTTGTAAGGAACAGTCTGCATCAGTTTGGGACAGTCTAGGACTTGTTTGGGCCAGTCTGGGACCGTCTGGGACCGTCTGGGACTTGTTTGGGACAGTCTGCGGCCGTCTGGGACAGTCTGGGACTTGTTTGGAACAGTCTGCGACAGTTTGGAACCGTCTGGGACTTGTTTGGAACAGTCCGCGACAGTCTGGGATAGTCTGGGACTTGTTTGGGACAGTCTGGTAACGTCTGGGTCCGTCTGGGACAGTCTAGGACTTGTTTGGGACAGTCTGGGACTTGTTTGGAACAGCCTGGGACAGTCTGGGACAGTCTAGGACTTGTTTGGAAAAATCTGGGATCGTCTGGGACCTTCTGGAACAGTCTGGGACTTGTATGGAACAGTCTGCGACAGTTTGGGACAGTCTGGGACTTGTTTGGAACAGTCTGCGACCGTTTGAGACCGTCTGGGACTTGTGTGGAACAGTCTGCGACAGTTTGGGACAGTCTAGGACTTGTTTGGGACAGTCTGTGGCCGTCTGGGACAGTCTAGGACTTGTTTGGGACAGTCTGGGATAGTCTGGGACTTGTTTGGAACAGTCTGCGACAGTTTGGGACAGTCTAATACTTGTTTGGGACAGTCTGGTAACGTCTGGGTCCGTCTGGGACAGTCTAGGCCTTGTTTGGGACAGTCTAGGACAATCTGGGACAGTCTGGGACTTGTTTGGAACAGCCTGGGACAGTCTGGGATAGTCTGGGACTTGTTTGGAACAGTCTGCGACAGTTTGGGACCGTCTGGGACTTGTTTGGAACAGTCTGCGACAGTTTGGGACAGTCTAGGACTTGTTTGGGACAGTCTGGGACCGTCTGGGACCTTCTTGGACAGTCTAGGACTTGTTTGAGACAGTCTTGGACCGTCTGGGACCGTCTGGGACAGTCTGGGACCGTCTGGGACAGTCTGCGACTTGTTTGGAACAGTCTGGGACAGTCTGGGACTGTCTGGGACTTGTTTGGAACAGCCTGGGACAGTTTGGGACAGTCTAGGACTTGTTTGGGACAGTCTGTGGCCGTCTGGGACAGTCTAGGACTTGTTTGGGACAGTCTGGGACCATCTGGGACTTTCTGGGACAGTCAGGGACTTGTTTGGAACAGTCTGCGACAGTTTGGGACCGTCTGGGACTTGTTTGGAACAGTCGGCGACAGTTTGGGACCGTCTGGGACTTGTTTGGAACAGTCTGCGACAGTTTGGGACAGTCTCGGACTTGTTTGCGACTGTCTGGGATAATCTGGGACAGTCTGGTACAATCTGGGATAGTCTGGGACTTGTTTGGAACAGTCTGTGACAGTTTGGGACCGACTGGGACTTGTTTGGAACTGTCTGCATCAGTTTGGGACAGTCTAGGACTTGTTTGGGCCAGTCTGGGACCGTCTGGGACTTGTTTGGAACAGTCTGCGACAGTTTGGGACCGTCTGGGACTTGTTTGGAACAGTCTGCGACAGTTTGGGACAGTCTAGGACTTGTTTGGGACAGTCTGGGACTTGTTTGGCACAGTCTGGTACAATCTGGGATAGTCTGGGACTTGTTTGGAACAGTCTGCGACAGTTTGGGACCGTCTGGGACTTGTTTGGAACAGTCTGCGATAGTTTGGGACAGTCTAGGACTTGTTTGGGACAGTCTGTGACCATCTGGGACCGTCTGGGACAGTCTGGGACTTGTTTGGAACAGTCTGCGACAGTTTGGGACAGTCTGGGACTTGTTTGGAACAGTCTGCGCCAGTTTGGGACAGTCTGGGACTTGTTTGGAACAGTCTGCGACAGTTTGAGACCGTCTGGTACTTGTTTGGAACAGCCTGGGGCAGTCTGGGATAGTCTGGGACTTGTTTGGAACAATCTGCGACAGTTTGGGACCGTCTGGGACTTGTTTGGGCCAGTCTGGGACCGTCTGGGACTTGTTTGGAACAGTCTGCGACAGTTTGGGACCGTCTGGGACTTGTTTGGAACAGTCTGCGACAGTTTGGGACAGTCTAGGACTTGTTTGGAACAGCCTGGGGCAGTCTGGGATAGTCTGGGACTTGTTTGGAACAGTCTGCGACAGTTTGGGACCGTCTGGGACTTGTTTGGAACAGTCTGCGACAGTTTGGGACAGTCTAGGACTTGTTTGGGACAGTCTGGGACCGTCTGGGTCCTTCTGGGACACTCTAGGATTTGTTTGGGACAGTCTGGGACCGTCTGGGACCGTCTGGGACAGTCTGGGACTTGTTTGGAACAGTCTGGGACAGTCTGGGACTTGTTTGGAACAGCCTGGGACAGTCTGGGGTAGTCTGGGACTTGTTTGGAACAGTCTGCGACAGTTTGGGACCGTCCGGGACATGTTTGGAACAGTCTGCGACAGTCTGGGTTAGTCTGGGACTTGTTTGGAACAGTCTGCGACAGTTTGGGACAGTCTAATACTTGTTTGGGACAGTCTGGTAACGTCTGGGTCCGTCTGGGACAGTCTAGGACTTGTTTGGGACAGTCTAGGACAATCTGGGACAGTCTGGGACTTGTTTGGAACTGTCTGCGACAGTTTGGGACAGTCTAGGACTTGTTTGGGACAGTCTGGGACAGTCTGGGACCGTCTGGGACAGTCTGGGACTTGTTTGGAACAGACTGGGACAGTCTGGGACAGTCTGGGAACGTCTGGGACTTGTTTGGAACAGTCTGGGACAGTCTGGGAAAGTCTGGGACTTGTTTGGAACAGCCTGGGACAGTCTGGGGTAGTCTGGGACTTGTTTGGAACAGTCTGCGACAGTTTGGGACCGTCTGGGACTTGTTTTCAACAGTCTGCGACAGTTTGGGACAGTCTAGGACATGTTTGGGACAGTCTGGGACCGTCTGGGTCCTTCTGGGACAGTCTGGGACTTGTTTGGGACAGTCTGGGACAATCTGGGACAGTCTGGGACTTGTTTGGAACAGCCTGGGAAAGTTTGGGACAGTCTAGGACTTGTTTGGGACAGTCTGGGACCGTCTGGGACAGTCTAGGGCACGTTTGTGACAGTCTGGGACCGTGTGGGACAGTCTGAGACACGTTTGGGACAGTCTGGGACCGTCTGGGACAGTCTGGGACTTGTTTGGAACAGTCTGGGACAGTCTGGAACATTCTGGGACAGTCTGGGACTTGTTTGGAACAGTCTGGGACTGCCTGGGACCGTCTGGGACTTGTTTGGATCAGTCTGGAACAGTCTGGGACTTGTTTGGAACAGTCTGCGTCAGTTTGGGACCGTCTGGGACTTTTTTGGAACAGTCTGGGACTATCTGGGACAGTCTGGGACTTGTTTGGAACAGTCTGCGACAGTTTGGGACAGTCTAGGACTTGTTTGGGCCAGTCTGGGACCAACTGGGATCGTCTGGGACAGTCTAGGACTTGTTTGGAACAGTCTACGACAGTTTTGGACAGTCTAGGGCTTGTTTGGGACCGTCTGGGACAGACTGGGACAATCTGGGACAGTCTTGGACTTGTTTGGAACAGCCTGGGACAGTCTGGGGTAGTCTGGGACTTGCTTGGAACAGTCTGCGACAGTTTGGGTCAGTCTAGGACTTGTTTGGGACAGTCTGGGACCATCTGGGACAGTTTGGGACCGTCTGGGACAGTCTAGGACACGTTTGGGACAGTCTGGGACCGTCTGGGACAGTCTGGGACTTGTTTGGAACAGTCTGGGACAGTCTGGGACAGTCTGGGACAGTCTGGGACAGTATGGGACAGTCTGGGACAGTCTGGGACAGTCTGGGACAGTCTGGGACTTGTTTGGAACAGCCTGGGACAGTCTGGGGTAGTCTGGGACTTGTTTGGGACAGTCTGGGACTGTCTGGGACCGTCTGGGACTTGTTTGGAACAGTCTGGGACAGTCTGGGAAAGTCTGGGACTTGTTTGGAACAGCCTGGGACAGTCTGGGGTAGTCTGGGACTTGTTTGGGACAGTCTGGGACTGTCTGGGACCGTCTGGGACTTGTTTGGAACAGTCTGCGACAGTCTGGGACAGTCTGTGACTTGTTTGGAACAGTCTGCGTCAGTTTGGGACCGTCTGGGACAGTCTGGGACTCGGTTGGAACAGCCTGGGACAGTCTGGGATAGTCTGGGACTTGTTTGGGCCAGTCTGGGAACGTCTGGGACTTGTTTGGAACAGTCTGCGACAGTTTGGGACCGTCTGGGACTTGTTTGGAACAGTCTGCGACAGTTTGGGACAGTCTAGGACTTGTTTGGAACAGCCTGGGGCAGTCTGGGATAGTCTGGGACTTGTTTGGAACAATCTGCGACAGTTTGGGACCGTCTGGGACTTGTTTGGAACAGTCTGCGATAGTTTGGGACAGTCTAGGACTTGTTTGGGACAGTCTGGGACCGACTGGGATAGTCTGGGACTTGTTTGGGACAGTCTGGGACAATCTGGGACAGTCTGGGACTTGTTTGGAACAGTCTGCGACAGTTTGGGACAGTCTAGGACTTGTTTGGGACAGTCTGGGACCGTCTGGGACAGTCTAGGGCACGTTTGTGACAGTCTGGGACCGTGTGGGACAGTCTGAGACACGTTTGGGACAGTCTGGGACCGTCTGGGACAGTCTGGGACTTGTTTGGAACAGTCTGGGACAGTCTGGAACATTCTGGGACAGTCTGGGACTTGTTTGGAACAGTCTGGGACTGCCTGGGACCGTCTGGGACTTGTTTGGATCAGTCTGGAACAGTCTGGGACTTGTTTGGAACAGTCTGCGTCAGTTTGGGACCGTCTGGGACTTTTTTGGAACAGTCTGGGACTATCTGGGACAGTCTGGGACTTGTTTGGAACAGTCTGCGACAGTTTGGGACAGTCTAGGACTTGTTTGGGCCAGTCTGGGACCGACTGGGATCGTCTGGGACAGTCTAGGACTTGTTTGGAACAGTCTACGACAGTTTTGGACAGTCTAGGACTTGTTTGGGACCGTCTGGGACAGACTGGGACAATCTGGGACAGTCTTGGACTTGTTTGGAACAGCCTGGGACAGTCTGGGGTAGTCTGGGACTTGCTTGGAACAGTCTGCGACAGTTTGGGTCAGTCTAGGACTTGTTTGGGACAGTCTGGGACCATCTGGGACAGTTTGGGACCGTCTGGGACAGTCTAGGACACGTTTGGGACAGTCTGGGACCGTCTGGGACAGTCTGGGACTTGTTTGGAACAGTCTGGGACAGTCTGGGACAGTCTGGGACAGTCTGGGACAGTATGGGACAGTCTGGGACAGTCTGGGACAGTCTGGGACAGTCTGGGACTTGTTTGGAACAGCCTGGGACAGTCTGGGGTAGTCTGGGACTTGTTTGGGACAGTCTGGGACTGTCTGGGACCGTCTGGGACTTGTTTGGAACAGTCTGGGACAGTCTGGGAAAGTCTGGGACTTGTTTGGAACAGCCTGGGACAGTCTGGGGTAGTCTGGGACTTGTTTGGGACAGTCTGGGACTGTCTGGGACCGTCTGGGACTTGTTTGGAACAGTCTGCGACAGTCTGGGACAGTCTGTGACTTGTTTGGAACAGTCTGCGTCAGTTTGGGACCGTCTGGGACAGTCTGGGACTCGGTTGGAACAGCCTGGGACAGTCTGGGATAGTCTGGGACTTGTTTGGGCCAGTCTGGGAACGTCTGGGACTTGTTTGGAACAGTCTGCGACAGTTTGGGACCGTCTGGGACTTGTTTGGAACAGTCTGCGACAGTTTGGGACAGTCTAGGACTTGTTTGGAACAGCCTGGGGCAGTCTGGGATAGTCTGGGACTTGTTTGGAACAATCTGCGACAGTTTGGGACCGTCTGGGACTTGTTTGGAACAGTCTGCGATAGTTTGGGACAGTCTAGGACTTGTTTGGGACAGTCTGGGACCGACTGGGATAGTCTGGGACTTGTTTGGGACAGTCTGGGACAATCTGGGACAGTCTGGGACTTGTTTGGAACAGTCTGCGACAGTTTGGGACAGTCTAGGACTTGTTTGGGCCAGTCTGGGACCGACTGGGACCGTCTGGGACAGTCTAGGACTTGTTTGGAACAGTCTACGACAGTTTTGGACAGTCTAGGACTTGTTTGGGACCGTCTGGGACCGTCTGGGACAGTCTGGGACTAGTTTGGGACAGACTGGGACAATCTGGGACAGTCTTGGACTTGTTTGGAACAGCCTGGGACAGTCTGGGGTAGTCTGGGACTTGCTTGGAACAGTCTGCGACAGTTTGGGTCAGTCTAGGACTTGTTTGGGACAGTCTGGGACCATCTGGGACAGTTTGGGACCGTCTGGGACAGTCTAGGACACGTTTGGGACAGTCTGGGACCGTCTGGGACAGTCTGGGACTTGTTTGGAACAGTCTGGGACAGTCTGGGACAGTCTGGGACAGTCTGGGACAGTCTGGGACAGTCTGGGACAGTCTGGGACAGTCTGGGACAGTCTGGGACAGTCTGGGACTTGTTTGGAACAGCCTGGGACAGTCTGGGGTAGTCTGGGACTTGTTTGGGACAGTCTGGGACTGTCTGGGACCGTCTGGGACTTGTTTGGAACAGTCTGCGACAGTCTGGGACAGTCTGTGACTTGTTTGGAACAGTCTGCGTCAGTTTGGGACCGTCTGGGACAGTCTGGGACTCGGTTGGAACAGCCTGGGACAGTCTGGGGTAGTCTGGGACTTGTTTGGAACAGTCTGCGACAGTTTGGGACCGTCTGGGACTTGTTTGGGACTGTCTGGTAACGTCTGGGTCCGTCTGGGACAGTCTAGGACTTGTTTGGGACAGTCTGGGACAATCTGGGACAGTCTGGGACTTGTTTGGAACAGCCTGGGATAGTCTGGGACAGTCTAGGACTTGTTTGGAAAAATCTGGGATCGTCTGGGACCTTCTGGAACAGTCTGGGACTTGTATGGAACAGTCTGCGACAGTTTGGGACCGTCTGGGACTTGTTTGGAACAGTCTGCGACCGTTTGAGACCGTCTGGGACTTGTGTGGAACAGTCTGCGACAGTTTGGGACAGTCTAGGACTTGTTTGGGACAGTCTGTGGCCGTCTGGGACAGTCTAGGACTTGTTTGGGACAGTCTGGGACCATCTGGGACCTTCTGGGACAGTCAGGGACTTGTTTGGAACAGTCTGCGACAGTTTGGGACCGTCTGGGACTTGTTTGCAACAGTCTGCGACAGTTTGGGAATGTCTGGGACTTGTTTGGAACAGTCTGCGACAGTTTGGGACAGTCTCGGACTTGTTTGCGACTGTCTGGGACAATCTGGGACAGTCTGGTACAATCTGGGACAGTCTGGGACTTGTTTGGAACAGCCTGGGAAAGTCTGGGATAGTCTGGGACTTGTTTGGAACAGTCTGTGACAGTTTGGGACCGACTAGGACTTGTTTGGAACTGTCTGCGACAGTTTGGGACCGTCTGGGACTTGTTTGGAACAGTCTGCGACAGTTTGGGACAGTCTAGGACTTGTTTGCGACTGTCTGGGACAATCTGGGACAGTCTGGGTCTTGTTTGGAACAGTCTGCGACAGTTTTGGACAGTCTAGGACTTGTTTGGGACAGTCTGGGACTTGTTTGGCACAGTCTGGTACAATCTGGGACAGTCTGGGACTTGTTTGGAACAGCCTGGGAAAGTCTGGGATAGTCTGGGACTTGTTTGGAACAGTCTGCGACAGTTTGGGACCGTATGGGACTTGTTTGGAACAGTCTGCGATAGTTTGGGACAGTCTAGGACTTGTTTGGGACAGTCTGTGACCGTCTGGGACCGTCTGGGACTTGTTTGGGACAGTCTGCGGCCGTCTGGGTCAGTCTGGGACTTGTTTGGAACAGTCTGCGACAGTTTGGAACCGTCTGGGACTTGTTTGGAACAGTCTGCGACAGTCTGGGATAGTCTGGGACTTGTTTGGGACAGTCTGGTAACGTCTGGGTCCGTCTTGGACAGTCTAGGACTTGTTTGGGACAGTCTTGGACCGTCTGGGACAGTCTGGCACTTGTTTGGAACAGTCTGGGACAGTCTGGGACTGTCTGGGACTTGTTTGGAACAGCCTGGGACAGTCTGGGGTAGTCTGGGACTTGTTTGGAACAGTCTGCGACAGTTTTGGACCGTCTGGGACTTGTTTGGAACAGTCTGCGACCGTTTGAGACCGTCTGGGTCTTGTTTGGAACAGTCTGCGACAGTTTTGGACAGTCTAGGACTTGTTTGGGACAGTCTGGGACTTGTTTGGCACAGTCTGGTACAATCTGGGACAGTCTGGGACTTGTTTGGAACAGCCTGGGAAAGTCTGGGATAGTCTGGGACTTGTTTGGAACAGTCTGTGACAGTTTGGGACCGACTGGGACTTGTATGGAATAGTCTGCATCAGTTTGGGACAGTCTAGGACTTGTTTGGGCCAGTCTGGGACCGTCTGGGACAGTCTGGGACTTGTTTGGGACAGTCTGCGGCCGTCTGGGACAGTCTGGGACTTGTTTGGAACAGTCTGCGACAGTTTGGAACCGTCTGGGACTTGTTTGGAACAGTCCGCGAAAGTCTGGGATAGTCTGGGACTTGGTTGGGACAGTCTGGTAACGTCTGGGTCCGTCTGGGACAGTCTAGGACTTGATTGGGACAGTCTGGGACAATCTGGGACAGTCTGGGACTTGTTTGGAACAGCCTGGGACAGTCTGGGACAGTCTAGGACTTGTTTGGAAAAATCTGGGATCGTCTGGGACCTTCTGGAACAGTCTGGGACTTGTATGGAACAGTCTGCGACAGTTTGGGACCGTCTGGGACTTGTTTGGAACAGTCTGCGACCGTTTGAGACCGTCTGGGACTTGTGTGGAACAGTCTGCGACAGTTTGGGACAGTCTAGGACTTGTTTGGGACAGTCTGTGGCCGTCTGGGACAGTCTATGACTTGTTTGGGACAGTCTGGGACCATCTGGGACCTTCTGGGACAGTCAGGGACTTGTTTGGAACAGTCTGCGACAGTTTGGGACCGTCTGGGTCTTGTTTGGAACAGTCTGCGACAGTTTGGGACCGTCTGGGACTTGTTTGGAACAGTCTGCGACAGTTTGGGACAGTCTCGGACTTGTTTGCGACTGTCTGGGACAATCTGGGACAGTCTGGTACAATCTGGGACAGTCTGGGACTTGTTTGGAACAGCCTGGGAAAGTCTGGGATAGTCTGGGACTTGTTTGGAACAGTCTGTGACAGTTTGGGACCGACTGGGACTTGTTTGGAACTGTCTGCATCAGTTTGGGACAGTCTAGGACTTGTTTGGGCCAGTCTGGGACCTTCTGGGACTTGTTTGGAACAGTCTGCGACAGTTTGGGACCGTCTGGGACTTGTTTGGAACAGTCTGCGACAGTTTGGGACAGTCTAGGACTTGTTTGCGACTGTCTGGGACAATCTGGGACAGTCTGGGTCTTGTTTGGAACAGTCTGCGACAGTTTTGGACAGTCTAGGACTTGTTTGGGACAGTCTGGGACTTGTTTGGCACAGTCTGGTGCAATCTGGGGCAGTCTGGGACTTGTTTGGAACAGCCTGGGAAAGTCTGGGATAGTCTGGCACTTGTTTGGAACAGTCTGCGACAGTTTGGGACCGTCTGGGACTTGTTTGGAACAGTCTGCGATAGTTTGGGACAGTCTAGGACTAGTTTGGGACAGTCTGTGACCGCCTGGGACCGTCTGGGACAGTCTGGGACTTGTTTGGAACAGTCTGCGACAGTTTGGGACAGTCTGGGACTTGTTTGGAACAGTCTGCGACAGTTTGGGACAGTCTGGGACTTGTTTGGAACAGTCTGCGACAGTTTGGGACCGTCTAGGACTTGTTTGGGCCAGTCTGGGACCGTCTGGGACTTGTTTGGAACAGTCTGCGTCAGTTTGGGACCGTCTGGGACTTGTTTGGAACAGTCTGCGACAGTTTGGGACATTCTAGGACTTGTTTGGAACAGCCTGGGGCAGTCTGGGATAGTCTGGGACTTGTTTGGAACAATCTTCGACAGTTTGGGACCGTCTGGGACTTGTTTGGAACAGTCTGCGATAGTTTGGGACAGTCTAGGACTTGTTTGGGACAGTCTGGGACCGTCTGGGACCGTCTGGGACAGTCTGGGACTTGTTTGGAACAGTCTGCGACAGTTTGGGACCGTCTGGGACTTGTTTGGAACAGTCTGCGACAGTTTGGGACAGTCTAGGACTTGTTTGGGACAGTCTGGGACCGTCTGGGTCCTTCTGGGACACTCTAGGACTTGTTTGGGACAGTCTGGGACCGTCTGGGACCGTCTGGGACAGTCTGGGACTTGCTTGGAACAGTCTGGGACAGTCTGGGACTTGTTTGGAACAGCCTGGGACAGTCTGGGGTAGTCTGGGACTTGTTTGGAACAGTCTGCGACAGTTTGGGACCGTCCGGGACTTGTTTGGAACAGTCTGCGACAGTCTGGGATAGTCTGGGACTTGTTTGGAACAGTCTGCGACAGTTTGGGACAGTCTAATACTTGTTTGGGACAGTCTGGTAACGTCTGGGTCCGTCTGGGACAGTCTAGGACTTGTTTGGGACAGTCTAGGGCAATCTGGGACAGTCTGGGACTTATTTGGAACAGCCTGGGACAGTCTGGGATAGTCTGGGACTTGTTTGGAACAGTCTGAGACAGTTTGGGACCGTCTGGGACTTGTTTGGAACAGTCTGCGACAGTTTGGGACAGTCTAGGACTTGTTTGGGACAGTCTGGGACCGTCTGGGACCTTCTGGGACAGTCTAGGACTTGTTTGAGACAGTCTTGGACCGTCTGGGACCGTCTGGGACAGTCTGGGACTGTCTGGGACTTGTTTGGAACAGCCTGGGACAGTCTGGGGTAGTCTGGGACTTGTTTGGAACAGTCTGCGACAGTTTGGGACCGTCTGGGACTCGTTTGGAACAGTCTGCGACAGTTTGGGACAGTCTGAGACTTGTTTGGAACAGTCTGCGACAGTCTGGGATAGTCTGGGACAATCTGGGACAGTCTGGGACTTGTTTGGAACAGCCTGGGACAGACTGGGACAGTCTAGGGCTTGTTTGGAAAAATCTGGGATCGTCTGGGACCTTCTGGAACAGTCTGGGACTTGTATGGAACAGTCTGCGACAGTTTGGGACCGTCTGGGACTTGTTTGGAACAGTCTGCGACCGTTTGAGACCGTCTGGGACTTGTGTGGAACAGTCTGCGACAGTTTGGGACAGTCTAGGACTTGTTTGGGACAGTCTGTGGCCGTCTGGGACAGTCTAGGACTTGCTTGGGACATTCTGGGTCCATCTGGGACATTCTGGGACAGTCAGGGACTTGTTTGGAACAGTCTGCGACAGTTTGGGACAGTCTGGGACTTGTTTGGAACAGTCGGCGACAGTTTGGGACCGTCTGGGACTTGTTTGGAACAGTCTGCGACAGTTTGGGACAGTCTCGGACTTGTTTGCGACTGTCTGGGACAATCTGGGACAGTCTGGTACAATCTGGGACAGTCTGGGACTTGTTTGGAACAGCATGGGAACGTCTGGGATAGTCTGGGACTTGTTTGGAACAGTCTGTGACAGTTTGGGACCGACTGGGACTTGTTTGGAACTGTCTGCATCAGTTTGGGACAGTCTAGGACTTGTTTGGGCCAGTCTGGGACCGTCTGGGACTTGTTTGGAACAGTCTGCGACAGTTTGGGACCGTCTGGGACTTGTTTGGAACAGTCTGCGACAGTTTGGGACAGTCTAGGACTTGTTTGCGACTGTCTGGGACAATCTCGGACAGTCTGGATCTTGTTTGGAACAGTCTGCGACAGTTTTGGACAGTCTAGGACTTGTTTGGGACAGTCTGGGACTTGTTTGGCACAGTCTGGTGCAATCTGGGGCAATCTGGGACTTGTTTGGAACAGCCTGGGAAAGTCTGGGATAGTCTGGCACTTGTTTGGAACAGTCTGCGACAGTTTGGGACCGTCTGGGACTTGTTTGGAACAGTCTGCAATAGTTTGGAACAGTCTAGGACTAGTTTGGGACAGTCTGTGACCGCCTGGGACCGTCTGGGACAGTCTGGGACTTGTTTGGAACAGTCTGCGACAGTTTGGGACAGTCTGGGACTTGTTTGGAACAGTCTGCGACAGTTTGGGACAGTCTGGGACTTGTTTGGGCCAGTCTGGGACCGTCTGGGACTTGTTTGGAACAGTCTGTGACAGTTTGGGACCGACTAGGACTTGTTTGGAACTGTCTGCGACAGTTTGGGACCGTCTGGGACTTGTTTGGAACAGTCTGCGACAGTTTGGGACAGTCTAGGACTTGTTTGCGACTGTCTGGGACAATCTGGGACAGTCTGGGTCTTGTTTGGAACAGTCTGCGACAGTTTTGGACAGTCTAGGACTTGTTTGGGACAGTCTGGGACTTGTTTGGCACAGTCTGGTACAATCTGGGACAGTCTGGGACTTGTTTGGAACAGCCTGGGAAAGTCTGGGATAGTCTGGGACTTGTTTGGAACAGTCTGCGACAGTTTGGGACCGTCTGGGACTTGTTTGGAACAGTCTGCGATAGTTTGGGACAGTCTAGGACTTGTTTGGGACAGTCTGTGACCGTCTGGGACCGTCTGGGACTTGTTTGGGACAGTCTGCGGCCGTCTGGGTCAGTCTGGGACTTGTTTGGAACAGTCTGCGACAGTTTGGAACCGTCTGGGACTTGTTTGGAACAGTCTGCGACAGTCTGGGATAGTCTGGGACTTGTTTGGGACAGTCTGGTAACGTCTGGGTCCGTCTTGGACAGTCTAGGACTTGTTTGGGACAGTCTTGGACCGTCTGGGACAGTCTGGCACTTGTTTGGAACAGTCTGGGACAGTCTGGGACTGTCTGGGACTTGTTTGGAACAGCCTGGGACAGTCTGGGGTAGTCTGGGACTTGTTTGGAACAGTCTGCGACAGTTTTGGACCGTCTGGGACTTGTTTGGAACAGTCTGCGACCGTTTGAGACCGTCTGGGTCTTGTTTGGAACAGTCTGCGACAGTTTTGGACAGTCTAGGACTTGTTTGGGACAGTCTGGGACTTGTTTGGCACAGTCTGGTACAATCTGGGACAGTCTGGGACTTGTTTGGAACAGCCTGGGAAAGTCTGGGATAGTCTGGGACTTGTTTGGAACAGTCTGTGACAGTTTGGGACCGACTGGGACTTGTATGGAATAGTCTGCATCAGTTTGGGACAGTCTAGGACTTGTTTGGGCCAGCCTGGGACCGTCTGGGACAGTCTGGGACTTGTTTGGGACAGTCTGCGGCCGTCTGGGACAGTCTGGGACTTGTTTGGAACAGTCTGCGACAGTTTGGAACCGTCTGGGACTTGTTTGGAACAGTCCGCGAAAGTCTGGGATAGTCTGGGACTTGGTTGGGACAGTCTGGTAACGTCTGGGTCCGTCTGGGACAGTCTAGGACTTGATTGGGACAGTCTGGGACAATCTGGGACAGTCTGGGACTTGTTTGGAACAGCCTGGGACAGTCTGGGACAGTCTAGGACTTGTTTGGAAAAATCTGGGATCGTCTGGGACCTTCTGGAACAGTCTGGGACTTGTATGGAACAGTCTGCGACAGTTTGGGACCGTCTGGGACTTGTTTGGAACAGTCTGCGACCGTTTGAGACCGTCTGGGACTTGTGTGGAACAGTCTGCGACAGTTTGGGACAGTCTAGGACTTGTTTGGGACAGTCTGTGGCCGTCTGGGACAGTCTATGACTTGTTTGGGACAGCCTGGGACCATCTGGGACCTTCTGGGACAGTCAGGGACTTGTTTGGAACAGTCTGCGACAGTTTGGGACCGTCTGGGTCTTGTTTGGAACAGTCTGCGACAGTTTGGGACCGTCTGGGACTTGTTTGGAACAGTCTGCGACAGTTTGGGACAGTCTCGGACTTGTTTGCGACTGTCTGGGACAATCTGGGACAGTCTGGTACAATCTGGGACAGTCTGGGACTTGTTTGGAACAGCCTGGGAAAGTCTGGGATAGTCTGGGACTTGTTTGGAACAGTCTGTGACAGTTTGGGACCGACTGGGACTTGTTTGGAACTGTCTGCATCAGTTTGGGACAGTCTAGGACTTGTTTGGGCCAGTCTGGGACCTTCTGGGACTTGTTTGGAACAGTCTGCGACAGTTTGGGACCGTCTGGGACTTGTTTGGAACAGTCTGCGACAGTTTGGGACAGTCTAGGACTTGTTTGCGACTGTCTGGGACAATCTGGGACAGTCTGGGTCTTGTTTGGAACAGTCTGCGACAGTTTTGGACAGTCTAGGACTTGTTTGGGACAGTCTGGGACTTGTTTGGCACAGTCTGGTGCAATCTGGGGCAGTCTGGGACTTGTTTGGAACAGCCTGGGAAAGTCTGGGATAGTCTGGCACTTGTTTGGAACAGTCTGCGACAGTTTGGGACCGTCTGGGACTTGTTTGGAACAGTCTGCGATAGTTTGGGACAGTCTAGGACTAGTTTGGGACAGTCTGTGACCGCCTGGGACCGTCTGGGACAGTCTGGGACTTGTTTGGAACAGTCTGCGACAGTTTGGGACAGTCTGGGACTTGTTTGGAACAGTCTGCGACAGTTTGGGACAGTCTGGGACTTGTTTGGAACAGTCTGCGACAGTTTGGGACCGTCTAGGACTTGTTTGGGCCAGTCTGGGACCGTCTGGGACTTGTTTGGAACAGTCTGCGTCAGTTTGGGACCGTCTGGGACTTGTTTGGAACAGTCTGCGACAGTTTGGGACATTCTAGGACTTGTTTGGAACAGCCTGGGGCAGTCTGGGATAGTCTGGGACTTGTTTGGAACAATCTGCGACAGTTTGGGACCGTCTGGGACTTGTTTGGAACAGTCTGCGATAGTTTGGGACAGTCTAGGACTTGTTTGGGACAGTCTGGGACCGTCTGGGACCGTCTGGGACAGTCTGGGACTTGTTTGGAACAGTCTGCGACAGTTTGGGACCGTCTGGGACTTGTTTGGAACAGTCTGCGACAGTTTGGGACAGTCTAGGACTTGTTTGGGACAGTCTGGGACCGTCTGGGTCCTTCTGGGACACTCTAGGACTTGTTTGGGACAGTCTGGGACCGTCTGGGACCGTCTGGGACAGTCTGGGACTTGCTTGGAACAGTCTGGGACAGTCTGGGACTTGTTTGGAACAGCCTGGGACAGTCTGGGGTAGTCTGGGACTTGTTTGGAACAGTCTGCGACAGTTTGGGACCGTCCGGGACTTGTTTGGAACAGTCTGCGACAGTCTGGGATAGTCTGGGACTTGTTTGGAACAGTCTGCGACAGTTTGGGACAGTCTAATACTTGTTTGGGACAGTCTGGTAACGTCTGGGTCCGTCTGGGACAGTCTAGGACTTGTTTGGGACAGTCTAGGGCAATCTGGGACAGTCTGGGACTTATTTGGAACAGCCTGGGACAGTCTGGGATAGTCTGGGACTTGTTTGGAACAGTCTGAGACAGTTTGGGACCGTCTGGGACTTGTTTGGAACAGTCTGCGACAGTTTGGGACAGTCTAGGACTTGTTTGGGACAGTCTGGGACCGTCTGGGACCTTCTGGGACAGTCTAGGACTTGTTTGAGACAGTCTTGGACCGTCTGGGACCGTCTGGGACAGTCTGGGACTGTCTGGGACTTGTTTGGAACAGCCTGGGACAGTCTGGGGTAGTCTGGGACTTGTTTGGAACAGTCTGCGACAGTTTGGGACCGTCTGGGACTCGTTTGGAACAGTCTGCGACAGTTTGGGACAGTCTGAGACTTGTTTGGAACAGTCTGCGACAGTCTGGGATAGTCTGGGACAATCTGGGACAGTCTGGGACTTGTTTGGAACAGCCTGGGACAGACTGGGACAGTCTAGGGCTTGTTTGGAAAAATCTGGGATCGTCTGGGACCTTCTGGAACAGTCTGGGACTTGTATGGAACAGTCTGCGACAGTTTGGGACCGTCTGGGACTTGTTTGGAACAGTCTGCGACCGTTTGAGACCGTCTGGGACTTGTGTGGAACAGTCTGCGACAGTTTGGGACAGTCTAGGACTTGTTTGGGACAGTCTGTGGCCGTCTGGGACAGTCTAGGACTTGCTTGGGACAGTCTGGGTCCATCTGGGACATTCTGGGACAGTCAGGGACTTGTTTGGAACAGTCTGCGACAGTTTGGGACAGTCTGGGACTTGTTTGGAACAGTCGGCGACAGTTTGGGACCGTCTGGGACTTGTTTGGAACAGTCTGCGACAGTTTGGGACAGTCTCGGACTTGTTTGCGACTGTCTGGGACAATCTGGGACAGTCTGGTACAATCTGGGACAGTCTGGGACTTGTTTGGAACAGCATGGGAACGTCTGGGATAGTCTGGGACTTGTTTGGAACAGTCTGTGACAGTTTGGGACCGACTGGGACTTGTTTGGAACTGTCTGCATCAGTTTGGGACAGTCTAGGACTTGTTTGGGCCAGTCTGGGACCGTCTGGGACTTGTTTGGAACAGTCTGCGACAGTTTGGGACCGTCTGGGACTTGTTTGGAACAGTCTGCGACAGTTTGGGACAGTCTAGGACTTGTTTGCGACTGTCTGGGACAATCTCGGACAGTCTGGATCTTGTTTGGAACAGTCTGCGACAGTTTTGGACAGTCTAGGACTTGTTTGGGACAGTCTGGGACTTGTTTGGCACAGTCTGGTGCAATCTGGGGCAATCTGGGACTTGTTTGGAACAGCCTGGGAAAGTCTGGGATAGTCTGGCACTTGTTTGGAACAGTCTGCGACAGTTTGGGACCGTCTGGGACTTGTTTGGAACAGTCTGCAATAGTTTGGGACAGTCTAGGACTAGTTTGGGACAGTCTGTGACCGCCTGGGACCGTCTGGGACAGTCTGGGACTTGTTTGGAACAGTCTGCGACAGTTTGGGACAGTCTGGGACTTGTTTGGAACAGTCTGCGACAGTTTGGGACAGTCTGGGACTTGTTTGGGCCAGTCTGGGACCGTCTGGGACTTGTTTGGAACAGTCTGCGACAGTTTGGGACCGTCTGGGACTTGTTCGGAACAGTCTGCGACAGTTTGGGACAGTCTAGGACTTGTTTGGAACAGCCTGGGGCAGTCTGGGATAGTCTGGAACTTGTTTGGAACAATCTGCGACAGTTTGGGACCGTCTGGGACTTGTTTGGAACAGTCTGCGATAGTTTGGGACAGTCTAGGACTTGTTTGGGACAGTCTGGGACCGTCTGGGACCGTCTGGGACAGTCTGGGACTTGTTTGGAATAGTCTGCGACAGTTTGGGACCGTCTGGGACTTGTTTGGAACAGTCTGCGACAGTTTGGGACAGTCTAGGACTTGTTTGGGACAGTCTGGGACCGTCTGGGTCCTTCTGGGACACTCTAGGACTTGTTTGGGACAGTCTGGGACCGTCTGGGACCGTCTGGGACAGTCTGGGACTTGTTTGGAACAGTCTGGGACAGTCTGGGACTTGTTTGGAACAGCCTGGGACAGTCTGGGGTAGTCTGGGACTTGTTTGGAACAGTCTGCGACAGTTTGGGACCGTCCGGGACTTGTTTGGAACAGTCTGCGACAGTCTGGGATAGTCTGGGACTTGTTTGGAACAGTCTGCGACAGTTTGGGACAGTCTAATACTTGTTTGGAACAGTCTGGTAACGTCTGGGTCCGTCTGGGACAGTCTAGGACTTGTTTGGGACAGTCTAGGGCAATCTGGGACAGTCTGGGACTTATTTGGAACAGCCTGGGACAGTCTGGGATAGTCTGGGACTTGTTTGGAACAGTCTGAGACAGTTTGGGACCGTCTGGGACTTGTTTGGAACAGTCTGCGACAGTTTGGGACAGTCTAGGACTTGTTTGGGACAGTCTGGGACCGTCTGGGACCTTCTGGGACAGTCTAGGACTTGTTTGAGACAGTCTTGGACCGTCTGGGACCGTCTGGGACAGTCTGGGACTGTCTGGGACTTGTTTGGAACAGCCTGGGACAGTCTGGGGTAGTCTGGGACTTGTTTGGAACAGTCTGCGACAGTTTGGGACCGTCTGGGACTCGTTTGGAACAGTCTGCGACAGTTTGGGACAGTCTGAGACTTGTTTGGAACAGTCTGCGACAGTCTGGGATAGTCTGGGACAATCTGGGACAGTCTGGGACTTGTTTGGAACAGCCTGGGACAGACTGGGACAGTCTAGGGCTTGTTTGGAAAAATCTGGGATCGTCTGGGACCTTCTGGAACAGTCTGGGACTTGTATGGAACAGTCTGCGACAGTTTGGGACCGTCTGGGACTTGTTTGGAACAGTCTGCGACCGTTTGAGACCGTCTGGGACTTGTGTGGAACAGTCTGCGACAGTTTGGGACAGTCTAGGACTTGTTTGGGACAGTCTGTGGCCGTCTGGGACAGTCTAGGACTTGCTTGGGACAGTCTGGGTCCATCTGGGACATTCTGGGACAGTCAGGGACTTGTTTGGAACAGTCTGCGACAGTTTGGGACAGTCTGGGACTTGTTTGGAACAGTCGGCGACAGTTTGGGACCGTCTGGGACTTGTTTGGAACAGTCTGCGACAGTTTGGGACAGTCTCGGACTTGTTTGCGACTGTCTGGGACAATCTGGGACAGTCTGGTACAATCTGGGACAGTCTGGGACTTGTTTGGAACAGCCTGGGAACGTCTGGGATAGTCTGGGACTTGTTTGGAACAGTCTGTGACAGTTTGGGACCGACTGGGACTTGTTTGGAACTGTCTGCATCAGTTTGGGACAGTCTAGGACTTGTTTGGGCCAGTCTGGGACCGTCTGGGACTTGTTTGGAACAGTCTGCGACAGTTTGGGACCGTCTGGGACTTGTTTGGAACAGTCTGCGACAGTTTGGGACAGTCTAGGACTTGTTTGCGACTGTCTGGGACAATCTCGGACAGTCTGGATCTTGTTTGGAACAGTCTGCGACAGTTTTGGACAGTCTAGGACTTGTTTGGGACAGTCTGGGACTTGTTTGGCACAGTCTGGTGCAATCTGGGGCAATCTGGGACTTGTTTGGAACAGCCTGGGAAAGTCTGGGATAGTCTGGCACTTGTTTGGAACAGTCTGCGACAGTTTGGGACCGTCTGGGACTTGTTTGGAACAGTCTGCGATAGTTTGGGACAGTCTAGGACTAGTTTGGGACAGTCTGTGACCGCCTGGGACCGTCTGGGACAGTCTGGGACTTGTTTGGAACAGTCTGCGACAGTTTGGGACAGTCTGGGACTTGTTTGGAACAGTCTGCGACAGTTTGGGACAGTCTGGGACTTGTTTGGGCCAGTCTGGGACCGTCTGGGACTTGTTTGGAACAGTCTGCGACAGTTTGGGACCGTCTGGGACTTGTTCGGAACAGTCTGCGACAGTTTGGGACAGTCTAGGACTTGTTTGGAACAGCCTGGGGCAGTCTGGGATAGTCTGGAACTTGTTTGGAACAATCTGCGACAGTTTGGGACCGTCTGGGACTTGTTTGGAACAGTCTGCGATAGTTTGGGACAGTCTAGGACTTGTTTGGGACAGTCTGGGACCGTCTGGGACCGTCTGGGACAGTCTGGGACTTGTTTGGAATAGTCTGCGACAGTTTGGGACCGTCTGGGACTTGTTTGGAACAGTCTGCGACAGTTTGGGACAGTCTAGGACTTGTTTGGGACAGTCTGGGACCGTCTGGGTCCTTCTGGGACACTCTAGGACTTGTTTGGGACAGTCTGGGACCGTCTGGGACCGTCTGGGACAGTCTGGGACTTGTTTGGAACAGTCTGGGACAGTCTGGGACTTGTTTGGAACAGCCTGGGACAGTCTGGGGTAGTCTGGGACTTGTTTGGAACAGTCTGCGACAGTTTGGGACCGTCCGGGACTTGTTTGGAACAGTCTGCGACAGTCTGGGATAGTCTGGGACTTGTTTGGAACAGTCTGCGACAGTTTGGGACAGTCTAATACTTGTTTGGGACAGTCTGGTAACGTCTGGGTCCGTCTGGGACAGTCTAGGACTTGTTTGCGACAGTCTAGGACAATCTGGGACAGTCTGGGACTTATTTGGAACAGCCTGGGACAGTCTGGGATAGTCTGGGACTTGTTTGGAACAGTCTGCGACAGTTTGGGACCGTCTGGGACTTGTTTGGAACAGTCTGCGACAGTTTGGGACAGTCTAGGACTTGTTTGGGACAGTCTGGGACCGTCTGGGACCTTCTGGGACAGTCTAGGACTTGTTTGAGACAGTCTTGGACCGTCTGGGACCGTCTGGGACAGTCTGGGACTGTCTGGGACTTGTTTGGAACAGCCTGGGACAGTCTGGGGTAGTCTGGGACTTGTTTGGAACAGTCTGCGACAGTTTGGGACCGTCTGGGACTCGTTTGGAACAGTCTGCGACAGTTTGGGACAGTCTGAGACTTGTTTGGAACAGTCTGCGACAGTCTGGGATAGTCTGGGACAATCTGGGACAGTCTGGGACTTGTTTGGAACAGCCTGGGACAGTCTGGGACAGTCTAGGACTTGTTTGGAAAAATCTGGGATCGTCTGGGACCTTCTGGAACAGTCTGGGACTTGTATGGAACAGTCTGCGACAGTTTGGGACCGTCTGGGACTTGTTTGGAACAGTCTGCGACCGTTTGAGACCGTCTGGGACTTGTGTGGAACAGTCTGCGACAGTTTGGGACAGTCTAGGACTTGTTTGGGACAGTCTGTGGCCGTCTGGGACAGTCTAGGACTTGTTTGGGACAGTCTGGGTCCATCTGGGACATTCTGGGACAGTCAGGGACTTGTTTGGAACAGTCTGCGACAGTTTGGGACCGTCTGGGACTTGTTTGGAACAGTCGGCGACAGTTTGGGACCGTCTGGGACTTGTTTGGAACAGTCTGCGACAGTTTGGGACAGTCTCGGACTTGTTTGCGACTGTCTGGGACAATCTGGGACAGTCTGGTACAATCTGGGACAGTCTGGGACTTGTTTGGAACTGCCTGGGAACGTCTGGGATAGTCTGGGACTTGTTTGGAACAGTCTGTGACAGTTTGGGACCGACTGGGACTTGTTTGGAACTGTCTGCATTAGTTTGGGACAGTCTAGGACTTGTTTGGGCCAGTCTGGGACCGTCTGGGACTTGTTTGGAACAGTCTGCGACAGTTTGGGACCGTCTGGGACTTGTTTGGAACAGTCTGGGACTTGTTTGGCACAGTCTGGTACAATCTGGGACAGTCTGGGACTTGTTTGGAACAGCCTGGGAAAGTCTGGGATAGTCTGGGACTTGTTTGGAACAGTCTGCGACACTTTGGGACCGTCCGGGACTTGTTTGGAACAGTCTGCGACAGTCTGGGATAGTCTGGGACTTGTTTGGAACAGTCTGCGATAGTTTGGGACAGTCTAGGACTTGTTTGGGACAGTCTGTGACCGTCTGGGACCGTCTGGGACAGTCTGGGACTTGTTTGGAACAGTCTGCGACAGTTTGGGACAGTCTGGGACTTGTTTGGAACAGTCTGCGACAGTTTGGGACAGTCTGGGACTTGTTTGGGCCAGTCTGGGACCGTCTGGGACCGTCTGGGACAGTCTGGGACTTGTTTGGAACAGTCTGCGACAGTTTGGGACCGTCTGGGACTTGTTTGGAACAGTCTGCGATAGTTTGGGACAGTCTAGGACTTGTTTGGGACAGTCTGGGACTTGTTTGGCACAGTCTGGTACAATCTGGGACAGTCTGGGACTTGTTTGGAACAGCCTGGGAAAGTCTGGGATAGTCTGGGACTTGTTTGGAACAGTCTGCGACACTTTGGGACCGTCCGGGACTTGTTTGGAACAGTCTGCGACAGTCTGGGATAGTCTGGGACTTGTTTGGAACAGTCTGCGATAGTTTGGGACAGTCTAGGACTTGTTTGGGACAGTCTGTGACCGTCTGGGACCGTCTGGGACAGTCTGGGACTTGTTTGGAACAGTCTGCGACAGTTTGGGACAGTCTGGGACTTGTTTGGAACAGTCTGCGACAGTTTGGGACAGTCTGGGACTTGTTTGGGCCAGTCTGGGACCGTCTGGGACCGTCTGGGACAGTCTGGGACTTGTTTGGAACAGTCTGCGACAGTTTGGGACCGTCTGGGACTTGTTTGGAACAGTCTGCGATAGTTTGGGACAGTCTAGGACTTGTTTGGGACAGTCTGTGACCGTCTGGGACCGTCTGGGACAGTCTGGGACTTGTTTGGAACAGTCTGCGACAGTTTGGGACAGTCTGGGACTTGTTTGGAACAGTCTGCGACAGTTTGGGACAGTCTGGGACTTGTTTGGGCCAGTCTGGGACCGTCTGTGGCCGTCTGGGACAGTCTAGGACTTGTTTGGGACAGTCTGGGTCCATCTGGGACATTCTGGGACAGTCAGGGACTTGTTTGGAACAGTCTGCGACAGTTTGGGACCGTCTGGGACTCGTTTGGAACAGTCTGCGACAGTTTGGGACAGTCTGAGACTTGTTTGGAACAGTCTGCGACAGTCTGGGATAGTCTGGGACAATCTGGGACAGTCCGGGACTTGTTTGGAACAGCCTGGGACAGTCTGGGACAGTCTAGGACTTGTTTGGAAAAATCTGGGATCGTCTGGGACCTTCTGGAACAGTCTGGGACTTGTATGGAACAGTCTGCGACAGTTTGGGACCGTCTGGGACTTGTTTGGAACAGTCTGCGACCGTTTGAGACCGTCTGGGACTTGTGTGGAACAGTCTGCGACAGTTTGGGACAGTCTAGGACTTGTTTGGGACAGTCTGTGGCCGTCTGGGACAGTCTAGGACTTGTTTGGGACAGTCTGGGTCCATCTGGGACATTCTGGGACAGTCAGGGACTTGTTTGGAACAGTCTGCGACAGTTTGGGACCGTCTGGGACTTGTTTGGAACAGTCGGCGACAGTTTGGGACCGTCTGGGACTTGTTTGGAACAGTCTGCGACAGTTTGGGACAGTCTCGGACTTGTTTGCGACTGTCTGGGACAATCTGGGACAGTCTGGTACAATCTGGGACAGTCTGGGACTTGTTTGGAACTGCCTGGGAACGTCTGGGATAGTCTGGGACTTGTTTGGAACAGTCTGTGACAGTTTGGGACCGACTGGGACTTGTTTGGAACTGTCTGCATTAGTTTGGGACAGTCTAGGACTTGTTTGGGCCAGTCTGGGACCGTCTGGGACTTGTTTGGAACAGTCTGCGACAGTTTGGGACCGTCTGGGACTTGTTTGGAACAGTCTGCGACAGTTTGGGACAGTCTAGGACTTGTTTGGGACAGTCTGGGACTTGTTTGGCACAGTCTGGTACAATCTGGGACAGTCTGGGACTTGTTTGGAACAGCCTGGGAAAGTCTGGGATAGTCTGGGACTTGTTTGGAACAGTCTGCGACACTTTGGGACCGTCCGGGACTTGTTTGGAACAGTCTGCGACAGTCTGGGATAGTCTGGGACTTGTTTGGAACAGTCTGCGATAGTTTGGGACAGTCTAGGACTTGTTTGGGACAGTCTGTGACCGTCTGGGACCGTCTGGGACAGTCTGGGACTTGTTTGGAACAGTCTGCGACAGTTTGGGACAGTCTGGGACTTGTTTGGAACAGTCTGCGACAGTTTGGGACAGTCTGGGACTTGTTTGGAACAGTCTGCGACAGTTTGAGACCGTCTGGGACTTGTTTGGGCCAGTCTGGGACCGTCTGGGACTTTTTTGGAACAGTCTGCGACAGTTTGGGACCGTCTGGGACTTGTTTGGAACAGTCTGCGACAGTTTGGGACA
Organism: Cephus spinipes; assembly: GCA_963971525.1. NCBI lineage: Eukaryota > Metazoa > Arthropoda > Insecta > Hymenoptera > Cephidae > Cephus > Cephus spinipes. Next base: position 10,214,206 of record OZ020581.1, on the reverse strand, counting down.
GGCTAGGACTTGTTTGGAACAGCCTGGGGTAGTCTGGGATAGTCTGTGACTTGTTTGGAACAATCTGCGACAGTTTGGGACCGTCTGGGACTTGTTTGGAACAGTCTGCGAGAGTTTGGGACAGTCTAGGACTTGTTTCGGACAGTCTGGGACCGTCTGGGACAGTCTGGGACTTGTTTGGAACAGTCTGCGACAGTTTGGGACCGTCCGGGACTTGTTTGGAACAGTCTGCGACAGTCTGGGATAGTTTGGGACTTGTTTGGAACAGTCTGCGACAGTTTGGGACCGTCTGGGACTTGTTTGGAACAGTCTGCGACAGTTTGGGACAGTCTCGGACTTGTTTGCGACTGTCTGGGACAATCTGGGACAGTCTGGTACAATCTGGGACAGTCTGGGACTTGTTTGGAACAGCCTGGGAAAGTCTGGGATAGTCTGGGACTTGTTTGGAACAGTCTGTGACAGTTTGGGACCGACTGGGACTTGTTTGGAACTGTCTGCATCAGTTTGGGACAGTCTAGGACTTGTTTGGGCCAGTCTGGGACCTTCTGGGACTTGTTTGGAACAGTCTGCGACAGTTTGGGACCGTCTGGGACTTGTTTGGAACAGTCTGCGACAGTTTGGGACAGTCTAGGACTTGTTTGCGACTGTCTGGGACAATCTGGGACAGTCTGGGTCTTGTTTGGAACAGTCTGCTACAGTTTTGGACAGTCTAGGACTTGTTTGGGACAGTCTGGGACTTGTTTGGCACAGTCTGGTGCAATCTGGGGCAGTCTGGGACTTGTTTGGAACAGCCTGGGAAAGTCTGGGATAGTCTGGCACTTGTTTGGAACAGTCTGCGATAGTTTGGGACAGTCTAGGACTTGTTTGGGCCAGTCTGGGACCGTCTGGGACTTGTTTGGAACAGTCTGCGACAGTTTGGGACCGTCTGGGACTTGTTTGGAACAGTCTGGGACTTGTTTGGCACAGTCTGGTACAATCTGGGACAGTCTGGGACTTGTTTGGAACAGCCTGGGAAAGTCTGGGATAGTCTGGGACTTGTTTCGAACAGTCTGCGACACTTTGGGACCGTCCGGGACTTGTTTGGAACAGTCTGCGACAGTCTGGGATAGTCTGGGACTTGTTTGGAACAGTCTGCGATAGTTTGGGACAGTCTAGGACTTGTTTGGGACAGTCTGTGACCGTCTGGGACCGTCTGGGACAGTCTGGGACTTGTTTGGAACAGTCTGCGACAGTTTGGGACAGTCTGGGACTTGTTTGGAACAGTCTGCGACAGTTTGGGACAGTCTGGGACTTGTTTGGGCCAGTCTGGGACCGTCTGGGACCGTCTGGGACAGTCTGGGACTTGTTTGGAACAGTCTGCGACAGTTTGGGACCGTCTGGGACTTGTTTGGAACAGTCTGCGATAGTTTGGGACAGTCTAGGACTTGTTTGGGACAGTCTGGGACTTGTTTGGCACAGTCTGGTACAATCTGGGACAGTCTGGGACTTGTTTGGAACAGCCTGGGAAAGTCTGGGATAGTCTGGGACTTGTTTGGAACAGTCTGCGACACTTTGGGACCGTCCGGGACTTGTTTGGAACAGTCTGCGACAGTCTGGGATAGTCTGGGACTTGTTTGGAACAGTCTGCGATAGTTTGGGACAGTCTAGGACTTGTTTGGGACAGTCTGTGACCGTCTGGGACCGTCTGGGACAGTCTGGGACTTGTTTGGAACAGTCTGCGACAGTTTGGGACAGTCTGGGACTTGTTTGGAACAGTCTGCGACAGTTTGGGACAGTCTGGGACTTGTTTGGGCCAGTCTGGGACCGTCTGGGACCGTCTGGGACAGTCTGGGACTTGTTTGGAACAGTCTGCGACAGTTTGGGACCGTCTGGGACTTGTTTGGAACAGTCTGCGATAGTTTGGGACAGTCTAGGACTTGTTTGGGACAGTCTGTGACCGTCTGGGACCGTCTGGGACAGTCTGGGACTTGTTTGGAACAGTCTGCGACAGTTTGGGACAGTCTGGGACTTGTTTGGAACAGTCTGCGACAGTTTGGGACAGTCTGGGACTTGTTTGGGCCAGTCTGGGACCGTCTGTGGCCGTCTGGGACAGTCTAGGACTTGTTTGGGACAGTCTGGGTCCATCTGGGACATTCTGGGACAGTCAGGGACTTGTTTGGAACAGTCTGCGACAGTTTGGGACCGTCTGGGACTCGTTTGGAACAGTCTGCGACAGTTTGGGACAGTCTGAGACTTGTTTGGAACAGTCTGCGACAGTCTGGGATAGTCTGGGACAATCTGGGACAGTCTGGGACTTGTTTGGAACAGCCTGGGACAGTCTGGGACAGTCTAGGACTTGTTTGGAAAAATCTGGGATCGTCTGGGACCTTCTGGAACAGTCTGGGACTTGTATGGAACAGTCTGCGACAGTTTGGGACCGTCTGGGACTTGTTTGGAACAGTCTGCGACCGTTTGAGACCGTCTGGGACTTGTGTGGAACAGTCTGCGACAGTTTGGGACAGTCTAGGACTTGTTTGGGACAGTCTGTGGCCGTCTGGGACAGTCTAGGACTTGTTTGGGACAGTCTGGGTCCATCTGGGACATTCTGGGACAGTCAGGGACTTGTTTGGAACAGTCTGCGACAGTTTGGGACCGTCTGGGACTTGTTTGGAACAGTCGGCGACAGTTTGGGACCGTCTGGGACTTGTTTGGAACAGTCTGCGACAGTTTGGGACAGTCTCGGACTTGTTTGCGACTGTCTGGGACAATCTGGGACCGTCTGGGACAGTCTGGGACTTGTTTGGAACAGTCTGCGACAGTTTGGGACAGTCTGGGACTTGTATGGAACAGTCTGCGACAGTTTGGGACAGTCTGGGACTTGTTTGGGCCAGTCTGGGACCGTCTGTGGCCGTCTGGGACAGTCTAGGACTTGTTTGGGACAGTCTGGGTCCATCTGGGACATTCTGGGACAGTCAGGGACTTGTTTGGAACAGTCTGCGACAGTTTGGGACCGTCTGGGACTCGTTTGGAACAGTCTGCGACAGTTTGGGACAGTCTGAGACTTGTTTGGAACAGTCTGCGACAGTCTGGGATAGTCTGGGACAATCTGGGACAGTCTGGGACTTGTTTGGAACAGCCTGGGACAGTCTGGGACAGTCTAGGACTTGTTTGGAAAAATCTGGGATCGTCTGGGACCTTCTGGAACAGTCTGGGACTTGTATGGAACAGTCTGCGACAGTTTGGGACCGTCTGGGACTTGTTTGGAACAGTCTGCGACCGTTTGAGACCGTCTGGGACTTGTGTGGAACAGTCTGCGACAGTTTGGGACAGTCTAGGACTTGTTTGGGACAGTCTGTGGCCGTCTGGGACAGTCTAGGACTTGTTTGGGACAGTCTGGGTCCATCTGGGACATTCTGGGACAGTCAGGGACTTGTTTGGAACAGTCTGCGACAGTTTGGGACCGTCTGGGACTTGTTTGGAACAGTCGGCGACAGTTTGGGACCGTCTGGGACTTGTTTGGAACAGTCTGCGACAGTTTGGGACAGTCTCGGACTTGTTTGCGACTGTCTGGGACAATCTGGGACAGTCTGGTACAATCTGGGACAGTCTGGGACTTGTTTGGAACTGCCTGGGAACGTCTGGGATAGTCTGGGACTTGTTTGGAACAGTCTGTGACAGTTTGGGACCGACTGGGACTTGTTTGGAACTGTCTGCATTAGTTTGGGACAGTCTAGGACTTGTTTGGGCCAGTCTGGGACCGTCTGGGACTTGTTTGGAACAGTCTGCGACAGTTTGGGACCGTCTGGGACTTGTTTGGAACAGTCTGCGACAGTTTGGGACAGTCTAGGACTTGTTTGGGACAGTCTGGGACTTGTTTGGCACAGTCTGGTACAATCTGGGACAGTCTGGGACTTGTTTGGAACAGCCTGGGAAAGTCTGGGATAGTCTGGGACTTGTTTGGAACAGTCTGCGACACTTTGGGACCGTCCGGGACTTGTTTGGAACAGTCTGCGACAGTCTGGGATAGTCTGGGACTTGTTTGGAACAGTCTGCGATAGTTTGGGACAGTCTAGGACTTGTTTGGGACAGTCTGTGACCGTCTGGGACCGTCTGGGACAGTCTGGGACTTGTTTGGAACAGTCTGCGACAGTTTGGGACAGTCTGGGACTTGTTTGGAACAGTCTGCGACAGTTTGGGACAGTCTGGGACTTGTTTGGAACAGTCTGCGACAGTTTGAGACCGTCTGGGACTTGTTTGGGCCAGTCTGGGACCGTCTGGGACTTTTTTGGAACAGTCTGCGACAGTTTGGGACCGTCTGGGACTTGTTTGGAACAGTCTGCGACAGTTTGGGACAGGCTAGGACTTGTTTGGAACAGCCTGGGGTAGTCTGGGATAGTCTGTGACTTGTTTGGAACAATCTGCGACAGTTTGGGACCGTCTGGGACTTGTTTGGAACAGTCTGCGAGAGTTTGGGACAGTCTAGGACTTGTTTCGGACAGTCTGGGACCGTCTGGGACAGTCTGGGACTTGTTTGGAACAGTCTGCGACAGTTTGGGACCGTCCGGGACTTGTTTGGAACAGTCTGCGACAGTCTGGGATAGTTTGGGACTTGTTTGGAACAGTCTGCGACAGTTTGGGACCGTCTGGGACTTGTTTGGAACAGTCTGCGACAGTTTGGGACAGTCTCGGACTTGTTTGCGACTGTCTGGGACAATCTGGGACAGTCTGGTACAATCTGGGACAGTCTGGGACTTGTTTGGAACAGCCTGGGAAAGTCTGGGATAGTCTGGGACTTGTTTGGAACAGTCTGTGACAGTTTGGGACCGACTGGGACTTGTTTGGAACTGTCTGCATCAGTTTGGGACAGTCTAGGACTTGTTTGGGCCAGTCTGGGACCTTCTGGGACTTGTTTGGAACAGTCTGCGACAGTTTGGGACCGTCTGGGACTTGTTTGGAACAGTCTGCGACAGTTTGGGACAGTCTAGGACTTGTTTGCGACTGTCTGGGACAATCTGGGACAGTCTGGGTCTTGTTTGGAACAGTCTGCTACAGTTTTGGACAGTCTAGGACTTGTTTGGGACAGTCTGGGACTTGTTTGGCACAGTCTGGTGCAATCTGGGGCAGTCTGGGACTTGTTTGGAACAGCCTGGGAAAGTCTGGGATAGTCTGGCACTTGTTTGGAACAGTCTGCGATAGTTTGGGACAGTCTAGGACTTGTTTGGGCCAGTCTGGGACCGTCTGGGACTTGTTTGGAACAGTCTGCGACAGTTTGGGACCGTCTGGGACTTGTTTGGAACAGTCTGGGACTTGTTTGGCACAGTCTGGTACAATCTGGGACAGTCTGGGACTTGTTTGGAACAGCCTGGGAAAGTCTGGGATAGTCTGGGACTTGTTTCGAACAGTCTGCGACACTTTGGGACCGTCCGGGACTTGTTTGGAACAGTCTGCGACAGTCTGGGATAGTCTGGGACTTGTTTGGAACAGTCTGCGATAGTTTGGGACAGTCTAGGACTTGTTTGGGACAGTCTGTGACCGTCTGGGACCGTCTGGGACAGTCTGGGACTTGTTTGGAACAGTCTGCGACAGTTTGGGACAGTCTGGGACTTGTTTGGAACAGTCTGCGACAGTTTGGGACAGTCTGGGACTTGTTTGGGCCAGTCTGGGACCGTCTGGGACCGTCTGGGACAGTCTGGGACTTGTTTGGAACAGTCTGCGACAGTTTGGGACCGTCTGGGACTTGTTTGGAACAGTCTGCGATAGTTTGGGACAGTCTAGGACTTGTTTGGGACAGTCTGGGACTTGTTTGGCACAGTCTGGTACAATCTGGGACAGTCTGGGACTTGTTTGGAACAGCCTGGGAAAGTCTGGGATAGTCTGGGACTTGTTTGGAACAGTCTGCGACACTTTGGGACCGTCCGGGACTTGTTTGGAACAGTCTGCGACAGTCTGGGATAGTCTGGGACTTGTTTGGAACAGTCTGCGATAGTTTGGGACAGTCTAGGACTTGTTTGGGACAGTCTGTGACCGTCTGGGACCGTCTGGGACAGTCTGGGACTTGTTTGGAACAGTCTGCGACAGTTTGGGACAGTCTGGGACTTGTTTGGAACAGTCTGCGACAGTTTGGGACAGTCTGGGACTTGTTTGGGCCAGTCTGGGACCGTCTGGGACCGTCTGGGACAGTCTGGGACTTGTTTGGAACAGTCTGCGACAGTTTGGGACCGTCTGGGACTTGTTTGGAACAGTCTGCGATAGTTTGGGACAGTCTAGGACTTGTTTGGGACAGTCTGTGACCGTCTGGGACCGTCTGGGACAGTCTGGGACTTGTTTGGAACAGTCTGCGACAGTTTGGGACAGTCTGGGACTTGTTTGGAACAGTCTGCGACAGTTTGGGACAGTCTGGGACTTGTTTGGGCCAGTCTGGGACCGTCTGTGGCCGTCTGGGACAGTCTAGGACTTGTTTGGGACAGTCTGGGTCCATCTGGGACATTCTGGGACAGTCAGGGACTTGTTTGGAACAGTCTGCGACAGTTTGGGACCGTCTGGGACTCGTTTGGAACAGTCTGCGACAGTTTGGGACAGTCTGAGACTTGTTTGGAACAGTCTGCGACAGTCTGGGATAGTCTGGGACAATCTGGGACAGTCTGGGACTTGTTTGGAACAGCCTGGGACAGTCTGGGACAGTCTAGGACTTGTTTGGAAAAATCTGGGATCGTCTGGGACCTTCTGGAACAGTCTGGGACTTGTATGGAACAGTCTGCGACAGTTTGGGACCGTCTGGGACTTGTTTGGAACAGTCTGCGACCGTTTGAGACCGTCTGGGACTTGTGTGGAACAGTCTGCGACAGTTTGGGACAGTCTAGGACTTGTTTGGGACAGTCTGTGGCCGTCTGGGACAGTCTAGGACTTGTTTGGGACAGTCTGGGTCCATCTGGGACATTCTGGGACAGTCAGGGACTTGTTTGGAACAGTCTGCGACAGTTTGGGACCGTCTGGGACTTGTTTGGAACAGTCGGCGACAGTTTGGGACCGTCTGGGACTTGTTTGGAACAGTCTGCGACAGTTTGGGACAGTCTCGGACTTGTTTGCGACTGTCTGGGACAATCTGGGACCGTCTGGGACAGTCTGGGACTTGTTTGGAACAGTCTGCGACAGTTTGGGACAGTCTGGGACTTGTATGGAACAGTCTGCGACAGTTTGGGACAGTCTGGGACTTGTTTGGGCCAGTCTGGGACCGTCTGTGGCCGTCTGGGACAGTCTAGGACTTGTTTGGGACAGTCTGGGTCCATCTGGGACATTCTGGGACAGTCAGGGACTTGTTTGGAACAGTCTGCGACAGTTTGGGACCGTCTGGGACTCGTTTGGAACAGTCTGCGACAGTTTGGGACAGTCTGAGACTTGTTTGGAACAGTCTGCGACAGTCTGGGATAGTCTGGGACAATCTGGGACAGTCTGGGACTTGTTTGGAACAGCCTGGGACAGTCTGGGACAGTCTAGGACTTGTTTGGAAAAATCTGGGATCGTCTGGGACCTTCTGGAACAGTCTGGGACTTGTATGGAACAGTCTGCGACAGTTTGGGACCGTCTGGGACTTGTTTGGAACAGTCTGCGACCGTTTGAGACCGTCTGGGACTTGTGTGGAACAGTCTGCGACAGTTTGGGACAGTCTAGGACTTGTTTGGGACAGTCTGTGGCCGTCTGGGACAGTCTAGGACTTGTTTGGGACAGTCTGGGTCCATCTGGGACATTCTGGGACAGTCAGGGACTTGTTTGGAACAGTCTGCGACAGTTTGGGACCGTCTGGGACTTGTTTGGAACAGTCGGCGACAGTTTGGGACCGTCTGGGACTTGTTTGGAACAGTCTGCGACAGTTTGGGACAGTCTCGGACTTGTTTGCGACTGTCTGGGACAATCTGGGACAGTCTGGTACAATCTGGGACAGTCTGGGACTTGTTTGGAACTGCCTGGGAACGTCTGGGATAGTCTGGGACTTGTTTGGAACAGTCTGTGACAGTTTGGGACCGACTGGGACTTGTTTGGAACTGTCTGCATTAGTTTGGGACAGTCTAGGACTTGTTTGGGCCAGTCTGGGACCGTCTGGGACTTGTTTGGAACAGTCTGCGACAGTTTGGGACCGTCTGGGACTTGTTTGGAACAGTCTGCGACAGTTTGGGACAGTCTAGGACTTGTTTGGGACAGTCTGGGACTTGTTTGGCACAGTCTGGTACAATCTGGGACAGTCTGGGACTTGTTTGGAACAGCCTGGGAAAGTCTGGGATAGTCTGGGACTTGTTTGGAACAGTCTGCGACACTTTGGGACCGTCCGGGACTTGTTTGGAACAGTCTGCGACAGTCTGGGATAGTCTGGGACTTGTTTGGAACAGTCTGCGATAGTTTGGGACAGTCTAGGACTTGTTTGGGACAGTCTGTGACCGTCTGGGACCGTCTGGGACAGTCTGGGACTTGTTTGGAACAGTCTGCGACAGTTTGGGACAGTCTGGGACTTGTTTGGAACAGTCTGCGACAGTTTGGGACAGTCTGGGACTTGTTTGGAACAGTCTGCGACAGTTTGAGACCGTCTGGGACTTGTTTGGGCCAGTCTGGGACCGTCTGGGACTTTTTTGGAACAGTCTGCGACAGTTTGGGACCGTCTGGGACTTGTTTGGAACAGTCTGCGACAGTTTGGGACAGGCTAGGACTTGTTTGGAACAGCCTGGGGTAGTCTGGGATAGTCTGTGACTTGTTTGGAACAATCTGCGACAGTTTGGGACCGTCTGGGACTTGTTTGGAACAGTCTGCGAGAGTTTGGGACAGTCTAGGACTTGTTTCGGACAGTCTGGGACCGTCTGGGACAGTCTGGGACTTGTTTGGAACAGTCTGCGACAGTTTGGGACCGTCCGGGACTTGTTTGGAACAGTCTGCGACAGTCTGGGATAGTTTGGGACTTGTTTGGAACAGTCTGCGACAGTTTGGGACCGTCTGGGACTTGTTTGGAACAGTCTGCGACAGTTTGGGACAGTCTCGGACTTGTTTGCGACTGTCTGGGACAATCTGGGACAGTCTGGTACAATCTGGGACAGTCTGGGACTTGTTTGGAACAGCCTGGGAAAGTCTGGGATAGTCTGGGACTTGTTTGGAACAGTCTGTGACAGTTTGGGACCGACTGGGACTTGTTTGGAACTGTCTGCATCAGTTTGGGACAGTCTAGGACTTGTTTGGTCCAGTCTGGGACCTTCTGGGACTTGTTTGGAACAGTCTGCGACAGTTTGGGACCGTCTGGGACTTGTTTGGAACAGTCTGCGACAGTTTGGGACAGTCTAGGACTTGTTTGCGACTGTCTGGGACAATCTGGGACAGTCTGGGTCTTGTTTGGAACAGTCTGCTACAGTTTTGGACAGTCTAGGACTTGTTTGGGACAGTCTGGGACTTGTTTGGCACAGTCTGGTGCAATCTGGGGCAGTCTGGGACTTGTTTGGAACAGCCTGGGAAAGTCTGGGATAGTCTGGCACTTGTTTGGAACAGTCTGCGATAGTTTGGGACAGTCTAGGACTTGTTTGGGACAGTCTGGGACCGTCTGGGACCGTCTGGGACAGTCTGGGACTTGTTTGGAATAGTCTGCGACAGTTTGGGACCGTCTGGGACTTGTTTGGAACAGTCTGCGACAGTTTGGGACAGGCTAGGACTTGTTTGGAACAGCCTGGGGTAGTCTGGGATAGTCTGTGACTTGTTTGGAACAATCTGCGACAGTTTGGGACCGTCTGGGACTTGTTTGGAACAGTCTGCGAGAGTTTGGGACAGTCTAGGACTTGTTTCGGACAGTCTGGGACCGTCTGGGACAGTCTGGGACTTGTTTGGAACAGTCTGCGACAGTTTGGGACCGTCCGGGACTTGTTTGGAACAGTCTGCGACAGTCTGGGATAGTTTGGGACTTGTTTGGAACAGTCTGCGACAGTTTGGGACCGTCTGGGACTTGTTTGGAACAGTCTGCGACAGTTTGGGACAGTCTCGGACTTGTTTGCGACTGTCTGGGACAATCTGTGACAGTCTGGTACAATCTGGGACAGTCTGGGACTTGTTTGGAACAGCCTGGGAAAGTCTGGGATAGTCTGGGACTTGTTTGGAACAGTCTGTGACAGTTTGGGACCGACTGGGACTTGTTTGGAACTGTCTGCATCAGTTTGGGACAGTCTAGGACTTGTTTGGGCCAGTCTGGGACCTTCTGGGACTTGTTTGGAACAGTCTGCGACAGTTTGGGACCGTCTGGGACTTGTTTGGAACAGTCTGCGACAGTTTGGGACAGTCTAGGACTTGTTTGCGACTGTCTGGGACAATCTGGGACAGTCTGGGTCTTGTTTGGAACAGTCTGCTACAGTTTTGGACAGTCTAGGACTTGTTTGGGACAGTCTGGGACTTGTTTGGCACAGTCTGGTGCAATCTGGGGCAGTCTGGGACTTGTTTGGAACAGCCTGGGAAAGTCTGGGATAGTCTGGCACTTGTTTGGAACAGTCTGCGATAGTTTGGGACAGTCTAGGACTTGTTTGGGACAGTCTGGGACCGTCTGGGACCGTCTGGGACAGTCTGGGACTTGTTTGGAATAGTCTGCGACAGTTTGGGACCGTCTGGGACTTGTTTGGAACAGTCTGCGACAGTTTGGGACAGTCTAGGACTTGTTTGGGACAGTCTGGGACCGTCTGGGTCCTTCTGGGACACTCTAGGACTTGTTTGGGACAGTCTGGGACCGTCTGGGACCGTCTGGGACAGTCTGGGACTTGTTTGGAACAGTCTGGGACAGTCTGGGACTTGTTTGGAACAGCCTGGGACAGTCTGGGGTAGTCTGGGACTTGTTTGGAACAGTCTGCGACAGTTTGGGACCGTCCGGGACTTGTTTGGAACAGTCTGCGACAGTCTGGGATAGTCTGGGACTTGTTTGGAACAGTCTGCGACAGTTTGGGACAGTCTAATACTTGTTTGGGACAGTCTGGTAACGTCTGGGTCCGTCTGGGACAGTCTAGGACTTGTTTGCGACAGTCTAGGACAATCTGGGACAGTCTGGGACTTATTTGGAACAGCCTGGGACAGTCTGGGATAGTCTGGGACTTGTTTGGAACAGTCTGCGACAGTTTGGGACCGTCTGGGACTTGTTTGGAACAGTCTGCGACAGTTTGGGACAGTCTAGGACTTGTTTGGGACAGTCTGGGACCGTCTGGGACCTTCTGGGACAGTCTAGGACTTGTTTGAGACAGTCTTGGACCGTCTGGGACCGTCTGGGACAGTCTGGGACTGTCTGGGACTTGTTTGGAACAGCCTGGGACAGTCTGGGGTAGTCTGGGACTTGTTTGGAACAGTCTGCGACAGTTTGGGACCGTCTGGGACTCGTTTGGAACAGTCTGCGACAGTTTGGGACAGTCTGAGACTTGTTTGGAACAGTCTGCGACAGTCTGGGATAGTCTGGGACAAGCTGGGACAGTCTGGGACTTGTTTGGAACAGCCTGGGACAGTCTGGGACAGTCTAGGACTTGTTTGGAAAAATCTGGGATCGTCTGGGACCTTCTGGAACAGTCTGGGACTTGTATGGAACAGTCTGCGACAGTTTGGGACCGTCTGGGACTTGTTTGGAACAGTCTGCGACCGTTTGAGACCGTCTGGGACTTGTGTGGAACAGTCTGCGACAGTTTGGGACAGTCTAGGACTTGTTTGGGACAGTCTGTGGCCGTCTGGGACAGTCTAGGACTTGTTTGGGACAGTCTGGGTCCATCTGGGACATTCTGGGACAGTCAGGGACTTGTTTGGAACAGTCTGCGACAGTTTGGGACCGTCTGGGACTTGTTTGGAACAGTCGGCGACAGTTTGGGACCGTCTGGGACTTGTTTGGAACAGTCTGCGACAGTTTGGGACAGTCTCGGACTTGTTTGCGACTGTCTGGGACAATCTGGGACAGTCTGGTACAATCTGGGACAGTCTGGGACTTGTTTGGAACTGCCTGGGAACGTCTGGGATAGTCTGGGACTTGTTTGGAACAGTCTGTGACAGTTTGGGACCGACTGGGACTTGTTTGGAACTGTCTGCATTAGTTTGGGACAGTCTAGGACTTGTTTGGGCCAGTCTGGGACCGTCTGGGACTTGTTTGGAACAGTCTGGGACTTGTTTGGCACAGTCTGGTGCAATCTGGGGCAGTCTGGGACTTGTTTGGAACAGCCTGGGAAAGTCTGGGATAGTCTGGCACTTGTTTGGAACAGTCTGCGATAGTTTGGGACAGTCTAGGACTTGTTTGGGACAGTCTGGGACCGTCTGGGACCGTCTGGGACAGTCTGGGACTTGTTTGGAATAGTCTGCGACAGTTTGGGACCGTCTGGGACTTGTTTGGAACAGTCTGCGACAGTTTGGGACAGTCTAGGACTTGTTTGGGACAGTCTGGGACCGTCTGGGTCCTTCTGGGACACTCTAGGACTTGTTTGGGACAGTCTGGGACCGTCTGGGACCGTCTGGGACAGTCTGGGACTTGTTTGGAACAGTCTGGGACAGTCTGGGACTTGTTTGGAACAGCCTGGGACAGTCTGGGGTAGTCTGGGACTTGTTTGGAACAGTCTGCGACAGTTTGGGACCGTCCGGGACTTGTTTGGAACAGTCTGCGACAGTCTGGGATAGTCTGGGACTTGTTTGGAACAGTCTGCGACAGTTTGGGACAGTCTAATACTTGTTTGGGACAGTCTGGTAACGTCTGGGTCCGTCTGGGACAGTCTAGGACTTGTTTGCGACAGTCTAGGACAATCTGGGACAGTCTGGGACTTATTTGGAACAGCCTGGGACAGTCTGGGATAGTCTGGGACTTGTTTGGAACAGTCTGCGACAGTTTGGGACCGTCTGGGACTTGTTTGGAACAGTCTGCGACAGTTTGGGACAGTCTAGGACTTGTTTGGGACAGTCTGGGACCGTCTGGGACCTTCTGGGACAGTCTAGGACTTGTTTGAGACAGTCTTGGACCGTCTGGGACCGTCTGGGTCAGTCTGGGACTGTCTGGGACTTGTTTGGAACAGCCTGGGACAGTCTGGGGTAGTCTGGGACTTGTTTGGAACAGTCTGCGACAGTTTGGGACCGTCTGGGACTCGTTTGGAACAGTCTGCGACAGTTTGGGACAGTCTGAGACTTGTTTGGAACAGTCTGCGACAGTCTGGGATAGTCTGGGACAATCTGGGACAGTCTGGGACTTGTTTGGAACAGCCTGGGACAGTCTGGGACAGTCTAGGACTTGTTTGGAAAAATCTGGGATCGTCTGGGACCTTCTGGAACAGTCTGGGACTTGTATGGAACAGTCTGCGACAGTTTGGGACCGTCTGGGACTTGTTTGGAACAGTCTGCGACCGTTTGAGACCGTCTGGGACTTGTGTGGAACAGTCTGCGACAGTTTGGGACAGTCTAGGACTTGTTTGGGACAGTCTGTGGCCGTCTGGGACAGTCTAGGACTTGTTTGGGACAGTCTGGGTCCATCTGGGACATTCTGGGACAGTCAGGGACTTGTTTGGAACAGTCTGCGACAGTTTGGGACCGTCTGGGACTTGTTTGGAACAGTCGGCGACAGTTTGGGACCGTCTGGGACTTGTTTGGAACAGTCTGCGACAGTTTGGGACAGTCTCGGACTTGTTTGCGACTGTCTGGGACAATCTGGGACAGTCTGGTACAATCTGGGACAGTCTGGGACTTGTTTGGAACTGCCTGGGAACGTCTGGGATAGTCTGGGACTTGTTTGGAACAGTCTGTGACAGTTTGGGACCGACTGGGACTTGTTTGGAACTGTCTTCATTAGTTTGGGACAGTCTAGGACTTGTTTGGGCCAGTCTGGGACCGTCTGGGACTTGTTTGGAACAGTCTGCGACAGTTTGGGACCGTCTGGGACTTGTTTGGAACAGTCTGCGACAGTTTGGGACAGTCTAGGACTTGTTTGGGACAGTCTGGGACTTGTTTGGCACAGTCTGGTACAATCTGGGACAGTCTGGGACTTGTTTGGAACAGCCTGGGAAAGTCTGGGATAGTCTGGGACTTGTTTGGAACAGTCTGCGACACTTTGGGACCGTCCGGGACTTGTTTGGAACAGTCTGCGACAGTCTGGGATAGTCTGGGACTTGTTTGGAACAGTCTGCGATAGTTTGGGACAGTCTAGGACTTGTTTGGGACAGTCTGTGACCGTCTGGGACCGTCTGGGACAGTCTGGGACTTGTTTGGAACAGTCTGCGACAGTTTGGGACAGTCTGGGACTTGTTTGGAACAGTCTGCGACAGTTTGGGACAGTCTGGGACTTGTTTGGGCCAGTCTGGGACCGTCTGGGACCGTCTGGGACAGTCTGGGACTTGTTTGGAACAGTCTGCGACAGTTTGGGACCGTCTGGGACTTGTTTGGAACAGTCTGCGATAGTTTGGGACAGTCTAGGACTTGTTTGGGACAGTCTGTGACCGTCTGGGACCGTCTGGGACAGTCTGGGACTTGTTTGGAACAGTCTGCGACAGTTTGGGACAGTCTGGGACTTGTTTGGAACAGTCTGCGACAGTTTGGGACAGTCTGGGACTTGTTTGGGCCAGTCTGGGACCGTCTGTGGCCGTCTGGGACAGTCTAGGACTTGTTTGGGACAGTCTGGGTCCATCTGGGACATTCTGGGACAGTCAGGGACTTGTTTGGAACAGTCTGCGACAGTTTGGGACCGTCTGGGACTCGTTTGGAACAGTCTGCGACAGTTTGGGACAGTCTGAGACTTGTTTGGAACAGTCTGCGACAGTCTGGGATAGTCTGGGACAATCTGGGACAGTCTGGGACTTGTTTGGAACAGCCTGGGACAGTCTGGGACAGTCTAGGACTTGTTTGGAAAAATCTGGGATCGTCTGGGACCTTCTGGAACAGTCTGGGACTTGTATGGAACAGTCTGCGACAGTTTGGGACCGTCTGGGACTTGTTTGGAACAGTCGGCGACAGTTTGGGACCGTCTGGGACTTGTTTGGAACAGTCTGCGACAGTTTGGGACAGTCTCGGACTTGTTTGCGACTGTCTGGGACAATCTGGGACAGTCTGGTACAATCTGGGACAGTCTGGGACTTGTTTGGAACTGCCTGGGAACGTCTGGGATAGTCTGGGACTTGTTTGGAACAGTCTGTGACAGTTTGGGACCGACTGGGACTTGTTTGGAACTGTCTGCATTAGTTTGGGACAGTCTAGGACTTGTTTGGGCCAGTCTGGGACCGTCTGGGACTTGTTTGGAACAGTCTGCGACAGTTTGGGACCGTCTGGGACTTGTTTGGAACAGTCTGCGACAGTTTGGGACAGTCTAGGACTTGTTTGGGACAGTCTGGGACTTGTTTGGCACAGTCTGGTACAATCTGGGACAGTCTGGGACTTGTTTGGAACAGCCTGGGAAAGTCTGGGATAGTCTGGGACTTGTTTGGAACAGTCTGCGACACTTTGGGACCGTCCGGGACTTGTTTGGAACAGTCTGCGACAGTCTGGGATAGTCTGGGACTTGTTTGGAACAGTCTGCGATAGTTTGGGACAGTCTAGGACTTGTTTGGGACAGTCTGTGACCGTCTGGGACCGTCTGGGACAGTCTGGGACTTGTTTGGAACAGTCTGCGACAGTTTGGGACAGTCTGGGACTTGTTTGGAACAGTCTGCGACAGTTTGGGACAGTCTGGGACTTGTTTGGGCCAGTCTGGGACCGTCTGGGACCGTCTGGGACAGTCTGGGACTTGTTTGGAACAGTCTGCGACAGTTTGGGACCGTCTGGGACTTGTTTGGAACAGTCTGCGATAGTTTGGGACAGTCTAGGACTTGTTTGGGACAGTCTGTGACCGTCTGGGACCGTCTGGGACAGTCTGGGACTTGTTTGGAACAGTCTGCGACAGTTTGGGACAGTCTGGGACTTGTTTGGAACAGTCTGCGACAGTTTGGGACAGTCTGGGACTTGTTTGGGCCAGTCTGGGACCGTCTGTGGCCGTCTGGGACAGTCTAGGACTTGTTTGGGACAGTCTGGGTCCATCTGGGACATTCTGGGACAGTCAGGGACTTGTTTGGAACAGTCTGCGACAGTTTGGGACCGTCTGGGACTCGTTTGGAACAGTCTGCGACAGTTTGGGACAGTCTGAGACTTGTTTGGAACAGTCTGCGACAGTCTGGGATAGTCTGGGACAATCTGGGACAGTCTGGGACTTGTTTGGAACAGCCTGGGACAGTCTGGGACAGTCTAGGACTTGTTTGGAAAAATCTGGGATCGTCTGGGACCTTCTGGAACAGTCTGGGACTTGTATGGAACAGTCTGCGACAGTTTGGGACCGTCTGGGACTTGTTTGGAACAGTCTGCGACCGTTTGAGACCGTCTGGGACTTGTGTGGAACAGTCTGCGACAGTTTGGGACAGTCTAGGACTTGTTTGGGACAGTCTGTGGCCGTCTGGGACAGTCTAGGACTTGTTTGGGACAGTCTGGGTCCATCTGGGACATTCTGGGACAGTCAGGGACTTGTTTGGAACAGTCTGCGACAGTTTGGGACCGTCTGGGACTTGTTTGGAACAGTCGGCGACAGTTTGGGACCGTCTGGGACTTGTTTGGAACAGTCTGCGACAGTTTGGGACAGTCTCGGACTTGTTTGCGACTGTCTGGGACAATCTGGGACAGTCTGGTACAATCTGGGACAGTCTGGGACTTGTTTGGAACTGCCTGGGAACGTCTGGGATAGTCTGGGACTTGTTTGGAACAGTCTGTGACAGTTTGGGACCGACTGGGACTTGTTTGGAACTGTCTGCATTAGTTTGGGACAGTCTAGGACTTGTTTGGGCCAGTCTGGGACCGTCTGGGACTTGTTTGGAACAGTCTGCGACAGTTTGGGACCGTCTGGGACTTGTTTGGAACAGTCTGCGACAGTTTGGGACAGTCTAGGACTTGTTTGGGACAGTCTGGGACTTGTTTGGCACAGTCTGGTACAATCTGGGACAGTCTGGGACTTGTTTGGAACAGCCTGGGAAAGTCTGGGATAGTCTGGGACTTGTTTGGAACAGTCTGCGACACTTTGGGACCGTCCGGGACTTGTTTGGAACAGTCTGCGACAGTCTGGGATAGTCTGGGACTTGTTTGGAACAGTCTGCGATAGTTTGGGACAGTCTAGGACTTGTTTGGGACAGTCTGTGACCGTCTGGGACCGTCTGGGACAGTCTGGGACTTGTTTGGAACAGTCTGCGACAGTTTCGGACAGTCTGGGACTTGTTTGGAACAGTCTGCGACAGTTTGGGACAGTCTGGGACTTGTTTGGAACAGTCTGCGACAGTTTGAGACCGTCTGGGACTTGTTTGGGCCAGTCTGGGACCGTCTGGGACTTTTTTGGAACAGTCTGCGACAGTTTGGGACCGTCTGGGACTTGTTTGGAACAGTCTGCGACAGTTTGGGACAGGCTAGGACTTGTTTGGAACAGCCTGGGGTAGTCTGGGATAGTCTGTGACTTGTTTGGAACAATCTGCGACAGTTTGGGACCGTCTGGGACTTGTTTGGAACAGTCTGCGAGAGTTTGGGACAGTCTAGGACTTGTTTCGGACAGTCTGGGACCGTCTGGGACAGTCTGGGACTTGTTTGGAACAGTCTGCGACAGTTTGGGACCGTCCGGGACTTGTTTGGAACAGTCTGCGACAGTCTGGGATAGTTTGGGACTTGTTTGGAACAGTCTGCGACAGTTTGGGACCGTCTGGGACTTGTTTGGAACAGTCTGCGACAGTTTGGGACAGTCTCGGACTTGTTTGCGACTGTCTGGGACAATCTGGGACAGTCTGGTACAATCTGGGACAGTCTGGGACTTGTTTGGAACAGCCTGGGAAAGTCTGGGATAGTCTGGGACTTGTTTGGAACAGTCTGTGACAGTTTGGGACCGACTGGGACTTGTTTGGAACTGTCTGCATCAGTTTGGGACAGTCTAGGACTTGTTTGGGCCAGTCTGGGACCTTCTGGGACTTGTTTGGAACAGTCTGCGACAGTTTGGGACCGTCTGGGACTTGTTTGGAACAGTCTGCGACAGTTTGGGACAGTCTAGGACTTGTTTGCGACTGTCTGGGACAATCTGGGACAGTCTGGGTCTTGTTTGGAACAGTCTGCTACAGTTTTGGACAGTCTAGGACTTGTTTGGGACAGTCTGGGACTTGTTTGGCACAGTCTGGTGCAATCTGGGGCAGTCTGGGACTTGTTTGGAACAGCCTGGGAAAGTCTGGGATAGTCTGGCACTTGTTTGGAACAGTCTGCGACAGTTTGGGACCGTCTGGGACTTGTTTGGAACAGTCTGCGATAGTTTGGGACAGTCTAGGACTAGTTTGGGACAGTCTGTGACCGCCTGGGACCGTCTGGGACAGTCTGGGACTTGTTTGGAACAGTCTGCGACAGTTTGGGACAGTCTGGGACTTGTTTGGAACAGTCTGCGACAGTTTGGGACAGTCTGGGACTTGTTTGGAACAGTCTGCGACAGTTTGGGACCGTCTAGGACTTGTTTGGGCCAGTCTGGGACCGTCTGGGACTTGTTTGGAACAGTCTGCGACAGTTTGGGACCGTCTGGGACTTGTTTGGAACAGTCTGCGACAGTTTGGGACATTCTAGGACTTGTTTGGAACAGCCTGGGGCAGTCTGGGATAGTCTGGGACTTGTTTGGAACAATCTGCGACAGTTTGGGACCGTCTGGGACTTGTTTGGAACAGTCTGCGATAGTTTGGGACAGTCTAGGACTTGTTTGGGACAGTCTGGGACCGTCTGGGACCGTCTGGGACAGTCTGGGACTTGTTTGGAACAGTCTGCGACAGTTTGGGACCGTCTGGGACTTGTTTGGAACAGTCTGCGACAGTTTGGGACAGTCTAGGACTTGTTTGGGACAGTCTGGGACCGTCTGGGTCCTTCTGGGACACTCTAGGACTTGTTTGGGACAGTCTGGGACCGTCTGGGACCGTCTGGGACAGTCTGGGACTTGCTTGGAACAGTCTGGGACAGTCTGGGACTTGTTTGGAACAGCCTGGGACAGTCTGGGGTAGTCTGGGACTTGTTTGGAACAGTCTGCGACAGTTTGGGACCGTCCGGGACTTGTTTGGAACAGTCTGCGACAGTCTGGGATAGTCTGGGACTTGTTTGGAACAGTCTGCGACAGTTTGGGACAGTCTAATACTTGTTTGGGACAGTCTGGTAACGTCTGGGTCCGTCTGGGACAGTCTAGGACTTGTTTGGGACAGTCTAGGGCAATCTGGGACAGTCTGGGACTTATTTGGAACAGCCTGGGACAGTCTGGGATAGTCTGGGACTTGTTTGGAACAGTCTGAGACAGTTTGGGACCGTCTGGGACTTGTTTGGAACAGTCTGCGACAGTTTGGGACAGTCTAGGACTTGTTTGGGACAGTCTGGGACCGTCTGGGACCTTCTGGGACAGTCTAGGACTTGTTTGAGACAGTCTTGGACCGTCTGGGACCGTCTGGGACAGTTTGGGACAGTCTGAGACTTGTTTGGAACAGCCTGGGAAAGTCTGGGACAGTCTGGGACTTGTTTGGAACAGTCTGTGACGTTTTGGAACCGTCTGGGACTTGTTTGGAACAGTCTGCGACAGTCTGGTATAGTCTGGGACTTGTTTGGGACAGTCTGGTAACGTCTGGGTCCGTCTGGGACAGTCTAGGACTTGTTTAGGACAGTCTGGGACAATCTGGGACAGTCTGGGACTTGTTTGGAACAGCCTGGGACAGTCTGGGACAGTCTAGGACTTGTTTGGAAAAATCTGGGATCGTCTGGGATCTTCTGGAACAGTCTGGGACTTGTATGGAACAGTCTGCGACAGTTTGGGACCGTCTGGGACTTGTTTGGAACAGTCTGCGACCGTTTGAGACCGTCTGGGACTTGTGTGGAACAGTCTGCGACAGTTTGGGACAGTCTACGACTTGTTTGGGACAGTCTGGGACCATCTGGGACCTTCTGGGACAGTCAGGGACTTGTTTGGAACAGTCTGCGACAGTTTGGGACCGTCTGGGACTTGTTTGGAACAGTCTGCGACAGTTTGGGACAGTCTCGGACTTGTTTGCGACTGTCTGGGACAATCTGGGACTATCTGGTACAATCTGGGACAGTCTGGAACTTGTTTGGAGCAGCCTGGGAAAGTCTGGGATAGTCTGGGACTTGTTTGGAACAGTCTGTGACAGTTTGGGACCGACTGGGACTTGTTTGGTACTGTCTGCATCAGTTTGTGACAGTCTAGGACTTGTTTGGGCCAGTCTGGGACCGTCTGGGACTTGTTTGGAACAGTCTGCGACAGTTTGGGACCGTCTGGGACTTGTTTGGAACAGTCTGCGACAGTTTGGGACAGTCTAGGACTTGTTTGCGACTGTCTGGGACAATCTGGGGCAGTCTGGGTCTTGTTTGGAACAGTCTGCGACAGTTTTGGACAGTCTAGGACTTGTTTGGGACAGTCTGGGACTTGTTTGGCACAGTCTGGGACTTGTTTGGCACAGTCTGGTACAATCTGGGACAGTCTGGGACTTGTATGGAACAGCCTGGGAAAGTCTGGGATAGTCTGGGACTTGTTTGGAACAGTCTGCGACAGTTTGGGACAGTCTAGGACTTGTTTGGGACAGTCTGGGACCGTCTGGAACGGTCTGGGACAGTCTGGGACTTGTTTGGAACAGTCTGCGACAGTTTGGGACAGTCTGGGACTTGTTTGGAACAGTCTGCGACAGTTTGGGACAGTCTAGGACTTGTTTGGGACAGTCTGGGACCGTCTGGGACCTTCTGGGACAGTCTAGGAATTGTTTGGGACAGTCTGGGACCGTGTGGGACCGTCTGGGACAGTCTGGGACTTGTTTGGAACAGTCTGGGACTGTCTGGGACTTGTTTGCAACAGCCTGGTACAGTCTGGGGTAGTCTGGGACTTGTTTGGAACAGTCTGCGACAGTTTGGGACAGTCTAGGACTTGTTTGAGACAGTCTGGGACCTTCTGGGACAGTCTGGGACTTGTTTGGAACAGTCTGCGACAGTTTGGGACCGTCTGGGACTTGTTTGGAACAGTCTGCGATAGTCTGGGATAGTCTGGGACTTGTTTGGAACAGTCTGCGACAGTTTGAGACCGTCTGGGACTTGTTTGGAACAGTCCGCGACAGTTTGGGACAGTATAGGACTTGTTTGGGACAGTCTGGGACCGTCTGGGACCTTCTGGGACAGTCTGGGACTTGTTTGGAACAGTCTGCGACAGTTTGGGACCGTCTGGGACTTGTTTGGAACAGTCTGCGACAGTCTGGGATAGTCTGGGACTTGTTTGGGACAGTCTGGTAACGTCTGGGTCCGTCTGGGACAGTCTAGGACTTGTTTGGGACAGTCTGGGACAATCTGGGACAGTCTGGGACTTGTTTGGAACAGTCTGCGACAGTCTGCGATAGTCTGGGACTTGTTTGGAACAGTCTGCGACAGTTTGAGACCGTCTGGGACTTGTTTGGAACAGTCCGCGACAGTTTGGGACAGTATAGGACTTGTTTGGGACAGTTTGGGACCGTCTGGGACTTGTTTGGAACAGTCTGCGACAGTCTGGGATAGTCTGGGACTTGTTTGGAACAGTCTGCGACAGTTTGGGACCGTCTGGGACTTGTTTGGAACAGTCTGCGACAGTTTGGGACAGTCTAGGACTTGTTTGGGACAGTCTGGGACCGTCTGGGACCTTCTGGGACAGTCTAGGACTTGTTTGAGACAGTCTTGGACCGTCTGGGACCGTCTGGGACAGTCTGGGACTTGTTTGGAAGAGTCTGGGACAGTCTGGGACTGTCTGGGACTTGTTTGGAACAGCCTGGGGTAGTCTGGGACTTGTTTTGAACAGTCTGCGACAGTTTGGGAACGTCTGGGACTTGTTTGGAACAGTCTGCGACAGTTTGGGACAGTCTGAGACTTGTTTGGAACAGTCTGCGACAGTCTGGGATAGTCTGGGACTTGTTTGGGACAGTCTGGTAACGTCTGGGTCCGTCTGGGACAGTCTAGGACTTGTTTGGGACAGTCTGGGACAATCTGGGACAGTCTGGGACTTGTTTGGAACAGCCTGGGACAGTCTGGCACAGTCTAGGACTTGTTTGGAAAAATCTGGGATCGTCTGGGACCGTCTGGGACAGTCTGGGACTTGTTTGGAACAGACTGGGACTGTCTGGGACTTGTTTGCAACAGCCTGGGACAGTGTGGGGTAGTCTGGGACTTGTTTGGAACAGTCTGCGACAGTTTGGGACCGTCTGGGACTTATTTGGAACAGTCTGCGACAGTTTGCGACAGTCTAGGACTTGTTTGAGACAGTCTGGGACCTTCTGGGACAGTCTGGGACTTGTTTGGAACAGTCTGCGACAGTTTGGGACCGTCTGGGACTTGTTTGGAACAGTCTGCGACAGTCTGGGATAGTCTGGGACTTGTTTGGAACAGTCTGCGACAGCTTGAGACCGTCTGGGACTTGTTTGGAACAGTCCGCGACAGTTTGGGACAGTATAGGACTTGTTTGGGACAGTTTGGGACCGTCTGGGACTTGTTTGGAACAGTCTGCGACAGTCTGGGATAGTCTGGGACTTGTTTGGGACAGTCTGGTAACGTCTGGGTCCGTCTGGGACAGTCTAGGACTTGTTTGGGACAGTCTGGGACAATCTGGGACAGTCTGGGACTTGTTTGGAACAGTCTGTGACAGTTTGGGACCGACTGGGACTTGTTTGGAACTGTCTGCATCAGTTTGGGACAGCCTAGGACTTGTTTGGGCCAGTCTGGGACCGTCTGGGACTTGTTTGGAACAGTCTGCGACAGTTTGGGACCGTCTGGGACTTGTTTGGAACAGTCTGCGACAGTTTGAGACAGTCTAGGACTTGTTTGCGACTGTCTGGGACAATCTGGGACAGTCTGGTTCTTGTTTGGAACAGTCTGCGACAGTTTTGGACAGTCTAGGACTTGTTTGGGCCAGTCTGTGACCGTCTGGGACCGTCTGGGACTTGTTTGGGACAGTCTGCGGCCGTCTGGGTCAGTCTGGGACTTGTTTGGAACAGTCTGCGACAGTTTGGAACCGTCTGGGACTTGTTTGGAACAGTCTGCGACAGTCTGGGATAGTCTGGGACTTGTTTGGGACAGTCTGGTAACGTCTGGGTCCGTCTGGGACAGTCTAGGACTTGTTTGGGCCAGTCTGGGACCGTCTGGGACCGTCTGGGACTTGTTTGGGACAGTCTGCGGCCGTCTGGGACAGTCTGGGACTTGTTTGGAACAGTCTGCGACAGTTTGGGAACGTCTGGGACTTGTTTGGAACAGTCTGCGACAGTTTGGGACAGTCTAGGATTTGTTTGGGACAGTCTGGGACCGTCTGGGACCTTCTGGGACAGTCTAGGACTTGTTTGAGACAGTCTTGGACCGTCTGGGACCGTCTGGGACAGTCTGGGACTTGTTTGGAACAGTCTGGGACAGTCTGGGACTGTCTGGGAATTGTTTGGAACAGCCTGGGACAGTCTGGGGTAGTCTGGGACTTGTTTTGAACAGTCTGCGACAGTTTGGGACCTTCTGGGACTTGTTTGGAACAGTCTGCGACAGTTTGGGACAGTCTGAGACTTGTTTGGAACAGTCTGCGACAGTCTGGGATAGTCTGGGACTTGTTTGGGACAGTCTGGTAACGTCTGGGACCGTCTGGGACAGTCTGGGACAATCTGGGACAGTCTGGGACTTGTTTGGAACAGCCTGGGACAGTCTGGTACAGTCTAGGACTTGTTTGGAAAAATATGGGATCGTCTGGGACCTTCTGGAACAGTCTGGGACTTGTATGGAACAGTCTGCGACAGTTTGGGACCGTCTGGGACTTGTTTGGAACAGTCTGCGACCGTTTGAGACCGTCTGGGACTTGTGTGGAACAGTCTGCGACAGTTTGGGACAGTCTAGGACTTGTTTATGACAGTCTGTGGCCGTCTGGGACAGTCTAGGACTTGTTTTGCGACTGTCTGGGACAATCTGGGACAGTCTGGGTCTTGTTTGGAACATTCTCCGACAGTTTTGGACAGTCTAGGACTTGTTTGGGACAGTCTGGGACTTGTTTGGCACAGTCTGGTACAATCTGGGACAGTCTGGGACTTGTTTGGAACAGCCTGGGAAAGTCTGGGATAGTCTGGGACTTGTTTGGAACAGTCTGCGGCCGTCTGGGACAGTCTGCGACTTGTTTGGAACAGTCTGCGACAGTTTGGAACCGTCTGGGACTTGTTTGAAACAGTCCGCGACAGTCTGGGATAGTCTGGGACTTGTTTGGGACAGTCTGGTAACGTCTGGGTCCGTCTGGGACAGTCTAGGACTTGTTTGGGACAGTCTGGGACAATCTGGGACATTCTGGGACTTGTTTGGAACAGCCTGGGACAGTCTGGGACAGTCTAGGACTTGTTTGCGACTGTCTGGGACAATCTGGGACAGTCTGGGTCTTGTTTGGAACAGTCTGCGACAGTTTTGGACAGTCTAGGACTTGTTTGGGACAGTCTGGGACTTGTTTGGCACAGTCTGGTACAATCTGGGACAGTCTGGGACTTGTTTGAAACAGCCTGGGAAAGTCTGGGATAGACTGGGACTTGTTTGGAACAGTCTGCGACAGTTTGAGACCGTCTGGGACTTGTTTGGAACAGCCTGTGACGGTCTGGGACAGTCTAGGACTTGTTTGCGACTGTCTGGGACAATCTGGGACAGTCTGGGTCTTGTTTGGAACAGTCTGCGACAGTTTTGGACAGTCTAGGACTTGTTTGGGACAGTCTGGGACTTGTTTGGCACAGTCTGGTACAATCTGGGACAGTCTGGGACTTGTATGGAACAGTCTGCGACAGTTTGGGACAGTCTGGGACTTGTTTGGAACAGTCTGCGACCGTTTGAGACCGTCTGGGACTTGTGTGGAACAGTCTGCGACAGTTTGGGACAGTCTAGGACTTGTTTGGGACTGTCTGTGGCCGTCTGGGACAGTCTAGGACTTGTTTTGCGACTGTCTGGGACAATCTGGGACAGTCTGGGTCTTGTTTGGAACAGTCTGCGACAGTTTTGGACAGTCTAGGACTTGTTTGGGACAGTCTGGGACTAGTTTGGCACAGACTGGTACAATCTGGGACAGTCTGGGACTTGTTTGGAACAGCCTGGGAAAGTCTGGGATAGTCTGGGATTTGTTTGGAACAGTCTGTGACAGTTTGGGACCGACTGGGACTTGTATGGAACAGTCTGCATCAGTTTGGGATAGTCTGGGACTTGTTTGGGACAGTCTGGTAACGTCTGGGTCCTTCTGGGACAGTCTAGGACTTGTTTGGGACAGTCTGGGACAATCTGGGACAGTCTGGGACTTGTTTGGAACAGCCTGGGACAGTCTGGGACAGTCTAGGACTTGTTTGGGCAAGCCTGGGACCGTCTGGGACCGTCTGGGACTTGTTTGGGACAGTCTGCGGCCGTCTGGGACAGTCTGGGACTTGTTTGGAACAGTCTGCGACAGTTTGGAACCGTCTGGGACTTGTTTGGAACAGTCCGCGACAGTCTGGGATAGTCTGGGACTTGTTTGGGACAGTCTGGTAACGTCTGGGTCCGTCTGGGACAGTCTAGGACTTGTTTGGGACAGTCTGGGACAATCTGGGTCAGTCTGGGACTTGTTTGGAACAGCCTGGGACAGTCTGGGACAGTCCAGGACTTGTTTGGAAAAATCTGGGATCGTCTGGGACCTTCTGGAACAGTCTGGGACTTGTATGGAACAGTCTGCGACAGTTTGGGACCGTCTGGGACTTGTTTGGAACAGTCTGCGACCGTTTGAGACCGTCTGGGACTTGTGTGGAACAGTCTGCGACAGTTTGGGACAGTCTAGGACTTGTTTGGGACAGTCTGTGGCCGTCTGGGACAGTCTAGGACTTGTTTGGGACAGTCTGGGACCATCTGGGACCTTCTGGGACAGTCAGGGACTTGTTTGGAACAGTCTGCAACAGTTTGGGACCGTCTGGGACTTGTTTGGAACAGTCTGCGACAGTTTGGGACCGTCTGATACAATCTGGGACAGACTGGGACTTGTTTGGAACAGCCTGGGAAAGTCTGGGATAGTCTGGGACTTGTTTGGAACAGTCTGTGACAGTTTGGGACCGACTGGGACTTGTTTGGAACTGTCTGCATCAGTTTGGGACAGTCTAGGACTTGTTTGGGCCAGTCTGGGACCGTCTGGGACTTGTTTGGAACAGTCTGCGACAGTTTGGGACCGTCTGGGACTTGTTTGGAACAGTCTGCGACAGTTTGGGACAGTCTAGGACTTGTTTGCGACTGTCTGGGACAATCTGGGACAGTCTGGGTCTTGTTTGGAACAGTCTGCGACAGTTTTGGACAGTCTAGGACTTGTTTGGGACAGTCTGGGACTTGTTTGGCACAGTCTGGTACAATCTGGGACAGTCTGGGACTTGTTTGGAACAGCCTGGGAAAGTCTGAGACAGTCTGGGACTTGTTTGGAACAGTCTGCGACAGTTTGGGACAGTCTGGGACTTGTTTGGAACAGTCTGCGACAGTTTGGGACAGTCTGGGACTTGTTTGGAACAGTCTGCGACAGTTTGAGACCGTCTGGGACTTGTTTGGGCCAGTCTGGGACTGTCTGGGACTTGTTTGGAACAGTCTGCGACAGTTTGGGACAGTCTAGGACTTGTTTGGAACAGCCTGGGGCAGTCTGGGATAGTCTGGGTCTTGTTTGGAACAATCTGCGACAGTTTGGGACCGTCTGGGACTTGTTTGGAACAGTCTGCGATAGTTTGGGACAGTCTAGGACTTGTTTGGGACAGTCTGGGACCGTCTGGGACCGTCTGGGACAGTCTGGGACTTGTTTGGAACAGTCTGCGACAGTTTGGGACCGTCTGGGACTTGTATGGAACAGTCTGCGACAGTTTGGGACAGTCTAGGACTTGTTTGGGACAGTCTGGGACCGTCTGGGTCCTTGTGGGACACTCTAGGACTTGTTTGGGACAGTCTGGGACCGTCTGGGACAGTGTGGGACAGTCTAGGACTTGTTTGGAACAGTCTGGGACAGTCTGGGACTGTCTGGGACTTGTTTGGAACAGCCTGGGACAGTCTGGGGTAGTCTGGGACTTGTTTGGAACAGTCTGCGACAGTTTGGGACCGTCCGAGACTTGTTTGGAACAGTCTGCGATAGTCTGGGATAGTCTGGGACTAGTTTGGAACAGTCTGCGACAGATTGGGACAGTCTAGGACTTGTTTGGGACAGTCTGTGGCCGTCTGGGACAGTCTGGGACTTGTTTGGAACAGCCTGGGAAAGTCTGGGATAGTCTGGGACTTGTTTGGAACAGTCTGTGACAGTTTGGGACCGACTGGGACTTGTATGGAACAGTCTGCATCAGTTTGGGACAGTCTAGGACTTGTTTGGGCCAGTCTGGGACCGTCTGGGACTTGTTTGGAACAGTCTGCGACAGTTTGGGACCGTCTTGGACTTGTTTGGAACAGTCTGCGACAGTTTGGGACAGTCTAGGACTTGTTTGCGACTGTCTGGGACAATCTGGGGCAGTGTGGGTCTTGTTTGGAACAGTCTGCGAAAGTTTTGGACAGTCTAGGACTTGTTTGGGACAGTCTGGGACTTGTTTGGCACAGTCTGGTACAATCTGGGACAGTCTGGGACTTGTTTGGAACAGCCTGGGAAAGTCTGGGATAGTCTGGGACTTGTTTGGAACAGTCTGCGACAGTTTGGGACTGTCTAGGACTTGTTTGGGACAGTCTGGGACCGTCTGGGACAGTCTGGGACTTGTTTGGAACAGTCTGCGACAGTTTGGGACAGTCTGGGACTTGTTTGGAACAGTCTGCGACAGTTTGGGACAGTCTAGGACTTGTTTGGGACAGTCTGGGACCGTCTGGGACCTTCTGGGACAGTCTAGGACTTGTTTGGGACAGTCTTGGACCGTCTGGGACAGTCTGGGACTTGTTTGGAACAGTCTGCGACAGTTTGGGACCGTCTGAGACTTGTTTGGAACAGTCTGCGACAGTCTGGGATAGTCTGGGACTTGTTTGGGACAGTCTGGGACCGTCTGGGACAGTCTGGGACTTGTTTGGAACAGTCTGCGACAGTTTGGGACCGTCTGGGACTTGTTTGGAACAGTCTGCGACAGTTTGGGACAGTCTAGGACTTGTTTGGAACAGTCTGCGATAGTTTGGGACAGTCTAGGACTTGTTTGGGACAGTCTGGGACCGTCTGGGACCGTCTGGGACAGTCTGGGACTTGTTTGGAACAGTCTGCGACAGTTTGGGACCGTCTGGGACTTGTTTGGAACAGTCTGCGACAGTTTGGGACAGTCTAGGACTTGTTTGGGACAGTCTGGGACCGTCTGGGTCCTTGTGGGACACTCTAGGACTTGTTTGGGACAGTCTGGGACCGTCTGGGACAGTCTGGGGTAGTCTGGGACTTGTTTGGAACAGTCTGCGACAGTTTGGGACCGTCCGGGACTTGTTTGGAACAGTCTGCGACAGTCTGGGATAGTCTGGGACTTGTTTAGAACAGTCTGCGACAGATTGGGACCGTCTGGGACTTGTTTGGAACAGTCTGCGACCGTTTGAGACCGTCTGGGGCTTGTTTGGAACAGTCTGCGACAGTTTGGGACAGTCTAGGACTTGTTTGGGACAGTCTGTGGCCGTCTGGGACAGTCTGGGACTTGTTTGGAACAGCCTGGGAAAGTCTGGGATAGTCTGGGACTTGTTTGGAACAGTCTGTGACAGTTTGGGACCGACTGGGACTTGTATGGAACAGTCTGCATCAGTTTGGGACAGTCTAGGACTTGTTTGGGCCAGTCTAGGACCGTCTGGGACTTGTTTGGAACAGTCTGCGACAGTTTGGGACCGTCTGGGACTTGTTTGGAACAGTCTGCGACAGTTTGGGACAGTCTAGGACTTGTCTGCGACTGTCTGGGACAATCTGGGGCAGTCTGGGTCTTGTTTGGAACAGTCTGCGACAGTTTTGGACAGTCTAGGACTTGTTTGGGACAGTCTGGGACTTGTTTGGCACAGTCTGGTACAATCTGGGACAGTCTGGGACTTGTTTGGAACAGCCTGGGAAAGTCTGGGATAGTCTGGGACTTGTTTGGAACAGTCTGCGACAGTTTGGGACAGTCTGGGACTTGTTTGGAACAGTCTGCGACAGTTTGGGACAGTCTAGGACTTGTTTGGGACAGTCTGGGACCGTCTGGGACCTTCTGGGACAGTCTAGGACTTGTTTGGGACAGTCTTGGACCGTCTGGGACAGTCTGGGACTTGTTTGGAACAGTCTGCGACAGTTTGGGACAGTCTGGGACTTGTTTGGAACAGTCTGCGACAGTTTGGGCCAGTCTAGGACTTGTTTGGGACAGTCTGGGACCGTCTGGGACCTTCTGGGACAGTCTAGGACTTGTTTGGGACAGTCTTGGACCGTCTGGGACAGTCTGGGACTTGTTTGGAACAGTCTGCGACAGTTTGGGACCGTCTGAGACTTGTTTGGAACAGTCTGCGACAGTCTGGGATAGTCTGGGACTTGTTTGGGACAGTCTGGTAACGTCTGGGTCCGTCTGGGACAGTCTAGGACTTGTTTGGGACAGTCTGGGACAATCTGGGACAGTCTGGGACTTGTTTGGAACAGCCTGGGACAGTCTGGGACAGTCTAGGACTTGTTTGGAAAAATCTGGGATCGTCTGGGACCTTCTGGAACAGTCTGGGACTTGTATGGAACAGTCTGCGACAGTTTGGGACCGTCTCGGACTTGTTTGGAACAGTCTGTGGCCGTCTGGGACAGTCTGGGACTTGTTTGGAACAGCCTGGGAAAGTCTGGGATAGTCTGGGACTTGTTTGGAACAGTCTGTGACAGTTTGGGACCGACTGGGACTTGTATGGAACAGTCTGCATCAGTTTGGGACAGTCTGAGACTTGTTTGGAACAGTCTGCGACAGTCTGGGATAGTCTGGGACTTGTTTGGGACAGTCTGGGACCGTCTGGGACAGTCTGGGACTTGTTTGGAACAGTCTGCGACAGTTTGGGACCGTCTGGGACTTGTTTGGAACAGTCTGCGACAGTTTGGGACAGTCTAGGACTTGTTTGGAACAGTCTGCGATAGTTTGGGACAGTCTAGGACTTGTTTGGGACAGTCTGGGACCGTCTGGGACCGTCTGGGACAGTCTGGGACTTGTTTGGAACAGTCTGCGACAGTTTGGGACCGTCTGGGACTTGTTTGGAACAGTCTGCGACAGTTTGGGACAGTCTAGGACTTGTTTGGGACAGTCTGGGACCGTCTGGGTCCTTGTGGGACACTCTAGGACTTGTTTGGGACAGTCTGGGAAAGTCTGGGATAGTCTGGGACTTGTTTGGAACAGTCTGTCACAGTTTGGGACCGACTGGGACTTGTATGGAACAGTCTGCATCAGTTTGGGACAGTCTAGGACTTGTTTGGGCCAGTCTGGGACCGTCTGGGACTTGTTTGGAACAGTCTGCGACAGTTTGGGACCGTCTGGGACTTGTTTGGAACAGTCTGCGACAGTTTCGGACAGTCTAGGACTTGTTTGCGACTGTCTGGGACAATCTGGGGCAGTCTGGGTCTTGTTTGGAACAGTCTGCGACAGTTTTGGACAGTCTAGGACTTGTTTGGGACAGTCTGGGACTTGTTTGGCACAGTCTGGTACAATCTGGGACAGTCTGGGACTTGTTTGGAACAGCCTGGGAAAGTCTGGGATAGTCTGGGACTTGTTTGGAACAGTCTGCGACAGTTTGGGACTGTCTAGGACTTGTTTGGGACAGTCTGGGACCGTCTGGGATCTTCTGGGACAGTCTAGGAATTGTTTGGGACAGTCTGGGACCGTCTGGGACCGTCTGGGACAGTCTGGGACTTGTTTGGAACAGTCTGGGACTTGTTTGGAACAGTCTGCGACAGTTTGAGACCGTCTGGGACTTGTTTGGAACAGTCCGCGACAGTTTGGGACAGTATAGGACTTGTTTGGGACAGTTTGGGACCTTCTGGGACTTGTTTGGGACAGTCTGGTAACGTCTGGGTCCGTCTGGGACAGTCTAGGACTTGTTTGGGACAGTCTGGGACAACCTGGGACAGTCTGGGACTTGTTTGGAACAGCCTGGGAAAGTCTGGGATAGTCTGGGACTTGTTTGGAACAGTCTGTGACAGTTTGGGACCGACTGGGACTTGTTTGGAACAGTCTGCATCAGTTTGGGACAGTCTAGGACTTGTTTGGGCCAGTCTGGGACCGTCTGGGACTTGTTTGGAACAGTCTGCGACAGTTTGGGACCGTCTGGGACTTGTTTGGGACAGTCTGGGACCGTCTGGGACAGTCTGGGACTTGTTTGGAACAGTCTGCGACAGTTTGGGACAGTCTGGGACTTGTTTGGAACAGTCTGCGACAGTTTGGGACAGTCTAGGACTTGTTTGGGACAGTCTGGGACCGTCTGGGATAGTCTGGGACTTGTTTGGAACAGTCTGCGACAGTTTGGGACTGTCTAGGACTTGTTTGGGACAGTCTGGGACCGTCTGGGACAGTCTGGGACTTGTTTGGAACAGTCTGCGACAGTTTGGGACCGTCTGAGACTTGTTTGGAACAGTCTGCGACAGTCTGGGATAGTCTGGGACTTGTTTGGGACAGTCTGGTAACGTCTGGGTCCGTCTGGGACAGTCTAGGACTTGTTTGGGACAGTCTGGGACAATCTGGGACAGTCTGGGACTTGTTTGGAACAGCCTGGGACAGTCTGGGACAGTCTAGGACTTGTTTGGAAAAATCTGGGATCGTCTGGGACCTTCTGGAACAGTCTGGGACTTGTATGGAACAGTCTGCGACAGTTTGGGACCGTTTCGGACTTGTTTGGAACAGTCTGTGGCCGTCTGGGACAGTCTGGGACTTGTTTGGAACAGCCTGGGAAAGTCTGGGATAGTCTGGGACTTGTTTGGAACAGTCTGTGACAGTTTGGGACCGACTGGGACTTGTATGGAACAGTCTGCATCAGTTTGGGACAGTCTGAGACTTGTTTGGAACAGTCTGCGACAGTCTGGGATAGTCTGGGACTTGTTTGGGACAGTCTGGGACCGTCTGGGACAGTCTGGGACTTGTTTGGAACAGTCTGCGACAGTTTGGGACCGTCTGGGACTTGTTTGGAACAGTCTGCGACAGTTTGGGACAGTCTAGGACTTGTTTGGAACAGTCTGCGATAGTTTGGGACAGTCTAGGACTTGTTTGGGACAGTCTGGGACCGTCTGGGACCGTCTGGGACTTGTTTGGAACAGTCTGCGACAGTTTGGGACAGTCTAGGACTTGTTTGGGACAGTCTGGGACCGTCTGGGTCCTTGTGGGACACTCTAGGACTTGTTTGGGACAGTCTGGGACCGTCTGGGACCGTCTGGGACAGTCTGGGACTTGTTTGGAACAGTCTGGGACAGTCTGGGACTGTCTGGGACTTGTTTGGAACAGCCTGGGACAGTCTGGGGTAGTCTGGGACTTGTTTGGAACAGTCCGCGACAGTTTGGGACAGTATAGGACTTGTTTGGGACAGTCTGGGACCGTCTGGGACCTTCTGGGACAGTCTGGGACTTGTTTGGAACAGTCTGCGACAGTTTGGGACCGTCTGGGACTTGTTTGGAACAGTCTGCGACAGTCTGGGATAGTCTGGGACTGGTTTGGGACAGTCTGGTAACGTCTGGGTCCGTCTGGGACAGTCTGGGACTTGTTTGGGACAGTCTGGGACAATCTGGGACAGTCTGGGACTTGTTTGGAACAGCCTGGGAAAGTCTGGGATAGTCTGGGACTTGTTTGGAACAGTCTGTGACAGTTTGGGACCGACTGGGACTTGTTTGGAACTGTCTGCATCAGTTTGGGACAGTCTAGGACTTGTTTGGGCCAGTCTGTGACCGTCTGGGACCGTCTGGGACTTGTTTGGGACAGTCTGCGGCCGTCTGGGTCAGTCTGGGACTTGTTTGGAACATTCTGCGACAGTTTGGGATAGTCTGGGACTTGTTTGGGACAGTCTGGTAACGTCTGGGACCGTCTGGGACAGTCTAGGACTTGTTTGGGCCAGTCTGGGACCGTCTGGGACCGTCTGGGACTTGTTTGGGACAGTCTGCGGCCGTCTGGGACAGTCTGGGACTTGGTTGGAACAGTCTGCGACAGTTTGGGACCGTCTGGGACTTGTTTGGAACAGTCTGCGACAGTTTGGGACAGTCTAGGACTTGTTTGGGACAGTCTGGGACCGTCTGGGACCTTCTGGGACAGTCTAGGACTTGTTTGAGACAGTCTTGGACCGTCTGGGACCGTCTGGGACAGTCTGGGACTTGTTTGGAACAGTCTGGGACAGTCTGGGACTGTCTGGGACTTGTTTGGAACAGCCTGGGGTAGTCTGGGACTTGTTTTGAACAGTCTGCGACAGTCTGGGATAGTCTGGGACTTGTTTGGGACAGTCTGGTAACGTCTGGGTCCGTCTGGGACAGTCTAGGACTTGTTTGGGACAGTCTGGGACAATCTGGGACAGTCTGGGACTTGTTTGGAACAGCCTGGGACAGTCTGGCACAGTCTAGGACTTGTTTGGAAAAATCTGGGATCGTCTGGGACCTGCTGGAACAGTCTAGGACTTGTTTGGGACAGTCTGGGACAATCTGGGACATTCTGGGACTTGTTTGGAACAGCCTGGGACAGTCTGGGACAGTCTAGGACTTGTTTGCGACTGTCTGGGACAATCTGGGACAGTCTGGGTCTTGTTTGGAACAGTCTGCGACAGTTTTGGACAGTCTAGGACTTGTTTGGGACAGTCTGGGACTTGTTTGGCACAGTCTGGTACAATCTGGGACAGTCTGGGACTTGTTTGGAACAGCCTGGGAAAGTCTGGGATAGACTGGGACTTGTTTGGAACAGTCTGCGACAGTTTGAGACCGTCTGGGACTTGTTTGGAACAGCCTGGGACAGTCTGGGACAGTCTAGGACTTGTTTGCGACTGTCTGGGACAATCTGGGACAGTCTGGGTCTTGTTTGGAACAGTCTGCGACAGTTTTGGACAGTCTAGGACTAGTTTGGGACAGTCTGGGACTTGTTTGGCACAGTCTGGTACAATCTGGGACAGTCTGGGACTTGTATGGAACAGTCTGCGACAGTTTGGGACCGTCTGGGACTTGTTTGGAACAGTCTGCGACCGTTTGAGACCGTCTGGGACTTGTGTGGAACAGTCTGCGACAGTTTGGGACAGTCTAGGACTTGTTTGGGACTGTCTGTGGCCGTCTGGGACAGTCTAGGACTTGTTTTGCGACTGTCTGGGACAATCTGGGACAGTCTGGGTCTTGTTTGGAACAGTCTGCGACAGTTTTGGACAGTCTAGGACTTGTTTGGGACAGTCTGGGACTTGTTTGGCACAGACTGGTACAATCTGGGACAGTCTGGGACTTGTTTGGAACAGCCTGGGAAAGTCTGGGATAGTCTGGGACTTGTTTGGAACAGTCTGTGACAGTTTGGGACCGACTGGGACTTGTATGGAACAGTCTGCATCAGTTTGGGATAGTCTGGGACTCGTTTGGGACAGTCTGGTAACGTCTGGGTCCGTCTGGGACAGTCTAGGACTTGTTTGGGACAGTCTGGGACAATCTGGGACAGTCTGGGACTTGTTTGGAACAGCCTGGGACAGTCTGGGACAGTCTAGGACTTGTTTGGGCAAGTCTGGGACCGTCTGGGACCGTCTGGGACTTGTTTGGGACAGTCTGCGGCCGTCTGGGACAGTCTGGGACTTGTTTGGATCAGTCTGCGACAGTTTGGAACCGTCTGGGACTTGTTTGGAACAGTCCGCGACAGTCTGGGATAGTCTGGGACTTGTTTGGGACAGTCTGGTAACGTCTGGGTCCGTCTGGAACAGTCTAGGACTTCTTTGGGACAGCCTGGGAAAGTCTGGGATAGACTGGGACTTGTTTGGAACAGTCTGCGACAGTTTGGGACCGTCTGGGACTTGTTTGGATCAGTCTGCGACAGTTTGGGACAGTCTAGGACTTGTTTGCGACTGTCTGGGACAATCTGGGGCAGTCTGGGTCTTGTTTGGAACAGTCTGCGACAGTTTTGGACAGTCTAGGACTTGTTTGGGACAGTCTGGGACTTGTTTGGCACAGTCTGGTACAATCTGGGACAGTCTGGGACTTGTTTGGAACAGCCTGGGAAAGTCTGGGATAGTCTGGGACTTGTTTGGAACAGTCTGCGACAGTTTGGGACTGTCTAGGACTTGTTTGGGACAGTCTGGGACCGTCTGGGACCTTCTGGGACAGTCTAGGAATTGTTTGGGACAGTCTGGGACCGTCTGGGACCGTCTGGGACAGTCTGGGACTTGTTTGGAACAGTCTGGGACTGTCTGGGACTTGTTTGCAACAGTCTGCGACAGTCTGGGATAGTCTGGGACTTGTTTGGAATAGTCTGCGACAGTTTGAGACCGTCTGGGACTTGTTTGGAACAGTCCGCGACAGTTTGGGACAGTATAGGACTTGTTTGGGACAGTTTGGGACCTTCTGGGACTTGTTTGGGACAGTCTGGTAACGTCTGGGTCCGTCAGGGACAGTCTAGGACTTGTTTGGGACAGTCTGGGACAACCTGGGACAGTCTGGGACTTGTTTGGAACAGCCTGGGAAAGTCTGGGATAGTCTGGGACTTGTTTGGAACAGTCTGTGACAGTTTGGGACCGACTGGGACTTGATTGGAACAGTCTGCATCAGTTTGGGACAGTCTAGGACTTGTTTGGGCCAGTCTGGGACCGTCTGGGACTTGTTTGGAACAGTCTGCGACAGTTTGGGACCGTCTGGGACTTGTGTGGAACAGTCTGCGACAGTTTGGGACAGTCTAGGACTTGTTTGGGACAGTCTGTGGCCGTCTGGGACAGTCTAGGACTTGTTTGGGACAGTCTGGGACTTGTTTGGCACAGTCTGGTACAATCTGGGACAGTCTGGGACTTGTTTGGAACAGCCTGGGAAAGTCTGGGACAGTCTAGGACTTGTTTGGGCCAGTCTGGGACCGTCTGGGACCGTCTGGGACTTGTTTGGGACAGTCTGCGGCCGCCTGGGACAGTCTGGGACTTGTTTGGAACAGTCTGCGACAGTTTGGAACCGTCTGGGACTTGTTTGGAACAGTCCGCGACAGTCTGGGATAGTCTGGGACTTGTTTGGGACAGTCTGGTAACGTCTGGGTCCGTCTGGGACAGTCTAGGACTTGTTTGGGACAGTCTGGGACAATCTGGGACATTCTGGGACTTGTTTGGAACAGCCTGGGACAGTCTGGGACAGTCTAGGACTTGTTTGCGACTGTCTGGGACAATCTGGGACAGTCTGGGTCTTGTTTGGAACAGTCTGCGACAGTTTTGGACAGTCTAGGACTTGTTTGGGACAGTCTGGGACTTGTTTGGCACAGTCTGGTACAATCTGGGACAGTCTGGGACTTGTTTGGAACAGCCTGGGAAAGTCTGGGATAGACTGGGACTTGTTTGGAACAGTCTGCGACAGTTTGAGACCGTCTGGGACTTGTTTGGAACAGCCTGGGACAGTCTGGGACAGTCTAGGACTTGTTTGCGACTGTCTGGGACAATCTGGGACAGTCTGGGTCTTGTTTGGAACAGTCTGCGACAGTTTTGGACAGTCTAGGACTAGTTTGGGACAGTCTGGGACTTGTTTGGCACAGTCTGGTACAATCTGGGACAGTCTGGGACTTGTATGGAACAGTCTGCGACAGTTTGGGACCGTCTGGGACTTGTTTGGAACAGTCTGCGACCGTTTGAGACCGTCTGGGACTTGTGTGGAACAGTCTGCGACAGTTTGGGACAGTCTAGGACTTGTTTGGGACTGTCTGTGGCCGTCTGGGACAGTCTAGGACTTGTTTTGCGACTGTCTGGGACAATCTGGGACAGTCTGGGTCTTGTTTGGAACAGTCTGCGACAGTTTTGGACAGTCTAGGACTTGTTTGGGACAGTCTGGGACTTGTTTGGCACAGACTGGTACAATCTGGGACAGTCTGGGACTTGTTTGGAACAGCCTGGGAAAGTCTGGGATAGTCTGGGACTTGTTTGGAACAGTCTGTGACAGTTTGGGACCGACTGGGACTTGTATGGAACAGTCTGCATCAGTTTGGGATAGTCTGGGACTCGTTTGGGACAGTCTGGTAACGTCTGGGTCCGTCTGGGACAGTCTAGGACTTGTTTGGGACAGTCTGGGACAATCTGGGACAGTCTGGGACTTGTTTGGAACAGCCTGGGACAGTCTGGGACAGTCTAGGACTTGTTTGGGCAAGTCTGGGACCGTCTGGGACCGTCTGGGACTTGTTTGGGACAGTCTGCGGCCGTCTGGGACAGTCTGGGACTTGTTTGGAACAGTCTGCGACAGTTTGGAACCGTCTGGGACTTGTTTGGAACAGTCCGCGACAGTCTGGGATAGTCTGGGACTTGTTTGGGACAGTCTGGTAACGTCTGGGTCCGTCTGGAACAGTCTAGGACTTCTTTGGGACAGCCTGGGAAAGTCTGGGATAGACTGGGACTTGTTTGGAACAGTCTGCGACAGTTTGGGACCGTCTGGGACTTGTTTGGATCCGTCTGCGACAGTTTGGGACAGTCTAGGACTTGTTTGCGACTGTCTGGGACAATCTGGGGCAGTCTGGGTCTTGTTTGGAACAGTCTGCGACAGTTTTGGACAGTCTAGGACTTGTTTGGGACAGTCTGGGACTTGTTTGGCACAGTCTGGTACAATCTGGGACAGTCTGGGACTTGTTTGGAACAGCCTGGGAAAGTCTGGGATAGTCTGGGACTTGTTTGGAACAGTCTGCGACAGTTTGGGACTGTCTAGGACTTGTTTGGGACAGTCTGGGACCGTCTGGGACCTTCTGGGACAGTCTAGGAATTGTTTGGGACAGTCTGGGACCGTCTGGGACCGTCTGGGACAGTCTGGGACTTGTTTGGAACAGTCTGGGACTGTCTGGGAATTGTTTGCAACAGTCTGCGACAGTCTGGGATAGTCTGGGACTTGTTTGGAATAGTCTGCGACAGTTTGAGACCGTCTGGGACTTGTTTGGAACAGTCCGCGACAGTTTGGGACAGTATAGGACTTGTTTGGGACAGTTTGGGACCTTCTGGGACTTGTTTGGGACAGTCTGGTAACGTCTGGGTCCGTCAGGGACAGTCTAGGACTTGTTTGGGACAGTCTGGGACAACCTGGGACTGTCTGGGACTTGTTTGGAACAGCCTGGGAAAGTCTGGGATAGTCTGGGACTTGTTTGGAACAGTCTGTGACAGTTTGGGACCGACTGGGACTTGTTTGGAACAGTCTGCATCAGTTTGGGACAGTCTAGGACTTGTTTGGGCCAGTCTGGGACCGTCTGGGACTTGTTTGGAACAGTCTGCGACAGTTTGGGACCGTCTGGGACTTGGTTGGAACAGTCTGCGACAGTTTGGGACAGTCTAGGACTTGTTTGCGACTGTCTGGGACAATCTGGGACAGTCTGGTTCTTGTTTGGAACAGTCTGCGACAGTTTTGGACAGTCTAGGACTTGTTTGGGACCGACTGGGACTTGTATGGAACTGTCTGCATCAGTTTGGGACAGTCTAGGACTTGTTTGGGCCAGTCTGTGACCGTCTGGGACCGTCTGGGACTTGTTTGGGACAGTCTGCGGCCGTCTGGGTCAGTCTGGGACTTGTTTGGAACAGTCTGCGACAGTTTGGAACCGTCTGGGACTTGTTTGGAACAGTCTGCGACAGTCTGGGATAGTCTGGGACTTGTTTGGAAAAATCTGGGATCGTCTGGGACCTTCTGGAACAGTCTGGGACTTGTATGGAACAGTCTGCGACCGTTTGAGACCGCCTGGGACTTGTGTGGAACAGTCTGCGACAGTTTGGGACAGTCTAGGACTTGTTTGGGACAGTCTGTGGCCGTCTGGGACAGTCTAGGACTTGTTTGGGACAGTCTGGGACTTGTTTGGCACAGTCTGGTACAATCTGGGACAGTCTGGGACTTGTTTGGAACAGCCTGGGAAAGTCTGGGATAGTCTGGGACTTGTTTGGAACAGTCTGTGACCGTTTGGGACCGACTGGGACTTGTATGGAACAGTCTGCATCAGTTTGGGACAGTCTAGGACTTGTTTGGGCCAGTCTGGGACCGTCTGGGACCGTCTGGGACTTGTTTGGGACAGTCTGCGGCCGTCTGGGACAGTCTGGGACTTGTTTGGAACAGTCTGCGACAGTTTGGAACCGTCTGGGACTTGTTTGGAACAGTCCGCGACAGTCTGGGATAGTCTGGGACTTGTTTGGGACAGTCTGGTAACGTCTGGGTCCGTCTGGGACAGTCTAGGACTTGTTTGGGACAGTCTGGGACAATCTGGGACATTCTGGGACTTGTTTGGAACAGCCTGGGACAGTCTGGGACAGTCTAGGACTTGTTTGCGACTGTCTGGGACAATCTGGGACAGTCTGGGTCTTGTTTGGAACAGTCTGCGACAGTTTTGGACAGTCTAGGACTTGTTTGGGACAGTCTGGGACTTGTTTGGCACAGTCTGGTACAATCTGGGACAGTCTGGGACTTGTTTGGAACAGCCTGGGAAAGTCTGGGATAGACTGGGACTTGTTTGGAACAGTCTGCGACAGTTTGAGACCGTCTGGGACTTGTTTGGAACAGCCTGGGACAGTCTGGGACAGTCTAGGACTTGTTTGCGACTGTCTGGGACAATCTGGGACAGTCTGGGTCTTGTTTGGAACAGTCTGCGACAGTTTTGGACAGTCTAGGACTTGTTTGGGACAGTCTGGGACTTGTTTGGCACAGTCTGGTACAATCTGGGACAGTCTGGGACTTGTATGGAACAGTCTGCGACAGTTTGGGACCGTCTGGGACTTGTTTGGAACAGTCTGCGACCGTTTGAGACCGTCTGGGACTTGTGTGGAACAGTCTGCGACAGTTTGGGACAGTCTAGGACTTGTTTGGGACTGTCTGTGGCCGTCTGGGACAGTCTAGGACTTGTTTTGCGACTGTCTGGGACAATCTGGGACAGTCTGGGTCTTGTTTGGAACAGTCTGCGACAGTTTTGGACAGTCTAGGACTTGTTTGGGACAGTCTGGGACTTGTTTGGCACAGACTGGTACAATCTGGGACAGTCTGGGACTTGTTTGGAACAGCCTGGGAAAGTCTGGGATAGTCTGGGACTTGTTTGGAACAGTCTGTGACAGTTTGGGACCGACTGGGACTTGTATGGAACAGTCTGCATCAGTTTGGGATAGTCTGGGACTTGTTTGGGACAGTCTGGTAACGTCTGGGTCCGTCTGGGACAGTCTAGGACTTGTTTGGGACAGTCTGGGACAATCTGGGACAGTCTGGTACTTGTTTGGAACAGCCTGGGACAGTCTGGGACAGTCTAGGACTTGTTTGGGCAAGTCTGGGACCGTCTGGAACCGTCTGGGACTTGTTTGGGACAGTCTGCGGCCGTCTGGGACAGTCTGGGACTTGTTTGGAACAGTCTGCGACAGTTTGGAACCGTCTGGGACTTGTTTGGAACAGTCCGCGACAGTCTGGGATAGTCTGGGACTTGTTTGGGACAGTCTGGTAACGTCTGGGTCCGTCTGGGACAGTCTAGGACTTGTTTGGGACAGCCTGGGAAAGTCTGGGATAGACTGGGACTTGTTTGGAACAGTCTGCGACAGTTTGAGACCGTCTGGGACTTGTTTGGAACAGCCTGGGACAGTCTGGGACAGTCTAGGACTTGTTTGCGACTGTCTGGGACAATCTGGGACCGTCTGGGACTTGTTTGGGACAGTCTGCGGCCGTCTGGGACAGTCTGGGACTTGTTTGGAACAGTCTGCGACAGTTTGGAACCGTCTGGGACTTGTTTGGAACAGTCCGCGACAGTCTGGGATAGTCTGGGACTTGTTTGGGACAGTCTGGTAACGTCTGGGTCCGTCTGGGACAGTCTAGGACTTGTTTGGGACAGTCTGGGACAATCTGGGTCAGTCTGGGACTTGTTTGGAACAGCCTGGGACAGTCTGGGACAGTCTAGGACTTGTTTGGAAAAATCTGGGATCGTCTGGGACCTTCTGGAACAGTCTGGGACTTGTGTGGAACAGTGTGCGACAGTTTGGGACCGTCTGGGACTTGTTTGGAACAGTCTGCGACAGTTTGGGACAGTCTCGGACTTGTTTGCGACTGTCTGGGACAATCTGGGACAGTCTGATACAATCTGGGACAGACTGGGACTTGTTTGGAACAGCCTGGGAAAGTCTGGGATAGTCTGGGACTTGTTTGGAACAGTCTGTGACAGTTTGGGACCGACTGGGACTTGTTTGGAACTGTCTGCATCAGTTTGGGACAGTCTCGGACTTGTTTGCGACTGTCTGGGACAATCTGGGACAGTCTGATACAATCTGGGACAGACTGGGACTTGTTTGGAACAGCCTGGGAAAGTCTGGGATAGTCTGGGACTTGTTTGGAACAGTCTGCGACAGTTTGGGGCCGTCTGGGACTTGTTTGGAACAGTCTGCGACAGTTTGGGAAAGTCTAGGACTTGTTTGCGACTGTCTGGGACAATCTGGGACAGTCTGGGTCTTGTTTGGAACAGTCTGCGACAGTTTTTGACAGTCTAGGACTTGTTTGGGACAGTCTGGGACTTGTTTGGCACAGTCTGGTACAATCTGGGACAGTCTGGGACTTGTTTGGAACAGCCTGGGAAAGTCTGGGATAGACTGGGACTTGTTTGGAACAGTCAGCGACAGTTTGAGACCGTCTGGGACTTGTTTGGAACAGTCTGCGATAGTTTGGGACAGTCTAGGACTTGTTTGGGACAGTCTGTGACCGTCTGGGACCGTCTGAGACAGTCTGGGACTTGTTTGGAACAGTCTGCGACAGTTTGGGACAGTCTGGGACTTGTTTGGAACAGTCTGCGACAGTTTGGGACAGTCTGGGACTTGTTTGGAACAGTCTGCGACAGTTTGAGACCGTCTGGGACTTGTTTGGGCCAGTCTGGGACTGTCTGGGACTTGTTTGGAACAGTCTGCGACAGTTTGGGACCGTCTGGGACTTGTTTGGAACAGTCTGTGACAGTTTGGGACCGACTGGGACTTGTTTGGAACTGTCTGCATCAGTTTGGGACAGTCTAGGACTTGTTTGGGCCAGTCTGGGACCGTCTGGGACTTGTTTGGAACAGTCTGCGACAGTTTGGGACAGTCTAGGACTTGTTTGGGACTGTCTGTGGCCGTCTGGGACAGCCTAGGACTTGTTTGGGACAGTCTGGGACTTGTTTGGCACAGTCTGGTACAATCTGGGACAGTCTGGGACTTGTATGGAACAGTCTGCGACAGTTTGGGACCGTCTGGGACTTGTGTGGAACAGTCTGCGACAGTTTGGGACAGTCTAGGACTTGTTTGGGACTGTCTGTGGCCGTCTGGGACAGTCTAGGACTTGTTTTGCGACTGTCTGGGACAATCTGGGACAGTCTGGGTCTTGTTTGGAACAGTCTGCGACAGTTTTGGACAGTCTAGGACTTGTTTGGGACAGTCTGGGACTTGTTTGGCACAGTCTGGTACAATCTGGGACAGTCTGGGACTTGTATGGAACAGTCTGCGACAGTTTGGGACCGTCTGGGACTTGTGTGGAACAGTCTGCGACAGTTTGGGACAGTCTAGGACTTGTTTGGGACTGTCTGTGGCCGTCTGGGACAGTCTAGGACTTGTTTTGCGACTGTCTGG
This sequence comes from Cephus spinipes, assembly GCA_963971525.1. Taxonomy (NCBI): domain Eukaryota; kingdom Metazoa; phylum Arthropoda; class Insecta; order Hymenoptera; family Cephidae; genus Cephus; species Cephus spinipes. The sequence continues at coordinate 10,171,567 of OZ020581.1, read as the reverse complement.
GACAATCTGGGACAGTCTGGGTCTTGTTTGGAACAGTCTGCGACAGTTTTGGACAGTCTAGGACTTGTTTGGGACAGTCTGGGACTTGTTTGGCATAGACTGGTACAATCTGGGACAGTCTGGGACTTGTTTGGAACAGCCTGGGAAAGTCTGGGATAGTCTGGGACTTGTTTGGAACAGTCTGTGACAGTTTGGGACCGACTGGGACTTGTATGGAACAGTCTGCATCAGTTTGGGATAGTCTGGGACTTGTTTGGGACAGTCTGGTAACGTCTGGGTCCGTCTGGGACAGTCTAGGACTTGTTTGGGACAGTCTGGGACAATCTGGGACAGTCTGGGACTTGTTTGGAACAGCGTGGGACAGTCTGGGACAGTCTAGGACTTGTTTGGGCAAGTCTGGGACCGTCTGGGACCGTCTGGGACTTGTTTGGGACAGTCTGCGGCCGTCTGGGACAGTCTGGGACTTGTTTGGAACAGTCTGCGACAGTTTGGAACCGTCTGGGACTTGTTTGGAACAGTCCGCGACAGTCTGGCATAGTCTGGGACTTGTTTGGGACAGTCTGGTAACGTCTGGGTCCGTCTGGGACAGTCTAGGGCTTGTTTGGGACAGTCTGGGACAATCTGGGTCAGTCTGGGACTTGTTTGGAACAGCCTGGGACAGTCTGGGACAGTCTAGGACTTGTTTGGAAAAATCGGGGATCGTCTGGGACCTTCTGGAACAGTCTGGGACTTGTATGGAACAGTCTGCGACAGTTTGGGACCGTCTGGGACTTGTTTGGAACAGTCTGCGACCGTTTGAGACCGTCTGGGACTTGTGTGGAACAGTGTGCGACAGTTTGGGACCGTCTGGGACTTGTTTGGAACAGTCTGCGACAGTTTGGGACAGTCTCGGACTTGTTTGCGACTGTCTGGGACAATCTGGGACAGTCTGATACAATCTGGGACAGACTGGGACTTGTTTGGAACAGCCTGGGAAAGTCTGGGATAGTCTAGGACTTGTTTGGAAAAATCGGGGATCGTCTGGGACCTTCTGGAACAGTCTGGGACTTGTATGGAACAGTCTGTGACAGTTTGGGACCGACTGGGACTTGTTTGGAACTGTCTGCATCAGTTTGGGACAGTCTAGGGCTTGTTTGGGCCAGTCTGGGACCGTCTGGGACTTGTTTGGAACAGTCTGCGACAGTTTGAGACCGTCTGGGACTTGGTTGGAACAGTCTGCGACAGTTTGGGAAAGTCTAGGACTTGTTTGCGACTGTCTGGGACAATCTGGGACAGTCTGGGTCTTGTTTGGAACAGTCTGCGACAGTTTTGGACAGTCTAGGACTTGTTTGGGACAGTCTGGGACTTGTTTGGCACAGTCTGGTACAATCTGGGACAGTCTGGGACTTGTTTGGAACAGCCTGGGAAAGTCTGGGATAGACTGGGACTTGTTTGGAACAGTCTGCGACAGTTTGAGACCGTCTGGGACTTGTTTGGAACAGTCTGCGATAGTTTGGGACAGTCTAGGACTTGTTTGGGACAGTCTGTGACCGTCTGGGACCGTCTGAGACAGTCTGGGACTTGTTTGGAACAGTCTGCGACAGTTTGGGACAGTCTGGGACTTGTTTGGAACAGTCTGCGACAGTTTGGGACAGTCTGGGACTTGTTTGGAACAGTCTGCGACAGTTTGAGACCGTCTGGGACTTGTTTGGGCCAGTCTGGGACTGTCTGGGACTTGTTTGGAACAGTCTGCGACAGTTTGCGACCGTCTGGGACTTGTTTGGAACAGTCTGCGACAGTTTGGGACAGTCTAGGACTTGTTTGGAACAGCCTGGGGCAGTCTGGGATAGTCTGGGTCTTGTTTGGAACAATCTGCGACAGTTTGGGACAGTCTGGGACTTGTTTGGAACAGTCTGCGATAGTTTGGGACAGTCTAGGACTTGTTTGGGACAGTCTGGGACCGTCTGGGACAGTCTGGGACAGTCTGGGACTTGTTTGGCACAGTCTGGTACAATCTGGGACAGACTGGGACTTGTTTGGAACAGCCTGGGAAAGTCTGGGATAGTCTGGGACTTGTTTGGAACAGTCTGTGACAGTTTGGGACCGACTGGGACTTGTTTGGAACTGTCTGCATCAGTTTGGGACAGTCTAGGACTTGTTTGGGCCAGTCTGGGACCGTCTGGGACTTGTTTGGAACAGTCTGCGACAGTTTGGGACCGTCTGGGACTTGTTTGGAACAGTCTGCGACAGTTTGGGACAGTCTCGGACTTGTTTGCGACTGTCTGGGACAATCTGGGACAGTCTGATACAATCTGGGACAGACTGGGACTTGTTTGGAACAGCCTGGGAAAGTCTGGGATAGTCTGGGACTTGTTTGGAACAGTCTGTGACAGTTTGGGACCGACTGGGACTTGTTTGGAACTGTCTGCATCAGTTTGGGACAGTCTAGGACTTGCTTGGGCCAGTCTGGGACCGTCTGGGACTTGTTTGGAACAGTCTGCGACAGTTTGGGACAGTCTAGGACTTGTTTGGGACTGTCTGTGGCCGTCTGGGACAGTCTAGGACTTGTTTGGGACAGTCTGGGACTTGTTTGGCACAGTCTGGTACAATCTGGGACAGTCTGGGACTTGTATGGAACAGTCTGCGACAGTTTGGGACCGTCTGGGACTTGTGTGGAACAGTCTGCGACAGTTTGGGACAGTCTAGGACTTGTTTGGGACTGTCTGTGGCCGTCTGGGACAGTCTAGGACTTGTTTTGCGACTGTCTGGGACAATCTGGGACAGTCTGGGTCTTGTTTGGAACAGTCTGCGACAGTTTTGGACAGTCTAGGACTTGTTTGGGACAGTCTGGGACTTGTTTGGCACAGTCTGGTACAATCTGGGACAGTCTGGGACTTGTATGGAACAGTCTGCGACAGTTTGGGACCGTCTGGGACTTGTGTGGAACAGTCTGCGACAGTTTGGGACAGTCTAGGACTTGTTTGGGACTGTCTGTGACCGTCTGGGACAGTCTAGGACTTGTTTTGCGACTGTCTGGGACAATCTGGGACAGTCTGGGTCTTGTTTGGAACAGTCTGCGACAGTTTTGGACAGTCTAGGACTTGTTTGGGACAGTCTGGGACTTGTTTGGCATAGACTGGTACAATCTGGGACAGTCTGGGACTTGTTTGGAACAGCCTGGGAAAGTCTGGGATAGTCTGGGACTTGTTTGGAACAGTCTGTGACAGTTTGGGACCGACTGGGACTTGTATGGAACAGTCTGCATCAGTTTGGGATAGTCTGGGACTTGTTTGGGACAGTCTGGTAACGTCTGGGTCCGTCTGGGACAGTCTAGGACTTGTTTGGGACAGTCTGGGACAATCTGGGACAGTCTGGGACTTGTTTGGAACAGCGTGGGACAGTCTGGGACAGTCTAGGACTTGTTTGGGCAAGTCTGGGACCGTCTGGGACCGTCTGGGACTTGTTTGGGACAGTCTGCGGCCGTCTGGGACAGTCTGGGACTTGTTTGGAACAGTCTGCGACAGTTTGGAACCGTCTGGGACTTGTTTGGAACAGTCCGCGACAGTCTGGCATAGTCTGGGACTTGTTTGGGACAGTCTGGTAACGTCTGGGTCCGTCTGGGACAGTCTAGGACTTGTTTGGGACAGTCTGGGACAATCTGGGTCAGTCTGGGACTTGTTTGGAACAGCCTGGGACAGTCTGGGACAGTCTAGGACTTGTTTGGAAAAATCGGGGATCGTCTGGGACCTTCTGGAACAGTCTGGGACTTGTATGGAACAGTCTGCGACAGTTTGGGACCGTCTGGGACTTGTTTGGAACAGTCTGCGACCGTTTGAGACCGTCTGGGACTTGTGTGGAACAGTGTGCGACAGTTTGGGACCGTCTGGGACTTGTTTGGAACAGTCTGCGACAGTTTGGGACAGTCTCGGACTTGTTTGCGACTGTCTGGGACAATCTGGGACAGTCTGATACAATCTGGGACAGACTGGGACTTGTTTGGAACAGCCTGGGAAAGTCTGGGATAGTCTAGGACTTGTTTGGAAAAATCGGGGATCGTCTGGGACCTTCTGGAACAGTCTGGGACTTGTATGGAACAGTCTGTGACAGTTTGGGACCGACTGGGACTTGTTTGGAACTGTCTGCATCAGTTTGGGACAGTCTAGGGCTTGTTTGGGCCAGTCTGGGACCGTCTGGGACTTGTTTGGAACAGTCTGCGACAGTTTGGGACCGTCTGGGACTTGTTTGGAACAGTCTGCGACAGTTTGGGAAAGTCTAGGACTTGTTTGCGACTGTCTGGGACAATCTGGGACAGTCTGGGTCTTGTTTGGAACAGTCTGCGACAGTTTTGGACAGTCTAGGACTTGTTTGGGACAGTCTGGGACTTGTTTGGAACAGTCTGCGACAGTTTGGGACAGTCTGGGACTTGTTTGGAACAGTCTGCGACAGTTTGAGACCGTCTGGGACTTGTTTGGGCCAGTCTGGGACTGTCTGGGACTTGTTTGGAACAGTCTGGGACCGTCTGGGACAGTCTGGGACTTGTTTGGCACAGTCTGGTACAATCTGGGACAGACTGGGACTTGTTTGGAACAGCCTGGGAAAGTCTGGGATAGTCTGGGACTTGTTTGGAACAGTCTGGGACAATCTGGGACAGTCTGGGACTTGTTTGGAACAGCCCGGGACAGTCTCGCACAGTCTAGGACTTGTTTGGAAAAATCTGGGATCGTCTGGGACCTTCTGGAACAGTCTGGGACTTGTATGGAACAGTCTGCGACCGTTTGAGACCGTCTGGGACTTGTGTGGAACAGTCTGCGACAGTTTGGGACAGTCTAGGACTTGTTTGGGACAGTCTGTGGCCGTCTGGGACAGTCTAGGACTTGTTAGGGACAGTCTGGGACTTGTTTGGCACAGTCTGGTACAATCTGGGACAGTCTGGGACTTGTTTGGAACAGCCTGGGAAAGTCTGGGATAGTCTGGGACTTGTTTGGAACAGTCTGTGACCGTTTGGGACCGACTGGGACTTGTATGGAACAGTCTGCATCAGTTTGGGACAGTCTAGGACTTGTTTGGGCCAGTCTGGGACCGTCTGGGACCGTCTGGGACTTGTTTGGGACAGTCTGCGGCCGTCTGGGACAGTCTGGGACTTGTTTGGCACAGTCTGCGACAGTTTGGAACCGTCTGGGACTTGTTTGGAACAGTCCGCGACAGTCTGGGATAGTCTGGGACTTGTTTGGGACAGTCTGGTAACGTCTGGGTCCGTCTGGGACAGTCTAGGACTTGTTTGGGACAGTCTGGGACAATCTGGGACATTCTGGGACTTGTTTGGAACAGCCTGGGACAGTCTGGGACAGTCTAGGACTTGTTTGCGACTGTCTGGGACAATCTGGGACAGTCTGGGTCTTGTTTGGAACAGTCTGCGACAGTTTTGGACAGTCTAGGACTTGTTTGGGACAGTCTGGGACTTGTTTGGCACAGTCTGGTACAATCTGGGACAGTCTGGGACTTGTTTGGAACAGCCTGGGAAAGTCTGGGATAGACTGGGACTTGTTTGGAACAGTCTGCGACAGTTTGAGACCGTCTGGGACTTGTTTGGAACAGCCTGGGACAGTCTGGGACAGTCTAGGACTTGTTTGCGACTGTCTGGGACAATCTGGGACAGTCTGGGTCTTGTTTGGAACAGTCTGCGACAGTTTTGGACAGTCTAGGACTTGTTTGGGACAGTCTGGGACTTGTTTGGCACAGTCTGGTACAATCTGGGACAGTCTGGGACTTGTATGGAACAGTCTGCGACAGTTTGGGACCGTCTGGGACTTGTTTGGAACAGTCTGCGACCGTTTGAGACCGTCTGGGACTTGTGTGGAACAGTCTGCGACAGTTTGGGACAGTCTAGGACTTGTTTGGGACTGTCTGTGGCCGTCTGGGACAGTCTAGGACTTGTTTTGCGACTGTCTGGGACAATCTGGGACAGTCTGGGTCTTGTTTGGAACAGTCTGCGACAGTTTTGGACAGTCTAGGACTTGTTTGGGACAGTCTGGGACTTGTTTGGCACAGACTGGTACAATCTGGGACAGTCTGGGACTTGTGTGGAACAGCCTGGGAAAGTCTGGGATAGTCTGGGACTTGTTTGGAACAGTCTGTGACAGTTTGGGACCGACTGGGACTTGTATGGAACAGTCTGCATCAGTTTGGGATAGTCTGGGACTTGTTTGGGACAGTCTGGTAACGTCTGGGTCCGTCTGGGACAGTCTAGGACTTGCTTGGGACAGTCTGGGACAATCTGGGACAGTCTGGGACTTGTTTGGAACAGCCTGGGACAGTCTGGGACAGTCTAGGACTTGTTTGGGCAAGTCTGGGACCGTCTGGGACCGTCTGGGACTTGTTTGGGACAGTCTGCGGCCGTCTGGGACAGTCTGGGACTTGTTTGGAACAGCCTGGGAAAGTCTGGGATAGACTGGGACTTGTTTGGAACAGTCTGCGACAGTTTGGAACCGTCTGGGACTTGTTTGGAACAGTCCGCGACAGTCTGGGATAGTCTGGAACTTGTTTGGGACAGTCTGGTAACGTCTGGGTCCGTCTGGGACAGTCTAGGACTTGTTTGGGACAGCCTGGGAAAGTCTGGGATAGACTGGGACTTGTTTGGAACAGTCTGCGACAGTTTGAGACCGTCTGGGACTTGTTTGGAACAGCCTGGGACAGTCTGGGACAGTCTAGGACTTGTTTGCGACTGTCTGGGACAATCTGGGACAGTCTGGGTCTTGTTTGGAACAGTCTGCGACAGTTTTGGACAGTCTAGGACTTGTTTGGGACAGTCTGGGACTTGTTTGGCACAGTCTGGTACAATCTGGGACAGTCTGGGACTTGTATGGAACAGTCTGCGACAGTTTGGGACAGTCTGGGACTTGTTTGGAACAGTCTGCGACCGTTTGAGACCGTCTGGGACTTGTGTGGAACAGTCTGCGACAGTTTGGGACAGTCTAGGACTTGTTTGGGACTGTCTGTGGCCGTCTGGGACAGTCTAGGACTTGTTTTGCGACTGTCTGGGACAATCTGGGACAGTCTGGGTCTTGTTTAGAACAGTCTGCGACAGTTTTGGACAGTCTGGGACTTGTTTGGGACAGTCTGGGACGTGTTTGGCACAGACTGGTACAATCTGGGACAGTCTGGGACTTGTTTGGAACAGCCTGGGAAAGTCTGGGATACTCTGGGACTTGTTTGGAACAGTCTGTGACAGTTTGGGACCGACTGGGACTTGTATGGAACAGTCTGCATCAGTTTGGGATAGTCTGGGACTTGTTTGGGACAGTCTGGTAACGTCTGGGTCCGTCTGGGACAGTCTAGGTCTTGTTTGGGACAGTCTGGGACAATCTGGGACAGTCTGGGACTTGTTTGGAACAGCCTGGGACAGTCTGGGACAGTCTAGGACTTGTTTGGGCAAGTCTGGGACCGTCTGGGACCGTCTGGGACTTGTTTGGGACAGTCTGCGGCCGTCTGGGACAGTCTGGGACTTGTTTGGAACAGTCTGCGACAGTTTGGAACCGTCTGGGACTTGTTTGGAACAGTCCGCGACAGTCTGGGATAGTCTGGGACTTGTTTGGGACAGTCTGGTAACGTCTGGGTCCGTCTGGGACAGTCTAGGACTTGTTTGGGACAGTCTGGGACAATCTGGGTCAGTCTGGGACTTGTTTGGAACAGCCTGGGAAAGTCTGGGATAGTCTGGGACTTGTTTGGAACAGTCTGTGACCGTTTGGGACCGACTGGGACTTGTATGGAACAGTCTGCATCAGTTTGGGACAGTCTAGGACTTGTTTGGGCCAGTCTGGGACCGTCTGGGACCGTCTGGGACTTGTTTGGGACAGTCTGCGGCCGTCTGGGACAGTCTGGGACTTGTTTGGCACAGTCTGCGACAGTTTGGAACCGTCTGGGACTTGTTTGGAACAGTCCGCGACAGTCTGGGATAGTCTGGGACTTGTTTGGGACAGTCTGGTAACGTCTGGGTCCGTCTGGGACACTCTAGGACTTGTTTGGGACAGTCTGGGACAATCTGGGACATTCTGGGACTTGTTTGGAACAGCCTGGGACAGTCTGGGACAGTCTAGGACTTGTTTGCGACTGTCTGGGACAATCTGGGACAGTCTGGGTCTTGTTTGGAACAGTCTGCGACAGTTTTGGACAGTCTAGGACTTGTTTGGGACAGTCTGGGACTTGTTTGGCACAGTCTGGTACAATCTGGGACAGTCTGGGACTTGTTTGGAACAGCCTGGGAAAGTCTGGGATAGACTGGGACTTGTTTGGAACAGTCTGCGACAGTTTGAGACCGTCTGGGACTTGTTTGGAACAGCCTGGGACAGTCTGGGACAGTCTAGGACTTGTTTGCGACTGTCTGGGACAATCTGGGACAGTCTGGGTCTTGTTTGGAACAGTCTGCGACAGTTTTGGACAGTCTAGGACTTGTTTGGGACAGTCTGGGACTTGTTTGGCACAGTCTGGTACAATCTGGGACAGTCTGGGACTTGTATGGAACAGTCTGCGACAGTTTGGGACCGTCTGGGACTTGTTTGGAACAGTCTGCGACCGTTTGAGACCGTCTGGGACTTGTGTGGAACAGTCTGCGACAGTTTGGGACAGTCTAGGACTTGTTTGGGACTGTCTGTGGCCGTCTGGGACAGTCTAGGACTTGTTTTGCGACTGTCTGGGACAATCTGGGACAGTCTGGGTCTTGTTTGGAACAGTCTGCGACAGTTTTGGACAGTCTAGGACTTGTTTGGGACAGTCTGGGACTTGTTTGGCACAGACTGGTACAATCTGGGACAGTCTGGGACTTGTGTGGAACAGCCTGGGAAAGTCTGGGATAGTCTGGGACTTGTTTGGAACAGTCTGTGACAGTTTGGGACCGACTGGGACTTGTATGGAACAGTCTGCATCAGTTTGGGATAGTCTGGGACTTGTTTGCGACTGTCTGGGACAATCTGGGACAGTCTGATACAATCTGGGACAGACTGGGACTTGTTTGGAACAGCCTGGGAAAGTCTGGGATAGTCTGGGACTTGTTTGGAACAGTCTGCGACAGTTTGGGGCCGTCTGGGACTTGTTTGGAACAGTCTGCGACAGTTTGGGAAAGTCTAGGACTTGTTTGCGACTGTCTGGGACAATCTGGGACAGTCTGGGTCTTGTTTGGAACAGTCTGCGACAGTTTTTGACAGTCTAGGACTTGTTTGGGAGAGTCTGGGACTTGTTTGGCACAGTCTGGTACAATCTGGGACAGTCTGGGACTTGTTTGGAACAGCCTGGGAAAGTCTGGGATAGACTGGGACTTGTTTGGAACAGTCAGCGACAGTTTGAGACCGTCTGGGACTTGTTTGGAACAGTCTGCGATAGTTTGGGACAGTCTAGGACTTGTTTGGGACAGTCTGTGACCGTCTGGGACCGTCTGAGACAGTCTGGGACTTGTTTGGAACAGTCTGCGACAGTTTGGGACAGTCTGGGACTTGTTTGGAACAGTCTGCGACAGTTTGGGACAGTCTAGGAGTTGTTTGGAACAGTCTGCGACAGTTTGAGACCGTCTGGGACTTGTTTGGGCCAGTCTGGGACTGTCTGGGACTTGTTTGGAACAGTCTGCGACAGTTTGGGACCGTCTGGGACTTGTTTGGAACAGTCTGCGACAGTTTGGGACAGTCTAGGACTTGTTTGGAACAGCCTGGGGCAGTCTGGGATAGTCTGGGTCTTGTTTGGAACAATCTGCGACAGTTTGGGACAGTCTGGGACTTGTTTGGAACAGTCTGCGATAGTTTGGGACAGTCTAGGACTTGTTTGGGACAGTCTGGGACCGTCTGGGACCGTCTGGGACAGTCTGGGACTTGTTTGGCACAGTCTGGTACAATCTGGGACAGACTGGGACTTGTTTGGAACAGCCTGGGAAAGTCTGGGATAGTCTGGGACTTGTTTGGAACAGTCTGTGACAGTTTGGGACCGACTGGGACTTGTTTGGAACTGTCTGCATCAGTTTGGGACAGTCTAGGACTTGTTTGGGCCAGTCTGGGACCGTCTGGGACTTGTTTGGAACAGTCTGCGACAGTTTGGGACCGTCTGGGACTTGTTTGGAACAGTCTGCGACAGTTTGGGACAGTCTCGGACTTGTTTGCGACTGTCTGGGACAATCTGGGACAGTCTGATACAATCTGGGACAGACTGGGACTTGTTTGGAACAGCCTGGGAAAGTCTGGGATAGTCTGGGACTTGTTTGGAACAGTCTGTGACAGTTTGGGACCGACTGGGACTTGTTTGGAACTGTCTGCATCAGTTTGGGACAGTCTAGGACTTGTTTGGGCCAGTCTGGGACCGTCTGGGACTTGTTTGGAACAGTCTGCGACAGTTTGGGACAGTCTAGGACTTGTTTGGGACTGTCTGTGGCCGTCTGGGACAGTCTAGGACTTGTTTGGGACAGTCTGGGACTTGTTTGGCACAGTCTGGTACAATCTGGGACAGTCTGGGACTTGTATGGAACAGTCTGCGACAGTTTGGGACCGTCTGGGACTTGTGTGGAACAGTCTGCGACAGTTTGGGACAGTCTAGGACTTGTTTGGGACTGTCTGTGGCCGTCTGGGACAGTCTAGGACTTGTTTTGCGACTGTCTGGGACAATCTGGGACAGTCTGGGTCTTGTTTGGAACAGTCTGCGACAGTTTTGGACAGTCTAGGACTTGTTTGGGACAGTCTGGGACTTGTTTGGCACAGTCTGGTACAATCTGGGACAGTCTGGGACTTGTATGGAACAGTCTGCGACAGTTTGGGACCGTCTGGGACTTGTGTGGAACAGTCTGCGACAGTTTGGGACAGTCTAGGACTTGTTTGGGACTGTCTGTGGCCGTCTGGGACAGTCTAGGACTTGTTTTGCGACTGTCTGGGACAATCTGGGACAGTCTGGGTCTTGTTTGGAACAGTCTGCGACAGTTTTGGACAGTCTAGGACTTGTTTGGGACAGTCTGGGACTTGTTTGGCATAGACTGGTACAATCTGGGACAGTCTGGGACTTGTTTGGAACAGCCTGGGAAAGTCTGGGATAGTCTGGGACTTGTTTGGAACAGTCTGTGACAGTTTGGGACCGACTGGGACTTGTATGGAACAGTCTGCATCAGTTTGGGATAGTCTGGGACTTGTTTGGGACAGTCTGGTAACGTCTGGGTCCGTCTGGGACAGTCTAGGACTTGTTTGGGACAGTCTGGGACAATCTGGGACAGTCTGGGACTTGTTTGGAACAGCGTGGGACAGTCTGGGACAGTCTAGGACTTGTTTGGGCAAGTCTGGGACCGTCTGGGACCGTCTGGGACTTGTTTGGGACAGTCTGCGGCCGTCTGGGACAGTCTGGGACTTGTTTGGAACAGTCTGCGACAGTTTGGAACCGTCTGGGACTTGTTTGGAACAGTCCGCGACAGTCTGGCATAGTCTGGGACTTGTTTGGGACAGTCTGGTAACGTCTGGGTCCGTCTGGGACAGTCTAGGACTTGTTTGGGACAGTCTGGGACAATCTGGGTCAGTCTGGGACTTGTTTGGAACAGCCTGGGACAGTCTGGGACAGTCTAGGACTTGTTTGGAAAAATCGGGGATCGTCTGGGACCTTCTGGAACAGTCTGGGACTTGTATGGAACAGTCTGCGACAGTTTGGGACCGTCTGGGACTTGTTTGGAACAGTCTGCGACCGTTTGAGACCGTCTGGGACTTGTGTGGAACAGTGTGCGACAGTTTGGGACCGTCTGGGACTTGTTTGGAACAGTCTGCGACAGTTTGGGACAGTCTCGGACTTGTTTGCGACTGTCTGGGACAATCTGGGACAGTCTGATACAATCTGGGACAGACTGGGACTTGTTTGGAACAGCCTGGGAAAGTCTGGGATAGTCTAGGACTTGTTTGGAAAAATCGGGGATCGTCTGGGACCTTCTGGAACAGTCTGGGACTTGTATGGAACAGTCTGTGACAGTTTGGGACCGACTGGGACTTGTTTGGAACTGTCTGCATCAGTTTGGGACAGTCTAGGGCTTGTTTGGGCCAGTCTGGGACCGTCTGGGACTTGTTTGGAACAGTCTGCGACAGTTTGGGACCGTCTGGGACTTGTTTGGAACAGTCTGCGACAGTTTGGGAAAGTCTAGGACTTGTTTGCGACTGTCTGGGACAATCTGGGACAGTCTGGGTCTTGTTTGGAACAGTCTGCGACAGTTTTGGACAGTCTAGGACTTGTTTGGGACAGTCTGGGACTTGTTTGGAACAGTCTGCGACAGTTTGGGACAGTCTGGGACTTGTTTGGAACAGTCTGCGACAGTTTGAGACCGTCTGGGACTTGTTTGGGCCAGTCTGGGACTGTCTGGGACTTGTTTGGAACAGTCTGGGACCGTCTGGGACAGTCTGGGACTTGTTTGGCACAGTCTGGTACAATCTGGGACAGACTGGGACTTGTTTGGAACAGCCTGGGAAAGTCTGGGATAGTCTGGGACTTGTTTGGAACAGTCTGGGACAATCTGGGACAGTCTGGGACTTGTTTGGAACAGCCTGGGACAGTCTCGCACAGTCTAGGACTTGTTTGGAAAAATCTGGGATCGTCTGGGACCTTCTGGAACAGTCTGGGACTTGTATGGAACAGTCTGCGACCGTTTGAGACCGTCTGGGACTTGTGTGGAACAGTCTGCGACAGTTTGGGACAGTCTAGGACTTGTTTGGGACAGTCTGTGGCCGTCTGGGACAGTCTAGGACTTGTTTGGGACAGTCTGGGACTTGTTTGGCACAGTCTGGTACAATCTGGGACAGTCTGGGACTTGTTTGGAACAGCCTGGGAAAGTCTGGGATAGTCTGGGACTTGTTTGGAACAGTCTGTGACCGTTTGGGACCGACTGGGACTTGTATGGAACAGTCTGCATCAGTTTGGGACAGTCTAGGACTTGTTTGGGCCAGTCTGGGACCGTCTGGGACCGTCTGGGACTTGTTTGGGACAGTCTGCGGCCGTCTGGGACAGTCTGGGACTTGTTTGGCACAGTCTGCGACAGTTTGGAACCGTCTGGGACTTGTTTGGAACAGTCCGCGACAGTCTGGGATAGTCTGGGACTTGTTTGGGACAGTCTGGTAACGTCTGGGTCCGTCTGGGACAGTCTAGGACTTGTTTGGGACAGTCTGGGACAATCTGGGACATTCTGGGACTTGTTTGGAACAGCCTGGGACAGTCTGGGACAGTCTAGGACTTGTTTGCGACTGTCTGGGACAATCTGGGACAGTCTGGGTCTTGTTTGGAACAGTCTGCGACAGTTTTGGACAGTCTAGGACTTGTTTGGGACAGTCTGGGACTTGTTTGGCACAGTCTGGTACAATCTGGGACAGTCTGGGACTTGTTTGGAACAGCCTGGGAAAGTCTGGGATAGACTGGGACTTGTTTGGAACAGTCTGCGACAGTTTGAGACCGTCTGGGACTTGTTTGGAACAGCCTGGGACAGTCTGGGACAGTCTAGGACTTGTTTGCGACTGTCTGGGACAATCTGGGACAGTCTGGGTCTTGTTTGGAACAGTCTGCGACAGTTTTGGACAGTCTAGGACTTGTTTGGGACAGTCTGGGACTTGTTTGGCACAGTCTGGTACAATCTGGGACAGTCTGGGACTTGTATGGAACAGTCTGCGACAGTTTGGGACCGTCTGGGACTTGTTTGGAACAGTCTGCGACCGTTTGAGACCGTCTGGGACTTGTGTGGAACAGTCTGCGACAGTTTGGGACAGTCTAGGACTTGTTTGGGACTGTCTGTGGCCGTCTGGGACAGTCTAGGACTTGTTTTGCGACTGTCTGGGACAATCTGGGACAGTCTGGGTCTTGTTTGGAACAGTCTGCGACAGTTTTGGACAGTCTAGGACTTGTTTGGGACAGTCTGGGACTTGTTTGGCACAGACTGGTACAATCTGGGACAGTCTGGGACTTGTGTGGAACAGCCTGGGAAAGTCTGGGATAGTCTGGGACTTGTTTGGAACAGTCTGTGACAGTTTGGGACCGACTGGGACTTGTATGGAACAGTCTGCATCAGTTTGGGATAGTCTGGGACTTGTTTGGGACAGTCTGGTAACGTCTGGGTCCGTCTGGGACAGTCTAGGACTTGCTTGGGACAGTCTGGGACAATCTGGGACAGTCTGGGACTTGTTTGGAACAGCCTGGGACAGTCTGGGACAGTCTAGGACTTGTTTGGGCAAGTCTGGGACCGTCTGGGACCGTCTGGGACTTGTTTGGGACAGTCTGCGGCCGTCTGGGACAGTCTGGGACTTGTTTGGAACAGCCTGGGAAAGTCTGGGATAGACTGGGACTTGTTTGGAACAGTCTGCGACAGTTTGGAACCGTCTGGGACTTGTTTGGAACAGTCCGCGACAGTCTGGGATAGTCTGGGACTTGTTTGGGACAGTCTGGTAACGTCTGGGTCCGTCTGGGACAGTCTAGGACTTGTTTGGGACAGCCTGGGAAAGTCTGGGATAGACTGGGACTTGTTTGGAACAGTCTGCGACAGTTTGAGACCGTCTGGGACTTGTTTGGAACAGCCTGGGACAGTCTGGGACAGTCTAGGACTTGTTTGCGACTGTCTGGGACAATCTGGGACAGTCTGGGTCTTGTTTGGAACAGTCTGCGACAGTTTTGGACAGTCTAGGACTTGTTTGGGACAGTCTGGGACTTGTTTGGCACAGTCTGGTACAATCTGGGACAGTCTGGGACTTGTATGGAACAGTCTGCGACAGTTTGGGACAGTCTGGGACTTGTTTGGAACAGTCTGCGACCGTTTGAGACCGTCTGGGACTTGTGTGGAACAGTCTGCGACAGTTTGGGACAGTCTAGGACTTGTTTGGGACTGTCTGTGGCCGTCTGGGACAGTCTAGGACTTGTTTTGCGACTGTCTGGGACAATCTGGGACAGTCTGGGTCTTGTTTAGAACAGTCTGCGACAGTTTTGGACAGTCTAGGACTTGTTTGGGACAGTCTGGGACGTGTTTGGCACAGACTGGTACAATCTGGGACAGTCTGGGACTTGTTTGGAACAGCCTGGGAAAGTCTGGGATACTCTGGGACTTGTTTGGAACAGTCTGTGACAGTTTGGGACCGACTGGGACTTGTATGGAACAGTCTGCATCAGTTTGGGATAGTCTGGGACTTGTTTGGGACAGTCTGGTAACGTCTGGGTCCGTCTGGGACAGTCTAGGTCTTGTTTGGGACAGTCTGGGACAATCTGGGACAGTCTGGGACTTGTTTGGAACAGCCTGGGACAGTCTGGGACAGTCTAGGACTTGTTTGGGCAAGTCTGGGACCGTCTGGGACCGTCTGGGACTTGTTTGGGACAGTCTGCGGCCGTCTGGGACAGTCTGGGACTTGTTTGGAACAGTCTGCGACAGTTTGGAACCGTCTGGGACTTGTTTGGAACAGTCCGCGACAGTCTGGGATAGTCTGGGACTTGTTTGGGACAGTCTGGTAACGTCTGGGTCCGTCTGGGACAGTCTAGGACTTGTTTGGGACAGTCTGGGACAATCTGGGTCAGTCTGGGACTTGTTTGGAACAGCCTGGGACAGTCTGGGACAGTCTAGGACTTGTTTGGAAAAATCTGGGATCGTCTGGGACCTTCTGGAACAGTCTGGGACTTGTGTGGAACAGTGTGCGACAGTTTGGGACCGTCTGGGACTTGTTTGGAACAGTCTGCGACAGTTTGGGACAGTCTCGGACTTGTTTGCGACTGTCTGGGACAATCTGGGACAGTCTGATACAATCTGGGACAGACTGGGACTTGTTTGGAACAGCCTGGGAAAGTCTGGGATAGTCTGGGACTTGTTTGGAACAGTCTGTGACAGTTTGGGACCGACTGGGACTTGTTTGGAACTGTCTGCATCAGTTTGGGACAGTCTCGGACTTGTTTGCGACTGTCTGGGACAATCTGGGACAGTCTGATACAATCTGGGACAGACTGGGACTTGTTTGGAACAGCCTGGGAAAGTCTGGGATAGTCTGGGACTTGTTTGGAACAGTCTGCGACAGTTTGGGGCCGTCTGGGACTTGTTTGGAACAGTCTGCGACAGTTTGGGAAAGTCTAGGACTTGTTTGCGACTGTCTGGGACAATCTGGGACAGTCTGGGTCTTGTTTGGAACAGTCTGCGACAGTTTTTGACAGTCTAGGACTTGTTTGGGAGAGTCTGGGACTTGTTTGGCACAGTCTGGTACAATCTGGGACAGTCTGGGACTTGTTTGGAACAGCCTGGGAAAGTCTGGGATAGACTGGGACTTGTTTGGAACAGTCAGCGACAGTTTGAGACCGTCTGGGACTTGTTTGGAACAGTCTGCGATAGTTTGGGACAGTCTAGGACTTGTTTGGGACAGTCTGTGACCGTCTGGGACCGTCTGAGACAGTCTGGGACTTGTTTGGAACAGTCTGCGACAGTTTGGGACAGTCTGGGACTTGTTTGGAACAGTCTGCGACAGTTTGGGACAGTCTGGGACTTGTTTGGAACAGTCTGCGACAGTTTGAGACCGTCTGGGACTTGTTTGGGCCAGTCTGGGACTGTCTGGGACTTGTTTGGAACAGTCTGCGACAGTTTGGGACCGTCTGGGACTTGTTTGGAACAGTCTGCGACAGTTTGGGACAGTCTAGGACTTGTTTGGAACAGCCTGGGGCAGTCTGGGATAGTCTGGGTCTTGTTTGGAACAATCTGCGACAGTTTGGGACAGTCTGGGACTTGTTTGGAACAGTCTGCGATAGTTTGGGACAGTCTAGGACTTGTTTGGGACAGTCTGGGACCGTCTGGGACCGTCTGGGACAGTCTGGGACTTGTTTGGCACAGTCTGGTACAATCTGGGACAGACTGGGACTTGTTTGGAACAGCCTGGGAAAGTCTGGGATAGTCTGGGACTTGTTTGGAACAGTCTGTGACAGTTTGGGACCGACTGGGACTTGTTTGGAACTGTCTGCATCAGTTTGGGACAGTCTAGGACTTGTTTGGGCCAGTCTGGGACCGTCTGGGACTTGTTTGGAACAGTCTGCGACAGTTTGGGACCGTCTGGGACTTGTTTGGAACAGTCTGCGACAGTTTGGGACAGTCTCGGACTTGTTTGCGACTGTCTGGGACAATCTGGGACAGTCTGATACAATCTGGGACAGACTGGGACTTGTTTGGAACAGCCTGGGAAAGTCTGGGATAGTCTGGGACTTGTTTGGAACAGTCTGTGACAGTTTGGGACCGACTGGGACTTGTTTGGAACTGTCTGCATCAGTTTGGGACAGTCTAGGACTTGTTTGGGCCAGTCTGGGACCGTCTGGGACTTGTTTGGAACAGTCTGCGACAGTTTGGGACCGTCTGGGACTTGTTTGGAACAGTCTGCGACAGTTTGGGACAGTCTAGGACTTGTTTGCGACTGTCTGGGACAATCTGGGACAGTCTGGGTCTTGTTTGGAACAGTCTGCGACAGTTTTGGACAGTCTAGGACTTGTTTGGGACAGTCTGGGACTTGTTTGGCACAGTCTGGTACAATCTGGGACAGTCTGGGACTTGTTTGGAACAGCCTGCGACAGTTTGAGACCGTCTGGGACTTGTTTGGAACAGTCTGCGATAGTTTGGGACAGTCTAGGACTTGTTTGGAACAGTCTGCGACAGTTTGGGACAATCTGGGACTTGTTTGGAACAGTCTGCGACAGTTTGGGACAGTCTGGGACTTGTTTGGAACAGTCTGCGACAGTTTGAGACCGTCTGGGACTTGTTTGGGCCAGTCTGGGACTGTCTGGGACTTGTTTGGAACAGTCTGCGACAGTTTGGGACCGTCTGGGACTTGTTTGGAACAGTCTGCGACAGTTTGGGACAGTCTAGGACTTGTTTGGAACAGCCTGGGGCAGTCTGGGATAGTCTGGGTCTTGTTTGGAACAATCTGCGACAGTTTGGGACCGTCTGGGACTTGTTTGGAACAGTCTGCGATAGTTTGGGACAGTCTAGGACTTGTTTGGGACAGTCTGGGACCGTCTGGGACCGTCTGGGACAGTCTGGGACTTGTTTGGCACAGTCTGGTACAATCTGGGACAGACTAGGACTTGTTTGGAACAGCCTGGGAAAGTCTGGGATAGTCTGGGACTTGTTTGGAACTGTCTGCATCAGTTTGGGACAGTCTAGGTCTTGTTTGGGCCAGTCTGGGACCGTCTGGGACTTGTTTGGTACAGTCTGCGACAGTTTGGGACCGTCTGGGACTTGTTTGGAACAGTCTGCGACAGTTTGGGACAGTCTAGGACTTGTTTGCGACTGTCTGGGACAATCTGGGACAGTCTGGGTCTTGTTTGGAACAGTCTGCGACAGTTTTGGACAGTCTAGGACTTGTTTGGGACAGTCTGGGACTTGTTTGGCACAGTCTGGTACAATCTGGGACAGTCTGGGACTTGTTTGGAACAGCCTGGGAAAGTCTGGGATAGACTGGGACTTGTTTGGAACAGTCTGCGACAGTTTGAGACCGTCTGGGACTTGTTTGGAACAGTCTGCGATAGTTTGGGACAGTCTAGGACTTGTTTGGGACAGTCTGTGACAGTTTGAGACCGTCTGGGACTTGTTTGGGCCAGTCTGGGACTGTCTGGGACTTGTTTGGAACAGTCTGCGACAGTTTGGGACCGTCTGGGACTTGTTTGGAACAGTCTGCGACAGTTTGGGACAGTCTAGGACTTGTTTGGAACAGCCTGGGGCAGTCTGGGATAGTCTGGGTCTTGTTTGGAACAATCTGCGACAGTTTGGGACCGTCTGGGACTTGTTTGGAACAGTCTGCGATAGTTTGGGACAGTCTAGGACTTGTTTGGGACAGTCTGGGACCGTCTGGGACCGTCTGGGACAGTCTGGGACTTGTTTGGAACAGTCTGCGACAGTTTGGGACCGTCTGGGACTTGTTTGGAACAGTCTGCGACAGTTTGGGACAGTCTAGGACTTGTTTGGGACAGTCTGGGACCGTCTGGGTCCTTGTGGGACACTCTAGGACTTGTTTGGGACAGTCTGGGACCGTCTGGGACCGTCTGGGACAGTCTGGGACTTGTTTGGAACAGTCTGGGACAGTCTGGGACTGTCTGGGACTTGTTTGGAACAGCCTGGGACAGTCTGGGGTAGTCTGGGACTTGTTTGGAACAGTCTGCGACAGTTTGGGACCGTCCGGGACTTGTTTGGAACAGTCTGCGACAGTCTGGGATAGTCTGGGACTTGTTTGGAACAGTCTGCGACAGATTGGGACCGTCTGGGACTTGTTTGGAACAGTCTGCGACCGTTTGAGACCGTCTGGGGCTTGTTTGGAACAGTCTGCGACAGTTTGGGACAGTCTAGGACTTGTTTGGGACAGTCTGTGGCCGTCTGGGACAGTCTGGGACTTGTTTGGAACAGCCTGGGAAAGTCTGGGATAGTCTGGGACTTGTTTGGAACAGTCTGTGACAGTTTGGGACCGACTGGGACTTGTATGGAACAGTCTGCATCAGTTTGGGACAGTCTAGGACTTGTTTGGGCCAGTCTGGGACCGTCTGGGACTTGTTTGGAACAGTCTGCGACAGTTTGGGACCGTCTGGGACTTGTTTGGAACAGTCTGCGACAGTTTGGGACAGTCTAGGACTTGTTTGCGACTGTCTGGGACAATCTGGGGCAGTCTGGGTCTTGTTTGGAACAGTCTGCGACAGTTTTGGACAGTCTAGGACTTGTTTGGGACAGTCTGGGACTTGTTTGCACAGTCTGGTACAATCTGGGACAGTCTGGGACTTGTTTGGAACAGCCTGGGAAAGTCTGGGATAGTCTGGGACTTGTTTGGAACAGTGTGCGACAGTTTGGGACTGTCTAGGACTTGTTTGGGACAGTCTGGGACCGTCTGGGACCGTCTGGGACAGTCTGGGACTTGTTTGGAACAGTCTGCGACAGTTTGGGACAGTCTGGGACTTGTTTGGAACAGTCTGCGACAGTTTGGGACAGTCTAGGACTTGTTTGGGACAGTCTGGGACCGTCTGGGACCTTCTGGGACAGTCTAGGACTTGTTTGGGACAGTCTTGGACCGTCTGGGACAGTCTGGGACTTGTTTGGAACAGTCTGCGACAGTTTGGGACCGTCTGAGACTTGTTTGGAACAGTCTGCGGCAGTCTGGGATAGTCTGGGACTTGTTTGGGACAGTCTGGTAACGTCTGGGTCCGTCTGGGACAGTCTAGGACTTGTTTGGGACAGTCTGGGACAATCTGGGACAGTCTGGGACTTGGTTGGAACAGCCTGGGACAGTCTGGGACAGTCTAGGACTTGTTTGAAAAAATCTGGGATCGTCTGGGACCTTCTGGAACAGTCTGGGACTTGTATGGAACAGTCTGCGATAGTTTGGGACCGTCTCCGACTTGTTTGGAACAGTCTGCGAAAGTTTGAGACCGACTGGGACTTGTGTGGAACAGTCTGCGACAGTTTGGGACAGTCTAGGACTTGTTTGGGACAGTCTGTGGCCGTCTGGGACAGTCTAGGACTTGTTTGCGACTGTCTGGGACAATCTGGGACAGTCTGGGTCTTGTTTGGAACAGTCTGCGACAGTTTTGGACAGTCTAGGACTTGTTTGGGACAGTCTGGGACTTGTTTGGCACAGTCTGGTACAATCTGGGACAGTCTGGGACTTGTTTGGAACAGCCTGGGAAAGTCTGGGATAGTCTGGGACTTGTTTGGAACAGTCTGCATCAGTTTGGGACAGTCTGAGACTTGTTTGGAACAGCCTGGGAAAGTCTGGGACAGTCTGGGACTTGTTTGGAACAGTCTGTGACGGTTTGGAACCGTCTGGGACTTGTTTGGAACAGTCTGCGACAGTCTGGGATAGTCTGGGACTTGTTTGGGACAGTCTGGTAACGTCTGGGTCCGTCTGGGACAGTCTGGGACTTGTTTGGAACAGCCTGGGACAGTCTGGGACAGTCTAGGACTTGTTTGGAAAAATCTGGGATCGTCTGGGACCTTCTGGAACAGTCTGGGACTTGTATGGAACAGTCTGCGACAGTTTGGGACCGTCTGGGACTTGTTTGGAACAGTCTGCGACCGTTTGAGACCGTCTGGGACTTGTGTGGAACAGTCTGCGACAGTTTGGGACAGTCTACGAATTGTTTGGGACAGTCTGGGACCATCTGGGACCTTCTGGGACAGTCAGGGACTTGTTTGGAACAGTCTGCGACAGTTTGGGACCGTCTGGGACTTGTTTGGAACAGTCTGCGACAGTTTGGGACAGTCTCGGACTTGTTTGCGACTGTCTGGGACAATCTGGGACTATCTGGTACAATCTGGGACAGTCTGGAACTTGTTTGGAGCAGCCTGGGAAAGTCTGGGATAGTCTGGGACTTGTTTGGAACAGTCTGTGACAGTTTGGGACCGACTGGGACTTGTTTGGAACTGTCTGCATCAGTTTGGGACAGTCTTGGACTTGTTTGGGCCAGTCTGGGACCGTCTGGGACTTGTTTGGAACAGTCTGCGACAGTTTGGGACCGTCTGGGACTTGTTTGGAACAGTCTGCGACAGTTTGGGACAGTCTAGGACTTGTTTGCGACTGTCTGGGACAATCTGGAGCAGTCTGGGTCTTGTTTGGAACAGCCTGGGACAGTCTGGGACAGTCTAGGACTTGTTTGCGACTGTCTGGGACAATCTGGGACAGTCTGGGTCTTGTTTGGAACAGTCTGCGACAGTTTTGGACAGTCTAGGACTTGTTTGGGACAGTCTGGGACTTGTTTGGCACAGTCTGGTACAATCTGGGACAGTCTGGGACTTGTTTGGAACAGCCTGGGAAAGTCTGGGATAGACTGGGACTTGTTTGGAACAGTCTGCGACAGTTTGAGACCGTCTGGGACTTGTTTGGAACAGCCTGGGACAGTCTGGGACAGTCTAGGACTTGTTTGCGACTGTCTGGGACAATCTGGGACAGTCTGAGTCTTGTTTGGAACAGTCTGCGACAGTTTTGGACAGTCTAGGACTTGTTTGGGACAGTCTGGGACTTGTTTGGCACAGTCTGGTACAATCTGGGACAGTCTGGGACTTGTATGGAACAGTCTGCGACAGTTTGGGACCGTCTGGGACTTGTTTGGAACAGTCTGCGACCGTTTGAGACCGTCTGGGACTTGTGTGGAACAGTCTGCGACAGTTTGGGACAGTCTAGGACTTGTTTGGGACTGTCTGTGGCCGTCTGGGACAGTCTAGGACTTGTTTTGCGACTGTGTGGGACAATCTGGGACAGCCTGGGTCTTGTTTGGAACAGTCTGCGACAGTTTTGGACAGTCTAGGACTTGTTTGGGACAGTCTGGGACTTGTTTGGCACAGACTGGTACAATCTGGGACAGTCTGGGACTTGTTTGGAACAGCCTGGGAAAGTCTGGGATAGTCTGGGACTTGTTTGGAACAGTCTGTGACAGTTTGGGACCGACTGGGTCTTGTATGGAACAGTCTGCATCAGTTTGGGATAGTCTGGGACTTGTTTGGGACAGTCTGGTAACGTCTGGGTCCGTCTGGGACAGTCTAGGACTTGTTTGGGACAGTCTGGGACAATCTGGGACAGTCTGGGACTTGTTTGGAACAGCCTGGGACAGTCTGGGACAGTCTAGGACTTGTTTGGGCAAGTCTGGGACCGTCTGGGACCGTCTGGGACTTGTTTGGGACAGTCTGCGGCCGTCTGGGACAGTCTGGGACTTGTTTGGAACAGTCTGCGACAGTTTGGAACCGTCTGGGACTTGTTTGGAACAGTCCGCGACAGTCTGGGATAGTCTGGGACTTGTTCGGGACAGTCTGGTAACGTCTGGGTCCGTCTGGGACAGTCTAGGACTTGTTTGGAACAGCCTGGGACAGTCTGGGGCAGTCTAGGACTTGTTTGGAAAAATCTGGGATCGTCTGGGACCTTCTGGAACAGTCTGGGACTTGTATGGAACAGTCTGCGACAGTTTGGGACCGTCTGGGACTTGTTTGGAACAGTCTGCGACCGTTTGAGACCGTCTGGGACTTGTGTGGAACAGTCTGCGACAGTTTGGGACAGTCTAGGACTTGTTTGGGACAGTCTGTGGCCGTCTGGGACAGTCTAGGACTTGTTTGGGACAGTCTGGGACCATCTGGGACCATCTGGGACAGTCAGGGACTTGTTTGGAACAGTCTGCAACAGTTTGGGACCGTCTGGGACTTGTTTGGAACAGTGTGCGACAGTTTGGGACCGTCTGGGACTTGTTTGGAACAGTCTGCGACAGTTTGGGACAGTCTCGGACTTGTTTGCGACTGTCTGGGACAATCTGGGACAGTCTGATACAATCTGGGACAGACTGGGACTTGTTTGGAACAGCCTGGGAAAGTCTGGGATAGTCTGGGACTTGTTTGGAACAGTCTGTGACAGTTTGGGACCGACTGGGACTTGTTTGGAACTGTCTGCATCAGTTTGGGACAGTCTAGGACTTGTTTGGGCCAGTCTGGGACCGTCTGGGACTTGTTTGGAACAGTCTGCGACAGTTAGGGACCGTCTGGGACTTGTTTGGAACAGTCTGCGACAGTTTGGTACAGTCTAGGACTTGTTTGCGAATGTCTGGGACAATCTGGGACAGTCTGGGTCTTGTTTGGAACAGCCTGGGAAAGTCTGGGATAGACTGGGACTTGTTTGGAACAGTCTGCGACAGTTTGAGACCGTCTGGGACTTGTTTGGAACAGTCTGCGATAGTTTGGGACAGTCTAGGACTTGTTTGGGACAGTCTGTGACCGTCTGGGACCGTCTGAGACAGTCTGGGACTTGTTTGGAACAGTCTGCGACAGTTTGGGACAGTCTGGGACTTGTTTGGAACAGTCTGCGACAGTTTGGGACAGTCTGGGACTTGTTTGGAACAGTCTGCGACAGTTTGAAACCGTCTGGGACTTGTTTGCGCCAGTCTGGGACTGTCTGGGACTTGTTTGGAACAGTCTGCGACAGTTTGGGACCGTCTGGTACTTGTTTGGAACAGTCTGCGACAGTTTGGGACAGTCTAGGACTTGTTTGGAACAGCCTGGGGCAGTCTGGGATAGTCTGGGTCTTGTTTGGAACAATCTGCGACAGTTTGGGACCGTCTGGGACTTGTTTGGAACAGTCTGCGATAGTTTGGGACAGTCTAGGACTTGTTTGGGACAGTCTGGGACCGTCTGGGACAGTCTGGGACTTGTTTGGAACAGTCTGCGACAGTTTGGGACCGTCTGGGACTTGTTTGGAACAGTCTGCGACAGTTTGGGACAGTCTAGGACTTGTTTGGGACAGTCTGGGACCGTCTGTTTCCTTGTGGGACACTCTAGGACTTGTTTGGGACAGTCTGGGACCGTCTGGGACCGTCTGGGACAGTCTGGGACTTGTTTGGAACAGTCTGGGACAGTCTGGGACTGTCTGGGACTTGTTTGGAACAGCCTGGGACAGTCTGGGGTAGTCTGGGACTTGTTTGGAACAGTCTGCGACAGTTTGGGACCGTCCGGGACTTGTTTGGAACAGTCTGCGACAGTCTGGGGTAGTCTGGGACTTGTTTGGAACAGTCTGTGACAGTTTGGGACCGACTGGGACTTGTTTGGAACTGTCTGCATCAGTTTGGGACAGTCTAGGACTTGTTTGGGCCAGTCTGGGACCGTCTGGGACTTGTTTGGAACAGTGTGCGACAGTTTGGGACCGTCTGGGACTTGTTTGGAACAGCCTGGGACAGTCTGGGACAGTCTAGGACTTGTTTGCGACTGTCTGGGACAATCTGGGATAGTCTGGGTCTTGTTTGGAACAATCTGCGACAGTTTGGGACCGTCTGGGACTTGTTTGGAACAGTCTGCGATAGTTTGGGACAGTCTAGGACTTGTTTGGGACAGTCTGGGACCGTCTGGGACCGTCTGGGACAGTCTGGGACTTGTTTGGAACAGTCTGCGACAGTTTGGGACCGTCTGGGACTTGTTTGGAACAGTCTGCGACAGTTTGGGACAGTCTAGGACTTGTTTGGGACAGTCTGGGACCGTCTGGGACCGTCTGGGACAGTCTGGGACTTGTTTGGAACAGTCTGGGACAGTCTGGGACTGTCTGGGACTTGTTTGGAACAGCCTGGGACAGTCTGGGGTAGTCTGGGACTTGTTTGGAACAGTCTGCGACAGTTTGGGACCGTCCGGGACTTGTTTGGAACAGTCTGCGACAGTCTGGGATAGTCTGGGACTTGTTTGGAACAGTCTGTGACAGTTTGGGACCGACTGGGACTTGTTTGGAACTGTCTGCATCAGTTTGGGACAGTCTAGGACTTGTTTGGGCCAGTCTGGGACCGTCTGGGACTTGTTTGGAACAGTGTGCGACAGTTTGGGACCGTCTGGGACTTGTTTGGAACAGCCTGGGACAGTCTGGGACAGTCTAGGACTTGTTTGCGACTGTCTGGGACAATCTGGGACAGTCTGGGTCTTGTTTGGAACAGTCTGCGACAGTTTTGGACAGTCTAGGACTTGTTTGGGACAGTCTGGGACTTGTTTGGCACAGTCTGGTACAATCTGGGACAGTCTGGGACTTGTATGGAACAGTCTGCGACAGTTTGGGACCGTCTGGGACTTGTTTGGAACAGTCTGCGACCGTTTGAGACCGTCTGGGACTTGTGTGGAACAGTCTGCGACAGTTTGGGACAGTCTAGGACTTGTTTGGGACTGTCTGTGGCCGTCTGGGACAGTCTAGGACTTGTTTTGCGACTGTCTGGGACAATCTGGGACAGTCTGGGTCTTGTTTGGAACAGTCTGCGACAGTTTTGGACAGTCTAGGACTTGTTTGGGACAGTCTGGGACTTGTTTGGCACAGACTGGTACAATCTGGGACAGTCTGGGACTTGTTTGGAACAGCCTGGGAAAGTCTGGGATAGTCTGGGACTTGTTTGGAACAGTCTGTGACAGTTTGGGACCGACTGGGACTTGTATGGAACAGTCTGCATCAGTTTGGGATAGTCTGGGACTTGTTTGGGACAGTCTGGTAACGTCTGGGTCCGTCTGGGACAGTCTAGGACTTGTTTGGGACAGTCTGGGACAATCTGGGACAGTCTGGGACTTGTTTGGAACAGCCTGGGACAGTCTGGGACAGTCTAGGACTTGTTTGGGCAAGTCTGGGACCGTCTGGGACCGTCTGGGACTTGTTTGGGACAGTCTGCGGCCGTCTGGGACAGTCTGGGACTTGTTTGGAACAGTCTGCGACAGTTTGGAACCGTCTGGGACTTGTTTGGAACAGTCCGCGACAGTCTGGGATAGTCTGGGACTTGTTCGGGACAGTCTGGTAACGTCTGGGTCCGTCTGGGACAGTCTAGGACTTGTTTGGGACAGTCTGGGACAATCTGGGTCAGTCTGGGACTTGTTTGGAACAGCCTGGGACAGTCTGGGGCAGTCTAGGACTTGTTTGGAAAAATCTGGGATCGTCTGGGACCTTCTGGAACAGTCTGGGACTTGTATGGAACAGTCTGCGACAGTTTGGGACCGTCTGGGACTTGTTTGGAACAGTCTGCGACCGTTTGAGACCGTCTGGGACTTGTGTGGAACAGTCTGCGACAGTTTGGGACAGTCTAGGACTTGTTTGGGACAGTCTGTGGCCGTCTGGGACAGTCTAGGACTTGTTTGGGACAGTCTGGGACCATCTGGGACCATCTGGGACAGTCAGGGACTTGTTTGGAACAGTCTGCAACAGTTTGGGACCGTCTGGGACTTGTTTGGAACAGTGTGCGACAGTTTGGGACCGTCTGGGACTTGTTTGGAACAGTCTGCGACAGTTTGGGACAGTCTCGGACTTGTTTGCGACTGTCTGGGACAATCTGGGACAGTCTGATACAATCTGGGACAGACTGGGACTTGTTTGGAACAGCCTGGGAAAGTCTGGGATAGTCTGGGACTTGTTTGGAACAGTCTGTGACAGTTTGGGACCGACTGGGACTTGTTTGGAACTGTCTGCATCAGTTTGGGACAGTCTAGGACTTGTTTGGGCCAGTCTGGGACCGTCTGGGACTTGTTTGGAACAGTCTGCGACAGTTAGGGACCGTCTGGGACTTGTTTGGAACAGTCTGCGACAGTTTGGGACAGTCTAGGACTTGTTTGCGACTGTCTGGGACAATCTGGGACAGTCTGGGTCTTGTTTGGAACAGTCTGGTACAATCTGGGACAGTCTGGGACTTGTTTGGAACAGCCTGGGAAAGTCTGGGATAGACTGGGACTTGTTTGGAACAGTCTGCGACAGTTTGAGACCGTCTGGGACTTGTTTGGAACAGTCTGCGATAGTTTGGGACAGTCTAGGACTTGTTTGGGACAGTCTGTGACCGTCTGGGACCGTCTGAGACAGTCTGGGACTTGTTTGGAACAGTCTGCGACAGTTTGGGACAGTCTGGGACTTGTTTGGAACAGTCTGCGACAGTTTGGGACAGTCTGGGACTTGTTTGGAACAGTCTGCGACAGTTTGAAACCGTCTGGGACTTGTTTGCGCCAGTCTGGGACTGTCTGGGACTTGTTTGGAACAGTCTGCGACAGTTTGGGACCGTCTGGTACTTGTTTGGAACAGTCTGCGACAGTTTGGGACAGTCTAGGACTTGTTTGGAACAGCCTGGGGCAGTCTGGGATAGTCTGGGTCTTGTTTGGAACAATCTGCGACAGTTTGGGACCGTCTGGGACTTGTTTGGAACAGTCTGCGATAGTTTGGGACAGTCTAGGACTTGTTTGGGACAGTCTGGGACCGTCTGGGACAGTCTGGGACTTGTTTGGAACAGTCTGCGACAGTTTGGGACCGTCTGGGACTTGTTTGGAACAGTCTGCGACAGTTTGGGACAGTCTAGGACTTGTTTGGGACAGTCTGGGACCGTCTGGGTCCTTGTGGGACACTCTAGGACTTGTTTGGGACAGTCTGGGACCGTCTGGGACCGTCTGGGACAGTCTGGGACTTGTTTGGAACAGTCTGGGACAGTCTGGGACTGTCTGGGACTTGTTTGGAACAGCCTGGGACAGTCTGGGGTAGTCTGGGACTTGTTTGGAACAGTCTGCGACAGTTTGGGACCGTCCGGGACTTGTTTGGAACAGTCTGCGACAGTCTGGGATAGTCTGGGACTTGTTTGGAACAGTCTGTGACAGTTTGGGACCGACTGGGACTTGTTTGGAACTGTCTGCATCAGTTTGGGACAGTCTAGGACTTGTTTGGGCCAGTCTGGGACCGTCTGGGACTTGTTTGGAACAGTGTGCGACAGTTTGGGACCGTCTGGGACTTGTTTGGAACAGCCTGGGACAGTCTGGGACAGTCTAGGACTTGTTTGCGACTGTCTGGGACAATCTGGGATAGTCTGGGTCTTGTTTGGAACAATCTGCGACAGTTTGGGACCGTCTGGGACTTGTTTGGAACAGTCTGCGATAGTTTGGGACAGTCTAGGACTTGTTTGGGACAGTCTGGGACCGTCTGGGACCGTCTGGGACAGTCTGGGACTTGTTTGGAACAGTCTGCGACAGTTTGGGACCGTCTGGGACTTGTTTGGAACAGTCCGCGACAGTCTGGGATAGTCTGGGACTTGTTCGGGACAGTCTGGTAACGTCTGGGTCCGTCTGGGACAGTCTAGGACTTGTTTGGGACAGTCTGGGACAATCTGGGTCAGTCTGGGACTTGTTTGGAACAGCCTGGGACAGTCTGGGGCAGTCTAGGACTTGTTTGGAAAAATCTGGGATCGTCTGGGACCTTCTGGAACAGTCTGGGACTTGTATGGAACAGTCTGCGACAGTTTGGGACCGTCTGGGACTTGTTTGGAACAGTCTGCGACCGTTTGAGACCGTCTGGGACTTGTGTGGAACAGTCTGCGACAGTTTGGGACAGTCTAGGACTTGTTTGGGACAGTCTGTGGCCGTCTGGGACAGTCTAGGACTTGTTTGGGACAGTCTGGGACCATCTGGGACCATCTGGGACAGTCAGGGACTTGTTTGGAACAGTCTGCAACAGTTTGGGACCGTCTGGGACTTGTTTGGAACAGTGTGCGACAGTTTGGGACCGTCTGGGACTTGTTTGGAACAGTCTGCGACAGTTTGGGACAGTCTCGGACTTGTTTGCGACTGTCTGGGACAATCTGGGACAGTCTGATACAATCTGGGACAGACTGGGACTTGTTTGGAACAGCCTGGGAAAGTCTGGGATAGTCTGGGACTTGTTTGGAACAGTCTGTGACAGTTTGGGACCGACTGGGACTTGTTTGGAACTGTCTGCATCAGTTTGGGACAGTCTAGGACTTGTTTGGGCCAGTCTGGGACCGTCTGGGACTTGTTTGGAACAGTCTGCGACAGTTAGGGACCGTCTGGGACTTGTTTGGAACAGTCTGCGACAGTTTGGGACAGTCTAGGACTTGTTTGCGACTGTCTGGGACAATCTGGGACAGTCTGGGTCTTGTTTGGAACAGTCTGGTACAATCTGGGACAGTCTGGGACTTGTTTGGAACAGCCTGGGAAAGTCTGGGATAGACTGGGACTTGTTTGGAACAGTCTGCGACAGTTTGAGACCGTCTGGGACTTGTTTGGAACAGTCTGCGATAGTTTGGGACAGTCTAGGACTTGTTTGGGACAGTCTGTGACCGTCTGGGACCGTCTGAGACAGTCTGGGACTTGTTTGGAACAGTCTGCGACAGTTTGGGACAGTCTGGGACTTGTTTGGAACAGTCTGCGACAGTTTGGGACAGTCTGGGACTTGTTTGGAACAGTCTGCGACAGTTTGAAACCGTCTGGGACTTGTTTGCGCCAGTCTGGGACTGTCTGGGACTTGTTTGGAACAGTCTGCGACAGTTTGGGACCGTCTGGTACTTGTTTGGAACAGTCTGCGACAGTTTGGGACAGTCTAGGACTTGTTTGGAACAGCCTGGGGCAGTCTGGGATAGTCTGGGTCTTGTTTGGAACAATCTGCGACAGTTTGGGACCGTCTGGGACTTGTTTGGAACAGTCTGCGATAGTTTGGGACAGTCTAGGACTTGTTTGGGACAGTCTGGGACCGTCTGGGACAGTCTGGGACTTGTTTGGAACAGTCTGCGACAGTTTGGGACCGTCTGGGACTTGTTTGGAACAGTCTGCGACAGTTTGGGACAGTCTAGGACTTGTTTGGGACAGTCTGGGACCGTCTGGGTCCTTGTGGGACACTCTAGGACTTGTTTGGGACAGTCTGGGACCGTCTGGGACCGTCTGGGACAGTCTGGGACTTGTTTGGAACAGTCTGGGACAGTCTGGGACTGTCTGGGACTTGTTTGGAACAGCCTGGGACAGTCTGGGGTAGTCTGGGACTTGTTTGGAACAGTCTGCGACAGTTTGGGACCGTCCGGGACTTGTTTGGAACAGTCTGCGACAGTCTGGGATAGTCTGGGACTTGTTTGGAACAGTCTGTGACAGTTTGGGACCGACTGGGACTTGTTTGGAACTGTCTGCATCAGTTTGGGACAGTCTAGGACTTGTTTGGGCCAGTCTGGGACCGTCTGGGACTTGTTTGGAACAGTGTGCGACAGTTTGGGACCGTCTGGGACTTGTTTGGAACAGCCTGGGACAGTCTGGGACAGTCTAGGACTTGTTTGCGACTGTCTGGGACAATCTGGGATAGTCTGGGTCTTGTTTGGAACAATCTGCGACAGTTTGGGACCGTCTGGGACTTGTTTGGAACAGTCTGCGATAGTTTGGGACAGTCTAGGACTTGTTTGGGACAGTCTGGGACCGTCTGGGACCGTCTGGGACAGTCTGGGACTTGTTTGGAACAGTCTGCGACAGTTTGGGACCGTCTGGGACTTGTTTGGAACAGTCTGCGACAGTTTGGGACAGTCTAGGACTTGTTTGGGACAGTCTGGGACCGTCTGGGACCGTCTGGGACAGTCTGGGACTTGTTTGGAACAGTCTGGGACAGTCTGGGACTGTCTGGGACTTGTTTGGAACAGCCTGGGACAGTCTGGGGTAGTCTGGGACTTGTTTGGAACAGTCTGCGACAGTTTGGGACCGTCCGGGACTTGTTTGGAACAGTCTGCGACAGTCTGGGATAGTCTGGGACTTGTTTGGAACAGTCTGTGACAGTTTGGGACCGACTGGGACTTGTTTGGAACTGTCTGCATCAGTTTGGGACAGTCTAGGACTTGTTTGGGCCAGTCTGGGACCGTCTGGGACTTGTTTGGAACAGTGTGCGACAGTTTGGGACCGTCTGGGACTTGTTTGGAACAGCCTGGGACAGTCTGGGACAGTCTAGGACTTGTTTGCGACTGTCTGGGACAATCTGGGACAGTCTGGGTCTTGTTTGGAACAGTCTGCGACAGTTTTGGACAGTCTAGGACTTGTTTGGGACAGTCTGGGACTTGTTTGGCACAGTCTGGTACAATCTGGGACAGTCTGGGACTTGTATGGAACAGTCTGCGACAGTTTGGGACCGTCTGGGACTTGTTTGGAACAGTCTGCGACCGTTTGAGACCGTCTGGGACTTGTGTGGAACAGTCTGCGACAGTTTGGGACAGTCTAGGACTTGTTTGGGACTGTCTGTGGCCGTCTGGGACAGTCTAGGACTTGTTTTGCGACTGTCTGGGACAATCTGGGACAGTCTGGGTCTTGTTTGGAACAGTCTGCCACAGTTTTGGACAGTCTAGGACTTGTTTGGGACAGTCTGGGACTTGTTTGGCACAGTCTGGTACAATCTGGGACAGTCTGGGACTTGTTTGGAACAGCCTGGGAAAGTCTGGGATAGACTGGGACTTGTTTGGAACAGTCTGCGACAGTTTGAGACCGTCTGGGACTTGTTTGGAACAGCCTGGGACAGTCTGGGACAGTCTAGGACTTGTTTGCGACTGTCTGGGACAATCTGGGACAGTCTGAGTCTTGTTTGGAACAGTCTGCGACAGTTTTGGACAGTCTAGGACTTGTTTGGGACAGTCTGGGACTTGTTTGGCACAGTCTGGTACAATCTGGGACAGTCTGGGACTTGTATGGAACAGTCTGCGACAGTTTGGGACCGTCTGGGACTTGTTTGGAACAGTCTGCGACCGTTTGAGACCGTCTGGGACTTGTGTGGAACAGTCTGCGACAGTTTGGGACAGTCTAGGACTTGTTTGGGACTGTCTGTGGCCGTCTGGGACAGTCTAGGACTTGTTTTGCGACTGTGTGGGACAATCTGGGACAGCCTGGGTCTTGTTTGGAACAGTCTGCGACAGTTTTGGACAGTCTAGGAGTTGTTTGGGACAGTCTGGGACCTGTTTGGCACAGACTGGTACAATCTGGGACAGTCTGGGACTTGTTTGGAACAGCCTGGGAAAGTCTGGGATAGTCTGGGACTTGTTTGGAACAGTCTGTGACAGTTTGGGACCGACTGGGACTTGTATGGAACAGTCTGCATCAGTTTGGGATAGTCTGGGACTTGTTTGGGACAGTCTGGTAACGTCTGGGTCCGTCTGGGACAGTCTAGGACTTGTTTGGGACAGTCTGGGACAATCTGGGACAGTCTGGGACTTGTTTGGAACAGCCTGGGACAGTCTGGGACAGTCTAGGACTTGTTTGGGCAAGTCTGGGACCGTCTGGGACCGTCTGGGACTTGTTTGGGACAGTCTGCGGCCGTCTGGGACAGTCTGGGTCTTGTTTGGAACAGTCTGCGACAGTTTGGAACCGTCTGGGACTTGTTTGGAACAGTCCGCGACAGTCTGGGATAGTCTGGGACTTGTTCGGGACAGTCTGGTAACGTCTGGGTCCGTCTGGGACAGTCTAGGACTTGTTTGGGACAGTCTGGGACAATCTGGGTCAGTCTGGGACTTGTTTGGAACAGCCTGGGACAGTCTGGGGCAGTCTAGGACTTGTTTGGAAAAATCTGGGATCGTCTGGGACCTTCTGGAACAGTCTGGGACTTGTATGGAACAGTCTGCGACAGTTTGGGACCGTCTGGGACTTGTTTGGAACAGTCTGCGACCGTTTGAGACCGTCTGGGACTTGTGTGGAACAGTCTGCGACAGTTTGGGACAGTCTAGGACTTGTTTGGGACAGTCTGTGGCCGTCTGGGACAGTCTAGGACTTGTTTGGGACAGTCTGGGACCATCTGGGACCATCTGGGACAGTCAGGGACTTGTTTGGAACAGTCTGCAACAGTTTGGGACCGTCTGGGACTTGTTTGGAACAGTGTGCGACAGTTTGGGACCGTCTGGGACTTGTTTGGAACAGTCTGCGACAGTTTGGGACAGTCTCGGACTTGTTTGCGACTGTCTGGGACAATCTGGGACAGTCTGATACAATCTGGGACAGACTGGGACTTGTTTGGAACAGCCTGGGAAAGTCTGGGATAGTCTGGGACTTGTTTGGAACAGTCTGTGACAGTTTGGGACCGACTGGGACTTGTTTGGAACTGTCTGCATCAGTTTGGGACAGTCTAGGACTTGTTTGGGCCAGTCTGGGACCGTCTGGGACTTGTTTGGAACAGTCTGCGACAGTTAGGGACCGTCTGGGACTTGTTTGGAACAGTCTGCGACAGTTTGGGACAGTCTAGGACTTGTTTGCGACTGTCTGGGACAATCTGGGACAGTCTGGGTCTTGTTTGGAACAGTCTGGTACAATCTGGGACAGTCTGGGACTTGTTTGGAACAGCCTGGGAAAGTCTGGGATAGACTGGGACTTGTTTGGAACAGTCTGCGACAGTTTGAGACCGTCTGGGACTTGTTTGGAACAGTCTGCGATAGTTTGGGACAGTCTAGGACTTGTTTGGGACAGTCTGTGACCGTCTGGGACCGTCTGAGACAGTCTGGGACTTGTTTGGAACAGTCTGCGACAGTTTGGGACAGTCTGGGACTTGTTTGGAACAGTCTGCGACAGTTTGGGACAGTCTGGGACTTGTTTGGAACAGTCTGCGACAGTTTGAAACCGTCTGGGACTTGTTTGCGCCAGTCTAGGACTGTCTGGGACTTGTTTGGAACAGTCTGCGACAGTTTGGGACCGTCTGGTACTTGTTTGGAACAGTCTGCGACAGTTTGGGACAGTCTAGGACTTGTTTGGAACAACCTGGGGCAGTCTGGGATAGTCTGGGTCTTGTTTGGAACAATCTGCGACAGTTTGGGACCGTCTGGGACTTGTTTGGAACAGTCTGCGATAGTTTGGGACAGTCTAGGACTTGTTTGGGACAGTCTGGGACCGTCTGGGACCGTCTGGGACAGTCTGGGACTTGTTTGGAACAGTCTGCGACAGTTTGGGACCGTCTGGGACTTGTTTGGAACAGTCTGCGACAGTTTGGGACAGTCTAGGACTTGTTTGGGACAGTCTGGGACCGTCTGGGTCCTTGTGGGACACTCTAGGACTTGTTTGGGACAGTCTGGGACCGTCTGGGACCGTCTGGGACAGTCTGGGACTTGTTTGGAACAGTCTGGGACAGTCTGGGACTGTCTGGGACTTGTTTGGAACAGCCTGGGACAGTCTGGGGTAGTCTGGGACTTGTTTGGAACAGTCTGCGACAGTTTGGGACCGTCCGGGACTTGTTTGGAACAGTCTGCGACAGTCTGGGATAGTCTGGGACTTGTTTGGAACAGTCTGTGACAGTTTGGGACCGACTGGGACTTGTTTGGAACTGTCTGCATCAGTTTGGGACAGTCTAGGACTTGTTTGGGCCAGTCTGGGACCGTCTGGGACTTGTTTGGAACAGTGTGCGACAGTTTGGGACCGTCTGGGACTTGTTTGGAACAGCCTGGGACAGTCTGGGACAGTCTAGGACTTGTTTGCGACTGTCTGGGACAATCTGGGATAGTCTGGGTCTTGTTTGGAACAATCTGCGACAGTTTGGGACCGTCTGGGACTTGTTTGGAACAGTCTGCGATAGTTTGGGACAGTCTAGGACTTGTTTGGGACAGTCTGGGACCGTCTGGGACCGTCTGGGACAGTCTGAGACTTGTTTGGAACAGTCTGCGACAGTTTGGGACCGTCTGGGACTTGTTTGGAACAGTCTGCGACAGTTTGGGACAGTCTAGGACTTGTTTGGGACAGTCTGGGACCGTCTGGGACCGTCTGGGACAGTCTGGGACTTGTTTGGAACAGTCTGGGACAGTCTGGGACTGTCTGGGACTTGTTTGGAACAGCCTGGGACAGTCTGGGGTAGTCTGGGACTTGTTTGGAACAGTCTGCGACAGTTTGGGACCGTCCGGGACTTGTTTGGAACAGTCTGCGACAGTCTGGGATAGTCTGGGACTTGTTTGGAACAGTCTGTGACAGTTTGGGACCGACTGGGACTTGTTTGGAACTGTCTGCATCAGTTTGGGACAGTCTAGGACTTGTTTGGGCCAGTCTGGGACCGTCTGGGACTTGTTTGGAACAGTGTGCGACAGTTTGGGACCGTCTGGGACTTGTTTGGAACAGCCTGGGACAGTCTGGGACAGTCTAGGACTTGTTTGCGACTGTCTGGGACAATCTGGGACAGTCTGGGTCTTGTTTGGAACAGTCTGCGACAGTTTTGGACAGTCTAGGACTTGTTTGGGACAGTCTGGGACTTGTTTGGCACAGTCTGGTACAATCTGGGACAGTCTGGGACTTGTATGGAACAGTCTGCGACAGTTTGGGACCGTCTGGGACTTGTTTGGAACAGTCTGCGACCGTTTGAGACCGTCTGGGACTTGTGTGGAACAGTCTGCGACAGTTTGGGACAGTCTAGGACTTGTTTGGGACTGTCTGTGGCCGTCTGGGACAGTCTAGGACTTGTTTTGCGACTGTCTGGGACAATCTGGGACAGTCTGGGTCTTGTTTGGCAAGACTGGTACAATCTGGGACAGTCTGGGACTTGTATGGAACAGCCTGGGAAAGTCTGGGATAGTCTGGGACTTGTTTGGAACAGTCTGTGACAGTTTGGGACCGACTGGGACTTGTATGGAACAGTCTGCATCAGTTTGGGATAGTCTGGGACTTGTTTGGGACAGTCTGGTAACGTCTGGGTCCGTCTGGGACAGTCTAGGACTTGTTTGGGACAGTCTGGGACAATCTGGGACAGTCTGGGACTTGTTTGGAACAGCCTGGGACAGTCTGGGACAGTCTAGGACTTGTTTGGGCAAGTCTGGGACCGTCTGGGTCCGTCTGGGACTTGTTTGGGACAGTCTGCGGCCGTCTGGGACAGTCTGGGACTTGTTTGGAACAGTCTGCGACAGTTTGGAACCGTCTGGGACTTGTTTGGAACAGTCCGCGACAGTCTGGGATAGTCTGGGACTTGTTTGGGACAGTCTGGTAACGTCTGGGTCCGTCTGGGACAGTCTAGGACTTGTTTGGGACAGTCTGGGACAATCTGGGTCAGTCTGGGACTTGTTTGGAACAGCCTGGGACAGTTTGGGACAGTCTAGGACTTGTTTGGGACTGTCTGTGGCCGTCTGGGACAGTCTAGGACTTGTTTTGCGACTGTCTGGGACAATCTGGGACAGTCTGGGTCTTGTTTGGCAAGACTGGTACAATCTGGGACAGTCTGGGACTTGTATGGAACAGCCTGGGAAAGTCTGGGATAGTCTGGGACTTGTTTGGAACAGTCTGTGACAGTTTGGGACCGACTGGGACTTGTATGGAACAGTCTGCATCAGTTTGGGATAGTCTGGGACTTGTTTGGGACAGTCTGGTAACGTCTGGGTCCGTCTGGGACAGTCTAGGACTTGTTTGGGACAGTCTGGGACAATCTGGGACAGTCTGGGACTTGTTTGGAACAGCCTGGGACAGTCTGGGACAGTCTAGGACTTGTTTGGGCAAGTCTGGGACCGTCTGGGACCGTCTGGGACTTGTTTGGGACAGTCTGCGGCCGTCTGGGACAGTCTGGGACTTGTTTGGAACAGTCTGCGACAGTTTGGAACCGTCTGGGACTTGTTTGGAACAGTCCGCGACAGTCTGGGATAGTCTGGGACTTGTTTGGGACAGTCTGGTAACGTCTGGGTCCGTCTGGGACAGTCTAGGACTTGTTTGGGACAGTCTGGGACAATCTGGGTCAGTCTGGGACTTGTTTGGAACAGCCTGGGACAGTCTGGGACAGTCTAGGACTTGTTTGGAAAAATCTGGGATCGTCTGGGACCTTCTGGAACAGTCTGGGACTTGTATGGAACAGTCTGCGACAGTTTGGGACCGTCTGGGACTTGTTTGGAACAGTCTGCGACCGTTTGAGACCGTCTGGGACTTGTGTGGAACAGTCTGCGACAGTTTGGGACAGTCTAGGACTTGTTTGGGACAGTCTGTGGCCGTCTGGGACAGTCTAGGACTTGTTTGGGACAGTCTGGGACCATCTGGGACCATCTGGGACAGTCAGGGACTTGTTTGGAACAGTCTGCAACAGTTTGGGACCGTCTGGGTCTTGTTTGGAACAGTGTGCGACAGTTTGGGACCGTCGGGGACTTGTTTGGAACAGTCTGCGACAGTTTGGGACAGTCTCGGACTTGTTTGCGACTGTCTGCATCAGTTTGGGACAGTCTAGGACTTGTTTGGGCCAGTCTGTGACCGTCTGGGACCGTCTGGGACTTGTTTGGGACAGTCTGCGGCCGTCTGGGTCAGTCTGGGACTTGTTTGGAACAGTCTGCGACAGTTTGGAACCGTCTGGGACTTGTTTGGAACAGTCTGCGACAGTCTGGGATAGTCTGGGACTTGTTTGGGACAGTCTGGTAACGTCTGGGTCCGTCTGGGACAGTCTAGGACTTGTTTGGGCCAGTCTGGGACCGTCTGGGACCGTCTGGGACTTGTTTGGGACAGTCTGCGGCCGTCTGGGACAGTCTGGGACTTGTTTGGAACAGCCTGGGAAAGTCTGGGATAGTCTGGGACTTGTTTGGAACAGTCTGTGACAGTTTGGGACCGACTGGGACTTGTATGGAACAGTCTGCATCAGTTTGGGACAGTCTAGGACTTGTTTGGGCCAGTCTGGGACCGTCTGGGACTTGTTTGGAACAGTCTGCGACAGTTTGGGACCGTCTGGGACTTGTTTGGAACAGTCTGCGACAGTTTGGGACAGTCTAGGACTTGTTTGCGACTGTCTGGGACAATCTGGGGCAGTCTGGGTCTTGTTTGGAACAGTCTGCGACAGTTTTGGACAGTCTAGGACTTGTTTGGGACAGTCTGGGACTTGTTTGGCACAGTCTGGTACAATCTGGGACAGTCTGGGACTTGTTTGGAACAGCCTGGGAAAGTCTGGGATAGTCTGGGACTTGTTTGGAACAGTCTGCGACAGTTTGGGACTGTCTAGGACTTGTTTGGGACAGTCTGGGACCGTCTGGGATCGTCTGGGACAGTCTGGGACTTGTTTGGAACAGTCTGCGACAGTTTGGGACAGTCTGGGACTTGTTTGGAACAGTCTGCGACAGTTTGGGACAGTCTAGGACTTGTTTGGGACAGTCTGGGACCTTCTGGGACAGTCTAGGACTTGTTTGGGACAGTCTTGGACCGTCTGGGACAGTCTGGGACTTGTTTGGAACAGTCTGCGACAGTTTGGAACCGTCTGGGACTTGTTTGGAACAGTCCGCGACAGTCTGGGATAGTCTGGGACTTGTTTGGGACAGTCTGGTAACGTCTGGGTCCGTCTGGGACAGACTAGGACTTGTTTGGGACAGTCTGGGACAATCTGGGTCAGTCTGGGACTTGTTTGGAAAAATCTGGGATCGTCTGGGACCTTCTGGAACAGTCTGGGACTTGTATGGAACAGTCTGCGACAGTTTGGGACCGTCTGGGACTTGTTTGGAACAGTCTGCGACCGTTTGAGACCGTCTGGGACTTGTGTGGAACAGTCTGCGACAGTTTGGGACAGTCTAGGACTTGTTTGGGACAGTCTGTGGCCGTCTTGGACAGTCTAGGACTTGTTTGGGACAGTCTGGGACCATCTGGGACCTTCTGGGACAGTCAGGGACTTGTTTGGAACAGTCTGCAACAGTTTGGGACCGTCTGGGACTTGTTTGGAACAGTCTGCGACAGTTTGGGACCGTCTGGGACTTGTTTGGAACAGTCTGCGACAGTTTGGGACAGTCTCGGACTTGTTTGCGACTGTCTGGGACAATCTGGGACAGTCTGATACAATCTGGGACAGACTGGGACTTGTTTGGAACAGCCTGGAAAAGTCTGGGATAGTCTGGGACTTGTTTGGAACAGTCTGTGACAGTTTGGGACCGACTGGGACTTGTTTGGAACTGTCTGCATCAGTTTGGGACAGTCTAGGACTTGTTTGGGCCAGTCTGGGACCGTCTGGGACTTGTTTGGAACAGTCTGCGACAGTTTGGGACCGTCTGGGACTTGTTTGGAACAGTCTGCGACAGTTTGGGACAGTCTAGGACTTGTTTGCGACTGTCTGGGACAATCTGGGACAGTCTGGGTCTTGTTTGGAACAGTCTGCGACAGTTTTGGACAGTCTAGGACTTGTTTGGGACAGTCTGGGACTTGTTTGGCACAGTCTGGTACAATCTGGGACAGTCTGGGACTTGTTTGGAACAGCCTGGGAAAGTCTGGGATAGACTGGGACTTGTTTGGAACAGTCTGCGACAGTTTGAGACCGTCTGGGACTTGTTTGGAACAGTCTGCGATAGTTTGGGACAGTCTAGGACTTGTTTGGGACAGTCTGTGACCGTCTGGGACCGTCTGAGACAGTCTGGGACTTGTTTGGAACAGTCTGCGACAGTTTGGGACAGTCTGGGACTTGTTTGGAACAGTCTGCGACAGTTTGGGAAAGTCTGGGACTTGTTTGGAACAGTCTGCGACAGTTTGAGACCGTCTGGGACTTGTTTGGGCCAGTCTGGGACTGTCTGGGACTTGTTTGGAACAGTCTGCGAAAGTTTCGGACCGTCTGGGACTTGTTTGGAACAGTCTGCGACAGTTTGGGACAGTCTAGGACTTGTTTGGAACAGCCTGGGGCAGTCTGGGATAGTCTGGGTCTTGTTTGGAACAATCTGCGACAGTTTGGGACCGTCTGGGACTTGTTTGGAACAGTCTGCGATAGTTTGAGACAGTCTGGGACTTGTTTGGAACAGTCCGCGACAGTCTGGGATAGTCTGGGACTTGTTTGGGACAGTCTGGTAACGTCTGGGTCCGTCTGGGACAGTCTAGGACTTGTTTGGGACAGTCTGGGACAATCTGGGTCAGTCTGGGACTTGTTTGGAACAGCCTGGGACAGTCTGGGACAGTCTAGGACTTGGTTGGAAAAATCTGGGATCGTCTGGGACCTTCTGGAACAGTCTGGGACTTGTATGGAACAGTCTGCGACAGTTTGGGACCGTCTGGGACTTGTTTGGAACAGTCTGTGACCGTTTGAGACCGTCTGGGACTTGTGTGGAACAGTCTGCGACAGTTTGGGACAGTCTAGGACTTGTTTGGGACAGTCTGTGGCCGTCTGGGACAGTCTAGGACTTGTTTGGGACAGTCTGGGACCATCTGGGACCATCTGGGACATTCAGGGACTTGTTTGGAACAGTCTGCAACAGTTTGGGACCATCTGGGTCTTGTTTGGAACAGTGTGCGACAGTTTGGGACCGTCTGGGACTTGTTTGGAACAGTCTGCGACAGTTTGGGACAGTCTCGGACTTGTTTGCGACTGTCTGCATCAGTTTGGGACAGTCTAGGACTTGTTTGGGACAGTCTGTGGCCGTCTGGGACAGTCTAGGACTTGTTTGGGACAGTCTGGGACCATCTGGGACCTTCTGGGACAGTCAGGGACTTGTTTGGAACAGTCTGCAACAGTTTGGGACCGTCTGGGACTTGTTTGGAACAGTCTGCGACAGTTTGGGACCGTCTGGGACTTGTTTGGAACAGTCTGCGACAGTTTGGGACAGTCTCGGACTTGTTTGCGACTGTCTGGGACAATCTGGGACAGTCTGATACAATCTGGGACAGACTGGGACTTGTTTGGAACAGCCTGGAAAAGTCTGGGATAGTCTGGGACTTGTTTGGAACAGTCTGTGACAGTTTGGGACCGACTGGGACTTGTTTGGAACTGTCTGCATCAGTTTGGGACAGTCTAGGACTTGTTTGGGCCAGTCTGGGACCGTCTGGGACTTGTTTGGAACAGTCTGCGACAGTTTGGGACCGTCTGGGACTTGTTTGGAACAGTCTGCGACAGTTTGGGACAGTCTAGGACTTGTTTGCGACTGTCTGGGACAATCTGGGACAGTCTGGGTCTTGTTTGGAACAGTCTGCGACAGTTTTGGACAGTCTAGGACTTGTTTGGGACAGTCTGGGACTTGTTTGGCACAGTCTGGTACAATCTGGGACAGTCTGGGACTTGTTTGGAACAGCCTGGGAAAGTCTGGGATAGTCTGGGACTTGTTTGGAACAGTCTGCGACAGTTTGGGACTGTCTAGGACTTGTTTGGGACAGTCTGGGACCGTCTGGGACCGTCTGGGACAGTCTGGGACTTGTTTGGAACAGTCTGCGACAGTTTGGGACAGTCTGGGACTTGTTTGGAACAGTCTGCGACAGTTTGGGACAGTCTAGGACTTGTTTGGGACAGTCTGGGACCGTCTGGGACCTTCTGGGACAGTCTAGGACTTGTTTGGGA
Organism: Cephus spinipes; assembly: GCA_963971525.1. Lineage (NCBI taxonomy): Eukaryota > Metazoa > Arthropoda > Insecta > Hymenoptera > Cephidae > Cephus > Cephus spinipes. The sequence goes on along the minus strand of OZ020581.1, from coordinate 10,130,174 downwards.
CAGTCTTGGACCGTCTGGGACAGTCTGGGACTTGTTTGGAACAGTCTGCGACAGTTTGGAACCGTCTGGGACTTGTTTGGAACAGTCCGCGACAGTCTGGGATAGTCTGGGACTTGTTTGGGACAGTCTGGTAACGTCTGGGTCCGTCTGGGACAGACTAGGAGTTGTTTGGGACAGTCTGGGACAATCTGGGTCAGTCTGGGACTTGTTTGGAAAAATCTGGGATCGTCTGGGACCTTCTGGAACAGTCTGGGACTTGTATGGAACAGTCTGCGACAGTTTGGGACCGTCTGGGACTTGTTTGGAACAGTCTGCGACCGTTTGAGACCGTCTGGGACTTGTGTGGAACAGTCTGCGACAGTTTGGGACAGTCTAGGACTTGTTTGGGACAGTCTGTGGCCGTCTGGGACAGTCTAGGACTTGTTTGGGACAGTATGGGACCATCTGGGACCTTCTGGGACAGTCAGGGACTTGTTTGGAACAGTCTGCAACAGTTTGGGACCGTCTGGGACTTGTTTGGAACAGTCTCCGACAGTTTGGGACCGTCTGGGACTTGTTTGGAACAGTCTGCGACAGTTTGGGACAGTCTCGGACTTGTTTGCGACTGTCTGGGACAATCTGGGACAGTCTGATACAATCTGGGACAGACTGGGACTTGTTTGGAACAGCCTGGAAAAGTCTGGGATAGTCTGGGACTTGTTTGGAACAGTCTGTGACAGTTTGGGACCGACTGGGACTTGTTTGGAACTGTCTGCATCAGTTTGGGACAGTCTAGGACTTGTTTGGGCCAGTCTGGGACCGTCTGGGACTTGTTTGGAACAGTCTGCGACAGTTTGGGACCGTCTGGGACTTGTTTGGAACAGTCTGCGACAGTTTGGGACAGTCTAGGACTTGTTTGCGACTGTCTGGGACAATCTGGGACAGTCTGGGTCTTGTTTGGAACAGTCTGCGACAGTTTTGGACAGTCTAGGACTTGTTTGGGACAGTCTGGGACTTGTTTGGCACAGTCTGGTACAATCTGGGACAGTCTGGGACTTGTTTGGAACAGCCTGGGAAAGTCTGGGATAGACTGGGACTTGTTTGGAACAGTCTGCGACAGTTTGAGACCGTCTGGGACTTGTTTGGAACAGTCTGCGATAGTTTGGGACAGTCTAGGACTTGTTTGGGACAGTCTGTGACCGTCTGGGACCGTCTGAGACAGTCTGGGACTTGTTTGGAACAGTCTGCGACAGTTTGGGACAGTCTGGGACTTGTTTGGAACAGTCTGCGACAGTTTGGGAAAGTCTGGGACTTGTTTGGAACAGTCTGCGACAGTTTGAGACCGTCTGGGACTTGTTTGGGCCAGTCTGGGACTGTCTGGGACTTGTTTGGAACAGTCTGCGACAGTTTCGGACCGTCTGGGACTTGTTTGGAACAGTCTGCGACAGTTTGGGACAGTCTAGGACTTGTTTGGAACAGCCTGGGGCAGTCTGGGATAGTCTGGGTCTTGTTTGGAACAATCTGCGACAGTTTGGGACCGTCTGGGACTTGTTTGGAACAGTCTGCGATAGTTTGAGACAGTCTGGGACTTGTTTGGAACAGTCCGCGACAGTCTGGGATAGTCTGGGACTTGTTTGGGACAGTCTGGTAACGTCTGGGTCCGTCTGGGACAGTCTAGGACTTGTTTGGGACAGTCTGGGACAATCTGGGTCAGTCTGGGACTTGTTTGGAACAGCCTGGGACAGTCTGGGACAGTCTAGGACTTGGTTGGAAAAATCTGGGATCGTCTGGGACCTTCTGGAACAGTCTGGGACTTGTATGGAACAGTCTGCGACAGTTTGGGACCGTCTGGGACTTGTTTGGAACAGTCTGCGACCGTTTGAGACCGTCTGGGACTTGTGTGGAACAGTCTGCGACAGTTTGGGACAGTCTAGGACTTGTTTGGGACAGTCTGTGGCCGTCTGGGACAGTCTAGGACTTGTTTGGGACAGTCTGGGACCATCTGGGACCATCTGGGACATTCAGGGACTTGTTTGGAACAGTCTGCAACAGTTTGGGACCATCTGGGACTTGTTTGGAACAGTCTGCGACAGTTTGGGACAGTCTCGGACTTGTTTGCGACTGTCTGCATCAGTTTGGGACAGTCTAGGACTTGTTTGGGACAGTCTGTGGCCGTCTGGGACAGTCTAGGACTTGTTTGGGACAGTCTGGGACCATCTGGGACCTTCTGGGACAGTCAGGGACTTGTTTGGAACAGTCTGCAACAGTTTGGGACCGTCTGGGACTTGTTTGGAACAGTCTGCGACAGTTTGGGACCGTCTGGGACTTGTTTGGAACAGTCTGCGACAGTTTGGGACAGTCTCGGACTTGTTTGCGACTGTCTGGGACAATCTGGGACAGTCTGATACAATCTGGGACAGACTGGGACTTGTTTGGAACAGCCTGGAAAAGTCTGGGATAGTCTGGGACTTGTTTGGAACAGTCTGTGACAGTTTGGGACCGACTGGGACTTGTTTGGAACTGTCTGCATCAGTTTGGGACAGTCTAGGACTTGTTTGGGCCAGTCTGGGACCGTCTGGGACTTGTTTGGAACAGTCTGCGACAGTTTGGGACCGTCTGGGACTTGTTTGGAACAGTCTGCGACAGTTTGGGACAGTCTCGGACTTGTTTGCGACTGTCTGGGACAATCTGGGACAGTCTGATACAATCTGGGTCAGTCTGGGACTTGTTTGGAACAGCCTGGGACAGTCTGGGACAGTCTAGGACTTGTTTGGAAAAATCTGGGACCATCTGGGACCATCTGGGACATTCAGGGACTTGTTTGGAACAGTCTGCAACAGTTTGGGACCATCTGGGTCTTGTTTGGAACAGTGTGCGACAGTTTGGGACCGTCTGGGACTTGTTTGGAACAGTCTGCGACAGTTTGGGACAGTCTCGGACTTGTTTGCGACTGTCTGCATCAGTTTGGGACAGTCTAGGACTTGTTTGGGCCAGTCTGTGACCGTCTGGGACCGTCTGGGACTTGTTTGGGACAGTCTGCGGCCGTCTGGGTCAGTCTGGGACTTGTTTGGAACAGTCTGCGACAGTTTGGAACCGTCTGGGACTTGTTTGGAACAGTCTGCGACAGTCTGGGATAGTCTGGGACTTGTTTGGGACAGTCTTGTAACGTCTGGGTCCGTCTGGGACAGTCTAGGACTTGTTTGGGCCAGTCTGGGACCGTCTGGGACAGTCTGGGACTTGTTTGGGACAGTCTGCGGCCGTCTGGGACAGTCTGGGACTTGTTTGGAACAGCCTGGGCAAGTCTGGGATAGTCTGGGACTTGTTTGGAACAGTCTGTGACAGTTTGGGACCGACTGGGACTTGTATGGAACAGTCTGCATCAGTTTGGGACAGTCTAGGACTTGTTTGGGCCAGTCTGGGACCGTCTGGGACTTGTTTGGAACAGTCTGCGACAGTTTGGGACAGTCTAGGACTTGTTTGCGACTGTCTGGGACAATCTGGGGCAGTCTGGGTCTTGTTTGGAACAGTCTGCGACAGTTTTGGACAGTCTAGGACTTGTTTGGGACAGTCTGGGACTTGTTTGGCACAGTCTGGTACAATCTGGGACAGTCTGGGACTTGTTTGGAACAGCCTGGGAAAGTCTGGGATAGTCTGGGACTTGTTTGGAACAGTCTGCGACAGTTTGGGACTGTCTAGGACTTGTTTGGGACATTCTGGGACCGTCTGGGACCGTCTGGGACAGTCTGGGACTTGTTTGGAACAGTCTGCGACAGTTTGGGACAGTCTGGGACTTGTTTGGAACAGTCTGCGACAGTTTGGGACAGTCTAGGACTTGTTTGGGACAGTCTGGGACCGTCTGGGACCTTCTGGGACAGTCTAGGACTTGTTTGGGACAGTCTTGGACCGTCTGGGACAGTCTGGGACTTGTTTGGAACAGTCTGCGACAGTTTGGAACCGTCTGGGACTTGTTTGGAACAGTTCGCGACAGCCTGGGATAGTCTGGGACTTGTTTGGGACAGTCTGGTAACGTCTGGGTCCGTCTGGGACAGACTAGGACTTGTTTGGGACAGTCTGGGACTATCTGGGTCAGTCTGGGACTTGTTTGGAACAGCCTGGGACAGTCTGGGACAGTCTAGGACTTGTTTGGAAAAATCTGGGATCGTCTGGGACCTTCTGGAACAGTCTGGGACTTGTATGGAACAGTCTGCGACAGTTTGGGACCGTCTGGGACTTGTTTGGAATAGTCTGCGACCGTTTGAGACCGTCTGGGACTTGTGTGGAACAGTCTGCGACAGTTTGGAACAGTCTAGGACTTGTTTGGGACAGTCTGTGGCCGTCTGGGACAGTCTAGGACTTGTTTGGGACAGTCTGGGACCATCTGGGACCTTCTGGGACAGTCAGGGACTTGTTTGGAACAGTCTGCAACAGTTTGGGACCGTCTGGGACTTGTTTGGAACAGTCTGCGACAGTTTGGGACCGTCTGGGACTTGTTTGGAACAGTCTGCGACAGTTTGGGACAGTCTCGGACTTGTTTGCGACTGTCTGGGACAATCTGGGACAGTCTGATACAATCTGGGACAGACTGGGACTTGTTTGGAACAACCTGGAAAAGTCTGGGATAGTCTGGGACTTGTTTGGAACAGTCTGTGACAGTTTGGGACCGACTGGGACTTGTTTGGAACTGTCTGCATCAGTTTGGGACAGTCTAGGACTTGTTTGGGCCAGTCTGGGACCGTCTGGGACTTGTTTGGAACAGTCTGCGACAGTTTGGGACCGTCTGGGACTTGTTTGGAACAGTCTGCGACAGTTTGGGACAGTCTAGGACTTGTTTGCGACTGTCTGGGACAATCTGGGACAGTCTGGGTCTTGTTTGGAACAGTCTGCGACAGTTTTGGACAGTCTAGGACTTGTTTGGGACAGTCTGGGACTTGTTTGGCACAGTCTGGTACAATCTGGGACAGTCTGGGACTTGTTTGGAACAGCCTGGGAAAGTCTGGGATAGACTGGGACTTGTTTGGAACAGTCTGCGACAGTTTGAGACCGTCTGGGACTTGTTTGGAACAGTCTGCGATAGTTTGGGACAGTCTAGGACTTGTTTGAGACAGTCTGTGACCGTCTGGGACCGTCTGAGACAGTCTGGGACTTGTTTGGAACAGTCTGCGACAGTTTGGGACAGTCTGGGACTTGTTTGGAACAGTCTGCGACAGTTTGGGACAGTCTGGGACTTGTTTGGAACAGTCTGCGACAGTTTGAGACCGTCTGGGACTTGTTTGGGCCAGTCTGGGACTGTCTGGGACTTGTTTGGAACAGTCTGCGACAGTTTCGGACCGTCTGGGACTTGTTTGGAGCAGTCTGCGACAGTTTGGGACAGTCTGGGACTTGTTTGGAACAGCCTGGGGCAGTCTGGGATAGTCTGGGTCTTGTTTGGAACAATCTGCGACAGTTTGGGACCGTCTGGGACTTGTTTGGAACAGTCTGCGATAGTTTGGGACAGTCTAGGACTTGTTTGGGACAGTCTGGGACCGTCTGGGACCGTCTCGGACAGTCTGGGACTTGTTTGGAACAGTCTGCGACAGTTTGGGACCGTCTGGGACTTGTTTGGAATAGTCTGCGACAGTTTGGGACAGTCTAGGACTTGTTTGGGACAGTCTGGGACCGTCTGGGTCCTTGTGGGACACTCTAGGACTTGTTTGGGACAGTCTGGGACCGTCTGGGACCGTCTGGGACAGTCTGGGACAGTCTGGGACTTGTTTGGAACAGTCTGCGACAGTTTGGGACCGTCTGGGACTTGTTTGGAACAGCCTGGGACAGTCTGGGGTAGTCTGGGACTTGTTTGGAACAGTCTGCGACAGTTTGGGACCGTCCGGGACTTGTTTGGAACAGTCTGCGACAGTCTGGGATAGTCTGGGACTTGTTTGGAACAGTCTGCGACAGATTGGGACCGTCTGGGACTTGTTTGGAACAGTCTGCGACCGTTTGAGACCGTCTGGGACTTGTTTGGAACAGTCTGCGACAGTTTGGGACTGTCTAGGACTTGTTTGGGACATTCTGGGACCGTCTGGGACCGTCTGGGACAGTCTGGGACTTGTTTGGAACAGTCTGCGACAGTTTGGGACAGTCTGGGACTTGTTTGGAACAGTCTGCGACAGTTTGGGACAGTCTAGGACTTGTTTGGGACAGTCTGGGACCGTCTGGGACCTTCTGGGACAGTCTAGGACTTGTTTGGGACAGTCTTGGACCGTCTGGGACAGTCTGGGACTTGTTTGGAACAGTCTGCGACAGTTTGGAACCGTCTGGGACTTGTTTGGAACAGTTCGCGACAGTCTGGGATAGTCTGGGACTTGTTTGGGACAGTCTGGTAACGTCTGGGTCCGTCTGGGACAGACTAGGACTTGTTTGGGACAGTCTGGGACTATCTGGGTCAGTCTGGGACTTGTTTGGAACAGCCTGGGACAGTCTGGGACAGTCTAGGACTTGTTTGGAAAAATCTGGGATCGTCTGGGACCTTCTGGAACAGTCTGGGACTTGTATGGAACAGTCTGCGACAGTTTGGGACCGTCTGGGACTTGTTTGGAATAGTCTGCGACCGTTTGAGACCGTCTGGGACTTGTGTGGAACAGTCTGCGACAGTTTGGGACAGTCTAGGACTTGTTTGGGACAGTCTGTGGCCGTCTGGGACAGTCTAGGACTTGTTTGGGACAGTCTGGGACCATCTGGGACCTTCTGGGACAGTCAGGGACTTGTTTGGAACAGTCTGCAACAGTTTGGGACCGTCTGGGACTTGTTTGGAACAGTCTGCGACAGTTTGGGACCGTCTGGGACTTGTTTGGAACAGTCTGCGACAGTTTGGGACAGTCTCGGACTTGTTTGCGACTGTCTGGGACAATCTGGGACAGTCTGATACAATCTGGGACAGACTGGGACTTGTTTGGAACAACCTGGAAAAGTCTGGGATAGTCTGGGACTTGTTTGGAACAGTCTGTGACAGTTTGGGACCGACTGGGACTTGTTTGGAACTGTCTGCATCAGTTTGGGACAGTCTAGGACTTGTTTGGGCCAGTCTGGGACCGTCTGGGACTTGTTTGGAACAGTCTGCGACAGTTTGGGACCGTCTGGGACTTGTTTGGAACAGTCTGCGACAGTTTGGGACAGTCTAGGACTTGTTTGCGACTGTCTGGGACAATCTGGGACAGTCTGGGTCTTGTTTGGAACAGTCTGCGACAGTTTTGGACAGTCTAGGACTTGTTTGGGACAGTCTGGGACTTGTTTGGCACAGTCTGGTACAATCTGGGACAGTCTGGGACTTGTTTGGAACAGCCTGGGAAAGTCTGGGATAGACTGGGACTTGTTTGGAACAGTCTGCGACAGTTTGAGACCGTCTGGGACTTGTTTGGAACAGTCTGCGATAGTTTGGGACAGTCTAGGACTTGTTTGGGACAGTCTGTGACCGTCTGGGACCGTCTGAGACAGTCTGGGACTTGTTTGGAACAGTCTGCGACAGTTTGGGACAGTCTGGGACTTGTTTGGAACAGTCTGCGACAGTTTGGGACAGTCTGGGACTTGTTTGGAACAGTCTGCGACAGTTTGAGACCGTCTGGGACTTGTTTGGGCCAGTCTGGGACTGTCTGGGACTTGTTTGGAACAGTCTGCGACAGTTTCGGACCGTCTGGGACTTGTTTGGAGCAGTCCGCGACAGTTTGGGACAGTCTAGGACTTGTTTGGAACAGCCTGGGGCAGTCTGGGATAGTCTGGGTCTTGTTTGGAACAATCTGCGACAGTTTGGGACCGTCTGGGACTTGTTTGGAACAGTCTGCGATAGTTTGGGACAGTCTAGGACTTGTTTGGGACAGTCTGGGACCGTCTGGGACCGTCTCGGACAGTCTGGGACTTGTTTGGAACAGTCTGCGACAGTTTGGGACCGTCTGGGACTTGTTTGGAACAGTCTGCGACAGTTTGGGACAGTCTAGGACTTGTTTGGGACAGTCTGGGACCGTCTGGGTCCTTGTGGGACACTCTAGGACTTGTTTGGGACAGTCTGGGACCGTCTGGGACCGTCTGGGACAGTCTGGGACAGTCTGGGACTTGTTTGGAACAGTCTGCGACAGTTTGGGACCGTCTGGGACTTGTTTGGAACAGCCTGGGACAGTCTGGGGTAGTCTGGGACTTGTTTGGAACAGTCTGCGACAGTTTGGGACCGTCCGGGACTTGTTTGGAACAGTCTGCGACAGTCTGGGATAGTCTGGGACTTGTTTGGAACAGTCTGCGACAGATTGGGACCGTCTGGGACTTGTTTGGAACAGTCTGCGACCGTTTGAGACCGTCTGGGGCTTGTTTGGAACAGTCTGCGACAGTTTGGGACAGTCTAGGACTTGTTTGGGACAGTCTGTGGCCGTCTGGGACAGTCTAGGACTTGTTTGGAACAGTCTGCGACAGTTTGGGACCGTCTGGGACTTGTTTGGAACAGTCTGCGACAGTTTGGGACCGTCTGGAACTTGTTTGGAACAGTCTGCGACAGTTTGGGACAGTATAGGACTTGTTTGCGACTGTCTGGGACAGTCTGGGGCAGTCTGGGTCTTGTTTGGAACAGTCTGCGGCAGTTTTGGACAGTCTAGGACTTGTTTGGGACAGTCTGGGACTTGTTTGGCACAGTCTGGTAACGTCTGGGTCCGTCTGGGACAGTCTAGGACTTGTTTGGGACAGTCTGGGACAATCTGGGACAGTCTGGGACTTGTTTGGAACAGCCTGGGAAAGTCTGGGATAGTCTGGGTCTTGTTTGGAACAGTCTGTGACAGTTTGGGACCGACTGGGACTTGTTTGGAACTGTCTGCATCAGTTTGGGACAGTCTAGGACTTGTTTGGGCCAGTCTGTGACCGTCTGGGACCATCTGGGACTTGTTTGGGACAGTCTGCGGCCGTCTGGGTCAGTCTGGGACTTGTTTGGACCATTCTGCGACAGTTTGGAACCGTCTGGGACTTGTTTGGAACAGTCTGCGACAGTCTGGGATAGTCTGGGACTTGTTTTGGACAGTCTGGTAACGTCTGGGTCCGTCTGGGACAGTCTAGGACTTGTTTGGGCCAGTCTGGGACCGTCTGGGACCGTCTGGGACTTGTTTGGGACAGTCTGCGGCCGTCTGGGACAGTCTGGGACTTGTTTGGAACAGTCTGCGACAGTTTGGGACAGTCTAGGACTTGTTTGGGACAGTCTGGGACCGTCTGGGACCTTCTGGGACAGTCTAGGACTTGTTTAACACAGTCTTGGACCGTCTGGGACCGTCTGGGACAGTCTGGGACTTGTTTGGAACAGTCTGGGACAGTCTTGGACTGTCTGGGACTTGTTTGGAACAGCCTGGGGTAGTCTGGGACTTGTTTTGAACAGTCTGCGACAGTTTGGGACCGTCTGGGACTTGTTTGGAACAGTCTGCGACAGTTTGGGACAGTCTGAGACTTGTTTGGAACAGTCTGCGACAGTCTGGGATAGTCTGGGACTTGTTTGGGACAGTCTGGTAACGTCTGGGTCCGTCTGGGACAGTCTAGGACTTGTTTGGGACAGTCTGGGACAATCTGGGACAGTCTGGGACTTGTTGGGAACAGCCTGGGACCGTCTGGCACAGTCTAGGACTTGTTTGGAAAAATCTGGGATCGTCTGGGACCTTCTGGAACAGTCTGGGACTTGTGTGGAACAGTCTGCGACAGTTTGGGACAGTCTAGGACTTGTTTGGGACAGTCTGTGGCCGTCTGGGACAGTCTATGACTTGTTTTGCGACTGTCTGGGACAATCTGGGACAGTCTGGGTCTTGTTTGGAACAGTCTGCGACAGTTTTGGACAGTCTAGGACTTGTTTGGGACAGTCTGGGACTTGTTTGGCACAGTCTGGTACAATCTGGGACAGTCTGGGACTTGTTTGGAACAGCCTGGGAAAGTCTGGGATAGTCTGGGACTTGTTTGGAACAGTCTGTGACAGTTTGGGACCGACTGGGACTTGTATGGAACAGTCTGCATCAGTTTGGGACAGTCTAGGACTTGTTTGGGCCAGTCTGGGACCGTCTGGGACTTGTTTGGAACAGTCTGCGACAGTTTGGGACCGTCTGGGACTTGTTTGGAACAGTCTGCGACAGTTTGGGACAGTCTAGGACTTGTTTGCGACTGTCTGGGACAATCTGGGGCAGTCTGGGTCTTGTTTGGAACAGTCTGCGACAGTTTTGGACAGTCTAGGACTTGTTTGGGACAGTCTGGGACTTGTTTGGCACAGTCTGGTACAATCTGGGACAGTCTGGGACTTGTTTGGAACAGCCTGGGAAAGTCTGGGATAGTCTGGGACTTGTTTGGAACAGTCTGCGACAGTTTGGGACTGTCTAGGACTTGTTTGGGACAGTCTGGGACCGTCTGGGACCGTCTGGGACAGTCTGGGACTTGTTTGGGACAGTCTGGGACTTGTTTGGCACAGTCTGGTACAATCTGGGACAGTCTGGGACTTGTTTGGAACAGCCTGGGAAAGTCTGGGATAGTCTGGGACTTGTTTGGAACAGTCTGCGACAGTTTGGGACTGTCTAGGACTTGTTTGGGACAGTCTGGGACCGTCTGGGACCGTCTGGGACAGTCTGGGACTTGTTTGGAACAGTCTGCGACAGTTTGGGACAGTCTGGGACTTGTTTGGAACAGTCTGCGACAGTTTGGGACAGTCTAGGACTTGTTTGGGACAGTCTGGGACCGTCTGGGACCTTCTGGGACAGTTTAGGACTTGTTTGGGACAGTCTTGGACCGTCTGGGACAGTCTGGGACTTGTTTGGAACAGTCAGCGACAGTTTGGGACCGTCTGAGACTTGTTTGGAACAGTCTGCGACAGTCTGGGATAGTCTGGGACTTGTTTGGGACAGTCTGGTAACGTCTGGGTCCGTCTGGGACAGTCTAGGACTTGTTTGGGACAGTCTGGGACAATCTGGGACAGTCTGGGACTTGTTTGGAACAGCCTGGGACAGTCTGGGACAGTCTAGGACTTGTTTGGAAAAATCTGGGATCGTCTGGGACCTTCTGGAACAGTCTGGGACTTGTATGGAACAGTCTGCGATAGTTTGGGACCGTCTGGGACTTGTTTGGAACAGTCTGCGACCGTTTGAGACCGTCTGGGACTTGTGTGGAACAGTCTGCGACAGTTTGGGACAGTCTAGGACTTGTTTGGGACAGTCTGTGGCCGTCTGGGACAGTCTAGGACTTGTTTGGGACAGTCTGGGACCATCTGGGACCATCTGGGACATTCAGGGACTTGTTTGGAACAGTCTGCAACAGTTTGGGACCATCTGGGTCTTGTTTGGAACAGTGTGCGACAGTTTGGGACCGTCTGGGACTTGTTTGGAACAGTCTGCGACAGTTTGGGACAGTCTCGGACTTGTTTGCGACTGTCTGCATCAGTTTGGGACAGTCTAGGACTTGTTTGGGCCAGTCTGGGACCGTCTGGGACCGTCTGGGACTTGTTTGGGACAGTCTGCGGCCGTCTGGGACAGTCTGGGACTTGTTTGGAACAGCCTGGGCAAGTCTGGGATAGTCTGGGACTTGTTTGGAACAGTCTGTGACAGTTTGGGACCGACTGGGACTTGTATGGAACAGTCTGCATCAGTTTGGGACAGTCTAGGACTTGTTTGGGCCAGTCTGGGACCGTCTGGGACTTGTTTGGAACAGTCTGCGACAGTTTGGGACAGTCTAGGACTTGTTTGGGACAGTCTGGGACCGTCTGGGACCTTCTGGGACAGTCTAGGACTTGTTTGGGACAGTCTTGGACCGTCTGGGACAGTCTGGGACTTGTTTGGAACAGTCTGCGACAGTTTGGAACCGTCTGGGACTTGTTTGGAACAGTCCGCGACAGTCTGGGATAGTCTGGGACTTGTTTGGGACAGTCTGGTAACGTCTGGGTCCGTCTGGGACAGACTAGGACTTGTTTGGGACAGTCTGGGACAATCTGGGTCAGTCTGGGACTTGTTTGGAAAAATCTGGGATCGTCTGGGACCTTCTGGAACAGTCTGGGACTTGTATGGAACAGTCTGCGACAGTTTGGGACCGTCTGGGACTTGTTTGGAACAGTCTGCGACCGTTTGAGACCGTCTGGGACTTGTGTGGAACAGTCTGCGACAGTTTGGGACAGTCTAGGACTTGTTTGGGACAGTCTGTGGCCGTCTGGGACAGTCTAGGACTTGTTTGGGACAGTATGGGACCATCTGGGACCTTCTGGGACAGTCAGGGACTTGTTTGGAACAGTCTGCAACAGTTTGGGACCGTCTGGGACTTGTTTGGAACAGTCTCCGACAGTTTGGGACCGTCTGGGACTTGTTTGGAACAGTCTGCGACAGTTTGGGACAGTCTCGGACTTGTTTGCGACTGTCTGGGACAATCTGGGACAGTCTGATACAATCTGGGACAGACTGGGACTTGTTTGGAACAGCCTGGAAAAGTCTGGGATAGTCTGGGACTTGTTTGGAACAGTCTGTGACAGTTTGGGACCGACTGGGACTTGTTTGGAACTGTCTGCATCAGTTTGGGACAGTCTAGGACTTGTTTGGGCCAGTCTGGGACCGTCTGGGACTTGTTTGGAACAGTCTGCGACAGTTTGGGACCGTCTGGGACTTGTTTGGAACAGTCTGCGACAGTTTGGGACAGTCTAGGACTTGTTTGCGACTGTCTGGGACAATCTGGGACAGTCTGGGTCTTGTTTGGAACAGTCTGCGACAGTTTTGGACAGTCTAGGACTTGTTTGGGACAGTCTGGGACTTGTTTGGCACAGTCTGGTACAATCTGGGACAGTCTGGGACTTGTTTGGAACAGCCTGGGAAAGTCTGGGATAGACTGGGACTTGTTTGGAACAGTCTGCGACAGTTTGAGACCGTCTGGGACTTGTTTGGAACAGTCTGCGATAGTTTGGGACAGTCTAGGACTTGTTTGGGACAGTCTGTGACCGTCTGGGACCGTCTGAGACAGTCTGGGACTTGTTTGGAACAGTCTGCGACAGTTTGGGACAGTCTGGGACTTGTTTGGAACAGTCTGCGACAGTTTGGGAAAGTCTGGGACTTGTTTGGAACAGTCTGCGACAGTTTGAGACCGTCTGGGACTTGTTTGGGCCAGTCTGGGACTGTCTGGGACTTGTTTGGAACAGTCTGCGACAGTTTCGGACCGTCTGGGACTTGTTTGGAACAGTCTGCGACAGTTTGGGACAGTCTAGGACTTGTTTGGAACAGCCTGGGGCAGTCTGGGATAGTCTGGGTCTTGTTTGGAACTATCTGCGACAGTTTGGGACCGTCTGGGACTTGTTTGGAACAGTCTGCGATAGTTTGAGACAGTCTGGGACTTGTTTGGAACAGTCCGCGACAGTCTGGGATAGTCTGGGACTTGTTTGGGACAGTCTGGTAACGTCTGGGTCCGTCTGGGACAGTCTAGGACTTGTTTGGGACAGTCTGGGACAATCTGGGTCAGTCTGGGACTTGTTTGGAACAGCCTGGGACAGTCTGGGACAGTCTAGGACTTGGTTGGAAAAATCTGGGATCGTCTGGGACCTTCTGGAACAGTCTGGGACTTGTATGGAACAGTCTGCGACAGTTTGGGACCGTCTGGGACTTGTTTGGAACAGTCTGCGACCGTTTGAGACCGTCTGGGACTTGTGTGGAACAGTCTGCGACAGTTTGGGACAGTCTAGGACTTGTTTGGGACAGTCTGGGACCATCTGGGACCATCTGGGACATTCAGGGACTTGTTTGGAACAGTCTGCAACAGTTTGGGACCATCTGGGTCTTGTTTGGAACAGTGTGCGACAGTTTGGGACCGTCTGGGACTTGTTTGGAACAGTCTGCGACAGTTTGGGACAGTCTCGGACTTGTTTGCGACTGTCTGCATCAGTTTGGGACAGTCTAGGACTTGTTTGGGACAGTCTGTGGCCGTCTGGGACAGTCTAGGACTTGTTTGGGACAGTCTGGGACCATCTGGGACCTTCTGGGACAGTCAGGGACTTGTTTGGAACAGTCTGCAACAGTTTGGGACCGTCTGGGACTTGTTTGGAACAGTCTGCGACAGTTTGGGACAGTCTCGGACTTGTTTGCGACTGTCTGCATCAGTTTGGGACAGTCTAGGACTTGTTTGGGACAGTCTGTGGCCGTCTGGGACAGTCTAGGACTTGTTTGGGACAGTCTGGGACCATCTGGGACCTTCTGGGACAGTCAGGGACTTGTTTGGAACAGTCTGCAACAGTTTGGGACCGTCTGGGACTTGTTTGGAACAGTCTGCGACAGTTTGGGACCGTCTGGGACTTGTTTGGAACAGTCTGCGACAGTTTGGGACAGTCTCGGACTTGTTTGCGACTGTCTGGGACAATCTGGGACTGTCTGATACAATCTGGGACAGACTGGGACTTGTTTGGAACAGCCTGGAAAAGTCTGGGATAGTCTGGGACTTGTTTGGAACAGTCTGTGACAGTTTGGGACCGACTGGGACTTGTTTGGAACTGTCTGCATCAGTTTGGGACAGTCTAGGACTTGTTTGGGCCAGTCTGGGACCGTCTGGGACTTGTTTGGAACAGTCTGCGACAGTTTGGGACCGTCTGGGACTTGTTTGGAACAGTCTGCGACAGTTTGGGACAGTCTAGGACTTGTTTGCGACTGTCTGGGACAATCTGGGACAGTCTGGGTCTTGTTTGGAACAGTCTGCGACAGTTTTGGACAGTCTAGGACTTGTTTGGGACAGTCTGGGACTTGTTTGGCACAGTCTGGTACAATCTGGGACAGTCTGGGACTTGTTTGGAACAGCCTGGGAAAGTCTGGGATAGACTGGGACTTGTTTGGAACAGTCTGCGACAGTTTGAGACCGTCTGGGACTTGTTTGGAACAGTCTGCGATAGTTTGGGACAGTCTAGGACTTGTTTGGGACAGTCTGTGACCGTCTGGGACCGTCTGAGACAGTCTGGGACTTGTTTGGAACAGTCTGCGACAGTTTGGGACAGTCTGGGACTTGTTTGGAACAGTCTGCGACAGTTTGGGAAAGTCTGGGACTTGTTTGGAACAGTCTGCGACAGTTTGAGACCGTCTGGGACTTGTTTGGGCCAGTCTGGGACTGTCTGGGACTTGTTTGGAACAGTCTGCGACAGTTTCGGACCGTCTGGGACTTGTTTGGAACAGTCTGCGACAGTTTGGGACAGTCTAGGACTTGTTTGGAACAGCCTGGGGCAGTCTGGGATAGTCTGGGTCTTGTTTGGAACAATCTGCGACAGTTTGGGACCGTCTGGGACTTGTTTGGAACAGTCTGCGATAGTTTGAGACAGTCTGGGACTTGTTTGGAACAGTCCGCGACAGTCTGGGATAGTCTGGGACTTGTTTGGGACAGTCTGGTAACGTCTGGGTCCGTCTGGGACAGTCTAGGACTTGTTTGGGACAGTCTGGGACAATCTGGGTCAGTCTGGGACTTGTTTGGAACAGCCTGGGACAGTCTGGGACAGTCTAGGACTTGGTTGGAAAAATCTGGGATCGTCTGGGACCTTCTGGAACAGTCTGGGACTTGTATGGAACAGTCTGCGACAGTTTGGGACCGTCTGGGACTTGTTTGGAACAGTCTGCGACCGTTTGAGACCGTCTGGGACTTGTGTGGAACAGTCTGCGACAGTTTGGGACAGTCTAGGACTTGTTTGGGACAGTCTGTGGCCGTCTGGGACAGTCTAGGACTTGTTTGGGACAGTCTGGGACCATCTGGGACCATCTGGGACATTCAGGGACTTGTTTGGAACAGTCTGCAACAGTTTGGGACCATCTGGGACTTGTTTGGAACAGTCTGCGACAGTTTGGGACAGTCTCGGACTTGTTTGCGACTGTCTGCATCAGTTTGGGACAGTCTAGGACTTGTTTGGGACAGTCTGTGGCCGTCTGGGACAGTCTAGGACTTGTTTGGGACAGTCTGGGACCATCTGGGACCTTCTGGGACAGTCAGGGACTTGTTTGGAACAGTCTGCAACAGTTTGGGACCGTCTGGGACTTGTTTGGAACAGTCTGCGACAGTTTGGGACCGTCTGGGACTTGTTTGGAACAGTCTGCGACAGTTTGGGACAGTCTCGGACTTGTTTGCGACTGTCTGGGACAATCTGGGACAGTCTGATACAATCTGGGACAGACTGGGACTTGTTTGGAACAGCCTGGAAAAGTCTGGGATAGTCTGGGACTTGTTTGGAACAGTCTGTGACAGTTTGGGACCGACTGGGACTTGTTTGGAACTGTCTGCATCAGTTTGGGACAGTCTAGGACTTGTTTGGGCCAGTCTGGGACCGTCTGGGACTTGTTTGGAACAGTCTGCGACAGTTTGGGACCGTCTGGGACTTGTTTGGAACAGTCTGCGACAGTTTGGGACAGTCTAGGACTTGTTTGCGACTGTCTGGGACAATCTGGGACAGTCTGGGTCTTGTTTGGAACAGTCTGCGACAGTTTTGGACAGTCTAGGACTTGTTTGGGACAGTCTGGGACTTGTTTGGCACAGTCTGGTACAATCTGGGACAGTCTGGGACTTGTTTGGAACAGCCTGGGAAAGTCTGGGATAGACTGGGACTTGTTTGGAACAGTCTGCGACAGTTTGAGACCGTCTGGGACTTGTTTGGAACAGTCTGCGATAGTTTGGGACAGTCTAGGACTTGTTTGGGACAGTCTGTGACCGTCTGGGACCGTCTGAGACAGTCTGGGACTTGTTTGGAACAGTCTGCGACAGTTTGGGACAGTCTGGGACTTGTTTGGAACAGTCTGCGACAGTTTGGGAAAGTCTGGGACTTGTTTGGAACAGTCTGCGACAGTTTGAGACCGTCTGGGACTTGTTTGGGCCAGTCTGGGACTGTCTGGGACTTGTTTGGAACAGTCTGCGACAGTTTCGGACCGTCTGGGACTTGTTTGGAACAGTCTGCGACAGTTTGGGACAGTCTAGGACTTGTTTGGAACAGCCTGGGGCAGTCTGGGATAGTCTGGGTCTTGTTTGGAACAATCTGCGACAGTTTGGGACCGTCTGGGACTTGTTTGGAACAGTCTGCGATAGTTTGGGACAGTCTGGGACTTGTTTGGAACAGTCCGCGACAGTCTGGGATAGTCTGGGACTTGTTTGGGACAGTCTGGTAACGTCTGGGTCCGTCTGGGACAGTCTAGGACTTGTTTGGGACAGTCTGGGACAATCTGGGTCAGTCTGGGACTTGTTTGGAACAGCCTGGGACAGTCTGGGACAGTCTAGGACTTGTTTGGAAAAATCTGGGATCGTCTGGGACCTTCTGGAACAGTCTGGGACTTGTATGGAACAGTCTGCGACAGTTTGGGACCGTCTGGGACTTGTTTGGAACAGTCTGCGACCGTTTGAGACCGTCTGGGACTTGTGTGGAACAGTCTGCGACAGTTTGGGACAGTCTAGGACTTGTTTGGGACAGTCTGTGGCCGTCTGGGACAGTCTAGGACTTGTTTGGGACAGTCTGGGACCATCTGGGACCATCTGGGACATTCAGGGACTTGTTTGGAACAGTCTGCAACAGTTTGGGACCATCTGGGTCTTGTTTGGAACAGTGTGCGACAGTTTGGGACCGTCTGGGACTTGTTTGGAACAGTCTGCGACAGTTTGGGACAGTCTCGGACTTGTTTGCGACTGTCTGCATCAGTTTGGGACAGTCTAGGACTTGTTTGGGCCAGTCTGTGACCGTCTGGGACCGTCTGGGACTTGTTTGGGACAGTCTGCGGCCGTCTGGGTCAGTCTGGGACTTGTTTGGAACAGTCTGCGACAGTTTGGAACCGTCTGGGACTTGTTTGGAACAGTCTGCGACAGTCTGGGATAGTCTGGGACTTGTTTGGGACAGTCTTGTAACGTCTGGGTCCGTCTGGGACAGTCTAGGACTTGTTTGGGCCAGTCTGGGACCGTCTGGGACCGTCTGGGACTTGTTTGGGACAGTCTGCGGCCGTCTGGGACAGTCTGGGACTTGTTTGGAACAGCCTGGGCAAGTCTGGGATAGTCTGGGACTTGTTTGGAACAGTCTGTGACAGTTTGGGACCGACTGGGACTTGTATGGAACAGTCTGCATCAGTTTGGGACAGTCTAGGACTTGTTTGGGCCAGTCTGGGACCGTCTGGGACTTGTTTGGAACAGTCTGCGACAGTTTGGGACAGTCTAGGACTTGTTTGCGACTGTCTGGGACAATCTGGGGCAGTCTGGGTCTTGTTTGGAACAGTCTGCGACAGTTTTGGACAGTCTAGGACTTGTTTGGGACAGTCTGGGACTTGTTTGGCACAGTCTGGTACAATCTGGGACAGTCTGGGACTTGTTTGGAACAGCCTGGGAAAGTCTGGGATAGTCTGGGACTTGTTTGGAACAGTCTGCGACAGTTTGGGACTGTCTAGGACTTGTTTGGGACATTCTGGGACCGTCTGGGACCGTCTGGGACAGTCTGGGACTTGTTTGGAACAGTCTGCGACAGTTTGGGACAGTCTGGGACTTGTTTGGAACAGTCTGCGACAGTTTGGGACAGTCTAGGACTTGTTTGGGACAGTCTGGGACCGTCTGGGACCTTCTGGGACAGTCTAGGACTTGTTTGGGACAGTCTTGGACCGTCTGGGACAGTCTGGGACTTGTTTGGAACAGTCTGCGACAGTTTGGAACCGTCTGGGACTTGTTTGGAACAGTTCGCGACAGTCTGGGATAGTCTGGGACTTGTTTGGGACAGTCTGGTAACGTCTGGGTCCGTCTGGGACAGACTAGGACTTGTTTGGGACAGTCTGGGACTATCTGGGTCAGTCTGGGACTTGTTTGGAACAGCCTGGGACAGTCTGGGACAGTCTAGGACTTGTTTGGAAAAATCTGGGATCGTCTGGGACCTTCTGGAACAGTCTGGGACTTGTATGGAACAGTCTGCGACAGTTTGGGACCGTCTGGGACTTGTTTGGAATAGTCTGCGACCGTTTGAGACCGTCTGGGACTTGTGTGGAACAGTCTGCGACAGTTTGGGACAGTCTAGGACTTGTTTGGGACAGTCTGTGGCCGTCTGGGACAGTCTAGGACTTGTTTGGGACAGTCTGGGACCATCTGGGACCTTCTGGGACAGTCAGGGACTTGTTTGGAACAGTCTGCAACAGTTTGGGACCGTCTGGGACTTGTTTGGAACAGTCTGCGACAGTTTGGGACCGTCTGGGACTTGTTTGGAACAGTCTGCGACAGTTTGGGACAGTCTCGGACTTGTTTGCGACTGTCTGGGACAATCTGGGACAGTCTGATACAATCTGGGACAGACTGGGACTTGTTTGGAACAACCTGGAAAAGTCTGGGATAGTCTGGGACTTGTTTGGAACAGTCTGTGACAGTTTGGGACCGACTGGGACTTGTTTGGAACTGTCTGCATCAGTTTGGGACAGTCTAGGACTTGTTTGGGCCAGTCTGGGACCGTCTGGGACTTGTTTGGAACAGTCTGCGACAGTTTGGGACCGTCTGGGACTTGTTTGGAACAGTCTGCGACAGTTTGGGACAGTCTAGGACTTGTTTGCGACTGTCTGGGACAATCTGGGACAGTCTGGGTCTTGTTTGGAACAGTCTGCGACAGTTTTGGACAGTCTAGGACTTGTTTGGGACAGTCTGGGACTTGTTTGGCACAGTCTGGTACAATCTGGGACAGTCTGGGACTTGTTTGGAACAGCCTGGGAAAGTCTGGGATAGACTGGGACTTGTTTGGAACAGTCTGCGACAGTTTGAGACCGTCTGGGACTTGTTTGGAACAGTCTGCGATAGTTTGGGACAGTCTAGGACTTGTTTGGGACAGTCTGTGACCGTCTGGGACCGTCTGAGACAGTCTGGGACTTGTTTGGAACAGTCTGCGACAGTTTGGGACAGTCTGGGACTTGTTTGGAACAGTCTGCGACAGTTTGGGACAGTCTGGGACTTGTTTGGAACAGTCTGCGACAGTTTGAGACCGTCTGGGACTTGTTTGGGCCAGTCTGGGACTGTCTGGGACTTGTTTGGAACAGTCTGCGACAGTTTCGGACCGTCTGGGACTTGTTTGGAGCAGTCTGCGACAGTTTGGGACAGTCTAGGACTTGTTTGGAACAGCCTGGGGCAGTCTGGGATAGTCTGGGCCTTGTTTGGAACAATCTGCGACAGTTTGGGACCGTCTGGGACTTGTTTGGAACAGTCTGCGATAGTTTGGGACAGTCTAGGACTTGTTTGGGACAGTCTGGGACCGTTTGGGACCGTCTCGGACAGTCTGGGACTTGTTTGGAACAGTCTGCGACAGTTTGGGACCGTCTGGGACTTGTTTGGAACAGTCTGCGACAGTTTGGGACAGTCTAGGACTTGTTTGGGACAGTCTGGGACCGTCTGGGTCCTTGTGGGACACTCTAGGACTTGTTTGGGACAGTCTGGGACCGTCTGGGACCGTCTGGGACCGTCTGGGACAGTCTGGGACAGTCTGGGACTTGTTTGGAACAGTCTGCGACAGTTTGGGACCGTCTGGGACTTGTTTGGAACAGCCTGGGACAGTCTGGGGTAGTCTGGGACTTGTTTGGAACAGTCTGCGACAGTTTGGGACCGTCCGGGACTTGTTTGGAACAGTCTGCGACAGTCTGGGATAGTCTGGGACTTGTTTGGAACAGTCTGCGACAGATTGGGACCGTCTGGGACTTGTTTGGAACAGTCTGCGACCGTTTGAGACCGTCTGGGGCTTGTTTGGAACAGTCTGCGACAGTTTGGGACAGTCTAGGACTTGTTTGGGACAGTCTGTGGCCGTCTGGGACAGTCTAGGACTTGTTTGGAACAGTCTGCGACAGTTTGGGACCGTCTGGGACTTGTTTGGAACAGTCTGCGACAGTTTGGGACCGTCTGGAACTTGTTTGGAACAGTCTGCGACAGTTTGGGACAGTCTAGGACTTGTTTGCGACTGTCTGGGACAGTCTGGGGCAGTCTGGGTCTTGTTTGGAACAGTCTGCGGCAGTTTTGGACAGTCTAGGACTTGTTTGGGACAGTCTGGGACTTGTTTGGCACAGTCTGGTAACGTCTGGGTCCGTCTGGGACAGTCTAGGACTTGTTTGGGACAGTCTGGGACAATCTGGGACAGTCTGGGACTTGTTTGGAACAGCCTGGGAAAGTCTGGGATAGTCTGGGTCTTGTTTGGAACAGTCTGTGACAGTTTGGGACCGACTGGGACTTGTTTGGAACTGTCTGCATCAGTTTGGGACAGTCTAGGACTTGTTTGGGCCAGTCTGTGACCGTCTGGGACCATCTGGGACTTGTTTGGGACAGTCTGCGGCCGTCTGGGTCAGTCTGGGACTTGTTTTGGACAGTCTGGTAACGTCTGGGTCCGTCTGGGACAGTCTAGGACTTGTTTGGGCCAGTCTGGGACCGTCTGGGACCGTCTGGGACTTGTTTGGGACAGTCTGCGGCCGTCTGGGACAGTCTGGGACTTGTTTGGAACAGTCTGCGACAGTTTGGGACAGTCTAGGACTTGTTTGGGACAGTCTGGGACCGTCTGGGACCTTCTGGGACAGTCTAGGACTTGTTTAAGACAGTCTTGGACCGTCTGGGACCGTCTGGGACAGTCTGGGACTTGTTTGGAACAGTCTGGGACAGTCTTGGACTGTCTGGGACTTGCTTGGAACAGCCTGGGGTAGTCTGGGACTTGTTTTGAACAGTCTGCGACAGTTTGGGACCGTCTGGGACTTGTTTGGAACAGTCTGCGACAGTTTGGGACAGTCTGAGACTTGTTTGGAACAGTCTGCGACAGTCTGGGATAGTCTGGGACTTGTTTGGGACAGTCTGGTAACGTCTGGGTCCGTCTGGGACAGTCTAGGACTTGTTTGGGACAGTCTGGGACAATCTGGGACAGTCTGGGACTTGTTGGGAACAGCCTGGGACAGTCTGGCACAGTCTAGGACTTGTTTGGAAAAATCTGGGATCGTCTGGGACCTTCTGGAACAGTCTGGGACTTGTGTGGAACAGTCTGCGACAGTTTGGGACAGTCTAGGACTTGTTTGGGACAGTCTGTGGCCGTCTGGGACAGTCTATGACTTGTTTTGCGACTGTCTGGGACAATCTGGGACAGTCTGGGTCTTGTTTGGAACAGTCTGCGACAGTTTTGGACAGTCTAGGACTTGTTTGGGACAGTCTGGGACTTGTTTGGCACAGTCTGGTACAATCTGGGACAGTCTGGGACTTGTTTGGAACAGCCTGGGAAAGTCTGGGATAGTCTGGGACTTGTTTGGAACAGTCTGTGACAGTTTGGGACCGACTGGGACTTGTATGGAACAGTCTGCATCAGTTTGGGACAGTCTAGGACTTGTTTGGGCCAGTCTGGGACCGTCTGGGACTTGTTTGGAACAGTCTGCGACAGTTTGGGACCGTCTGGGACTTGTTTGGAACAGTCTGCGACAGTTTGGGACAGTCTAGGACTTGTTTGCGACTGTCTGGGACAATCTGGGGCAGTCTGGGTCTTGTTTGGAACAGTCTGCGACAGTTTTGGACAGTCTAGGACTTGTTTGGGACAGTCTGGGACTTGTTTGGCACAGTCTGGTACAATCTGGGACAGTCTGGGACTTGTTTGGAACAGCCTGGGAAAGTCTGGGATAGTCTGGGACTTGTTTGGAACAGTCTGCGACAGTTTGGGACTGTCTAGGACTTGTTTGGGACAGTCTGGGACCGTCTGGGACCGTCTGGGACAGTCTGGGACTTGTTTGGGACAGTCTGGGACTTGTTTGGGACAGTCTGGGACTTGTTTGGCACAGTCTGGTACAATCTGGGACAGTCTGGGACTTGTTTGGAACAGCCTGGGAAAGTCTGGGATAGTCTGGGACTTGTTTGGAACAGTCTGCGACAGTTTGGGACTGTCTAGGACTTGTTTGGGACAGTCTGGGACCGTCTGGGACCGTCTGGCACAGTCTGGGACTTGTTTGGAACAGTCTGCGACAGTTTGGGACAGTCTGGGACTTGTTTGGAACAGTCTGCGACAGTTTGGGACAGTCTAGGACTTGTTTGGGACAGTCTGGGACCGTCTGGGACCTTCTGGGACAGTTTAGGACTTGTTTGGGACAGTCTTGGACCGTCTGGGACAGTCTGGGACTTGTTTGGAACAGTCTGCGACAGTTTGGGACCGTCTGAGACTTGTTTGGAACAGTCTGCGACAGTCTGGGATAGTCTGGGACTTGTTTGGGACAGTCTGGTAACGTCTGGGTCCGTCTGGGACAGTCTAGGACTTGTTTGGGACAGTCTGGGACAATCTGGGACAGTCTGGGACTTGTTTGGAACAGCCTGGGACAGTCTGGGACAGTCTAGGACTTGTTTGGAAAAATCTGGGATCGTCTGGGACCTTCTGGAACAGTCTGGGACTTGTATGGAACAGTCTGCGACAGTTTGGGACCGTCTGGGACTTGTTTGGAACAGTCTGCGACCGTTTGAGACCGTCTGGGACTTGTGTGGAACAGTCTGCGACAGTTTGGGACAGTCTAGGACTTGTTTGGGACAGTCTGTGGCCGTCTGGGACAGTCTAGGACTTGTTTGGGACAGTCTGGGACCATCTGGGACCATCTGGGACATTCAGGGACTTGTTTGGAACAGTCTGCAACAGTTTGGGACCATCTGGGTCTTGTTTGGAACAGTGTGCGACAGTTTGGGACCGTCTGGGACTTGTTTGGAACAGTCTGCGACAGTTTGGGACAGTCTCGGACTTGTTTGCGACTGTCTGCATCAGTTTGGGACAGTCTAGGACTTGTTTGGGCCAGTCTGTGACCGTCTGGGACCGTCTGGGACTTGTTTGGGACAGTCTGCGGCCGTCTGGGTCAGTCTGGGACTTGTTTGGAACAGTCTGCGGCAGTTTGGAACCGTCTGGGACTTGTTTGGAACAGTCTGCGACAGTCTGGGATAGTCTGGGACTTGTTTGGGACAGTCTTGTAACGTCTGGGTCCGTCTGGGACAGTCTAGGACTTGTTTGCGCCAGTCTGGGACCGTCTGGGCCCGTCTGGGACTTGTTTGGGACAGTCTGCGGCCGTCTGGGACAGTCTGGGACTTGTTTGGAACAGCCTGGGCAAGTCTGGGATAGTCTGGGACTTGTTTGGAACAGTCTGTGACAGTTTGGGACCGACTGGGACTTGTATGGAACAGTCTGCATCAGTTTGGGACAGTCTAGGACTTGTTTGGGCCAGTCTGGGACCGTCTGGGACTTGTTTGGAACAGTCTGCGACAGTTTGGGACAGTCTAGGACTTGTTTGCGACTGTCTGGGACAATCTGGGGCAGTCTGGGTCTTGTTTGGAACAGTCTGCGACAGTTTTGGACAGTCTAGGACTTGTTTGGGACAGTCTGGGACTTGTTTGGCACAGTCTGGTACAATCTGGGACAGTCTGGGACTTGTTTGGAACAGCCTGGGAAAGTCTGGGATAGTCTGGGACTTGTTTGGAACAGTCTGCGACAGTTTGGGACTGTCTAGGACTTGTTTGGGACATTCTGGGACCGTCTGGGACCGTCTGGGACAGTCTGGGACTTGTTTGGAACAGTCTGCGACAGTTTGGGACAGTCTGGGACTTGTTTGGAACAGTCTGCGACAGTTTGGGACAGTCTAGGACTTGTTTGGGACAGTCTGGGACCGTCTGGGACAGTCTGGGACTTGTTTGGAACAGTCTGCGACAGTTTTGGACAGTCTAGGACTTGTTTGGGACAGTCTGGGACTTGTTTGGCACAGTCTGGTACAATCTGGGACAGTCTGGGACTTGTTTGGAACAGCCTGGGAAAGTCTGGGATAGTCTGGGACTTGTTTGGAACAGTCTGCGACAGTTTGGGACTGTCTAGGACTTGTTTGGGACATTCTGGGACCGTCTGGGACCGTCTGGGACAGTCTGGGACTTGTTTGGAACAGTCTGCGACAGTTTGGGACAGTCTGGGACTTGTTTGGAACAGTCTGCGACAGTTTGGGACAGTCTAGGACTTGTTTGGGACAGTCTGGGACCGTCTGGGACCTTCTGGGACAGTCTAGGACTTGTTTGGGACAGTCTTGGACCGTCTGGGACAGTCTGGGACTTGTTTGGAACAGTCTGCGACAGTTTGGAACCGTCTGGGACTTGTTTGGAACAGTTCGCGACAGTCTGGGATAGTCTGGGACTTGTTTGGGACAGTCTGGTAACGTCTGGGTCCGTCTGGGACAGACTAGGACTTGTTTGGGACAGTCTGGGACTATCTGGGTCAGTCTGGGACTTGTTTGGAACAGCCTGGGACAGTCTGGGACAGTCTAGGACTTGTTTGGAAAAATCTGGGATCGTCTGGGACCTTCTGGAACAGTCTGGGACTTGTATGGAACAGTCTGCGACAGTTTGGGACCGTCTGGGACTTGTTTGGAATAGTCTGCGACCGTTTGAGACCGTCTGGGACTTGTGTGGAACAGTCTGCGACAGTTTGGGACAGTCTAGGACTTGTTTGGGACAGTCTGTGGCCGTCTGGGACAGTCGAGGACTTGTTTGGGACAGTCTGGGACCATCTGGGACCTTCTGGGACAGTCAGGGACTTGTTTGGAACAGTCTGCAACAGTTTGGGACCGTCTGGGACTTGTTTGGAACAGTCTGCGACAGTTTGGGACCGTCTGGGACTTGTTTGGAACAGTCTGCGACAGTTTGGGACAGTCTCGGACTTGTTTGCGACTGTCTGGGACAATCTGGGACAGTCTGATACAATCTGGGACAGACTGGGACTTGTTTGGAACAACCTGGAAAAGTCTGGGATAGTCTGGGACTTGTTTGGAACAGTCTGTGACAGTTTGGGACCGACTGGGACTTGTTTGGAACTGTCTGCATCAGTTTGGGACAGTCTAGGACTTGTTTGGGCCAGTCTGGGACCGTCTGGGACTTGTTTGGAACAGTCTGCGACAGTTTGGGACCGTCTGGGACTTGTTTGGAACAGTCTGCGACAGTTTGGGACAGTCTAGGACTTGTTTGCGACTGTCTGGGACAATCTGGGACAGTCTGGGTCTTGTTTGGAACAGTCTGCGACAGTTTTGGACAGTCTAGGACTTGTTTGGGACAGTCTGGGACTTGTTTGGCACAGTCTGGTACAATCTGGGACAGTCTGGGACTTGTTTGGAACAGCCTGGGAAAGTCTGGGATAGACTGGGACTTGTTTGGAACAGTCTGCGACAGTTTGAGACCGTCTGGGACTTGTTTGGAACAGTCTGCGATAGTTTGGGACAGTCTAGGACTTGTTTGGGACAGTCTGTGACCGTCTGGGACCGTCTGAGACAGTCTGGGACTTGTTTGGAACAGTCTGCGACAGTTTGGGACAGTCTGGGACTTGTTTGGAACAGTCTGCGACAGTTTGGGACAGTCTGGGACTTGTTTGGAACAGTCTGCGACAGTTTGAGACCGTCTGGGACTTGTTTGGGCCAGTCTGGGACTGTCTGGGACTTGTTTGGAACAGTCTGCGACAGTTTCGGACCGTCTGGGACTTGTTTGGAGCAGTCTGCGACAGTTTGGGACAGTCTAGGACTTGTTTGGAACAGCCTGGGGCAGTCTGGGATAGTCTGGGTCTTGTTTGGAACAATCTGCGACAGTTTGGGACCGTCTGGGACTTGTTTGGAACAGTCTGCGATAGTTTGGGACAGTCTAGGACTTGTTTGGGACAGTCTGGGACCGTCTGGGACCGTCTGGGACAGTCTGGGACTTGTTTGGAACAGTCTGCGACAGTTTGGGACCGTCTGGGACTTGTTTGGAACAGTCTGCGACAGTTTGGGACAGTCTAGGACTTGTTTGGGACAGTCTGGGACCGTCTGGGTCCTTGTGGGACACTCTAGGACTTGTTTGGGACAGTCTGGGACCGTCTGGGACCGTCTGGGACAGTCTGGGACAGTCTGGGACTTGTTTGGAACAGTCTGCGACAGTTTGGGACCGTCTGGGACTTGTTTGGAACAGCCTGGGACAGTCTGGGGTAGTCTGGGACTTGTTTGGAACAGTCTGCGACAGTTTGGGACCGTCCGGGACTTGTTTGGAACAGTCTGCGACAGTCTGGGATAGTCTGGGACTTGTTTGGAACAGTCTGCGACAGATTGGGACCGTCTGGGACTTGTTTGGAACAGTCTGCGACCGTTTGAGACCGTCTGGGGCTTGTTTGGAACAGTCTGCGACAGTTTGGGACAGTCTAGGACTTGTTTGGGACAGTCTGTGGCCGTCTGGGACAGTCTAGGACTTGTTTGGAACAGTCTGCGACAGTTTGGGACCGTCTGGGACTTGTTTGGAACAGTCTGCGACAGTTTGGGACCGTCTGGAACTTGTTTGGAACAGTCTGCGACTTTTTGGGACAGTCTAGGACTTGTTTGCGACTGTCTGGGACAGTCTGGGGCAGTCTGGGTCTTGTTTGGAACAGTCTGCGGCAGTTTTGGACAGTCTAGGACTTGTTTGGGACAGTCTGGGACTTGTTTGGCACAGTCTGGTAACGTCTGGGTCCGTCTGGGACAGTCTAGGACTTGTTTGGGACAGTCTGGGACAATCTGGGACAGTCTGGGACTTGTTTGGAACAGCCTGGGAAAGTCTGGGATAGTCTGGGTCTTGTTTGGAACAGTCTGTGACAGTTTGGGACCGACTGGGACTTGTTTGGAACTGTCTGCATCAGTTTGGGACAGTCTAGGACTTGTTTGGGCCAGTCTGTGACCGTCTGGGACCATCTGGGACTTGTTTGGGACAGTCTGCGGCCGTCTGGGTCAGTCTGGGACTTGTTTGGACCATTCTGCGACAGTTTGGAACCGTCTGGGACTTGTTTGGAACAGTCTGCGACAGTCTGGGATAGTCTGGGACTTGTTTTGGACAGTCTGGTAACGTCTGGGTCCGTCTGGGACAGTCTAGGACTTGTTTGGGCCAGTCTGGGACCGTCTGGGACCGTCTGGGACTTGTTTGGGACAGTCTGCGGCCGTCTGGGACAGTCTGGGACTTGTTTGGAACAGTCTGCGACAGTTTGGGACAGTCTAGGACTTGTTTGGGACAGTCTGGGACCGTCTGGGACCTTCTGGGACAGTCTAGGACTTGTTTAAGACAGTCTTGGACCGTCTGGGACCGTCTGGGACAGTCTGGGACTTGTTTGGAACAGTCTGGGACAGTCTTGGACTGTCTGGGACTTGTTTGGAACAGCCTGGGGTAGTCTGGGACTTGTTTTGAACAGTCTGCGACAGTTTGGGACCGTCTGGGACTTGTTTGGAACAGTCTGCGACAGTTTGGGACAGTCTGAGACTTGTTTGGAACAGTCTGCGACAGTCTGGGATAGTCTGGGACTTGTTTGGGACAGTCTGGGACAATCTGGGACAGTCTGGGACTTGTTGGGAACAGCCTGGGACAGTCTGGCACAGTCTAGGACTTGTTTGGAAAAATCTGGGATCGTCTGGGACCTTCTGGAACAGTCTGGGACTTGTGTGGAACAGTCTGCGACAGTTTGGGACAGTCTAGGACTTGTTTGGGACAGTCTGGGAAAGTCTGGGATAGTCTGGGACTTGTTTGGAACAGTCTGTGACAGTTTGGGACCGACTGGGACTTGTATGGAACAGTCTGCATCAGTTTGGGACAGTCTAGGACTTGTTTGGGCCAGTCTGGGACCGTCTGGGACTTGTTTGGAACAGTCTGCGACAGTTTGGGACCGTCTGGGACTTGTTTGGAACAGTCTGCGACAGTTTGGGACAGTCTAGGACTTGTTTGCGACTGTCTGGGACAATCTGGGGCAGTCTGGGTCTTGTTTGGAACAGTCTGCGACAGTTTTGGACAGTCTAGGACTTGTTTGGGACAGTCTGGGACTTGTTTGGCACAGTCTGGTACAATCTGGGACAGTCTGGGAATTGTTTGGAACAGCCTGGGAAAGTCTGGGATAGTCTGGGACTTGTTTGGAACAGTCTGCGACAGTTTGGGACTGTCTAGGACTTGTTTGGGACAGTCTGGGACCGTCTGGGACCGTCTGGGACAGTCTGGGACTTGTTTGGGACAGTCTGGGACTTGTTTGGCACAGTCTGGTACAATCTGGGACAGTCTGGGAATTGTTTGGAACAGCCTGGGAAAGTCTGGGATAGTCTGGGACTTGTTTGGAACAGTCTGCGACAGTTTGGGACTGTCTAGGACTTGTTTGGGACAGTCTGGGACCGTCTGGGACCGTCTGGGACAGTCTGGGACTTGTTTGGAACAGTCTGCGACAGTTTGGGACAGTCTGGGACTTGTTTGGAACAGTCTGCGACAGTTTGGGACAGTCTAGGACTTGTTTGGGACAGTCTGGGACCGTCTGGGACCTTCTGGGACAGTTTAGGACTTGTTTGGGACAGTCTTGGACCGTCTGGGACAGTCTGGGACTTGTTTGGAACAGTCTGCGACAGTTTGGGACCGTCTGAGACTTGTTTGGAACAGTCTGCGACAGTCTGGGATAGTCTGGGACTTGTTTGGGACAGTCTGGTAACGTCTGGGTCCGTCTGGGACAGTCTAGGACTTGTTTGGGACAGTCTGGGACAATCTGGGACAGTCTGGGACTTGTTTGGAACAGCCTGGGACAGTCTGGGACAGTCTAGGACTTGTTTGGAAAAATCTGGGATCGTCTGGGACCTTCTGGAACAGTCTGGGACTTGTATGGAACAGTCTGCGACAGTTTGGGACCGTCTCGGACTTGTTCGGAACATTCTGCGAAAGTTTGAGACCGTCTGGGACTTGTGTGGAACAGTCTGCGTCAGTTTGGGACAGTCTAGGACTTGTTTGGGACAGTCTGTGGCCGTCTGGGACAGTCTAGGACTTGTTTGCGACTGTCTGGGACAATCTGGGACAGTCTGGGTCTTGTTTGGAACAGTCTGCGACAGTTTTGGACAGTCTAGGACTTGTTTGGGACAGTCTGGGACTTGTTTGGCACAGTCTGGTACAATCTGGGACAGTCTGGGACTTGTTTGGAACAGCCTGCATCAGTTTGGGACAGTCTGAGACTTGTTTGGAACAGCCTGGGAAAGTCTGGGACAGTCTGGGACTTGTTTGGAACAGTCTGTGACGGTTTGGAACCGTCTGGGACTTGTTTGGAACAGTCTGCGACAGTCTGGGATAGTCTGGGACTTGTTTGGGACAGTCTGGTAACGTCTGGGTCCGTCTGGGACAGTCTAGGACTTGTTTGGGACAGTCTGGGACAATCTGGGACAGTCTGGGACTTGTTTGGAACAGCCTGGGACAGTCTGGGACAGTCTAGGACTTGTTTGGAAAAATCTGGGATCGTCTGGGACCTTCTGGAACAGTCTGGGACTTGTATGGAACAGTCTGCGACAGTTTGGGACCGTCTGGGACTTGTTTGGAACAGTCTGCGAACGTTTGAGACCGTCTGGGACTTGTGTGGAACAGTCTGCGACAGTTTGGGACAGTCTACGACTTGTTTGGGACAGTCTGGGACCATCTGGGACCTTTTGGGACAGTCAGGGACTTGTTTGGAACAGTCTGCGACAGTTTGGGACCGTCTGGGACTTGTTTGGAACAGTCTGCGACAGTTTGGGACAGTCTCGGACTTGTTTGCGACTGTCTGGGACAATCTGGGACTATCTGGTACAATCTGGGACAGTCTGGAACTTGTTTGGAGCAGCCTGGGAAAGTCTGGGATAGTCTGGGACTTGTTTGGAACAGTCTGTGACAGTTTGGGACCGACTGGGACTTGTTTGGTACTGTCTGCATCAGTTTGTGACAGTCTAGGACTTGTTTGGGCCAGTCTGGGACCGTCTGGGACTTGTTTGGAACAGTCTGCGACAGTTTGGGACCGTCTGGGACTTGTTTGGAACAGTCTGCGACAGTTTGGGACAGTCTAGGACTTGTTTGCGACTGTCTGGGACAATCTGGGGCAGTCTGGGTCTTGTTTGGAACAGTCTGCGACAGTTTTGGACAGTCTAGGACTTGTTTGGGACAGTCTGGGACTTGTTTGGCACAGTCTGGGACTTGTTTGGAACAGTCTGCGACAGTTTGGGACAGTCTAGGACTTGTTTGGGAC
Source organism: Cephus spinipes (assembly GCA_963971525.1). NCBI lineage: Eukaryota > Metazoa > Arthropoda > Insecta > Hymenoptera > Cephidae > Cephus > Cephus spinipes. The sequence continues at coordinate 10,099,249 of OZ020581.1, read as the reverse complement.
AGTCTGGGACCGTCTGGAACGGTCTGGAACAGTCTGGGACTTGTTTGGAACAGTCTGCGACAGTTTGGGACAGTCTGGGACTTGTTTGGAACAGTCTGCGACAGTTTGGGACAGTCTAGGACTTGTTTGGGACAGTCTGGGACCGTCTGGGACCTTCTGGGACAGTCTAGGAATTGTTTGGGACAGTCTGGGACCGTCTGGGACCGTCTGGGACAGTCTGGGACTTGTTTGGAACAGTCTGGGACTGTCTGGGACTTGTTTGCAACAGCCTGGTACAGTCTGGGGTAGTCTAGGACTTGTTTGCGACTGTCTGGGACAATCTGGGACAGTCTGGGTCTTGTTTGGAACAGTCTGCGACAGTTTTGGACAGTCTAGGACTTGTTTGGGACAGTCTGGGACTTGTTTGGCACAGTCTGGTACAATCTGGGACAGTCTGGGACTTGTTTGGAACAGCCTGCATCAGTTTGGGACAGTCTGAGACTTGTTTGGAACAGCCTGGGAAAGTCTGGGACAGTCTGGGACTTGTTTGGAACAGTCTGTGACGGTTTGGAACCGTCTGGGACTTGTTTGGAACAGTCTGCGACAGTCTGGGATAGTCTGGGACTTGTTTGGGACAGTCTGGTAACGTCTGGGTCCGTCTGGGACAGTCTAGGACTTGTTTGGGACAGTCTGGGACAATCTGGGACAGTCTGGGACTTGTTTGGAACAGCCTGGGACAGTCTGGGACAGTCTAGGACTTGTTTGGAAAAATCTGGGATCGTCTGGGACCTTCTGGAACAGTCTGGGACTTGTATGGAACAGTCTGCGACAGTTTGGGACCGTCTGGGACTTGTTTGGAACAGTCTGCGAACGTTTGAGACCGTCTGGGACTTGTGTGGAACAGTCTGCGACAGTTTGGGACAGTCTACGACTTGTTTGGGACAGTCTGGGACCATCTGGGACCTTTTGGGACAGTCAGGGACTTGTTTGGAACAGTCTGCGACAGTTTGGGACCGTCTGGGACTTGTTTGGAACAGTCTGCGACAGTTTGGGACAGTCTCGGACTTGTTTGCGACTGTCTGGGACAATCTGGGACTATCTGGTACAATCTGGGACAGTCTGGAACTTGTTTGGAGCAGCCTGGGAAAGTCTGGGATAGTCTGGGACTTGTTTGGAACAGTCTGTGACAGTTTGGGACCGACTGGGACTTGTTTGGTACTGTCTGCATCAGTTTGTGACAGTCTAGGACTTGTTTGGGCCAGTCTGGGACCGTCTGGGACTTGTTTGGAACAGTCTGCGACAGTTTGGGACCGTCTGGGACTTGTTTGGAACAGTCTGCGACAGTTTGGGACAGTCTAGGACTTGTTTGCGACTGTCTGGGACAATCTGGGGCAGTCTGGGTCTTGTTTGGAACAGTCTGCGACAGTTTTGGACAGTCTAGGACTTGTTTGGGACAGTCTGGGACTTGTTTGGCACAGTCTGGGACTTGTTTGGAACAGTCTGCGACAGTTTGGGACAGTCTAGGACTTGTTTGGGACAGTCTGGGACCGTCTGGAACGGTCTGGAACAGTCTGGGACTTGTTTGGAACAGTCTGCGACAGTTTGGGACAGTCTGGGACTTGTTTGGAACAGTCTGCGACAGTTTGGGACAGTCTAGGACTTGTTTGGGACAGTCTGGGACCGTCTGGGACCTTCTGGGACAGTCTAGGAATTGTTTGGGACAGTCTGGGACCGTCTGGGACCGTCTGGGACAGTCTGGGACTTGTTTGGAACAGTCTGGGACTGTCTGGGACTTGTTTGCAACAGCCTGGTACAGTCTGGGGTAGTCTGGGACTTGTTTGGAACAGTCTGCGACAGTTTGGGACAGTCTAGGACTTGTTTGAGACAGTCTGGGACCTTCTGGGACAGTCTGGGACTTGTTTGGAACAGTCTGCGACAGTTTGGGACCGTCTGGGACTTGTTTGGAACAGTCTGCGACAGTCTGGGATAGTCTGGGACTTGTTTGGAACAGTCTGCGACATTTTGAGACCGTCTGGGACTTGTTTGGAACAGTCCGCGACAGTTTGGGACAGTATAGGACTTGTTTGGGACAGTCTGGGACCGTCTGGGACCTTCTGGGACAGTCTGGGACTTGTTTGGAACAGTCTGCAACAGTTTGGGACCGTCTGGGACTTGTTTGGAACAGTCTGCGACAGTCTGGGATAGTCTGGGACTTGTTTGGGACAGTCTGGTAACGTCTGGGTCCGTCTGGGACAGTCTAGGACTTGTTTGGGACAGTCTGGGACAATCTGGGACAGTCTGGGACTTGTTTGGAACAGCCTGGGAAAGTCTGGGATAGTCTGGGACTTGTTTGGAACAGTCTGTGACAGTTTGGGACCGACTGGGACTTGTTTGGAACTGTCTGCATCAGTTTGGGACAGTCTAGGACTTGTTTGGGCCAGTCTGTGACCGTCTGGGACCGTCTGGGACTTGTTTGGGACAGTCTGCGGCAGTCTGGGTCAGTCTGGGACTTGTTTGGAACATTCTGCGACAGTTTGGAACCGTCTGGGACTTGTTTGGAACAGTCTGCGACAGTTTGGGACAGTCTCGGACTTGTTTGCGACTGTCTGGGACAATCTGGGACTATCTGGTACAATCTGGGACAGTCTGGAACTTGTTTGGAGCAGCCTGGGAAAGTCTGGGATAGTCTGGGACTTGTTTGGAACTGTCTGTGACAGTTTGGGACCGTCTGGGACTTGTTTGGAACAGTCTGCGACAGTTTGGGACAGTCTAGGACTTGTTTGCGACTGTCTGGGACAATCTGGGGCAGTCTGGGTCTTGTTTGGAACAGTCTGCGACAGTTTTGGACAGTCTAGGACTTGTTTGGGACAGTCTGGGACTTGTTTGGCACAGTCTGGGACTTGTTTGGCACAGTCTGGTACAATCTGGGACAGTCTGGGACTTGTATGGAACAGCCTGGGAAAGTCTGGGATAGTCTGGGACTTGTTTGGAACAGTCTGCGACAGTTTGGGACAGTCTAGGACTTGTTTGGGACAGTCTGGGACCGTCTGGAACGGTCTGGGACAGTCTGGGACTTGTTTGGAACAGTCTGCGACAGTTTGGGACAGTCTGGGACTTTAATCCTAGTCCAATGTGTGGATGTCGACCAATCAGCCAGGTGAATAAATAGAAAAGATTTGATCTAAAGCGAACTACGTTTCGATCACTTTAGTGATCATCATCAGGTTCAGTAACTGTATTAAATGAAATGGAGTACATAGTTAACATAATAATTGATTGCGAAAAGGAAACAAATTTAAAAGTGCACAGATTTCTTACCTTAAATTCTATACTAATACATGTTTAAAAATTCCAATTGACGACCTCATCATTCTTGTTAATATATGGTTCGTATTTGTCATATGAGTAAAAAATTATGGATTAAATTGCCAAGTGTCAAATATGTATGTTATGTTCCAGGTGAGGGGCCCCGAAAGCCATAATGAGAGTAGGTTGTATCAACTGTAGAGTTAAGTGATAACAAGAGTTAAAAAGAGAATAAGGTATTATGATTACTAATAACATAATAGGTTTAAAAATATTTATATTAAAAATATGTGCGTATAGAGTATTAATTTTCAATATTGCAGAAAGGTAAATTGTTAATAACCGTTCAAATTGACCTGGAGGTCAATAAGTATGATTGAATAGGGGAAGCCGTTAAAGAGACGAAATAATTAATAATAAATGAAAGATGATTAAAAATTAATCAATATACTTGAAAAAGAATGATATTAAGTGTGAATACCTGTTGCATATGTAATAAGCTGGTCTTTAAATTTTATTTTGTAGGAAAGACAACAAGACAACAATTAACGGATTAATCCGGTAATATGGCCATAAATCTTCTTCTTTCCTACAAAATAAAATTTAAAGACCAGCTTATTACATATGCAACAGGTATTCACACTTAATATCATTCTTTTTCAAGTATATTGATTAATTTTTACTCATCTTTCATTTATTATTAATTATTTCGTCTCTTTAACGGCTTCCCCTATTCAATCATACTTATTGACCTCCAGGTCAATTTGAACGGTTATTAACAATTTACCTTTCTGCAATATTGAAAATTAATACTCTATACGCACATATTTTTAATATAAATATTTTTAAACCTATTATGTTATTAGTAATCATAATACCTTATTCTCTTTTTAACTCTTGTTATCACTTAACTCTACAGTTGATACAACCTACTCTCATTATGGCTTTCGGGGCCCCTCACCTGGAACATAACATACATATTTGACACTTGGCAATTTAATCCATAATTTTTTACTCATATGACAAATACGAACCATATATTAACAAGAATGATGAGGTCGTCAATTGGAATTTTTAAACATGTATTAGTATAGAATTTAAGGTAAGAAATCTGTGCACTTTTAAATTTGTTTCCTTTTCGCAATCAATTATTATGTTAACTATGTACTCCATTTCATTTAATACAGTTACTGAACCTGATGATGATCACTAAAGTGATCGAAACGTAGTTCGCTTTAGATCAAATCTTTTCTATTTATTCACCTGGCTGATTGGTCGACATCCACACATTGGACTAGGATTAAAGTTAAAGAACAGCCGACATTTCATACATAATTAAGTCTGGGACTTGTTTGGAACAGTCTGCGACAGTTTGGGACAGTCTAGGACTTGTTTGGGACAGTCTGGGACCGTCTGGGACAGTCTGGGACTTGTTTGGAACAGTCTGGGACTGTCTGGGACTTGTTTGCAACAGCCTGGTACAGTCTGGGGTAGTCTGGGACTTGTTTGGAACAGTCTGCGACAGTTTGGGACAGTCTAGGACTTGTTTGAGACAGTCTGGGACCTTCTGGGACAGTCTGGGACTTGTTTGGAACAGTCTGCGACAGTTTGGGACCGTCTGGGACTTGTTTGGAACAGTCTGCGACAGTCTGGGATAGTCTGGGACTTGTTTGGAACAGTCTGCGACAGTTTGAGACCGTCTGGGACTTGTTTGGAACAGTCCGCGACAGTTTGGGACAGTATAGGACTTGTTTGGGACAGTCTGGGACCGTCTGGGACCTTCTGGGACAGTCTGGGACTTGTTTGGAACAGTCTGCAACAGTTTGGGACCGTCTGGGACTTGTTTGGAACAGTCTGCGACAGTCTGGGATAGTCTGGGACTTGTTTGGGACAGTCTGGTAACGTCTGGGTCCGTATGGGACAGTCTAGGACTTGTTTGGGACAGTCTGGGACAATCTGGGACAGTCTGGGACTTGTTTGGAACAGCCTGGGAAAGTCTGGGATAGTCTGGGACTTGTTTGGAACAGTCTGTGACAGTTTGGGACCGACTGGGACTTGTTTGGAACTGTCGGCATCAGTTTGGGACAGTCTAGGACTTGTTTGGGCCAGTCTGTGACCGTCTGGGACCGTCTGGGACTTGTTTGGGACAGTCTGCGGCCGTCTGGGTCAGTCTGGGACTTGTTTGGAACATTCTGCGACAGTTTGGAACCGTCTGGGACTTGTTTGGAACAGTCTGCGACAGTCTGGGATAGTCTGGGACTTGTTTGGGACAGTCTGGTAACGTCTGGGTCCGTCTGGGACAGTCTAGGACTTGTTTGGGCCAGTCTGGGACCGTCTGGGACCGTCTGGGACTTGTTTGGGACAGTCTGCGGCCGTCTGGGACAGTCTGGGACTTGTTTGGGACAGTCTGGTAACGTCTGGGTCCGTCTGGGACAGTCTAGGACTTGTTTGGGACAGTCTGGGACAATCTGGGACAGTCTGGGACTTGTTTGGAACAGCCTGGGACAGTCTGGGACAGTCTAGGACTTGTTTGGAAAAATCTGGGATCGTCTGGGACCTTCTGGAACAGTCTGGGACTTGTATGGAACAGTCTGCGATAGTTTGGGACCGTCTCCGACTTGTTTGGAACAGTCTGCGAAAGTTTGAGACCGACTGGGACTTGTGTGGAACAGTCTGCGACAGTTTGGGACAGTCTAGGACTTGTTTGGGACAGTCTGTGGCCGTCTGGGACAGTCTAGGACTTGTTTGCGACTGTCTGGGACAATCTGGGACAGTCTGGGATAGTCTGGGACTTGTTTGGAACAGTCTGCATCAGTTTGGGACAGTCTGAGACTTGTTTGGAACAGCCTGGGAAAGTCTGGGACAGTCTGGGACTTGTTTGGAACAGTCTGTGACGGTTTGGAACCGTCTGGGACTTGTTTGGAACAGTCTGCGACAGTCTGGGATAGTCTGGGACTTGTTTGGGACAGTCTGGTAACGTCTGGGTCCGTCTGGGACAGTCTGGGACTTGTTTGGAACAGCCTGGGACAGTCTGGGACAGTCTAGGACTTGTTTGGAAAAATCTGGGATCGTCTGGGACCTTCTGGAACAGTCTGGGACTTGTATGGAACAGTCTGCGACAGTTTGGGACCGTCTGGGGCTTGTTTGGAACAGTCTGCGACCGTTTGAGACCGTCTGGGACTTGTGTGGAACAGTCTGCGACAGTTTGGGACAGTCTACGACTTGTTTGGGACAGTCTGGGACCATCTGGGACCTTCTGGGACAGTCAGGGACTTGTTTGGAACAGTCTGCGACAGTTTGGGACCGTCTGGGACTTGTTTGGAACAGTCTGCGACAGTTTGGGACAGTCTCGGACTTGTTTGCGACTGTCTGGGACAATCTGGGACTATCTGGTACAATCTGGGACAGTCTGGAACTTGTTTGGAGCAGCCTGGGAAAGTCTGGGATAGTCTGGGACTTGTTTGGAACAGTCTGTGACAGTTTGGGACCGACTGGGACTTGTTTGGAACTGTCTGCATCAGTTTGGGACAGTCTTGGACTTGTTTGGGCCAGTCTGGGACCGTCTGGGACTTGTTTGGAACAGTCTGCGACAGTTTGGGACCGTCTGGGACTTGTTTGGAACAGTCTGCGACAGTTTGGGACAGTCTAGGACTTGTTTGCGACTGTCTGGGACAATCTGGGACAGTCTGGGTCTTGTTTGGAACAGTCTGCGACAGTTTTGGACAGTCTAGGACTAGTTTGGGACAGTCTGGGACTTGTTTGGCACAGTCTGGTACAATCTGGGACAGTCTGGGACTTGTTTGGAACAGCCTGGGAAAGTCTGGGATAGACTGGGACTTGTTTGGAACAGTCTGCGACAGTTTGAGACCGTCTGGGACTTGTTTGGAACAGCCTGGGACAGTCTGGGACAGTCTAGGACTTGTTTGCGACTGTCTGGGACAATCTGGGACAGTCTGGGTCTTGTTTGGAACAGTCTGCGACAGTTTTGGACAGTCTAGGACTTGTTTGGGACAGTCTGGGACTTGTTTGGCACAGTCTGGTACAATCTGGGACAGTCTGGGACTTGTATGGAACAGTCTGCGACAGTTTGGGACCGTCTGGGACTTGTTTGGAACAGTCTGCGACCGTTTGAGACCGTCTGGGACTTGTGTGGAACAGTCTGCGACAGTTTGGGACAGTCTAGGACTTGTTTGGGACTGTCTGTGGCCGTCTGGGACAGTCTAGGACTTGTTTTGCGACTGTCTGGGACAATCTGGGACAGCCTGGGTCTTGTTTGGAACAGTCTGCGACAGTTTTGGACAGTCTAGGACTTGTTTGGGACAGTCTGGGACTTGTTTGGCACAGACTGGTACAATCTGGGACAGTCTGGGACTTGTTTGGAACAGCCTGGGAAAGTCTGGGATAGTCTGGGACTTGTTTGGAACAGTCTGTGACAGTTTGGGACCGACTGGGACTTGTATGGAACAGTCTGCATCAGTTTGGGATAGTCTGGGACTTGTTTGGGACAGTCTGGTAACGTCTGGGTCCGTCTGGGACAGTCTAGGACTTGTTTGGGACAGTCTGGGACAATCTGGGACAGTCTGGGACTTGTTTGGAACAGCCTGGGACAGTCTGGGACAGTCTAGGACTTGTTTGGGCAAGTCTGGGACCGTCTGGGACCGTCTGGGACTTGTTTGGGACAGTCTGCGGCCGTCTGGGACAGTCTGGGACTTGTTTGGAACAGTCTGCGACAGTTTGGAACCGTCTGGGACTTGTTTGGAACAGTCCGCGACAGTCTGGGATAGTCTGGGACTTGTTCGGGACAGTCTGGTAACGTCTGGGTCCGTCTGGGACAGTCTAGGACTTGTTTGGGACAGTCTGGGACAATCTGGGTCAGTCTGGGACTTGTTTGGAACAGCCTGGGACAGACTGGGACAGTCTAGGACTTGTTTGGAAAAATCTGGGATCGTCTGGGACCTTCTGGAACAGTCTGGGACTTGTATGGAACAGTCTGCGACAGTTTGGGACCGTCTGGGACTTGTTTGGAACAGTCTGCGACCGTTTGAGACCGTCTGGGACTTGTGTGGAACAGTCTGCGACAGTTTGGGACAGTCTAGGACTTGTTTGGAACAGTCTGCGACAGTTTGGGACAGTCTAGGACTTGTTTGCGACTGTCTGGGACAATCTGGGACAGTCTGGGTCTTGTTTGGAACAGTCTGGTACAATCTGGGACAGTCTGGGACTTGTTTGGAACAGCCTGGGAAAGTCTGGGATAGACTGGGAGTTGTTTGGAACAGTCTGCGACAGTTTGAGACCGTCTGGGACTTGTTTGGAACAGTCTGCGATAGTTTGGGACAGTCTAGGACTTGTTTGGGACAGTCTGTGACCGTCTGGGACCGTCTGAGACAGTCTGGGACTTGTTTGGAACAGTCTGCGACAGTTTGGGACAGTCTGGGACTTGTTTGGAACAGTCTGCGACAGTTTGGGACAGTCTGGGACTTGTTTGGAACAGTCTGCGACAGTTTGAGACCGTCTGGGACTTGTTTGCGCCAGTCTGGGACTGTCTGGGACTTGTTTGGAACAGTCTGCGACAGTTTGGGACTGTCTGGTACTTGTTTGGAACAGTCTGCGACAGTTTGGGACAGTCTAGGACTTGTTTGGAACAGCCTGGGGCAGTCTGGGATAGTCTGGGTCTTGTTTGGAACAATCTGCGACAGTTTGGGACCGTCTGGGACTTGTTTGGAACAGTCTGCGATAGTTTGGGACAGTCTAGGACTTGTTTGGGACAGTCTGGGACCGTCTGGGACCGTCTGGGACAGTCTGGGACTTGTTTGGAACAGTCTGCGACAGTTTGGGACCGTCTGGGACTTGTTTGGAACAGTCTGCGACAGTTTGGGACAGTCTAGGACTTGTTTGGGACAGTCTGGGACCGTCTGGGACCGTCTGGGACAGTCTGGGACTTGTTTGGAACAGTCTGGGACAGTCTGGGACTGTCTGGGACTTGTTTGGAACAGCCTGGGACAGTCTGGGGTAGTCTGGGACTTGTTTGGAACAGTCTGCGACAGTTTGGGACCGTCCGGGACTTGTTTGGAACAGTCTGCGACAGTCTGGGATAGTCTGGGACTTGTTTGGAACAGTCTGTGACAGTTTGGGACCGACTGGGACTTGTTTGGAACTGTCTGCATCAGTTTGGGACAGTCTAGGACTTGTTTGGGCCAGTCTGGGACCGTCTGGGACTTGTTTGGAACAGTGTGCGACAGTTTGGGACCGTCTGGGACTTGTTTGGAACAGCCTGGGACAGTCTGGGACAGTCTAGGACTTGTTTGCGACTGTCTGGGACAATCTGGGACAGTCTGGGTCTTGTTTGGAACAGTCTGCGACAGTTTTGGACCGTCTAGGACTTGTTTGGGACAGTCTGGGACTTGTTTGGCACAGTCTGGTACAATCTGGGACAGTCTGGGACTTGCATGGAACAGTCTGCGACAGTTTGGGACCGTCTGGGACTTGTTTGGAACAGTCTGCGACCGTTTGAGACCGTCTGGGACTTGTGTGGAACAGTCTGCGACAGTTTGGGACAGTCTAGGACTTGTTTGGGACTGTCTGTGGCCGTCTGGGACAGTCTAGGACTTGTTTTGCGACTGTCTGGGACAATCTGGGACAGTCTGGGTCTTGTTTGGAACAGTCTGCGACAGTTTTGGACAGTCTAGGACTTGTTTGGGACAGTCTGGGACTTGTTTGGCACAGACTGGTACAATCTGGGACAGTCTGGGACTTGTTTGGAACAGCCTGGGAAAGTCTGGGATAGTCTGGGACTTGTTTGGAACAGTCTGTGACAGTTTGGGACCGACTGGGACTTGTATGGAACAGTCTGCATCAGTTTGGGATAGTCTGGGACTTGTTTGGGACAGTCTGGTAACGTCTGGGTCCGTCTGGGACAGTCTAGGACTTGTTTGGGACAGTCTGGGACAATCTGGGACAGTCTGGGACTTGTTTGGAACAGCCTGGGACAGTCTGGGACAGTCTAGGACTTGCTTGGGCAAGTCTGGGACCGTCTGGGACCGTCTGGGACTTGTTTGGGACAGTCTGCGGCCGTCTGGGACAGTCTGGGACTTGTTTGGAACAGTCTGTGACAGTTTGGAACCGTCTGGGACTTGTTTGGAACAGTCCGCGACAGTCTGGGATAGTCTGGGACTTGTTTGGGACAGTCTGGTAACGTCTGGGTCCGTCTGGGACAGTCTAGGACTTGTTTGGGACAGTCTGGGACAATCTGGGTCAGTCTGGGACTTGTTTGGAACAGCCTGGGACAGTCTGGGACAGTCTAGGACTTGTTTGGAAAAATCTGGGATCGTCTGGGACCTTCTGGAACAGTCTGGGACTTGTATGGAACAGTCTGCGACAGTTTGGGACCGTCTGGGACTTGTTTGGAACAGTCTGCGACCGTTTGAGACCGTCTGGGACTTGTGTGGAACAGTCTGCGACAGTTTGGGACAGTCTAGGACTTGTTTGGGACAGTCTGTGGCCGTCTGGGACAGTCTAGGACTTGTTTGGGACAGTCTGGGACCATCTGGGACCATCTGGGACAGTCAGGGACTTGTTTGGAACAGTCTGCAACAGTTTGGGACCGTCTGGGACTTGTTTGGAACAGTGTGCGACAGTTTGGGACCGTCTGGGACTTGTTTGGAACAGTCTGCGACAGTTTGGGACAGTCTCGGACTTGTTTGCGACTGTCTGCATCAGTTTGGGACAGTCTAGGACTTGTTTGGGCCAGTCTGTGACCGTCTGGGACCGTCTGGGACTTGTTTGGGACAGTCTGCGGCCGTCTGGGTCAGTCTGGGACTTGTTTGGAACAGTCTGCGACAGTTTGGAACCGTCTGGGACTTGTTTGGAACAGTCTGCGACAGTCTGGGATAGTCTGGGACTTGTTTGGGACAGTCTTGTAACGTCTGGGTCCGTCTGGGACAGCCTAGGACTTGTTTGGGCCAGTCTGGGACCGTCTGGGACCGTCTGGGACTTGTTTGGGACAGTCTGCGGCCGTCTGGGACAGTCTGGGACTTGTTTGCAACAGCCTGGGAAAGTCTGGGATAGTCTGGGACTTGTTTGGAACAGTCTGTGACAGTTTGGGACCGACTGGGACTTGTATGGAACAGTCTGCATCAGTTTGGGACAGTCTAGGACTTGTTTGGGCCAGTCTGGGGCAGTCTGGGTCTTGTTTGGAACAGTCTGCGACAGTTTTGGACAGTCTAGGACTTGTTTGGGACAGTCTGGGAATTGTTTGGCACAGTCTGGTACAATCTGGGACAGTCTGGGACTTGTTTGGAACAGCCTGGGAAAGTCTGGGATAGTCTGGGACTTGTTTGGAACAGTCTGCGACAGTTTGGGACTGTCTAGGACTTGTTTGGGACATTCTGGGACCGTCTGGGACCGTCTGGGACAGTCTGGGACTTGTTTGGAACAGTCTGCGACAGTTTGGGACAGTGTGGGACTTGTTTGGAACAGTCTGCGACAGTTTGGGACAGTCTAGGACTTGTTTGGGACAGTCTGGGACCGTCTGGGACCTTCTGGGACAGTCTAGGACTTGTTTGGGACAGTCTTGGACCGTCTGGGACAGTCTGGGACTTGTTTGGTACAGTCTGCGACAGTTTGGAACCGTCTGGGACTTGTTTGGAACAGTCCGCGACAGTCTGGGATAGTCTGGGACTTGTTTGGGACAGTCTGGTAACGTCTGGGTCCGTCTGGGACAGACTAGGACTTGTTTGGGACAGTCTGGGACTATCTGGGTCAGTCTGGGACTTGTTTGGAACAGCCTGGGACAGTCTGGGACAGTCTAGGACTTGTTTGGAAAAATCTGGGATCGTCTGGGACCTTCTGGAACAGTCTGGGACTTGTATGGAACAGTCTGCGACAGTTTGGGACCGTCTGGGACTTGTTTGGAACAGTCTGCGACCGTTTGAGACCGTCTGGGACTTGTGTGGAACAGTCTGCGACAGTTTGGGACAGTCTAGGACTTGTTTGGGACAGTCTGTGGCCGTCTGGGACAGTCTAGGACTTGTTTGGGACAGTCTGGGACCATCTGGGACCTTCTGGGACAGTCAGGGACTTGTTTGGAACAGTCTGCAACAGTTTGGGACCGTCTGGGACTTGTTTGGAACAGTCTGCGACAGTTTGGGACCGTCTGGGACTTGTTTGGAACAGTCTGCGACAGTTTGGGACAGTCTCGGACTTGTTTGCGACTGTCTGGGACAATCTGGGACAGTCTGATACAATCTGGGACAGACTGGGACTTGTTTGGAACAGCCTGGAAAAGTCTGGGATAGTCTGGGACTTGTTTGGAACAGTCTGTGACAGTTTGGGACCGACTGGGAGTTGTTTGGAACTGTCTGCATCAGTTTGGGACAGTCTAGGACTTGTTTGGGCCAGTCTGGGACCGTCTGGGACTTGTTTGGAACAGTCTGCGACAGTTTGGGACCGTCTGGGACTTGTTTGGAACAGTCTGCGACAGTTTGGGACAGTCTAGGACTTGTTTGCGACTGTCTGGGACAATCTGGGACAGTCTGGGTCTTGTTTGGAACAGTCTGCGACAGTTTTGGACAGTCTAGGACTTGTTTGGGACAGTCTGGGACTTGTTTGGCACAGTCTGGTACAATCTGGGACAGTCTGGGACTTGTTTGGAACAGTCTGCGACAGTTTGGGACCGTCTGGGACTTGTTTGGAACAGTCTGCGACCGTTTGAGACCGTCTGGGACTTGTGTGGAACAGTCTGCGACAGTTTGGGACAGTCTAGGACTTGTTTGGGACTGTCTGTGGCCGTCTGGGACAGTCTAGGACTTGTTTTGCGACTGTCTGGGACAATCTGGGACAGTCTGGGTCTTGTTTGGAACAGTCTGCGACAGTTTTGGACAGTCTAGGACTTGTTTGGGACAGTCTGGGACTTGTTTGGCACAGACTGGTACAATCTGGGACAGCCTGGGACTTGTTTGGAACAGCCTGGGAAAGTCTGGGATAGTCTGGGACTTGTTTGGAACAGTCTGTGACAGTTTGGGACCGACTGGGACTTGTATGGAACAGTCTGCATCAGTTTGGGATAGTCTGGGACTTGTTTGGGACAGTCTGGTAACGTCTGGGTCCGTCTGGGACAGTCTAGGACTTGTTTGGGACAGTCTGGGACAATCTGGGACAGTCTGGGACTTGTTTGGAACAGCCTGGGACAGTCTGGGACAGTCTAGGACTTGTTTGGGCAAGTCTGGGACCGTCTGGGACCGTCTGGGACTTGTTTGGGACAGTCTGCGGCCGTCTGGGACAGTCTGGGACTTGTTTGGAACAGTCTGCGACAGTTTGGAACCGTCTGGGACTTGTTTGGAACAGTCCGCGACAGTCTGGGATAGTCTGGGACTTGTTTGGGACAGTCTGGTAACGTCTGGGTCCGTCTGGGACAGTCTAGGACTTGTTTGGGACAGTCTGGGACAATCTGGGTCAGTCTGGGACTTGTTTGGAACAGCCTGGGACAGTCTGGGACTGTCTAGGACTTGTTTGGAAAAATCTGGGATCGTCTGGGACCTTCTGGAACAGTCTGGGACTTGTATGGAACAGTCTGCGACAGTTTGGGACCGTCTGGGACTTGTTTGGAACAGTCTGCGACCGTTTGAGACCGTCTGGGACTTGTGTGGAACAGTCTGCGACAGTTTGGGACAGTCTAGGACTTGTTTGGGACAGTCTGTGGCCGTCTGGGACAGTCTAGGACTTGTTTGGGACAGTCTGGGACCATCTGGGACCATCTGGGACAGTCAGGGACTTGTTTGGAACAGTCTGCAACAGTTTGGGACCGTCTGGGACTTGTTTGGAACAGTGTGCGACAGTTTGGGACCGTCTGGGACTTGTTTGGAACAGTCTGCGACAGTTTGGGACAGTCTCGGACTTGTTTGCGACTGTCTGCATCAGTTTGGGACAGTCTAGGACTTGTTTGGGCCAGTCTGTGACCGTCTGGGACCGTCTGGGACTTGTTTGGGACAGTCTGCGGCCGTCTGGGTCAGTCTGGGACTTGTTTGGAACAGTCTGCGACAGTTTGGAACCGTCTGGGACTTGTTTGGAACAGTCTGCGACAGTCTGGGATAGTCTGGGACTTGTTTGGGACAGTCTTGTAACGTCTGGGTCCGTCTGGGACAGTCTAGGACTTGTTTGGGCCAGTCTGGGACCGTCTGGGACCGTCTAGGACTTGTTTGGGACAGTCTGCGGCCGTCTGGGACAGTCTGGGACTTGTTTGCAACAGCCTGGGAAAGTCTGGGATAGTCTGGGACTTGTTTGGAACAGTCTGTGACAGTTTGGGACCGACTGGGACTTGTATGGAACAGTCTGCATCAGTTTGGGACAGTCTAGGACTTGTTTGGGCCAGTCTGGGACATTCTGGGACTTGTTTGGAACAGCCTGGGAAAGTCTGGGATAGTCTGGGACTTGTTTGGAACAGTCTGCGACAGTTTGGGACTGTCTAGGACTTGTTTGGGACATTCTGGGACCGTCTGGGACCGTCTGGGACAGTCTGGGACTTGTTTGGAACAGTCTGCGACAGTTTGGGACAGTCTGGGACTTGTTTGGAACAGTCTGCGACAGTTTGGGACAGTCTAGGACTTGTTTGGGACAGTCTGGGACCGTCTGGGACCTTCTGGGACAGTCTAGGACTTGTTTGGGACAGTCTTGGACCGTCTGGGACAGTCTGGGACTTGTTTGGTACAGTCTGCGACAGTTTGGAACCGTCTGGGACTTGTTTGGAACAGTCCGCGACAGTCTGGGATAGTCTGGGACTTGTTTGGGACAGTCTGGTAACGTCTGGGTCCGTCTGGGACAGACTAGGACTTGTTTGGGACAGTCTGGGACTATCTGGGTCAGTCTGGGACTTGTTTGTAACAGCCTGGGACAGTCTGGGACAGTCTAGGACTTGTTTGGAAAAATCTGGGATCGTCTGGGACCTTCTGGAACAGTCTGGGACTTGTATGGAACAGTCTGCGACAGTTTGGGACCGTCTGGGACTTGTTTGGAACAGTCTGCGACCGTTTGAGACCGTCTGGGACTTGTGTGGAACAGTCTGCGACAGTTTGGGACAGTCTAGGACTTGTTTGGGACAGTCTGTGGCCGTCTGGGACAGTCTAGGACTTGTTTGGGACAGTCTGGGACCATCTGGGACCTTCTGGGACAGTCAGGGACTTGTTTGGAACAGTCTGCAACAGTTTGGGACCGTCTGGGACTTGTTTGGAACAGTCTGCGACAGTTTGGGACCGTCTGGGACTTGTTTGGAACAGTCTGCGACAGTTTGGGACAGTCTCGGACTTGTTTGCGACTGTCTGGGACAATCTGGGACAGTCTGATACAATCTGGGACAGACTGGGACTTGTTTGGAACAGCCTGGAAAAGTCTGGGATAGTCTGGGACTTGTTTGGAACAGTCTGTGACAGTTTGGGACCGACTGGGAGTTGTTTGGAACTGTCTGCATCAGTTTGGGACAGTCTAGGACTTGTTTGGGCCAGTCTGGGACCGTCTGGGACTTGTTTGGAACAGTCTGCGACAGTTTGGGACCGTCTGGGACTTGTTTGGAACAGTCTGCGACAGTTTGGGACAGTCTAGGACTTGTTTGCGACTGTCTGGGACAATCTGGGACAGTCTGGGTCTTGTTTGGAACAGTCTGCGACAGTTTTGGACAGTCTAGGACTTGTTTGGGACAGTCTGGGACTTGTTTGGCACAGTCTGGTACAATCTGGGACAGTCTGGGACTTGTTTGGAACAGCCTGGGAAAGTCTGGGATAGACTGGGACTTGTTTGGAACAGTCTGCGACAGTTTGAGACCGTCTGGGACTTGTTTGGAACAGTCTGCGATAGTTTGGGACAGTCTAGGACTTGTTTGGGACAGTCTGTGACCGTCTGGGACCGTCTGAGACAGTCTGGGACTTGTTTGGAACAGTCTGCGACAGTTTGGGACAGTCTGGGACTTGTTTGGAACAGTCTGCGACAGTTTGGGACAGTCTGGGACTTGTTTGGAACAGTCTGCGACAGTTTGAGACCGTCTGGGACTTGTTTGGGCCAGTCTGGGACTGTCTGGGACTTGTTTGGAACAGTCTGCGACAGTTTCGGACCGTCTGGGACTTGTTTGGAACAGTCTGCGACAGTTTGGGACAGTCTAGGACTTGTTTGGAACAGCCTGGGGCAGTCTGGGATAGTCTGGTTCTTGTTTGGAACAATCTGCGACAGTTTGGGACCGTCTAGGACTTGTTTGGAACAGTCTGCGATAGTTTGGGACAGTCTAGGACTTGTTTGGGACAGTCTGGGACCGTCTGGGACCGTCTGGGACAGTCTGGGACTTGTTTGGAACAGTCTGCGACAGTTTGGGACCGTCTGGGACTTGTTTGGAACAGTCTGCGACAGTTTGGGACAGTCTAGGACTTGTTTGGGACAGTCTGGGACCGTCTGGGTCCTTGTGGGACACTCTAGGACTTGTTTGGGACAGTCTGGGACCGTCTGGGACCGTCTGGGACAGTCTGGGACAGTCTGGGACTTGTTTGGAACAGTCTGCGACAGTTTGGGACCGTCTGGGACTTGTTTGGAACAGCCTGGGACAGTCTGGGGTAGTCTGGGACTTGTTTGGAACAGTCTGCGGCAGTTTTGGACAGTCTAGGACTTGTTTGGGACAGTCTGGGACTTGTTTGGCACAGTCTGGTAACGTCTGGGTCCGTCTGGGACAGTCTAGGACTTGTTTGGGACAGTCTGGGACAATCTGGGACAGTCTGGGACTTGTTTGGAACAGCCTGGGAAAGTCTGGGATAGTCTGGGTCTTGTTTGGAACAGTCTGTGACAGTTTGGGACCGACTGGGACTTGTTTGGAACTGTCTGCATCAGTTTGGGACAGTCTAGGACTTGTTTGGGCCAGTCTGTGACCGTCTGGGACCATCTGGGACTTGTTTGGGACAGTCTGTGGCCGTCTGGGTCAGTCTGGGACTTGTTTGGACCATTCTGCGACAGTTTGGAACCGTCTGGGACTTGTTTGGAACAGTCTGCGACAGTCTGGGATAGTCTGGGACTTGTTTTGGACAGTCTGGTAACGTCTGGGTCCGTCTGGGACAGTCTAGGACTTGTTTGGGCCAGTCTGGGACCGTCTGGGACCGTCTGGGACTTGTTTGGGACAGTCTGCGGCCGTCTGGGACAGTCTGGGACTTGTTTGGAACAGTCTGCGACAGTTTGGGACCGTCTGGGACTTGTTTGGAACAGTCTGCGACAGTTTGGGACAGTCTAGGACTTGTTTGGGACAGTCTGGGACCGTCTGGGACCTTCTGGGACAGTCTGGGACTTGTTTGGAACAGTCTGGGACAGTCTTGGACTGTCTGGGACTTGTTTGGAACAGCCTGGGGTAGTCTGGGACTTGTTTTGAACAGTCTGCGACAGTTTGGGACCGTCTGGGACTTGTTTGGAACAGTCTGCGACAGTTTGGGACCGTCTGGGACTTGTTTGGAACAGCCTGGGACAGTCTGGGGTAGTCTGGGACTTGTTTGGAACAGTCTGCGACAGTTTGGGACCGTCCGGGACTTGTTTGGAACAGTCTGCGACAGTCTGGGATAGTCTGGGACTTGTTTGGGACAGTCTGTGGCCGTCTGGGACAGTCTAGGACTTGTTTGGAACAGTCTGCGACAGTTTGGGACCGTCTGGGACTTGTTTGGAACAGTCTGCGACAGTTTGGGACCGTCTGGAACTTGTTTGGAACAGTCTGCGACAGTTTGGGACAGTCTAGGACTTGTTTGCGACTGTCTGGGACAGTCTGGGGCAGTCTGGGTCTTGTTTGGAACAGTCTGCGGCAGTTTTGGACAGTCTAGGACTTGTTTGGGACAGTCTGGGACTTGTTTGGCACAGTCTGGTAACGTCTGGGTCCGTCTGGGACAGTCTAGGACTTGTTTGGGACAGTCTGGGACAATCTGGGACAGTCTGGGACTTGTTTGGAACAGCCTGGGAAAGTCTGGGATAGTCTGGGTCTTGTTTGGAACAGTCTGTGACAGTTTGGGACCGACTGGGACTTGTTTGGAACTGTCTGCATCAGTTTGGGACAGTCTAGGACTTGTTTGGGCCAGTCTGTGACCGTCTGGGACCATCTGGGACTTGTTTGGGACAGTCTGCGGCCGTCTGGGTCAGTCTGGGACTTGTTTGGACCATTCTGCGACAGTTTGGAACCGTCTGGGACTTGTTTGGAACAGTCTGCGACAGTCTGGGATAGTCTGGGACTTGTTTTGGACAGTCTGGTAACGTCTGGGTCCGTCTGGGACAGTCTAGGACTTGTTTGGGCCAGTCTGGGACCGTCTGGGACCGTCTGGGACTTGTTTGGGACAGTCTGCGGCCGTCTGGGACAGTCTGGGACTTGTTTGGAACAGTCTGCGACAGTTTGGGACCGTCTGGGACTTGTTTGGAACAGTCTGCGACAGTTTGGGACAGTCTGAGACTTGTTTGGAACAGTCTGGTAACGTCTGGGTCCGTCTGGGACAGTCTAGGACTTGTTTGGGCCAGTCTGGGACCGTCTGGGACTTGTTTGGGACAGTCTGCGGCCGTCTGGGACAGTCTGGGACTTGTTTGGAACAGTCTGCGACAGTTTGGGACCGTCTGGGACTTGTTTGGAACAGTCTGCGACAGTTTGGGACAGTCTAGGACTTGTTTGGGACAGTCTGGGACCGTCTGGGACCTTCTGGGACAGTCTAGGACTTGTTTAAGACAGTCTTGGACCGTCTGGGACCGTCTGGGACAGTCTGGGACTTGTTTGGAACAGCCTGGGGTAGTCTGGGACTTGTTTTGAACAGTCTGCGACAGTTTGGGACCGTCTGGGACTTGTTTGGAACAGTCTGCGACAGTTTGGGACAGTCTGAGACTTGTTTGGAACAGTCTGGTAACGTCTGGGTCCGTCTGGGACAGTCTAGGACTTGTTTGGGACAGTCTGGGACAATCTGGGACAGTCTGGGACTTGTTGGGAACAGCCTGGGACAGTCTGGCACAGTCTAGGACTTGTTTGGAAAAATCTGGGATCGTCTGGGACCTTCTGGAACAGTCTGGGACTTGTGTGGAACAGTCTGCGACAGTTTGGGACAGTCTAGGACTTGTTTGGGACAGTCTGTGGCCGTCTGGGACAGTCTATGACTTGTTTTGCGACTGTCTGGGACAATCTGGGACAGTCTGGGTCTTGTTTGGAACAGTCTGCGACAGTTTTGGACAGTCTAGGACTTGTTTGGGACAGTCTGGGACTTGTTTGGCACAGTCTGGTACAATCTGGGACAGTCTGGGACTTGTTTGGAACAGCCTGGGAAAGTCTGGGATAGTCTGGGACTTGTTTGGAACAGTCTGTGACAGTTTGGGACCGACTGGGACTTGTATGGAACAGTCTGCATCAGTTTGGGACAGTCTAGGACTTGTTTGGGCCAGTCTGGGACCGTCTGGGACTTGTTTGGAACAGTCTGCGACAGTTTGGGACCGTCTGGGACTTGTTTGGAACAGTCTGCGACAGTTTGGGACAGTCTAGGACTTGTTTGCGACTGTCTGGGACAATCTGGGGCAGTCTGGGTCTTGTTTGGAACAGTCTGCGACAGTTTTGGACAGTCTAGGACTTGTTTGGAACAGCCTGGGACAGTCTGGGGTAGTCTGGGACTTGTTTGGAACAGTCTGCGACAGTTTGGGACCGTCCGGGACTTGTTTGGAACAGTCTGCGACAGTCTGGGATAGTCTGGGACTTGTTTGGGACAGTCTGTGGCCGTCTGGGACAGTCTAGGACTTGTTTGGAACAGTCTGCGACAGTTTGGGACCGTCTGGGACTTGTTTGGAACAGTCTGCGACAGTTTGGGACCGTCTGGAACTTGTTTGGAACAGTCTGCGACAGTTTGGGACAGTCTAGGACTTGTTTGCGACTGTCTGGGACAGTCTGGGGCAGTCTGGGTCTTGTTTGGAACAGTCTGCGGCAGTTTTGGACAGTCTAGGACTTGTTTGGGACAGTCTGGGACTTGTTTGGCACAGTCTGGTAACGTCTGGGTCCGTCTGGGACAGTCTAGGACTTGTTTGGGACAGTCTGGGACAATCTGGGACAGTCTGGGACTTGTTTGGAACAGCCTGGGAAAGTCTGGGATAGTCTGGGTCTTGTTTGGAACAGTCTGTGACAGTTTGGGACCGACTGGGACTTGTTTGGAACTGTCTGCATCAGTTTGGGACAGTCTAGGACTTGTTTGGGCCAGTCTGTGACCGTCTGGGACCATCTGGGACTTGTTTGGGACAGTCTGCGGCCGTCTGGGTCAGTCTGGGACTTGTTTGGACCATTCTGCGACAGTTTGGAACCGTCTGGGACTTGTTTGGAACAGTCTGCGACAGTCTGGGATAGTCTGGGACTTGTTTTGGACAGTCTGGTAACGTCTGGGTCCGTCTGGGACAGTCTAGGACTTGTTTGGGCCAGTCTGGGACCGTCTGGGACCGTCTGGGACTTGTTTGGGACAGTCTGCGGCCGTCTGGGACAGTCTGGGACTTGTTTGGAACAGTCTGCGACAGTTTGGGACCGTCTGGGACTTGTTTGGAACAGTCTGCGACAGTTTGGGACAGTCTGAGACTTGTTTGGAACAGTCTGGTAACGTCTGGGTCCGTCTGGGACAGTCTAGGACTTGTTTGGGCCAGTCTGGGACCGTCTGGGACTTGTTTGGGACAGTCTGCGGCCGTCTGGGACAGTCTGGGACTTGTTTGGAACAGTCTGCG
The DNA here is from genome assembly GCA_963971525.1 of Cephus spinipes. NCBI lineage: Eukaryota > Metazoa > Arthropoda > Insecta > Hymenoptera > Cephidae > Cephus > Cephus spinipes. The sequence continues at coordinate 10,078,249 of OZ020581.1, read as the reverse complement.
ACAGTTTGGGACCGTCTGGGACTTGTTTGGAACAGTCTGCGACAGTTTGGGACAGTCTAGGACTTGTTTGGGACAGTCTGGGACCGTCTGGGACCTTCTGGGACAGTCTAGGACTTGTTTAAGACAGTCTTGGACCGTCTGGGACCGTCTGGGACAGTCTGGGACTTGTTTGGAACAGCCTGGGGTAGTCTGGGACTTGTTTTGAACAGTCTGCGACAGTTTGGGACCGTCTGGGACTTGTTTGGAACAGTCTGCGACAGTTTGGGACAGTCTGAGACTTGTTTGGAACAGTCTGGTAACGTCTGGGTCCGTCTGGGACAGTCTAGGACTTGTTTGGGACAGTCTGGGACAATCTGGGACAGTCTGGGACTTGTTGGGAACAGCCTGGGACAGTCTGGCACAGTCTAGGACTTGTTTGGAAAAATCTGGGATCGTCTGGGACCTTCTGGAACAGTCTGGGACTTGTGTGGAACAGTCTGCGACAGTTTGGGACAGTCTAGGACTTGTTTGGGACAGTCTGTGGCCGTCTGGGACAGTCTATGACTTGTTTTGCGACTGTCTGGGACAATCTGGGACAGTCTGGGTCTTGTTTGGAACAGTCTGCGACAGTTTTGGACAGTCTAGGACTTGTTTGGGACAGTCTGGGACTTGTTTGGCACAGTCTGGTACAATCTGGGACAGTCTGGGACTTGTTTGGAACAGCCTGGGAAAGTCTGGGATAGTCTGGGACTTGTTTGGAACAGTCTGTGACAGTTTGGGACCGACTGGGACTTGTATGGAACAGTCTGCATCAGTTTGGGACAGTCTAGGACTTGTTTGGGCCAGTCTGGGACCGTCTGGGACTTGTTTGGAACAGTCTGCGACAGTTTGGGACCGTCTGGGACTTGTTTGGAACAGTCTGCGACAGTTTGGGACAGTCTAGGACTTGTTTGCGACTGTCTGGGACAATCTGGGGCAGTCTGGGTCTTGTTTGGAACAGTCTGCGACAGTTTTGGACAGTCTAGGACTTGTTTGGGACAGTCTGGGACTTGTTTGGCACAGTCTGGTACAATCTGGGACAGTCTGGGACTTGTTTGGAACAGCCTGGGAAAGTCTGGGATAGTCTGGGACTTGTTTGGAACAGTCTGCGACAGTTTGGGACTGTCTAGGACTTGTTTGGGACAGTCTGGGACCGTCTGGGACCGTCTGGGACAGTCTGGGACTTGTTTGGAACAGTCTGCGACAGTTTGGGACCGTCTGGGACTTGTTTGGAACAGTCTGCGACAGTTTGGGACCGTCTGGGACTTGTTTGGAACAGCCTGGGACAGTCTGGGGTAGTCTGGGACTTGTTTGGAACAGTCTGCGACAGTTTGGGACCGTCCGGGACTTGTTTGGAACAGTCTGCGACAGTCTGGGATAGTCTGGGACTTGTTTGGAACAGTCTGCGACAGATTGGGACCGTCTGGGACTTGTTTGGAACAGTCTGCGACCGTTTGAGACCGTCTGGGGCTTGTTTGGAACAGTCTGCGACAGTTTGGGACAGTCTAGGACTTGTTTGGGACAGTCTGTGGCCGTCTGGGACAGTCTAGGACTTGTTTGGAACAGTCTGCGACAGTTTGGGACCGTCTGGGACTTGTTTGGAACAGTCTGCGACAGTTTGGGACCGTCTGGAACTTGTTTGGAACAGTCTGCGACAGTTTGGGACAGTCTAGGACTTGTTTGCGACTGTCTGGGACAGTCTGGGGCAGTCTGGGTCTTGTTTGGAACAGTCTGCGGCAGTTTTGGACAGTCTAGGACTTGTTTGGGACAGTCTGGGACTTGTTTGGCACAGTCTGGTAACGTCTGGGTCCGTCTGGGACAGTCTAGGACTTGTTTGGGACAGTCTGGGACAATCTGGGACAGTCTGGGACTTGTTTGGAACAGCCTGGGAAAGTCTGGGATAGTCTGGGTCTTGTTTGGAACAGTCTGTGACAGTTTGGGACCGACTGGGACTTGTTTGGAACTGTCTGCATCAGTTTGGGACAGTCTAGGACTTGTTTGGGCCAGTCTGTGACCGTCTGGGACCATCTGGGACTTGTTTGGGACAGTCTGCGGCCGTCTGGGTCAGTCTGGGACTTGTTTGGACCATTCTGCGACAGTTTGGAACCGTCTGGGACTTGTTTGGAACAGTCTGCGACAGTCTGGGATAGTCTGGGACTTGTTTTGGACAGTCTGGTAACGTCTGGGTCCGTCTGGGACAGTCTAGGACTTGTTTGGGCCAGTCTGGGACCGTCTGGGACCGTCTGGGACTTGTTTGGGACAGTCTGCGGCCGTCTGGGACAGTCTGGGACTTGTTTGGAACAGTCTGCGACAGTTTGGGACCGTCTGGGACTTGTTTGGAACAGTCTGCGACAGTTTGGGACAGTCTGAGACTTGTTTGGAACAGTCTGGTAACGTCTGGGTCCGTCTGGGACAGTCTAGGACTTGTTTGGGCCAGTCTGGGACCGTCTGGGACTTGTTTGGGACAGTCTGCGGCCGTCTGGGACAGTCTGGGACTTGTTTGGAACAGTCTGCGACAGTTTGGGACCGTCTGGGACTTGTTTGGAACAGTCTGCGACAGTTTGGGACAGTCTAGGACTTGTTTGGGACAGTCTGGGACCGTCTGGGACCTTCTGGGACAGTCTAGGACTTGTTTAAGACAGTCTTGGACCGTCTGGGACCGTCTGGGACAGTCTGGGACTTGTTTGGAACAGTCTGGGACAGTCTTGGACTGTCTGGGACTTGTTTGGAACAGCCTGGGGTAGTCTGGGACTTGTTTTGAACAGTCTGCGACAGTTTGGGACCGTCTGGGACTTGTTTGGAACAGTCTGCGACAGTTTGGGACAGTCTGAGACTTGTTTGGAACAGTCTGGTAACGTCTGGGTCCGTCTGGGACAGTCTAGGACTTGTTTGGGACAGTCTGGGACAATCTGGGACAGTCTGGGACTTGTTGGGAACAGCCTGGGACAGTCTGGCACAGTCTAGGACTTGTTTGGAAAAATCTGGGATCGTCTGGGACCTTCTGGAACAGTCTGGGACTTGTGTGGAACAGTCTGCGACAGTTTGGGACAGTCTAGGACTTGTTTGGGACAGTCTGTGGCCGTCTGGGACAGTCTATGACTTGTTTTGCGACTGTCTGGGACAATCTGGGACAGTCTGGGTCTTGTTTGGAACAGTCTGCGACAGTTTTGGACAGTCTAGGACTTGTTTGGGACAGTCTGGGACTTGTTTGGCACAGTCTGGTACAATCTGGGACAGTCTGGGACTTGTTTGGAACAGCCTGGGAAAGTCTGGGATAGTCTGGGACTTGTTTGGCACAGTCTGGTACAATCTGGGACAGTCTGGGACTTGTTTGGAACAGCCTGGGAAAGTCTGGGATAGTCTGGGACTTGTTTGGAACAGTCTGTGACAGTTTGGGACCGACTGGGACTTGTATGGAACAGTCTGCATCAGTTTGGGACAGTCTAGGACTTGTTTGGGCCAGTCTGGGACCGTCTGGGACTTGTTTGGAACAGTCTGCGACAGTTTGGGACCGTCTGGGACTTGTTTGGAACAGTCTGCGACAGTTTGGGACAGTCTAGGACTTGTTTGCGACTGTCTGGGACAATCTGGGGCAGTCTGGGTCTTGTTTGGAACAGTCTGCGACAGTTTTGGACAGTCTAGGACTTGTTTGGGACAGTCTGGGACTTGTTTGGCACAGTCTGGTACAATCTGGGACAGTCTGGGACTTGTTTGGAACAGCCTGGGAAAGTCTGGGATAGTCTGGGACTTGTTTGGAACAGTCTGCGACAGTTTGGGACTGTCTAGGACTTGTTTGGGACAGTCTGGGACCGTCTGGGACCGTCTGGGACAGTCTGGGACTTGTTTGGAACAGTCTGCGACAGTTTGGGACAGTCTGGGACTTGTTTGGAACAGTCTGCGACAGTTTGGGACAGTCTAGGACTTGTTTGGGACAGTCTGGGACCGTCTGGGACCCTCTGGGACAGTTTAGGACTTGTTTGGGACAGTCTTGGACCGTCTGGGACAGTCTGGGACTTGTTTGGAACAGTCTGCGACAGTTTGGGACCGTCTGAGACTTGTTTGGAACAGTCTGCGACAGTCTGGGATAGTCTGGGACTTGTTTGGGACAGTCTGGTAACGTCTGGGTCCGTCTGGGACAGTCTAGGACTTGTTTGGGACAGTCTGGGACAATCTGGGACAGTCTGGGACTTGTTTGGAACAGCCTGGGACAGTCTGGGACAGTCTAGGACTTGTTTGGAAAAATCTGGGATCGTCTGGGACCTTCTGGAACAGTCTGGGACTTGTATGGAACAGTCTGCGACAGTTTGGGACCGTCTCGGACTTGTTTGGAACAGTCTGCGAAAGTTCGAGACCGTCTGGGACTTGTGTGGAACAGTCTGCGACAGTTTGGGACAGTCTAGGACTTGTTTGGGACAGTCTGTGGCCGTCTGGGACAGTCTAGGACTTGTTTGCGACTGTCTGGGACAATCTGGGACAGTCTGGGTCTTGTTTGGAACAGTCTGCGACAGTTTGGGACCGTCTGGGACTTGTTTGGAACAGTCTGCGACAGTTTGGGACAGTCTAGGACTTGTTTGCGACTGTCTGGGACAATCTGGGGCAGTCTGGGTCTTGTTTGGAACAGTCTGCGACAGTTTTGGACAGTCTAGGACTTGTTTGGGACAGTCTGGGACTTGTTTGGCACAGTCTGGTACAATCTGGGACAGTCTGGGACTTGTTTGGAACAGCCTGGGAAAGTCTGGGATAGTCTGGGACTTGTTTGGAACAGTCTGCGACAGTTTGGGACTGTCTAGGACTTGTTTGGGACAGTCTGGGACCGTCTGGGACTTGTTTGGAACAGTCTGCGACAGTTTGGGACCGTCTGGGACTTGTTTGGAACAGTCTGCGACAGTTTGGGACAGTCTAGGACTTGTTTGCGACTGTCTGGGACAATCTGGGGCAGTCTGGGTCTTGTTTGGAACAGTCTGCGACAGTTTTGGACAGTCTAGGACTTGTTTGGGACAGTCTGGGACTTGTTTGGCACAGTCTGGTACAATCTGGGACAGTCTGGGACTTGTTTGGAACAGCCTGGGAAAGTCTGGGATAGTCTGGGACTTGTTTGGAACAGTCTGCGACAGTTTGGGACTGTCTAGGACTTGTTTGGGACAGTCTGGGACCGTCTGGGACCGTCTGGGACAGTCTGGGACTTGTTTGGAACAGTCTGCGACAGTTTGGGACAGTCTGGGACTTGTTTGGAACAGTCTGCGACAGTTTGGGACAGTCTAGGACTTGTTTGGGACAGTCTGGGACCGTCTGGGACCCTCTGGGACAGTTTAGGACTTGTTTGGGACAGTCTTGGACCGTCTGGGACAGTCTGGGACTTGTTTGGAACAGTCTGCGACAGTTTGGGACCGTCTGAGACTTGTTTGGAACAGTCTGCGACAGTCTGGGATAGTCTGGGACTTGTTTGGGACAGTCTGGTAACGTCTGGGTCCGTCTGGGACAGTCTAGGACTTGTTTGGGACAGTCTGGGACAATCTGGGACAGTCTGGGACTTGTTTGGAACAGCCTGGGACAGTCTGGGACAGTCTAGGACTTGTTTGGAAAAATCTGGGATCGTCTGGGACCTTCTGGAACAGTCTGGGACTTGTATGGAACAGTCTGCGACAGTTTGGGACCGTCTCGGACTTGTTTGGAACAGTCTGCGAAAGTTCGAGACCGTCTGGGACTTGTGTGGAACAGTCTGCGACAGTTTGGGACAGTCTAGGACTTGTTTGGGACAGTCTGTGGCCGTCTGGGACAGTCTAGGACTTGTTTGCGACTGTCTGGGACAATCTGGGACAGTCTGGGTCTTGTTTGGAACAGTCTGCGACAGTTTTGGACAGTCTAGGACTTGTTTGGGACAGTCTGGGACTTGTTTGGCACAGTCTGGTACAATCTGGGACAGTCTGGGACTTGTTTGGAACAGCCTGGGAAAGTCTGGGATAGTCTGGGACTTGTTTGGAACAGTCTGCATCAGTTTGGGACAGTCTGAGACTTGTTTGGAACAGCCTGGGAAAGTCTGGGACAGTCTGGGACTTGTTTGGAACAGTCTGTGACGGTTTGGAACCGTCTGGGACTTGTTTGGAACAGTCTGCGACAGTCTGGGATAGTCTGGGACTTGTTTGGGACAGTCTGGTAACGTCTGGGTCCGTCTGGGACAGTCTGGTAACGTCTGGGTCCGTCTGGGACAGTCTAGGACTTGTTTGGGACAGTCTGGGACAATCTGGGACAGTCTGGGACTTGTTTGGAACAGCCTGGGACAGTCTGGGACAGTCTAGGACTTGTTTGGAACAGTCTGCGACCGTTTGAGACCGTCTGGGACTTGTGTGGAACAGTCTGCGACAGTTTGGGACAGTCTACGACTTGTTTGGGACAGTCTGGGACCATCTGGGACCTTCTGGGACAGTCAGGGACTTGTTTGGAACAGTCTGCGACAGTTTGGGACCGTCTGGGACTTGTTTGGAACAGTCTGCGACAGTTTGGGACAGTCTCGGACTTGTTTGCGACTGTCTGGGACAATCTGGGACTATCTGGTACAATCTGGGACAGTCTGGAACTTGTTTGGAGCAGCCTGGGAAAGTCTGGGATAGTCTGGGACTTGTTTGGAACAGTCTGTGACAGTTTGGGACCGACTGGGACTTGTTTGGTACTGTCTGCATCAGTTTGTGACAGTCTAGGACTTGTTTGGGCCAGTCTGGGACCGTCTGGGACTTGTTTGGAACAGTCTGCGACAGTTTGGGACAGTCTAGGACTTGTTTGCGACTGTCTGGGACAATCTGGGGCAGTCTGGGTCTTGTTTGGAACAGTCTGCGACAGTTTTGGACAGTCTAGGACTTGTTTGGGACAGTCTGGGACTTGTTTGGCACAGTCTGGGACTTGTTTGGCACAGTCTGGTACAATCTGGGACAGTCTGGGACTTGTATGGAACAGCCTGGGAAAGTCTGGGATAGTCTGGGACTTGTTTGGAACAGTCTGCGACAGTTTGGGACAGTCTAGGACTTGTTTGGGACAGTCTGGGACCGTCTGGAACGGTCTGGGACAGTCTGGGACTTGTTTGGAACAGTCTGCGACAGTTTGGGACAGTCTGGGACTTGTTTGGAACAGTCTGCGACAGTTTGGGACAGTCTAGGACTTGTTTGGGACAGTCTGGGACCGTCTGGGACCTTCTGGGACAGTCTAGGAATTGTTTGGGACAGTCTGGGACCGTCTGGGACCGTCTGGGACAGTCTGGGACTTGTTTGGAACAGTCTGGGACTGTCTGGGACTTGTTTGCAACAGCCTGGTACAGTCTGGGGTAGTCTGGGACTTGTTTGGAACAGTCTGCGACAGTTTGGGACAGTCTAGGACTTGTTTGAGACAGTCTGGGACCTTCTGGGACAGTCTGGGACTTGTTTGGAACAGTCTGCGACAGTCTGGGATAGTCTGGGACTTGTTTGGAACAGTCTGCGACAGTTTGAGACCGTCTGGGACTTGTTTGGAACAGTCCGCGACAGTTTGGGACAGTATAGGACTTGTTTGGGACAGTCTGGGACCGTCTGGGACCTTCTGGGACAGTCTGGGACTTGTTTGGAACAGTCTGCAACAGTTTGGGACCGTCTGGGACTTGTTTGGAACAGTCTGCGACAGTCTGGGATAGTCTGGGACTTGTTTGGGACAGTCTGGGATAGTCTGGGACTTGTTTGGGACAGTCTGGTAACGTCTGGGTCCGTCTGGGACAGTCTAGGACTTGTTTGGGACAGTCTGGGACAATCTGGGACAGTCTGGGACTTGTTTGGAACAGCCTGGGAAAGTCTGGGATAGTCTGGGACTTGTTTGGAACAGTCTGTGACAGTTTGGGACCGACTGGGACTTGTTTGGAACTGTCTGCATCAGTTTGGGACAGTCTAGGACTTGTTTGGGCCAGTCTGTGACCGCCTGGGACCGTCTGGGACTTGTTTGGGACAGTCTGCGGCCGTCTGGGTCAGTCTGGGACTTGTTTGGAACATTCTGCGACAGTTTGGAACCGTCTGGGACTTGTTTGGAACAGTCTGCGACAGTCTGGGATAGTCTGGGACTTGTTTGGGACAGTCTGGTAACGTCTGGCTCCGTCTGGGACAGTCTAGGACTTGTTTGGGCCAGTCTGGGACCGTCTGGGACCGTCTGGGACTTGTTTGGGACAGTCTGCGGCCGTCTGGGACAGTCTGGGACTTGTTTGGAACAGTCTGCGACAGTTTGGGACCGTCTGGGACTTGCTTGGAACAGTCTGCGACAGTTTGGGACAGTCTAGGACTTGTTTGGGACAGTCTGGGACCGTCTGGGACCTTCTGGGACAGTCTAGGACTTGTTTGAGACAGTCTTGGACCGTCTGGGACCGTCTGGGACAGTCTGGGACTTGTTTGGAACAGTCTGGGACAGTCTGGGACTGTCTGGGACTTGTTTGGAACAGCCTGGGGTAGTCTGGGACTTGTTTTGAACAGTCTGCGACAGTTTGGGACCGTCTGGGACTTGTTTGGAACAGTCTGCGACAGTTTGGGACAGTCTAGGACTTGTTTGGGACAGTCTGGGAAAGTCTGGGACAGTCTGGGACTTGTTTGGAACAGTCTGTGACGGTTTGGAACCGTCTGGGACTTGTTTGGAACAGTCTGCGACAGTCTGGGATAGTCTGGGACTTGTTTGGGACAGTCTGGTAACGTCTGGGTCCGTCTGGGACAGTCTAGGACTTGTTTGGGACAGTCTGGGACAATCTGGGACAGTCTGGGACTTGTTTGGAACAGCCTGGGACAGTCTGGGACAGTCTAGGACTTGTTTGGAACAGTCTGCGACCGTTTGAGACCGTCTGGGACTTGTGTGGAACAGTCTGCGACAGTTTGGGACAGTCTACGACTTGTTTGGGACAGTCTGGGACCATCTGGGACCTTCTGGGACAGTCAGGGACTTGTTTGGAACAGTCTGCGACAGTTTGGGACCGTCTGGGACTTGTTTGGAACAGTCTGCGACAGTTTGGGACAGTCTCGGACTTGTTTGCGACTGTCTGGGACAATCTGGGACTATCTGGTACAATCTGGGACAGTCTGGAACTTGTTTGGAGCAGCCTGGGAAAGTCTGGGATAGTCTGGGACTTGTTTGGAACAGTCTGTGACAGTTTGGGACCGACTGGGACTTGTCTGGTACTGTCTGCATCAGTTTGTGACAGTCTAGGACTTGTTTGGGCCAGTCTGGGACCGTCTGGGACTTGTTTGGAACAGTCTGCGACAGTTTGGGACAGTCTAGGACTTGTTTGCGACTGTCTGGGACAATCTGGGGCAGTCTGGGTCTTGTTTGGAACAGTCTGCGACAGTTTTGGACAGTCTAGGACTTGTTTGGGACAGTCTGGGACTTGTTTGGGACAGTCTGGGATAGTCTGGGACTTGTTTGGGACAGTCTGGTAACGTCTGGGTCCGTCTGGGACAGTCTAGGACTTGTTTGGGACAGTCTGGGACAATCTGGGACAGTCTGGGACTTGTTTGGAACAGCCTGGGAAAGTCTGGGATAGTCTGGGACTTGTTTGGAACAGTCTGTGACAGTTTGGGACCGTCTGGGACTTGTTTGGGACAGTCTGCGGCCGTCTGGGTCAGTCTGGGACTTGTTTGGAACATTCTGCGACAGTTTGGAACCGTCTGGGACTTGTTTGGAACAGTCTGCGACAGTCTGGGATAGTCTGGGACTTGTTTGGGACAGTCTGGTAACGTCTGGCTCCGTCTGGGACAGTCTAGGACTTGTTTGGGCCAGTCTGGGACCGTCTGGGACCGTCTGGGACTTGTTTGGGACAGTCTGCGGCCGTCTGGGACAGTCTGGGACTTGTTTGGAACAGTCTGCGACAGTTTGGGACCGTCTGGGACTTGTTTGGAACAGTCTGCGACAGTTTGGGACAGTCTAGGACTTGTTTGGGACAGTCTGGGACCGTCTGGGACCTTCTGGGACAGTCTAGGACTTGTTTGAGACAGTCTTGGATCGTCTGGGACCGTCTGGGACAGTCTGGGACTTGTTTGGAACAGTCTGGGACAGTCTGGGACTGTCTGGGACTTGTTTGGAACAGCCTGGGGTAGTCTGGGACTTGTTTTGAACAGTCTGCGACAGTTTGGGACCGTCTGGGACTTGTTTGGAACAGTCTGCGACAGTTTGGGACAGTCTAGGACTTGTTTGGGACAGTCTGGGACCGTCTGGGACCTTCTGGGACAGTCTAGGACTTGTTTGAGACAGTCTTGGACCGTCTGGGACCGTCTGGGACAGTCTGGGACTTGTTTGGAACAGTCTGGGACAGTCTGGGACTGTCTGGGACTTGTTTGGAACAGCCTGGGGTAGTCTGGGACTTGTTTTGAACAGTCTGCGACAGTTTGGGACCGTCTAGGACTTGTTTGAGACAGTCTTGGACCGTCTGGGACCGTCTGGGACAGTCTGGGACTTGTTTGGAACAGTCTGCGACAGTTTGGGACAGTCTGAGACTTGTTTGGAACAGTCTGCGACAGTCTGGGATAGTCCGGGACTTGTTTGGGACAGTCTGGTAACGTCTGGGTCCGTCTGGGACAGTCTAGGACTTGTTTGGGACAGTCTGGGACAATCTGGGACAGTCTGGGACTTGTTTGGAACTGCCTGGGACAGTCTGGCACAGTCTAGGACTTGTTTGGAAAAATCTGGGATCGTCTGGGACCTGCTGGAACAGTCTGGGACTTGTGTGGAACAGTCTGCGACAGTTTGGGACAGTCTAGGACTTGTTTGGGACAGTCTGTGGCCGTCTGGGACAGTCTAGGACTTGTTTTGCGACTGTCTGGGACAATCTGGGACAGTCTGGGTCTTGTTTGGAACAGTCTGCGACAGTTTTGGACAGTCTAGGACTTGTTTGGGACAGTCTGGGACTTGTTTGGCACAGTCTGGTACAATCTGGGACAGTCTGGGACTTGTTTGGAACAGCCTGGGAAAGTCTGGGATAGTCTGGGACTTGTTTGGAACAGTCTGTGACAGTTTGGGACCGACTGGGACTTGTATGGAACAGTCTGCATCAGTTTGGGACAGTCTAGGACTTGTTTGGGCCAGTCTGGGACCGTCTGGGACTTGTTTGGAACAGTCTGCGACAGTTTGGGACCGTCTGGGACTTGTTTGGAACAGTCTGCGACAGTTTGGGACAGTCTAGGACTTGTTTGCGACTGTCTGGGACAATCTGGGGCAGTCTGGGTCTTGTTTGGAACAGTCTGCGACAGTTTTGGACAGTCTAGGACTTGTTTGGGACAGTCTGGGACTTGTTTGGCACAGTCTGGTACAATCTGGGACAGTCTGGGACTTGTTTGAAACAGCCTGGGAAAGTCTGGGATAGTCTGGGACTTGTTTGGAACAGTCTGTGACAGTTTGGGACCGACTGGGACTTGTTTGGGACAGTCTGCGGCCGTCTGGGTCAGTCTGGGACTTGTTTGGAACATTCTGCGACAGTTTGGAACCGTCTGGGACTTGTTTGGAACAGTCTGCGACAGTCTGGGATAGTCTGGGACTTGTTTGGGACAGTCTGGTAACGTCTGGCTCCGTCTGGGACAGTCTAGGACTTGTTTGGGCCAGTCTGGGACCGTCTGGGACCGTCTGGGACTTGTTTGGGACAGTCTGCGGCCGTCTGGGACAGTCTGGGACTTGTTTGGAACAGTCTGCGACAGTTTGGGACCGTCTGGGACTTGTTTGGAACAGTCTGCGACAGTTTGGGACAGTCTAGGACTTGTTTGGGACAGTCTGGGACCGTCTGGGACCTTCTGGGACAGTCTAGGACTTGTTTGAGACAGTCTTGGATCGTCTGGGACCGTCTGGGACAGTCTGGGACTTGTTTGGAACAGTCTGGGACAGTCTGGGACTGTCTGGGACTTGTTTGGAACAGCCTGGGGTAGTCTGGGACTTGTTTTGAACAGTCTGCGACAGTTTGGGACCGTCTGGGACTTGTTTGGAACAGTCTGCGACAGTTTGGGACAGTCTAGGACTTGTTTGGGACAGTCTGGGACCGTCTGGGACCTTCTGGGACAGTCTAGGACTTGTTTGAGACAGTCTTGGACCGTCTGGGACCGTCTGGGACAGTCTGGGACTTGTTTGGAACAGTCTGGGACAGTCTGGGACTGTCTGGGACTTGTTTGGAACAGCCTGGGGTAGTCTGGGACTTGTTTTGAACAGTCTGCGACAGTTTGGGACCGTCTGGGACTTGTTTGGAACAGTCTGCGACAGTTTGTGACAGTCTAGGACTTGTTTGGGCCAGTCTGGGACCGTCTGGGACTTGTTTGGAACAGTCTGCGACAGTTTGGGACAGTCTAGGACTTGTTTGCGACTGTCTGGGACAATCTGGGGCAGTCTGGGTCTTGTTTGGAACAGTCTGCGACAGTTTTGGACAGTCTAGGACTTGTTTGGGACAGTCTGGGACTTGTTTGGGACAGTCTGGGATAGTCTGGGACTTGTTTGGGACAGTCTGGTAACGTCTGGGTCCGTCTGGGACAGTCTAGGACTTGTTTGGGACAGTCTGGGACAATCTGGGACAGTCTGGGACTTGTTTGGAACAGCCTGGGAAAGTCTGGGATAGTCTGGGACTTGTTTGGAACAGTCTGTGACAGTTTGGGACCGTCTGGGACTTGTTTGGGACAGTCTGCGGCCGTCTGGGTCAGTCTGGGACTTGTTTGGAACATTCTGCGACAGTTTGGAACCGTCTGGGACTTGTTTGGAACAGTCTGCGACAGTCTGGGATAGTCTGGGACTTGTTTGGGACAGTCTGGTAACGTCTGGCTCCGTCTGGGACAGTCTAGGACTTGTTTGGGCCAGTCTGGGACCGTCTGGGACCGTCTGGGACTTGTTTGGGACAGTCTGCGGCCGTCTGGGACAGTCTGGGACTTGTTTGGAACAGTCTGCGACAGTTTGGGACCGTCTGGGACTTGTTTGGAACAGTCTGCGACAGTTTGGGACAGTCTAGGACTTGTTTGGGACAGTCTGGGACCGTCTGGGACCTTCTGGGACAGTCTAGGACTTGTTTGAGACAGTCTTGGATCGTCTGGGACCGTCTGGGACAGTCTGGGACTTGTTTGGAACAGTCTGGGACAGTCTGGGACTGTCTGGGACTTGTTTGGAACAGCCTGGGGTAGTCTGGGACTTGTTTTGAACAGTCTGCGACAGTTTGGGACCGTCTGGGACTTGTTTGGAACAGTCTGCGACAGTTTGGGACAGTCTAGGACTTGTTTGGGACAGTCTGGGACCGTCTGGGACCTTCTGGGACAGTCTAGGACTTGTTTGAGACAGTCTTGGACCGTCTGGGACCGTCTGGGACAGTCTGGGACTTGTTTGGAACAGTCTGGGACAGTCTGGGACTGTCTGGGACTTGTTTGGAACAGCCTGGGGTAGTCTGGGACTTGTTTTGAACAGTCTGCGACAGTTTGGGACCGTCTAGGACTTGTTTGAGACAGTCTTGGACCGTCTGGGACCGTCTGGGACAGTCTGGGACTTGTTTGGAACAGTCTGCGACAGTTTGGGACAGTCTGAGACTTGTTTGGAACAGTCTGCGACAGTCTGGGATAGTCCGGGACTTGTTTGGGACAGTCTGGTAACGTCTGGGTCCGTCTGGGACAGTCTAGGACTTGTTTGGGACAGTCTGGGACAATCTGGGACAGTCTGGGACTTGTTTGGAACTGCCTGGGACAGTCTGGCACAGTCTAGGACTTGTTTGGAAAAATCTGGGATCGTCTGGGACCTGCTGGAACAGTCTGGGACTTGTGTGGAACAGTCTGCGACAGTTTGGGACAGTCTAGGACTTGTTTGGGACAGTCTGTGGCCGTCTGGGACAGTCTAGGACTTGTTTTGCGACTGTCTGGGACAATCTGGGACAGTCTGGGTCTTGTTTGGAACAGTCTGCGACAGTTTTGGACAGTCTAGGACTTGTTTGGGACAGTCTGGGACTTGTTTGGCACAGTCTGGTACAATCTGGGACAGTCTGGGACTTGTTTGGAACAGCCTGGGAAAGTCTGGGATAGTCTGGGACTTGTTTGGAACAGTCTGTGACAGTTTGGGACCGACTGGGACTTGTATGGAACAGTCTGCATCAGTTTCGGACAGTCTAGGACTTGTTTGGGCCAGTCTGGGACCGTCTGGGACTTGTTTGGAACAGTCTGTGACAGTTTGGGACCGTCTGGGACTTGTTTGGAATAGTCTGCGACAGTTTGGGACAGTCTAGGACTTGTTTGCGACTGTCTGGGACAATCTGGGGCAGTCTGGGTCTTGTTTGGAACAGTCTGCGACAGTTTTGGACAGTCTAGGACTTGTTTGGGACAGTCTGGGACTTGTTTGGCACAGTCTGGTACAATCTGGGACAGTCTGGGACTTGTTTGGAACAGCCTGGGAAAGTCTGGGATAGTCTGGGACTTGTTTGGAACAGTCTGTGACAGTTTGGGACCGACTGGGACTTGTATGGAACAGTCTGCATCAGTTTGGGACAGTCTAGGACTTGTTTGGGCCAGTCTGGGACCGTCTGGGACTTGTTTGGAACAGTCTGCGACAGTTTGGGACCGTCTGGGACTTGTTTGGAACAGTCTGCGACAGTTTGGGACAGTCTAGGACTTGTTTGCGACTGTCTGGGACAATCTGGGACAGTCTGGGACTTGTTTGGCACAGTCTGGTACAATCTGGGACAGTCTGGGACTTGTTTGGAACAGCCTGGGAAAGTCTGGGATAGTCTGGGACTTGTTTGGAACAGACTGCGACAGTTTGGGACTGTCTAGGACTTGTTTGGGACAGTCTGGGACCGTCTGGGACCGTCTGGGACAGTCTGGGACTTGTTTGGAACAGTCTGCGACAGTTTGGGACAGTCTGGGACTTGTTTGGAACAGTCTGCGACAGTTTGGGACAGTCTAGGACTTGTTTGGGACAGTCTGGGACCGTCTGGGACCATCTGGGACAGTCTAGGAATTGTTTGGGACAGTCTGGGACCGTCTGGGACCGTCTGGGACAGTCTGGGACTTGTTTGGAACAGTCTGGGACTGTCTGGGACTTGTTTGCAACAGCCTGGGACAGTCTGGGGTAGTCTGGGACTTGTTTGGAACAGTCTGCGACAGTTTGGGACCGTCTGGGACTTATGTGGAACAGTCTGCGACAGTTTGGGACAGTCTAGGACTTGTTTGAGACAGTCTGGGACCTTCTGGGACAGTCTGGGACTTGTTTGGTACAGTCTGCGACAGTTTGGGACCGTCTGGGACTTCTTTGGAACAGTCTGCGACAGTCTGGGATAGTCTGGGACTTGTTTGGAACAGTCTGCGACAGTTTGAGACCGTCTGGGACTTGTTTGGAACAGTCCGCGACAGTTTGGGACAGTATAGGACTTGTTTGGGACAGTTTGGGACCGTCTGGGACTTGTTTGGAACAGTCTGCGACAGTCTGGGATAGTCTGGGACTTGTTTGGAACAGTCTGCGACAGTTTGGGACCGTCTGGGACTTGTTTGGAACAGCCTGGGGTAGTCTGGGACTTGTTTTGAACAGTCTGCGACAGTTTGGGACCGTCTGGGACTTGTTTGGAACAGTCTGCGACAGTTTGGGACAGTCTAGGACTTGTTTGGGACAGTCTGGGACCGTCTGGGACCTTCTGGGACAGTCTAGGACTTGTTTGAGACAGTCTTGGACCGTCTGGGACCGTCTGGGACAGTCTGGGACTTGTTTGGAACAGTCTGGGACTTGTTTGGAACAGTCTGGGACAGTCTGGGACTGTCTGGGACTTGTTTGGAACAGCCTGGGGTTGTCTGGGACTTGTTTTGAACAGTCTGCGACAGTTTGGGACCGTCTAGGACTTGTTTGAGACAGTCTTGGACCGTCTGGGACCGTCTGGGACAGTCTGGGACTTGTTTGGAACAGTCTGCGACAGTTTGGGACAGTCTGAGACTTGTTTGGAACAGTCTGCGACAGTCTGGGATAGTCCGGGACTTGTTTGGGACAGTCTGGTAACGTCTGGGTCCGTCTGGGACAGTCTAGGACTTGTTTGGGACAGTCTGGGACAATCTGGGACAGTCTGGGACTTGTTTGGAACTGCCTGGGACAGTCTGGCACAGTCTAGGACTTGTTTGGAAAAATCTGGGATCGTCTGGGACCTGCTGGAACAGTCTGGGACTTGTGTGGAACAGTCTGCGACAGTTTGGGACAGTCTAGGACTTGTTTGGGACAGTCTGTGGCCGTCTGGGACAGTCTAGGACTTGTTTTGCGACTGTCTGGGACAATCTGGGACAGTCTGGGTCTTGTTTGGAACAGTCTGCGACAGTTTTGGACAGTCTAGGACTTGTTTGGGACAGTCTGGGACTTGTTTGGCACAGTCTGGTACAATCTGGGACAGTCTGGGACTTGTTTGGAACAGCCTGGGAAAGTCTGGGATAGTCTGGGACTTGTTTGGAACAGTCTGTGACAGTTTGGGACCGACTGGGACTTGTATGGAACAGTCTGCATCAGTTTGGGACAGTCTAGGACTTGTTTGGGCCAGTCTGGGACCGTCTGGGACTTGTTTGGAACAGTCTGCGACAGTTTGGGACCGTCTGGGACTTGTTTGGAACAGTCTGCGACAGTTTGGGACAGTCTAGGACTTGTTTGCGACTGTCTGGGACAATCTGGGGCAGTCTGGGTCTTGTTTGGAACAGTCTGCGACAGTTTTGGACAGTCTAGGACTTGTTTGGGACAGTCTGGGACTTGTTTGGCACAGTCTGGTACAATCTGGGACAGTCTGGGACTTGTTTGGAACAGCCTGGGAAAGTCTGGGATAGTCTGGGACTTGTTTGGAACAGTCTGTGACAGTTTGGGACCGACTGGGACTTGTTTGGGACAGTCTGCGGCCGTCTGGGTCAGTCTGGGACTTGTTTGGAACATTCTGCGACAGTTTGGAACCGTCTGGGACTTGTTTGGAACAGTCTGCGACAGTCTGGGATAGTCTGGGACTTGTTTGGGACAGTCTGGTAACGTCTGGCTCCGTCTGGGACAGTCTAGGACTTGTTTGGGCCAGTCTGGGACCGTCTGGGACCGTCTGGGACTTGTTTGGGACAGTCTGCGGCCGTCTGGGACAGTCTGGGACTTGTTTGGAACAGTCTGCGACAGTTTGGGACCGTCTGGGACTTGTTTGGAACAGTCTGCGACAGTTTGGGACAGTCTAGGACTTGTTTGGGACAGTCTGGGACCGTCTGGGACCTTCTGGGACAGTCTAGGACTTGTTTGAGACAGTCTTGGATCGTCTGGGACCGTCTGGGACAGTCTGGGACTTGTTTGGAACAGTCTGGGACAGTCTGGGACTGTCTGGGACTTGTTTGGAACAGCCTGGGGTAGTCTGGGACTTGTTTTGAACAGTCTGCGACAGTTTGGGACCGTCTGGGACTTGTTTGGAACAGTCTGCGACAGTTTGGGACAGTCTAGGACTTGTTTGGGACAGTCTGGGACCGTCTGGGACCTTCTGGGACAGTCTAGGACTTGTTTGAGACAGTCTTGGACCGTCTGGGACCGTCTGGGACAGTCTGGGACTTGTTTGGAACAGTCTGGGACAGTCTGGGACTGTCTGGGACTTGTTTGGAACAGCCTGGGGTAGTCTGGGACTTGTTTTGAACAGTCTGCGACAGTTTGGGACCGTCTGGGACTTGTTTGGAACAGTCTGCGACAGTTTGTGACAGTCTAGGACTTGTTTGGGCCAGTCTGGGACCGTCTGGGACTTGTTTGGAACAGTCTGCGACAGTTTGGGACAGTCTAGGACTTGTTTGCGACTGTCTGGGACAATCTGGGGCAGTCTGGGTCTTGTTTGGAACAGTCTGCGACAGTTTTGGACAGTCTAGGACTTGTTTGGGACAGTCTGGGACTTGTTTGGGACAGTCTGGGATAGTCTGGGACTTGTTTGGGACAGTCTGGTAACGTCTGGGTCCGTCTGGGACAGTCTAGGACTTGTTTGGGACAGTCTGGGACAATCTGGGACAGTCTGGGACTTGTTTGGAACAGCCTGGGAAAGTCTGGGATAGTCTGGGACTTGTTTGGAACAGTCTGTGACAGTTTGGGACCGTCTGGGACTTGTTTGGGACAGTCTGCGGCCGTCTGGGTCAGTCTGGGACTTGTTTGGAACATTCTGCGACAGTTTGGAACCGTCTGGGACTTGTTTGGAACAGTCTGCGACAGTCTGGGATAGTCTGGGACTTGTTTGGGACAGTCTGGTAACGTCTGGCTCCGTCTGGGACAGTCTAGGACTTGTTTGGGCCAGTCTGGGACCGTCTGGGACCGTCTGGGACTTGTTTGGGACAGTCTGCGGCCGTCTGGGACAGTCTGGGACTTGTTTGGAACAGTCTGCGACAGTTTGGGACCGTCTGGGACTTGTTTGGAACAGTCTGCGACAGTTTGGGACAGTCTAGGACTTGTTTGGGACAGTCTGGGACCGTCTGGGACCTTCTGGGACAGTCTAGGACTTGTTTGAGACAGTCTTGGATCGTCTGGGACCGTCTGGGACAGTCTGGGACTTGTTTGGAACAGTCTGGGACAGTCTGGGACTGTCTGGGACTTGTTTGGAACAGCCTGGGGTAGTCTGGGACTTGTTTTGAACAGTCTGCGACAGTTTGGGACCGTCTGGGACTTGTTTGGAACAGTCTGCGACAGTTTGGGACAGTCTAGGACTTGTTTGGGACAGTCTGGGACCGTCTGGGACCTTCTGGGACAGTCTAGGACTTGTTTGAGACAGTCTTGGACCGTCTGGGACCGTCTGGGACAGTCTGGGACTTGTTTGGAACAGTCTGGGACAGTCTGGGACTGTCTGGGACTTGTTTGGAACAGCCTGGGGTAGTCTGGCACAGTCTAGGACTTGTTTGGGACAGTCTGGGACCGTCTGGGACCTTCTGGGACAGTCTAGGAATTGTTTGGGACAGTCTGGGACCGTCTGGGACTTGTTTGGAACAGCCTGGGAAAGTCTGGGATAGTCTGGGACTTGTTTGGAACAGTCTGTGACAGTTTGGGACCGACTGGGACTTGTATGGAACAGTCTGCATCAGTTTGGGACAGTCTAGGACTTGTTTGGGCCAGTCTGGGACCGTCTGGGACTTGTTTGGAACAGTCTGCGACAGTTTGGGACCGTCTGGGACTTGTTTGGAACAGTCTGCGACAGTTTGGGACAGTCTAGGACTTGTTTGCGACTGTCTGGGACAATCTGGGACAGTCTGGGACTTGTTTGGCACAGTCTGGTACAATCTGGGACAGTCTGGGACTTGTTTGGAACAGCCTGGGAAAGTCTGGGATAGTCTGGGACTTGTTTGGAACAGTCTGCGACAGTTTGGGACTGTCTAGGACTTGTTTGGGACAGTCTGGGACCGTCTGGGACCGTCTGGGACAGTCTGGGACTTGTTTGGAACAGTCTGCGACAGTTTGGGACAGTCTGGGACTTGTTTGGAACAGTCTGCGACAGTTTGGGACAGTCTAGGACTTGTTTGGGACAGTCTGGGACCGTCTGGGACCTTCTGGGACAGTCTAGGAATTGTTTGGGACAGTCTGGGACCGTCTGGGACCGTCTGGGACAGTCTGGGACTTGTGTGGAACAGTCTGGGACTGTCTGGGACTTGTTTGCAACAGCCTGGGACAGTCTGGGGTAGTCTGGGACTTGTTTGGAACAGTCTGCGACAGTTTGGGACCGTCTGGGACTTATTTGGAACAGTCTGCGACAGTTTGGGACAGTCTAGGACTTGTTTGAGACAGTCTGGGACCTTCTGGGACAGTCTGGGACTTGTTTGGTACAGTCTGCGACAGTTTGGGACCGTCTGGGACTTGTTTGGAACAGTCTGCGACAGTCTGGGATAGTCTGGGACTTGTTTGGAACAGTCTGCGACAGTTTGAGACCGTCTGGGACTTGTTTGGAACAGTCCGCGACAGTTTGGGACAGTATAGGACTTGTTTGGGACAGTTTGGGACCGTCTGGGACTTGTTTGGAACAGTCTGCGACAGTCTGGGATAGTCTGGGACTTGTTTGGAACAGTCTGCGACAGTTTGGGACCGTCTGGGACTTGTTTGGAACAGTCTGCGACAGTTTGGGAACGTCTGGGACTTGTTTGGAACAGTCTGCGACAGTTTGGGACAGTCTGAGACTTGTTTGGAACAGTCTGCGACAGTCTGGGATAGTCTGGGACTTGTTTGGGACAGTCTGGTAACGTCTGGGTCCGTCTGGGACAGTCTAGGACTTGTTTGGGACAGTCTGGGACAATCTGGGACAGTCTGGGACTTGTTTGGAACAGCCTGGGACAGTCTGGCACAGTCTAGGACTTGTTTGGAAAAATCTGGGATCGTCTGGGACCGTCTGGGACAGTCTGGGACTTGTTTGGAACAGTCTGGGACTGTCTGGGACTTGTTTGCAACAGCCTGGGACAGTCTGGGGTAGTCTGGGACTTGTTTGGAACAGTCTGCGACAGTTTGGGACCGTCTGGGACTTATTTGGAACAGTCTGCGACAGTTTGGGACAGTCTAGGACTTGTTTGAGACAGTCTGGGACCTTCTGGGACAGTCTGGGACTTGTTTGGAACAGTCTGCGACAATTTGGGACCGTCTGGGACTTGTTTGGAACAGTCTGCGTCAGTCTGGGATAGTCTGGGACTTGTTTGGAACAGTCTGCGACAGTTTGAGACCGTCTGGGACTTGTTTGGAACAGTCCGCGACAGTTTGGGACAGTATAGGACTTGTTTGGAACAGTCTGGGACTGTCTGGGACTTGTTTGCAACAGCCTGGGACAGTCTGGGGCAGTCTGGGACTTGTTTGGAACAGTCTGCGACAGTTTGGGACCGTCTGGGACTTATTTGGAACAGTCTGCGACAGTTTGGGACAGTCTAGGACTTGTTTGAGACAGTCTGGGACCTTCTGGGACAGTCTGGGTCTTGTTTGGAACAGTCTGCGGCAGTTTTGGACAGTCTAGGACTTGTTTGGGACAGTCTGGGACTTGTTTGGCACAGTCTGGTAACGTCTGGGTCCGTCTGGGACAGTCTAGGACTTGTTTGGGACAGTCTGGGACAATCTGGGACAGTCTGGGACTTGTTTGGAACAGCCTGGGAAAGTCTGGGATAGTTTGGGTCTTGTTTGGAACAGTCTGTGACAGTTTGGGACCGACTGGGACTTGTTTGGAACTGTCTGCATCAGTTTGGGACAGTCTAGGACTTGTTTGGGCCAATCTGTGACCGTCTGGGACCATCTGGGACTTGTTTGGGACAGTCTGCGGCCGTCTGGGTCAGTCTGGGACTTGTTTGGACCATTCTGCGACAGTTTGGAACCGTCTGGGACTTGTTTGGAACAGTCTGCGACAGTCTGGGATAGTCTGGGACTTGTTTTGGACAGTCTGGTAACGTCTGGGTCCGTCTGGGACAGTCTAGGACTTGTTTGGGCCAGTCTGGGACCGTCTGGGACCGTCTGGGACTTGTTTGGGACAGTCTGCGGCCGTCTGGGACAGTCTGGGACTTGTTTGGAACAGTCTGCGACAGTTTGGGACCGTCTGGGACTTGTTTGGAACAGTCTGCGACAGTTTGGGACAGTCTAGGACTTGTTTGGGACAGTCTGGGACCGTCTGGGACCTTCTGGGACAGTCTAGGACTTGTTTAAGACAGTCTTGGACCGTCTGGGACCGTCTGGGACAGTCTGGGACTTGTTTGGAACAGTCTGGGACAGTCTTGGACTGTCTGGGACTTGTTTGGAACAGCCTGGGGTAGTCTGGGACTTGTTTTGAACAGTCTGCGACAGTTTGGGACCGTCTGGGACTTGTTTGGAACAGTCTGCGACAGTTTGGGACAGTCTGAGACTTGTTTGGAACAGTCTGCGACAGTCTGGGATAGTCTGGGACTTGTTTGGGACAGTCTGGTAACGTCTGGGTCCGTCTGGGACAGTCTAGGACTTGTTTGGGACAGTCTGGGACAATCTGGGACAGTCTGGGACTTGTTGGGAACAGCCTGGGACAGTCTGGCACAGTCTAGGACTTGTTTGGAAAAATCTGGGATCGTCTGGGACCTTCTGGAACAGTCTGGGACTTGTGTGGAACAGTCTGCGACAGTTTGGGACAGTCTAGGACTTGTTTGGGACAGTCTGTGGCCGTCTGGGACAGTCTATGACTTGTTTTGCGACTGTCTGGGACAATCTGGGACAGTCTGGGTCTTGTTTGGAACAGTCTGCGACAGTTTTGGACAGTCTAGGACTTGTTTGGGACAGTCTGGGACTTGTTTGGCACAGTCTGGTACAATCTGGGACAGTCTGGGACTTGTTTGGAAAAGCCTGGGAAAGTCTGGGATAGTCTGGGACTTGTTTGGAACAGTCTGTGACAGTTTGGGACGGACTGGGACTTGTATGGAACAGTCTGCATCAGTTTGGGACAGTCTAGGACTTGTTTGGGCCAGTCTGGGACCGTCTGGGACTTGTTTGGAACAGTCTGCGACAGTTTGGGACCGTCTGGGACTTGTTTGGAACAGTCTGCGACAGTTTGGGACAGTCTAGGACTTGTTTGCGACTGTCTGGGACAATCTGGGGCAGTCTGGGTCTTGTTTGGAACAGTCTGCGACAGTTTTGGACAGTCTAGGACTTGTTTGGGACAGTCTGGTACAATCTGGGACAGTCTGGGACTTGTTTGGAACAGCCTGGGAAAGTCTGGGATAGTCTGGGACTTGTTTGGAACAGTCTGCGACAGTTTGGGACTGTCTAGGACTTGTTTGGGACAGTCTGGGACCGTCTGGGACCGTCTGGGACAGTCTGGGACTTGTTTGGAACAGTCTGCGACAGTTTGGGACAGTCTGGGACTTGTTTGGAACAGTCTGCGACAGTTTGGGACAGTCTAGGACTTGTTTGGGACAGTCTGGGACCGTCTGGGACCTTCTGGGACAGTTTAGGACTTGTTTGGGACAGTCTTGGACCGTCTGGGACAGTCTGGGACTTGTTTGGAACAGTCTGCGACAGTTTGGGACCGTCTGAGACTTGTTTGGAACAGTCTGCGACAGTCTGGGATAGTCTGGGACTTGTTTGGGACAGTCTGGTAACGTCTGGGTCCGTCTGGGACAGTCTAGGACTTGTTTGGGACAGTCTGGGACAATCTGGGACAGTCTGGGACTTGTTTGGAACAGCCTGGGACAGTCTGGGACAGTCTAGGACTTGTTTGGAGAAATCTGGGATCGTCTGGGACCTTCTGGAACAGTCTGGGACTTGTATGGAACAGTCTGCGACAGTTTGGGACCGTCTCGGACTTGTTTGGAACAGTCTGCGAAAGTTTGAGACCGTCTGGGACTTGTGTGGAACAGTCTGCGACAGTTTGGGACAGTCTAGGACTTGTTTGGGACAGTCTGTGGCCGTCTGGGACAGTCTAGGACTTGTTTGCGACTGTCTGGGACAATCTGGGACAGTCTGGGTCTTGTTTGGAACAGTCTGCGACAGTTTTGGACAGTCTAGGACTTGTTTGGGACAGTCTGGGACTTGTTTGGCACAGTCTGGTACAATCTGGGACAGTCTGGGACTTGTTTGGAACAGCCTGGGAAAGTCTGGGATAGTCTGGGACTTGTTTGGAACAGTCTGCATCAGTTTGGGACAGTCTGAGACTTGTTTGGAACAGCCTGGGAAAGTCTGGGACAGTCTGGGACTTGTTTGGAACAGTCTGTGACGGTTTGGAACCGTCTGGGACTTGTTTGGAACAGTCTGCGACAGTCTGGGATAGTCTGGGACTTGTTTGGGACAGTCTGGTAACGTCTGGGTCCGTCTGGGACAGTCTAGGACTTGTTTGGGACAGTCTGGGACAATCTGGGACAGTCTGGGACTTGTTTGGAACAGCCTGGGACAGTCTGGGACAGTCTAGGACTTGTTTGGAACAGTCTGCGACCGTTTGAGACCGTCTGGGACTTGTGTGGAACAGTCTGCGACAGTTTGGGACAGTCTACGACTTGTTTGGGACAGTCTGGGACCATCTGGGACCTTCTGGGACAGTCAGGGACTTGTTTGGAACAGTCTGCGACAGTTTGGGACCGTCTGGGACTTGTTTGGAACAGTCTGCGACTGTTTGGGACAGTCTCGGACTTGTTTGCGACTGTCTGGGGCAATCTGGGACTATCTGGTACAATCTGGGACAGTCTGGAACTTGTTTGGAGCAGCCTGGGAAAGTCTGGGATAGTCTGGGACTTGTTTGGAACAGTCTGTGACAGTTTGGGACCGACTGGGACTTGTTTGGTACTGTCTGCATCAGTTTGTGACAGTCTAGGACTTGTTTGGGCCAGTCTGGGACCGTCTGGGACTTGTTTGGAACAGTCTGCGACAGTTTGGGACCGTCTGGGACTTGTTTGGAACAGTCTGTGACAGTTTGGGACAGTCTAGGACTTGTTTGCGACTGTCTGGGACAATCTGGGGCAGTCTGGGTCTTGTTTGGAACAGTCTGCGACAGTTTTGGACAGTCTAGGACTTGTTTGGGACAGTCTGGGACTTGTATGGAACAGCCTGGGAAAGTCTGGGATAGTCTGGGACTTGTTTGGAACAGTCTGCGACAGTTTGGGACAGTCTAGGACTTGTTTGGGACAGTCTGGGACCGTCTGGAACGGTCTGGGACAGTCTGGGACTTGTTTGGAACAGTCTGCGACAGTTTGGGACAGTCTGGGACTTGTTTGGAACAGTCTGCGACAGTTTGGGACAGTCTAGGACTTGTTTGGGACAGTCTGGGACCGTCTGGGACCTTCTGGGACAGTCTAGGAATTGTTTGGGACAGTCTGGGACCGTCTGGGACCGTCTGGGACAGTCTGCGACTTGTTTGGAACAGTCTGGGACTGTCTGGGACTTGTTTGCAGCAGCCTGGTACAGTCTGGGGTAGTCTGGGACTTGTTTGGAACAGTCTGCGACAGTTTGGGACAGTCTAGGACTTGTTTGAGACAGTCTGGGACCTTCTGGGACAGTCTGGGACTTGTTTGGAACAGTCTGCGACAGTTTGGGACCGTCTGGGACTTGTTTGGAACAGTCTGCGACAGTCTGGGATAGTCTGGGACTTGTTTGGAACAGTCTGCGACAGTTTGAGACCGTCTGGGACTTGTTTGGAACAGTCCGCGACAGTTTGGGACAGTATAGGACTTGTTTGGGACAGTCTGGGACCGTCTGGGACCTTCTGGGACAGTCTGGAACTTGTTTGGAACAGTCTGCAACAGTTTGGGACCGTCTGGGACTTGTTTGGAACAGTCTGCGACAGTCTGGGATAGTCTGGGACTTGTTTGGGACAGTCTGGTAACGTCTGGGTCCGTCTGGGACAGTCTAGGACTTGTTTGGGACAGTCTGGGACAATCTGGGACAGTCTGGGACTTGTTTGGAACAGCCTGGGAAAGTCTGGGATAGTCTGGGACTTGTTTGGAACAGTCTGTGACAGTTTGGGACCGACTGGGACTTGTTTGGAACTGTCTGCATCAGTTTGGGACAGTCTAGGACTTGTTTGGGCCAGTCTGTGACCGTCTGGGACCGTCTGGGACTTGTTTGGGACAGTCTGCGGCCGTCTGGGTCAGTCTGGGACTTGTTTGGAACATTCTGCGACAGTTTGGAACCGTCTGGGACTTGTTTGGAACAGTCTGCGACAGTCTGGGATAGTCTGGGACTTGTTTGGGACAGTCTGGTAACGTCTGGGTCCGTCTGGGACAGTCTAGGACTTGTTTGGGCCAGTCTGGGACCGTCTGGGACCGTCTGGGACTTGTTTGGGACAGTCTGCGGCCGTCTGGGACAGTCTGGGACTTGTTTGGAACAGTCTGCGACAGTTTGGGACCGTCTGGGACTTGTTTGGAACAGTCTGCGACAGTTTGGGACAGTCTAGGACTTGTTTGGGACAGTCTGGGACCGTCTGGGACCTTCTGGGACAGTCTAGGACTTGTTTGAGACAGTCTTGGACCGTCTGGGACCGTCTGGGACAGTCTGGGACTTGTTTGGAACAGTCTGGGACAGTCTGGGACTGTCTGGGACTTGTTTGGAACAGCCTGGGGTAGTCTGGGACTTGTTTTGAACAGTCTGCGACAGTTTGGGACCGTCTGGGACTTGTTTGGAAAAGTCTGCGACAGTTTGGGACAGTCTAGGACTTGTTTGGGACAGTCTGGGACCGTCTGGGACCTTCTGGGACAGTCTAGGACTTGTTTGAGACAGTCTTGGACCGTCTGGGACAGTCTGGGACTTGTTTGGAACAGTCTGGGACAGTCTGGGACTGTCTGGGACTTGTTTGGAACAGCCTGGGGTAGTCTGGGACTTGTTTTGAACAGTCTGCGACAGTTTGGGACCGTCTAGGACTTGTTTGAGACAGTCTTGGACCGTCTGGGACCGTCTGGGACAGTCTGGGACTTGTTTGGAACAGTCTGCGACAGTTTGGGACAGTCTGAGACTTGTTTGGAACAGTCTGCGACAGTCTGGGATAGTCCGGGACTTGTTTGGGACAGTCTGGTAACGTCTGGGTCCGTCTGGGACAGTCTAGGACTTGTTTGGGACAGTCTGGGACAATCTGGGACAGTCTGGGAATTGTTTGGAACAGCCTGGGACAGTCTGGCACAGTCTAGGACTTGTTTGGAAAAATCTGGGATCGTCTGGGACCTGCTGGAACAGTCTGGGACTTGTGTGGAACAGTCTGCGACAGTTTGGGACAGTCTAGGACTTGTTTGGGACAGTCTGTGGCCGTCTGGGACAGTCTAGGACTTGTTTTGCGACTGTCTGGGACAATCTGGGACAGTCTGGGTCTTGTTTGGAACAGTCTGCGACAGTTTTGGACAGTCTAGGACTTGTTTGGGACAGTCTGGGACTTGTTTGGCACAGTCTGGTACAATCTGGGACAGTCTGGGACTTGTTTGGAACAGCCTGGGAAAGTCTGGGATAGTCTGGGACTTGTTTGGAACAGTCTGTGACAGTTTGGGACCTTCTGGGACAGTCTAGGACTTGTTTGAGACAGTCTTGGACCGTCTGGGACAGTCTGGGACTTGTTTGGAACAGTCTGGGACAGTCTGGGACTGTCTGGGACTTGTTTGGAACAGCCTGGGGTAGTCTGGGACTTGTTTTGAACAGTCTGCGACAGTTTGGGACCGTCTAGGACTTGTTTGAGACAGTCTTGGACCGTCTGGGACCGTCTGGGACAGTCTGGGACTTGTTTGGAACAGTCTGCGACATTTTGGGACAGTCTGAGACTTGTTTGGAACAGTCTGCGACAGTCTGGGATAGTCCGGGACTTGTTTGGGACAGTCTGGTAACGTCTGGGTCCGTCTGGGACAGTCTAGGACTTGTTTGGGACAGTCTGGGACAATCTGGGACAGTCTGGGAATTGTTTGGAACAGCCTGGGACAGTCTGGCACAGTCTAGGACTTGTTTGGAAAAATCTGGGATCGTCTGGGACCTGCTGGAACAGTCTGGGACTTGTGTGGAACAGTCTGCGACAGTTTGGGACAGTCTAGGACTTGTTTGGGACAGTCTGTGGCCGTCTGGGACAGTCTAGGACTTGTTTTGCGACTGTCTGGGACAATCTGGGACAGTCTGGGTCTTGTTTGGAACAGTCTGCGACAGTTTTGGACAGTCTAGGACTTGTTTGGGACAGTCTGGGACTTGTTTGGCACAGTCTGGTACAATCTGGGACAGTCTGGGACTTGTTTGGAACAGCCTGGGAAAGTCTGGGATAGTCTGGGACTTGTTTGGAACAGTCTGTGACAGTTTGGGACCGACTGGGTCTTGTATGGAACAGTCTGCATCAGTTTGGGACAGTCTAGGACTTGTTTGGGCCAGTCTGGGACCGTCTGGGACTTGTTTGGAACAGTCTGCGACAGTTTGGGACCGTCTGGGACTTGTTTGGAACAGTCTGCGACAGTTTGGGACAGTCTAGGACTTGTTTGCGACTGTCTGGGACAATCTGGGGCAGTCTGGGTCTTGTTTGGAACAGTCTGCGACAGTTTTGGACAGTCTAGGACTTGTTTGGGACAGTCTGGGACTTGTTTGGCACAGTCTGGTACAATCTGGGACAGTCTGGGACTTGTTTGGAACAGCCTGGGAAAGTCTGGGATAGTCTGGGACTTGTTTGGAACAGTCTGTGACAGTTTGGGACCGACTGGGACTTGTATGGAACAGTCTGCATCAGTTTGGGACAGTCTAGGACTTGTTTGGGCCAGTCTGGGACCGTCTGGGACTTGTTTGGAACAGTCTGCGACAGTTTGGGACCGTCTGGGACTTGTTTGGAACAGTCTGCGACAGTTTGGGACAGTCTAGGACTTGTTTGCGACTGTCTGGGACAATCTGGGACAGTCTGGGACTTGTTTGGCACAGTCTGGTACAATCTGGGACAGTCTGGGACTTGTTTGGAACAGCCTGGGAAAGTCTGGGATAGTCTGGGACTTGTTTGGAACAGTCTGCGACAGTTTGGGACTGTCTAGGACTTGTTTGGGACAGTCTGGGACCGTCTGGGACCGTCTGGGACAGTCTGGGACTTGTTTGGAACAGTCTGCGACAGTTTGGGACAGTCTGGGACTTGTTTGGAACAGTCTGGGACTGTCTGGGACTTGTTTGCAACAGCCTGGGACAGTCTGGGGTAGTCTGGGACTTGTTTGGAACAGTCTGCGACAGTTTGGGACCGTCTGGGACTTATTTGGAACAGTCTGCGACAGTTTGGGACAGTCTAGGACTTGTTTGAGACAGTCTGGGACCTTCTGGGACAGTCTGGGACTTGTTTGGTACAGTCTGCGACAGTTTGGGACCGTCTGGGACTTGTTTGGAACAGTCTGCGACAGTCTGGGATAGTCTGGGACTTGTTTGGAACAGTCTGCGACAGTTTGAGACCGTCTGGGACTTGTTTGGAACAGTCTGCGACAGTTTGGGACAGTCTAGGACTTGTTTGGGACAGTCTGGGACAGTCTGGGACCGTCTGGGACAGTCTGGGACTTGTTTGGAACAGTCTGGGACAGTCTGGGACTGTCTGGGACTTGTTTGGAACAGCCTGGGGTAGTCTGGGACTTGTTTTGAACAGTCTGCGACAGTTTGGGACCGTCTAGGACTTGTTTGAGACAGTCTTGGACCGTCTGGGACCGTCTGGGACAGTCTGGGACTTGTTTGGAACAGTCTGCGACAGTTTGGGACAGTCTGAGACTTGTTTGGAACAGTCTGCGACAGTCTGGGATAGTCCGGGACTTGTTTGGGACAGTCTGGTAACGTCTGGGTCCGTCTGGGACAGTCTAGGACTTGTTTGGGACAGTCTGGGACAATCTGGGACAGTCTGGGAATTGTTTGGAACAGCCTGGGACAGTCTGGCACAGTCTAGGACTTGTTTGGAAAAATCTGGGATCGTCTGGGACCTGCTCGAACAGTCTGGGACTTGTGTGGAACAGTCTGCGACAGTTTGGGACAGTCTAGGACTTGTTTGGGACAGTCTGTGGCCGTCTGGGACAGTCTAGGACTTGTTTTGCGACTGTCTGGGACAATCTGGGACAGTCTGGGTCTTGTTTGGAACAGTCTGCGACAGTTTTGGACAGTCTAGGACTTGTTTGGGACAGTCTGGGACTTGTTTGGCACAGTCTGGTACAATCTGGGACAGTCTGGGACTTGTTTGGAACAGCCTGGGAAAGTCTGGGATAGTCTGGGACTTGTTTGGAACAGTCTGTGACAGTTTGGGACCGACTGGGTCTTGTATGGAACAGTCTGCATCAGTTTGGGACAGTCTAGGACTTGTTTGGGCCAGTCTGGGACCGTCTGGGACTTGTTTGGAACAGTCTGCGACAGTTTGGGACCGTCTGGGACTTGTTTGGAACAGTCTGCGACAGTTTGGGACAGTCTAGGACTTGTTTGCGACTGTCTGGGACAATCTGGGGCAGTCTGGGTCTTGTTTGGAACAGTCTGCGACAGTTTTGGACAGTCTAGGACTTGTTTGGGACAGTCTGGGACTTGTTTGGCACAGTCTGGTACAATCTGGGACAGTCTGGGACTTGTTTGGAACAGCCTGGGAAAGTCTGGGATAGTCTGGGACTTGTTTGGAACAGTCTGTGACAGTTTGGGACCGACTGGGACTTGTATGGAACAGTCTGCATCAGTTTGGGACAGTCTAGGACTTGTTTGGGCCAGTCTGGGACCGTCTGGGACTTGTTTGGAACAGTCTGCGACAGTTTGGGACCGTCTGGGACTTGTTTGGAACAGTCTGCGACAGTTTGGGACAGTCTAGGACTTGTTTGCGACTGTCTGGGACAATCTGGGACAGTCTGGGACTTGTTTGGCACAGTCTGGTACAATCTGGGACAGTCTGGGACTTGTTTGGAACAGCCTGGGAAAGTCTGGGATAGTCTGGGACTTGTTTGGAACAGTCTGCGACAGTTTGGGACTGTCTAGGACTTGTTTGGGACAGTCTGGGACCGTCTGGGACCGTCTGGAACAGTCTGGGACTTGTTTGGAACAGTCTGCGACAGTTTGGGACAGTCTGGGACTTGTTTGGAACAGTCTGCGACAGTTTGGGACAGTCTAGGACTTGTTTGGGACAGTCTGGGACCGTCTGGGACCTTCTGGGACAGTCTAGGAATTGTTTGGGACAGTCTGGGACTTGTTTGGTACAGTCTGCGACAGTTTGGGACCGTCTGGGACTTGTTTGGAACAGTCTGCGACAGTCTGGGATAGTCTGGGACTTGTTTGGAACAGTCTGCGACAGTTTGAGACCGTCTGGGACTTGTTTGGAACAGTCTGCGACAGTTTGGGACAGTCTAGGACTTGTTTGGGACAGTCTGGGACAGTCTGGGACCGTCTGGGACAGTCTGGGACTTGTTTGGAACAGTCTGGGACAGTCTGGGACTGTCTGGGACTTGTTTGGAACAGCCTGGGGTAGTCTGGGACTTGTTTTGAACAGTCTGCGACAGTTTGGGACCGTCTAGGACTTGTTTGAGACAGTCTTGGACCGTCTGGGACCGTCTGGGACAGTCTGGGACTTGTTTGGAACAGTCTGCGACAGTTTGGGACAGTCTGAGACTTGTTTGGAACAGTCTGCGACAGTCTGGGATAGTCCGGGACTTGTTTGGGACAGTCTGGTAACGTCTGGGTCCGTCTGGGACAGTCTAGGACTTGTTTGGGACAGTCTGGGACAATCTGGGACAGTCTGGGAATTGTTTGGAACAGCCTGGGACAGTCTGGCACAGTCTAGGACTTGTTTGGAAAAATCTGGGATCGTCTGGGACCTGCTCGAACAGTCTGGGACTTGTGTGGAACAGTCTGCGACAGTTTGGGACAGTCTAGGACTTGTTTGGGACAGTCTGTGGCCGTCTGGGACAGTCTAGGACTTGTTTTGCGACTGTCTGGGACAATCTGGGACAGTCTGGGTCTTGTTTGGAACAGTCTGCGACAGTTTTGGACAGTCTAGGACTTGTTTGGGACAGTCTGGGACTTGTTTGGCACAGTCTGGTACAATCTGGGACAGTCTGGGACTTGTTTGGAACAGCCTGGGAAAGTCTGGGATAGTCTGGGACTTGTTTGGAACAGTCTGTGACAGTTTGGGACCGACTGGGTCTTGTATGGAACAGTCTGCATCAGTTTGGGACAGTCTAGGACTTGTTTGGGCCAGTCTGGGACCGTCTGGGACTTGTTTGGAACAGTCTGCGACAGTTTGGGACCGTCTGGGACTTGTTTGGAACAGTCTGCGACAGTTTGGGACAGTCTAGGACTTGTTTGGGACAGTCTGGGACTTGTTTGGCACAGTCTGGTACAATCTGGGACAGTCTGGGACTTGTTTGGAACAGCCTGGGAAAGTCTGGGATAGTCTGGGACTTGTTTGGAACAGTCTGTGACAGTTTGGGACCGACTGGGACTTGTATGGAACAGTCTGCATCAGTTTGGGACAGTCTAGGACTTGTTTGGGCCAGTCTGGGACCGTCTGGGACTTGTTTGGAACAGTCTGCGACAGTTTGGGACCGTCTGGGACTTGTTTGGAACAGTCTGCGACAGTTTGGGACAGTCTAGGACTTGTTTGCGACTGTCTGGGACAATCTGGGACAGTCTGGGACTTGTTTGGCACAGTCTGGTACAATCTGGGACAGTCTGGGACTTGTTTGGAACAGCCTGGGAAAGTCTGGGATAGTCTGGGACTTGTTTGGAACAGTCTGCGACAGTTTGGGACTGTCTAGGACTTGTTTGGGACAGTCTGGGACCGTCTGGGACCGTCTGGAACAGTCTGGGACTTGTTTGGAACAGTCTGCGACAGTTTGGGACAGTCTGGGACTTGTTTGGAACAGTCTGCGACAGTTTGGGACAGTCTAGGACTTGTTTGGGACAGTCTGGGACCGTCTGGGACCTTCTGGGACAGTCTAGGAATTGTTTGGGACAGTCTGGGACCGTCTGGGACCGTCTGGGACAGTCTGGGACTTGTTTGGAACAGTCTGGGACTGTCTGGGACTTGTTTGCAACAGCCTGGGACAGTCTGGGGTAGTCTGGGACTTGTTTGGAACAGTCTGCGACAGTTTGGGACCGTCTGGGACTTATTTGGAACAGTCTGCGACAGTTTGGGACAGTCTAGGACTTGTTTGAGACAGTCTGGGACCTTCTGGGACAGTCTGGGACTTGTTTGGTACAGTCTGCGACAGTTTGGGACCGTCTGGGACAGTCTGGGACTTGTTTGGAACAGTCTGCGACAGTTTGGGACAGTCTGGGACTTGTTTGGAACAGTCTGCGACAGTTTGGGACAGTCTAGGACTTGTTTGGGACAGTCTGGGACCGTCTGGGACCTTCTGGGACAGTCTAGGAATTGTTTGGGACAGTCTTGGACCGTCTGGGACCGTCTGGGACAGTCTGGGACTTGTTTGGAACAGTCTGGGACTGTCTGGGACTTGTTTGCAACAGCCTGGGACAGTCTGGGGTAGTCTGGGACTTGTTTGGAACAGTCTGCGACAGTTTGGGACCGTCTGGGACTTATTTGGAACAGTCTGCGACAGTTTGGGACAGTCTAGGACTTGTTTGAGACAGTCTGGGACCTTCTGGGACAGTCTGGGACTTGTTTGGTACAGTCTGCGACAGTTTGGGACCGTCTGGGACTTGTTTGGAACAGTCTGCGACAGTCTGGGATAGTCTGGGACTTGTTTGGAACAGTCTGCGACAGTTTGAGACCGTCTGGGACTTGTTTGGAACAGTCTGCGACAGTTTGGGACAGTCTAGGACTTGTTTGGGACAGTCTGGGACAGTCTGGGGCCGTCTGGGACAGTCTGGGACTTGTTTGGAACAGTCTGGGACAGTCTGGGACTGTCTGGGACTTGTTTGGAACAGCCTGGGGTAGTCTGGGACTTGTTTTGAACAGTCTGCGACAGTTTGGGACCGTCTAGGACTTGTTTGAGACAGTCTTGGACCGTCTGGGACCGTCTGGGACAGTCTGGGACTTGTTTGGAACAGTCTGCGACAGTTTGGGACAGTCTGAGACTTGTTTGGAACAGTCTGCGACAGTCTGGGATAGTCCGGGACTTGTTTGGGACAGTCTGGTAACGTCTGGGTCCGTCTGGGACAGTCTAGGACTTGTTTGGGACAGTCTGGGACAATCTGGGACAGTCTGGGAATTGTTTGGAACAGCCTGGGACAGTCTGGCACAGTCTAGGACTTGTTTGGAAAAATCTGGGATCGTCTGGGACCTGCTCGAACAGTCTGGGACTTGTGTGGAACAGTCTGCGACAGTTTGGGACAGTCTAGGACTTGTTTGGGACAGTCTGTGGCCGTCTGGGACAGTCTAGGACTTGTTTTGCGACTGTCTGGGACAATCTGGGACAGTCTGGGTCTTGTTTGGAACAGTCTGCGACAGTTTTGGACAGTCTAGGACTTGTTTGGGACAGTCTGGGACTTGTTTGGCACAGTCTGGTACAATCTGGGACAGTCTGGGACTTGTTTGGAACAGCCTGGGAAAGTCTGGGATAGTCTGGGACTTGTTTGGAACAGTCTGTGACAGTTTGGGACCGACTGGGTCTTGTATGGAACAGTCTGCATCAGTTTGGGACAGTCTAGGACTTGTTTGGGCCAGTCTGGGACCGTCTGGGACTTGTTTGGAACAGTCTGCGACAGTTTGGGACCGTCTGGGACTTGTTTGGAACAGTCTGCGACAGTTTGGGACAGTCTAGGACTTGTTTGCGACTGTCTGGGACAATCTGGGGCAGTCTGGGTCTTGTTTGGAACAGTCTGCGACAGTTTTGGACAGTCTAGGACTTGTTTGGGACAGTCTGGGACTTGTTTGGCACAGTCTGGTACAATCTGGGACAGTCTGGGACTTGTTTGGAACAGCCTGGGAAAGTCTGGGATAGTCTGGGACTTGTTTGGAACAGTCTGTGACAGTTTGGGACCGACTGGGACTTGTATGGAACAGTCTGCATCAGTTTGGGACAGTCTAGGACTTGTTTGGGCCAGTCTGGGACCGTCTGGGACTTGTTTGGAACAGTCTGCGACAGTTTGGGACCGTCTGGGACTTGTTTGGAACAGTCTGCGACAGTTTGGGACAGTCTAGGACTTGTTTGCGACTGTCTGGGACAATCTGGGACAGTCTGGGACTTGTTTGGCACAGTCTGGTACAATCTGGGACAGTCTGGGACTTGTTTGGAACAGCCTGGGAAAGTCTGGGATAGTCTGGGACTTGTTTGGAACAGTCTGCGACAGTTTGGGACTGTCTAGGACTTGTTTGGGACAGTCTGGGACCGTCTGGGACCGTCTGGGACAGTCTGGGACTTGTTTGGAACAGTCTGCGACAGTTTGGGACAGTCTGGGACTTGTTTGGAACAGTCTGCGACAGTTTGGGACAGTCTGGGACTTGTTTGGGACAGTCTGGGACCGTCTGGGACCTTCTGGGACAGTCTAGGAATTGTTTGGGACAGTCTGGGACCGTCTGGGACCGTCTGGGACAGTCTGGGACTTGTTTGGAACAGTCTGGGACTGTCTGGGACTTGTTTGCAACAGCCTGGGACAGTCTGGGGTAGTCTGGGACTTGTTTGGAACAGTCTGCGACAGTTTGGGACCGTCTGGGACTTATTTGGAACAGTCTGCGACAGTTTGGGACAGTCTAGGACTTGTTTGAGACAGTCTGGGACCTTCTGGGACAGTCTGGGACTTGTTTGGTACAGTCTGCGACAGTTTGGGACCGTCTGGGACTTGTTTGGAACAGTCTGCGACAGTCTGGGATAGTCTGGGACTTGTTTGGAACAGTCTGCGACAGTTTGAGACCGTCTGGGACTTGTTTGGAACAGTCTGCGACAGTTTGGGACAGTCTAGGACTTGTTTGGGACAGTCTGGTAACGTCTGGGTCCGTCTGGGACAGTCTAGGACTTGTTTGGGACAGTCTGGGACAATCTGGGACAGTCTGGGACTTGTTTGGAACAGCCTGGGACAGTCTGGCACAGTCTAGGACTTGTTTGGAAAAATCTGGGATCGTCTGGGACCGTCTGGGACAGTCTGGGACTTGTTTGGAACAGTCTGGGACTGTCTGGGACTTGTTTGCAACAGCCTGGGACAGTCTGGGGTAGTCTGGGACTTGTTTGGAACAGTCTGCGACAGTTTGGGACCGTCTGGGACTTATTTGGAACAGTCTGCGACAGTTTGGGACAGTCTAGGACTTGTTTGAGACAGTCTAGGACCTTCTGGGACAGTCTGGGACTTGTTTGGAACAGTCTGCGACAGTTTGGGACCGTCTGGGACTTGTTTGGAACAGTCTGCGACAGTCTGGGATAGTCTGGGACTTGTTTGGAACAGTCTGCGACAGTTTGAGACCGTCTGGGACTTGTTTGGAACAGTCCGCGACAGTTTGGGACAGTATAGGACTTGTTTGGGACAGTTTGGGACCGTCTGGGACTTGTTTGGAACAGTCTGCGACAGTCTGGGATAGTCTGGGACTTGTTTGGGACAGTCTGGTAACGTCTGGGTCCGTCTGGGACAGTCTAGGACTTGTTTCGGACAGTCTGGGACAATCTGGGACAGTCTGGGACTTGTTTGGAACAGCCTGGGAAAGTCTGGGATAGTCTGGGACTTGTTTGGAACAGTCTGTGACAGTTTGGGACCGACTGGGACTTGTTTGGAACTGTCTGCATCAGTTTGGGACAGTCTAGGACTTGTTTGGGCCAGTCTGGGACCGTCTGGGACTTGTTTGGAACAGTCTGCGACAGTTTGGGACCGTCTGGGACTTGTTTGGAACAGTCTGCGACAGTTTGAGACAGTCTAGGACTTGTTTGCGACTGTCTGGGACAATCTGGGACAGTCTGGTTCTTGTTTGGAACAGTCTGCAACAGTTTTGGACAGTCTAGGACTTGTTTGGGACCGACTGGGACTTGTATGGAACTGTCTGCATCAGTTTGGGACAGTCTAGGACTTGTTTGGGCCAGTCTGTGACCGTCTGGGACCGTCTGGGACTTGTTTGGGACAGTCTGCGGCCGTCTGGGTCAGTCTGGGACTTGTTTGGAACAGTCTGCGACAGTTTGGAACCGTCTGGGACTTGTTTGGAACAGTCTGCGACAGTCTGGGATAGTCTGGGACTTGTTTGGGACAGTCTGGTAACGTCTGGGTCCGTCTGGGACAGTCTAGGACTTGTTTGGGCCAGTCTGGGACCGTCTGGGACCGTCTGGGACTTGTTTGGGACAGTCTGCGGCCGTCTGGGACAGTCTGGGACTTGTTTGGAACAGTCTGCGACAGTTTGGGACCGTCTGGGACTTGTTTGGAACAGTCTGCGACAGTTTGGGACAGTCTAGGACTTGTTTGGGACAGTCTGGGACCGTCTGGGACCTTCTGGGACAGTCTAGGACTTGTTTGAGACAGTCTTGGACCGTCTGGGACCGTCTGGGACAGTCTGGGACTTGTTTGGAACAGTCTGGGACAGTCTGGGACTGTCTGGGAAGTGTTTGGAACAGCCTGGGACAGTCTGGGGTAGTCTGGGACTTGTTTTGAACAGTCTGCGACAGTTTGGGACCTTCTGGGACTTGTTTGGAACAGTCTGCGACAGTTTGGGACAGTCTGAGACTTGTTTGGAACAGTCTGCGACAGTCTGGGATAGTCTGGTACTTGTTTGGGACAGTCTGGTAACGTCTGGGTCCGTCTGGGTCAGTCTAGGACTTGTTTGGGACAGTCTGGGACAATCTGGGACAGTCTGGGACTTGTTTGGAACAGCCTGGGACAGTCTGGTACAGTCTAGGACTTGTTTGGAAAAATCTGGGATCGTCTGGGACCTTCTGGAACAGTCTGGGACTTGTATGGAACAGTCTGCGACAGTTTGGGACCGTCTGGGACTTGTTTGGAACAGTCTGCGACCGTTTGAGACCGTCTAGGACTTGTGTGGAACAGTCTGCGACAGTTTGGGACAGTCTAGGACTTGTTTATGACAGTCTGTGGCCGTCTGGGACAGTCTAGGACTTGTTTTGCGACTGTCTGGGACAATCTGGGACAGTCTGGGTCTTGTTTGGAACAGTCTGCGACAGTTTTGGACAGTCTAGGACTTGTTTGGGACAGTCTGGGACTTGTTTGGAACAGCCTGGGAAAGTCTGGGATAGTCTGGGACTTGTTTGGAACAGTCTGTGACCGTTTGGGACCGACTGGGACTTGTATGGAACAGTCTGCATCAGTTTGGGACAGTCTAGGACTTGTTTGGGCCAGTCTGGGACCGTCTGGGACCGTCTGGGACTTGTTTGGGACAGTCTGCGGCCGTCTGGGACAGTCTGGGACTTGTTTGGAACAGTCTGCGACAGTTTGGAACCGTCTGGGACTTGTTTGGAACAGTCCGCGACAGTCTGGGATAGTCTGGGACTTGTTTGGGACAGTCTGGTAACGTCTGGGTCCGTCTGGGACAGTCTAGGACTTGTTTGGGACAGTCTGGGACAATCAGGGACATTCTGGGACTTGTTTGGAACAGCCTGGGACAGTCTGGGACAGTCTAGGACTTGTTTGCGACTGTCTGGGACAATCTGGGACAGTCTGGGTCTTGTTTGGAACAGTCTGCGACAGTTTTGGACAGTCTAGGACTTGTTTGGGACAGTCTGGGACTTGTTTGGCACAGTCTGGTACAATCTGGGACAGTCTGGGACTTGTTTGAAACAGCCTGGGAATGTCTGGGATAGACTGGGACTTGTTTGGAACAGTCTGCGACAGTTTGAGACCGTCTGGGACTTGTTTGGAACAGCCTGTGACAGTCTGGGACAGTCTAGGACTTGTTTGCGACTGTCTGGGACAATCTGGGACAGTCTGGGTCTTGTTTGGAACAGTCTGCGACAGTTTTGGACAGTCTAGGACTTGTTTGGGACAGTCTGGGACTTGTTTGGCACAGTCTGGTACAATCTGGGACAGTCTGGGACTTGTATGGAACAGTCTGCGACAGTTTGGGACCGTCTGGGACTTGTTTGGAACAGTCTGCGACCGTTTGAGACCGTCTGGGACTTGTGTGGAACAGTCTGCGACAGTTTGGGACAGTCTAGGACTTGTTTGGGACTGTCTGTGGCCGTCTGGGACAGTCTAGGACTTGTTTTGCGACTGTCTGGGACAATCTGGGACAGTCTGGGTCTTGTTTGGAACAGTCTGCGACAGTTTTGGACAGTCTAGGACTTGTTTGGGACAGTCTGGGACTTGTTTGGCACAGACTGGTACAATCTGGGACAGTCTGGGACTGTCTGGGACTTGTTTGGAACAGTCTGCGACAGTTTGGGACCGTCTGGGACTTGTTTGGAACAGTCTGCGACAGTTTGGGACAGTCTAGGACTTGTTTGGAACAGCCTGGGGCAGTCTGGGATAGTCTGGGTCTTGTTTGGAACAATCTGCGACAGTTTGGGACCGTCTGGGACTTGTTTGGAACAGTCTGCGATAGTTTGGGACAGTCTAGGACTTGTTTGGGACAGTCTGGGACCGTCTGGGACCGTCTGGGACAGTCTGGGACTTGTTTGGAACAGTCTGCGACAGTTTGGGACCGTCTGGGACTTGTTTGGAACAGTCTGCGACAGTTTGGGACAGTCTAGGACTTGTTTGGGACAGTCTGGGACCGTCTGGGTCCTTGTGGGACACTCTAGGACTTGTTTGGGACAGTCTGGGACCGTCTGGGACCGTCTGGGACAGTCTGGGACTTGTTTGGAACAGTCTGGGACAGTCTGGGACTGTCTGGGACTTGTTTGGAACAGCCTGGGACAGTCTGGGGTAGTCTGGGACTTGTTTGGAACAGTCTGCGACAGTTTGGGACCGTCCGGGACTTGTTTGGAACAGTCTGCGATAGTCTGGGATAGTCTGGGACTAGTTTGGAACAGTCTGCGACAGATTGGGACCGTCTGGGACTTGTTTGGAACAGTCTGCGACCGTTTGAGACCGTCTGGGGCTTGTTTGGAACAGTCTGCGACAGTTTGGGACAGTCTAGGACTTGTTTGGGACAGTCTGTGGCCGTCTGGGACAGTCTGGGACTTGTTTGGAACAGCCTGGGAAAGTCTGGGATAGTCTGGGACTTGTTTGGAACAGTCTGTGACAGTTTGGGACCGACTGGGACTTGTATGGGACAGTCTGCATCAGTTTGGGACAGTCTAGGACTTGTTTGGGCCAGTCTGGGACCGTCTGGGACTTGTTTGGAACAGTCTGCGACAGTTTGGGACCGTCTGGGACTTGTTTGGAACAGTCTGCGACAGTTTGGGACAGTCTAGGACTTGTTTGCGACTGTCTGGGACAATCTGGGGCAGTCTGGGTCTTGTTTGGAACAGTCTGCGACAGTTTTGGACAGTCTAGGACTTGTTTGGGACAGTCTGGGACTTGTTTGGCACAGTCTGGTACAATCTGGGACAGTCTGGGACTTGTTTGGAACAGCCTGGGAAAGTCTGGGATAGTCTGGGACTTGTTTGGAACAGTCTGCGACAGTTTGGGACTGTCTAGGACTTGTTTGGGACAGTCTGGGACCGTCTGGGACAGTCTGGGACTTGTTTGGAACAGTCTGCGACAGTTTGGGACAGTCTGGGACTTGTTTGGAACAGTCTGCGACCGTTTGGGACAGTCTAGGACTTGTTTGGGACAGTCTGGGACCGTCTGGGACCTTCTGGGACAGTCTAGGACTTGTTTGGGACAGTCTTGGACCGTCTGGGACAGTCTGGGACTTGTTTGGAACAGTCTGCGACAGTTTGGGACCGTCTGAGACTTGTTTGGAACAGTCTGCGACAGTCTGGGATAGTCTGGGACTTGTTTGGGACAGTCTGGGACCGTCTGGGACAGTCTGGGACTTGTTTGGAACAGTCTGCGACAGTTTGGGACCGTCTGGGACTTGTTTGGAACAGTCTGCGACAGTTTGGGACAGTCTAGGACTTGTTTGGAACAGTCTGCGATAGTTTGGGACAGTCTAGGACTTGTTTGGGACAGTCTGGGACCGTCTGGGACCGTCTGGGACAGTCTGGGACTTGTTTGGAACAGTCTGCGACAGTTTGGGACCGTCTGGGACTTGTTTGGAACAGTCTGCGACAGTTTGGGACAGTCTAGGACTTGTTTGGGACAGTCTGGGACCGTCTGGGTCCTTGTGGGACACTCTAGGACTTGTTTGGGACAGTCTGGGACCGTCTGGGACCGTCTGGGACAGTCTGGGACTTGTTTGGAACAGTCTGGGACAGTCTGGGGTAGTCTGGGACTTGTTTGGAACAGTCTGCGACAGTTTGGGACCGTCCGGGACTTGTTTGGAACAGTCTGCGACAGTCTGGGATAGTCTGGGACTTGTTTGGAACAGTCTGCGACAGATTGGGACCGTCTGGGACTTGTTTGGAACAGTCTGCGACCGTTTGAGACCGTCTGGGGCTTGTTTGGAACAGTCTGCGACAGTTTGGGACAGTCTAGGACTTGTTTGGGACAGTCTGTGGCCGTCTGGGACAGTCTGGGACTTGTTTGGAACAGCCTGGGAAAGTCTGGGATAGTCTGGGACTTGTTTGGAACAGTCTGTGACAGTTTGGGACCGACTGGGACTTGTATGGAACAGTCTGCATCAGTTTGGGACAGTCTAGGACTTGTTTGGGCCAGTCTGGGACCGTCTGGGACTTGTTTGGAACAGTCTGCGACAGTTTGGGACCGTCTGGGACTTGTTTGGAACAGTCTGCGACAGTTTGGGACAGTCTAGGACTTGTTTGCGACTGTCTGGGACAATCTGGGGCAGTCTGGGTCTTGTTTGGAACAGTCTGCGACAGTTTTGGACAGTCTAGGACTTGTTTGGGACAGTCTGGGACTTGTTTGGCACAGTCTGGTACAATCTGGGACAGTCTGGGACTTGTTTGGAACAGCCTGGGAAAGTCTGGGATAGTCTGGGACTTGTTTGGAACAGTCTGCGACAGTTTGGGACTGTCTAGGACTTGTTTGGGACAGTCTGGGACCGTCTGGGACAGTCTGGGACTTGTTTGGAACAGTCTGCGACAGTTTGGGACAGTCTGGGACTTGTTTGGAACAGTCTGCGACAGTTTGGGACAGTCTAGGACTTGTTTGGGACAGTCTGGGACCGTCTGGGACCTTCTGGGACAGTCTAGGACTTGTTTGGGACAGTCTTGGACCGTCTGGGACAGTCTGGGACTTGTTTGGAACAGTCTGCGACAGTTTGGGACCGTCTGAGACTTGTTTGGAACAGTCTGCGACAGTCTGGGATAGTCTGGGACTTGTTTGGGACAGTCTGGTAACGTCTGGGTCCGTCTGGGACAGTCTAGGACTTGTTTGGGACAGTCTGGGACAATCTGGGACAGTCTGGGACTTGTTTGGAACAGCCTGGGACAGTCTGGGACAGTCTAGGACTTGTTTGGAAAAATCTGGGATCGTCTGGGACCTTCTGGAACAGTCTGGGAATTGTATGGAACAGTCTGCGACAGTTTGGGACCGTCTCGGACTTGTTTGGAACAGTCTGTGGCCGTCTGGGACAGTCTGGGACTTGTTTGGAACAGCCTGGGAAAGTCTGGGATAGTCTGGGACTTGTTTGGAACAGTCTGCGACAGTTTGGGACCGTCTGGGACTTGTTTGGAACAGTCTGCGACAGTTTGGGACAGTCTAGGACTTGTTTGGGACAGTCTGGGACCGTCTGGGTCCTTGTGGGACACTCTAGGACTTGTTTGGGACAGTCTGGGACCGTCTGGGACCGTCTGGGACAGTCTGGGACTTGTTTGGAACAGTCTGGGACAGTCTGGGACTGTCTGGGACTTGTTTGGAACAGCCTGGGACAGTCTGGGGTAGTCTGGGACTTGTTTGGAACAGTCTGCGACAGTTTGGGACCGTCCGGGACTTGTTTGGAACAGTCTGCGATAGTCTGGGATAGTCTGGGACTAGTTTGGAACAGTCTGCGACAGTCTGGGATAGTCTGGGACTTGTTTGGGACAGTCTGGTAACGTCTGGGTCCGTCTGGGACAGTCTAGGACTTGTTTGGGACAGTCTGGGACAATCTGGG
The DNA here is from genome assembly GCA_963971525.1 of Cephus spinipes. NCBI lineage: Eukaryota > Metazoa > Arthropoda > Insecta > Hymenoptera > Cephidae > Cephus > Cephus spinipes. Next base: position 10,035,918 of record OZ020581.1, on the reverse strand, counting down.
ACAGTCTGGGACTTGTTTGGAACAGCCTGGGACAGTCTGGGACAGTCTAGGACTTGTTTGGAAAAATCTGGGATCGTCTGGGACCTTCTGGAACAGTCTGGGACTTGTATGGAACAGTCTGCGACAGTTTGGGACCGTCTCGGACTTGTTTGGAACAGTCTGTGGCCGTCTGGGACAGTCTGGGACTTGTTTGGAACAGCCTGGGAAAGTCTGGGATAGTCTGGGACTTGTTTGGAACAGTCTGCGACAGTTTGGGACCGTCTGATACAATCTGGGACAGACTGGGACTTGTTTGGAACAGCCTGGGAAAGTCTGGGATAGTCTGGGACTTGTTTGGAACAGTCTGTGACAGTTTGGGACCGACTGGAACTTGTTTGGAACTGTCTGCATCAGTTTGGGACAGTCTAGGACTTGTTTGGGCCAGTCTGGGACCGTCTGGGACTTGTTTGGAACAGTCTGCGACAGTTTGGGACCGTCTGGGACTTGTTTGGAACAGTCTGCGACAGTTTGGGACAGTCTAGGACTTGTTTGCGACTGTCTGGGACAATCTGGGACAGTCTGGGTCTTGTTTGGAACAGTCTGCGACAGTTTTGGACAGTCTAGGACTTGTTTGGGACAGTCTGGGACTTGTTTGGCACAGTCTGGTACAATCTGGGACAGTCTGGGACTTGTTTGGAACAGCCTGGGAAAGTCTGAGACAGTCTGGGACTTGTTTGGAACAGTCTGCGACAGTTTGGGACAGTCTGGGACTTGTTTGGAACAGTCTGCGACAGTTTGGGACAGTCTGGGACTTGTTTGGAACAGTCTGCGACAGTTTGAGACCGTCTGGGACTTGTTTGGGCCAGTCTGGGACTGTCTGGGACTTGTTTGGAACAGTCTGCGACAGTTTGGGACCGTCTGGGACTTGTTTGGAACAGTCTGCGACAGTTTGGGACAGTCTAGGACTTGTTTGGAACAGCCTGGGGCAGTCTGGGATAGTCTGGGTCTTGTTTGGAACAATCTGCGACAGTTTGGGACCGTCTGGGACTTGTTTGGAACAGTCTGCGATAGTTTGGGACAGTCTAGGACTTGTTTGGGACAGTCTGGGACCGTCTGGGACCGTCTGGGACAGTCTGGGACTTGTTTGGAACAGTCTGCGACAGTTTGGGACCGTCTGAGACTTGTTTGGAACAGTCTGCGACAGTCTGGGATAGTCTGGGACTTGTTTGGGACAGTCTGGGACCGTCTGGGACAGTCTGGGACTTGTTTGGAACAGTCTGCGACAGTTTGGGACCGTCTGGGACTTGTTTGGAACAGTCTGCGACAGTTTGGGACAGTCTAGGACTTGTTTGGAACAGTCTGCGATAGTTTGGGACAGTCTAGGACTTGTTTGGGACAGTCTGGGACCGTCTGGGACCGTCTGGGACAGTCTGGGACTTGTTTGGAACATTCTGCGACAGTTTGGGACCGTCTGGGACTTGTTTGGAACAGTCTGCGACAGTTTGGGACAGTCTAGGACTTGTTTGGGACAGTCTGGGACCGTCTGGGTCCTTGTGGGACACTCTAGGACTTGTTTGGGACAGTCTGGGACCGTCTGGGACCGTCTGGGACAGTCTGGGACTTGTTTGGAACAGTCTGGGACAGTCTGGGACTGTCTGGGACTTGTTTGGAACAGCCTGGGACAGTCTGGGGTAGTCTGGGACTTGTTTGGAACAGTCTGCGACAGTTTGGGACCGTCCGGGACTTGTTTGGAACAGTCTGCGACAGTCTGGGATAGTCTGGGACTTGTTTGGAACAGTCTGCGACAGATTGGGACCGTCTGGGACTTGTTTGGAACAGTCTGCGACCGTTTGAGACCGTCTGGGGCTTGTTTGGAACAGTCTGCGACAGTTTGGGACAGTCTAGGACTTGTTTGGGACAGTCTGTGGCCGTCTGGGACAGTCTGGGACTTGTTTGGAACAGCCTGGGAAAGTCTGGGATAGTCTGGGACTTGTTTGGAACAGTCTGTGACAGTTTGGGACCGACTGGGACTTGTATGGAACAGTCTGCATCAGTTTGGGACAGTCTAGGACTTGTTTGGGCCAGTCTGGGACCGTCTGGGACTTGTTTGGAACAGTCTGCGACAGTTTGGGACCGTCTGGGACTTGTTTGGAACAGTCTGCGACAGTTTGGGACAGTCTAGGACTTGTTTGCGACTGTCTGGGACAATCTGGGGCAGTCTGGGTCTTGTTTGGAACAGTCTGCGACAGTTTTGGACAGTCTAGGACTTGTTTGGGACAGTCTGGGACTTGTTTGGCACAGTCTGGTACAATCTGGGACAGTCTGGGACTTGTTTGGAACAGCCTGGGAAAGTCTGGGATAGTCTGGGACTTGTTTGGAACAGTCTGCGACAGTTTGGGACTGTCTAGGACTTGTTTGGGACAGTCTGGGACCGTCTGGGACAGTCTGGGACTTGTTTGGAACAGTCTGCGACAGTTTGGGACAGTCTGGGACTTGTTTGGAACAGTCTGCGACAGTTTGGGACAGTCTAGGACTTGTTTGGGACAGTCTGGGACCGTCTGGGACCTTCTGGGACAGTCTAGGACTTGTTTGGGACAGTCTTGGACCGTCTGGGACAGTCTGGGACTTGTTTGGAACAGTCTGCGACAGTTTGGGACCGTCTGAGACTTGTTTGGAACAGTCTGCGACAGGCTGGGATAGTCTGGGACTTGTTTGGGACAGTCTGGTAACGTCTGGGTCCGTCTGGGACAGTCTAGGACTTGTTTGGGACAGTCTGGGACAATCTGGGACAGTCTGGGACTTGTTTGGAACAGCCTGGGACAGTCTGGGACAGTCTAGGACTTGTTTGGAAAAATCTGGGATCGTCTGGGACCTTCTGGAACAGTCTGGGACTTGTATGGAACAGTCTGCGACAGTTTGGGACCGTCTCGGACTTGTTTGGAACAGTCTGTGGCCGTCTGGGACAGTCTGGGACTTGTTTGGAACAGCCTGGGAAAGTCTGGGATAGTCTGGGACTTGTTTGGAACAGTCTGTGACAGTTTGGGACCGACTGGGACTTGTATGGAACAGTCTGCATCAGTTTGGGACAGTCTGAGACTTGTTTGGAACAGTCTGCGACAGTCTGGGATAGTCTGGGACTTGTTTGGGACAGTCTGGGACCGTCTGGGACAGTCTGGGACTTGTTTGGAACAGTCTGCGACAGTTTGGGACCGTCTGGGACTTGTTTGGAACAGTCTGCGACAGTTTGGGACAGTCTAGGACTTGTTTGGAACAGTCTGCGATAGTTTGGGACAGTCTAGGACTTGTTTGGGACAGTCTGGGACCGTCTGGGACCGTCTGGGACAGTCTGGGACTTGTTTGGAACAGTCTGCGACAGTTTGGGACCGTCTGGGACTTGTTTGGAACAGTCTGCGACAGTTTGGGACAGTCTAGGACTTGTTTGGGACCGTCTGGGTCCTTGTGGGACACTCTAGGACTTGTTTGGGACAGTCTGGGACCGTCTGGGACCGTCTGGGACAGTCTGGGACTTGTTTGGAACAGTCTGGGACAGTCTGGGACTGTCTGGGACTTGTTTGGAACAGCCTGGGACAGTCTGGGGTAGTCTGGGACTTGTTTGGAACAGTCTGCGACAGTTTGGGACCGTCCGGGACTTGTTTGGAACAGTCTGCGACAGTCTGGGATAGTCTGGGACTTGTTTGGAACAGTCTGCGACAGATTGGGACCGTCTGGGACTTGTTTGGAACAGTCTGCGACCGTTTGAGACCGTCTGGGGCTTGTTTGGAACAGTCTGCGACAGTTTGGGACAGTCTAGGACTTGTTTGGGACAGTCTGTGGCCGTCTGGGACAGTCTGGGACTTGTTTGGAACAGCCTGGGAAAGTCTGGGATAGTCTGGGACTTGTTTGGAACAGTCTGTGACAGTTTGGGACCGACTGGGACTTGTATGGAACAGTCTGCATCAGTTTGGGACAGTCTAGGACTTGTTTGGGCCAGTCTGGGACCGTCTGGGACTTGTTTGGAACAGTCTGCGACAGTTTGGGACCGTCTGGGACTTGTTTGGAACAGTCTGCGACAGTTTTGGACAGTCTAGGACTTGTTTGCGACTGTCTGGGCCTTGTTTGGCACAGTCTGGTACAATCTGGGACAGTCTGGGACTTGTTTGGAACAGCCTGGGAAAGTCTGGGATAGTCTGGGACTTGTTTGGAACAGTCTGCGACAGTTTGGGACTGTCTAGGACTTGTTTGGGACAGTCTGGGACCGTCTGGGACAGTCTGGGACTTGTTTGGAACAGTCTGCGACAGTTTGGGACAGTCTGGGACTTGTTTGGAACAGTCTGCGACAGTTTGGGACAGTCTAGGACTTGTTTGGGACAGTCTGGGACCGTCTGGGACCTTCTGGGACAGTCTAGGACTTGTTTGGGACAGTCTTGGACCGTCTGGGACAGTCTGGGACTTGTTTGGAACAGTCTGCGACAGTTTGGGACCGTCTGAGACTTGTTTGGAACAGTCTGCGACAGGCTGGGATAGTCTGGGACTTGTTTGGGACAGTCTGGTAACGTCTGGGTCCGTCTGGGACAGTCTAGGACTTGTTTGGGACAGTCTGGGACAATCTGGGACAGTCTGGGACTTGTTTGGAACAGCCTGGGACAGTCTGGGACAGTCTAGGACTTGTTTGGAAAAATCTGGGATCGTCTGGGACCTTCTGGAACAGTCTGGGACTTGTATGGAACAGTCTGCGACAGTTTGGGACCGTCTCGGACTTGTTTGGAACAGTCTGTGGCCGTCTGGGACAGTCTGGGACTTGTTTGGAACAGTCTGGGACAGTCTGGGACTGTCTGGGACTTGTTTGGAACAGCCTGGGACAGTCTGGGGTAGTCTGGGACTTGTTTGGAACAGTCTGCGACAGTTTGGGACCGTCCGGGACTTGTTTGGAACAGTCTGCGACAGTCTGGGATAGTCTGGGACTTGTTTGGAACAGTCTGCGACAGATTGGGACCGTCTGGGACTTGTTTGGAACAGTCTGCGACCGTTTGAGACCGTCTGGGGCTTGTTTGGAACAGTCTGCGACAGTTTGGGACAGTCTAGGACTTGTTTGGGACAGTCTGTGGCCGTCTGGGACAGTCTGGGACTTGTTTGGAACAGCCTGGGAAAGTCTGGGATAGTCTGGGACTTGTTTGGAACAGTCTGTGACAGTTTGGGACCGACTGGGACTTGTATGGAACAGTCTGCATCAGTTTGGGACAGTCTAGGACTTGTTTGGGCCAGTCTGGGACCGTCTGGGACTTGTTTGGAACAGTCTGCGACAGTTTGGGACCGTCTGGGACTTGTTTGGAACAGTCTGCGACAGTTTGGGACAGTCTAGGACTTGTTTGCGACTGTCTGGGACAATCTGGGGCAGTCTGGGTCTTGTTTGGAACAGTCTGCGACAGTTTTGGACAGTCTAGGACTTGTTTGGGACAGTCTGGGACTTGTTTGGCACAGTCTGGTACAATCTGGGACAGTCTGGGACTTGTTTGGAACAGCCTGGGAAAGTCTGGGATAGTCTGGGACTTGTTTGGAACAGTCTGCGACAGTTTGGGACTGTCTAGGACTTGTTTGGGACAGTCTGGGACCGTCTGGGACAGTCTGGGACTTGTTTGGAACAGTCTGCGACAGTTTGGGACAGTCTGGGACTTGTTTGGAACAGTCTGCGACAGTTTGGGACAGTCTAGGACTTGTTTGGGACAGTCTGGGACCGTCTGGGACCTTCTGGGACAGTCTAGGACTTGTTTGGGACAGTCTTGGACCGTCTGGGACAGTCTGGGACTTGTTTGGAACAGTCTGCGACAGTTTGGGACCGTCTGAGACTTGTTTGGAACAGTCTGCGACAGGCTGGGATAGTCTGGCACTTGTTTGGGACAGTCTGGTAACGTCTGGGTCCGTCTGGGACAGTCTAGGACTTGTTTGGGACAGTCTGGGACAATCTGGGACAGTCTGGGACTTGTTTGGAACAGCCTGGGACAGTCTGGGACAGTCTAGGACTTGTTTGGAAAAATCTGGGATCGTCTGGGACCTTCTGGAACAGTCTGGGACTTGTATGGAACAGTCTGCGACAGTTTGGGACCGTCTCGGACTTGTTTGGAACAGTCTGTGGCCGTCTGGGACAGTCTGGGACTTGTTTGGAACAGCCTGGGAAAGTCTGGGATAGTCTGGGACTTGTTTGGAACAGTCTGTGACAGTTTGGGACCGACTGGGACTTGTATGGAACAGTCTGCATCAGTTTGGGACAGTCTGAGACTTGTTTGGAACAGTCTGCGACAGTCTGGGATAGTCTGGGACTTGTTTGGGACAGTCTGGGACCGTCTGGGACAGTCTGGGACTTGTTTGGAACAGTCTGCGACAGTTTGGGACCGTCTGGGACTTGTTTGGAACAGTCTGCGACAGTTTGGGACAGTCTAGGACTTGTTTGGAACAGTCTGCGATAGTTTGGGACAGTCTAGGACTTGTTTGGGACAGTCTGGGACCGTCTGGGACCGTCTGGGACAGTCTGGGACTTGTTTGGAACAGTCTGCGACAGTTTGGGACCGTCTGGGACTTGTTTGGAACAGTCTGCGACAGTTTGGGACAGTCTAGGACTTGTTTGGGACCGTCTGGGTCCTTGTGGGACACTCTAGGACTTGTTTGGGACAGTCTGGGACCGTCTGGGACCGTCTGGGACAGTCTGGGACTTGTTTGGAACAGTCTGGGACAGTCTGGGACTGTCTGGGACTTGTTTGGAACAGCCTGGGACAGTCTGGGGTAGTCTGGGACTTGTTTGGAACAGTCTGCGACAGTTTGGGACCGTCCGGGACTTGTTTGGAACAGTCTGCGACAGTCTGGGATAGTCTGGGACTTGTTTGGAACAGTCTGCGACAGATTGGGACCGTCTGGGACTTGTTTGGAACAGTCTGCGACCGTTTGAGACCGTCTGGGGCTTGTTTGGAACAGTCTGCGACAGTTTGGGACAGTCTAGGACTTGTTTGGGACAGTCTGTGGCCGTCTGGGACAGTCTGGGACTTGTTTGGAACAGCCTGGGAAAGTCTGGGATAGTCTGGGACTTGTTTGGAACAGTCTGTGACAGTTTGGGACCGACTGGGACTTGTATGGAACAGTCTGCATCAGTTTGGGACAGTCTAGGACTTGTTTGGGCCAGTCTGGGACCGTCTGGGACTTGTTTGGAACAGTCTGCGACAGTTTGGGACCGTCTGGGACTTGTTTGGAACAGTCTGCGACAGTTTGGGACAGTCTAGGACTTGTTTGCGACTGTCTGGGACAATCTGGGGCAGTCTGGGTCTTGTTTGGAACAGTCTGCGACAGTTTTGGACAGTCTAGGACTTGTTTGGGACAGTCTGGGACTTGTTTGGAACAGCCTGGGAAAGTCTGGGATAGTCTGGGACTTGTTTGGAACAGTCTGCGACAGTTTGGGACTGTCTAGGACTTGTTTGGGACAGTCTGGGACCGTCTGGGACAGTCTGGGACTTGTTTGGAACAGTCTGCGACAGTTTGGGACAGTCTGGGACTTGTTTGGAACAGTCTGCGACAGTTTGGGACAGTCTAGGACTTGTTTGGGACAGTCTGGGACCGTCTGGGACCTTCTGGGACAGTCTAGGACTTGTTTGGGACAGTCTTGGACCGTCTGGGACAGTCTGGGACTTGTTTGGAACAGTCTGCGACAGTTTGGGACCGTCTGAGACTTGTTTGGAACAGTCTGCGACAGTCTGGGATAGTCTGGGACTTGTTTGGGACAGTCTGGTAACGTCTGGGTCCGTCTGGGACAGTCTAGGACTTGTTTGGGACAGTCTGGGACAATCTGGGACAGTCTGGGACTTGTTTGGAACAGCCTGGGATCGTCTGGGACCTTCTGGAACAGTCTGGGACTTGTATGGAACAGTCTGCGACAGTTTGGGACCGTCTCGGACTTGTTTGGAACAGTCTGTGGCCGTCTGGGACAGTCTGGGACTTGTTTGGAACAGCCTGGGAAAGTCTGGGATAGTCTGGGACTTGTTTGGAACAGTCTGTGACAGTTTGGGACCGACTGGGACTTGTATGGAACAGTCTGCATCAGTTTGGGACAGTCTAGGACTTGTTTGGGCCAGTCTGGGACCGTCTGGGACTTGTTTGGAACAGTCTGCGACAGTTTGGGACCGTCTGGGACTTGTTTGGAACAGTCTGCGACAGTTTGGGACAGTCTAGGACTTGTTTGCGACTGTCTGGGACAATCTGGGGCAGTCTGGGTCTTGTTTGGAACAGTCTGCGACAGTTTTGGACAGTCTAGGACTTGTTTGGGACAGTCTGGGACTTGTTTGGCACAGTCTGGTACAATCTGGGACAGTCTGGGACTTGTTTGGAACAGCCTGGGAAAGTCTGGGATAGTCTGGGACTTGTTTGGAACAGTCTGCGACAGTTTGGGACTGTCTAGGACTTGTTTGCGACAGTCTGGGACCGTCTGGGACAGTCTGGGACTTGTTTGGAACAGTGTGCGACAGTTTTTTGACAGTCTGGGACTTGTTTGGAACAGTCTGCGACAGTTTGGGACAGTCTAGGACTTGTTTGGGACAGTCTGGGACCGTCTGGGACCTTCTGGGACAGTCTAGGAATTGTTTGGGACAGTCTGGGACCGTCTGGGACCGTCTGGGACAGTCTGGGACTTGTTTGGAACAGTCTGGGACTGTCTGGGACTTGTTTGCAACAGTCTGCGACAGTCTGGGATAGTCTGGGACTTGTTTGGAACAGTCTGCGACAGTTTGAGACCGTCTGGGACTTGTTTGGAACAGTCCGCGACAGTTTGGGACAGTATAGGACTTGTTTGGGACAGTTTGGGACCTTCTGGGACTTGTTTGGGACAGTCTGGTAACGTCTGGGTCCGTCTGGGACAGTCTAGGACTTGTTTGGGACAGTCTGGGACAACCTGGGACAGTCTGGGACTTGTTTGGAACAGCCTGGGAAAGTCTGGGATAGTCTGGGACTTGTTTGGAACAGTCTGTGACAGTTTGGGACCGACTGGGACTTGTTTGGAACAGTCTGCGACAGTTTGGGACCGTCTGGGACTTGTTTGGAACAGTCTGCGACAGTTTGGGACAGTCTAGGACTTGTTTGCGACTGTCTGGGACAATCTGGGACAGTCTGGTTCTTGTTTGGAACAGTCTGCGACAGTTTTGGACAGTCTAGGACTTGTTTGGGACCGACTGGGACTTGTATGGAACTGTCTGCATCAGTTTGGGACAGTCTAGGACTTGTTTGGGCCAGTCTGTGACCGTCTGGGACCGTCTGGGACTTGTTTGGGACAGTCTGCGGCCGTCTGGGTCAGTCTGGGACTTGTTTGGAACAGTCTGCGACAGTTTGGAACCGTCTGGGACTTGTTTGGAACAGTCTGCGACAGTCTGGGATAGTCTGGGACTTGTTTGGGACAGTCTGGTAACGTCTGGGTCCGTCTGGGACAGTCTAGGACTTGTTTGGGCCAGTCTGGGACCGTCTGGGACCGTCTGGGACTTGTTTGGGACAGTCTGCGGCCGTCTGGGACAGTCTGGGACTTGTTTGGAACAGTCTGCGACAGTTTGGGACCGTCTGGGACTTGTTTGGAACAGTCTGCGACAGTTTGGGACAGTCTAGGACTTGTTTGGGACAGTCTGGGACCGTCTGGGACCTTCTGGGACAGTCTAGGACTTGTTTGAGACAGTCTTGGACCGTCTGGGACCGTCTGGGACAGTCTGGGACTTGTTTGGTACAGTCTGAGACAGTCTGGGACTGTCTGGGAATTGTTTGGAACAGCCTGGGAAAGTCTGGGATAGTCTGGGACTTGTTTGGAACAGTCTGTGACAGTTTGGGACCGACTGGGACTTGTATGGAACAGTCTGCATCAGTTTGGGACAGTCTGAGACTTGTTTGGAACAGTCTGCGACAGTCTGGGATAGTCTGGGACTTGTTTTTGACAGTCTGGGACCGTCTGGGACAGTCTGGGACATGTTTGGAACAGTCTGCGACAGTTTGGGACCGTCTGGGACTTGTTTGGAACAGTCTGCGACAGTTTGGGACAGTCTAGGACTTGTTTGGAACAGTCTGCGATAGTTTGGGACAGTCTAGGACTTGTTTGGGACAGTCTGGGACCGTCTGGGACCGTCTGGGACAGTCTGGGACTTGTTTGGAACAGTCTGCGACAGTTTGGGACCGTCTGGGACTTGTTTGGAACAGTCTGCGACAGTTTGGGACAGTCTAGGACTTGTTTGGGACAGTCTGGGACCGTCTGGGTCCTTGTGGGACACTCTAGGACTTGTTTGGGACAGTCTGGGACCGTCTGGGACCGTCTGGGACAGTCTGGGACTTGTTTGGAACAGTCTGGGACAGTCTGGGACTGTCTGGGACTTGTTTGGAACAGCCTGGGACAGTCTGGGGTAGTCTGGGACTTGTTTGGAACAGTCTGCGACAGTTTGGGACCGTCCGGGACTTGTTTGGAACAGTCTGCGACAGTCTGGGATAGTCTGGGACTTGTTTGGAACAGTCTGCGACAGATTGGGACCGTCTGGGACTTGTTTGGAACAGTCTGCGACCGTTTGAGACCGTCTGGGGCTTGTTTGGAACAGTCTGCGACAGTTTGGGACAGTCTAGGACTTGTTTGGGACAGTCTGTGGCCGTCTGGGACAGTCTGGGACTTGTTTGGAACAGCCTGGGAAAGTCTGGGATAGTCTGGGACTTGTTTGGAACTGTCTGTGACAGTTTGGGACCGACTGGGACTTGTATGGAACAGTCTGCATCAGTTTGGGACAGTCTAGGACTTGTTTGGGCCAGTCTGGGACCGTCTGGGACTTGTTTGGAACAGTCTGCGACAGTTTGGGACAGTCTAGGACTTGTTTGCGACTGTCTGGGACAATCTGGGGCAGTCTGGGTCTTGTTTGGAACAGTCTGCGACAGTTTTGGACAGTCTAGGACTTGTTTGGGACAGTCTGGGACTTGTTTGGCACAGTCTGGTACAATCTGGGACAGTCTGGGACTTGTTTGGAACAGCCTGGGAAAGTCTGGGATAGTCTGGGACTTGTTTGGAACAGTCTGCGACAGTTTGGGACTGTCTAGGACTTGTTTGGGACAGTCTGGGACCGTCTGGGACAGTCTGGGACTTGTTTGGAACAGTCTGCGACAGTTTGGGACAGTCTGGGACTTGTTTGGAACAGTCTGCGACAGTTTGGGACAGTCTAGGACTTGTTTGGGACAGTCTGGGACCGTCTGGGACCTTCTGGGACAGTCTAGGACTTGTTTGGGACAGTCTTGGACCGTCTGGGACAGTCTGGGACTTGTTCGGAACAGTCTGCGACAGTTTGGGACCGTCTGAGACTTGTTTGGAACAGTCTGCGACAGTCTGGGATAGTCTGGGACTTGTTTGGGACAGTCTGGTAACGTCTGGGTCCGTCTGGGACAGTCTAGGACTTGTTTGGGACAGTCTGGGACAATCTGGGACAGTCTGGGACTTGTTTGGAACAGCCTGGGACAGTCTGGGACAGTCTAGGACTTGTTTGGAAAAATCTGGGATCGTCTGGGACCTTCTGGAACAGTCTGGGACTTGTATGGAACAGTCTGCGACAGTTTGGGACCGTCTCGGACTTGTTTGGAACAGTCTGTGGCCGTCTGGGACAGTCTGGGACTTGTTTGGAACAGCCTGGGAAAGTCTGGGATAGTCTGGGACTTGTTTGGAACAGTCTGTGACAGTTTGGGACCGACTGGGACTTGTATGGAACAGTCTGCATCAGTTTGGGACAGTCTAGGACTTGTTTGGGCCAGTCTGGGACCGTCTGGGACTTGTTTGGAACAGTCTGCGACAGTTTGGGACCGTCTGGGACTTGTTTGGAACAGTCTGCGACAGTTTGGGACAGTCTAGGACTTGTTTGCGACTGTCTGGGACAATCTGGGGCAGTCTGGGTCTTGTTTGGAACAGTCTGCGACAGTTTTGGACAGTCTAGGACTTGTTTGGGACAGTCTGGGACTTGTTTGGCACAGTCTGGTACAATCTGGGACAGTCTGGGACTTGTTTGGAACAGCCTGGGAAAGCCTGGGATAGTCTGGGACTTGTTTGGAACAGTCTGCGACAGTTTGGGACTGTGTAGGACTTGTTTGGGACAGTCTGGGACCGTCTGGGACAGTCTGGGACTTGTTTGGAACAGTCTGCGACAGATTTTTGGCAGTCTGGGACTTGTTTGGAACAGTCTGCGACAGTTTGGGACAGTCTAGGACTTGTTTGGGACAGTCTGGGACCGTCTGGGACATTCTGGGACAGTCTAGGAATTGTTTGGGACAGTCTGGGTCCGTCTGGGACCGTCTGGGACAGTCTGGGACTTGTTTGGAACAGTCTGGGACTGTCTGGGACTTGTTTGCAACAGTCTGCGACAGTCTGGGATAGTCTGGGACTTGTTTGGAACAGTCTGCGACAGTTTGAGACCGTCTGGGACTTGTTTGGAACAGTCCGCGACAGTTTGGGACAGTATAGGACTTGTTTGGGACAGTTTGGGACCTTCTGGGACTTGTTTGGGAAAGTCTGGTAACGTCTGGGTCCGTCTGGGACAGTCTAGGACTTGTTTGGGACAGTCTGGGACAACCTGGGACAGTCTGGGACTTGTTTGGAACAGCCTGGGAAAGTCTGGGATAGTCTGGGACTTGTTTGGAACAGTCTGTGACAGTTTGGGACCGACTGGGACTTGTTTGGAACTTTCTGCATCAGTTTGGGACAGTCTAGGACTTGTTTGGGCCAGTCTGGGACCGTCTGGGACTTGTTTGGAACAGTCTGCGACAGTTTGGGACCGTCTGGGACTTGTTTGGAACAGTCTGCGACAGTTTGGGACAGTCTAGGACTTGTTTGCGACTGTCTGGGACAATCTGGGACAGTCTGGTTCTTGTTTGGAACAGTCTGCGACAGTTTTGGACAGTCTAGGACTTGTTTGGGACCGACTGGGACTTGTATGGAACTGTCTGCATCAGTTTGGGACAGTCTAGGACTTGTTTGGGCCAGTCTGTGACCGTCTGGGACCGTCTGGGACTTGTTTGGGACAGTCTGCGGCCGTCTGGGTCAGTCTGGGACTTGTTTGGAACAGTCTGCGACAGTTTGGAACCGTCTGGGACTTGTTTGGAACAGTCTGCGACAGTCTGGGATAGTCTGGGACTTGTTTGGGACAGTCTGGTAACGTCTGGGTCCGTCTGGGACAGTCTAGGACTTGTTTGGGCCAGTCTGGGACCGTCTGGGACCGTCTGGGACTTGTTTGGGACAGTCTGCGGCCGTCTGGGACAGTCTGGGACTTGTTTGGAACAGTCTGCGACAGTTTGGGACCGTCTGGGACTTGTTTGGAACAGTCTGCGACAGTTTGGGACAGTCTAGGACTTGTTTGGGACAGTCTGGGACCGTCTGGGACCTTCTGGGACAGTCTAGGACTTGTTTGAGACAGTCTTGGACCGTCTGGGACCGTCTGGGACAGTCTGGGACTTGTTTGGAACAGTCTGAGACAGTCTGGGACTGTCTGGGAATTGTTTGGAACAGCCTGGGACAGTCTGGGGTAGTCTGGGACTTGTTTTGAACAGTCTGCGACAGTCTAGGACCGTCTGGGACTTGTCTGGAACAGTCTGCGACAGTTTGGGACAGTCTGAGACTTGTTTGGAACAGTCTGCGACAGTCTGGGATAGTCTGGGACTTGTTTGGGACAGTCTGGTAACGTCTGGGTCCGCTTTGGACAGTCTAGGACTTGTTTGGGACAGTCTGGGACAATCTGGGACAGTCTGGGACTTGTTTGGAACAGCCTGGGACAGTCTGGCACAGTCTAGGACTTGTTTGGAAAAATCTGGGATCGTCTGGGACCTTCTGGAACAGTCTGGGACTTGTATGGAACAGTCTGCGACAGTTTGGGACCGTCTGGGACTTGTTTGGAACAGTCTGCGACCGTTTGAGACCGTCTGGGACTTGTGTGGAACAGTCTGCGACAGTTTGGGACAGTCTAGGACTTGTTTGGGACAGTCTGTGGCCGTCTGGGACAGTCTAGGACTTGTTTTGCGACTGTCTGGGACAATCTGGGACAGTCTGGGTCTTGTTTGGAACAGTCTGCGACAGTTTTGGACAGTCTAGGACTTGTTTGGGACAGTCTGGGACTTGTTTGGAACAGCCTGGGAAAGTCTGGGATAGTCTGGGACTTGTTTGGAACAGTCTGTGACAGTTTGGGACCGACTGGGACTTGTTTGGAACTGTCTGCGTCAGTTTGGGACAGTCTAGGACTTGTTTGGGCCAGTCTGGGACCGTCTGGGACTTGTTTGGAACAGTCTGCAACAGTTTGGGACCGTCTGGGACTTGTTTGGAACAGTCTGCGACAGTTTGGGACAGTCTAGGACTTGTTTGCGACTGTCTGGGACAATCTGGGACAGTCTGGTTCTTGTTTGGAACAGTCTGCGACAGTTTTGCACAGTCTAGGACTTGTTTGGGACCGACTGGGACTTGTATGGAACTGTCTGCATCAGTTTGGGACAGTCTAGGACTTGTTTGGGCCAGTCTGTGACCGTCTGGGACCGTCTGGGACTTGTTTGGGACAGTCTGCGGCCGTCTGGGTCAGTCTGGGACTTGTTTGGAACAGTCTGCGACAGTTTGGAACCGTCTGGGACTTGTTTGGAACAGTCTGCGACAGTCTGGGATAGTCTGGGACTTGTTTGGGACAGTCTGGTAACGTCTGGGTCCGTCTGGGACAGTCTGGGACTTGTTTGGAACAGTCTGCGACAGTTTGGGACCGTCTGGGACTTGTTTGGAACAGTCTGCGACAGTTTGGGACAGTCTAGGACTTGTTTGGGACAGTCTGGGACCGTCTGGGACCTTCTGGGACAGTCTAGGACTTGTTTGAGACAGTCTTGGACCGTCTGGGACCGTCTGGGACAGTCTGGGACTTGTTTGGAACAGTCTGAGACAGTCTGGGACTGTCTGGGAATTGTTTGGAACAGCCTGGGACAGTCTGGGGTAGTCTGGGACTTGTTTTGAACAGTCTGCGACAGTCTAGGACCGTCTGGGACTTGTTTGGAACAGTCTGCGACAGTTTGGGACAGTCTGAGACTTGTTTGGAACAGTCTGCGACAGTCTGGGATAGTCTGGGACTTGTTTGGGACAGTCTGGTAACGTCTGGGTCCGCTTTGGACAGTCTAGGACTTGTTTGGGACAGTCTGGGACAGTTTGGGACCGACTGGGACTTGTATGGAACAGTCTGCATCAGTTTGGGACAGTCTAGGACTTGTTTGGGCCAGTCTGGGACCGTCTGGGACTTGTTTGGAACAGTCTGCGACAGTTTGGGACCGTCTGGGACTTGTTTGGAACAGTCTGCGACAGTTTGGGACAGTCTAGGACTTGTTTGCGACTGTCTGGGACAATCTGGGGCAGTCTGGGTCTTGTTTGGAACAGTCTGCGACAGTTTTGGACAGTCTAGGACTTGTTTGGGACAGTCTGGGACTTGTTTGGCACAGTCTGGTACAATCTGGGACAGTCTGGGACTTGTTTGGAACAGCCTGGGAAAGTCTGGGATAGTCTGGGACTTGTTTGGAACAGTCTGCGACAGTTTGGGACTGTCTAGGACTTGTTTGGGACAGTCTGGGACCGTCTGGGACAGTCTGGGACTTGTTTGGAACAGTGTGCGACAGTTTTTTGACAGTCTGGGACTTGTTTGGAACAGTCTGCGACAGTTTGGGACAGTCTAGGACTTGTTTGGGACAGTCTGGGACCGTCTGGGACCTTCTGGGACAGTCTAGGAATTGTTTGGGACAGTCTGGGACCGTCTGGGACCGTCTGGGACAGTCTGGGACTTGTTTGGAACAGTCTGGGACTGTCTGGGACTTGTTTGCAACAGTCTGCGACAGTCTGGGATAGTCTGGGACTTGTTTGGAACAGTCTGCGACAGTTTGAGACCGTCTGGGACTTGTTTGGAACAGTCCGCGACAGTTTGGGACAGTATAGGACTTGTTTGGGACAGTTTGGGACCTTCTGGGACTTGTTTGGGACAGTCTGGTAACGTCTGGGTCCGTCTGGGACAGTCTAGGACTTGTTTGGGACAGTCTGGGACAACCTGGGACAGTCTGGGACTTGTTTGGAACAGCCTGGGAAAGTCTGGGACAGTCTGGGACTTGTTTGGAACAGCCTGGGAAAGTCTGGGATAGTCTGGGACTTGTTTGGAACAGTCTGCGACAGTTTGGGACTGTCTAGGACTTGTTTGGGACAGTCTGGGACCGTCTGGGACAGTCTGGGACTTGTTTGGAACAGTGTGCGACAGTTTTTTGACAGTCTGGGACTTGTTTGGAACAGTCTGCGACAGTTTGGGACAGTCTAGGACTTGTTTGGGACAGTCTGGGACCGTCTGGGACCTTCTGGGACAGTCTAGGAATTGTTTGGGACAGTCTGGGACCGTCTGGGACCGTCTGGGACAGTCTGGGACTTGTTTGGAACAGTCTGGGACTGTCTGGGACTTGTTTGGAACAGTCTGCGACAGTTTGAGACCGTCTGGGACTTGTTTGGAACAGTCCGCGACAGTTTGGGACAGTATAGGACTTGTTTGGGACAGTTTGGGACCTTCTGGGACTTGTTTGGGACAGTCTGGTAACGTCTGGGTCCGTCTGGGACAGTCTAGGACTTGTTTGGGACAGTCTGGGACAACCTGGGACAGTCTGGGACTTGTTTGGAACAGCCTGGGAAAGTCTGGGATAGTCTGGGACTTGTTTGGAACAGTCTGTGACAGTTTGGGACCGACTGGGACTTGTTTGGAACTGTCTGCATCAGTTTGGGACAGTCTACGACTTGTTTGGGCCAGTCTGGGACCGTCTGGGACTTGTTTGGAACAGTCTGCGACAGTTTGGGACCGTCTGGGACTTGTTTGGAACAGTCTGCGACAGTTTGGGACAGTCTAGGACTTGTTTGCGACTGTCTGGGACAATCTGGGACAGTCTGGTTCTTGTTTGGAACAGTCTGCGACAGTTTTGGACAGTCTAGGACTTGTTTGGGACCGACTGGGACTTGTATGGAACTGTCTGCATCAGTTTGGGACAGTCTAGGACTTGTTTGGGCCAGTCTGTGACCGTCTGGGACCGTCTGGGACTTGTTTGGGACAGTCTGCGGCCGTCTGGGTCAGTCTGGGACTTGTTTGGAACAGTCTGCGACAGTTTGGAACCGTCTGGGACTTGTTTGGGACAGTCTGCGGCCGTCTGGGACAGTCTGGGACTTGTTTGGAACAGTCTGCGACAGTTTGGGACCGTCTGGGACTTGTTTGGAACAGTCTGTGACAGTTTGGGACAGTCTAGGACTTGTTTGGGACAGTCTGGGACCGTCTGGGACCTTCTGGGACAGTCTACGACTTGTTTGAGACAGTCTTGGACCGTCTGGGACCGTCTGGGACAGTCTGGGACTTGTTTGGAACAGTCTGAGACAGTCTGGGACTGTCTGGGAATTGTTTGGAACAGCCTGGGAAAGTCTGGGATAGTCTGGGACTTGTTTGGAACAGTCTGTGACAGTTTGGGACCGACTGGGACTTGTATGGAACAGTCTGCATCAGTTTGGGACAGTCTGAGACTTGTTTGGAACAGTCTGCGACAGTCTGGGATAGTCTGGGACTTGTTTTTGACAGTCTGGGACCGTCTGGGACAGTCTGGGACATGTTTGGAACAGTCTGCGACAGTTTGGGACCGTCTGGGACTTGTTTGGAACAGTCTGCGACAGTTTGGGACAGTCTACGACTTGTTTGGAACAGTCTGCGATAGTTTGGGACAGTCTAGGACTTGTTTGGGACAGTCTGGGACCGTCTGGGACCGTCTGGGACAGTCTGGGACTTGTTTGGAACAGTCTGCGACAGTTTGGGACCGTCTGGGACTTGTTTGGAACAGTCTGCGACAGTTTGGGACAGTCTAGGACTTGTTTGGGACAGTCTGGGACCGTCTGGGTCCTTGTGGGACACTCTAGGACTTGTTTGGGACAGTCTGGGACCGTCTGGGACCGTCTGGGACAGTCTGGGACTTGTTTGGAACAGTCTGGGACAGTCTGGGACTGTCTGGGACTTGTTTGGAACAGCCTGGGACAGTCTGGGGTAGTCTGGGACTTGTTTGGAACAGTCTGCGACAGTTTGGGACCGTCCGGGACTTGTTTGGAACAGTCTGCGACAGTCTGGGATAGTCTGGGACTTGTTTGGAACAGTCTGCGACAGATTGGGACCGTCTGGGACTTGTTTGGAACAGTCTGCGACCGTTTGAGACCGTCTGGGGCTTGTTTGGAACAGTCTGCGACAGTTTGGGACAGTCTAGGACTTGTTTGGGACAGTCTGTGGCCGTCTGGGACAGTCTGGGACTTGTTTGGAACAGCCTGGGAAAGTCTGGGATAGTCTGGGACTTGTTTGGAACTGTCTGTGACAGTTTGGGACCGACTGGGACTTGTATGGAACAGTCTGCATCAGTTTGGGACAGTCTAGGACTTGTTTGGGCCAGTCTGGGACCGTCTGGGACTTGTTTGGAACAGTCTGCGACAGTTTGGGACAGTCTAGGACTTGTTTGCGACTGTCTGGGACAATCTGGGGCAGTCTGGGTCTTGTTTGGAACAGTCTGCGACAGTTTTGGACAGTCTAGGACTTGTTTGGGACAGTCTGGGACTTGTTTGGCACAGTCTGGTACAATCTGGGACAGTCTGGGACTTGTTTGGAACAGCCTGGGAAAGTCTGGGATAGTCTGGGACTTGTTTGGAACAGTCTGCGACAGTTTGGGACTGTCTAGGACTTGTTTGGGACAGTCTGGGACCGTCTGGGACAGTCTGGGACTTGTTTGGAACAGTCTGCGACAGTTTGGGACAGTCTGGGACTTGTTTGGAACAGTCTGCGACAGTTTGGGACAGTCTAGGACTTGTTTGGGACAGTCTGGGACCGTCTGGGACCTTCTGGGACAGTCTAGGACTTGTTTGGGACAGTCTTGGACCGTCTGGGACAGTCTGGGACTTGTTCGGAACAGTCTGCGACAGTTTGGGACCGTCTGAGACTTGTTTGGAACAGTCTGCGACAGTCTGGGATAGTCTGGGACTTGTTTGGGACAGTCTGGTAACGTCTGGGTCCGTCTGGGACAGTCTAGGACTTGTTTGGGACAGTCTGGGACAATCTGGGACAGTCTGGGACTTGTTTGGAACAGCCTGGGACAGTCTGGGACAGTCTAGGACTTGTTTGGAAAAATCTGGGATCGTCTGGGACCTTCTGGAACAGTCTGGGACTTGTATGGAACAGTCTGCGACAGTTTGGGACCGTCTCGGACTTGTTTGGAACAGTCTGTGGCCGTCTGGGACAGTCTGGGACTTGTTTGGAACAGCCTGGGAAAGTCTGGGATAGTCTGGGACTTGTTTGGAACAGTCTGTGACAGTTTGGGACCGACTGGGACTTGTATGGAACAGTCTGCATCAGTTTGGGACAGTCTAGGACTTGTTTGGGCCAGTCTGGGACCGTCTGGGACTTGTTTGGAACAGTCTGCGACAGTTTGGGACCGTCTGGGACTTGTTTGGAACAGTCTGCGACAGTTTGGGACAGTCTAGGACTTGTTTGCGACTGTCTGGGACAATCTGGGGCAGTCTGGGTCTTGTTTGGAACAGTCTGCGACAGTTTTGGACAGTCTAGGACTTGTTTGGGACAGTCTGGGACTTGTTTGGCACAGTCTGGTACAATCTGGGACAGTCTGGGACTTGTTTGGAACAGCCTGGGAAAGCCTGGGATAGTCTGGGACTTGTTTGGAACAGTCTGCGACAGTTTGGGACTGTGTAGGACTTGTTTGGGACAGTCTGGGACCGTCTGGGACAGTCTGGGACTTGTTTGGAACAGTCTGCGACAGATTTTTGGCAGTCTGGGACTTGTTTGGAACAGTCTGCGACAGTTTGGGACAGTCTAGGACTTGTTTGGGACAGTCTGGGACCGTCTGGGACATTCTGGGACAGTCTAGGAATTGTTTGGGACAGTCTGGGTCCGTCTGGGACCGTCTGGGACAGTCTGGGACTTGTTTGGAACAGTCTGGGACTGTCTGGGACTTGTTTGCAACAGTCTGCGACAGTCTGGGATAGTCTGGGACTTGTTTGGAACAGTCTGCGACAGTTTGAGACCGTCTGGGACTTGTTTGGAACAGTCCGCGACAGTTTGGGACAGTATAGGACTTGTTTGGGACAGTTTGGGACCTTCTGGGACTTGTTTGGGAAAGTCTGGTAACGTCTGGGTCCGTCTGGGACAGTCTAGGACTTGTTTGGGACAGTCTGGGACAACCTGGGACAGTCTGGGACTTGTTTGGAACAGCCTGGGAAAGTCTGGGATAGTCTGGGACTTGTTTGGAACAGTCTGTGACAGTTTGGGACCGACTGGGACTTGTTTGGAACTTTCTGCATCAGTTTGGGACAGTCTAGGACTTGTTTGGGCCAGTCTGGGACCGTCTGGGACTTGTTTGGAACAGTCTGCGACAGTTTGGGACCGTCTGGGACTTGTTTGGAACAGTCTGCGACAGTTTGGGACAGTCTAGGACTTGTTTGCGACTGTCTGGGACAATCTGGGACAGTCTGGTTCTTGTTTGGAACAGTCTGCGACAGTTTTGGACAGTCTAGGACTTGTTTGGGACCGACTGGGACTTGTATGGAACTGTCTGCATCAGTTTGGGACAGTCTAGGACTTGTTTGGGCCAGTCTGTGACCGTCTGGGACCGTCTGGGACTTGTTTGGGACAGTCTGCGGCCGTCTGGGTCAGTCTGGGACTTGTTTGGAACAGTCTGCGACAGTTTGGAACCGTCTGGGACTTGTTTGGAACAGTCTGCGACAGTCTGGGATAGTCTGGGACTTGTTTGGGACAGTCTGGTAACGTCTGGGTCCGTCTGGGACAGTCTAGGACTTGTTTGGGCCAGTCTGGGACCGTCTGGGACCGTCTGGGACTTGTTTGGGACAGTCTGCGGCCGTCTGGGACAGTCTGGGACTTGTTTGGAACAGTCTGCGACAGTTTGGGACCGTCTGGGACTTGTTTGGAACAGTCTGCGACAGTTTGGGACAGTCTAGGACTTGTTTGGGACAGTCTGGGACCGTCTGGGACCTTCTGGGACAGTCTAGGACTTGTTTGAGACAGTCTTGGACCGTCTGGGACCGTCTGGGACAGTCTGGGACTTGTTTGGAACAGTCTGAGACAGTCTGGGACTGTCTGGGAATTGTTTGGAACAGCCTGGGACAGTCTGGGGTAGTCTGGGACTTGTTTTGAACAGTCTGCGACAGTCTAGGACCGTCTGGGACTTGTTTGGAACAGTCTGCGACAGTTTGGGACAGTCTGAGACTTGTTTGGAACAGTCTGCGACAGTCTGGGATAGTCTGGGACTTGTTTGGGACAGTCTGGTAACGTCTGGGTCCGCTTTGGACAGTCTAGGACTTGTTTGGGACAGTCTGGGACAATCTGGGACAGTCTGGGACTTGTTTGGAACAGCCTGGGACAGTCTGGCACAGTCTAGGACTTGTTTGGAAAAATCTGGGATCGTCTGGGACCTTCTGGAACAGTCTGGGACTTGTATGGAACAGTCTGCGACAGTTTGGGACCGTCTGGGACTTGTTTGGAACAGTCTGCGACCGTTTGAGACCGTCTGGGACTTGTGTGGAACAGTCTGCGACAGTTTGGGACAGTCTAGGACTTGTTTGGGACAGACTGTGGCCGTCTGGGACAGTCTAGGACTTGTTTTGCGACTGTCTGGGACAATCTGGGACAGTCTGGGTCTTGTTTGGAACAGTCTGCGACAGTTTTGGACAGTCTAGGACTTGTTTGGGACAGTCTGGGACTTGTTTGGAACAGCCTGGGAAAGTCTGGGATAGTCTGGGACTTGTTTGGAACAGTCTGTGACAGTTTGGGACCGACTGGGACTTGTTTGGAACTGTCTGCGTCAGTTTGGGACAGTCTAGGACTTGTTTGGGCCAGTCTGGGACCGTCTGGGACTTGTTTGGAACAGTCTGCAACAGTTTGGGACCGTCTGGGACTTGTTTGGAACAGTCTGCGACAGTTTGGGACAGTCTAGGACTTGTTTGCGACTGTCTGGGACAATCTGGGACAGTCTGGTTCTTGTTTGGAACAGTCTGCGACAGTTTTGGACAGTCTAGGACTTGTTTGGGACCGACTGGGACTTGTATGGAACTGTCTGCATCAGTTTGGGACAGTCTAGGACTTGTTTGGGCCAGTCTGTGACCGTCTGGGACCGTCTGGGACTTGTTTGGGACAGTCTGCGGCCGTCTGGGTCAGTCTGGGACTTGTTTGGAACAGTCTGCGACAGTTTGGAACCGTCTGGGACTTGTTTGGAACAGTCTGCGACAGTCTGGGATAGTCTGGGACTTGTTTGGGACAGTCTGGTAACGTCTGGGTCCGTCTGGGACAGTCTGGGACTTGTTTGGAACAGTCTGCGACAGTTTGGGACCGTCTGGGACTTGTTTGGAACAGTCTGCGACAGTTTGGGACAGTCTAGGACTTGTTTGGGACAGTCTGGGACCGTCTGGGACCTTCTGGGACAGTCTAGGACTTGTTTGAGACAGTCTTGGACCGTCTGGGACCGTCTGGGACAGTCTGGGACTTGTTTGGAACAGTCTGAGACAGTCTGGGACTGTCTGGGAATTGTTTGGAACAGCCTGGGACAGTCTGGGGTAGTCTGGGACTTGTTTTGAACAGTCTGCGACAGTCTAGGACCGTCTGGGACTTGTTTGGAACAGTCTGCGACAGTTTGGGACAGTCTGAGACTTGTTTGGAACAGTCTGCGACAGTCTGGGATAGTCTGGGACTTGTTTGGGACAGTCTGGTAACGTCTGGGTCCGCTTTGGACAGTCTAGGACTTGTTTGGGACAGTCTGGGACAATCTGGGACACTCTGGGACTTGTTTGGAACAGCCTGGGACAGTCTGGCACAGTCTAGGACTTGTTTGGAAAAATCTGGGATCGTCTGGGACCTTCTGGAACAGTCTGGGACTTGTATGGAACAGTCTGCGACAGTTTGGGACCGTCTGGGACTTGTTTGGAACAGTCTGCGACCGTTTGAGACCGTCTGGGACTTGTGTGGAACAGTCTGCGACAGTTTGGGACAGTCTAGGACTTGTTTGAAACAGTCTGCGACAGATTGGGACCGTCTGGGACTTGTTTGGAACAGTCTGCGACCGTTTGAGACCGTCTGGGGCTTGTTTGGAACAGTCTGCGACAGTTTGGGACAGTCTAGGACTTGTTTGGAACAGTCTGTGGCCGTCTGGGACAGTCTAGGACTTGTTTGGAACAGTCTGCGACAGTTTGGGACCGTCTGGGACTTGTTTGGAACAGTCTGCGACAGTTTGGGACCGTCTGGGACTTGTTTGGAACAGTCTGCGACAATTTGGGACAGTCTAGGACTTGTTTGCGACTGTCTGGGACAGTCTGGGGCATTCTGGGTCTTGTTTGGAACAGTCTGCGACAGTTTTGGACAGTCTAGGACTTGTTTGGGACAGTCTGGGACTTGTTTGGCACAGTCTGGTACAATCTGGGACAGTCTGGGACTTGTTTGGAACAGCCTGGGAAAGTCTGGGATAGTCTGGGACTTGTTTGGAACAGTCTGCGACAGTTTGGGACAGTCTAGGACTTGTTTGGGACAGTCTGGGACCGTCTGGGACCGTCTGGGACAGTCTGGGACTTGTTTGGAACAGTCTGCGACAGTTTGGGACAGTCTGGGACATGTTTGGAACAGTCTGCGACAGTTTGGGACAGTCTAGGACTTGTTTGGGACAGTCTGGGACCGTCTGGGACCTTCTGGGACAGTCTAGGAATTGTTTGGGACAGTTTGGGACCGTCTGGGACCGTCTGGGACCGTCTGGGACAGTCTGGGACTTGTTTGGAACAGTCTGGGACTGTCTGGGACTTGTTTGCAACAGCCTGGGACAGTCTGGGGTAGTCTGGGACTTGTTTGGAACAGTCTGCGACAGTTTGGGACCGTCTGGGACTTGTTTGGAACAGTCTGCGACAGTTTGGGACAGTCTAGGACTTGTTTGAGACAGTCTGGGACCTTCTGGGACAGTCTGGGACTTGTTTGGAACAGTCTGCGACAGTTTGAGACCGTCTGGGACTTGTTTGGAACAGTCCGCGACAGTTTGGGACAGTATAGGACTTGTTTGGGACAGTCTGGGACCGTCTGGGACCTTCTGGGACAGTCTGGGACTTGTTTGGAACAGTCTGCGACAGTTTGGGACCGTCTGGGACTTGTTTGGAACATTCTGCGACAGTCTGGGATAGTCTGGGACTTGTTTGAGACAGTCTGGTAACGTCTGGGTCCGTCTGGGACAGTCTAGGACTTGTTTGGGACAGTCTGGGACAATCTGGGACAGTCTGGGACTTGTTTGGAACAGCCTGGGAAAGTCTGGGATAGTCTGGGACTTGTTTGGAACAGTCTGTGACAGTTTGGGACCGACTGGGACTTGTTTGGAACTGTCTGCATCAGTTTGGGACAGTCTAGGACTTGTTTGGGCCAGTCTGGGTCCGTCTGGGACTTGTTTGGAACAGTCTGCGACAGTTTGGGACCGTCTGGGACTTGTTTGGAACAGTCTGCGACAGTTTGGGACAGTCTAGGACTTGTTTGCGACTGTCTGGGACAATCTGGGACAGTCTGGTTCTTGTTTGGAACAGTCTGCGACAGTTTTGGACAGTCTAGGACTTGTTTGGGACAGTCTGGGACTTGTTTGGCACAGTCTGGTACAATCTGGGACAGTCTGGGACTTGTTTGGAACAGCCTGGGAAAGTCTGGGATAGTCTGGGACTTGTTTGGAACAGTCTGCGACAGTTTGGGACCGTCTGGGACTTGTTTGGAACAGTCTGCGATAGTTTGGGACAGTCTAGGACTTGTTTGGGACAGTCTGGGACCGTCTGGGACCGTCTGGGACAGTCTGGGACTTGTTTGGAACAGTCTGCGACAGTTTGGGACAGTCTGGGACTTGTTTGGAACAGTCCGCGACAGTTTGGGACAGTATAGGACTTGTTTGGGACAGTCTGGGACCGTCTGGGACCTTCTGGGACAGTCTGGGACTTGTTTGGAACAGTCTGCGACAGTTTGGGTCCGTCTGGGACTTGTTTGGAACAGTCTGCGACAGTCTGGGATAGTCTGGGACTTGTTTGAGACAGTCTGGTAACGTCTGGGTCCGTCTGGGACAGTCTAGGACTTGTTTGGGACAGTCTGGGACAATCTGGGACAGTCTGGGACTTGTTTGGAACAGCCTGGGAAAGTCTGGGATAGTCTGGGACTTGTTTGGAACAGTCTGTGACAGTTTGGGACCGACTGGGACTTGTTTGGAACTGTCTGCATCAGTTTGGGACAGTCTAGGACTTGTTTGGGCCAGTCTGGGTCCGTCTGGGACTTGTTTGGAACAGTCTGCGACAGTTTGGGACCGTCTGGGACTTGTTTGGAACAGTCTGCGACAGTTTGGGACAGTCTAGGACTTGTTTGCGACTGTCTAGGACAATCTGGGACAGTCTGGTTCTTGTTTGGAACAGTCTGCGACAGTTTTGGACAGTCTAGGACTTGTTTGGGACAGTCTGGGACTTGTTTGGCACAGTCTGGTACAATCTGGGACAGTCTGGGACTTGTTTGGAACAGCCTGGGAAAGTCTGGGATAGTCTGGGACTTGTTTGGAACAGTCTGCGACAGTTTGGGACCGTCTGGGACTTGTTTGGAACAGTCTGCGATAGTTTGGGACAGTCTAGGACTTGTTTGGGACAGTCTGGGACCGTCTGGGACCGTCTGGGACAGTCTGGGACTTGTTTGGAACAGTCTGCGACAGTTTGGGACAGTCTGGGACTTGTTTCGAACAGTCTGCGACAGTTTGGGACAGTCTGGGACTTGTTTGGAACAGTCTGCGACCGTTTGAGACCGTCTGGGACTTGTGTGGAACAGTCTGCGACAGTTTGGGACAGTCTAGGACTTGTTTGGGACAGTCTGTGGCCGTCTGGGACAGTCTACGACTTGTTTGGGACAGACTGGGACCATCTGGGACCTTCTGGGACAGTCAGGGACTTGTTTGGAACAGTCTGCGACAGTTTGGGACCGTCTGGGACTTGTTTGGAACAGTCTGCGACAGTTTGGGACCGTCTGGGACTTGTTTGGAACAGTCTGCGACAGTTTGGGACAGTCTCGGACTTGTTTGCGACTGTCTGGGACAATCTGGGACAGTCTGGTACAATCTGGGACAGTCTGGGACTTGTTTGGAGCAGCCTGGGAAAGTCTGGGACTTGTTTGGAACAGTCTGCGACAGTTTGGGATCGTCTGGGACTTGTTTGGAACAGTCTGCGACAGTTTGGGACAGTCTAGGACTTGTTTGCGACTGTCTGGGACAATCTGGGGCAGTCTGGGACTTGTTTGGAACAGCCTGGGAAAGTCTGGGATAGTCTGGGACTTGTTTGGAACAGTCTGCGACAGTTTTGGACAGTCTAGGACTTGTTTGGGACAGTCTGGGACTTGTTTGGCACAGTCTGGTACAATCTGGGACAGTCTGGGACTTGTTTGGAACAGCCTGGGAAAGTCTGGGATAGTCTGGGACTTGTTTGGAACAGTCTGCGACAGTTTGGGACAGTCTAGGACTTGTTTGGGACAGTCTGGGACCGTCTGGGACCGTCTGGGACAGTCTGGGACTTGTTTGGAACAGTCTGCGACAGTTTGGGACAGTCTGGGACTTGTTTGGAACAGTCTGCGACAGTTTGGGACAGTCTAGGACTTGTTTGGGACAGTCTGGGACCGTCTGGGACCTTCTGGGACAGTCTAGGAATTGTTTGGGACAGTCTGGGACCGTCTGGGACCGTCTGGGACAGTCTGGGACTTGTTTGGAACAGTCTGCGACTGTCTGGGACTTGTTTGCAACAGCCTGGGACAGTCTGGGGTAGTCTGGGACTTGTTTGGAACAGTCTGCGACAGTTTGGGACCGTCTGGGACTTGTTTGAAACAGTCTGCGACAGTTTGGTACAGTCTAGGACTTGTTTGAGACAGTCTGGGACCTTCTGGCACAGTCTGGGACTTGTTTGGAACAGTCTGCGACAGTTTCGGACCGTCTGGGACTTGTTTGGAACAGTCTGCGACAGTCTGGGATAGTCTGGGACTTGTTTGGAACAGTCTGCGACAGTTTGAGACCGTCTGGGACTTGTTTGGAACAGTCCGCGACAGTTTGGGACAGTATAGGACTTGTTTGGGACAGTCTGGGACCGTCTGGGACCTTCTGGGACAGTCTGGGACTTGTTTGGAACAGTCTGCGACAGTTTGGGACCGTCTGGGACTTGTTTGGAACAGTCTGCGACAGTCTGGGATAGTCTGGGACTTGTTTGAGACAGTCTGGTAACGTCTGGGTCCGTCTGGGACAGTCTAGGACTTGTTTGGGACAGTCTGGGACAATCTGGGACAGTCTGGGACTTGTTTGGAACAGCCTGGGAAAGTCTGGGATAGTCTGGGACTTGTTTGGAACAGTCTGTGACAGTTTGGGACCGACTGGGACTTGTTTGGAACTGTCTGCATCAGTTTGGGACAGTCTAGGACTTGTTTGGGCCAGTCTTGGTCCGTCTGGGACTTGTTTGGAACAGTCTGCGACAGTTTGGGACCGTCTGGGACTTGTTTGGAACAGTCTGCGACAGTTTGGGACATTCTAGGACTTGTTTGCGACCGTCTGGGACAATCTGGGACAGTCTGGTTCTTGTTTGGAACAGTCTGCGACAGTTTTGGACAGTCTAGGACTTGTTTGGGACAGTCTGGGACTTGTTTGGCACAGTCTGGTACAATCTGTGACAGTCTGGGACTTGTTTGGTACAGCCTGGGAAAGTCTGGGATAGTCTGGGACTTGTTTGGAACAGTCTGCGACAGTTTGGGACAGTCTGGGACTTGTTTGGAACAGTCCGCGACAGTTTGGGACAGTATAGGACTTGTTTGGGACAGTCTGGGACCGTCTGGGACCTTCTGGGACAGTCTGGTTCTTGTTTGGAACAGTCTGCGACAGTTTTGGACAGTCTAGGACTTGTTTGGGACAGTCTGGGACTTGTTTGGCACAGTCTGGTACAATCTGGGACAGTCTGGGACTTGTTTGGAACAGCCTGGGAAAGTCTGGGATAGTCTGGGACTTGTTTGGAACAGTCTGCGACAGTTTGGGACCGTCTGGGACTTGTTTGGAACAGTCTGCGATAGTTTGGGACAGTCTAGGACTTGTTTGGGACAGTCTGGGACCGTCTGGGACCGTCTGGGACAGTCTGGGACTTGTTTGGAACAGTCTGCGACAGTTTGGGACAGTCTGGGACTTGTTTGGAACAGTCCGCGACAGTTTGGGACAGTATAGGACTTGTTTGGGACAGTCTGGGACCGTCTGGGACCTTCTGGGACAGTCTGGGACTTGTTTGGAACAGTCTGCGACAGTTTGGGACCGTCTGGGACTTGTTTGGAACAGTCTGCGACAGTCTGGGATAGTCTGGGACTTGTTTGAGACAGTCTGGTAACGTCTGGGTCCGTCTGGGACAGTCTAGGACTTGTTTGGGACAGTCTGGGACAATCTGGGACAGTCTGGGACTTGTTTGGAACAGCCTGGGAAAGTCTGGGATAGTCTGGGACTTGTTTGGAACAGTCTGTGACAGTTTGGGACCGACTGGGACTTGTTTGGAACTGTCTGCATCAGTTTGGGACAGTCTAGGACTTGTTTGGGCCAGTCTGGGTCCGTCTGGGACTTGTTTGGAACAGTCTGCGACAGTTTGGGACCGTCTGGGACTTGTTTGGAACAGTCTGCGACAGTTTGGGACAGTCTAGGACTTGTTTGCGACTGTCTAGGACAATCTGGGACAGTCTGGTTCTTGTTTGGAACAGTCTGCGACAGTTTTGGACAGTCTAGGACTTGTTTGGGACAGTCTGGGACTTGTTTGGCACAGTCTGGTACAATCTGGGACAGTCTGGGACTTGTTTGGAACAGCCTGGGAAAGTCTGGGATAGTCTGGGACTTGTTTGGAACAGTCTGCGACAGTTTGGGACCGTCTGGGACTTGTTTGGAACAGTCTGCGATAGTTTGGGACAGTCTAGGACTTGTTTGGGACAGTCTGGGACCGTCTGGGACCGTCTGGGACAGTCTGGGACTTGTTTGGAACAGTCTGCGACAGTTTGGGACAGTCTGGGACTTGTTTCGAACAGTCTGCGACAGTTTGGGACAGTCTGGGACTTGTTTGGAACAGTCTGCGACCGTTTGAGACCGTCTTTGACTTGTGTGGAACAGTCTGCGACAGTTTGGGACAGTCTAGGACTTGTTTGGGACAGTCTGTGGCCGTCTGGGACAGTCAGGGACTTGTTTGGAACAGTCTGCGACAGTTTGGGACCGTCTGGGACTTGTTTGGAACAGTCTGCGACAGTTTGGGACCGTCTGGGACTTGTTTGGAACAGTCTGCGACAGTTTGGGACAGTCTCGGACTTGTTTGCGACTGTCTGGGACAATCTGGGACAGTCTGGTACAATCTGGGACAGTCTGGGACTTGTTTGGAGCAGCCTGGGAAAGTCTGGGATAGTCTGGGACTTGTTTGGAACAGTCTGTGACAGTTTGGGACCGACTGGGACTTGTTTGGAACTGTCTGCATCAGTTTGGGACAGTCTAGGACTTGTTTGGGCCAGTCTGGGACCGTCTGGGACTTGTTTGGAACAGTCTGCGACAGTTTGGGATCGTCTGGGACTTGTTTGGAACAGTCTGCGACAGTTTGGGACAGTCTAGGACTTGTTTGCGACTGTCTGGGACAATCTGGGGCAGTCTGGGACTTGTTTGGAACAGCCTGGGAAAGTCTGGGATAGTCTGGGACTTGTTTGGAACAGTCTGCGACAGT
This sequence comes from Cephus spinipes, assembly GCA_963971525.1. Classification (NCBI taxonomy): domain Eukaryota; kingdom Metazoa; phylum Arthropoda; class Insecta; order Hymenoptera; family Cephidae; genus Cephus; species Cephus spinipes. The sequence continues at coordinate 10,006,112 of OZ020581.1, read as the reverse complement.
TTTGGACAGTCTAGGACTTGTTTGGGACAGTCTGGGACTTGTTTGGCACAGTCTGGTACAATCTGGGACAGTCTGGGACTTGTTTGGAACAGCCTGGGAAAGTCTGGGATAGTCTGGGACTTGTTTGGAACAGTCTGCGACAGTTTGGGACAGTCTAGGACTTGTTTGGGACAGTCTGGGACCGTCTGGGACCGTCTGGGACAGTCTGGGACTTGTTTGGAACAGTCTGCGACAGTTTGGGACAGTCTGGGACTTGTTTGGAACAGTCTGCGACAGTTTGGGACAGTCTAGGACTTGTTTGGGACAGTCTGGGACCGTCTGGGACCTTCTGGGACAGTCTAGGAATTGTTTGGGACAGTCTGGGACCGTCTGGGACCGTCTGGGACAGTCTGGGACTTGTTTGGAACAGTCTGCGACTGTCTGGGACTTGTTTGCAACAGCCTGGGACAGTCTGGGGTAGTCTGGGACTTGTTTGGAACAGTCTGCGACAGTTTGGGACCGTCTGGGACTTGTTTGAAACAGTCTGCGACAGTTTGGTACAGTCTAGGACTTGTTTGAGACAGTCTGGGACCTTCTGGCACAGTCTGGGACTTGTTTGGAACAGTCTGCGACAGTTTCGGACCGTCTGGGACTTGTTTGGAACAGTCTGCGACAGTCTGGGATTGTCTGGGACTTGTTTGGAACAGTCTGCGACAGTTTGAGACCGTCTGGGACTTGTTTGGAACAGTCCGCGACAGTTTGGGACAGTATAGGACTTGTTTGGGACAGTCTGGGACCGTCTGGGACCTTCTGGGACAGTCTGGGACTTGTTTGGAACAGTCTGCGACAGTTTGGGACCGTCTGGGACTTGTTTGGAACAGTCTGCGACAGTCTGGGATAGTCTGGGACTTGTTTGAGACAGTCTGGTAACGTCTGGGTCCGTCTGGGACAGTCTAGGACTTGTTTGGGACAGTCTGGGACAATCTGGGACAGTCTGGGACTTGTTTGGAACAGCCTGGGAAAGTCTGGGATAGTCTGGGACTTGTTTGGCACAGTCTGTGACAGTTTGGGACCGACTGGGACTTGTTTGGAACTGTCTGCATCAGTTTGGGACAGTCTAGGACTTGTTTGGGCCAGTCTGGGTCCGTCTGGGACTTGTTTGGAACAGTCTGCGACAGTTTGGGACCGTCTGGGACTTGTTTGGAACAGTCTGCGACAGTTTGGGACATTCTAGGACTTGTTTGCGACCGTCTGGGACAATCTGGGACAGTCTGGTTCTTGTTTGGAACAGTCTGCGACAGTTTTGGACAGTCTAGGACTTGTTTGGGACAGTCTGGGACTTGTTTGGCACAGTCTGGTACAATCTGTGACAGTCTGGGACTTGTTTGGTACAGCCTGGGAAAGTCTGGGATAGTCTGGGACTTGTTTGGAACAGTCTGCGACAGTTTGGGACAGTCTGGGACTTGTTTGGAACAGTCCGCGACAGTTTGGGACAGTATAGGACTTGTTTGGGACAGTCTGGGACCGTCTGGGAACTTCTGGGACAGTCTGGGACTTGTTTGGAACAGACTGCGACAGTTTGGGACCGTCTGGGACTTGTTTGGAACAGTCTGCGACAGTCTGGGATAGTCTGGGACTTGTTTGAGACAGTCTGGTAACGTCTGGGTCCGTCTGGGACAGTCTAGGACTTGTTTGGGACAGTCTGGGACAATCTGGGACAGTCTGGGACTTGTTTGGAACAGCCTGGGAAAGTCTGGGATAGTCTGGGACTTGTTTGGAACAGTCTGTGACAGTTTGGGACCGACTGGGACTTGTTTGGAACTGCCTGCATCAGTTTGGGACAGTCTAGGACTTGTTTGGGCCAGTCTGGGTCCGTCTGGGACTTGTTTGGAACAGTCTGCGACAGTTTGGGACCGTCTGGGACTTGTTTGGAACAGTCTGCGACAGTTTGGGACAGTCTAGGACTTGTTTGCGACTGTCTGGGACAATCTGGGACAGTCTGGTTCTTGTTTGGAACAGTCTGCGACAGTTTTGGACAGTCTAGGACTTGTTTGGGACAGTCTGGGACTTGTTTGGCACAGTCTGGTACAATCTGGGACAGTCTGGGACTTGTTTGGAACAGCCTGGGAAAGTCTGGGATAGTCTGGGACTTGTTTGGAACAGTCTGCGACAGTTTGGGACCGTCTGGGACTTGTTTGGAACAGTCTGCGATAGTTTGGGACAGTCTAGGACTTGTTTGGGACAGTCTGGGACCGTCTGGGACCGTCTGGGACAGTCTGGGACTTGTTTGGAACAGTCTGCGACAGTTTGGGACAGTCTGGGACTTGTTTCGAACAGTCTGCGACAGTTTGGGACAGTCTGGGAATTGTTTGGAACAGTCTGCGACCGTTTGAGACCGTCTGGGACTTGTGTGGAACAGTCTGCGACAGTTTGGGACAGTCTAGGACTTGTTTGGGACAGTCTGTGGCCGTCTGGGACAGTCTACGACTTGTTTGGGACAGACTGGGACCATCTGGGACCTTCTGGGACAGTCAGGGACTTGTTTGGAACAGCCTGGGAAAGTCTGGGATAGTCTGGGACTTGTTTGGAACAGTCTGTGACAGTTTGGGACCGACTGGGACTTGTTTGGAACTGTCTGCATCAGTTTGGGACAGTCTACGACTTGTTTGGGCCAGTCTGGGACCGTCTGGGACTTGTTTGGAACAGTCTGCGACAGTTTGGGACCGTCTGGGACTTGTTTGGAACAGTCTGCGACAGTTTGGGACAGTCTAGGACTTGTTTGCGACTGTCTGGGACAATCTGGGACAGTCTGGTTCTTGTTTGGAACAGTCTGCGACAGTTTTGGACAGTCTAGGACTTGTTTGGGACCGACTGGGACTTGTATGGAACTGTCTGCATCAGTTTGGGACAGTCTAGGACTTGTTTGGGCCAGTCTGTGACCGTCTGGGACCGTCTGGGACTTGTTTGGGACAGTCTGCGGCCGTCTGGGTCAGTCTGGGACTTGTTTGGAACAGTCTGCGACAGTTTGGAACCGTCTGGGACTTGTTTGGAACAGTCTGCGACAGTCTGGGATAGTCTGGGACTTGTTTGGGACAGTCTGGTAACGTCTGGGTCCGTCTGGGACAGTCTAGGACTTGTTTGGGCCAGTCTGGGACCGTCTGGGACCGTCTGGGACTTGTTTGGGACAGTCTGCGGCCGTCTGGGACAGTCTGGGACTTGTTTGGAACAGTCTGCGACAGTTTGGGACCGTCTGGGACTTGTTTGGAACAGTCTGCGACAGTTTGGGACAGTCTAGGACTTGTTTGGGACAGTCTGGGACCGTCTGGGACCTTCTGGGACAGTCTAGGACTTGTTTGAGACAGTCTTGGACCGTCTGGGACCGTCTGGGACAGTCTGGGACTTGTTTGGAACAGTCTGAGACAGTCTGGGACTGTCTGGGAATTGTTTGGAACAGCCTGGGAAAGTCTGGGATAGTCTGGGACTTGTTTGGAACAGTCTGTGACAGTTTGGGACCGACTGGGACTTGTATGGAACAGTCTGCATCAGTTTGGGACAGTCTGAGACTTGTTTGGAACAGTCTGCGACAGTCTGGGATAGTCTGGGACTTGTTTTTGACAGTCTGGGACCGTCTGGGACAGTCTGGGAAATGTTTGGAACAGTCTGCGACAGTTTGGGACCGTCTGGGACTTGTTTGGAACAGTCTGCGACAGTTTGGGACAGTCTAGGACTTGTTTGGAACAGTCTGCGATAGTTTGGGACAGTCTAGGACTTGTTTGGGACAGTCTGGGACCGTCTGGGACCGTCTGGGACAGTCTGGGACTTGTTTGGAACAGTCTGCGACAGTTTGGGACCGTCTGGGACTTGTTTGGAACAGTCTGCGACAGTTTGGGACAGTCTAGGACTTGTTTGGGACAGTCTGGGACCGTCTGGGTCCTTGTGGGACACTCTAGGACTTGTTTGGGACAGTCTGGGACCGTCTGGGACCGTCTGGGACAGTCTGGGACTTGTTTGGAACAGTCTGGGACAGTCTGGGACTGTCTGGGACTTGTTTGGAACAGCCTGGGACAGTCTGGGGTAGTCTGGGACTTGTTTGGAACAGTCTGCGACAGTTTGGGACCGTCCGGGACTTGTTTGGAACAGTCTGCGACAGTCTGGGATAGTCTGGGACTTGTTTGGAACAGTCTGCGACAGATTGGGACCGTCTGGGACTTGTTTGGAACAGTCTGCGACCGTTTGAGACCGTCTGGGGCTTGTTTGGAACAGTCTGCGACAGTTTGGGACAGTCTAGGACTTGTTTGGGACAGTCTGTGGCCGTCTGGGACTTGTTTGGAACAGCCTGGGAAAGTCTGGGATAGTCTGGGACTTGTTTGGAACTGTCTGTGACAGTTTGGGACCGACTGGGACTTGTATGGAACAGTCTGCATCAGTTTGGGACAGTCTAGGACTTGTTTGGGCCAGTCTGGGACCGTCTGGGACTTGTTTGGAACAGTCTGCGACAGTTTGGGACAGTCTAGGACTTGTTTGCGACTGTCTGGGACAATCTGGGGCAGTCTGGGTCTTGTTTGGAACAGTCTGCGACAGTTTTGGACAGTCTAGGACTTGTTTGGGACAGTCTGGGACTTGTTTGGCACAGTCTGGTACAATCTGGGACAGTCTGGGACTTGTTTGGAACAGCCTGGGAAAGTCTGGGATAGTCTGGGACTTGTTTGGAACAGTCTGCGACAGTTTGGGACTGTCTAGGACTTGTTTGGGACAGTCTGGGACCGTCTGGGACAGTCTGGGACTTGTTTGGAACAGTCTGCGACAGTTTGGGACAGTCTGGGACTTGTTTGGAACAGTCTGCGACAGTTTGGGACAGTCTAGGACTTGTTTGGGACAGTCTGGGACCGTCTGGGACCTTCTGGGACAGTCTAGGACTTGTTTGGGACAGTCTTGGACCGTCTGGGACAGTCTGGGACTTGTTCGGAACAGTCTGCGACAGTTTGGGACCGTCTGAGACTTGTTTGGAACAGTCTGCGACAGTCTGGGATAGTCTGGGACTTGTTTGGGACAGTCTGGTAACGTCTGGGTCCGTCTGGGACAGTCTAGGACTTGTTTGGGACAGTCTGGGACAATCTGGGACAGTCTGGGACTTGTTTGGAACAGCCTGGGACAGTCTGGGACAGTCTAGGACTTGTTTGGAAAAATCTGGGATCGTCTGGGACCTTCTGGAACAGTCTGGGACTTGTATGGAACAGTCTGCGACAGTTTGGGACCGTCTCGGACTTGTTTGGAACAGTCTGTGGCCGTCTGGGACAGTCTGGGACTTGTTTGGAACAGTCTGGGAAAGTCTGGGATAGTCTGGGACTTGTTTGGAACAGTCTGTGACAGTTTGGGACCGACTGGGACTTGTATGGAACAGTCTGCATCAGTTTGGGACAGTCTAGGACTTGTTTGGGCCAGTCTGGGACCGTCTGGGACTTGTTTGGAACAGTCTGCGACAGTTTGGGACCGTCTGGGACTTGTTTGGAACAGTCTGCGACAGTTTGGGACTGTGTAGGACTTGTTTGGGACAGTCTGGGACCGTCTGGGACAGTCTGGGACTTGTTTGGAACAGTCTGCGACAGATTTTTGGCAGTCTGGGACTTGTTTGGAACAGTCTGCGACAGTTTGGGACAGTCTAGGACTTGTTTGGGACAGTCTGGGACCGTCTGGGACATTCTGGGACAGTCTAGGAATTGTTTGGGACAGTCTGGGTCCGTCTGGGACCGTCTGGGACAGTCTGGGACTTGTTTGGAACAGTCTGGGACTGTCTGGGACTTGTTTGCAACAGTCTGCGACAGTCTGGGATAGTCTGGGACTTGTTTGGAACAGTCTGCGACAGTTTGAGACCGTCTGGGACTTGTTTGGAACAGTCCGCGACAGTTTGGGACAGTATAGGACTTGTTTGGGACAGTTTGGGACCTTCTGGGACTTGTTTGGGAAAGTCTGGTAACGTCTGGGTCCGTCTGGGACAGTCTAGGACTTGTTTGGGACAGTCTGGGACAACCTGGGACAGTCTGGGACTTGTTTGGAACAGCCTGGGAAAGTCTGGGATAGTCTGGGACTTGTTTGGAACAGTCTGTGACAGTTTGGGACCGACTGGGACTTGTTTGGAACTTTCTGCATCAGTTTGGGACAGTCTAGGACTTGTTTGGGCCAGTCTGGGACCGTCTGGGACTTGTTTGGAACAGTCTGCGACAGTTTGGGACCGTCTGGGACTTGTTTGGAACAGTCTGCGACAGTTTGGGACAGTCTAGGACTTGTTTGCGACTGTCTGGGACAATCTGGGACAGTCTGGTTCTTGTTTGGAACAGTCTGCGACAGTTTTGGACAGTCTAGGACTTGTTTGGGACCGACTGGGACTTGTATGGAACTGTCTGCATCAGTTTGGGACAGTCTAGGACTTGTTTGGGCCAGTCTGTGACCGTCTGGGACCGTCTGGGACTTGTTTGGGACAGTCTGCGGCCGTCTTGGTCAGTCTGGGACTTGTTTGGAACAGTCTGCGACAGTTTGGAACCGTCTGGGACTTGTTTGGAACAGTCTGCGACAGTCTGGGATAGTCTGGGACTTGTTTGGGACAGTCTGGTAACGTCTGGGTCCGTCTGGGACAGTCTAGGACTTGTTTGGGCCAGTCTGGGACCGTCTGGGACCGTCTGGGACTTGTTTGGGACAGTCTGCGGCCGTCTGGGACAGTCTGGGACTTGTTTGGAACAGTCTGCGACAGTTTGGGACCGTCTGGGACTTGTTTGGAACAGTCTGCGACAGTTTGGGACAGTCTAGGACTTGTTTGGGACAGTCTGGGACCGTCTGGGACCTTCTGGGACAGTCTAGGACTTGTTTGAGACAGTCTTGGACCGTCTGGGACCGTCTGGGACAGTCTGGGACTTGTTTGGAACAGTCTGAGACAGTCTGGGACTGTCTGGGAATTGTTTGGAACAGCCTGGGACAGTCTGGGGTAGTCTGGGACTTGTTTTGAACAGTCTGCGACAGTCTAGGACCGTCTGGGACTTGTCTGGAACAGTCTGCGACAGTTTGGGACAGTCTGAGACTTGTTTGGAACAGTCTGCGACAGTCTGGGATAGTCTGGGACTTGTTTGGGACAGTCTGGTAACGTCTGGGTCCGCTTTGGACAGTCTAGGACTTGTTTGGGACAGTCTGGGACAATCTGGGACAGTCTGGGACTTGTTTGGAACAGCCTGGGACAGTCTGGCACAGTCTAGGACTTGTTTGGAAAAATCTGGGATCGTCTGGGACCTTCTGGAACAGTCTGGGACTTGTATGGAACAGTCTGCGACCGTTTGAGACCGTCTGGGACTTGTGTGGAACAGTCTGCGACAGTTTGGGACAGTCTAGGACTTGTTTGGGACAGTCTGTGGCCGTCTGGGACAGTCTAGGACTTGTTTTGCGACTGTCTGGGACAATCTGGGACAGTCTGGGTCTTGTTTGGAACAGTCTGCGACAGTTTTGGACAGTCTAGGACTTGTTTGGGACAGTCTGGGACTTGTTTGGAACAGCCTGGGAAAGTCTGGGATAGTCTGGGACTTGTTTGGAACAGTCTGTGACAGTTTGGGACCGACTGGGACTTGTTTGGAACTGTCTGCGTCAGTTTGGGACAGTCTAGGACTTGTTTGGGCCAGTCTGGGACCGTCTGGGACTTGTTTGGAACAGTCTGCAACAGTTTGGGACCGTCTGGGACTTGTTTGGAACAGTCTGCGACAGTTTGGGACAGTCTAGGACTTGTTTGCGACTGTCTGGGACAATCTGGGACAGTCTGGTTCTTGTTTGGAACAGTCTGCGACAGTTTTGCACAGTCTAGGACTTGTTTGGGACCGACTGGGACTTGTATGGAACTGTCTGCATCAGTTTGGGACAGTCTAGGACTTGTTTGGGCCAGTCTGTGACCGTCTGGGACCGTCTGGGAGTTGTTCGGGACAGTCTGCGGCCGTCTGGGTCAGTCTGGGACTTGTTTGGAACAGTCTGCGACAGTTTGGAACCGTCTGGGACTTGTTTGGAACAGTCTGCGACAGTCTGGGATAGTCTGGGACTTGTTTGGGACAGTCTGGTAACGTCTGGGTCCGTCTGGGACAGTCTGGGACTTGTTTGGAACAGTCTGCGACAGTTTGGGACCGTCTGGGACTTGTTTGGAACAGTCTGCGACAGTTTGGGACAGTCTAGGACTTGTTTGGGACAGTCTGGGACCGTCTGGGACCTTCTGGGACAGTCTAGGACTTGTTTGAGACAGTCTTGGACCGTCTGGGACCGTCTGGGACAGTCTGGGACTTGTTTGGAACAGTCTGAGACAGTCTGGGACTGTCTGGGAATTGTTTGGAACAGCCTGGGACAGTCTGGGGTAGTCTGGGACTTGTTTTGAACAGTCTGCGACAGTCTAGGACCGTCTGGGACTTGTTTGGAACAGTCTGCGACAGTTTGGGACAGTCTGAGACTTGTTTGGAACAGTCTGCGACAGTCTGGGATAGTCTGGGACTTGTTTGGGACAGTCTGGTAACGTCTGGGTCCGCTTTGGACAGTCTAGGACTTGTTTGGGACAGTCTGGGACAGTTTGGGACCGACTGGGACTTGTATGGAACAGTCTGCATCAGTTTGGGACAGTCTAGGACTTGTTTGGGCCAGTCTGGGACCGTCTGGGACTTGTTTGGAACAGTCTGCGACAGTTTGGGACCGTCTGGGACTTGTTTGGAACAGTCTGCGACAGTTTGGGACAGTCTAGGACTTGTTTGCGACTGTCTGGGACAATCTGGGGCAGTCTGGGTCTTGTTTGGAACAGTCTGCGACAGTTTTGGACAGTCTAGGACTTGTTTGGGACAGTCTGGGACTTGTTTGGCACAGTCTGGTACAATCTGGGACAGTCTGGGACTTGTTTGGAACAGCCTGGGAAAGTCTGGGATAGTCTGGGACTTGTTTGGAACAGTCTGCGACAGTTTGGGACTGTCTAGGACTTGTTTGGGACAGTCTGGGACCGTCTGGGACAGTCTGGGACTTGTTTGGAACAGTGTGCGACAGTTTTTTGACAGTCTGGGACTTGTTTGGAACAGTCTGCGACAGTTTGGGACAGTCTAGGACTTGTTTGGGACAGTCTGGGACCGTCTGGGACCTTCTGGGACAGTCTAGGAATTGTTTGGGACAGTCTGGGACCGTCTGGGACAGTCTGGGACTTGTTTGGAACAGTCTGGGACTGTCTGGGACTTGTTTGCAACAGTCTGCGACAGTCTGGGATAGTCTGGGACTTGTTTGGAACAGTCTGCGACAGTTTGAGACCGTCTGGGACTTGTTTGGAACAGTCCGCGACAGTTTGGGACAGTATAGGACTTGTTTGGGACAGTTTGGGACCTTCTGGGACTTGTTTGGGACAGTCTGGTAACGTCTGGGTCCGTCTGGGACAGTCTAGGACTTGTTTGGGACAGTCTGGGACAACCTGGGACAGTCTGGGACTTGTTTGGAACAGCCTGGGAAAGTCTGGGATAGTCTGGGACTTGTTTGGAACAGTCTGTGACAGTTTGGGACCGACTGGGACTTGTTTGGAACTGTCTGCATCAGTTTGGGACAGTCTACGACTTGTTTGGGCCAGTCTGGGACCGTCTGGGACTTGTTTGGAACAGTCTGCGACAGTTTGGGACCGTCTGGGACTTGTTTGGAACAGTCTGCGACAGTTTGGGACAGTCTAGGACTTGTTTGCGACTGTCTGGGACAATCTGGGACAGTCTGGTTCTTGTTTGGAACAGTCTGCGACAGTTTTGGACAGTCTAGGACTTGTTTGGGACCGACTGGGACTTGTATGGAACTGTCTGCATCAGTTTGGGACAGTCTAGGACTTGTTTGGGCCAGTCTGTGACCGTCTGGGACCGTCTGGGACTTGTTTGGGACAGTCTGCGGCCGTCTGGGTCAGTCTGGGACTTGTTTGGAACAGTCTGCGACAGTTTGGAACCGTCTGGGACTTGTTTGGAACAGTCTGCGACAGTCTGGGATAGTCTGGGACTTGTTTGGGACAGTCTGGTAACGTCTGGGTCCGTCTGGGACAGTCTAGGACTTGTTTGGGCCAGTCTGGGACCGTCTGGGACCGTCTGGGACTTGTTTGGGACAGTCTGCGGCCGTCTGGGACAGTCTGGGACTTGTTTGGAACAGTCTGCGACAGTTTGGGACCGTCTGGGACTTGTTTGGAACAGTCTGCGACAGTTTGGGACAGTCTAGGACTTGTTTGGGACAGTCTGGGACCGTCTGGGACCTTCTGGGACAGTCTACGACTTGTTTGAGACAGTCTTGGACCGTCTGGGACCGTCTGGGACAGTCTGGGACTTGTTTGGAACAGTCTGAGACAGTCTGGGACTGTCTGGGAATTGTTTGGAACAGCCTGGGAAAGTCTGGGATAGTCTGGGACTTGTTTGGAACAGTCTGTGACAGTTTGGGACCGACTGGGACTTGTATGGAACAGTCTGCATCAGTTTGGGACAGTCTGAGACTTGTTTGGAACAGTCTGCGACAGTCTGGGATAGTCTGGGACATGTTTGGAACAGTCTGCGACAGTTTGGGACCGTCTGGGACTTGTTTGGAACAGTCTGCGACAGTTTGGGACAGTCTACGACTTGTTTGGAACAGTCTGCGATAGTTTGGGACAGTCTAGGACTTGTTTGGGACAGTCTGGGACCGTCTGGGACCGTCTGGGACCGTCTGGGACAGTCTGGGACTTGTTTGGAACAGTCTGCGACAGTTTGGGACCGTCTGGGACTTGTTTGGAACAGTCTGCGACAGTTTGGGACAGTCTAGGACTTGTTTGGGACAGTCTGGGACCGTCTGGGTCCTTGTGGGACACTCTAGGACTTGTTTGGGACAGTCTGGGACCGTCTGGGACCGTCTGGGACAGTCTGGGACTTGTTTGGAACAGTCTGGGACAGTCTGGGACTGTCTGGGACTTGTTTGGAACAGCCTGGGACAGTCTGGGGTAGTCTGGGACTTGTTTGGAACAGTCTGCGACAGTTTGGGACCGTCCGGGACTTGTTTGGAACAGTCTGCGACAGTCTGGGATAGTCTGGGACTTGTTTGGAACAGTCTGCGACAGATTGGGACCGTCTGGGACTTGTTTGGAACAGTCTGCGACCGTTTGAGACCGTCTGGGGCTTGTTTGGAACAGTCTGCGACAGTTTGGGACAGTCTAGGACTTGTTTGGGACAGTCTGTGGCCGTCTGGGACAGTCTGGGACTTGTTTGGAACAGCCTGGGAAAGTCTGGGATAGTCTGGGACTTGTTTGGAACTGTCTGTGACAGTTTGGGACCGACTGGGACTTGTATGGAACAGTCTGCATCAGTTTGGGACAGTCTAGGACTTGTTTGGGCCAGTCTGGGACCGTCTGGGACTTGTTTGGAACAGTCTGCGACAGTTTGGGACAGTCTAGGACTTGTTTGCGACTGTCTGGGACAATCTGGGGCAGTCTGGGTCTTGTTTGGAACAGTCTGCGACAGTTTTGGACAGTCTAGGACTTGTTTGGGACAGTCTGGGACTTGTTTGGCACAGTCTGGTACAATCTGGGACAGTCTGGGACTTGTTTGGAACAGCCTGGGAAAGTCTGGGATAGTCTGGGACTTGTTTGGAACAGTCTGCGACAGTTTGGGACTGTCTAGGACTTGTTTGGGACAGTCTGGGACCGTCTGGGACAGTCTGGGACTTGTTTGGAACAGTCTGCGACAGTTTGGGACAGTCTGGGACTTGTTTGGAACAGTCTGCGACAGTTTGGGACAGTCTAGGACTTGTTTGGGACAGTCTGGGACCGTCTGGGACCTTCTGGGACAGTCTAGGACTTGTTTGGGACAGTCTTGGACCGTCTGGGACAGTCTGGGACTTGTTCGGAACAGTCTGCGACAGTTTGGGACTGTCTGAGACTTGTTTGGAACAGTCTGCGACAGTCTGGGATAGTCTGGGACTTGTTTGGGACAGTCTGGTAACGTCTGGGTCCGTCTGGGACAGTCTAGGACTTGTTTGGGACAGTCTGGGACAATCTGGGACAGTCTGGGACTTGTTTGGAACAGCCTGGGACAGTCTGGGACAGTCTAGGACTTGTTTGGAAAAATCTGGGATCGTCTGGGACCTTCTGGAACAGTCTGGGACTTGTATGGAACAGTCTGCGACAGTTTGGGACCGTCTCGGACTTGTTTGGAACAGTCTGTGGCCGTCTGGGACAGTCTGGGACTTGTTTGGAACAGCCTGGGAAAGTCTGGGATAGTCTGGGACTTGTTTGGAACAGTCTGTGACAGTTTGGGACCGACTGGGACTTGTATGGAACAGTCTGCATCAGTTTGGGACAGTCTAGGACTTGTTTGGGCCAGTCTGGGACCGTCTGGGACTTGTTTGGAACAGTCTGCGACAGTTTGGGACCGTCTGGGACTTGTTTGGAACAGTCTGCGACAGTTTGGGACAGTCTAGGACTTGTTTGCGACTGTCTGGGACAATCTGGGGCAGTCTGGGTCTTGTTTGGAACAGTCTGCGACAGTTTTGGACAGTCTAGGACTTGTTTGGGACAGTCTGGGACTTGTTTGGCACAGTCTGGTACAATCTGGGACAGTCTGGGACTTGTTTGGAACAGCCTGGGAAAGCCTGGGATAGTCTGGGACTTGTTTGGAACAGTCTGCGACAGTTTGGGACTGTGTAGGACCTGTTTGGGACAGTCTGGGACCGTCTGGGACAGTCTGGGACTTGTTTGGAACAGTCTGCGACAGATTTTTGGCAGTCTGGGACTTGTTTGGAACAGTCTGCGACAGTTTGGGACAGTCTAGGACTTGTTTGGGACAGTCTGGGACCGTCTGGGACATTCTGGGACAGTCTAGGAATTGTTTGGGACAGTCTGGGTCCGTCTGGGACCGTCTGGGACAGTCTGGGACTTGTTTGGAACAGTCTGGGACTGTCTGGGACTTGTTTGCAACAGTCTGCGACAGTCTGGGATAGTCTGGGACTTGTTTGGAACAGTCTGCGACAGTTTGAGACCGTCTGGGACTTGTTTGGAACAGTCCGCGACAGTTTGGGACAGTATAGGACTTGTTTGGGACAGTTTGGGACCTTCTGGGACTTGTTTGGGAAAGTCTGGTAACGTCTGGGTCCGTCTGGGACAGTCTAGGACTTGTTTGGGACAGTCTGGGACAACCTGGGACAGTCTGGGACTTGTTTGGAACAGCCTGGGAAAGTCTGGGATAGTCTGGGACTTGTTTGGAACAGTCTGTGACAGTTTGGGACCGACTGGGACTTGTTTGGAACTTTCTGCATCAGTTTGGGACAGTCTAGGACTTGTTTGGGCCAGTCTGGGACCGTCTGGGACTTGTTTGGAACAGTCTGCGACAGTTTGGGACCGTCTGGGACTTGTTTGGAACAGTCTGCGACAGTTTGGGACAGTCTAGGACTTGTTTGCGACTGTCTGGGACAATCTGGGACAGTCTGGTTCTTGTTTGGAACAGTCTGCGACAGTTTTGGACAGTCTAGGACTTGTTTGCGACCGACTGGGACTTGTATGGAACTGTCTGCATCAGTTTGGGACAGTCTAGGACTTGTTTGGGCCAGTCTGTGACCGTCTGGGACCGTCTGGGACTTGTTTGGGACAGTCTGCGGCCGTCTGGGTCAGTCTGGGACTTGTTTGGAACAGTCTGCGACAGTTTGGAACCGTCTGGGACTTGTTTGGAACAGTCTGCGACAGTCTGGGATAGTCTGGGACTTGTTTGGGACAGTCTGGTAACGTCTGGGTCCGTCTGGGACAGTCTAGGACTTGTTTGGGCCAGTCTGGGACCGTCTGGGACCGTCTGGGACTTGTTTGGGACAGTCTGCGGCCGTCTGGGACAGTCTGGGACTTGTTTGGAACAGTCTGCGACAGTTTGGGACCGTCTGGGACTTGTTTGGAACAGTCTGCGACAGTTTGGGACAGTCTAGGACTTGTTTGGGACAGTCTGGGACCGTCTGGGACCTTCTGGGACAGTCTACGACTTGTTTGAGACAGTCTTGGACCGTCTGGGACCGTCTGGGACAGTCTGGGACTTGTTTGGAACAGTCTGAGACAGTCTGGGACTGTCTGGGAATTGTTTGGAACAGCCTGGGAAAGTCTGGGATAGTCTGGGACTTGTTTGGAACAGTCTGTGACAGTTTGGGACCGACTGGGACTTGTATGGAACAGTCTGCATCAGTTTGGGACAGTCTGAGACTTGTTTGGAACAGTCTGCGACAGTCTGGGATAGTCTGGGACATGTTTGGAACAGTCTGCGACAGTTTGGGACCGTCTGGGACTTGTTTGGAACAGTCTGCGACAGTTTGGGACAGTCTACGACTTGTTTGGAACAGTCTGCGATAGTTTGGGACAGTCTAGGACTTGTTTGGGACAGTCTGGGACCGTCTGGGACCGTCTGGGACCGTCTGGGACAGTCTGGGACTTGTTTGGAACAGTCTGCGACAGTTTGGGACCGTCTGGGACTTGTTTGGAACAGTCTGCGACAGTTTGGGACAGTCTAGGACTTGTTTGGGACAGTCTGGGACCGTCTGGGTCCTTGTGGGACACTCTAGGACTTGTTTGGGACAGTCTGGGACCGTCTGGGACCGTCTGGGACAGTCTGGGACTTGTTTGGAACAGTCTGGGACAGTCTGGGACTGTCTGGGACTTGTTTGGAACAGCCTGGGACAGTCTGGGGTAGTCTGGGACTTGTTTGGAACAGTCTGCGACAGTTTGGGACCGTCCGGGACTTGTTTGGAACAGTCTGCGACAGTCTGGGATAGTCTGGGACTTGTTTGGAACAGTCTGCGACAGATTGGGACCGTCTGGGACTTGTTTGGAACAGTCTGCGACCGTTTGAGACCGTCTGGGGCTTGTTTGGAACAGTCTGCGACAGTTTGGGACAGTCTAGGACTTGTTTGGGACAGTCTGTGGCCGTCTGGGACAGTCTGGGACTTGTTTGGAACAGCCTGGGAAAGTCTGGGATAGTCTGGGACTTGTTTGGAACTGTCTGTGACAGTTTGGGACCGACTGGGACTTGTATGGAACAGTCTGCATCAGTTTGGGACAGTCTAGGACTTGTTTGGGCCAGTCTGGGACCGTCTGGGACTTGTTTGGAACAGTCTGCGACAGTTTGGGACAGTCTAGGACTTGTTTGCGACTGTCTGGGACAATCTGGGGCAGTCTGGGTCTTGTTTGGAACAGTCTGCGACAGTTTTGGACAGTCTAGGACTTGTTTGGGACAGTCTGGGACTTGTTTGGCACAGTCTGGTACAATCTGGGACAGTCTGGGACTTGTTTGGAACAGCCTGGGAAAGTCTGGGATAGTCTGGGACTTGTTTGGAACAGTCTGCGACAGTTTGGGACTGTCTAGGACTTGTTTGGGACAGTCTGGGACCGTCTGGGACAGTCTGGGACTTGTTTGGAACAGTCTGCGACAGTTTGGGACAGTCTGGGACTTGTTTGGAACAGTCTGCGACAGTTTGGGACAGTCTAGGACTTGTTTGGGACAGTCTGGGACCGTCTGGGACCTTCTGGGACAGTCTAGGACTTGTTTGGGACAGTCTTGGACCGTCTGGGACAGTCTGGGACTTGTTCGGAACAGTCTGCGACAGTTTGGGACTGTCTGAGACTTGTTTGGAACAGTCTGCGACAGTCTGGGATAGTCTGGGACTTGTTTGGGACAGTCTGGTAACGTCTGGGTCCGTCTGGGACAGTCTAGGACTTGTTTGGGACAGTCTGGGACAATCTGGGACAGTCTGGGACTTGTTTGGAACAGCCTGGGACAGTCTGGGACAGTCTAGGACTTGTTTGGAAAAATCTGGGATCGTCTGGGACCTTCTGGAACAGTCTGGGACTTGTATGGAACAGTCTGCGACAGTTTGGGACCGTCTCGGACTTGTTTGGAACAGTCTGTGGCCGTCTGGGACAGTCTGGGACTTGTTTGGAACAGCCTGGGAAAGTCTGGGATAGTCTGGGACTTGTTTGGAACAGTCTGTGACAGTTTGGGACCGACTGGGACTTGTATGGAACAGTCTGCATCAGTTTGGGACAGTCTAGGACTTGTTTGGGCCAGTCTGGGACCGTCTGGGACTTGTTTGGAACAGTCTGCGACAGTTTGGGACCGTCTGGGACTTGTTTGGAACAGTCTGCGACAGTTTGGGACAGTCTAGGACTTGTTTGCGACTGTCTGGGACAATCTGGGGCAGTCTGGGTCTTGTTTGGAACAGTCTGCGACAGTTTTGGACAGTCTAGGACTTGTTTGGGACAGTCTGGGACTTGTTTGGCACAGTCTGGTACAATCTGGGACAGTCTGGGACTTGTTTGGAACAGCCTGGGAAAGCCTGGGATAGTCTGGGACTTGTTTGGAACAGTCTGCGACAGTTTGGGACTGTGTAGGACCTGTTTGGGACAGTCTGGGACCGTCTGGGACAGTCTGGGACTTGTTTGGAACAGTCTGCGACAGATTTTTGGCAGTCTGGGACTTGTTTGGAACAGTCTGCGACAGTTTGGGACAGTCTAGGACTTGTTTGGGACAGTCTGGGACCGTCTGGGACATTCTGGGACAGTCTAGGAATTGTTTGGGACAGTCTGGGTCCGTCTGGGACCGTCTGGGACAGTCTGGGACTTGTTTGGAACAGTCTGGGACTGTCTGGGACTTGTTTGCAACAGTCTGCGACAGTCTGGGATAGTCTGGGACTTGTTTGGAACAGTCTGCGACAGTTTGAGACCGTCTGGGACTTGTTTGGAACAGTCCGCGACAGTTTGGGACAGTATAGGACTTGTTTGGGACAGTTTGGGACCTTCTGGGACTTGTTTGGGAAAGTCTGGTAACGTCTGGGTCCGTCTGGGACAGTCTAGGACTTGTTTGGGACAGTCTGGGACAACCTGGGACAGTCTGGGACTTGTTTGGAACAGCCTGGGAAAGTCTGGGATAGTCTGGGACTTGTTTGGAACAGTCTGTGACAGTTTGGGACCGACTGGGACTTGTTTGGAACTTTCTGCATCAGTTTGGGACAGTCTAGGACTTGTTTGGGCCAGTCTGGGACCGTCTGGGACTTGTTTGGAACAGTCTGCGACAGTTTGGGACCGTCTGGGACTTGTTTGGAACAGTCTGCGACAGTTTGGGACAGTCTAGGACTTGTTTGCGACTGTCTGGGACAATCTGGGACAGTCTGGTTCTTGTTTGGAACAGTCTGCGACAGTTTTGGACAGTCTAGGACTTGTTTGCGACCGACTGGGACTTGTATGGAACTGTCTGCATCAGTTTGGGACAGTCTAGGACTTGTTTGGGCCAGTCTGTGACCGTCTGGGACCGTCTGGGACTTGTTTGGGACAGTCTGCGGCCGTCTGGGTCAGTCTGGGACTTGTTTGGAACAGTCTGCGACAGTTTGGAACCGTCTGGGACTTGTTTGGAACAGTCTGCGACAGTCTGGGATAGTCTGGGACTTGTTTGGGACAGTCTGGTAACGTCTGGGTCCGTCTGGGACAGTCTAGGACTTGTTTGGGCCAGTCTGGGACCGTCTGGGACCGTCTGGGACTTGTTTGGGACAGTCTGCGGCCGTCTGGGACAGTCTGGGACTTGTTTGGAACAGTCTGCGACAGTTTGGGACCGTCTGGGACTTGTTTGGAACAGTCTGCGACAGTTTGGGACAGTCTAGGACTTGTTTGGGACAGTCTGGGACCGTCTGGGACCTTCTGGGACAGTCTAGGACTTGTTTGAGACAGTCTTGGACCGTCTGGGACCGTCTGGGACAGTCTGGGACTTGTTTGGAACAGTCTGAGACAGTCTGGGACTGTCTGGGAATTGTTTGGAACAGCCTGGGACAGTCTGGGGTAGTCTGGGTCTTGTTTTGAACAGTCTGCGACAGTCTAGGACCGTCTGGGACTTGTTTGGAACAGTCTGCGACAGTTTGGGACAGTCTGAGACTTGTTTGGAACAGTCTGCGACAGTCTGGGATAGTCTGGGACTTGTTTGGGACAGTCTGGTAACGTCTGGGTCCGCTTTGGACAGTCTAGGACTTGTTTGGGACAGTCTGGGACAATCTGGGACAGTCTGGGACTTGTTTGGAACAGCATGGGACAGTCTGGCACAGTCTAGGACTTGTTTGGAAAAATCTGGGATCGTCTGGGACCTTCTGGAACAGTCTGGGACTTGTATGGAACAGTCTGCGACAGTTTGGGACCGTCTGGGACTTGTTTGGAACAGTCTGCGACCGTTTGAGACCGTCTGGGACTTGTGTGGAACAGTCTGCGACAGTTTGGGACAGTCTAGGACTTGTTTGGGACAGTCTGTGGCCGTCTGGGACAGTCTAGGACTTGTTTTGCGACTGTCTGGGACAATCTGGGACAGTCTGGGTCTTGTTTGGAACAGTCTGCGACAGTTTTGGACAGTCTAGGACTTGTTTGGGACAGTCTGGGACTTGTTTGGAACAGCCTGGGAAAGTCTGGGATAGTCTGGGACTTGTTTGGAACAGTCTGTGACAGTTTGGGACCGACTGGGACTTGTTTGGAACTGTCTGCGTCAGTTTGGGACAGTCTAGGACTTGTTTGGGCCAGTCTGGGACCGTCTGGGACTTGTTTGGGACAGTCTGGTAACGTCTGGGTCCGCTTTGGACAGTCTAGGACTTGTTTGGGACAGTCTGGGACAATCTGGGACACTCTGGGACTTGTTTGGAACAGCCTGGGACAGTCTGGCACAGTCTAGGACTTGTTTGGAAAAATCTGGGATCGTCTGGGACCTTCTGGAACAGTCTGGGACTTGTATGGAACAGTCTGCGACAGTTTGGGACCGTCTGGGACTTGTTTGGAACAGTCTGCGACCGTTTGAGACCGTCTGGGGCTTGTTTGGAACAGTCTGCGACAGATTGGGACCGTCTGGGACTTGTTTGGAACAGTCTGCGACCGTTTGAGACCGTCTGGGGCTTGTTTGGAACAGTCTGCGACAGTTTGGGACAGTCTAGGACTTGTTTGGAACAGTCTGCGACAGTTTGGGACCGTCTGGGACTTGTTTGGAACAGTCTGCGACAGTTTGGGACCGTCTGGGACTTGTTTGGAACAGTCTGCGATAATTTGGGACAGTCTAGGACTTGTTTGCGGCTGTCTGGGACAGTCTGGGGCATTCTGGGTCTTGTTTGGAACAGTCTGCGACAGTTTTGGACAGTCTAGGACTTGTTTGGGACAGTCTGGGACTTGTTTGGCACAGTCTGGTACAATCTGGGACAGTCTGGGACTTGTTTGGAACAGCCTGGGAAAGTCTGGGATAGTCTGGGACTTGTTTGGAACAGTCTGCGACAGTTTGGGACAGTCTGGGACATGTTTGGAACAGTCTGCGACAGTTTGGGACAGTCTAGGACTTGTTTGGGACAGTCTGGGACCGTCTGGGACCGTCTGGGACAGTCTGGGACTTGTTTGGAACAGTCTGCGACAGTTTGGGACAGTCTGGGACATGTTTGGAACAGTCTGCGACAGTTTGGGACAGTCTAGGACTTGTTTGGGACAGTCTGGGACCGTCTGGGACCTTCTGGGACAGTCTAGGAATTGTTTGGGACAGTTTGGGACCGTCTGGGACCGTCTGGGACCGTCTGGGACAGTCTGGGACTTGTTTGGAACAGTCTGGGACTGTCTGGGACTTGTTTGCAACAGCCTGGGACAGTCTGGGGTAGTCTGGGACTTGTTTGGAACAGTCTGCGACAGTTTGGGACCGTCTGGGACTTGTTTGGAACAGTCTGCGACAGTTTGGGACAGTCTAGGACTTGTTTGAGACAGTCTGGGACCTTCTGGGACAGTCTGGGACTTGTTTGGAACAGTCTGCGACAGTTTGAGACCGTCTGGGACTTGTTTGGAACAGTCCGCGACAGTTTGGGACAGTATAGGACTTGTTTGGGACAGTCTGGGACCGTCTGGGACCTTCTGGGACAGTCTGGGACTTGTTTGGAACAGTCTGCGACAGTTTGGGACCGTCTGGGACTTGTTTGGAACATTCTGCGACAGTCTGGGATAGTCTGGGACTTGTTTGAGACAGTCTGGTAACGTCTGGGTCCGTCTGGGACAGTCTAGGACTTGTTTGGGACAGTCTGGGACAATCTGGGACAGTCTGGGACTTGTTTGGAACAGCCTGGGAAAGTCTGGGATAGTCTGGGACTTGTTTGGAACAGTCTGTGACAGTTTGGGACCGACTGGGACTTGTTTGGAACTGTCTGCATCAGTTTGGGACAGTCTAGGACTTGTTTGGGCCAGTCTGGGTCCGTCTGGGACTTGTTTGGAACAGTCTGCGACAGTTTGGGACCGTCTGGGACTTGTTTGGAACAGTCTGCGACAGTTTGGGACAGTCTAGGACTTGTTTGCGACTGTCTGGGACAATCTGGGACAGTCTGGTTCTTGTTTGGAAC
Source organism: Cephus spinipes (assembly GCA_963971525.1). Taxonomy (NCBI): domain Eukaryota; kingdom Metazoa; phylum Arthropoda; class Insecta; order Hymenoptera; family Cephidae; genus Cephus; species Cephus spinipes. Next base: position 9,985,754 of record OZ020581.1, on the reverse strand, counting down.
AGTCTGCGACAGTTTTGGACAGTCTAGGACTTGTTTGGGACAGTCTGGGACTTGTTTGGCACAGTCTGGTACAATCTGGGACAGTCTGGGACTTGTTTGGAACAGCCTGGGAAAGTCTGGGATAGTCTGGGACTTGTTTGGAACAGTCTGCGACAGTTTGGGACCGTCTGGGACTTGTTTGGAACAGTCTGCGATAGTTTGGGACAGTCTAGGACTTGTTTGGGACAGTCTGGGACCGTCTGGGACCGTCTGGGACAGTCTGGGACTTGTTTGGAACAGTCTGCGACAGTTTGGGACAGTCTGGGACTTGTTTGGAACAGTCCGCGACAGTTTGGGACAGTATAGGACTTGTTTGGGACAGTCTGGGACCGTCTGGGACCTTCTGGGACAGTCTGGGACTTGTTTGGAACAGTCTGCGACAGTTTGGGACCGTCTGGGACTTGTTTGGAACAGTCTGCGACAGTCTGGGATAGTCTGGGACTTGTTTGAGACAGTCTGGTAACGTCTGGGTCCGTCTGGGACAGTCTAGGACTTGTTTGGGACAGTCTGGGACAATCTGGGACAGTCTGGGACTTGTTTGGAACAGCCTGGGAAAGTCTGGGATAGTCTGGGACTTGTTTGGAACAGTCTGTGACAGTTTGGGACCGACTGGGACTTGTTTGGAACTGTCTGCATCAGTTTGGGACAGTCTAGGACTTGTTTGGGCCAGTCTGGGTCCGTCTGGGACTTGTTTGGAACAGTCTGCGACAGTTTGGGACCGTCTGGGACTTGTTTGGAACAGTCTGCGACAGTTTGGGACAGTCTAGGACTTGTTTGCGACTGTCTAGGACAATCTGGGACAGTCTGGTTCTTGTTTGGAACAGTCTGCGACAGTTTTGGACAGTCTAGGACTTGTTTGGGACAGTCTGGGACTTGTTTGGCACAGTCTGGTACAATCTGGGACAGTCTGGGACTTGTTTGGAACAGCCTGGGAAAGTCTGGGATAGTCTGGGACTTGTTTGGAACAGTCTGCGACAGTTTGGGACCGTCTGGGACTTGTTTGGAACAGTCTGCGATAGTTTGGGACAGTCTACGACTTGTTTGGGACAGTCTGGGACCGTCTGGGACCGTCTGGGACAGTCTGGGACTTGTTTGGAACAGTCTGCGACAGTTTGGGACAGTCTGGGACTTGTTTCGAACAGTCTGCGACAGTTTGGGACAGTCTGGGACTTGTTTGGAACAGTCTGCGACCGTTTGAGACCGTCTGGGACTTGTGTGGAACAGTCTGCGACAGTTTGGGACAGTCTAGGACTTGTTTGGGACAGTCTGTGGCCGTCTGGGACAGTCTACGACTTGTTTGGGACAGACTGGGACCATCTGGGACCTTCTGGGACAGTCAGGGACTTGTTTGGAACAGTCTGCGACAGTCTGGGATAGTCTGGGACTTGTTTGGGACAGTCTGGTAACGTCTGGGTCCGTCTGGGACAGTCTAGGACTTGTTTGGGCCAGTCTGGGACCGTCTGGGACCGTCTGGGACTTGTTTGGGACAGTCTGCGGCCGTCTGGGACAGTCTGGGACTTGTTTGGAACAGTCTGCGACAGTTTGGGACCGTCTGGGACTTGTTTGGAACAGTCTGCGACAGTTTGGGACAGTCTAGGACTTGTTTGGGACAGTCTGGGACCGTCTGGGACCTTCTGGGACAGTCTAGGACTTGTTTGAGACAGTCTTGGACCGTCTGGGACCGTCTGGGACAGTCTGGGACTTGTTTGGAACAGTCTGAGACAGTCTGGGACTGTCTGGGAATTGTTTGGAACAGCCTGGGACAGTCTGGGGTAGTCTGGGTCTTGTTTTGAACAGTCTGCGACAGTCTAGGACCGTCTGGGACTTGTTTGGAACAGTCTGCGACAGTTTGGGACAGTCTGAGACTTGTTTGGAACAGTCTGCGACAGTCTGGGATAGTCTGGGACTTGTTTGGGACAGTCTGGTAACGTCTGGGTCCGCTTTGGACAGTCTAGGACTTGTTTGGGACAGTCTGGGACAATCTGGGACAGTCTGGGACTTGTTTGGAACAGCATGGGACAGTCTGGCACAGTCTAGGACTTGTTTGGAAAAATCTGGGATCGTCTGGGACCTTCTGGAACAGTCTGGGACTTGTATGGAACAGTCTGCGACAGTTTGGGACCGTCTGGGACTTGTTTGGAACAGTCTGCGACCGTTTGAGACCGTCTGGGACTTGTGTGGAACAGTCTGCGACAGTTTGGGACAGTCTAGGACTTGTTTGGGACAGTCTGTGGCCGTCTGGGACAGTCTAGGACTTGTTTTGCGACTGTCTGGGACAATCTGGGACAGTCTGGGTCTTGTTTGGAACAGTCTGCGACAGTTTTGGACAGTCTAGGACTTGTTTGGGACAGTCTGGGACTTGTTTGGAACAGCCTGGGAAAGTCTGGGATAGTCTGGGACTTGTTTGGAACAGTCTGTGACAGTTTGGGACCGACTGGGACTTGTTTGGAACTGTCTGCGTCAGTTTGGGACAGTCTAGGACTTGTTTGGGCCAGTCTGGGACCGTCTGGGACTTGTTTGGGACAGTCTGGTAACGTCTGGGTCCGCTTTGGACAGTCTAGGACTTGTTTGGGACAGTCTGGGACAATCTGGGACACTCTGGGACTTGTTTGGAACAGCCTGGGACAGTCTGGCACAGTCTAGGACTTGTTTGGAAAAATCTGGGATCGTCTGGGACCTTCTGGAACAGTCTGGGACTTGTATGGAACAGTCTGCGACAGTTTGGGACCGTCTGGGACTTGTTTGGAACAGTCTGCGACCGTTTGAGACCGTCTGGGGCTTGTTTGGAACAGTCTGCGACAGATTGGGACCGTCTGGGACTTGTTTGGAACAGTCTGCGACCGTTTGAGACCGTCTGGGGCTTGTTTGGAACAGTCTGCGACAGTTTGGGACAGTCTAGGACTTGTTTGGAACAGTCTGCGACAGTTTGGGACCGTCTGGGACTTGTTTGGAACAGTCTGCGACAGTTTGGGACCGTCTGGGACTTGTTTGGAACAGTCTGCGATAATTTGGGACAGTCTAGGACTTGTTTGCGGCTGTCTGGGACAGTCTGGGGCATTCTGGGTCTTGTTTGGAACAGTCTGCGACAGTTTTGGACAGTCTAGGACTTGTTTGGGACAGTCTGGGACTTGTTTGGCACAGTCTGGTACAATCTGGGACAGTCTGGGACTTGTTTGGAACAGCCTGGGAAAGTCTGGGATAGTCTGGGACTTGTTTGGAACAGTCTGCGACAGTTTGGGACAGTCTGGGACATGTTTGGAACAGTCTGCGACAGTTTGGGACAGTCTAGGACTTGTTTGGGACAGTCTGGGACCGTCTGGGACCGTCTGGGACAGTCTGGGACTTGTTTGGAACAGTCTGCGACAGTTTGGGACAGTCTGGGACATGTTTGGAACAGTCTGCGACAGTTTGGGACAGTCTAGGACTTGTTTGGGACAGTCTGGGACCGTCTGGGACCTTCTGGGACAGTCTAGGAATTGTTTGGGACAGTTTGGGACCGTCTGGGACCGTCTGGGACCGTCTGGGACAGTCTGGGACTTGTTTGGAACAGTCTGGGACTGTCTGGGACTTGTTTGCAACAGCCTGGGACAGTCTGGGGTAGTCTGGGACTTGTTTGGAACAGTCTGCGACAGTTTGGGACCGTCTGGGACTTGTTTGGAACAGTCTGCGACAGTTTGGGACAGTCTAGGACTTGTTTGAGACAGTCTGGGACCTTCTGGGACAGTCTGGGACTTGTTTGGAACAGTCTGCGACAGTTTGAGACCGTCTGGGACTTGTTTGGAACAGTCCGCGACAGTTTGGGACAGTATAGGACTTGTTTGGGACAGTCTGGGACCGTCTGGGACCTTCTGGGACAGTCTGGGACTTGTTTGGAACAGTCTGCGACAGTTTGGGACCGTCTGGGACTTGTTTGGAACATTCTGCGACAGTCTGGGATAGTCTGGGACTTGTTTGAGACAGTCTGGTAACGTCTGGGTCCGTCTGGGACAGTCTAGGACTTGTTTGGGACAGTCTGGGACAATCTGGGACAGTCTGGGACTTGTTTGGAACAGCCTGGGAAAGTCTGGGATAGTCTGGGACTTGTTTGGAACAGTCTGTGACAGTTTGGGACCGACTGGGACTTGTTTGGAACTGTCTGCATCAGTTTGGGACAGTCTAGGACTTGTTTGGGCCAGTCTGGGTCCGTCTGGGACTTGTTTGGAACAGTCTGCGACAGTTTGGGACCGTCTGGGACTTGTTTGGAACAGTCTGCGACAGTTTGGGACAGTCTAGGACTTGTTTGCGACTGTCTGGGACAATCTGGGACAGTCTGGTTCTTGTTTGGAACAGTCTGCGACAGTTTTGGACAGTCTAGGACTTGTTTGGGACAGTCTGGGACTTGTTTGGCACAGTCTGGTACAATCTGGGACAGTCTGGGACTTGTTTGGAACAGCCTGGGAAAGTCTGGGATAGTCTGGGACTTGTTTGGAACAGTCTGCGACAGTTTGGGACCGTCTGGGACTTGTTTGGAACAGTCTGCGATAGTTTGGGACAGTCTAGGACTTGTTTGGGACAGTCTGGGACCGTCTGGGACCGTCTGGGACAGTCTGGGACTTGTTTGGAACAGTCTGCGACAGTTTGGGACAGTCTGGGACTTGTTTGGAACAGTCCGCGACAGTTTGGGACAGTATAGGACTTGTTTGGGACAGTCTGGGACCGTCTGGGACCTTCTGGGACAGTCTGGGACTTGTTTGGAACAGTCTGCGACAGTTTGGGACCGTCTGGGACTTGTTTGGAACAGTCTGCGACAGTCTGGGATAGTCTGGGACTTGTTTGAGACAGTCTGGTAACGTCTGGGTCCGTCTGGGACAGTCTAGGACTTGTTTGGGACAGTCTGGGACAATCTGGGACAGTCTGGGACTTGTTTGGAACAGCCTGGGAAAGTCTGGGATAGTCTGGGACTTGTTTGGAACAGTCTGTGACAGTTTGGGACCGACTGGGACTTGTTTGGAACTGTCTGCATCAGTTTGGGACAGTCTAGGACTTGTTTGGGCCAGTCTGGGTCCGTCTGGGACTTGTTTGGAACAGTCTGCGACAGTTTGGGACCGTCTGGGACTTGTTTGGAACAGTCTGCGACAGTTTGGGACAGTCTAGGACTTGTTTGCGACTGTCTAGGACAATCTGGGACAGTCTGGTTCTTGTTTGGAACAGTCTGCGACAGTTTTGGACAGTCTAGGACTTGTTTGGGACAGTCTGGGACTTGTTTGGCACAGTCTGGTACAATCTGGGACAGTCTGGGACTTGTTTGGAACAGCCTGGGAAAGTCTGGGATAGTCTGGGACTTGTTTGGAACAGTCTGCGACAGTTTGGGACCGTCTGGGACTTGTTTGGAACAGTCTGCGATAGTTTGGGACAGTCTACGACTTGTTTGGGACAGTCTGGGACCGTCTGGGACCGTCTGGGACAGTCTGGGACTTGTTTGGAACAGTCTGCGACAGTTTGGGACAGTCTGGGACTTGTTTCGAACAGTCTGCGACAGTTTGGGACAGTCTGGGACTTGTTTGGAACAGTCTGCGACCGTTTGAGACCGTCTGGGACTTGTGTGGAACAGTCTGCGACAGTTTGGGACAGTCTAGGACTTGTTTGGGACAGTCTGTGGCCGTCTGGGACAGTCTACGACTTGTTTGGGACAGACTGGGACCATCTGGGACCTTCTGGGACAGTCAGGGACTTGTTTGGAACAGTCTGCGACAGTTTGGGACCGTCTGGGACTTGTTTGGAACAGTCTGCGACAGTTTGGGACCGTCTGGGACTTGTTTGGAACAGTCTGCGACAGTTTGGGACAGTCTCGGACTTGTTTGCGACTGTCTGGGACAATCTGGGACAGTCTGGTACAATCTGGGACAGTCTGGGACTTGTTTGGAGCAGCCTGGGAAAGTCTGGGACTTGTTTGGAACAGTCTGCGACAGTTTGGGATCGTCTGGGACTTGTTTGGAACAGTCTGCGACAGTTTGGGACAGTCTAGGACTTGTTTGCGACTGTCTGGGACAATCTGGGGCAGTCTGGGACTTGTTTGGAACAGCCTGGGAAAGTCTGGGATAGTCTGGGACTTGTTTGGAACAGTCTGCGACAGTTTTGGACAGTCTAGGACTTGTTTGGGACAGTCTGGGACTTGTTTGGCACAGTCTGGTACAATCTGGGACAGTCTGGGACTTGTTTGGAACAGCCTGGGAAAGTCTGGGATAGTCTGGGACTTGTTTGGAACAGTCTGCGACAGTTTGGGACAGTCTAGGACTTGTTTGGGACAGTCTGGGACCGTCTGGGACCGTCTGGGACAGTCTGGGACTTGTTTGGAACAGTCTGCGACAGTTTGGGACAGTCTGGGACTTGTTTGGAACAGTCTGCGACAGTTTGGGACAGTCTAGGACTTGTTTGGGACAGTCTGGGACCGTCTGGGACCTTCTGGGACAGTCTAGGAATTGTTTGGGACAGTCTGGGACCGTCTGGGACCGTCTGGGACAGTCTGGGACTTGTTTGGAACAGTCTGCGACTGTCTGGGACTTGTTTGTAACAGCCTGGGACAGTCTGGGGTAGTCTGGGACTTGTTTGGAACAGTCTGCGACAGTTTGGGACCGTCTGGGACTTGTTTGGAACAGTCTGCGATAATTTGGGACAGTCTAGGACTTGTTTGCGGCTGTCTGGGACAGTCTGGGGCATTCTGGGTCTTGTTTGGAACAGTCTGCGACAGTTTTGGACAGTCTAGGACTTGTTTGGGACAGTCTGGGACTTGTTTGGCACAGTCTGGTACAATCTGGGACAGTCTGGGACTTGTTTGGAACAGCCTGGGAAAGTCTGGGATAGTCTGGGACTTGTTTGGAACAGTCTGCGACAGTTTGGGACAGTCTGGGACATGTTTGGAACAGTCTGCGACAGTTTGGGACAGTCTAGGACTTGTTTGGGACAGTCTGGGACCGTCTGGGACCGTCTGGGACAGTCTGGGACTTGTTTGGAACAGTCTGCGACAGTTTGGGACAGTCTGGGACATGTTTGGAACAGTCTGCGACAGTTTGGGACAGTCTAGGACTTGTTTGGGACAGTCTGGGACCGTCTGGGACCTTCTGGGACAGTCTAGGAATTGTTTGGGACAGTTTGGGACCGTCTGGGACCGTCTGGGACCGTCTGGGACAGTCTGGGACTTGTTTGGAACAGTCTGGGACTGTCTGGGACTTGTTTGCAACAGCCTGGGACAGTCTGGGGTAGTCTGGGACTTGTTTGGAACAGTCTGCGACAGTTTGGGACCGTCTGGGACTTGTTTGGAACAGTCTGCGACAGTTTGGGACAGTCTAGGACTTGTTTGAGACAGTCTGGGACCTTCTGGGACAGTCTGGGACTTGTTTGGAACAGTCTGCGACAGTTTGAGACCGTCTGGGACTTGTTTGGAACAGTCCGCGACAGTTTGGGACAGTATAGGACTTGTTTGGGACAGTCTGGGACCGTCTGGGACCTTCTGGGACAGTCTGGGACTTGTTTGGAACAGTCTGCGACAGTTTGGGACCGTCTGGGACTTGTTTGGAACATTCTGCGACAGTCTGGGATAGTCTGGGACTTGTTTGAGACAGTCTGGTAACGTCTGGGTCCGTCTGGGACAGTCTAGGACTTGTTTGGGACAGTCTGGGACAATCTGGGACAGTCTGGGACTTGTTTGGAACAGCCTGGGAAAGTCTGGGATAGTCTGGGACTTGTTTGGAACAGTCTGTGACAGTTTGGGACCGACTGGGACTTGTTTGGAACTGTCTGCATCAGTTTGGGACAGTCTAGGACTTGTTTGGGCCAGTCTGGGTCCGTCTGGGACTTGTTTGGAACAGTCTGCGACAGTTTGGGACCGTCTGGGACTTGTTTGGAACAGTCTGCGACAGTTTGGGACAGTCTAGGACTTGTTTGCGACTGTCTGGGACAATCTGGGACAGTCTGGTTCTTGTTTGGAACAGTCTGCGACAGTTTTGGACAGTCTAGGACTTGTTTGGGACAGTCTGGGACTTGTTTGGCACAGTCTGGTACAATCTGGGACAGTCTGGGACTTGTTTGGAACAGCCTGGGAAAGTCTGGGATAGTCTGGGACTTGTTTGGAACAGTCTGCGACAGTTTGGGACCGTCTGGGACTTGTTTGGAACAGTCTGCGATAGTTTGGGACAGTCTAGGACTTGTTTGGGACAGTCTGGGACCGTCTGGGACCGTCTGGGACAGTCTGGGACTTGTTTGGAACAGTCTGCGACAGTTTGGGACAGTCTGGGACTTGTTTGGAACAGTCCGCGACAGTTTGGGACAGTATAGGACTTGTTTGGGACAGTCTGGGACCGTCTGGGACCTTCTGGGACAGTCTGGGACTTGTTTGGAACAGTCTGCGACAGTTTGGGACCGTCTGGGACTTGTTTGGAACAGTCTGCGACAGTCTGGGATAGTCTGGGACTTGTTTGAGACAGTCTGGTAACGTCTGGGTCCGTCTGGGACAGTCTAGGACTTGTTTGGGACAGTCTGGGACAATCTGGGACAGTCTGGGACTTGTTTGGAACAGCCTGGGAAAGTCTGGGATAGTCTGGGACTTGTTTGGAACAGTCTGTGACAGTTTGGGACCGACTGGGACTTGTTTGGAACTGTCTGCATCAGTTTGGGACAGTCTAGGACTTGTTTGGGCCAGTCTGGGTCCGTCTGGGACTTGTTTGGAACAGTCTGCGACAGTTTGGGACCGTCTGGGACTTGTTTGGAACAGTCTGCGACAGTTTGGGACAGTCTAGGACTTGTTTGCGACTGTCTAGGACAATCTGGGACAGTCTGGTTCTTGTTTGGAACAGTCTGCGACAGTTTTGGACAGTCTAGGACTTGTTTGGGACAGTCTGGGACTTGTTTGGCACAGTCTGGTACAATCTGGGACAGTCTGGGACTTGTTTGGAACAGCCTGGGAAAGTCTGGGATAGTCTGGGACTTGTTTGGAACAGTCTGCGACAGTTTGGGACCGTCTGGGACTTGTTTGGAACAGTCTGCGATAGTTTGGGACAGTCTACGACTTGTTTGGGACAGTCTGGGACCGTCTGGGACCGTCTGGGACAGTCTGGGACTTGTTTGGAACAGTCTGCGACAGTTTGGGACAGTCTGGGACTTGTTTCGAACAGTCTGCGACAGTTTGGGACAGTCTGGGACTTGTTTGGAACAGTCTGCGACCGTTTGAGACCGTCTGGGACTTGTGTGGAACAGTCTGCGACAGTTTGGGACAGTCTAGGACTTGTTTGGGACAGTCTGTGGCCGTCTGGGACAGTCTACGACTTGTTTGGGACAGACTGGGACCATCTGGGACCTTCTGGGACAGTCAGGGACTTGTTTGGAACAGTCTGCGACAGTTTGGGACCGTCTGGGACTTGTTTGGAACAGTCTGCGACAGTTTGGGACCGTCTGGGACTTGTTTGGAACAGTCTGCGACAGTTTGGGACAGTCTCGGACTTGTTTGCGACTGTCTGGGACAATCTGGGACAGTCTGGTACAATCTGGGACAGTCTGGGACTTGTTTGGAGCAGCCTGGGAAAGTCTGGGACTTGTTTGGAACAGTCTGCGACAGTTTGGGATCGTCTGGGACTTGTTTGGAACAGTCTGCGACAGTTTGGGACAGTCTAGGACTTGTTTGCGACTGTCTGGGACAATCTGGGGCAGTCTGGGACTTGTTTGGAACAGCCTGGGAAAGTCTGGGATAGTCTGGGACTTGTTTGGAACAGTCTGCGACAGTTTTGGACAGTCTAGGACTTGTTTGGGACAGTCTGGGACTTGTTTGGCACAGTCTGGTACAATCTGGGACAGTCTGGGACTTGTTTGGAACAGCCTGGGAAAGTCTGGGATAGTCTGGGACTTGTTTGGAACAGTCTGCGACAGTTTGGGACAGTCTAGGACTTGTTTGGGACAGTCTGGGACCGTCTGGGACCGTCTGGGACAGTCTGGGACTTGTTTGGAACAGTCTGCGACAGTTTGGGACAGTCTGGGACTTGTTTGGAACAGTCTGCGACAGTTTGGGACAGTCTAGGACTTGTTTGGGACAGTCTGGGACCGTCTGGGACCTTCTGGGACAGTCTAGGAATTGTTTGGGACAGTCTGGGACCGTCTGGGACCGTCTGGGACAGTCTGGGACTTGTTTGGAACAGTCTGCGACTGTCTGGGACTTGTTTGTAACAGCCTGGGACAGTCTGGGGTAGTCTGGGACTTGTTTGGAACAGTCTGCGACAGTTTGGGACCGTCTGGGACTTGTTTGAAACAGTCTGCGACAGTTTGGTACAGTCTAGGACTTGTTTGAGACAGTCTGGGACCTTCTGGCACAGTCTGGGACTTGTTTGGAACAGTCTGCGACAGTTTCGGACCGTCTGGGACTTGTTTGGAACAGTCTGCGACAGTCTGGGATAGTCTGGGACTTGTTTGGAACAGTCTGCGACAGTTTGAGACCGTCTGGGACTTGTTTGGAACAGTCCGCGACAGTTTGGGACAGTATAGGACTTGTTTGGGACAGTCTGGGACCGTCTGGGACCTTCTGGGACAGTCTGGGACTTGTTTGGAACAGTCTGCGACAGTTTGGGACCGTCTGGGACTTGTTTGGAACAGTCTGCGACAGTCTGGGATAGTCTGGGACTTGTTTGAGACAGTCTGGTAACGTCTGGGTCCGTCTGGGACAGTCTAGGACTTGTTTGGGACAGTCTGGGACAATCTGGGACAGTCTGGGACTTGTTTGGAACAGCCTGGGAAAGTCTGGGATAGTCTGGGACTTGTTTGGAACAGTCTGTGACAGTTTGGGACCGACTGGGACTTGTTTGGAACTGTCTGCATCAGTTTGGGACAGTCTAGGACTTGTTTGGGCCAGTCTTGGTCCGTCTGGGACTTGTTTGGAACAGTCTGCGACAGTTTGGGACCGTCTGGGACTTGTTTGGAACAGTCTGCGACAGTTTGGGACATTCTAGGACTTGTTTGCGACCGTCTGGGACAATCTGGGACAGTCTGGTTCTTGTTTGGAACAGTCTGCGACAGTTTTGGACAGTCTAGGACTTGTTTGGGACAGTCTGGGACTTGTTTGGCACAGTCTGGTACAATCTGTGACAGTCTGGGACTTGTTTGGTACAGCCTGGGAAAGTCTGGGATAGTCTGGGACTTGTTTGGAACAGTCTGCGACAGTTTGGGACAGTCTGGGACTTGTTTGGAACAGTCCGCGACAGTTTGGGACAGTATAGGACTTGTTTGGGACAGTCTGGGACCGTCTGGGACCTTCTGGGACAGTCTGGTTCTTGTTTGGAACAGTCTGCGACAGTTTTGGACAGTCTAGGACTTGTTTGGGACAGTCTGGGACTTGTTTGGCACAGTCTGGTACAATCTGGGACAGTCTGGGACTTGTTTGGAACAGCCTGGGAAAGTCTGGGATAGTCTGGGACTTGTTTGGAACAGTCTGCGACAGTTTGGGACCGTCTGGGACTTGTTTGGAACAGTCTGCGATAGTTTGGGACAGTCTAGGACTTGTTTGGGACAGTCTGGGACCGTCTGGGACCGTCTGGGACAGTCTGGGACTTGTTTGGAACAGTCTGCGACAGTTTGGGACAGTCTGGGACTTGTTTGGAACAGTCCGCGACAGTTTGGGACAGTATAGGACTTGTTTGGGACAGTCTGGGACCGTCTGGGACCTTCTGGGACAGTCTGGGACTTGTTTGGAACAGTCTGCGACAGTTTGGGACCGTCTGGGACTTGTTTGGAACAGTCTGCGACAGTCTGGGATAGTCTGGGACTTGTTTGAGACAGTCTGGTAACGTCTGGGTCCGTCTGGGACAGTCTAGGACTTGTTTGGGACAGTCTGGGACAATCTGGGACAGTCTGGGACTTGTTTGGAACAGCCTGGGAAAGTCTGGGATAGTCTGGGACTTGTTTGGAACAGTCTGTGACAGTTTGGGACCGACTGGGACTTGTTTGGAACTGTCTGCATCAGTTTGGGACAGTCTAGGACTTGTTTGGGCCAGTCTGGGTCCGTCTGGGACTTGTTTGGAACAGTCTGCGACAGTTTGGGACCGTCTGGGACTTGTTTGGAACAGTCTGCGACAGTTTGGGACAGTCTAGGACTTGTTTGCGACTGTCTAGGACAATCTGGGACAGTCTGGTTCTTGTTTGGAACAGTCTGCGACAGTTTTGGACAGTCTAGGACTTGTTTGGGACAGTCTGGGACTTGTTTGGCACAGTCTGGTACAATCTGGGACAGTCTGGGACTTGTTTGGAACAGCCTGGGAAAGTCTGGGATAGTCTGGGACTTGTTTGGAACAGTCTGCGACAGTTTGGGACCGTCTGGGACTTGTTTGGAACAGTCTGCGATAGTTTGGGACAGTCTAGGACTTGTTTGGGACAGTCTGGGACCGTCTGGGACCGTCTGGGACAGTCTGGGACTTGTTTGGAACAGTCTGCGACAGTTTGGGACAGTCTGGGACTTGTTTCGAACAGTCTGCGACAGTTTGGGACAGTCTGGGACTTGTTTGGAACAGTCTGCGACCGTTTGAGACCGTCTGGGACTTGTGTGGAACAGTCTGCGACAGTTTGGGACAGTCTAGGACTTGTTTGGGACAGTCTGTGGCCGTCTGGGACAGTCTACGACTTGTTTGGGACAGACTGGGACCATCTGGGACCTTCTGGGACAGTCAGGGACTTGTTTGGAACAGTCTGCGACAGTTTGGGACCGTCTGGGACTTGTTTGGAACAGTCTGCGACAGTTTGGGACCGTCTGGGACTTGTTTGGAACAGTCTGCGACAGTTTGGGACAGTCTCGGACTTGTTTGCGACTGTCTGGGACAATCTGGGACAGTCTGGTACAATCTGGGACAGTCTGGGACTTGTTTGGAGCAGCCTGGGAAAGTCTGGGATAGTCTGGGACTTGTTTGGAACAGTCTGTGACAGTTTGGGACCGACTGGGACTTGTTTGGAACTGTCTGCATCAGTTTGGGACAGTCTAGGACTTGTTTGGGCCAGTCTGGGACCGTCTGGGACTTGTTTGGAACAGTCTGCGACAGTTTGGGATCGTCTGGGACTTGTTTGGAACAGTCTGCGACAGTTTGGGACAGTCTAGGACTTGTTTGCGACTGTCTGGGACAATCTGGGGCAGTCTGGGACTTGTTTGGAACAGCCTGGGAAAGTCTGGGATAGTCTGGGACTTGTTTGGAACAGTCTGCGACAGTTTTGGACAGTCTAGGACTTGTTTGGGACAGTCTGGGACTTGTTTGGCACAGTCTGGTACAATCTGGGACAGTCTGGGACTTGTTTGGAACAGCCTGGGAAAGTCTGGGATAGTCTGGGACTTGTTTGGAACAGTCTGCGACAGTTTGGGACAGTCTAGGACTTGTTTGGGACAGTCTGGGACCGTCTGGGACCGTCTGGGACAGTCTGGGACTTGTTTGGAACAGTCTGCGACAGTTTGGGACAGTCTGGGACTTGTTTGGAACAGTCTGCGACAGTTTGGGACAGTCTAGGACTTGTTTGGGACAGTCTGGGACCGTCTGGGACCTTCTGGGACAGTCTAGGAATTGTTTGGGACAGTCTGGGACCGTCTGGGACCGTCTGGGACAGTCTGGGACTTGTTTGGAACAGTCTGCGACTGTCTGGGACTTGTTTGCAACAGCCTGGGACAGTCTGGGGTAGTCTGGGACTTGTTTGGAACAGTCTGCGACAGTTTGGGACCGTCTGGGACTTGTTTGAAACAGTCTGCGACAGTTTGGTACAGTCTAGGACTTGTTTGAGACAGTCTGGGACCTTCTGGCACAGTCTGGGACTTGTTTGGAACAGTCTGCGACAGTTTCGGACCGTCTGGGACTTGTTTGGAACAGTCTGCGACAGTCTGGGATTGTCTGGGACTTGTTTGGAACAGTCTGCGACAGTTTGAGACCGTCTGGGACTTGTTTGGAACAGTCCGCGACAGTTTGGGACAGTATAGGACTTGTTTGGGACAGTCTGGGACCGTCTGGGACCTTCTGGGACAGTCTGGGACTTGTTTGGAACAGTCTGCGACAGTTTGGGACCGTCTGGGACTTGTTTGGAACAGTCTGCGACAGTCTGGGATAGTCTGGGACTTGTTTGAGACAGTCTGGTAACGTCTGGGTCCGTCTGGGACAGTCTAGGACTTGTTTGGGACAGTCTGGGACAATCTGGGACAGTCTGGGACTTGTTTGGAACAGCCTGGGAAAGTCTGGGATAGTCTGGGACTTGTTTGGCACAGTCTGTGACAGTTTGGGACCGACTGGGACTTGTTTGGAACTGTCTGCATCAGTTTGGGACAGTCTAGGACTTGTTTGGGCCAGTCTGGGTCCGTCTGGGACTTGTTTGGAACAGTCTGCGACAGTTTGGGACCGTCTGGGACTTGTTTGGAACAGTCTGCGACAGTTTGGGACATTCTAGGACTTGTTTGCGACCGTCTGGGACAATCTGGGACAGTCTGGTTCTTGTTTGGAACAGTCTGCGACAGTTTTGGACAGTCTAGGACTTGTTTGGGACAGTCTGGGACTTGTTTGGCACAGTCTGGTACAATCTGTGACAGTCTGGGACTTGTTTGGTACAGCCTGGGAAAGTCTGGGATAGTCTGGGACTTGTTTGGAACAGTCTGCGACAGTTTGGGACAGTCTGGGACTTGTTTGGAACAGTCCGCGACAGTTTGGGACAGTATAGGACTTGTTTGGGACAGTCTGGGACCGTCTGGGACCTTCTGGGACAGTCTGGGACTTGTTTGGAACAGACTGCGACAGTTTGGGACCGTCTGGGACTTGTTTGGAACAGTCTGCGACAGTCTGGGATAGTCTGGGACTTGTTTGAGACAGTCTGGTAACGTCTGGGTCCGTCTGGGACAGTCTAGGACTTGTTTGGGACAGTCTGGGACAATCTGGGACAGTCTGGGACTTGTTTGGAACAGCCTGGGAAAGTCTGGGATAGTCTGGGACTTGTTTGGAACAGTCTGTGACAGTTTGGGACCGACTGGGACTTGTTTGGAACTGCCTGCATCAGTTTGGGACAGTCTAGGACTTGTTTGGGCCAGTCTGGGTCCGTCTGGGACTTGTTTGGAACAGTCTGCGACAGTTTGGGACTGTCTGGGACTTGTTTGGAACAGTCTGCGACAGTTTGGGACAGTCTAGGACTTGTTTGCGACTGTCTGGGACAATCTGGGACAGTCTGGTTCTTGTTTGGAACAGTCTGCGACAGTTTTGGACAGTCTAGGACTTGTTTGGGACAGTCTGGGACTTGTTTGGCACAGTCTGGTACAATCTGGGACAGTCTGGGACTTGTTTGGAACAGCCTGGGAAAGTCTGGGATAGTCTGGGACTTGTTTGGAACAGTGTGCGACAGTTTGGGACCGTCTGGGACTTGTTTGGAACAGTCTGCGATAGTTTGGGACAGTCTAGGACTTGTTTGGGACAGTCTGGGACCGTCTGGGACCGTCTGGGACAGTCTGGGACTTGTTTGGAACAGTCTGCGACAGTTTGGGACAGTCTGGGACTTGTTTCGAACAGTCTGCGACAGTTTGGGACAGTCTGGGAATTGTTTGGAACAGTCTGCGACCGTTTGAGACCGTCTGGGACTTGTGTGGAACAGTCTGCGACAGTTTGGGACAGTCTAGGACTTGTTTGGGACAGTCTGTGGCCGTCTGGGACAGTCTACGACTTGTTTGGGACAGACTGGGACCATCTGGGACCTTCTGGGACAGTCAGGGACTTGTTTGGAACAGTCTGCGACAGTTTGGGACCGTCTGGGACTTGTTTGGAACAGTCTGCGACAGTTTGCGACCGTCTGGGTCTTGTTTGGAACAGTCTGCGACAGTCTGGGATAGTCTGGGACTTGTTTGAGACAGTCTGGTAACGTCTGGGTCCGTCTGGGACAGTCTAGGACTTGTTTGGGACAGTCTGGGACAATCTGGGACAGTCTGGGACTTGTTTGGAACAGCCTGGGAAAGTCTGGGATAGTCTGGGACTTGTTTGGAACAGTCTGTGACAGTTTGGGACCGACTGGGACTTGTTTGGAACTGTCTGCATCAGTTTGGGACAGTCTAGGACTTGTTTGGGACAGTCTGGGACAATCTGGGACAGTCTGGGACTTGTTTGGAACAGCCTGGGAAAGTCTGGGATAGTCTGGGTCTTGTTTGGAACAGTCTGTGACAGTTTGGGACCGACTGGGACTTGTTTGGAACAGTCTGCGACAGTTTGGGACCGTCTGGGACTTGTTTGGAACAGTCTGCGACAGTTTGGGACAGTCTAGGACTTGTTTGCGACTGTCTGGGACAATCTGGGACAGTCTGGTTCTTGTTTGGAACAGTCTGCGACAGTTTTGGACAGTCTAGGACTTGTTTGGGACAGTGTGGGACTTGTTTGGCACAGTCTGGTACAATCTGGGACAGTCTGGGACTTGTTTGGAACAGCCTGGGAAAGTCTGGGATAGTCTGGGACTTGTTTGGAACAGTCTGCGACAGTTTGGGACCGTCTGGGACTTGTTTGGAACAGTCTGCGATAGTTTGGGACAGTCTAGGACTTGTTTGGGACAGTCTGGGACCGTCTGGGACCGTCTGGGACAGTCTGGGACTTGTTTGGAACAGTCTGCGACAGTTTGGGACAGTCTGGGACTTGTTTCGAACAGTCTGCGACAGTTTGGGACAGTCTGGGACTTGTTTGGAACAGTCTGCGACCGTTTGAGACCGTCTGGGACTTGTGTGGAAGAGTCTGCGACAGTTTGGGACAGTCTAGGACTTGTTTGGGACAGTCTGTGGCCGTCTGGGACAGTCTACGACTTGTTTGGGACAGACTGGGACCATCTGGGACCTTCTGGGACAGTCAGGGACTTGTTTGGAACAGTCTGCGACAGTTTGGGACCGTCTGGGACTTGTTTGGAACAGTCTGCGACAGTTTGGGACCGTCTGGGACTTGTTTGGAACAGTCTGCGACAGTTTGGGACAGTCTCGGACTTGTTTGCGACTGTCTGGGACAATCTGGGACAGTCTGGTACAATCTGGGACAGTCTGGGACTTGTTTGGAGCAGCCTGGGAAAGTCTGGGATAGTCTGGGACTTGTTTGGAACAGTCTGTGACAGTTTGGGACCGACTGGGACTTGTTTGGAACTGTCTGCATCAGTTTGGGACAGTCTAGGACTTGTTTGGGCCAGTCTGGGACAGTCTGGGACTTGTTTGGAACAGTCTGCGACAGTTTGGGATCGTCTGGGACTTGTTTGGAACAGTCTGCGATAGTTTGGGACAGTCTAGGACTTGTTTGGGACAGTCTGGGACTTGTTTGGCACAGTCTGGTACAATCTGGGACAGTCTGGGACTTGTTTGGAACAGCCTGGGAAAGTCTGGGATAGTCTGGGACTTGTTTGGAACAGTCTGCGACAGTTTGGGACAGTCTAGGACTTGTTTGGGACAGTCTGGGACCGTCTGGGACCGTCTGGGACAGTCTGGGACTTGTTTGGAACAGTCTGCGACAGTTTGGGACAGTCTGGGACTTGTTTGGAACAGTCTGCGACAGTTTGGGACAGTCTAGGACTTGTTTGGGACAGTCTGGGACCGTCTGGGACCTTCTGGGACAGTCTAGGAATTGTTTGGGACAGTCTGGGACCGTCTGGGACCGTCTGGGACAGTCTGGGACTTGTTTGGAACAGTCTGGGACTGTCTGGGACTTGTTTGCAACAGCCTGGGACAGTCTGGGGTAGTCTGGGACTTGTTTGGAACAGTCTGCGACAGTTTGGGACCGTCTGGGACTTGTTTGGAACAGTCTGCGAAAGTTTGGGACAGTCTAGGACTTGTTTGAGACAGTCTGGGACCTTCTGGCACAGTCTGGGACTTGTTTGGAACAGTCTGCGACAGTTTCGGACCGTCTGGGACTTGTTTGGAACAGTCTGCGACAGTCTGGGATAGTCTGGGACTTGTTTGGAACAGTCTGCGACAGTTTGAGACCGTCTGGGACTTGTTTGGAACAGTCCGCGACAGTTTGGGACAGTATAGGACTTGTTTGGGACAGTCTGGGACCGTCTGGGACCTTCTGGGACAGTCTGGGACTTGTTTGGAACAGTCTGCGACAGTCTGGGATAGTCTGGGACTTGTTTGAGACAGTCTGGTAACGTCTGGGTCCGTCTGGGACAGTCTAGGACTTGTTTGGGACAGTCTGGGACAATCTGGGACAGTCTGGGACTTGTTTGGAACAGCCTGGGAAAGTCTGGGATAGTCTGGGACTTGTTTGGAACAGTCTGTGACAGTTTGGGACCGACTGGGACTTGTTTGGAACTGTCTGCATCAGTTTGGGACAGTCTAGGACTTGTTTGGGCCAGTCTGGGTCCGTCTGGGACTTGTTTGGAACAGTCTGCGACAGTTTGGGACCGTCTGGGACTTGTTTGGAACAGTCTGCGACAGTTTGGGACAGTCTAGGAATTGTTTGCGACCGTCTGGGACAATCTGGGACAGTCTGGTTCTTGTTTGGAACAGTCTGCGACAGTTTTGGACAGTCTAGGACTTGTTTGGGACAGTCTGGGACTTGTTTGGCACAGTCTGGTACAATCTGGGACAGTCTGGGACTTGTTTGGTACAGCCTGGGAAAGTCTGGGATAGTCTGGGACTTGTTTGGAACAGTCTGCGACAGTTTGGGACAGTCTGGGACTTGTTTGGAACAGTCCGCGACAGTTTGGGACAGTATAGGACTTGTTTGGGACAGTCTGGGACCGTCTGGGACCTTCTGGGACAGTCTGGGACTTGTTTGGAACAGACTGCGACAGTTTGGGACCGTCTGGGACTTGTTTGGAACAGTCTGCGACAGTCTGGGATAGTCTGGGACTTGTTTGAGACAGTCTGGTAACGTCTGGGTCCGTCTGGGACAGTCTAGGACTTGTTTGGGACAGTCTGGGACAATCTGGGACAGTCTGGGACTTGTTTGGAACAGCCTGGGAAAGTCTGGGATAGTCTGGGACTTGTTTGGAACAGTCTGTGACAGTTTGGGACCGACTGGGACTTGTTTGGAACTGCCTGCATCAGTTTGGGACAGTCTAGGACTTGTTTGGGCCAGTCTGGGTCCGTCTGGGACTTGTTTGGAACAGTCTATGACAGTTTGGGACCGTCTGGGACTTGTTTGGAACAGTCTGCGACAGTTTGGGACAGTCTAGGACTTGTTTGCGACTGTCTGGGACAATCTGGGACAGTCTGGTTCTTGTTTGGAACAGTCTGCGACAGTTTTGGACAGTCTAGGACTTGTTTGGGACAGTCTGGGACTTGTTTGGCACAGTCTGGTACAATCTGGGACAGTCTGGGACTTGTTTGGAACAGCCTGGGAAAGTCTGGGATAGTCTGGGACTTGTTTGGAACAGTCTGCGACAGTTTGGGACCGTCTGGGACTTGTTTGGAACAGTCTGCGATAGTTTGGGACAGTCTAGGACTTGTTTGGGACAGTCTGGGACCGTCTGGGACCGTCTGGGACAGTCTGGGACTTGTTTGGAACAGTCTGCGACAGTTTGGGACAGTCTGGGACTTGTTTGGAACAGTCTGCGACAGTCTGGGATAGTCTGGGACTTGTTTGAGACAGTCTGGTAACGTCTGGGTCCGTCTGGGACAGTCTAGGACTTGTTTGGGACAGTCTGGGACAATCTGGGACAGTCTGGGACTTGTTTGGAACAGCCTGGGAAAGTCTGGGATAGTCTGGGACTTGTTTGGAACAGTCTGTGACAGTTTGGGACCGACTGGAACTTGTTTGGAACTGCCTGCATCAGTTTGGGACAGTCTAGGACTTGTTTGGGCCAGTCTGGGTCCGTCTGGGACTTGTTTGGAACAGTCTATGACAGTTTGGGACCGTCTGGGACTTGTTTGGAACAGTCTGCGACAGTTTGGGACAGTCTAGGACTTGTTTGCGACTGTCTGGGACAATCTGGGACAGTCTGGTTCTTGTTTGGAACAGTCTGCGACAGTTTTGGACAGTCTAGGACTTGTTTGGGACAGTCTGGGACTTGTTTGGCACAGTCTGGTACAATCTGGGACAGTCTGGGACTTGTTTGGAACAGCCTGGGAAAGTCTGGGATAGTCTGGGACTTGTTTGGAACAGTCTGCGACAGTTTGGGACCGTCTGGGACTTGTTTGGAACAGTCTGCGATAGTTTGGGACAGTCTAGGACTTGTTTGGGACAGTCTGGGACCGTCTGGGACCGTCTGGGACAGTCTGGGACTTGTTTGGAACAGTCTGCGACAGTTTGGGACAGTCTGGGACTTGTTTCGAACAGTCTGCGACAGTTTGGGACAGTCTGGGAATTGTTTGGAACAGTCTGCGACCGTTTGAGACCGTCTGGGACTTGTGTGGAACAGTCTGCGACAGTTTGGGACAGTCTAGGACTTGTTTGGGACAGTCTGTGGCCGTCTGGGACAGTCTACGACTTGTTTGGGACAGACTGGGACCATCTGGGACCTTCTGGGACAGTCAGGGACTTCTTTGGAACAGTCTACGAAAGTTTGGGACCGTCTGGGACTTGTTTGGAACAGTCTGCGACAGTTTGCGACCGTCTGGGTCTTGTTTGGAACAGTCTGCGACAGTCTGGGATAGTCTGGGACTTGTTTGAGACAGTCTGGTAACGTCTGGGTCCGTCTGGGACAGTCTAGGACTTGTTTGGGACAGTCTGGGACAATCTGGGACAGTCTGGGACTTGTTTGGAACAGCCTGGGACAGTCTGGCACAGTCTAGGACTTGTTTGGAAAAATCTGGGATCGTCTGGGACCTTCTGGAACAGTCTGGGACTTGTATGGAACAGTCTGCGACAGTTTGGGACCGTCTGGGACTTGTTTGGAACAGTCTGCGACCGTTTGAGACCGTCTGGGACTTGTGTGGAACAGTCTGCGACAGTTTGGGACAGTCTAGGACTTGTTTGGAACAGTCTGCGACAGTTTGGGACCGTCCGGGACTTGTTTGGAACAGTCTGCGACAGTCTGGGATAGTCTGGGACTTGTTTGAAACAGTCTGCGACAGATTGGGACCGTCTGGGACTTGTTTGGAACAGTCTGCGACCGTTTGAGACCGTCTGGGGCTTGTTTGGAACAGTCTGCGACAGTTTGGGACAGTCTAGGACTTGTTTGGGACAGTCTGTGGCCGTCTGGGACAGTCTAGGACTTGTTTGGAACAGTCTGCGACAGTTTGGGACCGTCTGGGACTTGTTTGGAACAGTCTGCGACAGTTTGGGACCGTCTGGGACTTGTTTGGAACAGTCTGCGACAATTTGGGACAGTCTAGGACTTGTTTGCGACTGTCTGGGACAGTCTGGGGCATTCTGGGTCTTGTTTGGAACAGTCTGCGACAGTTTTGGTCAGTCTAGGACTTGTTTGGGACAGTCTGGGACTTGTTTGGCACAGTCTGGTACAATCTGGGACAGTCTGGGACTTGTTTGGAACAGCCTGGGAAAGTCTGGGATAGTCTGGGACTTGTTTGGAACAGTCTGCGACAGTTTGGGACAGTCTAGGACTTGTTTGGGACAGTCTGGGACCGTCTGGGACCGTCTGGGACAGTCTGGGACTTGTTTGGAACAGTCTGCGACAGTTTGGGACAGTCTGGGACATGTTTGGAACAGTCTGCGACAGTTTGGGACAGTCTAGGACTTGTTTGGGACAGTCTGGGACCGTCTGGGACCTTCTGGGACAGTCTAGGAATTGTTTGGGACAGTTTGGGACCGTCTGGGACCGTCTGGGACCGTCTGGGACAGTCTGGGACTTGTTTGGAACAGTCTGGGACTGTCTGGGACTTGTTTGCAACAGCCTGGGACAGTCTGGGGTAGTCTGGGACTTGTTTGGAACAGTCTGCGACAGTTTGGGACCGTCTGGGACTTGTTTGGAACAGTCTGCGACAGTTTGGGACAGTCTAGGACTTGTTTGAGACAGTCTGGGACCTTCTGGGACAGTCTGGGACTTGTTTGGAACAGTCTGCGACAGTTTGAGACCGTCTGGGACTTGTTTGGAACAGTCCGCGACAGTTTGGGACAGTATAGGACTTGTTTGGGACAGTCTGGGACCGTCTGGGACCTTCTGGGATAGTCTGGGACTTGTTTGGAACAGTCTGCGACAGTTTGGGACCGTCTGGGACTTGTTTGGAACAGTCTGCGACAGTCTGGGATAGTCTGGGACTTGTTTGAGACAGTCTGGTAACGTCTGGGTCCGTCTGGGACAGTCTAGGACTTGTTTGGGACAGTCTGGGACAATCTGGGACAGTCTGGGACTTGTTTGGAACAGCCTGGGAAAGTCTGGGATAGTCTGGGACTTGTTTGGAACAGTCTGTGACAGTTTGGGACCGACTGGGACTTGTTTGGAACTGTCTGCATCAGTTTGGGACAGTCTAGGACTTGTTTGGGCCAGTCTGGGTCCGTCTGGGACTTGTTTGGAACAGTCTGCGACAGTTTGGGACCGTCTGGGACTTGTTTGGAACAGTCTGCGACAGTTTGGGACAGTCTAGGACTTGTTTGCGACTGTCTGGGACAATCTGGGACAGTCTGGTTCTTGTTTGGAACAGTCTGCGACAGTTTTGGACAGTCTAGGACTTGTTTGGGACAGTCTGGGACTTGTTTGGCACAGTCTGGTACAATCTGGGACAGTCTGGGACTTGTTTGGAACAGCCTGGGAAAGTCTGGGATAGTCTGGGACTTGTTTGGAACAGTCTGCGACAGTTTGGGACCGTCTGGGACTTGTTTGGAACAGTCTGCGATAGTTTGGGACAGTCTAGGACTTGTTTGGGACAGTCTGGGACCGTCTGGGACCGTCTGGGACAGTCTGGGACTTGTTTGGAACAGTCTGCGACAGTTTGGGACCGTCTGGGACTTGTTTGGAACAGTCTGCGACAGTCTGGGATAGTCTGGGACTTGTTTGAGACAGTCTGGTAACGTCTGGGTCCGTCTGGGACAGTCTAGGACTTGTTTGGGACAGTCTGGGACAATCTGGGACAGTCTGGGACTTGTTTGGAACAGCCTGGGAAAGTCTGGGATAGTCTGGGACTTGTTTGGAACAGTCTGCGACAGTTTGGGACCGTCTGGGACTTGTTTGGAACAGTCTGCGATAGTTTGGGACAGTCTAGGACTTGTTTGGGACAGTCTGGGACCGTCTGGGACCGTCTGGGACAGTCTGGGACTTGTTTGGAACAGTCTGCGACAGTTTGGGACAGTCTGGGACTTGTTTCGAACAGTCTGCGACAGTTTGGGACAGTCTGGGAATTGTTTGGAACAGTCTGCGACCGTTTGAGACCGTCTGGGACTTGTGTGGAACAGTCTGCGACAGTTTGGGACAGTCTAGGACTTGTTTGGGACAGTCTGTGGCCGTCTGGGACAGTCTACGACTTGTTTGGGACAGACTGGGACCATCTGGGACCTTCTGGGACAGTCAGGGACTTCTTTGGAACAGTCTACGAAAGTTTGGGACCGTCTGGGACTTGTTTGGAACAGTCTGCGACAGTTTGCGACCGTCTGGGTCTTGTTTGGAACAGTCTGCGACAGTCTGGGATAGTCTGGGACTTGTTTGAGACAGTCTGGTAACGTCTGGGTCCGTCTGGGACAGTCTAGGACTTGTTTGGGACAGTCTGGGACAATCTGGGACAGTCTGGGACTTGTTTGGAACAGCCTGGGACAGTCTGGCACAGTCTAGGACTTGTTTGGAAAAATCTGGGATCGTCTGGGACCTTCTGGAACAGTCTGGGACTTGTATGGAACAGTCTGCGACAGTTTGGGACCGTCTGGGACTTGTTTGGAACAGTCTGCGACCGTTTGAGACCGTCTGGGACTTGTGTGGAACAGTCTGCGACAGTTTGGGACAGTCTAGGACTTGTTTGGAACAGTCTGCGACAGTTTGGGACCGTCCGGGACTTGTTTGGAACAGTCTGCGACAGTCTGGGATAGTCTGGGACTTGTTTGAAACAGTCTGCGACAGATTGGGACCGTCTGGGACTTGTTTGGAACAGTCTGCGACCGTTTGAGACCGTCTGGGGCTTGTTTGGAACAGTCTGCGACAGTTTGGGACAGTCTAGGACTTGTTTGGGACAGTCTGTGGCCGTCTGGGACAGTCTAGGACTTGTTTGGAACAGTCTGCGACAGATTGGGACCGTCTGGGACTTGTTTGGAACAGTCTGCGACAGTTTGGGACCGTCTGGGACTTGTTTGGAACAGTCTGCGACAATTTGGGACAGTCTAGGACTTGTTTGCGACTGTCTGGGACAGTCTGGGGCATTCTGGGTCTTGTTTGGAACAGTCTGCGACAGTTTTGGTCAGTCTAGGACTTGTTTGGGACAGTCTGGGACTTGTTTGGCACAGTCTGGTACAATCTGGGACAGTCTGGGACTTGTTTGGAACAGCCTGGGAAAGTCTGGGATAGTCTGGGACTTGTTTGGAACAGTCTGCGACAGTTTGGGACAGTCTAGGACTTGTTTGGGACAGTCTGGGACCGTCTGGGACCGTCTGGGACAGTCTGGGACTTGTTTGGAACAGTCTGCGACAGTTTGGGACAGTCTGGGACATGTTTGGAACAGTCTGCGACAGTTTGGGACAGTCTAGGACTTGTTTGGGACAGTCTGGGACCGTCTGGGACCTTCTGGGACAGTCTAGGAATTGTTTGGGACAGTTTGGGACCGTCTGGGACCGTCTGGGACCGTCTGGGACAGTCTGGGACTTGTTTGGAACAGTCTGGGACTGTCTGGGACTTGTTTGCAACAGCCTGGGACAGTCTGGGGTAGTCTGGGACTTGTTTGGAACAGTCTGCGACAGTTTGGGACCGTCTGGGACTTGTTTGGAACAGTCTGCGACAGTTTGGGACAGTCTAGGACTTGTTTGAGACAGTCTGGGACCTTCTGGGACAGTCTGGGACTTGTTTGGAACAGTCTGCGACAGTTTGAGACCGTCTGGGACTTGTTTGGAACAGTCCGCGACAGTTTGGGACAGTATAGGACTTGTTTGGGACAGTCTGGGACCGTCTGGGACCTTCTGGGATAGTCTGGGACTTGTTTGGAACAGTCTGCGACAGTTTGGGACCGTCTGGGACTTGTTTGGAACAGTCTGCGACAGTCTGGGATAGTCTGGGACTTGTTTGAGACAGTCTGGTAACGTCTGGGTCCGTCTGGGACAGTCTAGGACTTGTTTGGGACAGTCTGGGACAATCTGGGACAGTCTGGGACTTGTTTGGAACAGCCTGGGAAAGTCTGGGATAGTCTGGGACTTGTTTGGAACAGTCTGTGACAGTTTGGGACCGACTGGGACTTGTTTGGAACTGTCTGCATCAGTTTGGGACAGTCTAGGACTTGTTTGGGCCAGTCTGGGTCCGTCTGGGACTTGTTTGGAACAGTCTGCGACAGTTTGGGACCGTCTGGGACTTGTTTGGAACAGTCTGCGACAGTTTGGGACAGTCTAGGACTTGTTTGCGACTGTCTGGGACAATCTGGGACAGTCTGGTTCTTGTTTGGAACAGTCTGCGACAGTTTTGGACAGTCTAGGACTTGTTTGGGACAGTCTGGGACTTGTTTGGCACAGTCTGGTACAATCTGGGACAGTCTGGGACTTGTTTGGAACAGCCTGGGAAAGTCTGGGATAGTCTGGGACTTGTTTGGAACAGTCTGCGACAGTTTGGGACCGTCTGGGACTTGTTTGGAACAGTCTGCGATAGTTTGGGACAGTCTAGGACTTGTTTGGGACAGTCTGGGACCGTCTGGGACCGTCTGGGACAGTCTGGGACTTGTTTGGAACAGTCTGCGACAGTTTGGGACCGTCTGGGACTTGTTTGGAACAGTCTGCGACAGTCTGGGATAGTCTGGGACTTGTTTGAGACAGTCTGGTAACGTCTGGGTCCGTCTGGGACAGTCTAGGACTTGTTTGGGACAGTCTGGGACAATCTGGGACAGTCTGGGACTTGTTTGGAACAGCCTGGGAAAGTCTGGGATAGTCTGGGACTTGTTTGGAACAGTCTGCGACAGTTTGGGACCGTCTGGGACTTGTTTGGAACAGTCTGCGATAGTTTGGGACAGTCTAGGACTTGTTTGGGACAGTCTGGGACCGTCTGGGACCTTCTGGGACAGTCTGGGACTTGTTTGGAACAGACTGCGACAGTTTGGGACCGTCTGGGACTTGTTTGGAACAGTCTGCGACAGTCTGGGATAGTCTGGGACTTGTTTGGAACAGTCTGCGACCGTTTGAGACCGTCTGGGACTTGTGTGGAACAGTCTGCGACAGTTTGGGACAGTCTAGGACTTGTTTGGGACAGTCTGTGGCCGTCTGGGACAGTCTACGACTTGTTTGGGACAGACTGGGACCATCTGGGACCTTCTGGGACAGTCAGGGACTTCTTTGGAACAGTCTGCGACAGTTTGGGACCGTCTGGGACTTGTTTGGAACAGTCTGCGACAGTTTGCGACCGTCTGGGTCTTGTTTGGAACAGTCTGCGACAGTCTGGGATAGTCTGGGACTTGTTTGAGACAGTCTGGTAACGTCTGGGTCCGTCTGGGACAGTCTAGGACTTGTTTGGGACAGTCTGGGACAATCTGGGACAGTCTGGGACTTGTTTGGAACAGCCTGGGACAGTCTGGCACAGTCTAGGACTTGTTTGGAAAAATCTGGGATCGTCTGGGACCTTCTGGAACAGTCTGGGACTTGTATGGAACAGTCTGCGACAGTTTGGGACCGTCTGGGACTTGTTTGGAACAGTCTGCGACCGTTTGAGACCGTCTGGGACTTGTGTGGAACAGTCTGCGACAGTTTGGGACAGTCTAGGACTTGTTTGGAACAGTCTGCGACAGTTTGGGACCGTCCCGGACTTGTTTGGAACAGTCTGCGACAGTCTGGGATAGTCTGGGACTTGTTTGAAACAGTCTGCGACAGATTGGGACCGTCTGGGACTTGTTTGGAACAGTCTGCGACCGTTTGAGACCGTCTGGGGCTTGTTTGGAACAGTCTGCGACAGTTTGGGACAGTCTAGGACTTGTTTGGGACAGTCTGTGGCCGTCTGGGACAGTCTAGGACTTGTTTGGAACAGTCTGCGACAGTTTGGGACCGTCTGGGACTTGTTTGGAACAGTCTGCGACAGTTTGGGACCGTCTGGGACTTGTTTGGAACAGTCTGCGACAATTTGGGACAGTCTAGGACTTGTTTGCGACTGTCTGGGACAGTCTGGGGCATTCTGGGTCTTGTTTGGAACAGTCTGCGACAGTTTTGGACAGTCTAGGACTTGTTTGGGACAGTCTGGGACTTGTTTGGCACAGTCTGGTACAATCTGGGACAGTCTGGGACTTGTTTGGAACAGCCTGGGAAAGTCTGGGATAGTCTGGGACTTGTTTGGAACAGTCTGCGACAGTTTGGGACAGTCTAGGACTTGTTTGGGACAGTCTGGGACCGTCTGGGACCGTCTGGGACAGTCTGGGACTTGTTTGGAACAGTCTGCGACAGTTTGGGACAGTCTGGGACATGTTTGGAACAGTCTGCGACAGTTTGGGACAGTCTAGGACTTGTTTGGGACAGTCTGGGACCGTCTGGGACCTTCTGGGACAGTCTAGGAATTGTTTGGGACAGTTTGGGACCGTCTGGGACCGTCTGGGACAGTCTGGGACTTGTTTGGAACAGTCTGGGACAGTCTGGGGTAGTCTGGGACTTGTTTGGAACAGTCTGCGACAGTTTGGGACCGTCTGGGACTTGTTTGGAACAGTCTGCGACAGTTTGGGACAGTCTAGGACTTGTTTGAGACAGTCTGGGACCTTCTGGGACAGTCTGGGACTTGTTTGGAACAGTCTGCGACAGTTTGAGACCGTCTGGGACTTGTTTGGAACAGTCCGCGACAGTTTGGGACCGTCTGGGACTTGTTTGGGACAGTCTGGGACCGTCTGGGACCTTCTGGGACAGTCTGGGACTTGTTTGGAACAGTCTGCGACAGTTTGGGACCGTCTGGGACTTGTTTGGAACAGTCTGCGACAGTCTGGGATAGTCTGGGACTTGTTTGAGACAGTCTGGTAACGTCTGGGTCCGTCTGGGACAGTCTAGGACTTGTTTGGAACAGTCTGTGACAGTTTGGGACCGACTGGGACTTGTTTGGAACTGTCTGCATAAGTTTGGGACAGTCTAGGACTTGTTTGGGCCAGTCTGGGTCCGTCTGGGACTTGTTTGGAACAGTCTGCGACAGTTTGGGACCGTCTGGGACTTGTTTGGAACAGTCTGCGACAGTTTGGGACAGTCTAGGACTTGTTTGCGACTGTCTGGGACAATCTGGGACAGTCTGGTTCTTGTTTGGAACAGTCTGCGACAGTTTTGGACAGTCTAGGACTTGTTTGGGACAGTCTGGGACTTGTTTGGCACAGTCTGGTACAATCTGGGACAGTCTGGGACTTGTTTGGAACAGCCTGGGAAAGTCTGGGATAGTCTGGGACTTGTTTGGAACAGTCTGCGACAGTTTGGGACCGTCTGGGACTTGTTTGGAACAGTCTGCGATAGTTTGGGACAGTCTAGGACTTGTTTGGGACAGTCTGGGACCGTCTGGGACAGTCTGGGACTTGTTTGGAACAGTCTGCGACAGTTTGGGACAGTCTGGGACTTGTTTGGAACAGTCCGCGACAGTTTGGGACAGTATAGGACTTGTTTGGGACAGTCTGGGACCGTCTGGGACCTTCTGGGACAGTCTGGGACTTGTTTGGAACAGTCTGCGACAGTTTGGGACCGTCTGGGACTTGTTTGGAACAGTCTGCGACAGTCTGGGATAGTCTGGGACTTGTTTGAGACAGTCTGGTAACGTCTGGGTCCGTCTGGGACAGTCTAGGACTTGTTTGGGACAGTCTGGGACAATCTGGGACAGTCTGGGACTTGTTTGGAACAGCCTGGGAAAGTCTGGGATAGTCTGGGACTTGTTTGGAACAGTCTGTGACAGTTTGGGACCGACTGGGACTTGTTTGGAACTGTCTGCATCAGTTTGGGACAGTCTAGGACTTGTTTGGGCCAGTCTGGGTCCGTCTGGGACTTGTTTGGAACAGTCTGCGACAGTTTGGGACCGTCTGGGACTTGTTTGGAACAGTCTGCGACAGTTTGGGACAGTCTAGGACTTGTTTGCGACTGTCTGGGACAATCTGGGACAGTCTGGTTCTTGTTTGGAACAGTCTGCGACAGTTTTGGACAGTCTAGGACTTGTTTGGGACAGTCTGGGACTTGTTTGGCACAGTCTGGTACAATCTGGGACAGTCTGGGACTTGTTTGGAACAGCCTGGGAAAGTCTGGGATAGTCTGGGACTTGTTTGGAACAGTCTGCGACAGTTTGGGACCGTCTGGGACTTGTTTGGAACAGTCTGCGATAGTTTGGGACAGTCTAGGACTTGTTTGGGACAGTCTGGGACCGTCTGGGACCGTCTGGGACAGTCTGGGACTTGTTTGGAACAGTCTGCGACAGTTTGGGACAGTCTGGGACTTGTTTCGAACAGTCTGCGACAGTTTGGGACAGTCTGGGACTTGTTTGGAACAGTCTGCGACCGTTTGAGACCGTCTGGGACTTGTGTGGAACAGTCTGCGACAGTTTGGGACAGTCTAGGACTTGTTTGGGACAGTCTGTGGCCGTCTGGGACAGTCTACGACTTGTTTGGGACAGACTGGGACCATCTGGGACCTTCTGGGACAGTCAGGGACTTGTTTGGAACAGTCTGCGACAGTTTGGGACCGTCTGGGACTTGTTTGGAACAGTCTGCGACAGTTTGGGACCGTCTGGGACTTGTTTGGAACAGTCTGCGACAGTTTGGGACAGTCTCGGACTTGTTTGCGACTGTCTGGGACAATCTGGGACAGTCTGGTACAATCTGGGACAGTCTGGGACTTGTTTGGAGCAGCCTGGGAAAGTCTGGGATAGTCTGGGACTTGTTTGGAACAGTCTGTGACAGTTTGGGACCGACTGGGACTTGTTTGGAACTGTCTGCATCAGTTTGGGACAGTCTAGGACTTGTTTTGGCCAGTCTGGGACCGTCTGGGACTTGTTTGGAACAGTCTGCGACAGTTTGGGATCGTCTGGGACTTGTTTGGAACAGTCTGCGACAGTTTGGGACAGTCTAGGACTTGTTTGCGACTGTCTGGGACAATCTGGGGCAGTCTGGGACTTGTTTGGAACAGCCTGGGAAAGTCTGGGATAGTCTGGGACTTGTTTGGAACAGTCTGCGACAGTTTTGGACAGTCTAGGACTTGTTTGGGACAGTCTGGGACTTGTTTGGCACAGTCTGGTACAATCTGGGACAGTCTGGGACTTGTTTGGAACAGCCTGGGAAAGTCTGGGATAGTCTGGGACTTGTTTGGAACAGTCTGCGACAGTTTGGGACAGTCTAGGACTTGTTTGGGACAGTCTAGGACCGTCTGGGACCGTCTGGGACAGTCTGGGACTTGTTTGGAACAGTCTGCGACAGTTTGGGACAGTCTGGGACTTGTTTGGAACAGTCTGCGACAGTTTGGGACAGTCTAGGACTTGTTTGGGACAGTCTGGGACCGTCTGGGACCTTCTGAGACAGTCTAGGAATTGTTTGGGACAGTCTGGGACCGTCTGGGACCGTCTGGGACAGTCTGGGACTTGTTTGGAACAGTCTGCGACTGTCTGGGACTTGTTTGCAACAGCCTGGGACAGTCTGGGGTAGTCTGGGACTTGTTTGGAACAGTCTGCGACAGTTTGGGACCGTCTGGGACTTGTTTGAAACAGTCTGCGACAGTTTGGGACAGTCTAGGACTTGTTTGAGACAGTCTGCGACAGTCTGGGATAGTCTGGGACTTGTTTGGAACAGTCTGCGACAGTTTGAGACCGTCTGGGACTTGTTTGGAACAGTCCGCGACAGTTTGGGACAGTATAGGACTTGTTTGGGACAGTCTGGGACCGTCTGGGACCTTCTGGGACAGTCTGGGACTTGTTTGGAACAGTCTGCGACAGTTAGGGACCGTCTGGGACTTGTTTGGAACAGTCTGCGACAGTCTGGGATAGTCTGGGACTTGTTTGAGACAGTCTGGTAACGTCTGGGTCCGTCTGGGATAGTCTAGGACTTGTTTGGGACAGTCTGGGACAATCTGGGACAGTCTGGGACTTGTTTGGAACAGCCTGGGAAAGTCTGGGATAGTCTGGGACTTGTTTGGAACAGTCTGTGACAGTTTGGGACCGACTGGGACTTGTTTGGAACTGTCTGCATCAGTTTGGGACAGTCTAGGACTTGTTTGGGCCAGTCTGGGTCCGTCTGGGACTTGTTTGGAACAGTCTGCGACAGTTTGGGACCGTCTGGGACTTGTTTGGAACAGTCTGCGACAGTTTGGGACAGTCTAGGACTTGTTTGCGACCGTCTGGGACAATCTGGGACAGTCTGGTTCTTGTTTGGAACAGTCTGCGACAGTTTTGGACAGTCTAGGACTTGTTTGGGACAGTCTGGGACTTGTTTGGCACAGTCTGGTACAATCTGGGACAGTCTGGGACTTGTTTGGTACAGCCTGGGAAAGTCTGGGATAGTCTGGGACTTGTTTGGTACAGTCTGCGACAGTTTGGGACAGTCTGGGACTTGTTTGGAACAGTCCGCGACAGTTTGGGACAGTATAGGACTTGTTTGGGACAGTCTGGGACCGTCTGGGACCTTCTGGGACAGTCTGGGACTTGTTTGGAACAGACTGCGACAGTTTGGGACCGTCTGGGACTTGTTTGGAACAGTCTGCGACAGTTAGGGACCGTCTGGGACTTGTTTGGAACAGTCTGCGACAGTCTGGGATAGTCTGGGACTTGTTTGAGACAGTCTGGTAACGTCTGGGTCCGTCTGGGATAGTCTAGGACTTGTTTGGGACAGTCTGGGACAATCTGGGACAGTCTGGGACTTGTTTGGAACAGCCTGGGAAAGTCTGGGATAGTCTGGGACTTGTTTGGAACAGTCTGTGACAGTTTGGGACCGACTGGGACTTGTTTGGAACTGTCTGCATCAGTTTGGGACAGTCTAGGACTTGTTTGGGCCAGTCTGGGTCCGTCTGGGACTTGTTTGGAACAGTCTGCGACAGTTTGGGACCGTCTGGGACTTGTTTGGAACAGTCTGCGACAGTTTGGGACAGTCTAGGACTTGTTTGCGACCGTCTGGGACAATCTGGGACAGTCTGGTTCTTGTTTGGAACAGTCTGCGACAGTTTTGGACAGTCTAGGACTTGTTTGGGACAGTCTGGGACTTGTTTGGCACAGTCTGGTACAATCTGGGACAGTCTGGGACTTGTTTGGTACAGCCTGGGAAAGTCTGGGATAGTCTGGGACTTGTTTGGTACAGTCTGCGACAGTTTGGGACAGTCTGGGACTTGTTTGGAACAGTCCGCGACAGTTTGGGACAGTATAGGACTTGTTTGGGACAGTCTGGGACCGTCTGGGACCTTCTGGGACAGTCTGGGACTTGTTTGGAACAGACTGCGACAGTTTGGGACCGTCTGGGACTTGTTTGGAACAGTCTGCGACAGTCTGGGATAGTCTGGGACTTGTTTGAGACAGTCTGGTAACGTCTGGGTCCGTCTGGGACAGTCTAGGACTTGTTTGGGACAGTCTGGGACAATCTGGGACAGTCTGGGACTTGTTTGGAACAGCCTGGGAAAGTCTGGGATAGTCTGGGACTTGTTTGGAACAGTCTGTGACAGTTTGGGACCGACTGGGACTTGTTTGGAACTGTCTGCATCAGTTTGGGACAGTCTAGGACTTGTTTGGGCCAGTCTGGGTCCGTCTGGGACTTGTTTGGAACAGTCTATGACAGTTTGGGACCGTCTGGGACTTGTTTGGAACAGTCTGCGACAGTTTGGGACAGTCTAGGACTTGTTTGCGACTGTCTGGGACAATCTGGGACAGTCTGGTTCTTGTTTGGAACAGTCTGCGACAGTTTTGGACAGTCTAGGACTTGTTTGGGACAGTCTGGGACTTGTTTGGCACAGTCTGGTACAATCTGGGACAGTCTGTGACTTGTTTGGAACAGCCTGGGAAAGTCTGGGATAGTCTGGGACTTGTTTGGAACAGTCTGCGACAGTTTGGGACCGTCTGGGACTTGTTTGGAACAGTCTATGATAGTTTGGGACAGTCTAGGACTTGTTTGGGACAGTCTGGGACCGTCTGGGACCGTCTGGGACAGTCTGGGACTTGTTTGGAACAGTCTGCGACAGTTTGGGACAGTCTGGGACTTGTTTCGAACAGTCTGCGACAGTTTGGGACAGTCTGGGAATTGTTTGGAACAGTCTGCGACCGTTTGAGACCGTCTGGGACTTGTGTGGAACAGTCTGCGACAGTTTGGGACAGTCTAGGACTTGTTTGGGACAGTCTGTGGCCGTCTGGGACAGTCTACGACTTGTTTGGGACAGACTGGGACCATCTGGGACCTTCTGGGACAGTCAGGGACTTGTTTGGAACAGTCTGCGACAGTTTGGGACCGTCTGGGACTTGTTTGGAACAGTCTGCGACAGTTTGCGACCGTCTGGGTCTTGTTTGGAACAGTCTGCGACAGTCTGGGATAGTCTGGGACTTGTTTGAGACAGTCTGGTAACGTCTGGGTCCGTCTGGGACAGTCTAGGACTTGTTTGGGACAGTCTGGGACAATCTGGGACAGTCTGGGACTTGTTTGGAACAGCCTGGGAACGTCTGGGATAGTCTGGGACTTGTTTGGAACAGTCTGTGACAGTTTGGGACCGACTGGGACTTGTTTGGAACAGTCTGCGACAGTTTGGGACCGTCTGGGACTTGTTTGGAACAGTCTGCGACAGTTTGGGACAGTCTAGGACTTGTTTGCGACTGTCTGGGACAATCTGGGACAGTCTGGTTCTTGTTTGGAACAGTCTGCGACAGTTTTGGACAGTCTAGGACTTGTTTGGGACAGTCTGGGACTTGTTTGGCACAGTCTGGTACAATCTGGGACAGTCTGGGACTTGTTTGGAACAGCCTGGGAAAGTCTGGGATAGTCTGGGACTTGTTTGGAACAGTCTGCGACAGTTTGGGACCGTCTGGGACTTGTTTGGAACAGTCTGCGATAGTTTGGGACAGTCTAGGACTTGTTTGGGACAGTCTGGGACCGTCTGGGACCGTCTGGGACAGTCTGGGACTTGTTTGGAACAGTCTGCGACAGTTTGGGACAGTCTGGGACTTGTTTCGAACAGTCTGCGACAGTTTGGGACAGTCTGGGACTTGTTTGGAACAGTCTGCGACCGTTTGAGACCGTCTGGGACTTGTGTGGAACAGTCTGCGACAGTTCGGGACAGTCTAGGACTTGTTTGGGACAGTCTGTGGCCGTCTGGGACAGTCTACGACTTGTTTGGGACAGACTGGGACCATCTGGGACCTTCTGGGACAGTCAGGGACTTGTTTGGAACAGTCTGCGACAGTTTGGGACCGTCTGGGACTTGTTTGGAACAGTCTGCGACAGTTTGGGACCGTCTGGGTCTTGTTTGGAACAGTCTGCGATAGTTTGGGACAGTCTAGGACTTGTTTGGGACAGTCTGGGACCGTCTGGGACCGTCTGGGACAGTCTGGGACTTGTTTGGAACAGTCTGCGACAGTTTGGGACAGTCTGGGACTTGTTTGGAACAGTCCGCGACAGTTTGGGACAGTATAGGACTTGTTTGGGACAGTCTGGGACCGTCTGGGACCTTCTGGGACAGTCTGGGACTTGTTTGGAACAGTCTGCGACAGTTTGGGACCGTCTGGGACTTGTTTGGAACAGTCTGCGACAGTCTGGGATAGTCTGGGACTTGTTTGAGACAGTCTGGTAACGTCTGGGTCCGTCTGGGACAGTCTAGGACTTGTTTGGGACAGTCTGGGACAATCTGGGACAGTCTGGGACTTGTTTGGAACAGCCTGGGAAAGTCTGGGATAGTCTGGGACTTGTTTGGAACAGTCTGTGACAGTTTGGGACCGACTGGGACTTGTTTGGAACTGTCTGCATCAGTTTGGGACAGTCTAGGACTTGTTTGGGCCAGTCTGGGTCCGTCTGGGACTTGTTTGGAACAGTCTGCGACAGTTTGGGACAGTCTAGGACTTGTTTGGGACAGTCTAGGACCGTCTGGGACCGTCTGGGACAGTCTGGGACTTGTTTGGAACAGTCTGCGACAGTTTGGGACAGTCTGGGACTTGTTTGGAACAGTCTGCGACAGTTTGGGACAGTCTAGGACTTGTTTGGGACAGTCTGGGACCGTCTGGGACCTTCTGAGACAGTCTAGGAATTGTTTGGGACAGTCTGGGACCGTCTGGGACCGTCTGGGACAGTCTGGGACTTGTTTGGAACAGTCTGCGACTGTCTGGGACTTGTTTGCAACAGCCTGGGACAGTCTGGGGTAGTCTGGGACTTGTTTGGAACAGTCTGCGACAGTTTGGGACCGTCTGGGACTTGTTTGAAACAGTCTGCGACAGTTTGGGACAGTCTAGGACTTGTTTGAGACAGTCTGGGACCTTCTGGCACAGTCTGGGACTTGTTTGGAACAGTCTGCGACAGTTTCGGACCGTCTGGGACTTGTTTGGAACAGTCTGCGACAGTCTGGGATAGTCTGGGACTTGTTTGGAACAGTCTGCGACAGTTTGAGACCGTCTGGGACTTGTTTGGAACAGTCCGCGACAGTTTGGGACAGTATAGGACTTGTTTGGGACAGTCTGGGACCGTCTGGGACCTTCTGGGACAGTCTGGGACTTGTTTGGAACAGTCTGCGACAGTTTGGGACCGTCTGGGACTTGTTTGGAACAGTCTGCGACAGTCTGGGATAGTCTGGGACTTGTTTGAGACAGTCTGGTAACGTCTGGGTCCGTCTGGGACAGTCTAGGACTTGTTTGGGACAGTCTGGGACAATCTGGGACAGTCTGGGACTTGTTTGGAACAGCCTGGGAAAGTCTGGGATAGTCTGGGACTTGTTTGGAACAGTCTGTGACAGTTTGGGACCGACTGGGACTTGTTTGGAACTGTCTGCATCAGTTTGGGACAGTCTAGGACTTGTTTGGGCCAGTCTGGGTCCGTCTGGGACTTGTTTGGAACAGTCTGCGACAGTTTGGGACCGTCTGGGACTTGTTTGGAACAGTCTGCGACAGTTTGGGACAGTCTAGGACTTGTTTGCGACCGTCTGGGACAATCTGGGACAGTCTGGTTCTTGTTTGGAACAGTCTGCGACAGTTTTGGACAGTCTAGGACTTGTTTGGGACAGTCTGGGACTTGTTTGGCACAGTCTGGTACAATCTGGGACAGTCTGGGACTTGTTTGGTACAGCCTGGGAAAGTCTGGGATAGTCTGGGACTTGTTTGGTACAGTCTGCGACAGTTTGGGACAGTCTGGGACTTGTTTGGAACAGTCCGCGACAGTTTGGGACAGTATAGGACTTGTTTGGGACAGTCTGGGACCGTCTGGGACCTTCTGGGACAGTCTGGGACTTGTTTGGAACAGACTGCGACAGTTTGGGACCGTCTGGGACTTGTTTGGAACAGTCTGCGACAGTCTGGGATAGTCTGGGACTTGTTTGAGACAGTCTGGTAACGTCTGGGTCCGTCTGGGACAGTCTAGGACTTGTTTGGGACAGTCTGGGACAATCTGGGACAGTCTGGGACTTGTTTGGAACAGCCTGGGAAAGTCTGGGATAGTCTGGGACTTGTTTGGAACAGTCTGTGACAGTTTGGGACCGACTGGGACTTGTTTGGAACTGTCTGCATCAGTTTGGGACAGTCTAGGACTTGTTTGGGCCAGTCTGGGTCCGTCTGGGACTTGTTTGGAACAGTCTATGACAGTTTGGGACCGTCTGGGACTTGTTTGGAACAGTCTGCGACAGTTTGGGACAGTCTAGGACTTGTTTGCGACTGTCTGGGACAATCTGGGACAGTCTGGTTCTTGTTTGGAACAGTCTGCGACAGTTTTGGACAGTCTAGGACTTGTTTGGGACAGTCTGGGACTTGTTTGGCACAGTCTGGTACAATCTGGGACAGTCTGTGACTTGTTTGGAACAGCCTGGGAAAGTCTGGGATAGTCTGGGACTTGTTTGGAACAGTCTGCGACAGTTTGAGACCGTCTGGGACTTGTTTGGAACAGTCCGCGACAGTTTGGGACAGTATAGGACTTGTTTGGGACAGTCTGGGACCGTCTGGGACCTTCTGGGACAGTCTGGGACTTGTTTGGAACAGTCTGCGACAGTTTGGGACCGTCTGGGACTTGTTTGGAACAGTCTGCGACAGTCTGGGATAGTCTGGGACTTGTTTGAGACAGTCTGGTAACGTCTGGGTCCGTCTGGGACAGTCTAGGACTTGTTTGGGACAGTCTGGGACAATCTGGGACAGTCTGGGACTTGTTTGGAACAGCCTGGGAAAGTCTGGGATAGTCTGGGACTTGTTTGGAACAGTCTGTGACAGTTTGGGACCGACTGGGACTTGTTTGGAACTGTCTGCATCAGTTTGGGACAGTCTAGGACTTGTTTGGGCCAGTCTGGGTCCGTCTGGGACTTGTTTGGAACAGTCTGCGACAGTTTGGGACCGTCTGGGACTTGTTTGGAACAGTCTGCGACAGTTTGGGACAGTCTAGGACTTGTTTGCGACCGTCTGGGACAATCTGGGACAGTCTGGTTCTTGTTTGGAACAGTCTGCGACAGTTTTGGACAGTCTAGGACTTGTTTGGGACAGTCTGGGACTTGTTTGGCACAGTCTGGTACAATCTGGGACAGTCTGGGACTTGTTTGGTACAGCCTGGGAAAGTCTGGGATAGTCTGGGACTTGTTTGGTACAGTCTGCGACAGTTTGGGACAGTCTGGGACTTGTTTGGAACAGTCCGCGACAGTTTGGGACAGTATAGGACTTGTTTGGGACAGTCTGGGACCGTCTGGGACCTTCTGGGACAGTCTGGGACTTGTTTGGAACAGACTGCGACAGTTTGGGACCGTCTGGGACTTGTTTGGAACAGTCTGCGACAGTCTGGGATAGTCTGGGACTTGTTTGAGACAGTCTGGTAACGTCTGGGTCCGTCTGGGACAGTCTAGGACTTGTTTGGGACAGTCTGGGACAATCTGGGACAGTCTGGGACTTGTTTGGAACAGCCTGGGAAAGTCTGGGATAGTCTGGGACTTGTTTGGAACAGTCTGTGACAGTTTGGGACCGACTGGGACTTGTTTGGAACTGTCTGCATCAGTTTGGGACAGTCTAGGACTTGTTTGGGCCAGTCTGGGTCCGTCTGGGACTTGTTTGGAACAGTCTATGACAGTTTGGGACCGTCTGGGACTTGTTTGGAACAGTCTGCGACAGTTTGGGACAGTCTAGGACTTGTTTGCGACTGTCTGGGACAATCTGGGACAGTCTGGTTCTTGTTTGGAACAGTCTGCGACAGTTTTGGACAGTCTAGGACTTGTTTGGGACAGTCTGGGACTTGTTTGGCACAGTCTGGTACAATCTGGGACAGTCTGTGACTTGTTTGGAACAGCCTGGGAAAGTCTGGGATAGTCTGGGACTTGTTTGGAACAGTCTGCGACAGTTTGGGACCGTCTGGGACTTGTTTGGAACAGTCTATGATAGTTTGGGACAGTCTAGGACTTGTTTGGGACAGTCTGGGACCGTCTGGGACCGTCTGGGACAGTCTGGGACTTGTTTGGAACAGTCTGCGACAGTTTGGGACAGTCTGGGACTTGTTTCGAACAGTCTGCGACAGTTTGGGACAGTCTGGGAATTGTTTGGAACAGTCTGCGACCGTTTGAGACCGTCTGGGACTTGTGTGGAACAGTCTGCGACAGTTTGGGACAGTCTAGGACTTGTTTGGGACAGTCTGTGGCCGTCTGGGACAGTCTACGACTTGTTTGGGACAGACTGGGACCATCTGGGACCTTCTGGGACAGTCAGGGACTTGTTTGGAACAGTCTGCGACAGTTTGGGACCGTCTGGGACTTGTTTGGAACAGTCTGCGACAGTTTGCGACCGTCTGGGTCTTGTTTGGAACAGTCTGCGACAGTCTGCGACAGTTTGGGACCGTCTGGGACTTGTTTGGAACAGTCTGCGACAGTTTGGGACAGTCTAGGACTTGTTTGCGACTGTCTGGGACAATCTGGGACAGTCTGGTTCTTGTTTGGAACAGTCTGCGACAGTTTTGGACAGTCTAGGACTTGTTTGGGACAGTCTGGGACTTGTTTGGCACAGTCTGGTACAATCTGGGACAGTCTGGGACTTGTTTGGAACAGCCTGGGAAAGTCTGGGATAGTCTGGGACTTGTTTGGAACAGTCTGCGACAGTTTGGGACCGTCTGGGACTTGTTTGGAACAGTCTGCGATAGTTTGGGACAGTCTAGGACTTGTTTGGGACAGTCTGGGACCGTCTGGGACCGTCTGGGACAGTCTGGGACTTGTTTGGAACAGTCTGCGACAGTTTGGGACAGTCTGGGACTTGTTTCGAACAGTCTGCGACAGTTTGGGACAGTCTGGGACTTGTTTGGAACAGTCTGCGACCGTTTGAGACCGTCTGGGACTTGTGTGGAACAGTCTGCGACAGTTCGGGACAGTCTAGGACTTGTTTGGGACAGTCTGTGGCCGTCTGGGACAGTCTACGACTTGTTTGGGACAGACTGGGACCATCTGGGACCTTCTGGGACAGTCAGGGACTTGTTTGGAACAGTCTGCGACAGTTTGGGACCGTCTGGGACTTGTTTGGAACAGTCTGCGACAGTTTGGGACCGTCTGGGTCTTGTTTGGAACAGTCTGCGATAGTTTGGGACAGTCTAGGACTTGTTTGGGACAGTCTGGGACCGTCTGGGACCGTCTGGGACAGTCTGGGACTTGTTTGGAACAGTCTGCGACAGTTTGGGACAGTCTGGGACTTGTTTGGAACAGTCCGCGACAGTTTGGGACAGTATAGGACTTGTTTGGGACAGTCTGGGACCGTCTGGGACCTTCTGGGACAGTCTGGGACTTGTTTGGAACAGTCTGCGACAGTTTGGGACCGTCTGGGACTTGTTTGGAACAGTCTGCGACAGCCTGGGATAGTCTGGGACTTGTTTGAGACAGTCTGGTAACGTCTGGGTCCGTCTGGGACAGTCTAGGACTTGTTTGGGACAGTCTGGGACAATCTGGGACAGTCTGGGACTTGTTTGGAACAGCCTGGGAAAGTCTGGGATAGTCTGGGACTTGTTTGGAACAGTCTGTGACAGTTTGGGACCGACTGGGACTTGTTTGGAACTGTCTGCATCAGTTTGGGACAGTCTAGGACTTGTTTGGGCCAGTCTGGGTCCGTCTGGGACTTGTTTGGAACAGTCTGCGACAGTTTGGGACCGTCTGGGACTTGTTTGGAACAGTCTGCGACAGTTTGGGACAGTCTAGGAATTGTTTGCGACCGTCTGGGACAATCTGGGACAGTCTGGTTCTTGTTTGGAACAGTCTGCGACAGTTTTGGACAGTCTAGGACTTGTTTGGGACAGTCTGGGACTTGTTTGGCACAGTCTGGTACAATCTGGGACAGTCTGGGACTTGTTTGGTACAGCCTGGGAAAGTCTGGGATAGTCTGGGACTTGTTTGGAACAGTCTGCGACAGTTTGGGACAGTCTGGGACTTGTTTGGAACAGTCCGCGACAGTTTGGGACAGTATAGGACTTGTTTGGGACAGTCTGGGACCTTCTGGGACAGTCTGGGACTTGTTTGGAACAGACTGCGACAGTTTGGGACCGTCTGGGACTTGTTTGGAACAGTCTGCGACAGTCTGGGATAGTCTGGGACTTGTTTGAGACAGTCTGGTAACGTCTGAGTCCGTCTGGGACAGTCTAGGACTTGTTTGGGACAGTCTGGGACAATCTGGGATAGTCTGGGACTTGTTTGGAACAGTCTGTGACAGTTTGGGACCGACTGGGACTTGTTTGGAACTGCCTGCATCAGTTTGGGACAGTCTAGGACTTGTTTGGGCCAGTCTGGGTCCGTCTGGGACTTGTTTGGAACAGTCTATGACAGTTTGGGACCGTCTGGGACTTGTTTGGAACAGTCTGCGACAGTTTGGGACAGTCTAGGACTTGTTTGCGACTGTCTGGGACAATCTGGGACAGTCTGGTTCTTGTTTGGAACAGTCTGCGACAGTTTTGGACAGTCTAGGACTTGTTTGGGACAGTCTGGGACTTGTTTGGCACAGTCTGGTACAATCTGGGACAGTCTGTGACTTGTTTGGAACAGCCTGGGAAAGTCTGGGATAGTCTGGGACTTGTTTGGAACAGTCTGCGACAGTTTGGGACCGTCTGGGACTTGTTTGGAACAGTCTATGATAGTTTGGGACAGTCTAGGACTTGTTTGGGACAGTCTGGGACCGTCTGGGACCGTCTGGGACAGTCTGGGACTTGTTTGGAACAGTCTGCGACAGTTTGGGACAGTCTGGGACTTGTTTCGAACAGTCTGCGACAGTTTGGGACAGTCTGGGAATTGTTTGGAACAGTCTGCGACCGTTTGAGACCGTCTGGGACTTGTGTGGAACAGTCTGCGACAGTTTGGGACAGTCTAGGACTTGTTTGGGACAGTCTGTGGCCGTCTGGGACAGTCTACGACTTGTTTGGGACAGACTGGGACCATCTGGGACCTTCTGGGACAGTCAGGGACTTGTTTGGAACAGTCTGCGACAGTTTGGGACCGTCTGGGACTTGTTTGGAACAGTCTGCGACAGTTTGCGACCGTCTGGGTCTTGTTTGGAACAGTCTGCGACAGTCTGCGACAGTTTGGGACCGTCTGGGACTTGTTTGGAACAGTCTGCGACAGTTTGGGACAGTCTAGGACTTGTTTGCGACTGTCTGGGACAATCTGGGACAGTCTGGTTCTTGTTTGGAACAGTCTGCGACAGTTTTGGACAGTCTAGGACTTGTTTGGGACAGTCTGGGACTTGTTTG
This sequence comes from Cephus spinipes, assembly GCA_963971525.1. Taxonomy (NCBI): domain Eukaryota; kingdom Metazoa; phylum Arthropoda; class Insecta; order Hymenoptera; family Cephidae; genus Cephus; species Cephus spinipes. The sequence continues at coordinate 9,943,924 of OZ020581.1, read as the reverse complement.
GCACAGTCTGGTACAATCTGGGACAGTCTGGGACTTGTTTGGAACAGCCTGGGAAAGTCTGGGATAGTCTGGGACTTGTTTGGAACAGTCTGCGACAGTTTGGGACCGTCTGGGACTTGTTTGGAACAGTCTGCGATAGTTTGGGACAGTCTAGGACTTGTTTGGGACAGTCTGGGACCGTCTGGGACCGTCTGGGACAGTCTGGGACTTGTTTGGAACAGTCTGCGACAGTTTGGGACAGTCTGGGACTTGTTTCGAACAGTCTGCGACAGTTTGGGACAGTCTGGGACTTGTTTGGAACAGTCTGCGACCGTTTGAGACCGTCTGGGACTTGTGTGGAACAGTCTGCGACAGTTCGGGACAGTCTAGGACTTGTTTGGGACAGTCTGTGGCCGTCTGGGACAGTCTACGACTTGTTTGGGACAGACTGGGACCATCTGGGACCTTCTGGGACAGTCAGGGACTTGTTTGGAACAGTCTGCGACAGTTTGGGACCGTCTGGGACTTGTTTGGAACAGTCTGCGACAGTTTGGGACCGTCTGGGTCTTGTTTGGAACAGTCTGCGATAGTTTGGGACAGTCTAGGACTTGTTTGGGACAGTCTGGGACCGTCTGGGACCGTCTGGGACAGTCTGGGACTTGTTTGGAACAGTCTGCGACAGTTTGGGACAGTCTGGGACTTGTTTGGAACAGTCCGCGACAGTTTGGGACAGTATAGGACTTGTTTGGGACAGTCTGGGACCGTCTGGGACCTTCTGGGACAGTCTGGGACTTGTTTGGAACAGTCTGCGACAGTTTGGGACCGTCTGGGACTTGTTTGGAACAGTCTGCGACAGCCTGGGATAGTCTGGGACTTGTTTGAGACAGTCTGGTAACGTCTGGGTCCGTCTGGGACAGTCTAGGACTTGTTTGGGACAGTCTGGGACAATCTGGGACAGTCTGGGACTTGTTTGGAACAGCCTGGGAAAGTCTGGGATAGTCTGGGACTTGTTTGGAACAGTCTGTGACAGTTTGGGACCGACTGGGACTTGTTTGGAACTGTCTGCATCAGTTTGGGACAGTCTAGGACTTGTTTGGGCCAGTCTGGGTCCGTCTGGGACTTGTTTGGAACAGTCTGCGACAGTTTGGGACCGTCTGGGACTTGTTTGGAACAGTCTGCGACAGTTTGGGACAGTCTAGGAATTGTTTGCGACCGTCTGGGACAATCTGGGACAGTCTGGTTCTTGTTTGGAACAGTCTGCGACAGTTTTGGACAGTCTAGGACTTGTTTGGGACAGTCTGGGACTTGTTTGGCACAGTCTGGTACAATCTGGGACAGTCTGGGACTTGTTTGGTACAGCCTGGGAAAGTCTGGGATAGTCTGGGACTTGTTTGGAACAGTCTGCGACAGTTTGGGACAGTCTGGGACTTGTTTGGAACAGTCCGCGACAGTTTGGGACAGTATAGGACTTGTTTGGGACAGTCTGGGACCTTCTGGGACAGTCTGGGACTTGTTTGGAACAGACTGCGACAGTTTGGGACCGTCTGGGACTTGTTTGGAACAGTCTGCGACAGTCTGGGATAGTCTGGGACTTGTTTGAGACAGTCTGGTAACGTCTGAGTCCGTCTGGGACAGTCTAGGACTTGTTTGGGACAGTCTGGGACAATCTGGGATAGTCTGGGACTTGTTTGGAACAGTCTGTGACAGTTTGGGACCGACTGGGACTTGTTTGGAACTGCCTGCATCAGTTTGGGACAGTCTAGGACTTGTTTGGGCCAGTCTGGGTCCGTCTGGGACTTGTTTGGAACAGTCTATGACAGTTTGGGACCGTCTGGGACTTGTTTGGAACAGTCTGCGACAGTTTGGGACAGTCTAGGACTTGTTTGCGACTGTCTGGGACAATCTGGGACAGTCTGGTTCTTGTTTGGAACAGTCTGCGACAGTTTTGGACAGTCTAGGACTTGTTTGGGACAGTCTGGGACTTGTTTGGCACAGTCTGGTACAATCTGGGACAGTCTGGGACTTGTTTGGAACAGCCTGGGAAAGTCTGGGATAGTCTGGGACTTGTTTGGAACAGTCTGCGACAGTTTGGGACCGTCTGGGTCTTGTTTGGAACAGTCTGCGATAGTTTGGGACAGTCTAGGACTTGTTTGGGACAGTCTGGGACCGTCTGGGACCGTCTGGGACAGTCTGGGACTTGTTTGGAACAGTCTGCGACAGTTTGGGACAGTCTGGGACTTGTTTCGAACAGTCTGCGACAGTTTGGGACAGTCTGGGAATTGTTTGGAACAGTCTGCGACCGTTTGAGACCGTCTGGGACTTGTGTGGAACAGTCTGCGACAGTTTGGGACAGTCTAGGACTTGTTTGGGACAGTCTGTGGCCGTCTGGGACAGTCTACGACTTGTTTGGGACAGACTGGGACCATCTGGGACCTTCTGGGACAGTCAGGGACTTGTTTGGAACAGTCTGCGACAGTTTGGGACCGTCTGGGACTTGTTTGGAACAGTCTGCGACAGTTTGCGACCGTCTGGGTCTTGTTTGGAACAGTCTGCGACAGTCTGGGATAGTCTGGGACTTGTTTGAGACAGTCTGGTAACGTCTGGGTCCGTCTGGGACAGTCTAGGACTTGTTTGGGACAGTCTGGGACAATCTGGGACAGTCTGGGACTTGTTTGGAACAGCCTGGGAAAGTCTGGGTCAGTCTGGGACTTGTTTGGAACAGTCTGTGACAGTTTGGAACCGACTGGGACTTGTTTGGAACTGTCTGCATCAGTTTGGGACAGTCTAGGACTTGTTTGGGACAGTCTGGGACAATCTGGGACAGTCTGGGACTTGTTTGGAACAGCCTGGGAAAGTCTGGGATAGTCTGGGACTTGTTTGGAACAGTCTGTGACAGTTTGGGACCGACTGGGACTTGTTTGGAACAGTCTGCGACAGTTTGGGACCGTCTGGGACTTGTTTGGAACAGTCTGCGACAGTTTGGGACAGTCTAGGACTTGTTTGCGACTGTCTGGGACAATCTGGGACAGTCTGGTTCTTGTTTGGAACAGTCTGCGACAGTTTTGGACAGTCTAGGACTTGTTTGGGACAGTCTGGGACTTGTTTGGCACAGTCTGGTACAATCTGGGACAGTCTGGGACTTGTTTGGAACAGCCTGGGAAAGTCTGGGATAGTCTGGGACTTGTTTGGAACAGTCTGCGACAGTTTGGGACAGTCTGGGACTTGTTTGGAACAGTCCGCGACAGTTTGGGACAGTATAGGACTTGTTTGGGACAGTCTGGGACCGTCTGGGACCTTCTGGGACAGTCTGGGACTTGTTTGGAACAGTCTGCGACAGTTTGGGACCGTCTGGGACTTGTTTGGGACAGTCTGCGACAGTTTGGGACAGTCTAGGACTTGTTTGGGACAGTCTGGGACCGTCTGGGACCGTCTGGGACAGTCTGGGACTTGTTTGGAACAGTCTGCGACAGTTTGGGACAGACTGGGACTTGTTTGGAACAGTCCGCGACAGTTTGGGACAGTATAGGACTTGTTTGGGACAGTCTGGGACCGTCTGGGACCTTCTGGGACAGTCTGGGACTTGTTTGGAACAGTCTGCGACAGTTTGGGACCGTCTGGGACTTGTTTGGAACAGTCTGCGACAGTCTGGGATAGTCTGGGACTTGTTTGAGACAGTCTGGTAACGTCTGGGTCCGTCTGGGGCAGTCTAGGACTTGTTTGGGACAGTCTGGGACAATCTGGGACAGTCTGGGACTTGTTTGGAACAGTCTGCGACAGTTTGGGACCGTCTGGGACTTGTTTGGAAAAGTCTGCGATAGTTTGGGACAGTCTAGGACTTGTTTGAGACAGTCTGGGACCTTCTGGGACAGTCTGGGACTTGTTTGGAACAGTCTGCGACAGTTTGGGACCGTCTGGGACTTGTTTGGAACAGTCTGCGACAGTCTGGGATAGTCTGGGACTTGTTTGGAACAGTCTGCGACAGTTTGAGACCGTCTGGGACTTGTTTGGAACAGTCCGCGACAGTTTGGGACAGTATAGGACTTGTTTGGGACAGTCTGGGACCATCTGGGACCGTCTGGGACAGTCTGGGAGTTGTTTGGAACAGTCTGCGACAGTTTGGGACAGTCTGGGACATGTTTGGAACAGTCCGCGACAGTTTGGGACAGTATAGGACTTGTTTGGGACAGTCTGGGACCGTCTGGGACCTTCTGGGACAGTCTGGGACTTGTTTGGAACAGTCTGCGACAGTTTGGGACCGTCTGGGACTTGTTTGGAACAGTCTGCGACAGTCTGGGATAGTCTGGGACTTGTTTGAGGCAGTCTGGTAACGTCTGGGTCCGTCTGGGACAGTCTAGGACTTGTTTGGGACAGTCTGGGACAATCTGGGACAGTCTGGGACTTGTTTGGAACAGCCTGGGAAAGTCTGGGATAGTCTGGGACTTGTTTGGAACAGTCTGTGACAGTTTGGGACCGACTGGGACTTGTTTGGAACTGTCTGCATCAGTTTGGGACAGTCTAGGACTTGTTTGGGCCAGTCTGGGTCCGTCTGGGACTTGTTTGGAACAGTCTGCGACAGTTTGGGACCGTCTGGGACTTGTTTGGAACAGTCTGCGACAGTTTGGGACAGTCTAGGACTTGTTTGCGACCGTCTGGGACAATCTGGGACAGTCTGGTTCTTGTTTGGAACAGTCTGCGACAGTTTGGGACCGTCTGGGACTTGTTTGGGACAGTCTGCGACAGTTTAGGACAGTCTAGGACTTGTTTGCGACTGTCTGGGACAATCTGGGACAGTCTGGGACTTGTTTGGAACAGCCTGGGAAAGTCTGGGATAGTCTGGGACTTGTTTGGAACAGTCTGTGACAGTTTGGGACCGACTGGGACTTGTTTGGAACTGTCTGCATCAGTTTGGGACAATCTAGGACTTGTTTGGGCCAGTCTGGGTCCGTCTGGGACTTGTTTGGAACAGTCTGCGACAGTTTGGGACCGTCTGGGACTTGTTTGGAACAGTCTGCGACAGTTTGGGACAGTCTAGGACTTGTTTGCGACTGTCTGGGACAATCTCGGACAGTCTGGTTCTTGTTTGGAACAGTCTGCGACAGTTTTGGACAGTCTAGGACTTGTTTGGGACAGTCTGGGACTTGTTTGGCACAGTCTGGTACAATCTGGGACAGTCTGGGACTTGTTTGGAACAGCCTGGGAAAGTCTGGGATAGTCTGGGACTTGTTTGGAACAGTCTGCGACAGTTTGGGACCGCCTGGGACTTGTTTGGAACAGTCTGCGATAGTTTGGGACAGTCTAGGACTTGTTTGGGACAGTCTGGGACCGTCTGGGACCGTCTGGGACAGTCTGGGACATGTTTGGAACAGTCTGCGACAGTTTGGGACAGTCTGGGACTTGTTTGGAACAGTCTGCGACAGTTTGGGACAGTCTAGGACTTGTTTGGGACAGTCTGGGACCGTCTGGGACCTTCTGGGACAGTCTAGGAATTGTTTGGGACAGTCTGGGACCGTCTGGGACCGTCTGGGACAGTCTGGGACTTGTTTGGAACAGTCTGGGACTGTCTGGGACTTGTTTTCAACAGCCTGGGACAGTCTGGGGTAGTCTGGGACTTGTTTGGAACAGTCTGCGACAGTTTGGGACCGTCTGGGACTTGTTTGGAAAAGTCTGCGACAGTTTGGGACAGTCTAGGACTTGTTTGAGACAGTCTGGGACCTTCTGGGACAGTCTGGGACTTGTTTGGAACAGTCTGCGACAGTTTGAGACCGTCTGGGACTTGTTTGGAACAGTCCGCGACAGTTTGGGACAGTATAGGACTTGTTTGGGACAGTCTGGGAACGTCTGGGACCTTCTGGGACAGTCTGGGACTTGTTTGGAACAGTCTGCGACAGTTTGGGACCGTCTGGGACTTGTTTGGAACAGTCTGCGACAGTCTGGGATAGTCTGGGACTTGTTTGAGACAGTCTGGTAACGTCTGGGTCCGTCTGGGACAGTCTAGGACTTGTTTGGGACAGTCTGGGACAATCTGGGACAGTCTGGGACTTGTTTGGAACAGCCTGGGAAAGTCTGGGATAGTCTGGGACTTGTTTGGAACAGTCTGTGACAGTTTGGGACCGACTGGGACTTGTTTGGAACTGTCTGCATCAGTTTGGGACAGTCTAGGACTTGTTTGGGCCAGTCTGGGTCCGTCTGGGACTTGTTTGGAACAGTCTGCGACAGTTTGGGACCGTCTGGGACTTGTTTGGAACAGTCTGCGACAGTTTGGGACAGTCTAGGACTTGTTTGCGACTGTCTGGGACAATCTGGGACAGTCTGGTTCTTGTTTGGAACAGTCTGCGACAGTTTTGGACAGTCTAGGACTTGTTTGGGACAGTCTGGGACTTGTTTGGCACAGTCTGGTACAATCTGGGACAGTCTGGGACTTGTTTGGAACAGCCTGGGAAAGTCTGGGATAGTCTGGGACTTGTTTGGAACAGTCTGCGACAGTTTGGGACAGTCTGGGACTTGTTTGGAACAGTCCGCGACAGTTTGGGACAGTATAGGACTTGTTTGGGACAGTCTGGGACCGTCTGGGACCTTCTGGGACAGTCTGGGACTTGTTTGGAACAGTCTGCGACAGTTTGGGACCGTCTGGGACTTGTTTGGGACAGTCTGCGACAGTTTGGGACAGTCTAGGACTTGTTTGCGACTGTCTGGGACAATCTGGGACAGTCTGGGACTTGTTTGGAACAGCCTGGTAAAGTCTGGGATAGTCTGGGACTTGTTTGGAACAGTCTGCGACAGTTTGGGACCGCCTGGGACTTGTTTGGAACAGTCTGCGATAGTTTGGGACAGTCTAGGACTTGTTTGCGACTGTCTGGGACAATCTGGGACAGTCTGGTTCTTGTTTGGAACAGTCTGCGACAGTTTTGGACAGTCTAGGACTTGTTTGGGACAGTCTGGGACTTGTTTGGCACAGTCTGGTACAATCTGGGACAGTCTGGGACTTGTTTGGAACAGCCTGGGAAAGTCTGCGATAGTCTGGGACTTGTTTGGAACAGTCTGCGACAGTTTGGGACCGTCTGGGTCTTGTTTGGAACAGTCTGCGATAGTTTGGGACAGTCTAGGACTTGTTTGGGACAGTCTGGGACCGTCTGGGACCGTCTGGGACAGTCTGGGACTTGTTTGGAACAGTCTGCGACAGTTTGGGACAGTCTGGGACTTGTTTGGAACAGTCCGCGACAGTTTGGGACAGTATAGGACTTGGTTGGGACAGTCTGGGACCGTCTGGGACCTTCTGGGACAGTCTGGGACTTGTTTGGAACAGTCTGTGACAGTTTGGGACCGTCTGGGACTTGTTTGGAACAGTCTGCGACAGTCTGGGATAGTCTGGGACTTGTTTGAGACAGTCTGGTAACGTCTGGGTCCGTCTGGGACAGTCTAGGACTTGTTTGGGACAGTCTGGGACAATCTGGGACAGTCTGGGACTTGTTTGGAACAGCCTGGGAAAGTCTGGGATAGTCTGGGACTTGTTTGGAACAGTCTGTGACAGTTTGGGACCGACTGGGACTTGTTTGGAACTGTCTGCATCAGTTTGGGACAGTCTGGGACTTGTTTGGAACAGTCTGCGACAGTTGGGGACAGTCTAGGACTTGTTTGGGACAGTCTGGGACCGTCTGGGACCGTCTGGGACAGTCTGGGACTTGTTTGGAACAGTCTGCGACAGTTTGGGACAGTCTGGGACTTGTTTGGAACAGTCTGCGACAGTTTGGGACAGTCTAGGACTTGTTTGGGACAGTCTGGGACCGTCTGGGACCTTCTGGGACAGTCTAGGACTTGTTTGGGCCAGTCTGGGTCCATCTGGGACTTGTTTGGAACAGTCTGCGACAGTTTGGGACCGTCTGGGACTTGTTTGGAACAGTCTGCGACAGTTTGGGACAGTCTAGGACTTGTTTGCGACCGTCTGGGACAATCTGGGACAGTCTGGTTCTTGTTTGGAACAGTCTGCGACAGTTTTGGACAGTCTAGGACTTGTTTGGGACAGTCTGGGACTTGTTTGGCACAGTCTGGTACAATCTGGGACAGTCTGGGACTTGTTTGGAACAGCCTGGGAAAGTCTGGGATAGTCTGGGACTTGTTTGGAACAGTCTGCGACAGTTTGGGACAGTCTGGGACTTGTTTGGAACAGTCCGCGACAGTTTGGGACAGTATAGGACTTGTTTGGGACAGTCTGGGACCGTCTGGGACCTTCTGGGACAGTCTGGGACTTGTTTGGAACAGTCTGCGACAGTTTGGGACCGTCTGGGACTTGTTTGGGACAGTCTGCGACAGTTTGGGACAGTCTAGGACTTGTTTGCGACTGTCTGGGACAATCTGGGACAGTCTGGGACTTGTTTGGAACAGCCTGGGAAAGTCTGGGATAGTCTGGGACTTGTTTGGAACAGTCTGCGACAGTTTGGGACCGCCTGGGACTTGTTTGGAACAGTCTGCGATAGTTTGGGACAGTCTAGGACTTGTTTGGGCCAGTCTGGGTCCGTCTGGGACTTGTTTGGAACAGTCTGCGACAGTTTGGGACCGTCTGGGACTTGTTTGGAACAGTCTGCGACAGTTTGGGACAGTCTAGGACTTGTTTGCGACTGTCTGGGACAATCTCGGACAGTCTGGTTCTTGTTTGGAACAGTCTGCGACAGTTTTGGACAGTCTAGGACTTGTTTGGGACAGTCTGGGACTTGTTTGGCACAGTCTGGTACAATCTGGGACAGTCTGGGACTTGTTTGGAACAGCCTGGGAAAGTCTGGGATAGTCTGGGACTTGTTTGGAACAGTCTGCGACAGTTTGGGACCGCCTGGGACTTGTTTGGAACAGTCTGCGATAGTTTGGGACAGTCTAGGACTTGTTTGGGACAGTCTGGGACCGTCTGGGACCGTCTGGAACAGTCTGCGACAGTTTGGGACAGTCTGGGACTTGTTTGGAACAGTCTGCGACAGTTTGGGACAGTCTAGGACTTGTTTGGGACAGTCTGGGACCGTCTGGGACCTTCTGGGACAGTCTAGGAATTGTTTGGGACAGTCTGGGACCGTCTGGGACCGTCTGGGACAGTCTGGGACTTGTTTGGAACAGTCTGGGACTGTCTGGGACTTGTTTGCAACAGCCTGGGACAGTCTGGGGTAGTCTGGGACTTGTTTGGAACAGTCTGCGACAGTTTGGGACCGTCTGGGACTTGTTTGGAAAAGTCTGCGACAGTTTGGGACAGTCTAGGACTTGTTTGAGACAGTCTGGGACCTTCTGGGACAGTCTGGGACTTGTTTGGAACAGTCTGCAACAGTTTGGGACTGTCTGGGACTTGTTTGGAACAGTCTGAGACAGTCTGGGATAGTCTGGGACTTGTTTGGAACAGTCTGCGACAGTTTGAGACCGTCTGGGACTTGTTTGGAACAGTCCGCGACAGTTTGGGACAGTATAGGACTTGTTTGGGACAGTCTGGGAACGTCTGGGACCTTCTGGGACAGTCTGGGAATTGTTTGGAACAGTCTGCGACAGTTTGGGACCGTCTGGGACTTGTTTGGAACAGTCTGCGACAGTCTGGGATAGTCTGGGACTTGTTTGAGACAGTCTGGTAACGTCTGGGTCCGTCTGGGACAGTCTAGGACTTGTTTGGGACAGTCTGGGACAATCTGGGACAGTCTGGGACTTGTTTGGAACAGCCTGGGAAAGTCTGGGATAGTCTGGGACTTGTTTGGAACAGTCTGTGACAGTTTGGGACCGACTGGGACTTGTTTGGAACTGTCTGCATCAGTTTGGGACAGTCTAGGACTTGTTTGGGCCAGTCTGGGTCCGTCTGGGACTTGTTTGGAACAGTCTGCGACAGTTTGGGACCGTCTGGGACTTGTTTGGAACAGTCTGCGACAGTTTGGGACAGTCTAGGACTTGTTTGCGACTGTCTGGGACAATCTGGGACAGTCTGGTTCTTGTTTGGAACAGTCTGCGACAGTTTTGGACAGTCTAGGACTTGTTTGGGACAGTCTGGGACTTGTTTGGCACAGTCTGGTACAATCTGGGACAGTCTGGGACTTGTTTGGAACAGCCTGCGAAAGTCTGGGATAGTCTGGGACTTGTTTGGAACAGTCTGCGACAGTTTGGGACCGTCTGGGTCTTGTTTGGAACAGTCTGCGATAGTTTGGGACAGTCTAGGACTTGTTTGGGACAGTCTGGGACCGTCTGGGACCGTCTGGGACAGTCTGGGACTTGTTTGGAACAGTCTGCGACAGTTTGGGACCGACTGGGACTTGTTTGGAACTGTCTGCATCAGTTTGGGACAGTCTAGGACTTGTTTCGGCCAGTCTGGGTCCGTCTGGGACTTGTTTGGAACAGTCTGCGACAGTTTGGGACCGTCTGGGACTTGTTTGGAACAGTCTGCGACAGTTTGGGACAGTCTAGGACTTGTTTGCGACTGTCTGGGACAATCTCGGACAGTCTGGTTCTTGTTTGGAACAGTCTGCGACAGTTTTGGACAGTCTAGGACTTGTTTGGGACAGTCTGGGACTTGTTTGGCACAGTCTGGTACAATCTGGGACAGTCTGGGACTTGTTTGGAACAGCCTGGGAAAGTCTGGGATAGTCTGGGACTTGTTTGGAACAGTCTGCGACAGTTTGGGACCGCCTGGGACTTGTTTGGAACAGTCTGCGATAGTTTGGGACAGTCTAGGACTTGTTTGGGACAGTCTGGGACCGTCTGGGACCGTCTGGAACAGTCTGCGACAGTTTGGGACAGTCTGGGACTTGTTTGGAACAGTCTGCGACAGTTTGGGACAGTCTAGGACTTGTTTGGGACAGTCTGGGACCGTCTGGGACCTTCTGGGACAGTCTAGGAATTGTTTGGGACAGTCTGGGACCGTCTGGGACCGTCTGTGACAGTCTGGGACTTGTTTGGAACAGTCTGGGACTGTCTGGGACTTGTTTGCAACAGCCTGGGACAGTCTGGGGTAGTCTGGGACTTGTTTGGAACAGTCTGCGACAGTTTGGGACCGTCTGGGACTTGTTTGGAAAAGTCTGCGACAGTTTGGGACAGTCTAGGACTTGTTTGAGACAGTCTGGGACCTTCTGGGACAGTCTGGGACTTGTTTGGAACAGTCTGCGACAGTTTGGGACTGTCTGGGACTTGTTTGGAACAGTCTGAGACAGTCTGGGATAGTCTGGGACTTGTTTGGAACAGTCTGCGACAGTTTGAGACCGTCTGGGACTTGTTTGGAACAGTCCGCGACAGTTTGGGACAGTATAGGACTTGTTTGGGACAGTCTGGGAACGTCTGGGACCTTCTGGGACAGTCTGGGAATTGTTTGGAACAGTCTGCGACAGTTTGGGACCGTCTGGGACTTGTTTGGAACAGTCTGCGACAGTCTGGGATAGTCTGGGACTTGTTTGAGACAGTCTGGTAACGTCTGGGTCCGTCTGGGACAGTCTAGGACTTGTTTGGGACAGTCTGGGACAATCTGGGACAGTCTGGGACTTGTTTGGAACAGCCTGGGAAAGTCTGGGATAGTCTGGGACTTGTTTGGAACAGTCTGTGACAGTTTGGGACCGACTGGGACTTGTTTGGAACTGTCTGCATCAGTTTGGGACAGTCTAGGACTTGTTTGGGCCAGTCTGGGTCCGTCTGGGACTTGTTTGGAACAGTCTGCGACAGTTTGGGACCGTCTGGGACTTGTTTGGAACAGTCTGCGACAGTTTGGGACAGTCTAGGACTTGTTTGCGACTGTCTGGGACAATCTGGGACAGTCTGGTTCTTGTTTGGAACAGTCTGCGACAGTTTTGGACAGTCTAGGACTTGTTTGGGACAGTCTGGGACTTGTTTGGCACAGTCTGGTACAATCTGGGACAGTCTGGGACTTGTTTGGAACAGCCTGGGAAAGTCTGGGATAGTCTGGGACTTGTTTGGAACAGTCTGCGACAGTTTGGGACCGTCTGGGTCTTGTTTGGAACAGTCTGCGATAGTTTGGGACAGTCTAGGACTTGTTTGGGACAGTCTGGGACCGTCTGGGACCGTCTGGGACAGTCTGGGACTTGTTTGGAACAGTCTGCGACAGTTTGAGACCGTCTGGGACTTGTTTGGAACAGTCCGCGACAGTTTGGGACAGTATAGGACTTGTTTGGGACAGTCTGGGAACGTCTGGGACCTTCTGGGACAGTCTGGGAATTGTTTGGAACAGTCTGCGACAGTTTGGGACCGTCTGGGACTTGTTTGGAACAGTCTGCGACAGTCTGGGATAGTCTGGGACTTGTTTGAGACAGTCTGGTAACGTCTGGGTCCGTCTGGGACAGTCTAGGACTTGTTTGGGACAGTCTGGGACAATCTGGGACAGTCTGGGACTTGTTTGGAACAGCCTGGGAAAGTCTGGGATAGTCTGGGACTTGTTTGGAACAGTCTGTGACAGTTTGGGACCGACTGGGACTTGTTTGGAACTGTCTGCATCAGTTTGGGACAGTCTAGGACTTGTTTGGGCCAGTCTGGGTCCGTCTGGGACTTGTTTGGAACAGTCTGCGACAGTTTGGGACCGTCTGGGACTTGTTTGGAACAGTCTGCGACAGTTTGGGACAGTCTAGGACTTGTTTGCGACTGTCTGGGACAATCTGGGACAGTCTGGTTCTTGTTTGGAACAGTCTGCGACAGTTTTGGACAGTCTAGGACTTGTTTGGGACAGTCTGGGACTTGTTTGGCACAGTCTGGTACAATCTGGGACAGTCTGGGACTTGTTTGGAACAGCCTGGGAAAGTCTGGGATAGTCTGGGACTTGTTTGGAACAGTCTGCGACAGTTTGGGACCGTCTGGGTCTTGTTTGGAACAGTCTGCGATAGTTTGGGACAGTCTAGGACTTGTTTGGGACAGTCTGGGACCGTCTGGGACCGTCTGGGACAGTCTGGGACTTGTTTGGAACAGTCTGCGACAGTTTGAGACCGTCTGGGACTTGTTTGGAACAGTCCGCGACAGTTTGGGACAGTATAGGACTTGTTTGGGACAGTCTGGGAACGTCTGGGACCTTCTGGGACAGTCTGGGAATTGTTTGGAACAGTCTGCGACAGTTTGGGACCGTCTGGGACTTGTTTGGAACAGTCTGCGACAGTCTGGGATAGTCTGGGACTTGTTTGAGACAGTCTGGTAACGTCTGGGTCCGTCTGGGACAGTCTAGGACTTGTGTGGGACAGTCTGGGACAATCTGGGACAGTCTGGGACTTGTTTGGAACAGCCTGGGAAAGTCTGGGATAGTCTGGGACTTGTTTGGAACAGTCTGTGACAGTTTGGGACCGACTGGGACTTGTTTGGAACTGTCTGCATCAGTTTGGGACCGTCTAGGACTTGTTTGGGCCAGTCTGGGTCCGTCTGGGACTTGTTTGGAACAGTCTGCGACAGTTTGGGACCGTCTGGGACTTGTTTGGAACAGTCTGCGACAGTTTGGGACAGTCTAGGACTTGTTTGCGACTGTCTGGGACAATCTGGGACAGTCTGGTTCTTGTTTGGAACAGTCTGCGACAGTTTTGGACAGTCTAGGACTTGTTTGGGACAGTCTGGGACTTGTTTGGCACAGTCTGGTACAATCTGGGACAGTCTGGGACTTGTTTGGAACAGCCTGGGAAAGTCTGGGATAGTCTGGGACTTGTTTGGAACAGTCTGCGACAGTTTGGGACCGTCTGGGTCTTGTTTGGAACAGTCTGCGATAGTTTGGGACAGTCTAGGACTTGTTTGGGACAGTCTGGGACCGTCTGGGACCGTCTGGGACAGTCTGGGACTTGTTTGGAACAGTCTGCGACAGTTTGGGACCGACTGGGACTTGTTTGGAACTGTCCGCGACAGTTTGGGACAGTATAGGACTTGTTTGGGACAGTCTGGGAACGTCTGGGACCTTCTGGGACAGTCTGGGAATTGTTTGGAACAGTCTGCGACAGTTTGGGACCGTCTGGGACTTGTTTGGAACAGTCTGCGACAGTCTGGGATAGTCTGGGACTTGTTTGAGACAGTCTGGTAACGTCTGGGTCCGTCTGGGACAGTCTAGGACTTGTGTGGGACAGTCTGGGACAATCTGGGACAGTCTGGGACTTGTTTGGAACAGCCTGGGAAAGTCTGGGATAGTCTGGGACTTGTTTGGAACAGTCTGTGACAGTTTGGGACCGACTGGGACTTGTTTGGAACTGTCTGCATCAGTTTGGGACCGTCTAGGACTTGTTTGGGCCAGTCTGGGTCCGTCTGGGACTTGTTTGGAACAGTCTGCGACAGTTTGGGACCGTCTGGGACTTGTTTGGAACAGTCTGCGACAGTTTGGGACAGTCTAGGACTTGTTTGCGACTGTCTGGGACAATCTGGGACAGTCTGGTTCTTGTTTGGAACAGTCTGCGACAGTTTTGGACAGTCTAGGACTTGTTTGGGACAGTCTGGGACTTGTTTGGCACAGTCTGGTACAATCTGGGACAGTCTGGGACTTGTTTGGAACAGCCTGGGAAAGTCTGGGATAGTCTGGGACTTGTTTGGAACAGTCTGCGACAGTTTGGGACCGTCTGGGTCTTGTTTGGAACAGTCTGCGATAGTTTGGGACAGTCTAGGACTTGTTTGGGACAGTCTGGGACCGTCTGGGACCGTCTGGGACAGTCTGGGACTTGTTTGGAACAGTCTGCGACAGTTTGGGACCGACTGGGACTTGTTTGGAACTGTCTGCATCAGTTTGGGACAGTCTAGGACTTGTTTGGGCCAGTCTGGGTCCGTCTGGGACTTGTTTGGAACAGTCTGCGACAGTTTGGGACCGTCTGGGACTTGTTTGGAACAGTCTGCGACAGTTTGGGACAGTCTAGGACTTGTTTGCGACTGTCTGGGACAATCTCGGACAGTCTGGTTCTTGTTTGGAACAGTCTGCGACAGTTTTGGACAGTCTAGGACTTGTTTGGGACAGTCTGGGACTTGTTTGGCACAGTCTGGTACAATCTGGGACAGTCTGGGACTTGTTTGGAACAGCCTGGGAAAGTCTGGGATAGTCTGGGACTTGTTTGGAACAGTCTGCGACAGTTTGGGACCGCCTGGGACTTGTTTGGAACAGTCTGCGATAGTTTGGGACAGTCTAGGACTTGTTTGGGACAGTCTGGGACCGTCTGGGACCGTCTGGAACAGTCTGCGACAGTTTGGGACAGTCTGGGACTTGTTTGGAACAGTCTGCGACAGTTTGGGACAGTCTAGGACTTGTTTGGGACAGTCTGGGACCGTGTTGGACCTTCTGGGACAGTCTAGGAATTGTTTGGCACAGTCTGGGACCGTCTGGGACCGTCTGTGACAGTCTGGGACTTGTTTGGAACAGTCTGGGACTGTCTGGGACTTGTTTGCAACAGCCTGGGACAGTCTGGGGTAGTCTGGGACTTGTTTGGAACAGTCTGCGACAGTTTGGGACCGTCTGGGACTTGTTTGGAAAAGTCTGCGACAGTTTGGGACAGTCTAGGACTTGTTTGAGACAGTCTGGGACCTTCTGGGACAGTCTGGGACTTGTTTGGAACAGTCTGCGACAGTTTGGGACTGTCTGGGACTTGTTTGGAACAGTCTGAGACAGTCTGGGATAGTCTGGGACTTGTTTGGAACAGTCTGCGACAGTTTGAGACAGTCTGGGACTTGTTTGGAACAGTCCGCGACAGTTTGGGACAGTATAGGACTTGTTTGGGACAGTCTGGGAACGTCTGGGACCTTCTGGGACAGTCTGGGAATTGTTTGGAACAGTCTGCGACAGTTTAGGACCGTCTGGGACTTGTTTGGAACAGTCTGCGACAGTCTGGGATAGTCTGGGACTTGTTTGAGACAGTCTGGTAACGTCTGGGACCGTCTGGGACAGTCTAGGACTTGTTTGGGACAGTCTGGGACAATCTGGGACAGTCTTGGACTTGTTTGGAACAGCCTGGGAAAGTCTGGGATAGTCTGGGACTTGTTTGGAACAGTCTGTGACAGTTTGGGACCGACTGGGACTTGTTTGGAACTGTCTGCATCAGTTTGGGACAGTCTAGGACTTGTTTGGGCCAGTCTGGGTCCGTCTGGGACTTGTTTGGAACAGTCTGCGACAGTTTGGGACCGTCTGGGACTTGTTTGGAACAGTCTGCGACAGTTTGGGACAGTCTAGGACTTGTTTGCGACTGTCTGGGACAATCTGGGACAGTCTGGTTCTTGTTTGGAACAGTCTGCGACAGTTTTGGACAGTCTAGGACTTGTTTGGGACAGTCTGGGACTTGTTTGGCACAGTCTGGTACAATCTGGGACAGTCTGGGACTTGTTTGGAACAGCCTGGGAAAGTCTGGGATAGTCTGGGACTTGTTTGGAACAGTCTGCGACAGTTTGGGACCGTCTGGGTCTTGTTTGGAACAGTCTGCGATAGTTTGGGACAGTCTAGGACTTGTTTGGGACAGTCTGGGACCGTCTGGGACCGTCTGGGACAGTCTGGGACTTGTTTGGAACAGTCTGCGACAGTTTGGGACAGTCTGGGACTTGTTTGGAACAGTCCGCGACAGTTTGGGACAGTATAGGACTTGTTTGGGACAGTCTGGGACCGTCTGGGACCTTCTGGGACAGTCTGGGACTTGTTTGGAACAGTCTGTGACAGTTTGGGACCGTCTGGGACTTGTTTGGAACAGTCTGCGACAGTCTGGGATAGTCTGGGACTTGTTTGAGACAGTCTGGTAACGTCTGGGTCCGTCTGGGACAGTCTAGGACTTGTTTGGGACAGTCTGGGACAATCTGGGACAGTCTGGGACTTGTTTGGAACAGCCTGGGAAAGTCTGGGATAGTCTGGGACTTGTTTGGAACAGTCTGTGACAGTTTGGGACCGACTGGGACTTGTTTGGAACTGTCTGCATCAGTTTGGGACAGTCTGGGACTTGTTTGGAACAGTCTGCGACAGTTGGGGACAGTCTAGGACTTGTTTGGGACAGTCTGGGACCGTCTGGGACCGTCTGGGACAGTCTGGGACTTGTTTGGAACAGTCTGCGACAGTTTGGGACAGTCTGGGACTTGTTTGGAACAGTCTGCGACAGTTTGGGACAGTCTAGGACTTGTTTGGGACAGTCTGGGACCGTCTGGGACCTTCTGGGACAGTCTAGGACTTGTTTGGGCCAGTCTGGGTCCGTCTGGGACTTGTTTGGAACAGTCTGCGACAGTTTGGGACAGTCTAGGACTTGTTTGCGACCGTCTGGGACAATCTGGGACAGTCTGGTTCTTGTTTGGAACAGTCTGCGACAGTTTTGGACAGTCTAGGACTTGTTTGGGACAGTCTGGGACTTGTTTGGCACAGTCTGGTACAATCTGGGACAGTCTGGGACTTGTTTGGAACAGCCTGGGAAAGTCTGGGACTTGTTTGGAACAGTCTGCGACAGTTTGGGACAGTCTGGGACTTGTTTGGAACAGTCTGCGACAGTTTGGGACAGTCTGGGACTTGTTTGGAACAGTCCGCGACAGTTTGGGACAGTATAGGACTTGTTTGGGACAGTCTGGGACCGTCTGGGACCTTCTGGGACAGTCTGGGACTTGTTTGGAACAGTCTGCGACAGTTTGGGACCGTCTGGGACTTGTTTGGGACAGTCTGCGACAGTTTGGGACAGTCTAGGACTTGTTTGCGACTGTCTGGGACAATCTGGGACAGTCTGGGACTTGTTTGGAACAGCCTGGGAAAGTCTGGGATAGTCTGGGACTTGTTTGGAACAGTCTGTGACAGTTTGGGACCGACTGGGACTTGTTTGGAACTGTCTGCATCAGTTTGGGACAGTCTAGGACTTGTTTGGGCCAGTCTGGGTCCGTCTGGGACTTGTTTGGAACAGTCTGCGACAGTTTGAGACCGTCTGGGACTTGTTTGGAACAGTCTGCGACAGTTTGGGACAGTCTAGGACTTGTTTGGGACAGTCTGGTACAATCTGGGACAGTCTGGGACTTGTTTGGAACAGCCTGGGAAAGTCTGGGATAGTCTGGGACTTGTTTGGAACAGTCTGCGACAGTTTGGGACCGCCTGGGACTTGTTTGGAACAGTCTGCGATAGTTTGGGACAGTCTAGGACTTGTTTGGGACAGTCTGGGACCGTCTGGGACCGTCTGGGACAGTCTGGGACTTGTTTGGAACAGTCTGCGACAGTTTGGGACAGTCTGGGACTTGTTTCGAACAGTCTGCGACAGTTTGGGACAGTCTGGGACTTGTTTGGAACAGTCTGCGACCGTTTGAGACCGTCTGGGACTTGTGTGGAACAGTCTGCGACAGTTTGGGACAGTCTAGGACTTGTTTGGGACAGTCTGTGGCCGTCTGGGACAGTCTACGACTTGTTTGGGACAGACTGGGACCGTCTGGGACCTTCTGGGACAGTCAGGGACTTGTTTGGAACAGTCTGCGACAGTTTGGGACCGTCTGGGACTTGTTTGGAACAGTCTGCGACAGTTTGGGACCGTCTGGGACTTGTTTGGAACAGTCTGCGACAGTTTGGGACAGTCTCGGACTTGTTTGCGACTGTCTGGGACAATCTGGGACAGTCTGGCACAATCTGGGACAGTCTGGGACTTGTTTGGAGCAGCCTGGGAAAGTCTGGGATAGTCTGGGACTTGTTTGGAACAGTCTGTGACAGTTTGGGACCGACTGGGACTTGTTTGGAACTGTCTGCATCAGTTTGGGACAGTCTAGGACTTGTTTGGGCCAGTCTGGGACCGTCTGGGACTTGTTTGGAACAGTCTGCGACAGTTTGGGATCGTCTGGGACTTGTTTGGAACAATCTACGACAGTTTGGGACAGTCTAGGACTTGTTTGCGACTGTCTGGGACAATCTGGGGCAGTCTGGGTCTTGTTTGGAACAGTCTGCGACAGTTTTGGACAGTCTAGGACTTGTTTGGGACAGTCTGGGACAATCTGGGACAGTCTGGGACTTGTTTGGAACAGCCTGGGAAAGTCTGGGATAGTCTGGGACTTGTTTGGAACAGTCTGTGACAGTTTGGGACCGACTGGGACTTGTTTGGAACTGTCTGCATCAGTTTGGGACAGTCTGGGACTTGTTTGGAACAGTCTGCGACAGTTGGGGACAGTCTAGGACTCGTTTGGGACAGTCTGGGACCGTCTGGGACCGTCTGGGACAGTCTGGGACTTGTTTGGAACAGTCTGCGACAGTTTGGGACAGTCTGGGACTTGTTTGGAACAGTCTGCGACAGTTTGGGACAGTCTAGGACTTGTTTGGGACAGTCTGGGACCGTCTGGGACCTTCTGGGACAGTCTAGGACTTGTTTGGGCCAGTCTGGGTCCGTCTGGGACTTGTTTGGAACAGTCTGCGACAGTTTGGGACCGTCTGGGACTTGTTTGGAACAGTCTGCGACAGTTTGGGACAGTCTAGGACTTGTTTGCGACCGTCTGGGACAATCTGGGACAGTCTAGTTCTTAATAGGAACAGTCTGCGACAGTTTTGGACAGTCTAGGACTTGTTTGGGACAGTCTGGGACTTGTTTGGCACAGTCTGGTACAATCTGGGACAGTCTGGGACTTGTTTGGAACAGCCTGGGAAAGTCTGGGATAGTCTGGGACTTGTTTGGAACAGTCTGCGACAGTTTGGGACAGTCTGGGACTTGTTTGGAACAGTCCGCGACAGTTTGGGACAGTATAGGACTTGTTTGGGCCAGTCTGGGTCCGTCTGGGACTTGTTTGGAACAGTCTGCGACAGTTTGGGACCGTCTGGGACTTGTTTGGAACAGTCTGCGACAGTTTGGGACCGTCTGGGACTTGTTTGGGACAGTCTGCGACAGTTTGGGACAGTCTAGGACTTGTTTGCGACTGTCTGGGACAATCTGGGACAGTCTGGGACTTGTTTGGAACAGCCTGGGAAAGTCTGGGATAGTCTGGGACTTGTTTGGAACAGTCTGTGACAGTTTGGGACCGACTGGGACTTGTTTGGAACTGTCTGCATCAGTTTGGGACAGTCTAGGACTTGTTTGGGCCAGTCTGGGTCCGTCTGGGACTTGTTTGGAACAGTCTGCGACAGTTTGGGACCGTCTGGGACTTGTTTGGAACAGTCTGCGACAGTTTGGGACAGTCTAGGACTTGTTTGGGACAGTCTGGTACAATCTGGGACAGTCTGGGACTTGTTTGGAACAGCCTGGGAAAGTCTGGGATAGTCTGGGACTTGTTTGGAACAGTCTGCGACAGTTTGGGACCGCCTGGGACTTGTTTGGAACAGTCTGCGATAGTTTGGGACAGTCTAGGACTTGTTTGGGACAGTCTGGGACCGTCTGGGACCGTCTGGGACAGTCTGGGACTTGTTTGGAACAGTCTGCGACAGTTTGGGACAGTCTGGGACTTGTTTCGAACAGTCTGCGACAGTTTGGGACAGTCTGGGACTTGTTTGGAACAGTCTGCGACCGTTTGAGACCGTCTGGGACTTGTGTGGAACAGTCTGCGACAGTTTGGGACAGTCTAGGACTTGTTTGGGACAGTCTGTGGCCGTCTGGGACAGTCTACGACTTGTTTGGGACAGACTGGGACCATCTGGGACCTTCTGGGACAGTCAGGGACTTGTTTGGAACAGTCTGCGACAGTTTGGGACCGTCTGGGACTTGTTTGGAACAGTCTGCGACAGTTTGGGACCGTCTGGGACTTGTTTGGAACAGTCTGCGACAGTTTGGGACAGTCTAGGACTTGTTTGGGACAGTCTGGTACAATCTGGGACAGTCTGGGACTTGTTTGGAACAGCCTGGGAAAGTCTGGGATAGTCTGGGACTTGTTTGGAACAGTCTGCGACAGTTTGGGACCGCCTGGGACTTGTTTGGAACAGTCTGCGATAGTTTGGGACAGTCTAGGACTTGTTTGGGACAGTCTGGGACGGTCTGGGACCGTCTGGGACAGTCTGGGACTTGTTTGGAACAGTCTGCGACAGTTTGGGACAGTCTGGGACTTGTTTCGAACAGTCTGCGACAGTTTGGGACTGTCTGGGACTTGTTTGGAACAGTCTGCGACCGTTTGAGACCGTCTGGGACTTGTGTGGAACAGTCTGCGACAGTTTGGGACAGTCTAGGACTTGTTTGGGACAGTCTGTGGCCGTCTGGGACAGTCTACGACTTGTTTGGGACAGACTGGGACCATCTGGGACCTTCTGGGACAGTCAGGGACTTGTTTGGAACAGTCTGCGACAGTTTGGGACCGTGTGGGACTTGTTTGGAACAGTCTGCGACAGTTTGGGACCGTCTGGGACTTGTTTGGAACAGTCTGCGACAGTTTGGGACAGTCTCGGACTTGTTTGCGACTGTCTGGGACAATCTGGGACAGTCTGGCACAATCTGGGACAGTCTGGGACTTGTTTGGAGCAGCCTGGGAAAGTCTGGGATAGTCTGGGACTTGTTTGGAACAGTCTGTGACAGTTTGGGACCGACTGGGACTTGTTTGGAACTGTCTGCATCAGTTTGGGACAGTCTAGGACTTGTTTGGGCCAGTCTGGGACCGTCTGGGACTTGTTTGGAACAGTCTAAGACAGTTTGGGATCGTCTGGGACTTGTTTGGAACAATCTACGACAGTTTGGGACAGTCTAGGACTTGTTTGCGACTGTCTGGGACAATCTGGGGCAGTCTGGGTCTTGTTTGGAACAGTCTGCGACAGTTTTGGACAGTCTAGGACTTGTTTGGGACAGTCTGGTACAATCTGGGACAGTCTGGGACTTGTTTGGAACAGCCTGGGAAAGTCTGGGATAGTCTGGGACTTGTTTGGAACAGTCTGCGACAGTTTGGGACAGTCTAGGACTTGTTTGGGACAGTCTGGGACCGTCTGGGACCGTCTGGGACAGTCTGGGACTTGTTTGGAACAGTCTGCGACAGTTTGGGACAGTCTGGGACTTGTTTGGAACAGTCTGCGACAGTTTGGGACAGTCTAGGACTTGTTTGGGACAGTCTGGGACCGTCTGGGACCTTCTGGGACAGTCTAGGAATTGTTTGGGACAGTCTGGGACCGTCTGGGACCGTCTGGGACAGTCTGGGACTTGTTTGGAACAGTCTGGGACTGTCTGGGACTTGTTTGCAACAGCCTGGGACAGTCTGGGGTAGTCTGGGACTTGTTTGGAACAGTCTGCGACAGTTTGGGACCGTCTGGGACTTGTTTGGAAAAGTCTGCGACAGTTTGGGACAGTCTAGGACTTGTTTGAGACAGTCTGGGACCTTCTGGGACAGTCTGGGACTTGTTTGGAACAGTCTGCGACAGTTTGGGACTGTCTGGGACTTGTTTGGAACAGTCTGCGACAGTCTGGGATAGTCTGGGACTTGTTTGGAACAGTCTGCGACAGTTTGAGACCGTCTGGGACTTGTTTGGAACAGTCCGCGACAGTTTGGGACAGTATAGGACTTGTTTGGGACAGTCTGGGACCGTCTGGGACCTTCTGGGACAGTCTGGGACTTGTTTGGAACAGTCTGCGACAGTTTGGGACCGTCTGGGACTTGTTTGGAACAGTCTGCGACAGTCTGGGATAGTCTGGGACTTGTTTGAGACAGTCTGGTAACGTCTGGGTCCGTCTGGGACAGTCTAGGACTTGTTTGGGACAGTCTGGGACAATCTGGGACAGTCTGGGACTTGTTTGGAACAGCCTGGGAAAGTCTGGGATAGTCTGGGACTTGTTTGGAACAGTCTGTGACAGTTTGGGACCGACTGGGACTTGTTTGGAACTGTCTGCATCAGTTTGGGACAGTCTAGGACTTGTTTGGGCCAGTCTGGGTCCGTCTGGGACTTGTTTGGAACAGTCTGCGACAGTTTGGGACCGTCTGGGACTTGTTTGGAACAGTCTGGGACAGTTTGGGACAGTCTAGGACTTGTTTGAGACAGTCTGGGACCTTCTGGGACAGTCTGGGACTTGTTTGGAACAGTCTGCGACAGTTTGGGACTGTCTGGGACTTGTTTGGAACAGTCTGCGACAGTCTGGGATAGTCTGGGACTTGTTTGGAACAGTCTGTGACAGTTTGGGACCGACTGGGACTTGTTTGGAACTGTCTGCATCAGTTTGGGACAGTCTAGGACTTGTTTGGGCCAGTCTGGGACCGTCTGGGACTTGTTTGGAACAGTCTGCGACAGTTTGGGATCGTCTGGGACTTGTTTGGAACAATCTACGACAGTTTGGGACAGTCTAGGACTTGTTTGCGACTGTCTGGGACAATCTGGGGCAGTCTGGGTCTTGTTTGGAACAGTCTGCGACAGTTTTGGACAGTCTAGGACTTGTTTGGGACAGTCTGGGACAATCTGGGACAGTCTGGGACTTGTTTGGAACAGCCTGGGAAAGTCTGGGATAGTCTGGGACTTGTTTGGAACAGTCTGTGACAGTTTGGGACCGACTGGGACTTGTTTGGAACTGTCTGCATCAGTTTGGGACAGTCTGGGACTTGTTTGGAACAGTCTGCGACAGTTGGGGACAGTCTAGGACTCGTTTGGGACAGTCTGGGACCGTCTGGGACCGTCTGGGACAGTCTGGGACTTGTTTGGAACAGTCTGCGACAGTTTGGGACAGTCTGGGACTTGTTTGGAACAGTCTGCGACAGTTTGGGACAGTCTAGGACTTGTTTGGGACTGTCTGGGACCGTCTGGGACCTTCTGGGACAGTCTAGGACTTGTTTGGGCCAGTCTGGGTCCGTCTGGGACTTGTTTGGAACAGTCTGCGACAGTTTGGGACCGTCTGGGACTTGTTTGGAACAGTCTGCGACAGTTTGGGACAGTCTAGGACTTGTTTGCGACCGTCTGGGACAATCTGGGACAGTCTAGTTCTTAATAGGAACAGTCTGCGACAGTTTTGGACAGTCTAGGACTTGTTTGGGACAGTCTGGGACTTGTTTGGCACAGTCTGGTACAATCTGGGACAGTCTGGGACTTGTTTGGAACAGCCTGGGAAAGTCTGGGATAGTCTGGGACTTGTTTGGAACAGTCTGCGACAGTTTGGGACAGTCTGGGACTTGTTTGGAACAGTCCGCGACAGTTTGGGACAGTATAGGACTTGTTTGGGCCAGTCTGGGTCCGTCTGGGACTTGTTTGGAACAGTCTGCGACAGTTTGGGACCGTCTGGGACTTGTTTGGAACAGTCTGCGACAGTTTGGGACCGTCTGGGACTTGTTTGGGACAGTCTGCGACAGTTTGGGACAGTCTAGGACTTGTTTGCGACTGTCTGGGACAATCTGGGACAGTCTGGGACTTGTTTGGAACAGCCTGGGAAAGTCTGGGATAGTCTGGGACTTGTTTGGAACAGTCTGTGACAGTTTGGGACCGACTGGGACTTGTTTGGAACTGTCTGCATCAGTTTGGGACAGTCTAGGACTTGTTTGGGCCAGTCTGGGTCCGTCTGGGACTTGTTTGGAACAGTCTGCGACAGTTTGGGACCGTCTGGGACTTGTTTGGAACAGTCTGCGACAGTTTGGGACAGTCTAGGACTTGTTTGGGACAGTCTGGTACAATCTGGGACAGTCTGGGACTTGTTTGGAACAGCCTGGGAAAGTCTGGGATAGTCTGGGACTTGTTTGGAACAGTCTGCGACAGTTTGGGACCGCCTGGGACTTGTTTGGAACAGTCTGCGATAGTTTGGGACAGTCTAGGACTTGTTTGGGACAGTCTGGGACCGTCTGGGACCGTCTGGGACAGTCTGGGACTTGTTTGGAACAGTCTGCGACAGTTTGGGACAGTCTGGGACTTGTTTCGAACAGTCTGCGACAGTTTGGGACAGTCTGGGACTTGTTTGGAACAGTCTGCGACCGTTTGAGACCGTCTGGGACTTGTGTGGAACAGTCTGCGACAGTTTGGGACAGTCTAGGACTTGTTTGGGACAGTCTGTGGCCGTCTGGGACAGTCTACGACTTGTTTGGGACAGACTGGGACCATCTGGGACCTTCTGGGACAGTCAGGGACTTGTTTGGAACAGTCTGCGACAGTTTGGGACCGTCTGGGACTTGTTTGGAACAGTCTGCGACAGTTTGGGACCGTCTGGGACTTGTTTGGAACAGTCTGCGACAGTTTGGGACAGTCTAGGACTTGTTTGGGACAGTCTGGTACAATCTGGGACAGTCTGGGACTTGTTTGGAACAGCCTGGGAAAGTCTGGGATAGTCTGGGACTTGTTTGGAACAGTCTGCGACAGTTTGGGACCGCCTGGGACTTGTTTGGAACAGTCTGCGATAGTTTGGGACAGTCTAGGACTTGTTTGGGACAGTCTGGGACGGTCTGGGACCGTCTGGGACAGTCTGGGACTTGTTTGGAACAGTCTGCGACAGTTTGGGACAGTCTGGGACTTGTTTCGAACAGTCTGCGACAGTTTGGGACAGTCTGGGACTTGTTTGGAACAGTCTGCGACCGTTTGAGACCGTCTGGGACTTGTGTGGAACAGTCTGCGACAGTTTGGGACAGTCTAGGACTTGTTTGGGACAGTCTGTGGCCGTCTGGGACAGTCTACGACTTGTTTGGGACAGACTGGGACCATCTGGGACCTTCTGGGACAGTCAGGGACTTGTTTGGAACAGTCTGCGACAGTTTGGGACCGTCTGGGACTTGTTTGGAACAGTCTGCGACAGTTTGGGACCGTCTGGGACTTGTTTGGAACAGTCTGCGACAGTTTTGGACAGTCTAGGACTTGTTTGGGACAGTCTGGGACTTGTTTGGCACAGTCTGGTACAATCTGGGACAGTCTGGGACTTGTTTGGAACAGCCTGGGAAAGTCTGGGATAGTCTGGGACTTGTTTGGAACAGTCTGCGACAGTTTGGGACAGTCTGGGACTTGTTTGGAACAGTCCGCGACAGTTTGGGACAGTATAGGACTTGTTTGGGCCAGTCTGGGTCCGTCTGGGACTTGTTTGGAACAGTCTGCGACAGTTTGGGACCGTCTGGGACTTGTTTGGAACAGTCTGCGACAGTTTGGGACCGTCTGGGACTTGTTTGGGACAGTCTGCGACAGTTTGGGACAGTCTAGGACTTGTTTGCGACTGTCTGGGACAATCTGGGACAGTCTGGGACTTGTTTGGAACAGCCTGGGAAAGTCTGGGATAGTCTGGGACTTGTTTGGAACAGTCTGTGACAGTTTGGGACCGACTGGGACTTGTTTGGAACTGTCTGCATCAGTTTGGGACAGTCTAGGACTTGTTTGGGCCAGTCTGGGTCCGTCTGGGACTTGTTTGGAACAGTCTGCGACAGTTTGGGACCGTCTGGGACTTGTTTGGAACAGTCTGCGACAGTTTGGGACAGTCTAGGACTTGTTTGGGACAGTCTGGTACAATCTGGGACAGTCTGGGACTTGTTTGGAACAGCCTGGGAAAGTCTGGGATAGTCTGGGACTTGTTTGGAACAGTCTGCGACAGTTTGGGACCGCCTGGGACTTGTTTGGAACAGTCTGCGATAGTTTGGGACAGTCTAGGACTTGTTTGGGACAGTCTGGGACCGTCTGGGACCGTCTGGGACAGTCTGGGACTTGTTTGGAACAGTCTGCGACAGTTTGGGACAGTCTGGGACTTGTTTCGAACAGTCTGCGACAGTTTGGGACAGTCTGGGACTTGTTTGGAACAGTCTGCGACCGTTTGAGACCGTCTGGGACTTGTGTGGAACAGTCTGCGACAGTTTGGGACAGTCTAGGACTTGTTTGGGACAGTCTGTGGCCGTCTGGGACAGTCTACGACTTGTTTGGGACAGACTGGGACCATCTGGGACCTTCTGGGACAGTCAGGGACTTGTTTGGAACAGTCTGCGACAGTTTGGGACCGTCTGGGACTTGTTTGGAACAGTCTGCGACAGTTTGGGACCGTCTGGGACTTGTTTGGAACAGTCTGCGACAGTTTGGGACAGTCTAGGACTTGTTTGGGACAGTCTGGTACAATCTGGGACAGTCTGGGACTTGTTTGGAACAGCCTGGGAAAGTCTGGGATAGTCTGGGACTTGTTTGGAACAGTCTGCGACAGTTTGGGACCGCCTGGGACTTGTTTGGAACAGTCTGCGATAGTTTGGGACAGTCTAGGACTTGTTTGGGACAGTCTGGGACGGTCTGGGACCGTCTGGGACAGTCTGGGACTTGTTTGGAACAGTCTGCGACAGTTTGGGACAGTCTGGGACTTGTTTCGAACAGTCTGCGACAGTTTGGGACAGTCTGGGACTTGTTTGGAACAGTCTGCGACCGTTTGAGACCGTCTGGGACTTGTGTGGAACAGTCTGCGACAGTTTGGGACAGTCTAGGACTTGTTTGGGACAGTCTGTGGCCGTCTGGGACAGTCTACGACTTGTTTGGGACAGACTGGGACCATCTGGGACCTTCTGGGACAGTCAGGGACTTGTTTGGAACAGTCTGCGACAGTTTGGGACCGTCTGGGACTTGTTTGGAACAGTCTGCGACAGTTTGGGACCGTCTGGGACTTGTTTGGAACAGTCTGCGACAGTTTGGGACAGTCTCGGACTTGTTTGCGACTGTCTGGGACAATCTGGGACAGTCTGGCACAATCTGGGACAGTCTGGGACTTGTTTGGAGCAGCCTGGGAAAGTCTGGGATAGTCTGGGACTTGTTTGGAACAGTCTGTGACAGTTTGGGACCGACTGGGACTTGTTTGGAACTGTCTGCATCAGTTTGGGACAGTCTAGGACTTGTTTGGGCCAGTCTGGGACCGTCTGGGACTTGTTTGGAACAGTCTAAGACAGTTTGGGATCGTCTGGGACTTGTTTGGAACAATCTACGACAGTTTGGGACAGTCTAGGACTTGTTTGGGACAGTCTGGTACAATCTGGGACAGTCTGGGACTTGTTTGGAACAGCCTGGGAAAGTCTGGGATAGTCTGGGACTTGTTTGGAACAGTCTGCGACAGTTTGGGACAGTCTAGGACTTGTTTGGGACAGTCTGGTACAATCTGGGACAGTCTGGGACTTGTTTGGAACAGCCTGGGAAAGTCTGGGATAGTCTGGGACTTGTTTGGAACAGTCTGCGACAGTTTGGGACAGTCTAGGACTTGTTTGGGACAGTCTGGGACCGTCTGGGACCGTCTGGGACAGTCTGGGACTTGTTTGGAACAGTCTGCGACAGTTTGGGACAGTCTGGGACTTGTTTGGAACAGTCTGCGACAGTTTGGGACAGTCTAGGACTTGTTTGGGACAGTCTGGGACCGTCTGGGACCTTCTGGGACAGTCTAGGAATTGTTTGGGACAGTCTGGGACCGTCTGGGACCGTCTGGGACAGTCTGGGACTTGTTTGGAACAGTCTGGGACTGTCTGGGACTTGTTTGCAACAGCCTGGGACAGTCTGGGGTAGTCTGGGACTTGTTTGGAACAGTCTGCGACAGTTTGGGACCGTCTGGGACTTGTTTGGAAAAGTCTGCGACAGTTTGGGACAGTCTAGGACTTGTTTGAGACAGTCTGGGACCTTCTGGGACAGTCTGGGACTTGTTTGGAACAGTCTGCGACAGTTTGGGACTGTCTGGGACTTGTTTGGAACAGTCTGCGACAGTCTGGGATAGTCTGGGACTTGTTTGGAACAGTCTGCGACAGTTTGAGACCGTCTGGGACTTGTTTGGAACAGTCCGCGACAGTTTGGGACAGTATAGGACTTGTTTGGGACAGTCTGGGACCGTCTGGGACCTTCTGGGACAGTCTGGGACTTGTTTGGAACAGTCTGCGACAGTTTGGGACCGTCTGGGACTTGTTTGGAACAGTCTGCGACAGTCTGGGATAGTCTGGGACTTGTTTGAGACAGTCTGGTAACGTCTGGGTCCGTCTGGGACAGTCTAGGACTTGTTTGGGACAGTCTGGGACAATCTGGGACAGTCTGGGACTTGTTTGGAACAGCCTGGGAAAGTCTGGGATAGTCTGGGACTTGTTTGGAACAGTCTGTGACAGTTTGGGACCGACTGGGACTTGTTTGGAACTGTCTGCATCAGTTTGGGACAGTCTAGGACTTGTTTGGGCCAGTCTGGGTCCGTCTGGGACTTGTTTGGAACAGTCTGCGACAGTTTGGGACCGTCTGGGACTTGTTTGGAACAGTCTGGGACAGTTTGGGACAGTCTAGGACTTGTTTGAGACAGTCTGGGACCTTCTGGGACAGTCTGGGACTTGTTTGGAACAGTCTGCGACAGTTTGGGACTGTCTGGGACTTGTTTGGAACAGTCTGCGACAGTCGGGGATAGTCTGGGACTTGTTTGGAACAGTCTGCGACAGTTTGAGACCGTCTGGGACTTGTTTGGAACAGTCCGCGACAGTTTGGGACAGTATAGGACTTGTTTGGGACAGTCTGGGACCGTCTGGGACCTTCTGGGACAGTCTGGGACTTGTTTGGAACAGTCTGCGACAGTTTGGGACCGTCTGGGACTTGTTTGGAACAGTCTGCGACAGTTTTGGACAGTCTAGGACTTGTTTGGGACAGTCTGGGACTTGTTTGGCACAGTCTGGTACAATCTGGGACAGTCTGGGACTTGTTTGGAACAGCCTGGGAAAGTCTGGGATAGTCTGGGACTTGTTTGGAACAGTCTGCGACAGTTTGGGACAGTCTGGGACTTGTTTGGAACAGTCCGCGACAGTTTGGGACAGTATAGGACTTGTTTGGGCCAGTCTGGGTCCGTCTGGGACTTGTTTGGAACAGTCTGCGACAGTTTGGGACCGTCTGGGACTTGTTTGGAACAGTCTGCGACAGTTTGGGACCGTCTGGGACTTGTTTGGGACAGTCTGCGACAGTTTGGGACAGTCTAGGACTTGTTTGCGACTGTCTGGGACAATCTGGGACAGTCTGGGACTTGTTTGGAACAGCCTGGGAAAGTCTGGGATAGTCTGGGACTTGTTTGGAACAGTCTGTGACAGTTTGGGACCGACTGGGACTTGTTTGGAACTGTCTGCATCAGTTTGGGACAGTCTAGGACTTGTTTGGGCCAGTCTGGGTCCGTCTGGGACTTGTTTGGAACAGTCTGCGACAGTTTGGGACCGTCTGGGACTTGTTTGGAACAGTCTGCGACAGTTTGGGACAGTCTAGGACTTGTTTGGGACAGTCTGGTACAATCTGGGACAGTCTGGGACTTGTTTGGAACAGCCTGGGAAAGTCTGGGATAGTCTGGGACTTGTTTGGAACAGTCTGCGACAGTTTGGGACCGCCTGGGACTTGTTTGGAACAGTCTGCGATAGTTTGGGACAGTCTAGGACTTGTTTGGGACAGTCTGGGACCGTCTGGGACCGTCTGGGACAGTCTGGGACTTGTTTGGAACAGTCTGCGACAGTTTGGGACAGTCTGGGACTTGTTTCGAACAGTCTGCGACAGTTTGGGACAGTCTGGGACTTGTTTGGAACAGTCTGCGACCGTTTGAGACCGTCTGGGACTTGTGTGGAACAGTCTGCGACAGTTTGGGACAGTCTAGGACTTGTTTGGGACAGTCTGTGGCCGTCTGGGACAGTCTACGACTTGTTTGGGACAGACTGGGACCATCTGGGACCTTCTGGGACAGTCAGGGACTTGTTTGGAACAGTCTGCGACAGTTTGGGACCGTCTGGGACTTGTTTGGAACAGTCTGCGACAGTTTGGGACCGTCTGGGACTTGTTTGGAACAGTCTGCGACAGTTTGGGACAGTCTAGGACTTGTTTGGGACAGTCTGGTACAATCTGGGACAGTCTGGGACTTGTTTGGAACAGCCTGGGAAAGTCTGGGATAGTCTGGGACTTGTTTGGAACAGTCTGCGACAGTTTGGGACCGCCTGGGACTTGTTTGGAACAGTCTGCGATAGTTTGGGACAGTCTAGGACTTGTTTGGGACAGTCTGGGACGGTCTGGGACCGTCTGGGACAGTCTGGGACTTGTTTGGAACAGTCTGCGACAGTTTGGGACAGTCTGGGACTTGTTTCGAACAGTCTGCGACAGTTTGGGACAGTCTGGGACTTGTTTGGAACAGTCTGCGACCGTTTGAGACCGTCTGGGACTTGTGTGGAACAGTCTGCGACAGTTTGGGACAGTCTAGGACTTGTTTGGGACAGTCTGTGGCCGTCTGGGACAGTCTACGACTTGTTTGGGACAGACTGGGACCATCTGGGACCTTCTGGGACAGTCAGGGACTTGTTTGGAACAGTCTGCGACAGTTTGGGACCGTCTGGGACTTGTTTGGAACAGTCTGCGACAGTTTGGGACCGTCTGGGACTTGTTTGGAACAGTCTGCGACAGTTTGGGACAGTCTCGGACTTGTTTGCGACTGTCTGGGACAATCTGGGACAGTCTGGCACAATCTGGGACAGTCTGGGACTTGTTTGGAGCAGCCTGGGAAAGTCTGGGATAGTCTGGGACTTGTTTGGAACAGTCTGTGACAGTTTGGGACCGACTGGGACTTGTTTGGAACTGTCTGCATCAGTTTGGGACAGTCTAGGACTTGTTTGGGCCAGTCTGGGACCGTCTGGGACTTGTTTGGAACAGTCTAAGACAGTTTGGGATCGTCTGGGACTTGTTTGGAACAATCTACGACAGTTTGGGACAGTCTAGGACTTGTTTGGGACAGTCTGGTACAATCTGGGACAGTCTGGGACTTGTTTGGAACAGCCTGGGAAAGTCTGGGATAGTCTGGGACTTGTTTGGAACAGTCTGCGACAGTTTGGGACAGTCTAGGACTTGTTTGGGACAGTCTGGTACAATCTGGGACAGTCTGGGACTTGTTTGGAACAGCCTGGGAAAGTCTGGGATAGTCTGGGACTTGTTTGGAACAGTCTGCGACAGTTTGGGACAGTCTAGGACTTGTTTGGGACAGTCTGGGACCGTCTGGGACCGTCTGGGACAGTCTGGGACTTGTTTGGAACAGTCTGCGACAGTTTGGGACAGTCTGGGACTTGTTTGGAACAGTCTGCGACAGTTTGGGACAGTCTAGGACTTGTTTGGGACAGTCTGGGACCGTCTGGGACCTTCTGGGACAGTCTAGGAATTGTTTGGGACAGTCTGGGACCGTCTGGGACCGTCTGGGACAGTCTGGGACTTGTTTGGAACAGTCTGGGACTGTCTGGGACTTGTTTGCAACAGCCTGGGACAGTCTGGGGTAGTCTGGGACTTGTTTGGAACAGTCTGCGACAGTTTGGGACCGTCTGGGACTTGTTTGGAAAAGTCTGCGACAGTTTGGGACAGTCTAGGACTTGTTTGAGACAGTCTGGGACCTTCTGGGACAGTCTGGGACTTGTTTGGAACAGTCTGCGACAGTTTGGGACTGTCTGGGACTTGTTTGGAACAGTCTGCGACAGTCTGGGATAGTCTGGGACTTGTTTGGAACAGTCTGCGACAGTTTGAGACCGTCTGGGACTTGTTTGGAACAGTCCGCGACAGTTTGGGACAGTATAGGACTTGTTTGGGACAGTCTGGGACCGTCTGGGACCTTCTGGGACAGTCTGGGACTTGTTTGGAACAGTCTGCGACAGTTTGGGACCGTCTGGGACTTGTTTGGAACAGTCTGCGACAGTCTGGGATAGTCTGGGACTTGTTTGAGACAGTCTGGTAACGTCTGGGTCCGTCTGGGACAGTCTAGGACTTGTTTGGGACAGTCTGGGACAATCTGGGACAGTCTGGGACTTGTTTGGAACAGCCTGGGAAAGTCTGGGATAGTCTGGGACTTGTTTGGAACAGTCTGTGACAGTTTGGGACCGACTGGGACTTGTTTGGAACTGTCTGCATCAGTTTGGGACAGTCTAGGACTTGTTTGGGCCAGTCTGGGTCCGTCTGGGACTTGTTTGGAACAGTCTGCGACAGTTTGGGACCGTCTGGGACTTGTTTGGAACAGTCTGGGACAGTTTGGGACAGTCTAGGACTTGTTTGAGACAGTCTGGGACCTTCTGGGACAGTCTGGGACTTGTTTGGAACAGTCTGCGACAGTTTGGGACTGTCTGGGACTTGTTTGGAACAGTCTGCGACAGTCGGGGATAGTCTGGGACTTGTTTGGAACAGTCTGCGACAGTTTGAGACCGTCTGGGACTTGTTTGGAACAGTCCGCGACAGTTTGGGACAGTATAGGACTTGTTTGGGACAGTCTGGGACCGTCTGGGACCTTCTGGGACAGTCTGGGACTTGTTTGGAACAGTCTGCGACAGTTTGGGACCGTCTGGGACTTGTTTGGAACAGTCTGCGACAGTCTGGGATAGTCTGGGACTTGTTTGAGACAGTCTGGTAACGTCTGGGTCCGTCTGGGACAGTCTAGGACTTGTTTGGGACAGTCTGGGACAATCTGGGACAGTCTGGGACTTGTTTGGAACAGCCTGGGAAAGTCTGGGATAGTCTGGGACTTGTTTGGAACAGTCTGTGACAGTTTGGGACCGACTGGGACTTGTTTGGAACTGTCTGCATCAGTTTGGGACAGTCTAGGACTTGTTTGGGCCAGTCTGGGTCCTTCTGGGACTTGTTTGGAACAGTCTGCGACAGTTTGGGACCGTCTGGGACTTGTTTGGAACAGTCTGGGACAGTTTGGGACAGTCTAGGACTTGTTTGCGACTGTCTGGGACAATCTGCGACAGTCTGGTTCTTGTTTGGAACAGTCTGCGACAGTTTTGGACAGTCTAGGACTTGTTTGGGACAGTCTGGGACTTGTTTGGCACAGTCTGGTACAATCTGGGACAGTCTGGGGCTTGTTTGGAACAGCCTGGGAAAGTCTGGGATAGTCTGGGACTTGTTTGGAACAGTCTGCGACAGTTTGGGACCGTCTGGGTCTTGTTTGGAACAGTCTGCGATAGTTTGGGACAGTCTAGGACTTGTTTGGGACAGTCTGGGACCGTCTGGGACCGTCTGGGACAGTCTGGGACATGTTTGGAACAGTCAGCGACAGTTTGGGCAGTCTGGGACTTGTTTGGAACAGTCCGCGACAGTTTGGGACAGTATAGGACTTGTTTGGGACAGTCTGGGACCGTCTGGGACCTTCTGGGACAGTCTGGGACTTGTTTGGAACAGTCTGCGACAGTTTGGGACCATCTGGGACTTGTTTGGAACAGTCTGCGACAGTCTGGGATAGTCTGGGACTTGTTTGAGACAGTCTGGTAACGTCTGGGTCCGTCTGGGACAGTCTAGGACTTGTTTGGGACAGTCTGGGACAATCTGGGACAGTCTGGGACTTGTTTGGAACAGCCTGGGAAAGTCTGGGATAGTCTCGGACTTGTTTGGAACAGTCTGTGACAGTTTGGGACCGACTGGGACTTGTTTGGAACTGTCTGCATCAGTTTGGGACAGTCTGGGACTTGTTTGGAACAGTCTGCGACAGTTGGGGACAGTCTAGGACTTGTTTGGGACAGTCTGGGACCGTCTGGGACCGTCTGGGACAGTCTGGGACTTGTTTGGAACAGTCTGCGTCAGTTTGGGACAGTCTGGGACTTGTTTGGAACAGTCTGCGACAGTTTGGGACAGTCTAGGACTTGTTTGGGACAGTCTGGGTCCGTCTGGGATCTTCTGGGACAGTCTAGGAATTGTTTGGGACAGTCTGGGACCGTCTGGGACCGTCTGGGACAGTCTGGGACTTGTTTGGAACAGTCTGGGACTGTCTGGGACTTGTTTGCAACAGCCTGGGACAGTCTGGGGTAGTCTGGGACTTGTTTGGAACAGTCTGGGACCGTCTGGGACCTTCTGGGACCGTCTGGGACTTGTTTGGAACAGTCTGCGACAGTTTGGGACAGTCAGGGACTTGTTTGGAACAGCCTGGGAAAGTCTGGGATAGTCTCGGACTTGTTTGGAACAGTCTGTGACAGTTTGGGACCGACTGGGACTTGTTTGGAACTGTCTGCATCAGTTTGGGAC
Organism: Cephus spinipes; assembly: GCA_963971525.1. Classification (NCBI taxonomy): domain Eukaryota; kingdom Metazoa; phylum Arthropoda; class Insecta; order Hymenoptera; family Cephidae; genus Cephus; species Cephus spinipes. The sequence continues at coordinate 9,909,264 of OZ020581.1, read as the reverse complement.
AGTCTGGGACTTGTTTGGAACAGTCTGCGACAGTTGGGGACAGTCTAGGACTTGTTTGGGACAGTCTGGGACCGTCTGGGACCGTCTGGGACAGTCTGGGACTTGTTTGGAACAGTCTGCGACAGTTTGGGGCAGTCTGGGACTTGTTTGGAACAGTCTGCGACAGTTTGGGACAGTCTAGGACTTGTTTGGGACAGTCTGGGTCCGTCTGGGATCTTCTGGGACAGTCTAGGAATTGTTTGGGACAGTCTGGGACCGTCTGGGACCGTCTGGGACAGTCTGGGACTTGTTTGGAACAGTCTGGGACTGTCTGGGACTTGTTTGCAACAGCCTGGGACAGTCTGGGGTAGTCTGGGACTTGTTTGGAACAGTCTGGGACCGTCTGGGACCTTCTGGGACCGTCTGGGACTTGTTTGGAACAGTCTGCGACAGTTTGGGACAGTCAGGGACTTGTTTGGAACAGCCTGGGAAAGTCTGGGATAGTCTGGGACTTGTTTGGAACAGTCTGTGACAGTTTGGGACCGACTGGGACTTGTTTGGAACTGTCTGCATCAGTTTGGGACAGTCTAGGACTTGTTTGGGCCAGTCTGGGTCCGTCTGGGACTTGTTTGGAACAGTCTGCGACAGTTTGGGACCGTCTGGGACTTGTTTGGAACAGTCTGCGACAGTTTGGGACAGTCTAGGACTTGTTTGCGACCGTCTGGGACAATCTGGGACAGTCTGGTTCTTGTTTGGAACAGTCTGCGACAGTTTTGGACAGTCTAGGACTTGTTTGGGACAGTCTGGGACTTGTTTGGCACAGTCTGGTACAATCTGGGACAGTCTGGGACTTGTTTGGAACAGCCTGGGAAAGTCTGGGATAGTCTGGGACTTGTTTGGAACATTCTGCGACAGTTTGGGACCGTCTGGGACTTGTTTGGAACAGTCTGCGATAGTTTGGGACAGTCTAGGACTTGTTTGGGACAGTCTGGGACCGTCTGGGACCGTCTGGGACAGTCTGGGACTTGTTTGGAACAGTCTGCGACAGTTTGGGACAGTCTGGGACTTGTTTCGAACAGTCTGCGACAGTTTGGGACAGTCTGGGACTTGTTTGGAACAGTCTGCGACCGTTTGAGACCGTCTGGGACTTGTGTGGAACAGTCTGCGACAGTTTGGGACAGTCTAGGACTTGTTTGGGACAGTCTGTGGCCGTCTGGGACAGTCTACGACTTGTTTGGGACAGACTGGGACCATCTGGGACCTTCTGGGACAGTCAGGGACTTGTTTGGAACAGTCTGCGACAGTTTGGGACCGTCTGGGACTTGTTTGGAACAGTCTGCGACAGTTTGGGACCGTCTGGGACTTGTTTGGAACAGTCTGTGACAGTTTGGGACCGACTGGGACTTGTTTGGAACTGTCTGCATCAGTTTGGGACAGTCTAGGACTTGTTTGGGCCAGTCTGGGACCGTCTGGGACTTGTTTGGAACAGTCTGCGACAGTTTGGGACCGTCTGGGACTTGTTTGGAACAGTCTGCGACAGTTTGGGACAGTCTAGGACTTGTTTGCGACTGTCTGGGACAATCTGGGGCAGTCTGGGTCTTGTTTGGAACAGTCTGCGACAGTTTTGGACAGTCTAGGACTTGTTTGGGACAGTCTGGGACTTGTTTGGCACAGTCTGGTACAATCTGGGACAGTCTGGGACTTGTTTGGAACAGCCTGGGAAAGTCTGGGATAGTCTGGGTCTTGTTTGGAACAGTCTGCGACAGTTGGGGACAGTCTAGGACTTGTTTGGGACAGTCTGGGACCGTCTGGGACCGTCTGGGACAGTCTGGGACTTGTTTGGAACAGTCTGCGACAGTTTGGGACAGTCTGGGACTTGTTTGGAACAGTCTGCGACAGTTTGGGACAGTCTAGGACTTGTTTGGGACAGTCTGGGACCGTCTGGGACCTTCTGGGACAGTCTAGGAATTGTTTGGGACAGTCTGGGACCGTCTGGGACCGTCTGGGACAGTCTGGGACTTGTTTGGAACAGTCTGGGACTGTCTGGGACTTGTTTGCAACAGCCTGGGACAGTCTGGGCTAGTCTGGGACTTGTTTGGAACAGTCTGGGACCGTCTGGGACCTTCTGGGACAGTCTGGGACTTGTTTGGAACAGTCTGCGACAGTTTGGGACCGTCTGGGACTTGTTTGGAACAGTCTGCGACAGTTTGGGACAGTCAGGGACTTGTTTGGAACAGTCTGCGACAGTTTGGGACCGTCTGGGACTTGTTTGGAACAGTCTGCGACAGTTTGGGACCGTCTGGGACTCGTTTGGAACAGTCTGCGACAGTTTGGGACTGTCTAGGACTTGTTTGCGACTGTCTGGGACAATCTGGGACAGTCTGGGTCTTGTTTGGAACAGTCTGCGACAGTTTTGGACAGTCTAGGACTTGTTTGGGCCAGTCTGGGACCGTCTGGGACCGTCTGGGACAGTCTAGCACTTGTTTGGGACAGTCTGGGACTGTCTGGGACTTGTTTGGAACAGTTTCGGACAGTCTGGGACAGTCTGGGACATGTTTGGAACAGTCTGCAACAGTTTTGGACAATCTAAGACTTGTTTGGGAAAGTCTGGGACCGTCTGCGATAGTCTGGGACTTGTTTGGAACAGTCTGGGACTTGTTTGGAACAGTCTGGGACTGTCTGGAACAGTCTGCGACAGTTTGGGCCCGACTGGGACTTGTTTGGAACAGTCTGCGACAGTTTGGGACAGTCTAGGACTTGTTTGGGACAGTCTGTGGCCGTCTGGGACCGTCTAGGACTTGTTTGGGACAGTCTGGGACCATCCGGGACAGTCAGGGACTTGTTTGGAACAGTCTGCGACAGTTTGGGACCGTCTGGGACTTGTTTGGAACAGTCTGCGACAGTTTGGGACCGTCTGGGACTTGTTTGGAACAGTCTGCGACAGTTTGGGACAGTCTAGGACTTGTTTGGAAAAATCTGGGACCGTCTGGGACATTCTCGAACAGTCTGGGACTTGTATGAAACAGTCTGCGACAGTTTGGTACCGTCTGGGACTTGTTTGGAACAGTCTGCGACCGTTTGAGACCGTCTGGCACTTGTTTGGAACAGTCTGCGACAGTTTGGGACAGTCTAGGACTTGTTTGGGACAGTCTGTGGCCGTCTGGGACAGTCTGGGTCTTGTTTGGAACAGTCTGCGACAGTTTTGGACAGTCTAGGACTTGTTTGGGACAGTCTGGGACTTGTTTGGCACAGTCTGGTACAATCTGGGACAGTCTGGGACTTGTTTGGAACAGCCTGGGAAAGTCTGGGATAGTCTGGGACTTGTTTGGAACAGTCTGCGACAGTTTGGGACCGTCTGGGACTTGTTTGGAACAGTCTGCGATAGTTTGGGACAGTCTAGGACTTGTTTGGGACAGTCTGGGACCGTCTGGGGCCGTCTGGGACAGTCTGGGACTTGTTTGGCACAGTCTGGTACAATCTGGGACAGTCTGGGACTTGTTTGGAACAGTCTGCGACAGTTTGGGACCGTCTGGGACTTGTTTGGAACAGTCTGTGACAGTTTGGGACCGTCTGGGTCTTGTTTGGAACAGTCTGCGATAGTTTGGGACAGTCTAGGACTTGTTTGGGACAGTCTGGGACCGTCTGGGACCGTCTGGGACAGTCTGGGACTTGTTTGGAACAGTCTGCGACAGTTTGGGACAGTCTGGGACTTGTTTGGAACAGTCCGCGACAGTTTGGGACAGTATAGGACTTGTTTGGGACAGTCTGGGACCGTCTGGGACCTTCTGGGACAGTCTGGGACTTGTTTGGAACAGTCTGCGACAGTTTGGGACCGTCTGGGACTTGTTTGGAACAGTCTGCGACAGTCTGGGATAGTCTGGGACTTGTTTGAGACAGTCTGGTAACGTCTGGGTCCGTCTAGGGCAGTCTAGGACTTGTTTGGGACAGTCTGGGACAATCTGGGACAGTCTGGGACTTGTTTGGAACAGTCTGCGACAGTTTGGGACCGTCTGGGACTTGTTTGGAACAGTCTGCGACAGTTTGGGACCGTCTGGGTCTTGTTTGGAACAGTCTGCGATAGTTTGGGACAGTCTAGGACTTGTTTGGGACAGTCTGGGACCGTCTGGGACCGTCTGGGACAGTCTGGGACTTGTTTGGAACAGTCTGCGACAGTTTGGGACAGTCTGGGACTTGTTTGGAACAGTCCGCGACAGTTTGGGACAGTATAGGACTTGTTTGGGACAGTCTGGGACCGTCTGGGACCTTCTGGGACAGTCTGGGACTTGTTTGGAACAGTCTGCGACAGTTTGGGACCGTCTGGGACTTGTTTGGAACAGTCTGCGACAGTCTGGGATAGTCTGGGACTTGTTTGAGACAGTCTGGTAACGTCTGGGTCCGTCTAGGGCAGTCTAGGACTTGTTTGGGACAGTCTGGGACAATCTGGGACAGTCTGGGACTTGTTTGGAACAGTCTGCGACAGTTTGGGACCGTCTGGGACTTGTTTGGAAAAGTCTGCGACAGTTTGGGACAGTCTAGGACTTGTTTGAGACAGTCTGGGACCTTCTGGGACAGTCTGGGACTTGTTTGGAACAGTCTGCGACAGTTTGGGACCGTCTGGGACTTGTTTGGAACAGTCTGCGACAGTCTGGGATAGTCTGGGACTTGTTTGGAACAGTCTGCGACAGTTTGAGACCGTCTGGGACTTGTTTGGAACAGTCCGCGACAGTTTGGGATAGTATAGGACTTGTTTGGGACAGCCTGGGACCGTCTGGGGGGACAGTCTGGGACTTGTTTGGAACAGTCTGCGACAGTTTGGGACCGTCTGGGACTTGTTTGGAACAGTCTGCGACAGTCTGGGATAGTCTGGGACTTGTTTGAGACAGTCTGGTAACGTCTGGGTCCGTCTGGGACAGTCTAGGACTTGTTTGGGACAGTCTGGGACAATCTGGGACAGTCTGGGACTTGTTTGGAACAGTCTGTGACAGTTTGGGACCGACTGGGACTTGTTTGGAACTGTCTGCATCAGTTTGGGACAGTCTAGGACTTGTTTGGGCCAGTCTGGGTCCGTCTGGGACTTGTTTGGAACAGTCTGCGACAGTTTGGGACCGTCTGGGACTTGTTTGGAACAGTCTGCGACAGTTTGGGACAGTCTAGGACTTGTTTGCGACTGTCTGGGACAATCTGGGACAGTCTGGTTCTTGTTTGGAACAGTCTGCGACAGTTTTGGACAGTCTAGGACTTGTTTGGGACAGTCTGGGACTTGTTTGGAACAGCCTGGGAAAGTCTGGGATAGTCTGGGACTTGTTTGGAACAGTCTGCGACAGTTTGGGACCGTCTGGGTCTAGTTTGGAACAGTCTGCGATAGTTTGGGACAGTCTAGGACTTGTTTGGGACAGTCTGGGACCGTCTGGGACCGTCTGGGACAGTCTGGGACTTGTTTGGAACAGTCCGCGACAGTTTGGGACAGTATAGGACTTGTTTGGGACAGTCTGGGACCGTCTGGGACCTTCTGGGACATTCTGGGACTTGTTTGGAACAGTCTGCGACAGTTTGGGACCGTCGGGGACTTGTTTGGAACAGTCTGCGACAGTCTGGGATAGTCTGGGACTTGTTTGAGACAGTCTGGTAACGTCTGGGTCCGTCTGGGACAGTCTAGGACTTGTTTGGGACAGTCTGGGACTTGTTTGGAACAGTCTGCGACAGTTTGGGACAGTCTCGGACTTGTTTGCGACTGTCTGGGACAATCTGGGACAGTCTGGTACAATCTGGGACAGTCTGGGACTTGTTTGGAGCAGCCTGGGAAAGTCTGGGATAGTCTGGGACTTGTTTGGAACAGTCTGTGACAGTTTGGGACCGACTGGGACTTGTTTGGAACTGTCTGCATCAGTTTGGGACAGTCTAGGACTTGTTTGGGCCAGTCTGGGACCGTCTGGGACTTGTTTGGAACAGTCTGCGACAGTTTGGGATCGTCTGGGACTTGTTTGGAACAGTCTCCGACAGTTTGGGACAGTCTAGGACTTGTTTGCGACTGTCTGGGACAATCTGGGGCAGTCTGGGTCTTGTTTGGAACAGTCTGCGACAGTTTTGGACAGTCTAGGACTTGTTTGGGACAGTCTGGGACTTGTTTGGCACAGTCTGGTACAATCTGGGACAGTCTGGAACTTGTTTGGAACAGCCTGGGAAAGTCTGGGATAGTCTGGGACTTGTTTGGAACAGTCTGCGACAGTTTGGGACAGTCTAGGACTTGTTTGGGACAGTCTGGGACCGTCTGGGACCGTCTGGGACAGTCTGGGACTTGTTTGGAACAGTCTGCGACAGTTTGGGACAGTCTGGGACTTGTTTGGAACAGTCTGCGACAGTTTGGGACAGTCTAGGACTTGTTTGGGACAGTCTGGGACCGTCTGGGACCTTCTGGGACAGTCTAGGAATTGTTTGGGACAGTCTGGGACCGTCTGGGACCGTCTGGGACAGTCTGGGACTTGTTTGGAACAGTCTGGGACTGTCTGGGACTTGTTTGCAACAGCCTGGGACAGTCTGGGGTAGTCTGGGACTTGTTTGGAACAGTCTGCGACAGTTTGGGACCGTCTGGGACTTGTTTGGAAAAGTCTGCGACAGTTTGGGACAGTCTAGGACTTGTTTGAGACAGTCTGGGACCTTCTGGGACAGTCTGGGACTTGTTTGGAACAGTCTGCGACAGTTTGGGACCGTCTGGGACTTGTTTGGAACAGTCTGCGACAGTCTGGGATAGTCTGGGACTTGTTTGGAACAGTCTGCGACAGTTTGAGACCGTCTGGGACTTGTTTGGAACAGTCTGCGACAGTTTGGGACCGTCTGGGACTTGTTTGGAAAAGTCTGCGACAGTTTGGGACAGTCTAGGACTTGTTTGAGACAGTCTGGGACCTTCTGGGACAGTCTGGGACTTGTTTGGAACAGTCTGCGACAGTTTGGGACCGTCTGGGACTTGTTTGGAACAGTCTGCGACAGTCTGGGATAGTCTGGGACTTGTTTGGAACAGTCTGCGACAGTTTGAGACCGTCTGGGACTTGTTTGGAACAGTCCGCGACAGTTTGGGATAGTATAGGACTTGTTTGGGACAGCCTGGGACCGTCTGGGGGGACAGTCTGGGACTTGTTTGGAACAGTCTGCGACAGTTTGGGACCGTCTGGGACTTGTTTGGAACAGTCTGCGACAGTCTGGGATAGTCTGGGACTTGTTTGAGACAGTCTGGTAACGTCTGGGTCCGTCTGGGACAGTCTAGGACTTGTTTGGGACAGTCTGGGACAATCTGGGACAGTCTGGGACTTGTTTGGAACAGTCTGTGACAGTTTGGGACCGACTGGGACTTGTTTGGAACTGTCTGCATCAGTTTGGGACAGTCTAGGACTTGTTTGGGCCAGTCTGGGTCCGTCTGGGACTTGTTTGGAACAGTCTGCGACAGTTTGGGACCGTCTGGGACTTGTTTGGAACAGTCTGCGACAGTTTGGGACAGTCTAGGACTTGTTTGCGACTGTCTGGGACAATCTGGGACAGTCTGGTTCTTGTTTGGAACAGTCTGCGACAGTTTTGGACAGTCTAGGACTTGTTTGGGACAGTCTGGGACTTGTTTGGAACAGCCTGGGAAAGTCTGGGATAGTCTGGGACTTGTTTGGAACAGTCTGCGACAGTTTGGGACCGTCTGGGTCTAGTTTGGAACAGTCTGCGATAGTTTGGGACAGTCTAGGACTTGTTTGGGACAGTCTGGGACCGTCTGGGACCGTCTGGGACAGTCTGGGACTTGTTTGGAACAGTCCGCGACAGTTTGGGACAGTATAGGACTTGTTTGGGACAGTCTGGGACCGTCTGGGACCTTCTGGGACAGTCTGGGACTTGTTTGGAACAGTCTGCGACAGTTTGGGACCGTCTGGGACTTGTTTGGAACAGTCTGCGACAGTCTGGGATAGTCTGGGACTTGTTTGAGACAGTCTGGTAACGTCTGGGTCCGTCTGGGACAGTCTAGGACTTGTTTGGGACAGTCTGGGACTTGTTTGGAACAGTCTGCGACAGTTTGGGACAGTCTCGGACTTGTTTGCGACTGTCTGGGACAATCTGGGACAGTCTGGTACAATCTGGGACAGTCTGGGACTTGTTTGGAGCAGCCTGGGAAAGTCTGGGATAGTCTGGGACTTGTTTGGAACAGTCTGTGACAGTTTGGGACCGACTGGGACTTGTTTGGAACTGTCTGCATCAGTTTGGGACAGTCTAGGACTTGTTTGGGCCAGTCTGGGACCGTCTGGGACTTGTTTGGAACAGTCTGCGACAGTTTGGGATCGTCTGGGACTTGTTTGGAACAGTCTCCGACAGTTTGGGACAGTCTAGGACTTGTTTGCGACTGTCTGGGACAATCTGGGGCAGTCTGGGTCTTGTTTGGAACAGTCTGCGACAGTTTTGGACAGTCTAGGACTTGTTTGGGACAGTCTGGGACTTGTTTGGCACAGTCTGGTACAATCTGGGACAGTCTGGGACTTGTTTGGAACAGCCTGGGAAAGTCTGGGATAGTCTGGGACTTGTTTGGAACAGTCTGCGACAGTTTGGGACAGTCTAGGACTTGTTTGGGACAGTCTGGGACCGTCTGGGACCGTCTGGGACAGTCTGGGACTTGTTTGGAACAGTCTGCGACAGTTTGGGACAGTCTGGGACTTGTTTGGAACAGTCTGCGACAGTTTGGGACAGTCTAGGACTTGTTTGGGACAGTCTGGGACCGTCTGGGACCTTCTGGGACAGTCTAGGAATTGTTTGGGACAGTCCGGGACCGTCTGGGACCGTCTGGGACAGTCTGGGACTTGTTTGGAACAGTCTGGGACTGTCTGGGACTTGTTTGCAACAGCCTGGGACAGTCTGGGGTAGTCTGGGACTTGTTTGGAACAGTCTGCGACAGTTTGGGACCGTCTGGGACTTGTTTGGAAAAGTCTGCGACAGTTTGGGACAGTCTAGGACTTGTTTGAGACAGTCTGGGACCTTCTGGGACAGTCTGGGACTTGTTTGGAACAGTCTGCGACAGTTTGGGACCGTCTGGGACTTGTTTGGAACAGTCTGCGACAGTCTGGGATAGTCTGGGACTTGTTTGGAACAGTCTGCGACAGTTTGAGACCGTCTGGGACTTGTTTGGAACAGTCCGCGACAGTTTGGGACAGTATAGGACTTGTTTGGGACAGCCTGGGACCGTCTGGGACCTTCTGGGACAGTCTGGGACTTGTTTGGAACAGTCTGCGACAGTTTGGGACCGTCTGGGACTTGTTTGGAACAGTCTGCGACAGTCTGGGATAGTCTGGGTCTTGTTTGAGACAGTCTGGTAACGTCTGGGTCCGTCTGGGACAGTCTAGGACTTGTTTGGGACAGTCTGGGACAATCTGGGACAGTCTGGGACTTGTTTGGAACAGCCTGGGAAAGTCTGGGATAGTCTGGGACTTGTTTGGAACAGTCTGCGACAGTTTTGGACAGTCTAGGACTTGTTTGGGACAGTCTGGGACTTGTTTGGAACAGCCTAGGAAAGTCTGGGATAGTCTGGGACTTGTTTGGAACAGTCTGCGACAGTTTGGGACCGTCTGGGTCTTGTTTGGAACAGTCTGCGATAGTTTGGGACAGTCTAGGACTTGTTTGGGACAGTCTGGGACCGTCTGGGACCGTCTGGGACAGTCTGGGACTTGTTTGGAACAGTCTGCGACAGTTTGGGACAGTCTGGGACTTGTTTGGAACAGTCCGCGACAGTTTGGGACAGTATAGGACTTGTTTGGGACAGTCTGGGACCGTCTGGGACCTTCTGGGACAGTCTGGGACTTGTTTGGAACAGTCTGCGACAGTTTGGGACCGTCTGGGACTTGTTTGGAACTGTCTGCATCAGTTTGGGACAGTCTAGGACTTGTTTGGGCCAGTCTGGGTCCGTCTGGGACTAGTTTGGAACAGTCTGCGACAGTTTGGGACCGTCTGGGACTTGTTTGGAACAGTCTGCGACAGTTTGGGACAGTCTAGGACTTGTTTGCGACTGTCTGGGACAATCTGGGACAGTCTGGTTCTTGTTTGGAACAGTCTGCGACAGTTTTGGACAGTCTAGGACTTGTTTGGGACAGTCTGGGACTTGTTTGGAACAGCCTGGGAAAGTCTGGGATAGTCTGGGACTTGTTTGGAACAGTCTGCGACAGTTTGGGACCGTCTGGGTCTCGTTTGGATCAGTCTGCGATAGTTTGGGACAGTCTAGGACTTGTTTGGGACAGTCTGGGACCGTCTGGGACCGTCTGGGACCGTCTGGGACCGTCTGGGACAGTCTGGGACTTCTTTGGAACAGTCTGCGACAGTTTGGGACAGTCTGGGACTTGTTTGGAACAGTCCGCGACAGTTTGAGACAGTATAGGACTTGTTTGGGACAGTCTGGGACCGTCTGGGACCTTCTGGGACAGTCTGGGACTTGTTTGGAACAGTCTGCGACAGTTTGGGACCGTCTGGGACTTGTTTGGAACAATCTGCGACAGTCTGGGATAGTCTGGGACTTGTTTGAGACAGTCTGGTAACGTCTGGGTCCGTCTGGGACAGTCCAGGACTTGTTTGGGACAGTCTGGGACTTGTTTGGAACAGTCTGCGACAGTTTGGGACAGTCTCGGACTTGTTTGCGACTGTCTGGGGCAATCTGGGACAGTCTGGTACAATCTGGGACAGTCTGGGACTTGTTTGGAGCAGCCTGGGAAAGTCTGGGATAGTCTGGGACTTGTTTGGAACAGTCTGTGACAGTTTGGGACCGACTGGGACTTGTTTGGAACTGTCTGCATCAGTTTGGGACAGTCTAGGACTTGTTTGGGCCAGTCTGGGACCGTCTGGGACTTGTTTGGAACAGTCTGCGACAGTTTGGGATCTTCTGGGACTTGTTTGGAACAGTCTGCGACAGTTTGGGACAGTCTAGGACTTGTTTGCGACTGTCTGGGACATTCTGGGGCAGTCTGGGTCTTGTTTGGAACAGTCTGCGACAGTTTTGGACAGTCTAGGACTTGTTTGGGACAGTCTGGGACTTGTTTGGCACAGTCTGGTACAATCTGGGACAGTCTGGGACTTGTTTGGAACAGCCTGGGAAAGTCTGGGATAGTCTGGGACTTGTTTGGAACAGTCTGCGACAGTTTGGGACAGTCTAGGACTTGTTTGGGACAGTCTGGGACCGTCTGGGACCTTCTGGGACAGTCTAGGAATTGTTTGGGACAGTCTGGGACCGTCTGGGACCGTCTGGGACAGTCTGGGACTTGTTTGGAACAGTCCGGGACTGTCTGGGACTTTTTTGCAACAGCCTGGGACAGTCTAGGGTAGTCTGGGACTTGTTTGGAACAGTCTGCGACAGTTTGGGACCGTCTGGGACTTGTTTGGAACAGTCTGCGACAGTTTGGGACCGTCTGGGACTTGTTTGGAACAGTCTGCGACAGTCTGGGATAGTCTGGGACTTGTTTGAGACAGTCTGGTAACGTCTGGGTCCGTCTGGGACAGTCTAGGACTTGTTTGGGACAGTCTGGGACTTGTTTGGAACAGTCTGCGACAGTTTGGGACAGTCTCGGACTTGTTTGCGACTGTCTGGGGCAATCTGGGACAGTCTGGTACAATCTGGGACAGTCTGGGACTTGTTTGGAGCAGCCTGGGAAAGTCTGGGATAGTCTGGGACTTGTTTGGAACAGTCTGTGACAGTTTGGGACCGACTGGGACTTGTTTGGAACTGTCTGCATCAGTTTGGGACAGTCTAGGACTTGTTTGGGCCAGTCTGGGACCGTCTGGGACTTGTTTGGAACAGTCTGCGACAGTTTGGGATCTTCTGGGACTTGTTTGGAACAGTCTGCGACAGTTTGGGACAGTCTAGGACTTGTTTGCGACTGTCTGGGACAATCTGGGGCAGTCTGGGTCTTGTTTGGAACAGTCTGCGACAGTTTTGGACAGTCTAGGACTTGTTTGGGACAGTCTGGGACTTGTTTGGCACAGTCTGGCACAATCTGGGACAGTCTGGGACTTGTTTGGAACAGCCTGGGAAAGTCTGGGATAGTCTGGGACTTGTTTGGAACAGTCTGCGACAGTTTGGGACAGTCTAGGACTTGTTTGGGACAGTCTGGGACCGCCTGGGACCGTCTGGGACAGTCTGGGACTTGTTTGGAACAGTCTGCGACAGTTTGGGACAGTCTGGGACTTGTTTGGAACAGTCTGCGACAGTTTGGGACAGTCTAGGACTTGTTTGGGACAGTCTGGGACCGTCTGGGACCTTCTGGGACAGTCTAGGAATTGTTTGGGACAGTCTGGGACCGTCTGGGACCGTCTGGGACAGTCTGGGACTTGTTTGGAACAGTCTGGGACTGTCTGGGACTTGTTTGCAACAGCCTGGGACAGTCTGGGGTAGTCTGGGACTTGTTTGGAACAGTCTGCGACAGTTTGGGACCGTCTGGGACTTGTTTGGAACAGTCTGCGACAGTTTGGGACAGTCTAGGACTTGTTTGGAACAGTCTGCGACAGTCTGGGATAGTCTGGGACTTGTTTGGAACAGTCTGCGACAGTTTGAGACCGTCTGGGACTTGTTTGGAACAGTCCGCGACAGTTTGGGACAGTATAGGACTTGTTTGGGACAGTCTGGGACCGTCTGGGACCTTCTGGGACAGTCTCGGACTTGTTTGGAAAAGTCTGCGACAGTTTGGGACAGTCTAGGACTTGTTTGAGACAGTCTGGGACCTTCTGGGACAGTCTGGGACTTGTTTGGAACAGTCTGCGACAGTTTGGGACTGTCTGGGACTTGTTTGGAACAGTCTGAGACAGTCTGGGATAGTCTGGGACTTGTTTGGAACAGTCTGCGACAGTTTGAGACCGTCTGGGACTTGTTTGGAACAGTCCGCGACAGTTTGGGACGGTATAGGACTTGTTTGGGACAGTCTGGGAACGTCTGGGACCTTCTGGGACAGTCTGGGAATTGTTTGGAACAGTCTGCGACAGTTTGGGACCGTCTGGGACTTGTTTGGAACAGTCTGCGACAGTCTGGGATAGTCTGGGACTTGTTTGAGACAGTCTGGTAACGTCTGGGTCCGTCTGGGACAGTCTAGGACTTGTTTGGGACAGTCTGGGACAATCTGGGACAGTCTGGGACTTGTTTGGAACAGCCTGGGAAAGTCTGGGATAGTCTGGGACTTGTTTGGAACAGTCTGTGACAGTTTGGGACCGACTGGGACTTGTTTGGAACTGTCTGCATCAGTTTGGGACAGTCTAGGACTTGTTTGGGCCAGTCTGGGTCCGTCTGGGACTTGTTTGGAACAGTCTGCGACAGTTTGGGACCGTCTGGGACTTGTTTGGAACAGTCTGCGACAGTTTGGGACAGTCTAGGACTTGTTTGCGACTGTCTGGGACAATCTGGGACAGTCTGGTTCTTGTTTGGAACAGTCTGCGACAGTTTTGGACAGTCTAGGACTTGTTTGGGACAGTCTGGGACTTGTTTGGCACAGTCTGGTACAATCTGGGACAGTCTGGGACTTGTTTGGAACAGCCTGGGAAAGTCTGGGATAGTCTGGGACTTGTTTGGAACAGTCTGCGACAGTTTGGGACCGTCTGGGTCTTGTTTGGAACAGTCTGCGATAGTTTGGGACAGTCTAGGACTTGTTTGGGACAGTCTGGGACCGTCTGGGACCGTCTGGGACAGTCTGGGACTTGTTTGGAACAGTCTGCGACAGTTTGGGACAGTCTGGGACTTGTTTGGAACAGTCCGCGACAGTTTGGGACAGTATAGGACTTGTTTGGGACAGTCTGGGACCGTCTGGGACCTTCTGGGACAGTCTGGGACTTGTTTGGAACAGTCTGTGACAGTTTGGGACCGTCTGGGACTTGTTTGGAACAGTCTGCGACAGTCTGGGATAGTCTGGGACTTGTTTGAGACAGTCTGGTAACGTCTGGGTCCGTCTGGGACAGTCTAGGACTTGTTTGGGACAGTCTGGGACAATCTGGGACAGTCTGGGACTTGTTTGGAACAGCCTGGGAAAGTCTGGGATAGTCTGGGACTTGTTTGGAACGGTCTGTGACAGTTTGGGACCGACTGGGACTTGTTTGGAACTGTCTGCATCAGTTTGGGACAGTCTGGGACTTGTTTGGAACAGTCTGCGACAGTTGGGGACAGTCTAGGACTTGTTTGGGACAGTCTGGGACCGTCTGGGACCGTCTGGGACAGTCTGGGACTTGTTTGGAACAGTCTGCGACAGTTTGGGACAGTCTAGGACTTGTTTGGGACAGTCTGGGACCGTCTGGGACCTTCTGGGACAGTCTAGGACTTGTTTGGGCCAGTCTGGGTCCGTCTGGGACTTGTTTGGAACAGTCTGCGACAGTTTGGGACCGTCTGGGACTTGTTTGGAACAGTCTGCGACAGTTTGGGACAGTCTAGGACTTGTTTGCGACCGTCTGGGACAATCTGGGACAGTCTGGTTCTTGTTTGGAACAGTCTGCGACAGTTTTGGACAGTCTAGGACTTGTTTGGGACAGTCTGGGACTTGTTTGGCACAGTCTGGTACAATCTGGGACAGTCTGGGACTTGTTTGGAACAGCCTGGGAAAGTCTGGGATAGTCTGGGACTTGTTTGGAACAGTCTGCGACAGTTTGGGACAGTCTGGGACTTGTTTGGAACAGTCCGCGACAGTTTGGGACAGTATAGGACTTGTTTGCGACTGTCTGGGACAGTTTGGGACAGTCTAGGACTTGTTTGCGACTGTCTGGGAAAGTCTGGGATAGTCTGGGACTTGTTTGGAACAGTCTGTGACAGTTTGGGACCGACTGGGACTTGTTTGGAACTGTCTGCATCAGTTTGGGACAGTCTAGGACTTGTTTGGGCCAGTCTGGGTCCGTCTGGGACCTTCTGGGACAGTCTGGGACTTGTTTGGAACAGTCTGCGACAGTTTGGGACCGTCTGGGACTTCTTTGGGACAGTCTTTTTTTTTTTTTTTTTTTTTTTTTTTTTTTTTTTTTTTATAATGAGAGGTGAGGGTGAAAAAATCATTTAATGACCATGACATGGCGCTGTGGGTTGTTCGATTGAGGCGCTCTTATCCGCAGTGCCACCGTGTGTCGGACTCCTAGTTTCAACTAGTTTACCGACTAAAAAAAAAAAAAAAAAACCCCCCTGTTCCATCTAGGATCAGGTCCTCTCTTTAATCCGACCCTAATTTCCCCTGAGGCTACAGCCGGTTTGGCGATTTCTTCTCAAGGGTGGTCGCTTTCTGGTTTTTCTTCCTTCTTTTCTTCCTACTTGCTTATTGTTTTAGAATGACTTGTGTTGTTTATTGTTGTCTACTTCTTCCTCTATGTTCTTTCTCCTTTAGGATGGTGTTTATGAAATTTGTTATAATAGTCCAGTTTTGTTTGCTTTCTAGCATCGTATCTACTAGGTTGTAGGGTGTTAACGTCTTCGAGACTCTATAGTATGTGTCCTGCCTATCGTCGTCCCACTCTTGGCATTCAAAGATCAAATGCTCTGCGCTTTCTACTTTGTGGCCGCAATGGTCACAGCTTCCGTCGTCTATTATATTAAAGCGTTGTAAGTATGCATTAAAGCATCCGTGTCCAGTCAGCGCTTGTGTCAAATAGAAGTCCGTTTCTCCGTGTTTCCTATCTGTCCATTTTCGGATGTTTGGGATGAGTGTGTGGGTCCATCGACCTTTCGTTTCTTTGTTCCATCTGTCTTGCCATCTGGTGTAGAGTCTGTCTTCGGTACTTCCTTTGATCGTGTGCTTGGCTTGCTTAAGCTCTTTTTCATCTAGTTCTTCTCTTATTTCCGCGAACTCCTCATACGCTTCCTTTCTCTGTCGTGCCCTCAAGTCTATCGGTGGCATATTGGCGATAACCATAACGGCGCTGTGGGCGACTGTCCTATATGCTGACGTCACTCTTAGACCTGCTCTTCTTTGTACCGATGCAACTTTCCTCGCTACTGCGGTATTTTCAAGTTTATCGGCCCATATCGGGGCGGCATATAGGATTTTTGAATGTACTACGCTTGCTAGTAATCTTCTCTTACTTGTTGTTGGACCTTTTATATTTGGCATCAGCCTGCTTAGCTGCGCGCAAGTCTTGGAAGCATTCTCAGACGTCTTTGATAGATGCAGATTAAAATTCATCTTTGGATCCAATATTAGGCCCAGATATTTCAGCTCCTTTTTCCATTTTATTACTTTTTCTCCTATTTTTAAGGTGGGATAGTCGAATCTTCTTTTTCCTGTAACTAATATCGCTTCCGTTTTTTCTGGAGCTATAGTCAGTTCCTTGTTTTCCATCCAGCGGTTTATCCTAGACAAGCTGTCGTTCGCTATGACCTCTATCACTTCGGTATTGTCAGCTGTACAAATCAGTGCGACATCGTCAGCGTAGCAGACGGTCGTCGCTCCTTTTGGTAGATTAATATTTAGCATATCATCGTACATTATGTTCCAGAGATGCGGACCCTTCTTGGACCCTTGTGGGACTCCTCTCGTCATTTCTTTTTTGATCGTCCATCCCTTCCCATCGTAGATAACAAACCTGTCTTTTAAGTAATCATCCTCCATTCTTAGAATTGGTGCCGGTATGTGTTTTTTCTCTGAGGATGTTAGTATTTCTTTCCAGTTGGCCGAATTAAAGGCGTTCCGAATGTCTATGGCTATAATCGCACAGAAGCCTTTCCTCTGTTTTGACTTTTCTGCTATTTCCACCACTAATCTAATGGCGTCCACTGTTGACCTGCCTTTTCTGAAGCCGAATTGACGGTCGGAGAGTCTATTTCCCTTCTGGAGGTGATCGTTTATTCTTTGAATTATTAGACCTTCCAGAAGCTTGCCCAGTGTATCGAGCAGGCATATGGGTCTAAAGGATGACGGTTCATCAAGGGGTTTATTCGCTTTTCTCAGAAGGACGAGCAATTGTATCTTCCATCCTTTCCAAAATTTGCCCTGTTTTAGACATACGTTGTACGCCTTAAGCATAAGTTGTGGATAACTTTCTGCAACTTTCATGATGATCTCATTTGGTATTCCGTCCGGTCCTGTAGCCTTGCCCTTTTTAAGTCTTTTGACCGCAACTTGCAATTCTGCTAGTGTGAAGAGATCTTCTTCGTTTACCACTATTTTGGCTGGTCCCTGCCTATTCCACGGGGTTGCCCTCGGAAATAGTGTATCAATTATTTTTTCAACCCATTCTTTGGGACAGTCTGCGACAGTTTGGGACAGTCTAGGACTTGTTTGCGACTGTCTGGGACAATCTGGGACAGTCTGGGACTTGTTTGGAACAGCCTGGGAAAGTCTGGGATAGTCTGGGACTTGTTTGGAACAGTCTGTGACAGTTTGGGACCGACTGGGACTTGTTTGGAACTGTCTGCATCAGTTTGGGACAGTCTAGGACTTGTTTGGGCCAGTCTGGGTCCGTCTGGGACTTGTTTGGAACAGTCTGCGACAGTTTGGGACCGTCTGGGACTTGTTTGGAACAGTCTGCGACAGTTTGGGACAGTCTAGGACTTGTTTGGGACAGTCTGGTACAATCTGGGACAGTCTGGGACTTGTTTGGAACAGCCTGGGAAAGTCTGGGATAGTCTGGGACTTGTTTGGAACAGTCTGCGACAGTTTGGGACCGCCTGGGACTTGTTTGGAACAGTCTGCGATAGTTTGGGACAGTCTAGGACTTGTTTGGGACAGTCTGGGACTTGTTTGGCACAGTCTGGTACAATCTGGGACAGTCTGGGACTTGTTTGGAACAGCCTGGGAAAGTCTGGGATAGTCTGGGACTTGTTTGGAACAGTCTGCGACAGTTTGGGACAGTCTGGGACTTGTTTGGAACAGTCCACGACAGTTTGGGACAGTATAGGACTTGTTTGGGACAGTCTGGGACCGTCTGGGACCTTCTGGGACAGTCTGGGACTTGTTTGGAACAGTCTGCGACAGTTTGGGACCGTCTGGGACTTGTTTGGGACAGTCTGCGACAGTTTGGGACAGTCTAGGACTTGTTTGCGACTGTCTGGGACAATCTGGGACAGTCTGGGACTTGTTTGGAACAGCCTGGGAAAGTCTGGGATAGTCTGGGACTTGTTTGGAACAGTCTGTGACAGTTTGGGACCGACTGGGACTTGTTTGGAACTGTCTGCATCAGTTTGGGACAGTCTAGGACTTGTTTGGGCCAGTCTGGGTCCGTCTGGGACTTGTTTGGAACAGTCTGCGACAGTTTGGGACCGTCTGGGACTTGTTTGGAACAGTCTGCGACAGTTTGGGACAGTCTAGGACTTGTTTGGGACAGTCTGGTACAATCTGGGACAGTCTGGGACTTGTTTGGAACAGCCTGGGAAAGTCTGGGATAGTCTGGGACTTGTTTGGAAAAGTCTGCGACAGTTTGGGACCGCCTGGGACTTGTTTGGAACAGTCTGCGATAGTTTGGGACAGTCTAGGACTTGTTTGGGACAGTCTGGGACCGTCTGGGATCGTCTGGGACAGTCTGGGACTTGTTTGGAACAGTCTGCGACAGTTTGGGACAGTCTGGGACTTGTTTCGAACAGTCTGCGACAGTTTGGGACAGTCTGGGACTTGTTTGGAACAGTCTGCGACCGTTTGAGACCGTCTGGGACTTGTGTGGAACAGTCTGCGACAGTTTGGGACAGTCTAGGACTTGTTTGGGACAGTCTGTGGCCGTCTGGGACAGTCTACGACTTGTTTGGGACAGACTGGGACCATCTGGGACCTTCTGGGACAGTCAGGGACTTGTTTGGAACAGTCTGCGACAGTTTGGGACCGTCTGGGACTTGTTTGGAACAGTCTGCGACAGTTTGGGACCGTCTGGGACTTGTTTGGAACAGTCTGCGACAGTTTGGGACAGTCTAGGACTTGTTTGGGACAGTCTGGTACAATCTGGGACAGTCTGGGACTTGTTTGGAACAGCCTGGGAAAGTCTGGGATAGTCTGGGACTTGTTTGGAACAGTCTGCGACAGTTTGGGACAGTCTGGGACTTGTTTCGAACAGTCTGCGACAGTTTGGGACAGTCTGGGACTTGTTTGGAACAGTCTGCGACCGTTTGAGACCGTCTGGGACTTGTGTGGAACAGTCTGCGACAGTTTGGGACAGTCTAGGACTTGTTTGGGACAGTCTGTGGCCGTCTGGGACAGTCTACGACTTGTTTGGGACAGACTGGGACCATCTGGGACCTTCTGGGACAGTCAGGGACTTGTTTGGAACAGTCTGCGACAGTTTGGGACCGTCTGGGACTTGTTTGGAACAGTCTGCGACAGTTTGGGACCGTCTGGGACTTGTTTGGAACAGTCTGCGACAGTTTGGGACAGTCTCGGACTTGTTTGCGACTGTCTGGGACAATCTGGGACAGTCTGGCACAATCTGGGACAGTCTGGGACTTGTTTGGAGCAGCCTGGGAAAGTCTGGGATAGTCTGGGACTTGTTTGGAACAGTCTGTGACAGTTTGGGACCGACTGGGACTTGTTTGGAACTGTCTGCATCAGTTTGGGACAGTCTAGGACTTGTTTGGGCCAGTCTGGGACCGTCTGGGACTTGTTTGGAACAGTCTGCGACAGTTTGGGATCGTCTGGGACTTGTTTGGAACAATCTACGACAGTTTGGGACAGTCTAGGACTTGTTTGCGACTGTCTGGGACAATCTGGGGCAGTCTGGGTCTTGTTTGGAACAGTCTGCGACAGTTTTGGACAGTCTAGGACTTGTTTGGGACAGTCTGGTACAATCTGGGACAGTCTGGGACTTGTTTGGAACAGCCTGGGAAAGTCTGGGATAGTCTGGGACTTGTTTGGAACAGTCTGCGACAGTTTGGGACAGTCCAGGACTTGTTTGGGACAGTCTGGGACCGTCTGGGACCGTCTGGGACAGTCTGGGACTTGTTTGGAACAGTCTGCGACAGTTTGGGACAGTCTGGGACTTGTTTGGAACAGTCTGCGACAGTTTGGGACAGTCTAGGACTTGTTTGGGACAGTCTGGGACCGTCTGGGACCTTCTGGGACAGTCTAGGAATTGTTTGGGACAGTCTGGGACCGTCTGGGACCGTCTGGGACAGTCTGGGACTTGTTTGGAACAGTCTGGGACTGTCTGGGACTTGTTTGCAACAGCCTGGGACAGTCTGGGGTAGTCTGGGACTTGTTTGGAACAGTCTGCGACAGTTTGGGACCGTCTGGGACTTGTTTGGAAAAGTCTGCGACAGTTTGGGACAGTCTAGGACTTGTTTGAGACAGTCTGGGACCTTCTGGGACAGTCTGGGACTTGTTTGGAACAGTCTGCGACAGTTTGGGACTGTCTGGGACTTGTTTGGAACAGTCTGCGACAGTCTGGGATAGTCTGGGACTTGTTTGGAACAGTCTGCGACAGTTTGAGACCGTCTGGGACTTGTTTGGAACAGTCCGCGACAGTTTGGGACAGTATAGGACTTGTTTGGGACAGTCTGGGACCGTCTGGGACCTTCTGGGACAGTCTGGGACTTGTTTGGAACAGTCTGCGACAGTTTGGGACCGTCTGGGACTTGTTTGGAACAGTCTGCGACAGTCTGGGATAGTCTAGGACTTGTTTGGGCCAGTCTGGGTCCGTCTGGGACTTGTTTGGAACAGTCTGCGACAGTTTGGGACCGTCTGGGACTTGTTTGGAACAGTCTGCGACAGTTTGGGACAGTCTAGGACTTGTTTTCGACTGTCTGGGACAATCTGGGACAGTCTGGTTCT
Source organism: Cephus spinipes (assembly GCA_963971525.1). Lineage (NCBI taxonomy): Eukaryota > Metazoa > Arthropoda > Insecta > Hymenoptera > Cephidae > Cephus > Cephus spinipes. The sequence continues at coordinate 9,888,592 of OZ020581.1, read as the reverse complement.
TGTTCGGAACAGTCTGCGACAGTTTTGGACAGTCTAGGACTTGTTTGGGACAGTCTGGGACAATCTGGGACAGTCTGGGACTTGTTTGGAACAGCGTGGGAAAGTCTGGGATAGTCTGGGACTTGTTTGGAACAGTCTGTGACAGTTTGGGACCGACTGGGACTTGTTTGGAACTGTCTGCATCAGTTTGGGACAGTCTGGGACTTGTTTGGAAAAGTCTGCGACAGTTTGGGACAGTCTAGGACTTGTTTGAGACAGTCTGGGACCTTCTGGGACAGTCTGGGACTTGTTTGGAACAGTCTGCGACAGTTTGGGACTGTCTGGGACTTGTTTGGAACAGTCTGCGACAGTCTGGGATAGTCTGGGACTTGTTTGGAACAGTCTGCGACAGTTTGAGACCGTCTGGGACTTGTTTGGAACAGTCCGCGACAGTTTGGGACAGTATAGGACTTGTTTGGGACAGTCTGGGACCGTCTGGGACCTTCTGGGACAGTCTGGGACTTGTTTGGAACAGTCTGCGACAGTTTGGGACCGTCTGGGACTTGTTTGGAACAGTCTGCGACAGTCTGGGATAGTCTGGGACTTGTTTGAGACAGTCTGGTAACGTCTGGGTCCGTCTGGGACAGTCTAGGACTTGTTTGGGACAGTCTGGGACAATCTGGGACAGTCTGGGACTTGTTTGGAACAGCCTGGGAAAGTCTGGGATAGTCTGGGACTTGTTTGGAACAGTCTGTGACAGTTTGGGACCGACTGGGACTTGTTTGGAACTGTCTGCATCAGTTTGGGACAGTCTAGGACTCGTTTGGGCCAGTCTGGGTCCGTCTGGGACTTGTTTGGAACAGTCTGCGACAGTTTGGGACCGTCTGGGACTTGTTTGGAACAGTCTGCGACAGTTTGGGACAGTCTAGGACTTGTTTTCGACTGTCTGGGACAATCTGGGACAGTCTGGTTCTTGTTCGGAACAGTCTGCGACAGTTTTGGACAGTCTAGGACTTGTTTGGGACAGTCTGGGACTTGTTTGGCACAGTCTGGTACAATCTGGGACAGTCTGGGGCTTGTTTGGAACAGCCTGGGAAAGTCTGGGATAGTCTGGGACTTGTTTGGAACAGTCTGCGACAGTTTGGGACCGTCTGGGTCTTGTTTGGAACAGTCTGCGATAGTTTGGGACAGTCTAGGACTTGTTTGGGACAGTCTGGGACCGTCTGGGACCGTCTGGGACAGTCTGGGACATGTTTGGAACAGTCTGCGACAGTTTGGGCAGTCTGGGACTTGTTTGGAACAGTCCGCGACAGTTTGGGACAGTATAGGACTTGTTTGGGACAGTCTGGGACCGTCTGGGACCTTCTGGGACAGTCTGGGACTTGTTTGGAACAGTCTGCGACAGTTTGGGACCATCTGGGACTTGTTTGGAACAGTCTGCGACAGTCTGGGATAGTCTGGGACTTGTTTGAGACAGTCTGGTAACGTCTGGGTCCGTCTGGGACAGTCTAGGACTTGTTTGGGACAGTCTGGGACAATCTGGGACAGTCTGGGACTTGTTTGGAACAGCCTGGGAAAGTCTGGGATAGTCTGGGACTTGTTTGGAACAGTCTGTGACAGTTTGGGACCGACTGGGACTTGTTTGGAACTGTCTGCATCAGTTTGGGACAGTCTGGGACTTGTTTGGAACAGTCTGCGACAGTTGGGGACAGTCTAGGACTTGTTTGGGACAGTCTGGGACCGTCTGGGACCGTCTGGGACAGTCTGGGACTTGTTTGGAACAGTCTGCGACAGTTTGGGACAGTCTGGGACTTGTTTGGAACAGTCTGCGACAGTTTGGGACAGTCTAGGACTTGTTTGGGACAGTCTGGGACCGTCTGGGATCTTCTGGGACAGTCTAGGAATTGTTTGGGACAGTCTGGGACCGTCTGGGACCGTCTGGGACAGTCTGGGACTTGTTTGGAACAGTCTGGGACTGTCTGGGACTTGTTTGCAACAGCCTGGGACAGTCTGGGGTAGTCTGGGACTTGTTTGGAACAGTCTGGGACCGTCTGGGACCTTCTGGGACCGTCTGGGACTTGTTTGGAACAGTCTGCGACAGTTTGGGACAGTCAGGGACTTGTTTGGAACAGCCTGGGAAAGTCTGGGATAGTCTGGGACTTGTTTGGAACAGTCTGTGACAGTCTGGGTCCGTCTGGGACTTGTTTGGAACAGTCTGCGACAGTTTGGGACCGTCTGGGACTTGTTTGGAACAGTCTGCGACAGTTTGGGACAGTCTAGGACTTGTTTGCGACCGTCTGGGACAATCTGGGACAGTCTGGTTCTTGTTTGGAACAGTCTGCGACAGTTTTGGACAGTCTAGGACTTGTTTGGGACAGTCTGGGACTTTTTTGGCACAGTCTGGTACAATCTGGGACAGTCTGGGACTTGTTTGGAACAGCCTGGGAAAGTCTGGGATAGTCTGGGACTTGTTTGGAACATTCTGCGACAGTTTGGGACCGTCTGGGACTTGTTTGGAACAGTCTGCGATAGTTTGGGACAGTCTAGGACTTGTTTGGGACAGTCTGGGACCGTCTGGGACCGTCTGGGACAGTCTGGGACTTGTTTGGAACAGTCTGCGACAGTTTGGGACAGTCTGGGACTTGTTTCGAACAGTCTGCGACAGTTTGGGACAGTCTGGGACTTGTTTGGAACAGTCTGCGACCGTTTGAGACCGTCTGGGACTTGTGTGGAACAGTCTGCGACAGTTTGGGACAGTCTAGGACTTGTTTGGGACAGTCTGGGACCGTCTGGGACCTTCTGGGACAGTCTAGGAATTGTTTGGGACAGTCTGGGACCGTCTGGGACCGTCTGGGACAGTCTGGGACTTGTTTGGAACAGTCTGGGACTGTCTGGGACTTGTTTGCAACAGCCTGGGACAGTCTGGGGTAGTCTGGGACTTGTTTGGAACAGTCTGCGACAGTTTGGGACCGTCTGGGACTTGTTTGGAAAAGTCTGCGACAGTTTGGGACAGTCTAGGACTTGTTTGAGACAGTCTGGGACCTTCTGGGACAGTCTGGGACTTGTTTGGAACAGTCTGCGACAGTTTGGGACCGTCTGGGACTTGTTTGGAACAGTCTGCGACAGTCTGGGATAGTCTGGGACTTGTTTGGAACAGTCTGCGACAGTTTGAGACCGTCTGGGACTTGTTTGGAACAGTCCGCGACAGTTTGGGACAGTATAGGACTTGTTTGGGACAGCCTGGGACCGTCTGGGACCTTCTGGGACAGTCTGGGACTTGTTTGGAACAGTCTGCGACAGTTTGGGACCGTCTGGGACTTGTTTGGAACAGTCTGCGACAGTCTGGGATAGTCTGGGTCTTGTTTGAGACAGTCTGGTAACGTCTGGGTCCGTCTGGGACAGTCTAGGACTTGTTTGGGACAGTCTGGGACAATCTGGGACAGTCTGGGACTTGTTTGGAACAGCCTGGGAAAGTCTGGGATAGTCTGGGACTTGTTTGGAACAGTCTGTGACAGTTTGGGACCGACTGGGACTTGTTTGGAACTGTCTGCATCAGTTTGGGACAGTCTAGGACTTGTTTGGGCCAGTCTGGGTCCGTCTGGGACTAGTTTGGAACAGTCTGCGACAGTTTGGGACCGTCTGGGACTTGTTTGGAACAGTCTGCGACAGTTTGGGACAGTCTAGGACTTGTTTGCGACTGTCTGGGACAATCTGGGACAGTCTGGTTCTTGTTTGGAACAGTCTGCGACAGTTTTGGACAGTCTAGGACTTGTTTGGGACAGTCTGGGACTTGTTTGGAACAGCCTAGGAAAGTCTGGGATAGTCTGGGACTTGTTTGGAACAGTCTGCGACAGTTTGGGACCGTCTGGGTCTTGTTTGGAACAGTCTGCGATAGTTTGGGACAGTCTAGGACTTGTTTGGGACAGTCTGGGACCGTCTGGGACAGTCTGGGACTTGTTTGGAACAGTCTGCGACAGTTTGGGCAGTCTGGGACTTGTTTGGAACAGTCCGCGACAGTTTGGGACAGTATAGGACTTGTTTGGGACAGTCTGGGACCGTCTGGGACCTTCTGGGACAGTCTGGGACTTGTTTGGAACAGTCTGCGACAGTTTGGGACCGTCTGGGACTTGTTTGGAACTGTCTGCATCAGTTTGGGACAGTCTAGGACTTGTTTGGGCCAGTCTGGGTCCGTCTGGGACTAGTTTGGAACAGTCTGCGACAGTTTGGGACCGTCTGGGACTTGTTTGGAACAGTCTGCGACAGTTTGGGACAGTCTAGGACTTGTTTGCGACTGTCTGGGACAATCTGGGACAGTCTGGTTCTTGTTTGGAACAGTCTGCGACAGTTTTGGACAGTCTAGGACTTGTTTGGGACAGTCTGGGACTTGTTTGGAACAGCCTGGGAAAGTCTGGGATAGTCTGGGACTTGTTTGGAACAGTCTGCGACAGGTTGGGACCGTCTGGGTCTTGTTTGGATCAGTCTGCGATAGTTTGGGACAGTCTAGGACTTGTTTGGGACAGTCTGGGACCGTCTGGGACCGTCTGGGACAGTCTGGGACTTCTTTGGAACAGTCTGCGACAGTTTGGGACAGTCTGGGACTTGTTTGGAACAGTCCGCGACAGTTTGAGACAGTATAGGACTTGTTTGGGACAGTCTGGGACCGTCTGGGACCTTCTGGGACAGTCTGGGACTTGTTTGGAACAGTCTGCGACAGTTTGGGACCGTCTGGGACTTGTTTGGAACAATCTGCGACAGTCTGGGATAGTCTGGGACTTGTTTGAGACAGTCTGGTAACGTCTGGGTCCGTCTGGGACAGTCTAGGACTTGTTTGGGACAGTCTGGGACTTGTTTGGAACAGTCTGCGACAGTTTGGGACAGTCTCGGACTTGTTTGCGACTGTCTGGGGCAATCTGGGACAGTCTGGTACAATCTGGGACAGTCTGGGACTTGTTTGGAGCAGCCTGGGAAAGTCTGGGATAGTCTGGGACTTGTTTGGAACAGTCTGTGACAGTTTGGGACCGACTGGGACTTGTTTGGAACTGTCTGCATCAGTTTGGGACAGTCTAGGACTTGTTTGGGCCAGTCTGGGACCGTCTGGGACTTGTTTGGAACAGTCTGCGACAGTTTGGGATCTTCTGGGACTTGTTTGGAACAGTCTGCGACAGTTTGGGACAGTCTAGGACTTGTTTGCGACTGTCTGGGACATTCTGGGGCAGTCTGGGTCTTGTTTGGAACAGTCTGCGACAGTTTTGGACAGTCTAGGACTTGTTTGGGACAGTCTGGGACTTGTTTGGCACAGTCTGGTACAATCTGGGACAGTCTGGGACTTGTTTGGAACAGCCTGGGAAAGTCTGGGATAGTCTGGGACTTGTTTGGAACAGTCTGCGACAGTTTGGGACAGTCTAGGACTTGTTTGGGACAGTCTGGGACCGTCTGGGACCTTCTGGGACAGTCTAGGAATTGTTTGGGACAGTCTGGGACCGTCTGGGACCGTCTGGGACAGTCTGGGACTTGTTTGGAACAGTCTGGGACTGTCTGGGACTTTTTTGCAACAGCCTGGGACAGTCTAGGGTAGTCTGGGACTTGTTTGGAACAGTCTGCGACAGTTTGGGACCGTCTGGGACTTGTTTGGAACAGTCTGCGACAGTTTGGGACCGTCTGGGACTTGTTTGGAACAGTCTGCGACAGTCTGGGATAGTCTGGGACTTGTTTGAGACAGTCTGGTAACGTCTGGGTCCGTCTGGGACAGTCTAGGACTTGTTTGGGACAGTCTGGGACTTGTTTGGAACAGTCTGCGACAGTTTGGGACAGTCTCGGACTTGTTTGCGACTGTCTGGGGCAATCTGGGACAGTCTGGTACAATCTGGGACAGTCTGGGACTTGTTTGGAGCAGCCTGGGAAAGTCTGGGATAGTCTGGGACTTGTTTGGAACAGTCTGTGACAGTTTGGGACCGACTGGGACTTGTTTGGAACTGTCTGCATCAGTTTGGGACAGTCTAGGACTTGTTTGGGCCAGTCTGGGACCGTCTGGGTCTTGTTTGGAACAGTCTGCGACAGTTTGGGATCTTCTGGGACTTGTTTGGAACAGTCTGCATCAGTTTGGGACAGTCTAGGACTTGTTTGGGCCAGTCTGGGACCGTCTGGGACTTGTTTGGAACAGTCTGCGACAGTTTGGGACCGACTGGGACTTGTTTGGAACTGTCTGCATCAGTTTGGGACAGTCTAGGACTTGTTTGGGCCAGTCTGGGACCGTCTGGGTCTTGTTTGGAACAGTCTGCGACAGTTTGGGATCTTCTGGGACTTGTTTGGAACAGTCTGCGACAGTTTGGGACAGTCTAGGACTTGTTTGCGACTGTCTGGGACAATCTGGGGCAGTCTGGGTCTTGTTTGGAACAGTCTGCGACAGTTTTGGACAGTCTAGGACTTGTTTGGGACAGTCTGGGACTTGTTTGGCACAGTCTGGCACAATCTGGGACAGTCTGGGACTTGTTTGGAACAGCCTGGGAAAGTCTGGGATAGTCTGGGACTTGTTTGGAACAGTCTGCGACAGTTTGGGACAGTCTAGGACTTGTTTGGGACAGTCTGGGACCGCCTGGGACCGTCTGGGACAGTCTGGGACTTGTTTGGAACAGTCTGCGACAGTTTGGGACAGTCTGGGACTTGTTTGGAACAGTCTGCGACAGTTTGGGACAGTCTAGGACTTGTTTGGGACAGTCTGGGACCGTCTGGGACCTTCTGGGACAGTCTAGGAATTGTTTGGGACAGTCTGGGACCGTCTGGGACCGTCTGGGACAGTCTGGGACTTGTTTGGAACAGTCTGGGACTGTCTGGGACTTGTTTGCAACAGCCTGGGACAGTCTGGGGTAGTCTGGGACTTGTTTGGAACAGTCTGCGACAGTTTGGGACCGTCTGGGACTTGTTTGGAACAGTCTGCGACAGTTTGGGACAGTCTAGGACTTGTTTGGAACAGTCTGCGACAGTCTGGGATAGTCTGGGACTTGTTTGGAACAGTCTGCGACAGTTTGAGACCGTCTGGGACTTGTTTGGAACAGTCCGCGACAGTTTGGGACAGTATAGGACTTGTTTGGGACAGTCTGGGACCGTCTGGGACCTTCTGGGACAGTCTCGGACTTGTTTGGAACAGTCTGCGACAGTTTGGGACCGTCTGGGACTTGTTTGGAACAGTCTGCGACAGTCTGGGATAGTCTGGGACTTGTTTGAGACAGTCTGGTAACGTCTGGGTCCGTCTGGGACAGTCTAGGACTTGTTTGGGACAGTCTGGGACAATCTGGGACAGTCTGGGACTTGTTTGGAACAGCCTGGGAAAGTCTGGGATAGTCTGGGACTTGTTTGGAACAGTCTGTGACAGTTTGGGACCGACTGGGACTTGTTTGGAACTGTCTGCATCAGTTTGGGACAGTCTAGGACTTGTTTGGGCAAGTCTGGGTCCGTCTGGGACTTGTTTGGAACACTCTGCGACAGTTTGGGACCGTCTGGGACTTGTTTGGAACAGTCTGCGACAGTTTGGGACAGTCTAGGACTTGTTTGCGACTGTCTGGGACAATCTGGGACAGTCTGGTTCTTGTTTGGAACAGTCTGCGACAGTTTTGGACAGTCTAGGACTTGTTTGGGACAGTCTGGGACTTGTTTGGCACAGTCTGGTACAATCTGCGACAGTCTGGGACTTGTTTGGAACAGCCTGGGAAAGTCTGGGATAGTCTGGGACTTGTTTGGAACAGTCTGCGACAGTTTGGGACCGTCTGGGTCTTGTTTGGAACAGTCTGCGATAGTTTGGGACAGTCTATGACTTGTTTGGGACAGTCTGGGACCATCTGGGACCGTCTGGGACAGTCTGGGAGTTGTTTGGAACAGTCTGCGACAGTTTGGGACAGTCTGGGACATGTTTGGAACAGTCCGCGACAGTTTGGGACAGTATAGGACTTGTTTGGGACAGTCTGGGACCGTCTGGGACCTTCTGGGACAGTCTGGGACTTGTTTGGAACAGTCTGTGACAGTTTGGGACCGTCTGGGACTTGTTTGGAACAGTCTGCGACAGTCTGGGATAGTCTGGGACTTGTTTGAGACAGTCTGGTAACGTCTGGGTCCGTCTGGGACAGTCTAGGACTTGTTTGGGACAGTCTGGGACAATCTGGGACTGTCTGGGACTTGTTTGGAACAGCCTGGGAAAGTCTGGGATAGTCTGGGACTTGTTTGGAACAGTCTGTGACAGTTTGGGACCGACTGGGACTTGTTTGGAACTGTCTGCATCAGTTTGGGACAGTCTGGGACTTGTTTGGAACAGTCTGCGACAGTTGGGGACAGTCTAGGACTTGTTTGGGACAGTCTGGGACCGTCTGGGACCGTCTGGGACAGTCTGGGACTTGTTTGGAACAGTCTGCGACAGTTTGGGACAGTCTGGGACTTGTTTGGAACAGTCTGCGACAGTTTGGGACAGTCTAGGACTTGTTTGGGACAGTCTGGGACCGTCTGGGACCTTCTGGGACAGTCTAGGACTTGTTTGGGCCAGTCTGGGTCCGTCTGGGACTTGTTTGGAACAGTCTGCGACAGTTTGGGACCGTCTGGGACTTGTTTGGAACAGTCTGCGACAGTTTGGGACAGTCTAGGACTTGTTTGCGACCGTCTGGGACAATCTGGGACAGTCTGGTTCTTGTTTGGAACAGTCTGCGACAGTTTTGGACAGTCTAGGACTTGTTTGGGACAGTCTGGGACTTGTTTGGCACAGTCTGGTACAATCTGGGACAGTCTGGGACTTGTTTGGAACAGCCTGGGAAAGTCTGGGATAGTCTGGGACTTGTTTGGAACAGTCTGCGACAGTTTGGGACAGTCTGGGACTTGTTTGGAACAGTCCGCGACAGTTTGGGACAGTATAGGACATGTTTGGGACAGTCTGGGACCGTCTGGGACCTTCTGGGACAGTCTGGGACTTGTTTGGAACAGTCTGCGACAGTTTGGGACCGTCTGGGACTTGTTTGGGACAGTCTGCGACAGTTTGGGACAGTCTAGGACTTGTTTGCGACTGTCTGGGACAATCTGGGACAGTCTGGGACTTGTTTGGAACAGTCCGCGACAGTTTGGGACAGTATAGGACATGTTTGGGACAGTCTGGGACCGTCTGGGACCTTCTGGGACAGTCTGGGACTTGTTTGGAACAGTCTGCGACAGTTTGGGACCGTCTGGGACTTGTTTGGGACAGTCTGCGACAGTTTGGGACAGTCTAGGACTTGTTTGCGACTGTCTGGGACAATCTGGGACAGTCTGGGACTTGTTTGGAACAGCCTGGGAAAGTCTGGGATAGTCTGGGACTTGTTTGGAACAGTCTGTGACAGTTTGGGACCGACTGGGACTTGTTTGGAACTGTCTGCATCAGTTTGGGACAGTCTAGGACTTGTTTGGGCCAGTCTGGGTCCGTCTGGGACTTGTTTGGAACAGTCTGCGACAGTTTGGGACCGTCTGGGACTTGTTTGGAACAGTCTGCGACAGTTTGGGACAGTCTAGGACTTGTTTGGGACAGTCTGGTACAATCTGGGACAGTCTGGGACTTGTTTGGAACAGCCTGGGAAAGTCTGGGATAGACTGGGACTTGTTTGGAACAGTCTGCGACAGTTTGGGACCGCCTGGGACTTGTTTGGAACAGTCTGCGATAGTTTGGGACAGTCTAGGACTTGTTTGGGACAGTCTGGGACTTGTTTGGCACAGTCTGGTACAATCTGGGACAGTCTGGGACTTGTTTGGAACAGCCTGGGAAAGTCTGGGATAGTCTGGGACTTGTTTGGAACAGTCTGCGACAGTTTGGGACAGTCTGGGACTTGTTTGGAACAGTCCGCGACAGTTTGGGACAGTATAGGACTTGTTTGGGACAGTCTGGGACCGTCTGGGACCTTCTGGGACAGTCTGGGACTTGTTTGGAACAGTCTGCGACAGTTTGGGACCGTCTGGGACTTGTTTGGGACAGTCTGCGACAGTTTGGGACAGTCTAGGACTTGTTTGCGACTGTCTGGGACAATCTGGGACAGTCTGGGACTTGTTTGGAACAGCCTGGGAAAGTCTGGGATAGTCTGGGACTTGTTTGGAACAGTCTGTGACAGTTTGGGACCGACTGGGACTTGTTTGGAACTGTCTGCATCAGTTTGGGACAGTCTAGGACTTGTTTGGGACAGTCTGGGTCCGTCTTGGACTTGTTTGGAACAGTCTGCGACAGTTTGGGACCGTCTGGGACTTGTTTGGAACAGTCTGCGACAGTTTGGGACAGTCTAGGACTTGTTTGGGACAGTCTGGTACAATCTGGGACAGTCTGGGACTTGTTTGGAACAGCCTGGGAAAGTCTGGGATAGTCTGGGACTTGTTTGGAAAAGTCTGCGACAGTTTGGGACCGCCTGGGACTTGTTTGGAACAGTCTGCGATAGTTTGGGACAGTCTAGGACTTGTTTGGGACAGTCTGGGACCGTCTGGGACCGTCTGGGACAGTCTGGGACTTGTTTGGAACAGTCTGCGACAGTTTGGGACAGTCTGGGACTTGTTTCGAACAGTCTGCGACAGTTTGGGACAGTCTGGGACTTGTTTGGAACAGTCTGCGACCGTTTGAGACCGTCTGGGACTTGTGTGGAACAGTCTGCGACAGTTTGGGACAGTCTAGGACTTGTTTGGGACAGTCTGTGGCCGTCTGGGACAGTCTACGTCTTGTTTGGGACAGACTGGGACCATCTGGGACCTTCTGGGACAGTCAGGGACTTGTTTGGAACAGTCTGCGACAGTTTGGGACCGTCTGGGACTTGTTTGGAACAGTCTGCGACATTTTGGGACCGTCTGGGACTTGTTTGGAACAGTCTGCGACAGTTTGGGACAGTCTAGGACTTGTTTGGGACAGTCTGGTACAATCTGGGACAGTCTGGGACTTGTTTGGAACAGCCTGGGAAAGTCTCGGATAGTCTGGGACTTGTTTGGAACAGTCTGCGACAGTTTGGGACCGCCTGGGACTTGTTTGGAACAGTCTGCGATAGTTTGGGACAGTCTAGGACTTGTTTGGGACAGTCTGGGACCGTCTGGGACCGTCTGGGACAGTCTGGGACTTGTTTGGAACAGTCTGCGACAGTTTGGGACAGTCTGGGACTTGTTTCGAACAGTCTGCGACAGTTTGGGACAGTCTGGGACTTGTTTGGAACAGTCTGCGACCGTTTGAGACCGTCTGGGACTTGTGTGGAACAGTCTGCGACAGTTTGGGACAGTCTAGGACTTGTTTGGGACAGTCTGTGGCCGTCTGGGACAGTCTGGCACAATCTGGGACAGTCTGGGACTTGTTTGGAGCAGCCTGGGAAAGTCTGGGATAGTCTGGGACTTGTTTGGAACAGTCTGTGACAGTTTGGGACCGACTGGGACTTGTTTGGAACTGTCTGCATCAGTTTGGGACAGTCTAGGACTTGTTTGGGCCAGTCTGGGACCGTCTGGGACTTGTTTGGAACAGTCTGTGACAGTTTGGGATCGTCTGGGACTTGTTTGGAACAATCTACGACAGTTTGGGACAGTCTAGGACTTGTTTGCGACAGTCTGGGACAATCTGGGGCAGTCTGGGTCTTGTTTGGAACAGTCTGCGACAGTTTTGGACAGTCTAGGACTTGTTTGGGACAGTCTGGTACAATCTGGGACAGTCTGGGACTTGTTTGGAACAGCCTGGGAAAGTCTGGGATAGTCTGGGACTTGTTTGGAACAGTCTGCGACAGTTTGGGACAGTCTAGGACTTGTTTGGGACCGTCTGGGACCGTCTGGGACAGTCTGGGACTTGTTTGGAACAGTCTGCGACAGTTTGGGACAGTCTGGGACTTGTTTGGAACAGTCTGCGACAGTTTGGGACAGTCTAGGACTTGTTTGGGACAGTCTGGGACCGTCTGGGACCTTCTGGGACAGTCTAGGAATTGTTTGGGACAGTCTGGGACCGTCTGGGACCGTCTGGGACAGTCTGGGACTTGTTTGGAACAGTCTGGGACTGTCTGGGACTTGTTTGCAACAGCCTGGGACAGTCTGGGGTAGTCTGGGACTTGTTTGGAACAGTCTGCGACAGTTTGGGACCGTCTGGGACTTGTTTGGAAAAGTCTGCGACAGTTTGGGACAGTCTAGGACTTGTTTGAGACAGTCTGGGACCTTCTGGGACAGTCTGGGACTTGTTTGGAACAGTCTGCGACAGTTTGGGACTGTCTGGGACTTGTTTGGAACAGTCTGCGACAGTCTGGGATAGTCTGGGACTTGTTTGGAACAGTCTGCGACAGTTTGAGACCGTCTGGGACTTGTTTGGAACAGTCCGCGACAGTTTGGGACAGTATAGGACTTGTTTGGGACAGTCTGGGACCGTCTGGGACCTTCTGGGACAGTCTGGGACTTGTTTGGAACAGTCTGCGACAGTTTGGGACCGTCTGGGACTTGTTTGGAACAGTCTGCGACAGTCTGGGATAGTCTGGGACTTGTTTGAGACAGTCTGGTAACGTCTGGGTCCGTCTGGGACAGTCTAGGACTTGTTTGGGACAGTCTGGGACAATCTGGGACAGTCTGGGACTTGTTTGGAACAGCCTGGGAAAGTCTGGGATAGTCTGGGACTTGTTTGGAACAGTCTGTGACAGTTTGGGACCGACTGGGACTTGTTTGGAACTGTCTGCATCAGTTTGGGACAGTCTAGGACTTGTTTGGGCCAGTCTGGGTCCGTCTGGGACTTGTTTGGAACAGTCTGCGACAGTTTGGGACCGTCTGGGACTTGTTTGGAACAGTCTGCGACAGTTTGGGACAGTCTAGGACTTGTTTGCGACTGTCTGGGACAATCTGGGACAGTCTGGTTCTTGTTTGGAACAGTCTGCGACAGTTTTGGACAGTCTAGGACTTGTTTGGGACAGTCTGGGACTTGTTTGGCACAGTCTGGTACAATCTGGGACAGTCTGGGGCTTATTTGGAACAGCCTGGGAAAGTCTGGGATAGTCTGGGACTTGTTTGGAACAGTCTGCGACAGTTTGGGACCGTCTGGGTCTTGTTTGGAACAGTCTGCGATAGTTTGGGACAGTCTAGGACTTGTTTGGGACAGTCTGGGACCGTCTGGGACCGTCTGGGACAGTCTGGGACATGTTTGGAACAGTCTGCGACAGTTTGGGCAGTCTGGGACTTGTTTGGAACAGTCCGCGACAGTTTGGGACAGTATAGGACTTGTTTGGGACAGTCTGGGACCGTCTGGGACCTTCTGAGACAGTCTGGGACTTGTTTGGAACAGTCTGCGACAGTTTGGGACCATCTGGGACTTGTTTGGAACAGTCTGCGACAGTCTGGGATAGTCTGGGACTTGTTTGGAACAGTCTGTGACAGTTTGGGACCGACTGGGACTTGTTTGGAACTGTCTGCATCAGTTTGGGACAGTCTGGGACTTGTTTGGAACAGTCTGCGACAGTTGGGGACAGTCTAGGACTTGTTTGGGACAGTCTGGGACCGTCTGGGACCGTCTGGGACAGTCTGGGACTTGTTTGGAACAGTCTGCGACAGTTTGGGACAGTCTGGGACTTGTTTGGAACAGTCTGCGACAGTTTGGGACAGTCTAGGACTTGTTTGAGACAGTCTGGGACCGTCTGGGATTTTCTGGGACAGTCTAGGAATTGTTTGCGACAGTCTGGGACCGTCTGGGACCGTCTGGGACAGTCTGGGACTTGTTTGGAACAGTCTGGGACTGTCTGGGACTTGTTTGCAACAGCCTGGGACAGTCTGGGGTAGTCTGGGACTTGTTTGGAACAGTCTGGGACCGTCTGGGACCTTCTGGGACCGTCTGGGACTTGTTTGGAACAGTCTGCGACAGTTTGGGACAGTCAGGGACTTGTTTGGAACAGCCTGGGAAAGTCTGGGATAGTCTGGGACTTGTTTGGAACAGTCTGTGACAGTCTGGGTCCGTCTGGGACTTGTTTGGAACAGTCTGCGACAGTTTGGGACCGTCTGGGACTTGTTTGGAACAGTCTGCGACAGTTTGGGACAGTCTAGGACTTGTTTGCGACCGTCTGGGACAATCTGGGACAGTCTGGTTCTTGTTTGGAACAGTCTGCGACAGTTTTGGACAGTCTAGGACTTGTTTGGGACAGTCTGGGACTTTTTTGGCACAGTCTGGTACAATCTGGGACAGTCTGGGACTTGTTTGGAACAGCCTGGGAAAGTCTGGGATAGTCTGGGACTTGTTTGGAACATTCTGCGACAGTTTGGGACCGTCTGGGACTTGTTTGGAACAGTCTGCGATAGTTTGGGACAGTCTAGGACTTGTTTGGGACAGTCTGGGACCGTCTGGGACCGTCTGGGACAGTCTGGGACTTGTTTGGAACAGTCTGCGACAGTTTGGGACAGTCTGGGACTTGTTTCGAACAGTCTGCGACAGTTTGGGACAGTCTGGGACTTGTTTGGAACAGTCTGCGACCGTTTGAGACCGTCTGGGACTTGTGTGGAACAGTCTGCGACAGTTTGGGACAGTCTAGGACTTGTTTGGGACAGTCTGTGGCCGTCTGGGACAGTCTACGACTTGTTTGGGACAGACTGGGACCATCTGGGACCTTCTGGGACAGTCAGGGACTTGTTTGGAACAGTCTGCGACAGTTTGGGACCGTCTGGGACTTGTTTGGAACAGTCTGCGACAGTTTGGGACCGTCTGGGACTTGTTTGGAACAGTCTGTGACAGTTTGGGACCGACTGGGACTTGTTTGGAACTGTCTGCATCAGTTTGGGACAGTCTAGGACTTGTTTGGGCCAGTCTGGGACCGTCTGGGACTTGCTTGGAACAGTCTGCGACAGTTTGGGACCGTCTGGGACTTGTTTGGAACAGTCTGCGACAGTTTGGGACAGTCTCGGACTTGTTTGCGACTGTCTGGGACAATCTGGGGCAGTCTGGGTCTTGTTTGGAACAGTCTGCGACAGTTTTGGACAGTCTAGGACTTGTTTGGGACAGTCTGGGACTTGTTTGGCACAGTCTGGTACAATCTGGGACAGTCTGGGACTTGTTTGGAACAGCCTGGGAAAGTCTGGGATAGTCTGGGTCTTGTTTGGAACAGTCTGCGACAGTTGGGGACAGTCTAGGACTTGTTTGGGACAGTCTGGGACCGTCTGGGACCGTCTGGGACAGTCTGGGACTTGTTTGGAACAGTCTGCGACAGTTTGGGACAGTCTGGGACTTGTTTGGAACAGTCTGCGACAGTTTGGGACAGTCTAGGACTTGTTTGGGACAGTCTGGGACCGTCTGGGACCTTCTGGGACAGTCTAGGAATTGTTTGGGACAGTCTGGGACCGTCTGGGACCGTCTGGGACAGTCTGGGACTTGTTTGGAACAGTCTGGGACTGTCTGGGACTTGTTTGCAACAGCCTGGGACAGTCTGGGGTAGTCTGGGACTTGTTTGGAACAGTCTGGGACCGTCTGGGACCTTCTGGGACAGTCTGGGACTTGTTTGGAACAGTCTGCGACAGTTTGGGACCGTCTGGGACTTGTTTGGAACAGTCTGCGACAGTTTGGGACAGTCAGGGACTTGTTTGGAACAGTCTGCGACAGTTTGGGACCGTCTGGGACTTGTTTGGAACAGTCTGCGACAGTTTGGGACCGTCTGGGACTCGTTTGGAACAGTCTGCGACAGTTTGGGACTGTCTAGGACTTGTTTGCGACTGTCTGGGACAATCTGGGACAGTCTGGGTCTTGTTTGGAACTGTCTGCGACAGTTTTGGACAGTCTAGGACTTGTTTGGGCCAGTCTGGGACCGTCTGGGACCGTCTGGGACAGTCTAGCACTTGTTTGGGACAGTCTGGGACTGTCTGGGACTTGTTTGGAACAGTTTCGGACAGTCTGGGACAGTCTGGGACATGTTTGGAACAGTCTGCAACAGTTTTGGACAATCTAAGACTTGTTTGGGAAAGTCTGGGACCGTCTGCGATAGTCTGGGACTTGTTTGGAACAGTCTGGGACTTGTTTGGAACAGTCTGGGACTGTCTGGAACAGTCTGCGACAGTTTGGGCCCGACTGGGAATTGTTTGGAACAGTCTGCATCAGTTTGGGACAGTCTAGGACTTGTTTGGGACAGTCTGGGACCGTGTGGGACCGTCTGGGACAGTCTAGGACTTGTTTGGGACAGTCTGGCACCGTCTGGGACCGTCTGGGACAGTCTGGGACTTGTTTGGAACAGTCTGGGACAGTCTGGGACTGTCTGGGACTTGTTTGGAATAGTCTGCGACAGTTTGGGACCGTCTGGGACTTGTTTGGAAGAGTCTGCGACAGTTTGGGACAGTCTAGGAGTTGTTTGGGACAGTCTGGCACCGTCTGGGACCGTCTGGGACAGTCTGGGACTTGTTTGGAACAGTCTGCGACCGTTTGAGACCGTCTGGGACTTGTGTGGAACAGTCTGCGACAGTTTGGGACAGTCTAGGACTTGTTTGGGACAGTCTGTGGCCGTCTCGGACAGTCTACGACTTGTTTGGGACAGACTGGGACCATCTGGGACCTTCTGGGACAGTCAGGGACTTGTTTGGAACAGTCTGCGACAGTTTGGGACCGTCTGGGACTTGTTTGGAACAGTCTGCGACAGTTTGGGACCGTCTGGGACTTGTTTGGAACAGTCTGTGACAGTTTGGGACCGACTGGGACTTGTTTGGAACTGTCTGCATCAGTTTGGGACAGTCGAGGACTTGTTTGGGCCAGTCTGGGACCGTCTGGGACTTGTTTGGAACAGTCTGCGACAGTTTGGGACCGTCTGGGACTTGTTTGGAACAGTCTGCGACAGTTTGGGACAGTCTAGGACTTGTTTGCGACTGTCTGGGACAATCTGGGGCAGTCTGGGTCTTGTTTGGAACAGTCTGCGACAGTTTTGGACAGTCTAGGACTTGTTTGGGACAGTCTGGGACTTGTTTGGCACAGTCTGGTACAATCTGGGACAGTCTGGGACTTGTTTGGAACAGCCTGGGAAAGTCTGGGATAGTCTGGGTCTTGTTTGGAACAGTCTGCGACAGTTGGGGACAGTCTAGGACTTGTTTGGGACAGTCTGGGACCGTCTGGGACCGTCTGGGACAGTCTGGGACTTGTTTGGAACAGTCTGCGACAGTTTGGGACAGTCTGGGACTTGTTTGGAACAGTCTGCGACAGTTTGGGACAGTCTAGGACTTGTTTGGGACAGTCTGGGACCGTCTGGGACCTTCTGGGACAGTCTAGGAATTGTTTGGGACAGTCTGGGACCGTCTGGGACCGTCTGGGACAGTCTGGGACTTGTTTGGAACAGTCTGGGACTGCCTGGGACTTGTTTGCAACAGCCTGGGACAGTCTGGGGTAGTCTGGGACTTGCTTGGAACAGTCTGGGACCGTCTGGGACCTTCTGGGACTTGTTTGGAACAGTCTGCGACAGTTTGGGACCGTCTGGGACTTGTTTGGAACAGTCTGCGACAGTTTGGGACCGTCTGGGACTCGTTTGGAACAGTCTGCGACAGTTTGGGACAGTCAGGGACTTGTTTGGAACAGTCTGCGACAGTTTGGGACCGTCTGGGACTTGTTTGGAACAGTCTGCGACAGTTTGGGACCGTCTGGGACTCGTTTGGAACAGTCTGTGACAGTTTGGGACTGTCTAGGACTTGTTTGCTACTGTCTGGGACAATCTGGGACAGTCTGGGTCTTGTTTGGAACAGTCTGCGACAGTTTTGGACAGTCTAGGACTTGTTTGGGCCAGTCTGGGACCGTCTGGGACCGTCTGGGACAGTCTAGCACTTGTTTGGGACAGTCTGGGACTGTCTGGGACTTGTTTGGAACAGTTTCGGACAGTCTGGGACAGTCTGGGACATGTTTGGAACAGTCTGCAACAGTTTTGGACAATCTAAGACTTGTTTGGGAAAGTCTGGGACCGTCTGCGATAGTCTGGGACTTGTTTGGAACAGTCTGGGACTTGTTTGGAACAGTCTGGGACTGTCTGGAACAGTCTGCGACAGTTTGGGCCCGACTGGGAATTGTTTGGAACAGTCTGCATCAGTTTGGGACAGTCTAGGACTTGTTTGGGACAGTCTGGGACCGTGTGGGACCGTCTGGGACAGTCTAGGACTTGTTTGGGACAGTCTGGCACCGTCTGGGACCGTCTGGGACAGTCTGCGACTTGTTTGGAACAGTCTGGGACAGTCTGGGACTGTCTGGGACTTGTTTGGAATAGTCTGCGACAGTTTGGGACCGTCTGGGACTTGTTTGGAAGAGTCTGCGACAGTTTGGGACAGTCTAGGACTTGTTTGGGACAGTCTGGCACCGTCTGGGACCGTCTGGGACAGTCTGGGACTTGTTTGGAACAGTCTGGGACAGTCTGGGACTGTCTGGGACTTGTTTGGAATAGTCTGCAACAGTTTGGGACCGTCTGGGAATTGTTTGGAAGAGTCTGCGACAGTTTGGGACAGTCTAGGACTTGTTTGGGACAGTCTGGGACCGTCTGGGACCGTCTGGGACTTGTTTGGGACAGTCTGCGGCCGTCTGGGACAGTCTGGGACTTGTTTGGAACAGTCTGCTACAGATTGGGACCGTCCGGGACTTGTTTGGAATAGTCTGCGACAGTTTGGGACTGTCTAGGACTTGTTTGCGACTGTCTGGGACAATCTGGGAGAGTCTGGGTCTTGTTTGGAACAGTCTGCGACAGTTTTGGACAGTCTAGGACTTGTTTGGGCCAGTCTGGGACCGTCTGGGACCGTCTGGGACAGTCTAGCACTTGTTTGGGACAGTCTGGGACTTGTTTGGAACAGTCTGGGACAGTCTGGGACTGTCTGGGACTTGTTTGGAACAGTTTCGGACAGTCTGGGACAGTCTGGGACATGTTTGGAACAGTCTGCAACAGCTTTGGACAATCTAAGACTTGTTTGGGAAAGTCTGGGACCGTCTGGGATAGTCTGGGACTTGTTTGGAACAGTCTGGGACTTGTTTGGTACAGTCTGGGACATGTTTGGAACAGTCTGCGACAGTTTTGGACAATCTAAGACTTGTTTGGGACAGTCTGGGACCGTCTGGGACAGTCTGGGACTGTCTGGAACAGTCTGGGACCGTCTGGGACAGTCTAGCACTTGTTTGGGACAGTCTGGGACTTGTTTGGAACAGTCTGGGACAGTCTGGGACTGTCTGGGACTTGTTTGGAACAGTTTCGGACAGTCTGGGACAGTCTGGGACATGTTTGGAACAGTCTGCAACAGCTTTGGACAATCTAAGACTTGTTTGGGAAAGTCTAGAACCGTCTGGGATAGTCTGGGACTTGTTTGGAACAGTCTGGGACTTGTTTGGTACAGTCTGGGACATGTTTGGAACAGTCTGCGACAGTTTTGGACAATCTAAGACTTGTTTGGGATAGTCTGGGACCGTCTGGGACAGTCTGGGACTGTCTGGAACAGTCTGCGACAGTTTGGGACAGTCTAGGACTTGTTTGGGACAGTCTGGGACCGTCCGGGACCGTCTGGGACTGTCTGAGACTTGTTTGGAACAGCCTGGGACAGTCTGGGATAGTCTGGGATAGTCTGGGACTTGTTTGGAACAGTCTGGGACAGTCTGGGACTGTCTGGGACTTGTTTGGAACAGCCTGGGACAGTCTGGGGTAGTCTGGGATTTGTTTGGAACAGTCTGCGACAGTTTTGGACAATCTAAGACTTCTTTGGAACAGTCTGGGACCGTCTGGGATAGTCTGGGACTTGTTTGGAACAGTCTGGGACAGTCTGGGACTGTCTGGGACTTGTTTGGAACAGCCTGGGACAGTCTGGGGTAGTCTGGGAATTGTTTGGAACAGTCTGCGACAGTTTGGGACCGTCTGGGACTTGTTTGTAACAGTCTGTGACAGTTTGGGACAGTCTAGGACTTGTTTGGGACAGTCTGGGACCGTCTGGGACCTTCTGGGACAGTCTGGGACTTGTTTGGAACAGTCTGCGACAGTTTGGGACCGTCTGGGACTTGTTTGGAACAGTCTGCGACAGTTTGGGACCGTCTGGGACTTGTTTGGAACAGTCTGCGACAGTTTGTGACTGTCTAGGACTTGTTTGCGACTGTCTGGGACAATCTGGAACAGCCTGGGACAGTCTGGGGTAGTCTGGGACTTGTGTGGAACAGTCTGCGACAGTTCGGGACCGTCTGGGACTTGTTTGGAACAGTCTGCGACAGTTTGGGACCGTCTGGGACTTTTTCGGAACAGTCTGCGACCGTTTGAGACCGTCTGAGACTTGTTTGGAACAGTATGCGACAGTTTGGGACAGTCTAGGACTTGTTTGGGACAGTCTGTGGCCGTCTGGGACCGTCTAGGACTTGTTTGGGACAGTCTGGGACCATCCGGGACAGTCAGGGACTTGTTTGGAACAGCCTGCGACAGTTTGGGACAGTCTAGGACTTGTTTGGGACAGTCTGGGACTTGTTTGGCACAGTCTGGTACAATCTGGGACAGTCTGGGACTTGTTTGGAACAGCCTGGGAAAGTCTGGGATAGTCTGGGACTTGTTTGGAACAGTCTGCGACAGTTTGGGACCGTCTGGGACTTGTTTGGAACAGTCTGCGACAGTTTGGGACAGTCTAGGACTTGTTTGGAAAAATCTGGGACCGTCTGGGACATTCTGGAACAGTCTGGGACTTGTATGAAACAGTCTGCGACAGTTTGGTACCGTCTGGGACTTGTTTGGAACAGTCTGCGACCGTTTGAGACCGTCTGGCACTTGTTTGGAACAGTCTGCGACAGTTTGGGACAGTCTAGGACTTGTTTGGGACAGTCTGTGGCCGTCTGGGACAGTCTAGGTCTTGTTTGCGACTGTCTGGGACAATCTGGGACAGTCTGGGTCTTGTTTGGAACAGTCTGCGACAGTTTTGGACAGTCTAGGACTTGTTTGGGACAGTCTGGGACTTGTTTGGCACAGTCTGGTACAATCTGGGACAGTCTGGGACTTGTTTGGAACAGCCTGGGAAAGTCTGGGATAGTCTGGGACTTGTTTGGAACAGTCTGCGACAGTTTGGGACCGTCTGGGACTTGTTTGGAACAGTCTGCATCAGTTTGGGACAGTCTAGGACCGTCTGGGACCGACTGGGACTTGTTTGGGACAGTCTTCGGCCGTTTGGGACAGTCTGGGACTTGTTTGGAACAGTCTGCTACAGATTGGGACCGTCCGGGACTTGTTTGGAACAGTCTGCGACAGTCTGGGATAGTCTGGGACTTGTTTGGAACAGCCTGCGACAGTCTGGGATAGTCTGGGACTTGTTTGGAACAGTCTGCGACAGTTTTGGACCGTCTGGGACTTGTTTGGAACAGTCCGCGACAGTTTCGGACCGTCTGGGACTTGTTTGGAACAGTCTGGGACAGTCTGGGACTGTCTGGGACTTGTTTGGAACAGCCTGGGACAGTCTGGGACTGTCTGGGACTTGTTTGGAACAGCCTGGGACAGTCTGGGGTAGTCTGGGACTTGTTTGGAACAGTCTGCGACAGTTTGGGACCGTCTGGGACTTGTTTGGAACAGTTTCGGACAGTCTGGGACAGTCTGGGACATGTTTGGAACAGTCTGCAACAGTTTTGGACAATCTAAGACTTGTTTGGGAAAGTCTGGGACCGTCTGCGATAGTCTGGGACTTGTTTGGAACAGTCTGGGACTTGTTTAAAACAGTCTGGGACTGTCTGGAACAGTCTGCGACAGTTTGGGCCCGACTGGGAATTGTTTGGAACAGTCTGCATCAGTTTGGGACAGTCTAGGACTTGTTTGGGACAGTCTGGGACCGTGTGGGACCGTCTGGGACAGTCTAGGACTTGTTTGGGACAGTCTGGCACCGTCTGGGACCGTCTGGGACAGTCTGGGACTTGTTTGGGACAGTCTGGGACAGTCTGGGACTGTCTGGGACTTGTTTGGAATAGTCTGCGACAGTTTGGGACCGTCTGGGACTTGTTTGGAAGAGTCTGCGACAGTTTGGGACAGTCTAGGACTTGTTTGGGACAGTCTGGCACCGTCTGGGACCGTCTGGGACAGTCTGGGACTTGTTTGGAACAGTCTGGGACAGTCTGGGACTGTCTGGGACTTGTTTGGAATAGTCTGCAACAGTTTGGGACCGTCTGGGAATTGTTTGGAAGAGTCTGCGACAGTTTGGGACAGTCTAGGACTTGTTTGGGACAGTCTGGGACCGTCTGGGACCGTCTGGGACTTGTTTGGGACTGTCTGCGGCCGTCTGGGACAGTCTGGGACTTGTTTGGAACAGTCTGCTACAGATTGGGACCGTCCGGGACTTGTTTGGAACAGTCTGCGACAGTTTGGGACTGTCTAGGACTTGTTTGCGACTGTCTGGGACAATCTGGGAGAGTCTGGGTCTTGTTTGGAACAGTCTGCGACAGTTTTGGACAGTCTAGGACTTGTTTGGGCCAGTCTGGGACCGTCTGGGACCGTCTGGGACAGTCTAGCACTTGTTTGGGACAGTCTGGGACTTGTTTGGAACAGTCTGGGACAGTCTGGGACTGTCTGGGACTTGTTTGGAACAGTTTCGGACAGTCTGGGACAGTCTGGGACATGTTTGGAACAGTCTGCAACAGCTTTGGACAATCTAAGACTTGTTTGGGACAGTCTGGGACCGTCTGGGACCTTCTGGGACAGTCTGGGACTTGTTTGGAACAGTCTGCGACAGTTTGGGACCGTCTGGGACTTGTTTGGAACAGTCTGCGACAGTTTGGGACCGTCTGGGACTTGTTTGGAACAGTCTGCGACAGTTTGTGACTGTCTAGGACTTGTTTGCGTCTGTCTGGGACAATCTGGAACAGCCTGGGACAGTCTGGGGTAGTCTGGGACTTGTTTGGAACAGTCTGCGACAGTTCGGGACCGTCTGGGACTTGTTTGGAACAGTCTGCGACAGTTTGGGACCGACTGGGACTTGTTTGGAACTGTCTGCATCAGTTTGGGACAGTCTAGGACCGTCTGGGACCGACTGGGACTTGTTTGGGACAGTCTTCGGCCGTCTGGGACAGTCTGGGACTTGTTTGGAACAGTCTGCTACAGATTGGGACCGTCCGGGACTTGTTTGGAACAGTCTGCGACAGTCTGGGATAGTCTGGGACTTGTTTGGAACAGCCTGCGACAGTCTGGGATAGTCTGGGACTTGTTTGGAACAGTCTGCGACAGTTTTGGACCGTCTGGGACTTGTTTGGAACAGTCCGCGACAGTTTGGGACCGTCTGGGACTTGTTTGGAACAGTCTGGGACAGTCTGGGACTGTCTGGGACTTGTTTGGAACAGCCTGGGACAGTCTGGGACTGTCTGGGACTTGTTTGGAACAGCCTGGGACAGTCTGGGGTAGTCTGGGACTTGTTTGGAACAGTCTGCGACAGTTTGGGACCGTCTGGGACTTGTTTGGAACAGTTTCGGACAGTCTGGGACAGTCTGGGACATGTTTGGAACAGTCTGCAACAGTTTTGGACAATCTAAGACTTGTTTGGGAAAGTCTGGGACCGTCTGCGATAGTCTGGGACTTGTTTGGAACAGTCTGGGACTTGTTTAAAACAGTCTGGGACTGTCTGGAACAGTCTGCGACAGTTTGGGCCCGACTGGGAATTGTTTGGAACAGTCTGCATCAGTTTGGGACAGTCTAGGACTTGTTTGGGACAGTCTGGGACCGTGTGGGACCGTCTGGGACAGTCTAGGACTTGTTTGGGACAGTCTGGCACCGTCTGGGACCGTCTGGGACAGTCTGGGACTTGTTTGGGACAGTCTGGGACAGTCTGGGAATGTCTGGGACTTGTTTGGAATAGTCTGCGACAGTTTGGGACCGTCTGGGACTTGTTTGGAAGAGTCTGCGACAGTTTGGGACAGTCTAGGACTTGTTTGGGACAGTCTGGCACCGTCTGGGACCGTCTGGGACAGTCTGGGACTTGTTTGGAACAGTCTGGGACAGTCTGGGACTGTCTGGGACTTGTTTGGAATAGTCTGCAACAGTTTGGGACCGTCTGGGAATTGTTTGGAAGAGTCTGCGACAGTTTGGGACAGTCTAGGACTTGTTTGGGACAGTCTGGGACCGTCTGGGACCGTCTGGGACTTGTTTGGGACAGTCTGCGGCCGTCTGGGACAGTCTGGGACTTGTTTGGAACAGTCTGCTACAGATTGGGACCGTCCGGGACTTGTTTGGAACAGTCTGCGACAGTTTGGGACTGTCTAGGACTTGTTTGCGACTGTCTGGGACAATCTGGGAGAGTCTGGGTCTTGTTTGGAACAGTCTGCGACAGTTTTGGACAGTCTAGGACTTGTTTGGGCCAGTCTGGGACCGTCTGGGACCGTCTGGGACAGTCTAGCACTTGTTTGGGACAGTCTGGGACTTGTTTGGAACAGTCTGGGACAGTCTGGGACTGTCTGGGACTTGTTTGGAACAGTTTCGGACAGTCTGGGACAGTCTGGGACATGTTTGGAACAGTCTGCAACAGCTTTGGACAATCTAAGACTTGTTTGGGACAGTCTGGGACCGTCTGGGACCTTCTGGGACAGTCTGGGACTTGTTTGGAACAGTCTGCGACAGTTTGGGACCGTCTGGGACTTGTTTGGAACAGTCTGCGACAGTTTGGGACCGTCTGGGACTTGTTTGGAACAGTCTGCGACAGTTTGTGACTGTCTAGGACTTGTTTGCGTCTGTCTGGGACAATCTGGAACAGCCTGGGACAGTCTGGGGTAGTCTGGGACTTGTTTGGAACAGTCTGCGACAGTTCGGGACCGTCTGGGACTTGTTTGGAACAGTCTGCGACAGTTTGGGACCGTCTGGGACTTTTTCGGAACAGTCTGCGACCGTTTGAGACAGTCTGAGACTTGTTTGGAACAGTATGCGACAGTTTGGGACAGTCTAGGACTTGTTTGGGACAGTCTGTGGCCGTCTGGGACCGTCTAGGACTTGTTTGGGACAGTCTGGGACCATCCGGGACAGTCAGGGACTTGTTTGGAACAGTCTGCGACAGTTTGGGACCGTCTGGGACTTGTTTGGAACAGTCTGCGACAGTTTGGGACCGTCTGGGACTTGTTTGGAACAGTCTGCGACAGTTTGGGACAGTCTAGGACTTGTTTGGAAAAATCTGGGACCGTCTGGGACATTCTCGAACAGTCTGGGACTTGTATGAAACAGTCTGCGACAGTTTGGTACCGTCTGGGACTTGTATGAAACAGTCTGCGACAGTTTGGTACCGTCTGGGACTTGTTTGGAACAGTCTGCGACCGTTTGAGACCGTCTGGCACTTGTTTGGAACAGTCTGCGACAGTTTTGGACAGTCTAGGACTTGTTTGGGACAGTCTGGGACTTGTTTGGCACAGTCTGGTACAATCTGGGACAGTCTGGGACTTGTTTGGAACAGCCTGGGAAAGTCTGGGATAGTCTGGGACTTGTTTGGAACAGTCTGTGACAGTTTGGGACCGACTGGGACTTGTTTGGAACTGTCTGCATCAGTTTGGGACAGTCTAGGACCGTCTGGGACCGACTGGGACTTGTTTGGGACAGTCTGCGGCCGTCTGGGACAGTCTGGGACTTGTTTGGAACAGTCTGCTACAGATTGGGACCGTCCGGGACTTGTTTGGAACAGTCTGCGACAGTCTGGGATAGTCTGGGACTTGTTTGGAACAGCCTGGGACAGTCTGGGGTAGTTGGACTTCTTTGTAACAGTCTGCGACAGTTTGGGACCGTCTGGGACTTGTTTGGAACAGTTTCGGACAGTCTGGGACAGTCTGGGACATGTTTGGAACAGTCTGCGACAGTTTGGGACCGTCTGGGACTCGTTTGGAACAGTCTGCGACAGTTTGGGACTGTCTAGGACTTGTTTGCTACTGTCTGGGACAATCTGGGACAGTCTGGGTCTTGTTTGGAACAGTCTGCGACAGTTTTGGACAGTCTAGGACTTGTTTGGGCCAGTCTGGGACCGTCTGGGACCGTCTGGGACAGTCTAGCACTTGTTTGGGACAGTCTGGGACTGTCTGGGACTTGTTTGGAACAGTTTCGGACAGTCTGGGACAGTCTGGGACATGTTTGGAACAGTCTGCAACAGTTTTGGACAATCTAAGACTTGTTTGGGAAAGTCTGGGACCGTCTGCGATAGTCTGGGACTTGTTTGGAACAGTCTGGGACTTGTTTGGAACAGTCTGGGACTGTCTGGAACAGTCTGCGACAGTTTGGGCCCGACTGGGAATTGTTTGGAACAGTCTGCATCAGTTTGGGACAGTCTAGGACTTGTTTGGGACAGTCTGGGACCGTGTGGGACCGTCTGGGACAGTCTAGGACTTGTTTGGGACAGTCTGGCACCGTCTGGGACCGTCTGGGACAGTCTGGGACTTGTTTGGAACAGTCTGGGACAGTCTGGGACTGTCTGGGACTTGTTTGGAATAGTCTGCGACAGTTTGGGACCGTCTGGGACTTGTTTGGAAGAGTCTGCGACAGTTTGGGACAGTCTAGGACTTGTTTGGGACAGTCTGGCACCGTCTGGGACCGTCTGGGACAGTCTGGGACTTGTTTGGAACAGTCTGGGACAGTCTGGGACTGTCTGGGACTTGTTTGGAATAGTCTGCAACAGTTTGGGACCGTCTGGGAATTGTTTGGAAGAGTCTGCGACAGTTTGGGACAGTCTAGGACTTGTTTGGGACAGTCTGGGACCGTCTGGGACCGTCTGGGACTTGTTTGGGACAGTCTGCGGCCGTCTGGGACAGTCTGGGACTTGTTTGGAACAGTCTGCTACAGATTGGGACCGTCCGGGACTTGTTTGGAATAGTCTGCGACAGTTTGGGACTGTCTAGGACTTGTTTGCGACTGTCTGGGACAATCTGGGAGAGTCTGGGTCTTGTTTGGAACAGTCTGCGACAGTTTTGGACAGTCTAGGACTTGTTTGGGCCAGTCTGGGACCGTCTGGGACCGTCTGGGACAGTCTAGCACTTGTTTGGGACAGTCTGGGACTTGTTTGGAACAGTCTGGGACAGTCTGGGACTGTCTGGGACTTGTTTGGAACAGTTTCGGACAGTCTGGGACAGTCTGGGACATGTTTGGAACAGTCTGCAACAGCTTTGGACAATCTAAGACTTGTTTGGGAAAGTCTGGGACCGTCTGGGATAGTCTGGGACTTGTTTGGAACAGTCTGGGACTTGTTTGGTACAGTCTGGGACATGTTTGGAACAGTCTGCGACAGTTTTGGACAATCTAAGACTTGTTTGGGACAGTCTGGGACCGTCTGGGACAGTCTGGGACTGTCTGGAACAGTCTGGGACCGTCTGGGACAGTCTAGCACTTGTTTGGGACAGTCTGGGACTTGTTTGGAACAGTCTGGGACAGTCTGGGACTGTCTGGGACTTGTTTGGAACAGTTTCGGACAGTCTGGGACAGTCTGGGACATGTTTGGAACAGTCTGCAACAGCTTTGGACAATCTAAGACTTGTTTGGGAAAGTCTGGGACCGTCTGGGATAGTCTGGGACTTGTTTGGAACAGTCTGGGACTTGTTTGGTACAGTCTGGGACATGTTTGGAACAGTCTGCGACAGTTTTGGACAATCTAAGACTTGTTTGGGATAGTCTGGGACCGTCTGGGACAGTCTGGGACTGTCTGGAACAGTCTGCGACAGTTTGGGACAGTCTAGGACTTGTTTGGGACAGTCTGGGACCGTCCGGGACCGTCTGGGACTGTCTGAGACTTGTTTGGGACAGCCTGGGACAGTCTGGGATAGTCTGGGATAGTCTGGGACTTGTTTGGAACAGTCTGGGACAGTCTGGGACTGTCTGGGACTTGTTTGGAACAGCCTGGGACAGTCTGGGGTAGTCTGGGATTTGTTTGGAACAGTCTGCGACAGTTTTGGACAATCTAAGACTTCTTTGGAACAGTCTGGGACCGTCTGGGATAGTCTGGGACTTGTTTGGAACAGTCTGGGACAGTCTGGGACTGTCTGGGACTTGTTTGGAACAGCCTGGGACAGTCTGGGGTAGTCTGGGAATTGTTTGGAACAGTCTGCGACAGTTTGGGACCGTCTGGGACTTGTTTGTAACAGTCTGTGACAGTTTGGGACAGTCTAGGACTTGTTTGGGACAGTCTGGGACCGTCTGGGACCTTCTGGGACAGTCTGGGACTTGTTTGGAACAGTCTGCGACAGTTTGGGACCGTCTGGGACTTGTTTGGAACAGTCTGCGACAGTTTGGGACCGTCTGGGACTTGTTTGGAACAGTCTGCGACAGTTTGTGACTGTCTAGGACTTGTTTGCGACTGTCTGGGACAATCTGGAACAGCCTGGGACAGTCTGGGGTAGTCTGGGACTTGTGTGGAACAGTCTGCGACAGTTCGGGACCGTCTGGGACTTGTTTGGAACAGTCTGCGACAGTTTGGGACCGTCTGGGACTTTTTCGGAACAGTCTGCGACCGTTTGAGACCGTCTGAGACTTGTTTGGAACAGTATGCGACAGTTTGGGACAGTCTAGGACTTGTTTGGGACAGTCTGTGGCCGTCTGGGACCGTCTAGGACTTGTTTGGGACAGTCTGGGACCATCCGGGACAGTCAGGGACTTGTTTGGAACAGCCTGCGACAGTTTGGGACAGTCTAGGACTTGTTTGGGACAGTCTGGGACTTGTTTGGCACAGTCTGGTACAATCTGGGACAGTCTGGGACTTGTTTGGAACAGCCTGGGAAAGTCTGGGATAGTCTGGGACTTGTTTGGAACAGTCTGCGACAGTTTGGGACCGTCTGGGACTTGTTTGGAACAGTCTGCGACAGTTTGGGACAGTCTAGGACTTGTTTGGAAAAATCTGGGACCGTCTGGGACATTCTGGAACAGTCTGGGACTTGTATGAAACAGTCTGCGACAGTTTGGTACCGTCTGGGACTTGTTTGGAACAGTCTGCGACCGTTTGAGACCGTCTGGCACTTGTTTGGAACAGTCTGCGACAGTTTGGGACAGTCTAGGACTTGTTTGGGACAGTCTGTGGCCGTCTGGGACAGTCTAGGTCTTGTTTGCGACTGTCTGGGACAATCTGGGACAGTCTGGGTCTTGTTTGGAACAGTCTGCGACAGTTTTGGACAGTCTAGGACTTGTTTGGGACAGTCTGGGACTTGTTTGGCACAGTCTGGTACAATCTGGGACAGTCTGGGACTTGTTTGGAACAGCCTGGGAAAGTCTGGGATAGTCTGGGACTTGTTTGGAACAGTCTGTGACAGTTTGGGACCGACTGGGACTTGTTTGGAACTGTCTGCATCAGTTTGGGACAGTCTTCGGCCGTCTGGGACAGTCTGGGACTTGTTTGGAACAGTCTGCTACAGATTGGGACCGTCCGGGACTTGTTTGGAACAGTCTGCGACAGTCTGGGATAGTCTGGGACTTGTTTGGAACAGCCTGCGACAGTCTGGGATAGTCTGGGACTTGTTTGGAACAGTCTGCGACAGTTTTGGACCGTCTGGGACTTGTTTGGAACAGTCCGCGACAGTTTGGGACCGTCTGGGACTTGTTTGGAACAGTCTGGGACAGTCTGGGACTGTCTGGGACTTGTTTGGAACAGCCTGGGACAGTCTGGGACTGTCTGGGACTTGTTTGGAACAGCCTGGGACAGTCTGGGGTAGTCTGGGACTTGTTTGGAACAGTCTGCGACAGTTTGGGACCGTCTGGGACTTGTTTGGAACAGTTTCGGACAGTCTGGGACAGTCTGGGACATGTTTGGAACAGTCTGCAACAGTTTTGGACAATCTAAGACTTGTTTGGGAAAGTCTGGGACCGTCTGCGATAGTCTGGGACTTGTTTGGAACAGTCTGGGACTTGTTTAAAACAGTCTGGGACTGTCTGGAACAGTCTGCGACAGTTTGGGCCCGACTGGGAATTGTTTGGAACAGTCTGCATCAGTTTGGGACAGTCTAGGACTTGTTTGGGACAGTCTGGGACCGTGTGGGACCGTCTGGGACAGTCTAGGACTTGTTTGGGACAGTCTGGCACCGTCTGGGACCGTCTGGGACAGTCTGGGACTTGTTTGGGACAGTCTGGGACAGTCTGGGACTGTCTGGGACTTGTTTGGAATAGTCTGCGACAGTTTGGGACCGTCTGGGACTTGTTTGGAAGAGTCTGCGACAGTTTGGGACAGTCTAGGACTTGTTTGGGACAGTCTGGAACCGTCTGGGACCGTCTGGGACAGTCTGGGACTTGTTTGGAACAGTCTGGGACAGTCTGGGACTGTCTGGGACTTGTTTGGAATAGTCTGCAACAGTTTGGGACCGTCTGGGAATTGTTTGGAAGAGTCTGCGACAGTTTGGGACAGTCTAGGACTTGTTTGGGACAGTCTGGGACCGTCTGGGACCGTCTGGGACTTGTTTGGGACAGTCTGCGGCCGTCTGGGACAGTCTGGGACTTGTTTGGAACAGTCTGCTACAGATTGGGACCGTCCGGGACTTGTTTGGAACAGTCTGCGACAGTTTGGGACTGTCTAGGACTTGTTTGCGACTGTCTGGGACAATCTGGGAGAGTCTGGGTCTTGTTTGGAACAGTCTGCGACAGTTTTGGACAGTCTAGGACTTGTTTGGGCCAGTCTGGGACCGTCTGGGACCGTCTGGGACAGTCTAGCACTTGTTTGGGACAGTCTGGGACTTGTTTGGAACAGTCTGGGACAGTCTGGGACTGTCTGGGACTTGTTTGGAACAGTTTCGGACAGTCTGGGACAGTCTGGGACATGTTTGGAACAGTCTGCAACAGCTTTGGACAATCTAAGACTTGTTTGGGACAGTCTGGGACCGTCTGGGACCTTCTGGGACAGTCTGGGACTTGTTTGGAACAGTCTGCGACAGTTTGGGACCGTCTGGGACTTGTTTGGAACAGTCTGCGACAGTTTGGGACCGTCTGGGACTTGTTTGGAACAGTCTGCGACAGTTTGTGACTGTCTAGGACTTGTTTGCGTCTGTCTGGGACAATCTGGAACAGCCTGGGACAGTCTGGGGTAGTCTGGGACTTGTTTGGAACAGTCTGCGACAGTTCGGGACCGTCTGGGACTTGTTTGGAACAGTCTGCGACAGTTTGGGACCGACTGGGACTTGTTTGGAACTGTCTGCATCAGTTTGGGACAGTCTAGGACCGTCTGGGACCGACTGGGACTTGGTTGGGACAGTCTTCGGCCGTCTGGGACAGTCTGGGACTTGTTTGGAACAGTCTGCTACAGATTGGGACCGTCCGGGACTTGTTTGGAACAGTCTGCGACAGTCTGGGATAGTCTGGGACTTGTTTGGAACAGCCTGCGACAGTCTGGGATAGTCTGGGACTTGTTTGGAACAGTCTGCGACAGTTTTGGACCGTCTGGGACTTGTTTGGAACAGTCCGCGACAGTTTGGGACCGTCTGGGACTTGTTTGGAACAGTCTGGGACAGTCTGGGACTGTCTGGGACTTGTTTGGAACAGCCTGGGACAGTCTGGGACTGTCTGGGACTTGTTTGGAACAGCCTGGGACAGTCTGGGGTAGTCTGGGACTTGTTTGGAACAGTCTGCGACAGTTTGGGACCGTCTGGGACTTGTTTGGAACAGTTTCGGACAGTCTGGGACAGTCTGGGACATGTTTGGAACAGTCTGCAACAGTTTTGGACAATCTAAGACTTGTTTGGGAAAGTCTGGGACCGTCTGCGATAGTCTGGGACTTGTTTGGAACAGTCTGGGACTTGTTTAAAACAGTCTGGGACTGTCTGGAACAGTCTGCGACAGTTTGGGCCCGACTGGGAATTGTTTGGAACAGTCTGCATCAGTTTGGGACAGTCTAGGACTTGTTTGGGATAGTCTGGGACCGTGTGGGACCGTCTGGGACAGTCTAGGACTTGTTCGGGACAGTCTGGCACCGTCTGGGACCGTCTGGGACAGTCTGGGACTTGTTTGGGACAGTCTGGGACAGTCTGGGACTGTCTGGGACTTGTTTGGAATAGTCTGCGACAGTTTGGGACCGTCTGGGACTTGTTTGGAAGAGTCTGCGACAGTTTGGGACAGTCTAGGACTTGTTTGGGACAGTCTGGCACCGTCTGGGACCGTCTGGGACAGTCTGGGACTTGTTTGGAACAGTCTGGGACAGTCTGGGACTGTCTGGGACTTGTTTGGAATAGTCTGCAACAGTTTGGGACCGTCTGGGAATTGTTTGGAAGAGTCTG
The DNA here is from genome assembly GCA_963971525.1 of Cephus spinipes. Classification (NCBI taxonomy): domain Eukaryota; kingdom Metazoa; phylum Arthropoda; class Insecta; order Hymenoptera; family Cephidae; genus Cephus; species Cephus spinipes. Next base: position 9,856,530 of record OZ020581.1, on the reverse strand, counting down.
CGACAGTTTGGGACAGTCTAGGACTTGTTTGGGACAGTCTGGGACCGTCTGGGACCGTCTGGGACTTGTTTGGGACAGTCTGCGGCCGTCTGGGACAGTCTGGGACTTGTTTGGAACAGTCTGCTACAGATTGGGACCGTCCGGGACTTGTTTGGAACAGTCTGGGACCGTCTGGGACCGTCTGGGACAGTCTAGCACTTGTTTGGGACAGTCTGGGACTTGTTTGGAACAGTCTGGGACAGTCTGGGACTGTCTGGGACTTGTTTGGAACAGTTTCGGACAGTCTGGGACAGTCTGGGACATGTTTGGAACAGTCTGCAACAGCTTTGGACAATCTAAGACTTATTTGGGACAGTCTGGGACCGTCTGGGACCTTCTGGGACAGTCTGGGACTTGTTTGGAACAGTCTGCGACAGTTTGGGACCGTCTGGGACTTGTTTGGAACAGTCTGCGACAGTTTGGGACCGTCTGGGACTTGTTTGGAACAGTCTGCGACAGTTTGTGAATGTCTAGGACTTGTTTGCGTCTGTCTGGGACAATCTGGAACAGCCTGGGACAGTCTGGGGTAGTCTGGGACTTGTTTGGAACAGTCTGCGACAGTTCGGGACCGTCTGGGACTTGTTTGGAACAGTCTGCGACAGTTTGGGACCGTCTGGGACTTTTTCGGAACAGTCTGCGACCGTTTGAGACAGTCTGAGACTTGTTTGGAACAGTATGCGACAGTTTGGGACAGTCTAGGACTTGTTTGGGACAGTCTGTGGCCGTCTGGGACCGTCTAGGACTTGTTTGGGACAGTCTGGGACCATCCGGGACAGTCAGGGACTTGTTTGGAACAGTCTGCGACAGTTTGGGACCGTCTGGGACTTGTTTGGAACAGTCTGCGACAGTTTGGGACCGTCTGGGACTTGTTTGGAACAGTCTGCGACAGTTTGGGACAGTCTAGGACTTGTTTGGAAAAATCTGGGACCGTCTGGGACATTCTCGAACAGTCTGGGACTTGTATGAAACAGTCTGCGACAGTTTGGTACCGTCTGGGACTTGTTTGGAACAGTCTGCGACCGTTTGAGACCGTCTGGCACTTGTTTGGAACAGTCTGCGACAGTTTTGGACAGTCTAGGACTTGTTTGGGACAGTCTGGGACTTGTTTGGCACAGTCTGGTACAATCTGGGACAGTCTGGGACTTGTTTGGAACAGCCTGGGAAAGTCTGGGATAGTCTGGGACTTGTTTGGAACAGTCTGTGACAGTTTGGGACCGACTGGGACTTGTTTGGAACTGTCTGCATCAGTTTGGGACAGTCTAGGACCGTCTGGGACCGACTGGGACTTGTTTGGGACAGTCTGCGGCCGTCTGGGACAGTCTGGGACTTGTTTGGAACAGTCTGCTACAGATTGGGACCGTCCGGGACTTGTTTGGAACAGTCTGCGACAGTCTGGGATAGTCTGGGACTTGTTTGGAACAGCCTGGGACAGTCTGGGGTAGTCTGGGACTTCTTTGTAACAGTCTGCGACAGTTTGGGACCGTCTGGGACTTGTTTGGAACAGTTTCGGACAGTCTGGGACAGTCTGGGACATGTTTGGAACAGTCTGCAACAGTTTTGGACAATCTAAGACTTGTTTGGGAAAGTCTGGGACCGTCTGCGATAGTCTGGGACTTGTTTGGAACAGTCTGGGACTTGTTTAAAACAGTCTGGGACTGTCTGGAACAGTCTGCGACAGTTTGGGCCCGACTGGGAATTGTTTGGAACAGTCTGCATCAGTTTGGGACAGTCTAGGACTTGTTTGGGACAGTCTGGGACCGTGTGGGACCGTCTGGGACAGTCTAGGACTTGTTTGGGACAGTCTGGCACCGTCTGGGACCGTCTGGGACAGTCTGGGACTTGTTTGGAACAGTCTGGGACAGTCTGGGACTGTCTGGGACTTGTTTGGAATAGTCTGCGACAGTTTGGGACCGTCTGGGACTTGTTTGGAAGAGTCTGCGACAGTTTGGGACAGTCTAGGACTTGTTTGGGACAGTCTGGCACCGTCTGGGACCGTCTGGGACAGTCTGGGACTTGTTTGGAACAGTCTGGGACAGTCTGGGACTGTCTGGGACTTGTTTGGAATAGTCTGCAACAGTTTGGGACCGTCTGGGAATTGTTTGGAAGAGTCTGCGACAGTTTGGGACAGTCTAGGACTTGTTTGGGACAGTCTGGGACCGTCTGGGACCGTCTGGGACTTGTTTGGGACAGTCTGCGGCCGTCTGGGACAGTCTGGGACTTGTTTGGAACAGTCTGCTACAGATTGGGACCGTCCGGGACTTGTTTGGAACAGTCTGCGACAGTTTGGGACTGTCTAGGACTTGTTTGCGACTGTCTGGGACAATCTGGGAGAGTCTGGGTCTTGTTTGGAACAGTCTGCGACAGTTTTGGACAGTCTAGGACTTGTTTGGGCCAGTCTGGGACCGTCTGGGACCGTCTGGGACAGTCTAGCACTTGTTTGGGACAGTCTGGGACTTGTTTGGAACAGTCTGGGACAGTCTGGGACTGTCTGGGACTTGTTTGAAACAGTTTCGGACAGTCTGGGACAGTCTGGGACATGTTTGGAACAGTCTGCAACAGCTTTGGACAATCTAAGACTTGTTTGGGAAAGTCTGGGACCGTCTGGGATAGTCTGGGACTTGTTTGGAACAGTCTGGGATTTGTTTGGTACAGTCTGGGACATGTTTGGAACAGTCTGCGACAGTTTTGGACAATCTAAGACTTGTTTGGGACAGTCTGGGACAGTCTGGGACTGTCTGGGACTTGTTTGGAACAGCCTGGGACAGTCTGGGGTAGTCTAGGACTTGTTTGGGACAGTCTGGGACCGTCTGGGACCGTCTGGGACTTGGTTGGGACAGTCTGCGGCCGTCTGAGACAGTCTGGGACTTGTTTGGAACAGTCTGCTACAGATTGGGACCGTCCGGGACTTGTTTGGAACAGTCTGCGACAGTTTGGGACCGTCTGGGACTTGTTTGGAACAGTCTGCGACAGTTTGGGACCGTCTGGGACTTGGTTGGAACAGTCTGCGACAGTTTGGGACAGTCTAGGACTTGTTTGGAAAAATCTGGGACCGTCTTTGACCTTCTGGAACAGTCTGGGACTTGTTTGGAACAGTCTGCGACAGTTTGGGACCGTCTGGGACTTGTTTGGAACAGTCTGCGACCGTTTGAGACCGTCTGGGACTTGTTTGGAACAGTCTGCGACAGTTCGGGACAGTCTAGGACTTGTTTGGGACAGTCTGTGGCCGTCTGGGACAGTCTGGGACTTGTTTGGAACAGTCTGTGACAGTTTGGGTCCGTCTGGGACTTGTTTGGATCAGCCTGGGACAGTCTGGGGTAGTCTGGGACTTGTTTGGAACAGTCTGCATCAGTTTGGGACAGTCTAGGACTTGTTTGGGCCAGTCTGGGACCGTCTGGGACCGTCTGGGGCAGTCTGGGACTTGATTAGCACAGTCTGGGACAGTCTGGGACAGTCTGGGACTGTCTGGGACAGTCTTGGACTTGTTTGGAACAGTTTCGGACAGTCTGGGACAGTCTGGGACATGTTTGGAACAGTCTGCAACAGTTTTGGACAATCTAAGACTTGTTTGGGAAAGTCTGGGACCGTCTGGAATAGTCTGGGACTTGTTTGGAACAGTCTGGGACTTGTTTGGAACTGTCTGGGACTATCTGGAACAGTCTGCGACAGTTTTGGACCGACTGGGAATTGTTTGGAACAGTCTGCATCAGTTTGTGACAGTCTAGGACTTGTTTGGGACAGTCTGGGACCGTCTGGGACCGTCTGGGACAGTCTAGGACTTGTTTGGTACAGTCTGAGACCGTCTGGGACCGTCTGTGACAGTCTGGGACTTGTTTGGAACAGTCTGGGACAGTCTGGGACTGTCTGGGACTTGTTTGGAACAGCCTGGGACTGTCTGGGGTAGTCTGGGACTTGTTTGGAACAGTCTGCGACAGTTTGGGACCGTCTGGGACTTGTTTGGAACAGTCTGGGACAGTCTGGGACAGTCTGGGACTGTCTGGGACTTGTTTGGAACAGCCTGGGACAGTCTGGGGTAGTCTGGGGCTTGTTTGGAACAGTCTGCGACAGTTTGGGACCGTCTGGGACTTGTTTGGAACAGTCTGGGACAGTCTGGGACTGTCTGGGACTTGTTTGGAACAGCCTGGGACAGTCTGGGGTAGTCTAGGACATGTTTGGGACAGTCTGGTAACGTCTGGGACCGTCTGGGACAGTCTTGGTCTTGTTTGGAACAGTCTGCGACAGTTTGGGACCGTCTGGGACTTGTTTGGAACAGTCTGCGACAGTTTGGGACCGTCTGGGACTTGTTTGGAACAGTCTGCGACAGTTTGGGACCGACTGGGAATTGTTTGGAACAGTCTGCATCAGTTTGTGACAGTCTAGGACTTGTTTGGGACAGTCTGGGACCGTCTGGGACCGTCTGCGACAGTCTAGGACTTGTTTGGGACAGTCTGAGACCGACTGGGACCGTCTGGGACAGTCTGGGACTTGTTTGGAACAGTCTGGGACAGTCTGGGACTGTCTGGGACTTGTTTGGAACAGCCTGGGACAGTTTGGGACCGTCTGGGACTTGTTTGGAACAGTCTGCGACAGTTTGGGACAGTCTAGGACTTGTTTGGGACAGTATGGGACCGTCTGGGACCTTCTGGGACAGTCTGGGACTTGTTTGGAACAGTCTGCGACAGTTTGGGACCGTCTGGGACTTGTTTGGAACAGTCTGCGACAGTCTGGGATAGTCTGGGACTTGTTTGGGACAGTCTGGTAACGTCTGGGTCCGTCTGGGACAGTCTAGGACTTGTTTGGGACAGTCTGGGACAATCTGGGACAGTCTGGGACTTGTTTGGAACAGCCTGGGACAGTTTGGGACCGTCTGGGACTTGTTTGGAACAGTCTGCGATAGTTTCGGACAGTCTAGGACTTGTTTGGGACAGTCTGGGACCGTCTGGGACAGTCTGGGACTTGTTTGGAACAGTCTATGACAGTTTGGGTCCGTCTGGGACTTGTTTGGAACAATCTGCGACAGTTTGGGACAGTCTAGGACTTGTTTGGAAAAATCTGGGACCGTCTGGGACCTTCTGGAACAGTCTGGGACTTGTATGGAACAGTCTGCGACAGTTTGGGACCGTCTGGGAATTGTTTGGAACAGTCTGCGACCGTTTGAGACCGTCTGGGACTTGTTTGGAACAGTATGCGTCAGTTTGGGACAGTCTAGGACTTGTTTGGGACAGTCTGTGACCGTCTGGGACCGTCTAGGACTTGTTTGGGTCATTCTGGGACCATCTGGGACAGTCAGGGACTTGTTTGGAACAGTCTGCGACAGTTTGGGACCGTCTGGGACTTGTTTGGAACAGCCTGGGACAGTCTGGGGTAGTCTGGGACTTGTTTGGAACAGTCTGCGACAGTTTGGGACCGTCTGGGACTTGTTTGGAACAGTCTGGGACAGTCTGGGACAGTCTGGGACTGTCTGGGACTTGTGTGGAACAGCCTGGGACAGTCTGGGGTAGTCTGGGGCTTGTTTGGAACAGTCTGCGACAGTTTGGGACCGTCTGGGACTTGTTTGGAACAGTCTGGGACAGTCTGGGACTGTCTGGGACTTGTTTGGAACAGCCTGGGACAGTCTGGGGTAGTCTAGGACTTGTTTGGGACAGTCTGGTAACGTCTGGGACCGTCTGGGACAGTCTTGGTCTTGTTTGGAACAGTCTGCGACAGTTTGGGACCGTCTGGGACTTGTTTGGAACAGTCTGCGACAGTTTGGGACCGTCTGGGACTTGTTTGGAACAGTCTGCGACAGTTTGGGACCGACTGGGAATTGTTTGGAACAGTCTGCATCAGTTTGTGACAGTCTAGGACTTGTTTGGGACAGTCTGGGACCGTCTGGGACCGTCTGCGACAGTCTAGGACTTGTTTGGGACAGTCTGAGACCGTCTGGGACCGTCTGGGACAGTCTGGGACTTGTTTGGAACAGTCTGCGACAGTTTGGGACAGTCTAGGACTTGTTTGGGACAGTCTGGGACCGTCTGGGACCTTCTGGGACAGTCTGGGACTTGTTTGGAACAGTCTGCGACAGTTTGGGACCGTCTGGGACTTGTTTGGAACAGTCTGCGACAGTCTGGGATAGTCTGGGACTTGTTTGGGACAGTCTGGTAACGTCTGGGTCCGTCTGGGACAGTCTAGGACTTGTTTGGGACAGTCTGGGACAATCTGGGACAGTCTGGGACTTGTTTGGAACAGCCTGGGACAGTTTGGGACCGTCTGGGACTTGTTTGGAACAGTCTGCGATAGTTTCGGACAGTCTAGGACTTGTTTGGGACAGTCTGCGACAGTTTGGGACAGTCTAGGACTTGTTTGGAAAAATCTGGGACCGTCTGGGACCTTCTGGAACAGTCTGGGACTTGTATGGAACAGTCTGCGACAGTTTGGGACCGTCTGGGACTTGTTTGGAACAGTCTGCGACCGTTTGAGACCGTCTGGGACTTGTTTGGAACAGTATGCGTCAGTTTGGGACAGTCTAGGACTTGTTTGGGACAGTCTGTGGCCGTCTGGGACCGTCTAGGACTTGTTTGGGACATTCTGGGACCATCTGGGACAGTCAGGGACTTGTTTGGAACAGTCTGCGACAGTTTGGGACCGTCTGGGACTTGTTTGGAACAGTCTGCGACAGTTTGGGACCGTCTGGAACTTGTTTGGAACAGTCTGCGACAGTTTGGGACAGTCTAGGACTTGTTTGGAAAAATCTGGGACCGTCTGGGACCTTCTGGAACAGTCTGAGACTTGTATGGAACAGTCTGCGACAGTTTGGGACCGTCTGGGACTTGTTTGGAACAGTCTGCGACCGTTTGAGACCGTCTGGCACTTGTTTGGAACAGTCTGCGACAGTTTGGGACAGTCTAGGACTTGTTTGGGACAGTCTGTGGCCGTCTGGGACAGTCTAGGTCTTGTTTGGGACAGTCTGGGACCATCTGGGACCTTCTGGGACAGTCAGGGACTTGTTTGGAACAGTCTGCGACAGTTTGGGACCGTCTGGTACTTGTTTGAACAGTCTGCGACAGTTTGGGACCGTCTGGGACTTGTTTGGAACAGTCTGCGACAGTTTGGGACCGTCTGGGACTTGTTTGGAACAGTCTGGGACAGTCTGGGACTGTCTGGGACTTGTTTGGAACAGCCTGGGACAGTCTGGGGTAGTCTAGGACTTGTTTGGGACAGTCTGGTAACGTCTGGGACCGTCTGGGACAGTCTTGGTCTTGTTTGGAACAGTCTGCGACAGTTTGGGACCGTCTGGGACTTGTTTGGAACAGTCTGCGACAGTTTGGGACCGTCTGGGACTTGTTTGGAACAGTCTGCGACAGTTTGGGACCGACTGGGAATTGTTTGGAACAGTCTGCATCAGTTTGTGACAGTCTAGGACTTGTTTGGGACAGTCTGAGACCGTCTGGGACCGTCTGGGACAGTCTGGGACTTGTTTGGAACAGTCTGGGACAGTCTGGGACTGTCAGGGACTTGTTTGGAACAGCCTGGGACAGTTTGGGACCGTCTGGGACTTGTTTGGAACAGTCTGCGACAGTTTGGGACAGTCTAGGACTTGTTTGGGACAGTCTGGGACCGTCTGGGACCTTCTGGGACAGTCTGGGACTTGTTTGGAACAGTCTGCGACAGTTTGGGACCGACTGGGAATTGTTTGGAACAGTCTGCATCAGTTTGTGACAGTCTAGGACTTGTTTGGGACAGTCTGCGACAGTTTGGGACCGTCTGGGACTTGTTTGGAACAGTCTGCGACAGTCTGGGATAGTCTGGGACTTGTTTGGGACAGTCTGGTAACGTCTGGGTCCGTCTGGGACAGTCTAGGACTTGTTTGGGACAGTCTGGGACAATCTGGGACAGTCTGGGACTTGTTTGGAACAGCCTGGGACAGTCTGGGATAGTCTGGGACTTGTTTGGAACAGTCTGCGACAGTTTGGGAACGTCTGGGACTTGTTTGGAACAGTCTGCGATAGTTTCGGACAGTCTAGGACTTGTTTGGGACAGTCTGGGACCGTCTGGGACTTGTTTGGAACAGTCTATGACAGTTTGGGACAGTCTGGGACTTGTTTGGAACAGTCTGCGACAGTTTGGGACAGTCTAGGACTTGTTTGCAAAAATCTGGGACCGTCTGGGACCTTCTGGAACAGTCTGGGACTTGTATGGAACAGTCTGCGACAGTTTGGGACCGTCTGGGACTTGTTTGGAACAGTCTGCGACCGTTTGAGACCGTCTGGCACTTGTTTGGAACAGTCTGCGACAGTTTGGGACAGTCTAGGACTTGTTTGGGACAGTCTGTGGCCGTCTGGGACAGTCTAGGTCTTGTTTGGAACAGTCTGGGACCATCTGGGACCTTCTGGGACAGTCAGGGACTTGTTTGGAACAGTCTGCGACAGTTTGGGACCGTCTGGGACTTGTTTGAACAGTCTGCGACAGTTTGGGACCGTCTGGGACTTGTTTGGAACAGTCTGCGACAGTTTGGGACCGTCTGGGACTTGTTTGGAACAGTCTGGGACAGTCTGGGACTGTCTGGGACTTGTTTGGAACAGCCTGGGTCAGTCTGGGGTAGTCTAGGACTTGTTTGGGACAGTCTGGTAACGTCTGGGACCGTCTGGGACAGTCTTGGTCTTGTTTGGAACAGTCTGCGACAGTTTGGGACCGTCTGGGACTTGTTTGGAACAGTCTGCGACAGTTTGGGACCGTCTGGGACTTGTTTGGAACAGTCTGCGACAGTTTGGGACCGACTGGGAATAGTTTGGAACAGTCTGCATCAGTTTGTGACAGTCTAGGACTTGTTTGGGACAGTCTGGGACCGTCTGGGACCGTCTGGGACAGTCTAGGACTTGTTTGGGACAGTCTGAGACCGTCTGGGACCGTCTGGGACAGTCTGGGACTTGTTTGGAACAGTCTGGGACAGTCTGGGACTGTCTGGGACTTGTTTGGAACAGCCTGGGACAGTTTGGGACCGTCTGGGACTTGTTTGGAACAGTCTGCGACAGTTTGGGACAGTCTAGGACTTGTTTGGGACAGTCTGGGACCGTCTGGGACCTTCTGGGACAGTCTGGGACTTGTTTGGAACAGTCTGCGACAGTTTGGGACCGTCTGGGACTTGTTTGGAACAGTCTGCGACAGTCTGGGATAGTCTGGGACTTGTTTGGGACAGTCTGGTAACGTCTGGGTCCGTCTGGGACAGTCTAGGACTTGTTTGGGTCAGTCTGGGACAATCTGGGACAGTCTGGGACTTGTTTGGAACAGCCTGGGACAGTTTGGGACAGTCTAAAACTTGTTTGGGACAGTCTGGTAACGTCTGGGTCCGTCTGGTACAGTCTAGGACTTGTTTGGGACAGTCTGGGACAATCTGGGACAGTCTGGGACTTGTTTGGAACAGCCTGGGACAGTCTGGGATAGTCTGGGACTTGTTTGGAACAGTCTGCGACAGTTTGGGAACGTCTGGGACTTGTTTGGAACAGTCTGCGATAGTTTCGGACAGTATAGGACTTGTTTGGGACAGTCTGGGACCGTCTGGGACAGTCTGGGACTTGTTTGGAACAGTCTATGACAGTTTGGGACCGTCTGGGACTTGTTTGGAACAGTCTGCGACAGTTTGGGACAGTCTAGGACTTGTTTGGAAAAATCTGGGACCGTCTGGGACCTTCTGGAACAGTCTGGGACTTGTATGGAACAGTCTGCGACAGTTTGGGACCGTCTGGGACTTGTTTGGAACAGTCTGCGACCGTTTGAGACCGTCTGGGACTTGTTTGGAACAGTATGCGTCAGTTTGGGACAGTCTAGGACTTGTTTGGGACAGTCTGTGGCCGTCTGGGACCGTCTAGGACTTGTTTGGGACATTCTGGGACCATCTGGGACAGTCAGGGACTTGTTTGGAACAGTCTGCGACAGTTTGGGACCGTCTGGGACTTGTTTGGAATAGTCTGCGACAGTTTGGGACCGTCTGGAACTTGTTTGGAACAGTCTGCGACAGTTTGGGACAGTCTAGGACTTGTTTGGAAAAATCTGGGACCGTCTGGGACCTTCTGGAACAGTCTGGGACTTGTATGGAACAGTCTGCGACAGTTTGGGACCGTCTGGGACTTGTTTGGAACAGTCTGCGACAGTTTGGGACCGTCTGGAACTTGTTTGGAACAGTCTGCGACAGTTTGGGACAGTCTAGGACTTGTTTGGAAAAATCTGGGACCGTCTGGGACCTTCTGGGACAGTCTGGGACTTGTTCGGAACAGCCTGGGACAGTCTGGGACAGTCTGGGACTTGTTTGGAACAGTCTGGGACAATCTGGGACAGTCTGGGACTTGTTTGGAACAGCTTGGGACTGTCTGGGATAGTCTGGGGCATGTTTGGAACAGTCTGCGACAGTTTGGGACAGTCTAGGACTTGTTTGGGACAGTCTGGGACCGTCTGGGGCAGTCTGGGATAGTCTGGGATAGTCTGGGACAGTCTGGGACAGTCTGGGACTTGATTGGAACATTCTGCGACAGTCTAGGACAGTCTGGGTCTTGTTTGGAACAGTCTGGGCCAGTCTAGGACTTGTTTGGGACAGTCTGGGACTGTCTGGAACAGTCTGGGACTGTCTGGGACAGTCTGGGACTTGTTTGGAACAGTCTGTGACAGTCTGGGACAGTCTGGGACTTGTTTGGAACAGTCTAGGACTTGTTTGGGACAGTCTGGGACCGTCTGGGACAGTCTGGGATAGTCCGGGACAGTCTGGGACAGTCTGGGACAGTCTGGGACTTGTTTGGAACAGTCTGCGACAGTCTAGGACAGTCTGGGACTTGTTTGGAACAGTTTGGGACAGTCTAGGACTTGTTTGGAAAAATCTGGGACCGTCTGGGACCTTCTGGAACAGTCTGGGACTTGTATGGAACAGTCTGCGACAGTTTGGGACCGTCTGGGACTTGTTTGGAACAGTCTGCGACAGTTTGGGACCGTCTGGAACTTGTTTGGAACAGTCTGCGACCGTTTGAGACCGTCTGGCACTTGTTTGGAACAGTCTGCGACAGTTTGGGACAGTCTAGGACTTGTTTGGGACAGTCTGTGGCCGTCTGGGACAGTCTAGGTCTTGTTTGGAACAGTCTGGGACCATCTGGGACCTTCTGGGACAGTCAGGGACTTGTTTGGAACAGTCTGCGACAGTTTGGGACCGTCTGGGACTTGTTTGAACAGTCTGCGACAGTTTGGGACCGTCTGGGACTTGTTTGGAACAGTCTGCGACAGTTTGGGACCGTCTGGGACTTGTTTGGAACAGTCTGGGACAGTCTGGGATTGTCTGGGACTTGTTTGGAACAGCCTGGGTCAGTCTGGGGTAGTCTAGGACTTGTTTGGGACAGTCTGGTAACGTCTGGGACCGTCTGGGACAGTCTTGGTCTTGTTTGGAACAGTCTGCGACAGTTTGGGACCGTCTGGGACTTGTTTGGAACAGTCTGCGACAGTTTGGGACCGTCTGGGACTTGTTTGGAACAGTCTGCGACAGTTTGGGACCGACTGGGAATAGTTTGGAACAGTCTGCATCAGTTTGTGACAGTCTAGGACTTGTTTGGGACAGTCTGGGACCGTCTGGGACCGTCTGGGACAGTCTAGGACTTGTTTGGGACAGTCTGAGACCGTCTGGGACCGTCTGGGACAGTCTGGGACATGTTTGGAACAGTCTGGGACAGTCTGGGACTGTCTGGGACTTGTTTGGAACAGCCTGGGACAGTTTGGGACCGTCTGGGACTTGTTTGGAACAGTCTGCGACAGTTTGGGACAGTCTAGGACTTGTTTGGGACAGTCTGGGACCGTCTGGGACCTTCTGGGACAGTCTGGGACTTGTTTGGAACAGTCTGCGACAGTTTGGGACCGTCTGGGACTTGTTTGGAACAGTCTGCGACAGTCTGGGATAGTCTGGGACTTGTTTGGGACAGTCTGGTAACGTCTGGGTCCGTCTGGGACAGTCTAGGACTTGTTTGGGTCAGTCTGGGACAATCTGGGACAGTCTGGGACTTGTTTGGAACAGCCTGGGACAGTTTGGGACAGTCTAAAACTTGTTTGGGACAGTCTGGTAACGTCTGGGTCCGTCTGGTACAGTCTAGGACTTGTTTGGGACAGTCTGGGACAATCTGGGACAGTCTGGGACTTGTTTGGAACAGCCTGGGACAGTCTGGGATAGTCTGGGACTTGTTTGGAACAGTCTGCGACAGTTTGGGAACGTCTGGGACTTGTTTGGAACAGTCTGCGATAGTTTCGGACAGTATAGGACTTGTTTGGGACAGTCTGGGACCGTCTGGGACAGTCTGGGACTTGTTTGGAACAGTCTATGACAGTTTGGGACCGTCTGGGACTTGTTTGGAACAGTCTGCGACAGTTTGGGACAGTCTAGGACTTGTTTGGAAAAATCTGGGACCGTCTGGGACCTTCTGGAACAGTCTGGGACTTGTATGGAACAGTCTGCGACAGTTTGGGACCGTCTGGGACTTGTTTGGAACAGTCTGCGACCGTTTGAGACCGTCTGGGACTTGTTTGGAACAGTATGCGTCAGTTTGGGACAGTCTAGGACTTGTTTGGGACAGTCTGTGGCCGTCTGGGACCGTCTAGGACTTGTTTGGGACATTCTGGGACCATCTGGGACAGTCAGGGACTTGTTTGGAACAGTCTGCGACAGTTTGGGACCGTCTGGGACTTGTTTGGAATAGTCTGCGACAGTTTGGGACCGTCTGGAACTTGTTTGGAACAGTCTGCGACAGTTTGGGACAGTCTAGGACTTGTTTGGAAAAATCTGGGACCGTCTGGGACCTTCTGGGACAGTCTGGGACTTGTTCGGAACAGCCTGGGACAGTCTGGGACAGTCTGGGACTTGTTTGGAACAGTCTGGGACAATCTGGGACAGTCTGGGACTTGTTTGGAACAGCTTGGGACTGTCTGGGATAGTCTGGGGCATGTTTGGAACAGTCTGCGACAGTTTGGGACAGTCTAGGACTTGTTTGGGACAGTCTGGGACCGTCTGGGGCAGTCTGGGATAGTCTGGGATAGTCTGGGACAGTCTGGGACAGTCTGGGACTTGATTGGAACATTCTGCGACAGTCTAGGACAGTCTGGGTCTTGTTTGGAACAGTCTGGGCCAGTCTAGGACTTGTTTGGGACAGTCTGGGACTGTCTGGAACAGTCTGGGACTGTCTGGGACAGTCTGGGACTTGTTTGGAACAGTCTGTGACAGTCTGGGACAGTCTGGGACTTGTTTGGAACAGTCTAGGACTTGTTTGGGACAGTCTGGGACCGTCTGGGACAGTCTGGGATAGTCCGGGACAGTCTGGGACAGTCTGGGACAGTCTGGGACTTGTTTGGAACAGTCTGCGACAGTCTAGGACAGTCTGGGACTTGTTTGGAACAGTCTGGGACAGTCTAGGACTTGTTTGGGACAGTCTGGGACTGTCTGGAACAGTCTCGGACTGTCTGGGACAGTCTAGGACTTGTTTGGGTCAGTCTGGGACCGTCTGGGACCGTCTGGGACAGTCTCGGACTTGTTTGAGACAGTCTGGGACCGTCTGGGACTTGTTTGGAACAGTCTGCGACAGTTTGGGACAGTCTAGGACTTGTTTGGGTCAGTCTGCGACAGTTTGGGATAGTCTAGGACTTGTTTGGGACAGTCTGGGACCATCTGTGACAGTCTGGGACTGTCTGGGACTTGTTTGGACCAGTCTGGGCCAATCTGGGACAGTCTGGGACTTGTTTGGGACAGTCTGGGACCGTCTGGGACTGTCTGGGACTTGTGTGGTACAGTCTGGGACAATCTGGGACAGTCTGGGACTTGTTTGGAACAGCCTGGGACAGTCTGGGATAGTCTGGGACTTGTTTGGAACAGTCTGCGATAGTTTGGGACCGTCTGGGACTTGTTTGGAACAGTCTGCGACAGTTTGGGACAGTCTAGGACTTGTTTGGGTCAGTCTGGGACCGTCTGGGACCGTCTGGGACAGTCTCGGACTTGTTTGAGACAGTCTGGGACCGTCTGGGACTTGTTTGGAACAGTCTGCGACAGTTTGGGACAGTCTAGGACTTGTTTGGGTCAGTCTGCGACAGTTTGGGATAGTCTAGGACTTGTTTGGGACAGTCTGGGACCATCTGTGACAGTCTGGGACTGTCTGGGACTTGTTTGGACCAGTCTGGGCCAATCTGGGACAGTCTGGGACTTGTTTGGAACAGCCTGGGACAGTCTGGGATAGTCTGGGGCTTGTTTGGAACAGTCTGCGACAGTTTAAGACCGTCTGGGACTTGTTTGGAACAGTCTGCGACAGTTTGGGACAGTCTAGGACTTGTTTGGAACAGTCTGTGACAGTCTGGGACAGTCTGGGACTGTCTGGGACTTGTGTGGAACAGTCTGGGACAATCTGGGACAGTCCGGGACTTGTTTGGAACAGCCTGGGACAGTCTGGGATAGTCTGGGACTTGTTTGGAACAGTCTGCGACAGTTTGGGACCGTCTGGAACTTGTTTGGAACAGTCTGCGACAGTTTGGGACAGTCTGGGACTTGTTTGAAACAGCCTGGGACAGTCTGGGATAGTCTGGGGCTTCTTTGGAACAGTCTGCGACAGTTTAAGACCGTCTGGGACTTGTTTGGAACAGTCTGCGACAGTTTGGGACAGTCTAGGACTTGTTTGGGACAGTCTGGGACTGTCTGGGACAGTCTGGGATAGTCCGGGACAGTCTGGGACAGTCTGGGACAATCTGGGACTTGTTTGGAACAGTCTGCGACAGTCTAGGACAGTCTGGGAGTTGTTTGGAACAGTCTGGGGCAGTCTGGGACAGTCTGGGTCTGTGTGGGACATGTTCGGGACAGTCTGGGACTGTCTGGAACAGTCTGGGACTATCTAGGACTTGTTTGGGACAGTCTGGGACCGTCTGGGACAGTCTGGGACTTGTTTGGAACAGTCTGGGACAATCTGGGACAGTCTGGGACTTGTTTGGAACAGCCTGGGACAGTCTGGGACAGTCTGGGACTTGTTTTGAACAGTCTGGGACAGTCTGGAATAGTCTGGGACTTGTTTGGAACAGTCTGCGACAGTTTGGGACAGTCTGGGACTTGTTTGGAACAGCCTGTGACAGTCTGGGATAGTCTGGGACTTGTTTGGGACAGTCTGGGACCGTCTTGGACAGTCTGGGACTTATTTGGAATAGTCTGGGAAAATCTGGGACAGTCTGGGACTTGTTCGGGACAGTCTAGGACCGTCTGGGACTATCTGGGACCGTCTGGGACTGTCTGGGACTTGTTTGGAACAGTCTGGGACAATCTGGGACAGTCTGGGACAATCTGGGACAGTCTGGGACTTGTTTGGAACAGCCTGGGTCAGTCAGGGAACATCTGGGACCGTCTGGGACAGTCTCGGACTTGTTTGAGACAGTCTGGGACCGTCTGGGACCGTCTGGGACTTGTTTGGAACAGTCTGCAACAGTTTGGGACAGTCTAGGACTTGTGTGGGTCAGTCTGCGACAGTTTGGGATAGTCTAGGACTTGTTTGGGACAGTCTGGGACCATCTGGGACAGTCTGGGACTGTCTGGGACTTGTTTGGAGCAGTCTGGGACAATCTGGGACAGTCTGGGACTTGTTTGGAACAGTCTGCGACAGTTTGGGACAGTCAAGAACTTGTTTGGGACAGTCTGGGACAATCTGGAACAGTCTGGGACTTGTTTGGAACAGCCTGGGACTGTCTGAGACTTGTTTGGGACAGTCTGGGATATGTTTGGAGCAGTCTTGGACAGCCTGGGACAGTCTGGGACAGTCTGGGACTTGTTTGGAACAGTCTGGGATAGTCTGGGACAGCCTGGGACAGTCTAGGTCAGTCTGGGACTTGTTTGGAACAGTCTGGGGCTGCCTGGGACAGTCTGGGACAGTCTGGGACATGTTTGGAACAGTCTAAGACAGTCTGGGACTGTCTGGGACTTGTTTGGAACAGTCTGGGACAGTCTGGGACGTGTTTGGAACAGTCTGGGGCAGTCTGGGGCAGTCTGGGACAGCCTGGGACAGTCTAGGACAGTCTGGGACATGTTTGGAACAGTCTGGGGCAGTTTAGGACATCCTGGGACTTGTTTGGAACAGTCTGGGACCTTCTGGGACTTATTTGGAACAGTCTGGGGCAGTCTGGGACAGTCTAGGACATGTTTGGAACAGTCTGAGACAGTGTGGGACAGTCTGGGACAGTCTGGGACATGTTTGGAACAGTCTGGGACGGTCTGGGACAGTGTGGGACATGTTTGGTACAGTCTGGGACAGTCTGGGGCTGTCTGGGACTTGTTTGGAACAGTCTGGGACAGTCTGGGAGAGTCTGGGACTTGTTTGGAACAGACTGGGGCAGTCTGGGACAGTCTAGGACATCTTTGGAACTGTCTGGGACGGTCTGGGACTTGTTTGGTACACTCTGGGTCTGTTTGAGACAGTCTGGGACTTGTTTGGAACAATCTGGGACTGTCTGAGACTTGTTTGGTACACTATGGGTCAGTCTGAGACAGTCTGGGACTTGTTTGGAACAATCTGGGACTGTCTGAGACAGCCTGGAGCAGTCTGGGACAGTCTGGGACATGTTGCGAACAGTCTGGGACAGTCTGGGAGGTGTTTGGAACAGTCTGGGACTGTCTGGGACAGCCTGGGACAGTCTGGGACAGTCTGTGACAGCCTGGGACAGTCTAGGACAGACTGGGACTTGTTTGGAACAGTCTGGGACTGCCTGGGACTGCCTAGGACAGCCTGGGGCAGTCTGGGACAGTCTGGGACATGTTTGGAACAGTCTGGGACAGTCTGGGACTTGTTTGGAACAGTCTGGGTCTGTCAGGGACAGTCTGGGACAGTCCGGGACATGTTTGGAACAGTCTGGGACTGTCTGGGACATGTTTGGAACAGTCTAGGACAGTTTGGGACTGCCTGGGACATGTTTGGAGCAGTCTGGGACAGTCTGGGACAGCCTGGGACAGTATGGGACTTGTTTGGATCAGTCAGGGACTGTCTGGGACATGTATGGAATAGTCTAGGACAGTTTGGTACGGACTGGGACATGTTTGGATCAGTCTGGGACAGACTGGGGCTGTGTGGGACATGTTTGGAACAGTCTAGGACAGTTTGGGACGGTCTGGGACATGTTTAGAACAGTCTAGGACAGTATGGGACGGTCTGGGGCATGTTTGGAACAGTCTGGGACAGTCTGGGACTGGCTTGGACGTGTTTGGAACAGCCTAGGACGGTCTGGGACATGTTTGGAACAGTCTAGGACAGTTTGGGACGGTCTGGAACATGTTTTGAGCAGTCTGGGACGGTCTGGGACATGTTTGGAACAGTCTGGGACCGTCTGGGACAGTCTGGGACTTGTTTGGAACAGTGCGGGACAGTCTATGACCGTCTGGGACATGTTTGGAACAGTCTAGGACAGTTTGGGACGGTCTGGGTCATGTTTGGAGCAGTCTGGGACAGTCTGAGACAGTCTGGGACAGTCTGGGACTTGTTTGGAACAGTCTGGGACTGTCTGGGACGGTCTGGGACAGTCTGGGACATGTTTGGAACAGTCTAAGACAGTCTGGGACTGTCTGGGACTTGTTTGGAACAGTCTGGGACAGTCTGGAAGAGTCTAGAACTTGTTTGGAACAGTCTGTGACAGTCTGGGACTTGTTTGGAACAGTCTGGGACAGTCTGGGACGTGTTTGGAACAGTCTGGGACAGTCTGGGACAGTCTGGGACAGCCTGGGACAGTCTAGGACAGTCTGGGACATGTTTGTAACAGTCTGGGGCAGTTTAGGACATCCTGGGACTTGTTTGGAACAGTCTGGGACCTTCTGGGACTTGTTTGGAACAGTCTGGGGCAGTCTGGGACAGTCTAGGACATGTTTGGAACAGTCTGGGGCAGTCTGGGACAGTCTGGGACAGTCTGGGACTTGTTTGGAACAGTCTGGGACTTGTTTGGAACAGTCTGGGACAGTCTGGGACTTGTTTGGAACAGTCTAGGACAGTTTGGGACGGTCTGGGACATGTTTGGAACAGTCTGGGACAGTCTGGGACAGTCTGGGACTTGTTTGGAACAGTCTGGGACAGTCTGGGACTTGTTTGGAACAGTCTGGGACTTGTTTGGGTCAGTCTGCGACAGTTTGGGATAGTCTAGGACTTGTTTGGGACAGTCTGGGACCATCTGGGACAGTCTGGGACTGTCTGGGACTTGTTTGGACCAGTCTGGGACAATCTGGGACAGTCTGGGACTTGTTTGGCACAGCCTGGGACAGTCTGGGACAGTCTAGGACTTGTTTGGAACAGTCTGTGACAGTCTGGGACAGTCTGGGACTTGTTTGGGACAGTCTGGGACCGTCTGGGACTGTCTGGGTCATGTTTGGAGCAGTCTGGGACAGTCTGAGACAGTCTGGGACAGTCTGGGACTTGTTTGGAACAGTCTGGGACTGTCTGCGACAGTCTGGGACAGTCTGGGACATGTTTGGAACAGTCTAAGACAGTCTGGGACTGTCTGGGACCTGTTTGGAACAGTCTGGGACAGTCTGGAAGAGTCTAGAACTTGTTTGGAACAGTCTGTGACAGTCTGGGACTTGTTTGGAACAGTCTGGGACAGTCTGGGACGTGTTTGGAACAGTCTGGGACAGTCTGGGACAGTCTGGGACAGCCTGGGACACGTTTGGAACAGTCTGGGGCAGTTTAGGACATCCTGGGACTTGTTTGGAACAGTCTGGGACCTTCAGGGACTTGTTTGGTACAGTCTGGGGCAGTCTGGGACAGTCTAGGACATGTTTGGAACAGTCTGGGGCAGTCTGGGACAGTCTGGGACAGTCTGGGACTTGTTTGGAACAGTCTGGGACTTGTTTGGAACAGTCTGGGACAGTCTGGGACTTGTTTGGAACAGTCTAGGACAGTTTGGGACGGTCTGGGACATGTTTGGAACAGTCTGGGACAGTCTGGGACAGTCTGGGACTTGTTTGGAACAGTCTGGGACAGTCTGGGACTTGTTTGGAACAGTCTAGGACAGTTTGGGACGGTCTGGGACATGTTTGGACCAGTCTGGGACAGTCTGTGACTGTCTGGGACATGTTTGGAACAGTGTGGGACAGTCTATGACCGTCTGGGACATGTTTGGAACAGTCTAGGATAGTTTGGGACGGTCTGGGACATTTTTGGAGCAGACTTGGACAGCCTGGGAGAGTCTGGGACAGTCTGGGACTTGTTTGGAGCAGTCTGGGACAGTCTGGGACTTGTTTGGAGCAGTCTGGGACAGTCTGGGACTTATATGGAACAGTCTAGGACGGTTTGGGACGGTCTGGGACATGTTTGGAGCAGTCTGGGACAGTCTGGGACTGTCTGGGACATGTTTGGAACAGCGTGGGACAGTCTATGACCGTCTGGGACATGTTTGGAACAGTCTAGGACAGTCTATGACCGTCTGGGACATGTTTGGAACAGTCTATGACAGTTTGGGACGGTCTGGTACATGTTTGGAACAGTCTTGGACAGCCTGCGACAGTCTGGGACATTCTGGGACTTGTTTGGAAGAGTCTGGGATAGTCTGGGACTTATATGGAACAGTCTAGGACAGTTTGGGACGGTCTGGGACACGTTTGGAGCAGTCTGGGACAGTCTGGGAGAGTCTGGGACTTGTTTGGAACAGTCTGGGGCAGTCTGGGACAGTCTAGGACATCTTTGGAACTGTCTGGGACGGTCTGGGACATGTTTGGAACAGTCTGGGACTGTCTGGGACTTGTTTGGGACAGTCTGGGACAGTCTGGGAGAATCTGGGACTTGTTTGGAATAGTCTGGGACTGTCTGGGACTTGTTTGGTACACTCTGGGTCAGTCTGAGACAGTCTGGGACTTGTTTGGAACAATCTGGGACGGTGTGGGACAGTGTGGGACATGTTTGGTACAGTCTGGGACAGTCTGGGGCTGTCTGGGACTTGTTTATAACAGTCTGGGACAGTATGGGAGAGTCTGGGACTTGTTTGGAACAGTCTGGGGCAGTCTGGGACAGTCTAGGACATCTTTGGAACAGTCTGGGACAGAGTGGGACAGTCTGGGACATGTTTGGAACTGTCTGGGTCAGTCTGAGACAGTCTGGGACTTGTTTGGAACAATCTGGGACTGTCTGAGACAGCCTGGAGCAGTCTGGGACAGTCTGGGACATGTTGTGAACAGTCTGGGACAGTCTGGGAGGTGTTTGGAACAGTCTGGGACTGTCTGGGACAGCCTGGGACAGTCTGGGACAGTCTGTGACAGCCTGGGACAGTCTAGGACAGACTGGGACTTGTTTGGAACAGTCTGGGACTGCCTGGGACTGCCTGGGACAGCCTGGGGCAGTCTGGGACAGTCTGGGACATGTTTGGAACAGTCTGGGACAGTCTGGGACTTGTTTGGAACAGTCTGGGACTGTCAGGGACAGTCTGGGACAGTCCGGGACATGTTTG
This sequence comes from Cephus spinipes, assembly GCA_963971525.1. NCBI lineage: Eukaryota > Metazoa > Arthropoda > Insecta > Hymenoptera > Cephidae > Cephus > Cephus spinipes. The sequence goes on along the minus strand of OZ020581.1, from coordinate 9,836,064 downwards.
GAACAGTCTGGGACTGTCTGGGACATGTTTGGAACAGTCTAGGACAGTTTGGGACTGCCTGGGACATGTTTGGAACAGTCTAGGACAGTTTGGGACGGTCTGGGACATGTTTGGAGCAGTCTGGGACAGTCTGGGACAGCCTGGGACAGTATGGGACTTGTTTGGATCAGTCAGGGACTGTCTGGGACATGTATGGAATAGTCTAGGACAGTTTGGTACAGACTGGGACATGTTTGGATCAGTCTGGGACAGACTGGGGCTGTGTGGGACATGTTTGGAACAGTCTAGGACAGTTTGGGACGGTCTGGGACATGTTTAGAACAGTCTAGGACAGTATGGGACGGTCTGGGGCATGTTTGGAACAGTCTGGGACAGTCTGGGACTGGCTTGGACGTGTTTGGAACAGCCTAGGACGGTCTGGGACATGTTTGGAACAGTCTAGGACAGTTTGGGACGGTCTGGAACATGTTTTGAGCAGTCTGGGACGGTCTGGGACATGTTTGGAACAGTCTGGGACCGTCTGGGACAGTCTGGGACTTGTTTGGAACAGTGCGGGACAGTCTATGACCGTCTGGGACATGTTTGGAACAGTCTAGGACAGTTTGGGACGGTCTGGGTCATGTTTGGAGCAGTCTGGGACAGTCTGAGACAGTCTGGGACAGTCTGGGACTTGTTTGGAACAGTCTGGGACTGTCTGGGACGGTCTGGGACAGTCTGGGACATGTTTGGAACAGTCTAAGACAGTCTGGGACTGTCTGGGACTTGTTTGGAACAGTCTGGGACAGTCTGGAAGAGTCTAGAACTTGTTTGGAACAGTCTGTGACAGTCTGGGACTTGTTTGGAACAGTCTGGGACAGTCTGGGACGTGTTTGGAACAGTCTGGGACAGTCTGGGACAGTCTGGGACAGCCTGGGACAGTCTAGGACAGTCTGGGACATGTTTGTAACAGTATGGGGCAGTTTAGGACATCCTGGGACTTGTTTGGAACAGTCTGGGACCTTCTGGGACTTGTTTGGAACAGTCTGGGGCAGTCTGGGACAGTCTAGGACATGTTTGGAACAGTCTGGGGCAGTCTGGGACAGTCTGGGACAGTCTGGGGCTTGTTTGGAACAGTCTGGGACTTGTTTGGAACAGTCTGGGACAGTCTGGGACTTGTTTGGAACAGTCTAGGACAGTTTGGGACGGTCTGGGACATGTTTGGAACAGTCTGGGACAGTCTGGGACAGTCTGGGACTTGTTTGGAACAGTCTGGGACAGTCTGGGACTTGTTTGGAACAGTCTAGGACAGTTTGGGACGGTCTGGGACATGTTTGGACCAGTCTGGGACAGTCTGTGACTGTCTGGGACA